>CM057970.1:12409706-13907964 GCA_030142095.1 Rubus idaeus | reverse complement strand
AAACCAAATTAGTAAAGTAATTAAGGTACAATCTCCGGCGACACGGCGCCAAAAATTTATAGGGCTCAAACTAGCACTCAATTAAATCCTTGCAAATAAGAATTTTTCACAAAGTAGTATGGATAAACAAGGATCTCCGGCAGATGATTGATCTAATTACTAAACTATAATGACTAAACAATAATATAAAGATGGGGGTTTTAACTAAACTAATGAACAAGTAAATTAAATGATGAAAATTAATCCAAGATGTAAAAGTTTGTGATGAGAGAAATCAATGAGAATAATGTAACCAAAGACATGCTATTCACCACAAGACAATGTTTCATTCATGAAAAGCCAATCTTTTATTCTTAGCAATCAAATGTCATTACTCAAGTTAAGTCAATAATATGTCGAACCAAACCTATTAATCTCTTATACTTGGTATGTTAGATGCATGATATTTACAATCTAACTTAGCTTCTAATAAGCAACCTAGGATAGTGTTTCCGAATGGTTTAACAAATTAAAAGTTTTTAAGCGCAAAGAGATTATGAGTAACGCTAGGCAACTTCGGTACTGGTGTTGTCCTAATTACCTAGATATTAATTCATATGAATATGCCAATTATTCATGTGCTACACTAGAATATGTTATGATATAGACGGTTATGCATACATTCATAGCAATAAAACTCTAGCATGCTTACTAAGTATGCATCCAAAGCAAACAAACATAGGATTTATCAATGAAAAACCAATGAATCAACAAACAAACAATTGTCTAAGAAGAATTCGATTATTAAACCAAAATCATGAAATCCACATGTCTAGGGTTAGAAGCAGCCCCTAGTTACTAAGAAAACTAACCACACATAGTCATGGTGGCAATCACAAAATTCATATGAATAATACTATGAAAACTAAAAGATGGATAGAGTCATGATGATCTTCACGGCTCTCCAGCACTTGCTCTCTAGGTATGATGAAATGATTTCCCTTCTCGGCTACTTAAGAGATCTTTAAATACTCCAGATTAGGGTTTAAATCGTCCAAAGCCCAATAGGAGTCGAAGTCCATGAGAAAAAGTCACAAATCCTAAATGAATGAGTTTTCCAGATTCGCGTGCAGATTGACATTCTCTTACTTAATCAACCATAACTTCTTCTAGAAAACTTCGAATTACAAACCGTTAGAAGCTACGGGAAATAGATATCTGGGGATTTCCATCCATATATGGTACATCTTCTAGTTAATCCTGAGCTGCTCTCAGTTCTCAATCAAAGTGGATTGATCCGCACAAGCAGATTCACCAGTGGACTAATCGAATAAAGATGGAATGTGAGAGAATTAATATAGAATTAAGCACAATGGAGCATAGAAATATGCTCACATCAATGGTGAGTAGATGTGAGAAAATGGAAAGAAAAAGTGTTTAGGGATATAGTGGAGGGTGTATGGAGTAAGTTTGATGAGGGAAGTAAAGTGAGATGAGGTTGAAAGTGGTGAAAAATGGGGGAAACAAGGTGGAGGACGGCAGTCTAACCGGTTGGATTCTGACGGTGGTGAAGAACCAAAGGAAAAAAATGAAAGAAGGGGAAAATGAAACTAGAGAGAATTTTCGGAATTTGTGGTGTTTAGGGTTGGTGGAATGCTAAAAATGGGAATTCCTAAGAATATATATGATCATGGAAGAGAAATATATGGAGGGCTAAGATAATAAAAGAAATAATCCTAAGGCCAATAACTAAGATTTTGTGGAAATAAAATTACCTAAAGGGCTAGGGCAGGTAAGAGAGTGAAGAATACAAAAAGGATAGAGTGGTAATGTACTATGGACATGAGAAAATCATATTTGAGAGTTGAGGAGACAAAAATGGGATAGAGTAAGGCTAAGAGACAAATAGTGATTTAAGCATTAAATGTTGTCTCTATTTTGAATTTGAATTTCAAATTACCACTAAATTATCTCAAGTTATCACAAATGCTCTACTAGTTGAAATGGGAGTCTTGATGGATGGTTCTGATAGGTGCATAATTGTACAACTTTTTATATCAATTTCTCTACATTTTTAATGTTAGTTTCTCATAAATTTCTGTTATTTATTTAGTTTTTGTGTTTGTAGGTTTCCTATTGCAAATAAAGAGAAAAGAAGACAACTTGAGGAAAATAAGCAAAGTGTTGGAAATTTACGAAGTCTAATGGGCTTTTGCGAGGCCCATTAAGAGGTGGTCTGCCATGAGGCCCAAGAAGGGGGCCCAAACCCAAGAAGGAGGCCCAAACCCAAGATGGAAGGCCCAAGTTCACAAAGCATGAGGAAAGGCCCAAGCCCAGATTTCCGGACATTCTGCCTGTGCAGATTAGTCAACTTGCGAAGCCCATATCTCCCAATTGCACCGTTGGATCAAGCTGTAATTTTGATACACGCTGCATGTGTGTGTTGTATATTCTGAATCATCCAACCGTTCAAACGTGCATTATTCCGTTCTAAGTGGGAACTGCTCAGTGCTGTCTGCTTTTTATTTCTTTCCTCTTCTTTTATTTTCAATGCTCCACTCACCCCTATATTCTTTCCTCTTCTTTCTGCCCACACCATTAGTGATTAATTTCTTTTACCTAAATAAATGGTTCATTGCCATATGACTACATTTCCACCATTCCACTTACCATTTCTTTTCTACCACTCACATTCCACTTCTCTTCCTTTTCTTTCTTTATTTCTTGCATTGTCTTCTTCTTCCTCTCCATTCTCCTATAAATAGCAGCTTCATTCTTCTCTTCAAACACACCCCAATGGGGAGGGACAAACCCTCCTCTTTCTCTTCTCACATCATATTTTCCATTCTCTAGTATTTAGGATTTTCAAGGCTTCAAGGAGGAGGAGAAGGCGTCTACACCATCACCACCAGCCCCTATTCAACATCACCATCACCATCATCACCTTGTCTTCACGGCTTGGATTACTTGTGGTCAAGGATTCAAGATGTGGCTTCAAGATCTTCATGCTATTCATACGGTGTATTTCGACTTAGCCTTTAAATTTATGCCTCTTTGTTGCTTGTTTATCCTTTGTATTAGTTAACATGACATGATTTATATAATTTTCAGCCTTTGTTTATGGGTTTATTTAATTGTTGGATCCTAATTAATTAGTTCTTCTAGTAGCTTATGTGACTCCGTTTATTTGATTCTATTTTAGTAGATAACTTTTATATGTTTTTGTTTTAAGGTTGCAAACTTAAGATGATTGCATATAATTGGTGCTAGAATTAGGGTTTTAATTCTAATTCACAAGTAGTAAAGGCTTTGGAAAGAGGTCGGAATGAAATAAGAAGGATCACGGATAGATGGGTGGTCCCACTAGGTCGTGCACTTTAATTAACAACTCTTCTTTTATGCGTTTGACATGTTTTGATTAGCTATCTTTGCATGTTTGATTGGTTAATCTAGGTGCGGTCGCTTAGGTTAATTTTCATGAAAGTGGTTTTATTTGGGGAATGATAATTGGCGGTCCAGCATTCCACATATGTTAATTTCGGTTTCATGGCTAGGGAACTTGGTTAATTTTCGGTCCAATAATTGGTAAACTTGTATACTTGTGGCTGAACTTTATATTCTTTATGTTTCATCCCATCTTATTTAATTTATTCTTTGTAATTTAATTAATTCATTTCATTCAATTTATGACTCAATCCCCCTTTTACTTTGTACATATGTATATATTTATACTTTATACATGTTAATAATAATTCTTTATTTTATTTAATTCTTTGTCACAATTTTTGTTAGGTACACCATTTGATCTCCGTTGTGAACGATACCCTACTATGCACTATACTACTACCGATAGGGTTTTTTCTAAATTGACGCTCCTTTTGGGCGTATCAGGTTCACACTTGATGTCTTCGGTCTTGTGCTCAGAGTTGACCATGTGCGGGCACGATTTGACTTTCATTGACTTTTTAGGGCCGAGAGTTGACTTTTCGGTTTCTTAGTTATAACTTCAAATCTTTGAGGTGTTTCACTTTCGATACTTGAATTTAATGATTCTTGATACTCGAAAGTCATGGTTGACTTTCCATCCTTTTCTCGGAAGTGTTTCATAAGCTCCCAAATTGCATCTTTAAGCTTCGGATTACTCTCACTCACTTATTCAACCTAAAAACCATACAATACACATTAATGATATTATTTGGCTCTTGGAGAAACATTATTCAAGTAATTAGAGGCACACTTTTATACGTAAAATATGTACAAACCAGGGACCGAAACGTGGTTGGAATCGTCGGAATCCCATCGGAGCACCACCGACTTCTATCCTCCAGTTCTCTCTCGTCAGTCGTCGTTTAGACAAGCTGAGGGCACCGACGTGTTTGTTCGGCCATGACGAATCCATTGATACTGGACTGATGCCATGAAACGGAAGGACGACAGACCTGGTGATCAGAAGGTTCGTGATGGTGAGAGAATAGAGATTAGCGGCAAACCTGGGAGTTTCTGGTCCTTAGGATCTGGTCTGGGTCCATATATATTTATTTAATTTGACAGTCAAGATTGAGCAGTGATAGAGATCAAACGGCTGAGATTAAACCACATTTAATTCATTTTTTTTAATTCTGAAAATTATTAAAAATAGCTCGAATGTTCAAACAATTTCCCAAAAATTCTCACAAACTCTTTGTAACATTTATTTTTTTCCAAGTCCTTAAATTAGAATTACGACTAAAAGAAAAATTTTGAAAAATTCCCTCGCTTCATTAATAATTATTGAAATTACGAATTTAATCCAAATTAATTCCAAATCATTCTCTTAAATTTTTCCCCAATCTCTCAATATATATCTAAATATTTATTTTATTTCAAAATTATTGGGGTATTACGGGCTTGTTTTGGAGTGCTTTTGAAAGGCCTAAAAACGTTTTTCAAATTTAGTAAAAATGCTTTTATACAATGAGCAAGTGCTTCTCAAAATCACTTTCAAGTGCTTTTAAAACTCACATAAATCATATTTTATTTTTTATATATTTATAATTATTTTTTTAATTATTTCAAAAGTGTTTTTGGGTCTCTGAAAAACAATGTCAAACAAGCCCTACAGCTGGATGCTAGGGAGGCTCCAGTGAAATCCACCACCAACTCACAAGTCTCCCAATCTAGATCGGATATAGAACTGAGCTTAGGGAGTTAGAAAAGGGGGAGGAAATAGAGAGAGAAAATAAGTTCTTTGAAATAGATCAACGAGAGCTTCTCTCTCCTCAAACTAAATAGATTTTCTTACTTATTCTGGTATCTTGCTTCTTATTAATAAATTTCAAACACCTTCTGCTCAAAAGATAAAGCAAAATAATCATAAGAAAACTTGCTAGCCAATTCTCGTTTCAAAGGCAAATTGGCAAATTGGCAAATTGTCACCAAAAATATGTTATATTCTATTATATATTCTTTTCTTAGCTACCTTTTATTTCAAGTAATTAACATTCTATTTGATGGTTGACCCCAAAAAGAAGAAAATACCGAAATGAATTTGACATTCTGATTCAGTATTTTCTCCCAATGTTGCTTTCAAAATAATAATACCGGCCCAAGTAAGTCCATAACTCCATTCAATACTAAAACGGCCCGGGATGACAAGCCTTGTTCTGGTTTGATTAATCTCAACTATTCCAAACCTATTCCAGTTGCTAAGCTCAGCCTTCTTTTCACAAATTCCTTGAAAAATTGTGCTGCAATTTATGTCTCTAACTTCAAATTCTCTCTCCTCGAAAATAAAAAAATTTAGGGTAAAAGACTAAAAGTTATGAATGATCTCTGTAGCTTTGGGTGATGGTCAATTGGAAAATTTCCCAACTAAGAAAGTTTCTGAAAAAACAAAATTCCAATTTTTTCCCAATCTGTCATTCATTGTGAGACAATAAAATACTCAAAACTCAAAAAAAAGGTTCTACAATATTGGGATATATTTCATACCTTCATTTATATTTATAACAACAAAATTTGTTGTCATTTTGGTAATGAGAGTATTTTTTTTTTGCGTAATCATAGTTCTATAAAAGGTAATTATTTCATCTACGACCTTATTATAAGTTTATGAACAATTTGTTGTCAAAGTTTTCATTATACGTAAATAGTGTAAAACGAATATGATAATTTTGTTGTCATATATTATGGTAATTTTGGTTCAATTAAATTATAAATAGAGGTATGACATGCATAACCGTACCACAATCTATCTTGTATCATACATTAAGATCATGTAATTAAACAAATGTTTGAACTACGGATCTCCTACTCTAATATCATGATGAAAGTTTGTGGGATTACCCTAATTCTCGGAAACTTCAACTATTGAGATGAAAACAAAACAATTGTTTTAAATTCTAACCAATGCAACCATCAGTATACGAAGAAAAAAATATTATAAATACATGCAACACATGCACAATACACAAATTCAAGGAACAAAGTATCTTACATTTGTTTTATTTTAAATTAGTCATAATACTTGTATTAGGGGATTTGAAAATCAAAGGCAAGATGTACAATTGTACAATTAATCACCTACACATTAATTAATTAATTAAATTTTCATGATTAATTTTCATAATTAATTAATTACCTTTCATGACAGACATCACCGTATCGTCATTACTACAATGATAACAAATTTTGTTGTTATATCTGTAGGACAATGTATGACATACATCCCAGTATTTTTGGTTCAGTTTTAAAATGCAATTTTACTGTTAGACAATAAAAATGATATTCATTTGTTTTTAACTACTATGTAATTATTGACTCATATTAGAAGCAAATGGATATAAGGACTATATGTATGTGCTTCAAAATATTTAAAATTTAAAATTTCTTGTGTGACAGTAATTTTAATTTACCGTGAAAAATGGCGAACTTTTTGTTTGTTAGGGTTTGCTCTCTTCCATGGCGGTTGCTGCTTGGGAGCACTCTGATCCGATTGGATGGCTCTCCATTGCAAGGTCGTCTCGACTGGTTTCATGTTTTGGCTAGATCTCTCTCTACTTCTCTTTCCTCACCATCTTGGCATGGTGATTATGGTGCAAGTGTTTTCTTGTTGGCGGTTCTGGCCTCTGAAAGGGGGTGGGATCCGATTGGTGGTGCTACTCTTGGTGGTTCGCTTGACTTCATGAGTGCCCATGGTGAAAGAAAATAGCAAGATGGCTTTTCTATGGCGGATTTGCTCAGCTTTGGTTCTGTTTCGGCGATATTGGGTGGTTGTGATTGGCTCATATGGTTGGTGTGTCATCCCGATGACTCTCCTGTTATTCTCCCTTGGCCAAATATTTCTTGACGTTTGTGTTTATGTTTGCCCTCTTCTAGTGGCGCCCTAACTTAAACGCAATTAAACGCTTTTAAACGCAAGCATACGTGTCGTCCAAAAATGGAAAGGTAGTAAAGACCAGAGGTTTTGTCGTTCAGGAATTGGCGGCCCAAAATCCCAAAGCAACTAAATAACTAAGCTAACTAGCACTATGGAGAGACAAGAAATGGATGGCTATGCATTATCTATGTGAGATATGTGCAAAGTGGATAAGTAGTGGTGAACATTTTGATGGGTTTTGAAAGTGACTTGAGACAATTAAGTAAAGTAAACAACTAAATAAGAGTGAATGCAAAGTAACAAAGGTTCAATTGATTAATGATCGGGGGTTTCGGGTCACCTTAGTCCAATTCTAATGGTTGATTAATTTACAACACATGCAAGTGAGATTGATTATATTAATGGATCAAATCTCGTACCCTAACCGTACAAGGCTTCTAGGGCCATGGTCTTCTCTTTTGTATCTTTGTGTCATACAATAGTTCACAATGACTCTTAATCTAGATAATTTAAGCCATGCAATGGTTCTCAAATTACTAAACTAAGGCTACGGACTCTAAGACATAGGGATCCAAACAAGACATGTTCATCACATTCATTGTCCCTTGTCTAGAGATAGTAAGGTTATTAATCTCACAATCTCTACCAATATAGATTAAACACATGCTTTTAGAATTGATAAAGTTCCTAGACATACATGACTCATCGTCAAAGTATAGTTAAAGAAAGGGTTGTCGTTCCGTCGAGGATCGATGGGCTCCCCAATATCTAGGTAGTGTGTGTGTGTGTGATCAAATACTCTAGCTATGATGGAAATGTGAGAAGTGAAAAGAGTGAAGTGTGTGATTTAGAAAATGTGTGGAGTGGTGTAGTATGTGTGGTTTTGGTAAGAAATAGTGAAGTGTAAAAACAAACAACAAACAATGCAAGTAAGTAAACGTAAGAAAATAAGATAAATGTGTATGCAATGTGTGGAAATGTTGGGGTTTTCGGGCAAACCCCAAGTCCAATGCAACAAGCGATGCTTTAATCAACTTAATCATGCCAATGTGTGTGTGAATTAAGCCCCGTATCCTAGCCATGTTATGGTTCTAGGACCGTGTTCCCTAAGGTATTCGAATGCCATATTATGAGTCATTCCAACTCTCTAGGTGTCATAGGGGATTCTTCTAAGTTACCTAATACTGAATCTCCTAAAGTGCTTAAGAGACGTAAAACATCGAAACTAGGGACTCAAACAAGTCACAACTCATCACATATGCTTCCAATTGCTTTGAGTGTGTGAGGTTACCAATCTCACACAATCTCATCAAGATAAGTTAGTTAACATGACAAAGAGGTGGTAAATTCTAAGAACAAGCAACCAACACATATTGAAATAGACAAGCACACATATTCATACAATCACAAAAGCATTTTATTCATAAATCAAGCATCACATAGTCACATTGGACTAGGGCACACAACCCTAGTCCCCAACAAAGTAACTACTCACTAATCATCAACATATACATCATCAAAAGGAAAAGAGAGAGTAGAGATGAAGAATGCTCAATAGGTGCTCTCTTGCTCCTCTTTGCTTTGATGATGAATCTTGAGACTTTGTGAGAATCTGTAGCAACCAAATGGATGATGGTGTAGTGGAGGTAGAGAGGAATGAGAGTGATGGGTGGTGGTGGCTAAAAAAGATGGGAGATGGGAGATGAGCTAAAAGTCTAAAACTAAGCTATATGTAGGTGAAAGGAAGAGGGAATGAAAGGCTAGGATGAAGTAGGGTTAGATACAATGGCTAAAAGATTTAATAAAGGGTAATGTGGTAAAATCACATGAGAATAAAAGGGAGGAGTAATCAATGAGTGACCTCACCATATCTAGCATAGTCCTTAACTGATTTTTGGAATTCTTGGGTGATGAGTCACAAGGTTGACTTCGTCTTGACTTTGACCACGACCCTCGGAGTTGACCAAAGTTGACTTTTGACCAAACTTCCGGAATTCTCTTGCGACTCACTTCCGGGACTTCATGTTGACTCTTTAATGCTCTAAAGTTGGGGTTGACCACAAGTTGACTTTTGGTCATCGGGTTGACTTTTCGTCCTTTTGCCGAAAATCCACTAAAAGCTCCAAAACGCGCCCTTTTTGCTCCTGATATCCTTCTGATGCTCGATTTACCTACAATGGTGCAATTCAAGGATTAGAGACACTAAACGGCCCTTGGATTAGCATTGCTAGAGTGATTAGAGGCCTAATTTGTATGTAAATAACATACAAATCAATACATCTAACACATAACAAAATTGGCAATGAATATACCCATATCAAAATCACAAGCATAGATGTATTAATCAATCAAACCATCTTCATTGGGTTAGGGGCTTAGGGCACACAACCCTAGCCCCCAATCTTGGAGAACTACTCACAATACATCATATATAACATCATGTTCTTAAATCTATCCAACTCAAAGACAAAAAGAGAGTAAAATAAGGTGAAAGGATGCTCAAGAAGGTAGGCCAGCTGGTTCTTGCTGTCACCAAGTGATTGCAAGCCCTCTCCTTGTGCTCCTTGGTCTCGTCCTTGCTTCCTCTTGCTTCAAACCTTCTAGAACTTGAGGTTGTTGATGAAACCCATGAGATGGTGAGTAGATGTAAGCCAATGAAAGGGGAAAGTGTTTGTGGATTGGAGGGTGTATGGAGTATGTTTGGTGAAGGAAGTGAGGTGAGATGGTGAGGGGAAGTGGTAGAAAATGGTGAAAGAACACCAAGAAAAATGGAGAAATAGGATAGATGGAAATGAAAGCTTGAGAGAATTTTTCGGACTTTTGGTGTCTAGGGTTGGTTAATCCTAAAAATGGGAACTCTTAGGATTAAATATGAGGGAATGAAAAGTTATGATGAAAAGGAAATAATCCTAAAGTCCAAAACATAAATCTAACTCACATAAAAATATATAAATGCCATGGGGTGGTTGGGAAAATGCAAAGGCAATAAGGGTAGAGTGGTAATGTATGCAAAACATATGAAAATCTGATTTGGGACCATAGGGAGGCAAAATATGGGAGTGGAAGGCTAGGAGACAAAATGTGTCTTAAGCATTAAATGTTTTGTCTCTCATTTGAATTTGAATCCCTACTCACCACCAAAATGTTTCAACCAATCAAAAGAGCTCTCCTAATATGCTTGGGAGAGTCATGCATGAGTTGAAGTGTGATGATTTCGGGTTTGACATTGGAGTTGATCATATGGGCCTGGTTGACTTTTTGGGCCGAAAGTTAACTTTTCGGTTTCTCGGCTAAAACTCCGGAATGATGATGTTATTCACTTCCAAGGCTTGAATCTTGTAATCTTGATGCTCCAAAGTCGCGGTTGACTTTATGGTCTCTTCTCGAAAGCGCTCCATTTGGTCCCGAAATGCATCCTTTTGCTTCATTTTTCATTCTCTCACCATGAACCTTCACAATGAAATAAACAAGGGTATGTGACGTTATTCGGCTCATAGGAACGCACAAACCAAGCAATTATGAGCACTCTTTATACACAAAATATGTACAAATCAGTCCATGTTCAGGCGCATGGATGGTTTGGTGTTGCCTCCTACTTTATCAGAGTATCTGCCATCAAAGTGCACAAAAACCTCCATGTCTTCTATAGGGAAGGGTAAGGCTCTGATAAGGAGTATAATTGTATACTTATTTTTATCGAATTCCTTATATTTACTTTGTTAGTTAGTTGTTATTCGCTCTATTTATGTTGTTTTCATGTTCATAGGTGTTTTCGAATAAAAGTGAATAAAATGGATGAAAGAAGATATTCCAAGCAAGACAAGGAGATGGAAAGAGAATAAATTGCACATGAGATTTTCTGACAAAATTTCAGCCTTCTGCCTGTGGAAAGTGCTGACTATGGAGGACGTTGTCTCTACATCTATCTGTTGGTTTCATATGTTATTTATGAACACAATACCTATGTGTGTCTAGTATTCTCAATTCAAATTTCTTAATGTTTAGACCGTTGGATCTCTCTGCATTCTGTCTCACGTGAGTAATACTCAGTGATGCATGGACATTCTGGAACTGAACTTTGATTGCTTGTATAAAATGTTTCACATCGACTTGGTTGTGTTTCAAGTTCTCTAGATCAAGCTCTGTGAGTCTCATTTCAAATGCAACTGGAATCACTCAATTATGATACGTTTCCACGGAGATATGCCCTTCACAAGGGGGAAAGGTCAAACTGGAGCAAAATTCCTAAGAACAAATGATGGGCTTGTCGGGTTTGAATTACTCATGCATCCTTCACAAGACACAAGACCATCCCAAAGAACATCTTCATGGGCTGATATACATGATCAATGTAAGTTTGTGGAGGTGAAGTCATTTGAAGTTTACCCAAGTTAGGTAGAGGTGAAACTTGGTGCCAAGCTTGTCATGATCATGATGAAGATAAGACACCACCACTACCACTCTATGACAAGTTATAGTAACTTCACTCATGAGTAAATGCTGCACTAAGAGAAAAGAGAAGCGTAGTTATTAGTCATTTCAAGTTTTGGAGGTGAAATATGACATATGCCATGACATATTTCTCACTTCCAAGAGAACATCAAATCTTCTCTTCTTCTTCTTCTCCCTCTCTCCTTCCTTCCTTATGTATTTCATTTGTAGCTAAATTTCTTTAGGGTCTTCGGTTGAAGCCCTAGTCATGAATTCTAATTAATCTATGCATGTCTGATCTAATAATGGTTGTTGATGATGAGTAGTTAATTTCTGTTTTCGTTCCAATCTTTTCTAGTTTATTTTATGCTTAGCTACCATACTTTAAACTCTACAATTGATATTGTTACATAGGTCAATTTAGATAACCGAGTCTTGGACCTATGATATGTAACAACGGGAACTTAGATAATGAGTTCTTTTGGAATTAATCACCATGAATAACTAGAATAGATACCATGTTCTAGGATTTATGTGTTTGTCGATTTTCATAGTGAATATGCTTACTTAAGGAACAACCTAGAGGGTATGTTGGTGACATACAAGATACCAAGCTAGATCCCTTGAGTTCGAAAAGAATTAAAGGACGACCAATCAATAATTCGTTGCTTAGGAAAATCAATGGCTAAATGGCTTAAAGAGGACGATCAATCAATTTAAGTTGACAAACTTCATCATCATCAATCGGATTTGTTTGTGGATACTTGAGCCCTAATCTGTCCTTTATTATTGTTTACAACTTTTACTTTCTTGTAAATATATCTATTTTATTTATACTCTTGTGGTAGTTCCTTTAGTATATATTTTTCATTGTTGTAAATCTAGCTAGATTAGTGACAAATCTAGTTTTATTATTTAAGACATAATTAAAGCACTTCCCTGTTTAACTTATCTGTACTTACCATTTCTTACTTCATTGAAATTTGGTGTTTTGCAAGAGCATAAATCCACACCCATCAAATTTTGGCGCCTATGCTCTAAGGAGGTGAAGTACCCCTAACTGACTTCATCAGTCATGTATGTGGCAACCCATATATTTTCTTTTGTGTTGTTGTATCACCAATAGTGTTTAGGCGAGCTCACTTGCGAAGTATTTGGGTGATGTGATTGTTGTTGGTTTACAGTTTTTAATTCCAGTCACTTGAATAAAGTGTATAACGTAACCCAACTCTAATGAGTGTTTTACTAGGGTCATATTTGAATCAGACCATTTGTGGTTTAAACATTGTGTAGGAGCTAGTGCTCTGGCGTATTATCACTCTGGCTTTGACGTAATACGGTCGTATGATTTTCCAATCAATGAATTTATTTATTTCCCTAAAAAAATTAACGTGTGTCGGTAAATAAATGAAAAAATCGGAATTTTTTTTCATCCAACCCATTTAATCGGTCCGGATACAATTATCTTCTTAATTCAGAAAGTGATTAATTCCCTATCTTAAACTCACATAGCTAGTCATGACCTAGAAAAGTCTGCACTAGTTCTCGTACGTATTTCATGACTTCTATATAATGAAACTTCCTACTCCCTGCAGACTACTTGACTGACTATATATACATGGTCAGTATACGTAGCAACTGAGTCATCAAAGCCAACTACTATATGGTGTTTAATTAATTTCTTTTAATTTCATGTCATGCATATCAAATAGTCAAATTAACTTTAAACCAATTAACTAGCTAGGGGAGGGGGATTCAAACTTTGGGGCTCTCTGATTCGTCAGCCCCAATATACGATGTTGTAAGAGGTAGCCACAGCTGGTTAATTTTGATTCAACAAACTCCAATAATGGGAATGGGTGAACTCCAAAGTATAACCCTTAATATCATCATCTTTTGGTCTGAAACACACTACCTTTAAGCTTAAGAAACTACCAATTTGATAAACTAGGTAGCTATCTCAGTCACTGTTTAATCAATTATTGTTGGAAAGTTGGAAACTTGTGTAGCAAAAATATGTGAGTACGTGACTTGCTGATGCACACACCAGAGTGACTGACCACACTAATAATACACTTCATGTGCATGAAACAATCAAATCCACGGTCGAAAGCGAAGTGGGATTTCGATTTAATCATGCAAGGTTTGCCTTTAACCTATTCCCATGTGCAAATGATTGTGGAGGTGAAATCATTTTGGTACAATGATTCATGTATATTACTTTTCCATATGCAGTTGCATTTCCAAATAAGTTTAGTGTATGAGCCTTTACTTTGATCATCATAGACCTAACTACGTGTATGTATCACATTTTGTATATTGGACAAGTATAGTTGTTCAAGGATCCAGCCTCTTTAGCCCAAAATCTTGTCCTGGTATGAAAGTTCATGTTGTTAGTGACCTCTGCACAAGCTGGTCTTTTGAATACGGCTGTCTAGCTAGCAAGCTAGAGACAGCGAAACCAATACCAAACTTTAGATCCGAACTGTTTTGATGAAATGGGATCCTTTACTAGTCTTCTTGGTATTGGTTATGCCGCTAAAGTTTGTTTCCGGGTTGACGGATTAAGTGTTTTGAGTTTTGGGTTTAGTACTTAGAGTTTATACCGGAAAGATGATTGATCGGAACTCTAATACAATGTAGTTATAAGAACAAGATCTAACACCAAAATTAAAGATCAGATTCAGAGACCGTATATAATGAATATATTTTATATGTGAGACAGTAACACTAACACACCAGTCATTAGGTAAACTAAAATCAAGGAAAAGCTTTGGGGAGTTTATTAGTATATATTGCTCCTACTTTTATAGACTTTTCCAATTTATCAGTTAATAAGAAAGTGTTAATTACTGTTCAATTTGAAGAAAGGAGGTAATTCTATCTGCAAAAAGGAAATAGGAATATAAAAAAGCTCAAAAGCTGGAGATGCCACCACGTTCACTGGGCCACCTCCTGCATAAATTTAAAATACAGGGAAACATATAGTCATATATATTACTGAAGTATTTGTCCAAATGATCAACAACACTTTTATTTTATTAGGCGACTAAGATTTTATTGGCTGAAGCTGAAAGGCACTAATAGGTTCCTTTTCTTTTAAATACAAATAGGGATCTCACCAGAAGAGTTTTATTTTTTGACAAGGAGAAATACATTAAACCAAAAAAGAACACATACAAGAATTCTTACAAACCAGCAACAATAAAAACAAAAAAAAAAACCAGAAGAGTTTAATTCTGGAGTAATATGTATATGGTAGTAGTGAAAAATTGAAATATATTTTGTTTATCATACATAACAATTTAGATTTTAGACTAGAACTAGATATTTGTTTACTGTGGGCGCCTTGTACCAAAGTAGTGTCTGGAAGCAGATAAGAACCCCAAATAAAAGAGAAACACAGAAACTGCTCAGAAACATAGAAAGCTGAAATGTTGAACTACATATGGGACTTTCACTGATGGTGACAAGGGATTCTGAGGGAATATAATAAAGGAGAGGTGATGTATACCAATCTTCCAATGTGATTGAATTTGATCTTTTGGTACAGAGAGAGAGAGAGAGAGAGAGAGAGAGAGAGAGAGAGAGAGAGAGAGAGAGTAAAGTTAGAGGAGGGAGGGCTAATTTCTCATGCTGTAACTACTGCTTCCTTTGCTTTATTGTTTTTTCTCTTTATTTGTTGATGTTTCTTCAGATTCTCAATGCACCTGCTTCTGTCAGGACAAACACACTACAATCTTGCCTTGTACTTCTTAAGCACTCATTGGCAGGATTTGATTTGAAAATCAAGAAGTGATAGGAGAATCTATAACTAACTAATAAATCCAGCTTTTGGAGCACATTGGTGCAGCAAATTAATCATGAACTAGTTAATTAATTAATTAATATGTAGGTGATTAATTGCACAATTGTACATCTTGCCTTTGATTTTCAAATCCCCTAATACTTGTATTATGACTAATTTAAAAGAAAACAAATGTAAGATACTTTGTTCCTTGAATTTGTGTATTGTGCATGTGTTGCATGTATTTATAATATTTTTTCTTGCTATAATGATGGCTGCATTGGTTAGAATTTAAAACAATTGTTGGGTTTTCATCTTAATACTTGAAGTTTCTGAGAATAAGGGTAAATCTACAAACTTTCATCGTAGTATTAGAGTAGGAGATCGATCCGTAGTTCGAACATTTACTTAATTAATTACATCATCTTAATTATGATACAGGGTATATTGTGGTACGGTGATGTATGTCATACCTCCATTTACAAATTTATTTATTTTGGTGGGAGTGGGGGCTCCAAATTAAGTTTGAGAATTGTGAGGATGGGGGACTCGAACTCGGGTATGTGCTAGGATGGCCACTGCCTACTCTACTAGACTACACCCTAGTGTACACCTCCATTTACAATTTAATTGAACCAAAATTACTACAATGACAACAAAGTTATCACATTCGTTTTACATTACATATAATTGAACCAAAATGACAACTTTAACAACAAATTGTTCAAAAACTTGTAATAAGGTTGTAGATGAAGTAATTATCTCTAATAAAACTAAGATTACACCAAAAAAAAACTCTCGTTACCACAATGACTACAAATTTTATTGTTATATATGTAAATGGAGGTATGACTACAGTATTGTAGAACTTCCTTGTATGATACATGACCCACATAGTGCGGAGAGAAATCGAAATATCGAATTAGTATAAAGGGGAGTGTTAAATTCTAAAACAATATTGAGACAAATTTGTATGCATTTGGAACTATATATATGATACTTATCCTAAAACAACGGTAGTTCTCCTCCTAGCTAATGGCCTAATTAGATTTTGGATATAGAGGTAAATCATAAAATTCATCAGTAGTATTGAGACAAATTTGTATGCATTTGGAACTATATATATGATTCTAATTAAATTATGATGCCTTTGCTTCTTTTTGGATTGCTCTAATTGATGTGTTTTCTGTTGACCAAAAAAAAAACTGTCTTGTTGTGTTTTCGATCTACATCAATAACTACAGGTGGATATATGACAGAGGATAACTTGATGTGTTTTGCTGCCTAAATCCAAAGTATAACCAATCATCAAATATTAAGTCCAAAGTTTGGCATGAACTTTTTACCTGCCCAGAAAATAATTGAATACGTACAGACATTGAAATTTTAGGATTAGCCGCAAGAGGATAACCGACCTAACATGAACTTATCGATACCAACTTAAATAGAAATTGTAATTTGGAAAATTGTTCACCTTGGTTAGTTCATTTCAGTCGTTGAATACCATGGTTAGTTAAACAGTAGCATACCTACTTTACATATTATTAATTTGTAACCTCACATGGATGAATACTTAAATTAATTATTCGTAATATATTTTTTGGTGCACAAGACCAGGGTCAAAACCCAGCACTTGCAAAGAAATTGTGTACAAATTAATTTGTCTCTAGCTTTCATCACCAGCAAAGCCATTGTCAAATGTCCAAGTCTTTTGCCATTTAACAAGTGCAAGTGACTTTTTGTACATTCATGTACACATCACTTCAATGCAAGTTACTGGAAATTGCGGATCAATAAGATATATAGTACAGCTGATCGACCAGTAATATTTCTATATTTCTATCTGGATATCACCAAGCTATTGGGAACTAATTCAGTATTGACCTCACAAAAATGACATATATCGACCTCAAATCTCCTCCAATTAAATTGAAGGGTTAACTTCTCAATTTCGCTTACTGTTTGCCTGGCATCATCTTTTTTTGGATCTTATTCACATAGTCAAATGTTTTCTATCCTGCTGCTGCCCATGTCCACAAGAAACCTTGTATTATTGTGATCATTTTATATTGCTCAACAAAAACGTTGGAGGATAAAGTTGAACTTAGATAGATAAGCTCCATCGATCACTGATATTTCCTTCGATCCCGATCTGCAGTAAGTCAATGCTTGGTATCGATCTAAAGTCTACAACCAACACACAGACAGAGATTGGTTTTAGATTTTGTGATTTAAATTAGTGAAAATGTTACATCAAGGTGTGGGTTCTATTGAGAATATATCCTACATGGAGAATGCACGTTAAGCGTTGAGTAAATTACAAACACGCAATTGAATGAGCTCGTTTTTGCACCTATTACCAATGGGTTTTATCTGAGTGAATATATTTTTGCAATTTCAACATGATATCAGAACTAACTATACGTGTTTTTAAAAGAAAATATGAGATTCTTATTATTTTTCCCCCCGGCAAATTTGCACAAAAGTTTGACGATTCCCACTTGTAGTAATGCTTTATATATATATATATGGGGTAAAGTTACGAACGGTAATTGTGGTATGGAATGATACACAATGTTATCCAACTTTTGTCAAACACTGTTGAAAAGACAATTTTAACATAAACTACAAATTTAATATCAGACATTTTTAAACTATGAGAATATAAAGTATTATCTCTCACACTGAAAAAGTTAGATCGATCTTGTATAAGAGTTTGAGCGTCTCACACTGGGAGATATGCATGTCACTTTAGTTTCCCATTTTGTTTTAAATTTAAATTTTTGGAAGTTCAATTTTGTTTTGTCAAGGTTCTAGAGAAGCTTTTCTATATATCTCACAAGGAAAAACCCACCTACGGTGAAGATTTTTGGTTGCCGTTGAAAAAAGTAGAACTCCGGCTGTCGGACTTCATTGTTTGTTGAGATCTTGTGTTGTGTCAAAGACAAATCATCGGCCGGAAAATTACAGTTTTTCCGAGTGCCAGGTACATTATAATATTCCTTGAGCTTGTAATTTCGGCGAAGCTTAAGCCTTAATAGTCGTTCTCGAGCTACTTAATTACCCTTTTTTTTTGGACCAGAGAGCTGCATAATTAATTACTGAATTTAAAAATACACTTGCCCTTGGGATCTTGGCGCCAGCAATAGACGTCACACCTTTAGCAGAAAACTACCCCAATTTAACCAGAAATTACAGTTGGTGCCACTGGTTCAAATCTAAACGCGCTCTCTTCTCAGCTTATAACCTTCGACAGCTTTTCTCGTCAAATTGGCAAAATCCATAAAGGGCGAAAGTACCATATTTCCCTAGGTTACGAAAGTTGGGTGGCATTCTTTAAATAATTCAAAAGTCAAGGGGCAAGTTTGTAATCAAATCCCTTTATATATCGAAATTTCAATCGGGCCACTCGGTCGCACACTTAATTCGCACACATACAAAAAATGGTTGGACCCTCCAATCTAAAAACACTTCCTCCTCTTCAAGTTTTCTCCACCTTACCACCACCACCTTCGTCTTCTTCCTCAAGCTCCATGACCAAGCTCAAAACCCTAATCCACACCGTCATCTTCTCGCACGTGTGCCGCGCAATTCGGTACCTCAACAAAGCCAAATCCAAAACCATATCCTTTCTCATTCAAGTCCTCAAGGAGAGCCAGCCAATGCAACTGATTTACCCTACAAAGAAGAGCAAGAGCAAGAAGAAGAACAAGATCTTCTTCGGCTCGTTTCGGCTGCACTACAACTGGTGCTCCTCCACCCACGTGCTGCCGGTTCCAGCCCGCGTCTACGAGGGACTGACATCAACAAGCCATTTGTACTACGATTCGAATTGGAATTCCGTAATTTCAACCGATGAGCAATGCGGCGGTCATGATCAGGAGGGCGGTGAGGCTCAGCTTTCGGGGTACCTCCAATGGCTCGAGGAAAACAAGGTGCATGAAAAATCTATGCCTAGTGAGAATACTGATGCGAACGAGATCGATAAGCTAGCCGATTTGTTCATTGCGAACTGTCATGAGAAGTTCATGCTGGAGAAGCAGGAGTCGTACAGGAGATTCCAGGAAATGCTTGCCAGAAGCGCGTGACATCAATCGATAGTTGTTTAGTGTCGACTGTGTCTGTGTGTCATCAAATTTCTCTTTACCTTTCTCACTCTTCTATGGAACATGTTTGGAGTGAGGAAAGTGTACGTAGTGGTTGGCTGGATTGAGTAATTATTTTTCTTTTTTTCTCTTTTATGATGCAGTTACTCGATTAGCTTATGTCTTTTTTGAAAATGGTGGGGTTTGGAGAAATATTGTACATGATGATGGGACTTGGGAGGGCTACTTTGTGGGTATGTGTGCAATTCTTCTCGACCTTCAAATGGTGATGGACAACATTGTTTGTACGTTATTTGCAATTTTGAATAGGTAGATTTGTGCTTTTAAAATTGTGTATTTATTCTGTTTTTACACAAGTTGCATGATCTACTTACTAATCACAAGTTAATGATGAAGGAGAGAGTGTCTTCTATCCACCAAAGTGTAGACACACTTGAGTAGTTAGTGGCGCGTGAGAGACACGCGCCTGTTAGTTTTGGCCAACGTTAGTTTTGGCTCTGTTAGTCAACAAGCTGGTCAACAATAAATTCTGAAGACCAAAAGTCCAAACAAATCCGATAGGGAGTAAAAAAAAATTGCCGCCACAGCCAAATGACAGATCTACTGTTTTTGACTTTATGTTGAGTAACCATCCATTTTCAGCATTAGAGCTGCCCAGAAATAGATTTTGTGGTGTTGAAATATCAAAGATCCACCTACGACACCGGTGGGGCTCAGAGTCGAGAGCCTTCTCGATTGGTCTACCTTTTTGAATCATCATCTCCAACCGGATGATCTTGGAGATGTGGCGTTGAATCCGAATTTAAATGGTCTGTTGTTGTTTTTTCCCCGTTTATTGTTATTCATCTGTTTTGTAGGCCTGAATTGAATTCGGGTTTCTTGTTTAGTTGTTTCAATTGAATTTGAAAACCGACATTATATCTTCTCTCTCCTCCATGAAAAACAAATCCTCCATGAAAGAACAAATCCATCAAAAGGAACATTTTTTGTTTCACTGTAATCAGATTGGATTGAGCCAAAGGGAGAGTGAGTGAGTGAGACATGGAGGAGAGAGAAAGTAGATCTGGGTACGTCTCGTTCGTCGGAGAAGAGGGCGGCAGCGCGAGGCAAAAGAGAAGCCGAGAAGAAGGAAAAAATGATATCAAATGAGGAAGAAGATGATGACTTGCAGCAAAGTCAAAAGTCAGAAGACAAAAAGAAAAAAATAATTAGGAAAGAAAGTGATGTATAGGGGTGAGTGTGCGTGTGTGACCATGTGAGAGAGAGAGAAGGAGAAGAAAAACAGTCAAAAGATTTAAAAAAACAAGAAAAGCAAAGCACGTGTTTATCATACAACTGGTCCAATGTGTGGTTCACTACAAGAGCTACACTTGTCCCTTTCAATTAGATAAACAATATATTCAATATTATTACTTTTTGGACTGCACAATCTCAAACGTTGGATCATTCAATATTTCATCTGGATCGTTGATCTCTAATTAAAACCCTTAATTTATCTGGGTTAATATAATTTGACAATCCTGATCTTGCAATTCTAGTGATCCACGGTCCAGATTACTCCGCCTGAAATTTCTTTTTCCATAAATTATTTTTTATTTCTCAAACTTCCGAAAAATCATTAAAAATAGTTTTATGTCTACAAATTTCTCCAAAAATTTCACTGGACTCGTCGTGATGTATATAGGCCATGTATACTTTATTACGATGCTTAGCAAGATTTCTCGCGGAATGATTACAAGTGGTTTAGCGGTAAAGGTATTACAGTCGTTACAGTTGACCACGTAGATCGAGTTCAAAACAATGACGAAAAAATCTAATATTTTTACTATAGTTACAACATATCGTAATAATTTCATCGAACAATGGATTTGACTATTTTCTTTTTCCTTTATTTCGTAGGTTTTCAAATGTATACTTTTTATGATAACTCATAAAAAGATTATACTACATTAGGTTTTCAAATGTACAATGAGATTTTATGCAATATGAAAAATCAAAATTGAAAATAATAAAATTGACCGTTAGATGTGATTATTACACTATTTTCTTATCATGAAAAAATATTAGCCACTTTCGAGCTCGTTTCAACCTCAATCAATGAAGTCAACCATAGTGACTGTAATACCCATACTATTTGTATTTCTCAAACTTCATAAAATCATTAAAAATTGCTCTTTGTCTAAAAAATTCTCCAAAAATTTCACTAGACTCGTTGTGATGTGTACTTTATTACGATGTTTCGCATGATTTGTCGTGGAATGATTACGAGTGGTTTAGCGGTAAGGGTATTACAGTCACTATAGTTGACCATGTGGATCAAGGTCAAAACGAGGATGAAAAAATCTAATATTTTTACAATAGTTACAACATATCGCAATAATTTCATCCAACGGTGGATTTGACTATTTTCTTTTTCCTCTATCTCGTAGGTTTTTCATGATAACCCATGAACAAATTATACTACATTAGTAGGTACAATGAGATTTTATACAATATGAAAAATCAAAATTAAAAATAATAAAATTGACCTTTAGATGTGATTATTACAATATTTTATGATCATTAAAAAAATATTATCCACTTTCGACCTCGTTTCAACTTCGATCAATGAAGTCAACCATAGTGACCGTAATACCCATACTATTTTTATTTCTCAAAGTTCAAAAAATTATTAAAAATAGTTCTTTATCTAAAAATGTCTCCAACAATTTCACTAGACTCGTCGTGATGTGTACTTTATTACGATGTTTCGCATTATTTGTCGTGGAATGATTACGAGTGGTTTAGCGGTAATGGTATTACAGTCACTACAGTTGACCTCGTGGATCGAGTTCAAAACGATAACGAAAAAATATAATATTTTTACCATAGTTACAACATATCGCAATAATTTCATCCAACGAAGTATTTAACTATTTTATTTTTCCCCTATCTTGTAGGTTTTCAAATGTATACTTTTCATGATAACCCATGAATAAATTATACTACATTAGTAGGTACAATGAGATTTTATGCAATATGAAAAATCAAAATTGAAAATAATAAAATTGACCGTTAGATGTGATTATTAGACTATTTTATGATCATGAAAAAAATATTAGCCACTTTCGAGCTTGTTTCAACCTCCATCAATGAAGTCAACCATAGTGACCGTAATACCCATACTATTTGTATTTCTCAAACTTTAGAAAATCATTAAAATTTGCTCTTTGTCTAAAAAATTCTCCGAAAAATTCACTAGACTCTTTGTGATGTGTACTTTATTACGATGTTTCGCATGATTTGTCGTGGAATGATTACGAGTTGTTTAGCGGTAAGGGTATTACAATCACTATAGTTGACCACGTGGGTCAAGGTCAAAAAGAGGACGAAAAAATCTAATATTTTTACCATAGTTACAACATATCGCAATAATTTTATCCAACGGTGGATTTGATTATTTTCTTTTTCCTCTATCTCGTAGGTTTTTCAAATGTATATTTTTCATGATAACTCATGAACAAATTATACTACATTGGTAAGCACAATGAGATTTTATGTAATCTGAAAAATCAAAAGTGAAAATAATAAAATTGATCGTTAGATGTGATTATTGCAATATTTTATGATAATGAAAAAAATAAATTTAGTGACATGATTACAAAGTTTATATTTAATGATTAGTTCGAGTTCTTTTTTAAAAAAGGCAAAAAGATAAATTTGGTATGCTGATGAAACGAATCGAACCTCTGACCTCAAAGTTCAAAACTAGTGCCTTTCCCACTGCACCATTTCAGTTTTGTAGTATTATATTGTACAAAGTTCATATTTAATTATTGATTTAGATTCTTTCTTTTTTGAAAAGTCAAAAGCCCAGCCCATTTTCTTCTCTTCTTCTTCCTCAGACGCAATTATTGGCTGGTTTCTTTTCCACCATTGTTGCAGATCTCAAGTTTTCAACCTCGGAACCTCCATATACTACAAGCTTTTGGAAATAAAAATCCGCGGGGGAGGGAGGGGGGAGGACAGATTGTTGGACCTCCTCCTCTTTTTGCATCGGCTTCTCTTCTCGCTCCATTTGATTCCAGGAATCTTCGGGTTCTGGGTCTTCGATTTATTCCATTCTATTTGCTATTTGTGAGTTTGAATTCCTACTTGGGATGTTGAATAAGAACTCTCACGTCTTACCAATGGCAACTGGTAAGAGTTGGCCAGTTGCAACCAACCTCATTCCCTGACAAAATTCACTGATTCCAGCCCTTATGGACGCAAGAGAGGAAAAATTCACTTAGTAAGCACTAACAGAGCAAGCCCGATCAGAAACCCCCTCCCACCTCCATCGAGAAAATACCTTGGCTTAGATTTACCCATCTGTGTATCTAGTCATCTACCTCAACCCTTCTTCTTTTTTGTTTTTTTAAAGATGATTTCACCGTAACGTTCAGACGTTAGTCTGAATGGAGGGCTGGATTGTCTCAACGGCTGAGATTCAATATTTGACATTAAAATATGTCAAGTGCATTTATACTTTGGTGTATACCAGAATTTTCGGATGAAGGACTAGCCTTCAAATTCTACGAAAACTGTATGATACACCGAAGTGAGGCGTTCTCTAGGTTTTTTCACCATTGTTTTTTAGTGAAAAAGTAGATCGATCTAACGGTGAAACTCTAAAGTACTATATAAAATTCTAATACATATACTAATTAATCTAATTAGGTATCGTAGTTAATTAAGGATAATGATCTAGTTTGATAAAGGGCAGCAGCACAATAATCTAATTTGCAGATTTTTCTACAGAAAGAAAAAGAAAATTACATACTTCCAAGTTTCCTAAGCCTTTTCAATTATTATCTTTTTTACTGAAACCTTTATCTTGTTTTAAAATTTGGGGACAAGTTATCATAGATCTAGGAAGAAGTTAATGATGATTAGGTATGCTCCTCCTTTTGTCAAAGCCTAGCAAGAAACCAAACATAAAATCTCTATTAGCCTTACCTACTTAAAATTAATATGACTGTCCCTTTTCCAGACATCTGGTTTTTTGTTTTATTCCCAATAAACAAAAATTAAAATTTATTTTAAAAGCTCGTGATTAGTTTGGTGATTTTGGCAATCAGTTTGTAAGGGTAACTGCTTAAGAAAAAAAAGAGTTACTGGGTCAAGAAGCTTGTATATAGTGTGATCAGTACCCATCTGACTCTCTCTCTCTCTCTCTCTCTCTCTCTCTCTCTCTCTCTCTCTCTCTCTCTCTCTCTCTCTCTCTCTCTCTCTCTCTCTCTCTCTCTCTCTCTCTCTCTCTCTCTCTCTCTGTGCCTAAATTACCTGTCAGCAGACATAAGCGCGCGGTTGTTGGATCCCAGCTTCATCTTTCATTCATCTTCGAAGTCAGTGTCAGTACTCAGTAGTCTGTAAAATATTCAGACATATGATCAGCAAGCAAGATATTAAGAAACATAAATGGAAGAGAAGTGATTCGTGATTCTAAAGGTATTATATATGCATTATTACATTCCAAGGGTAAGACAATATAATTGGAATTGAAAATAGCAATTTGCAATACTAGTTTAGACTATACATCATCCACATCTCTTAGTTCTAGGAAACTAGCTAGCTACCTAGGTAGCCCATCTAGGGTTTTCCTTGATTAAAATTGATAATTTGTAATTAGGTACCAATTAAGCAATAACTAATTAAGCCATGATTGCATGAATTATTGAGCGCATCTTTCAAGAATGTGAAATTTATGTGTAATCATTTGATTACCATAATCGAAGATCGATCATTTCACTCTTAAGAGTGAAATGTCCAATTTAATTGTATGTGATCATTCAAGATATTGATTAGTAACTCATTCAAGGAGATGTGCAAAGTGTTTATGAGTTTCCCCGTTCCAATGCCAGCTACTCATTCACAATTCTCTTTAGTAATTTCAACATTATAAAAAAAAATCAAATTAAAGTAACAAATATAAGTGGACAAAAGTTAACTACAAATTAACTATACAAAACATGAGAAAAGATCTCGCTCATACCTATTTCTAAGCATCTATACGAGGATCCAAATACAACAAGCGAAGCCAATTACCCCGGCCCACTTTATTATTATTATTATTATTATGGCAAAATTTAGTTTATTATCTTATATTTTTGACCCAAAATTAATTCAGTTCTTTATCTTCTAATTTCATTTTAATCACCTTTCTACTCTCAAGTTTGATTAAATTGGTCCACAAATATGGATTTTGTCCAAATTGGACATTAGTGTGCTGAAGTGGCACACAGTCTCTGTGCCAAATTTAGTTGTGGGTTCCACATGGAAGGTTGAAACCCCATTATACCCCTCAAATTGCTTCTTCATTTTTTGGCTAATCACTTCGAGCAGACTTCCTCAAAACAAAAAAAAAACTCGTCCAAGCATAGAGAGAGAGCAGTCCACAAACGATAGAGAGAGCTCGAAGGAAAAGATAAGAGACTGAATTGATTTTGAATTAAGAGTATAAGATAGTAAATTGAATTTAATCCTTATTATTATTATTTATTGCGGAGGCAAATTGTGTCAAAAAGGCTAAGGAAAATTTAATTGGACAAGCAAATCAAACTGGCAGATATACTAGTTTCTTCATGTATCAACCCAAAAGATGGAATTTATATATATAGATCCACCACTGTTTCCAAGTCTTCATTCTTGGGAAACAAACTATGCTAACTAATGTAGTTTCAATGCGATTAGCAATACATATAGTTTAGTTTTTAGACGAAAGTAATCCTATAATTGGGGAACTTCATCAAATAGTAATCCTAGGTCGGGATGAAGATGTTCGCATTGTAATTCACGTGTGAACGTCCACATATAAATGAAATTATATATAAAATTATTGTTTTTTGCTTTTAGACATTCATTGGGTAACTTAATTACTATACTTTCTAGTTCTTAGCTTTGATATCATCATTAGTGTACGGATCAATCCTTATTCCTTGAGTGAGTGCGTGTTGTAAAGTTGAATTGCACAAAGTTACGGCCATCATCGATCGATCAGCGCTCCATTTCATCAATCGATCCATCTCATGCAAACATGCATATGACTACAAGAGTCATCCAGAGTCAACGACTTCATAATTAACTAAGCGATCAATAATCATGTACGTAAATCAATTAATTAATCTTAGACTAATGAAAGAAGCTGCAAATTCATAATATATATGTATATATATAATATACAGATCCCTTCCAGTGAGGATATATTTATATTTGGATCGATATATATGAACCATCCATGCACACTGCACAAGCATGTGAGAGCCTGGAACCGCGCCTTCGAACATTCAAAACAGGTTGATTTTTGGCTTCCAATTCACTTCTTAACTGACACAGATGTATTATTCATTGGTAAAAGTGACGAGATTCTTACCCACTGATAGGCACATAGCTGGAAACTATATGTAAGACATGCATATGGAAGCTTGCTTTGCTTGCACTTGACCTTAAAATAACTAGCAGCTAGCTAGTTAAGCCTCTAGGAATATGTTGGAACTATTAAACAACGTTTCCCAAGTTCCTGGCTTTACGTCCTTCATACTAGCTAGACCATGAATTTTAAAGAATGGAAAGCTCTAACATTGGAAAGTTGATGTAATAATTTACAGTGAATAAGTGGATGTTTCACTACTAATAATATTAATGTCATTTAAGTATAACTAGATGATTAAGACCGGCGTATGGAGATAATAAATCGGTGTTTAACCAATTACTAATGAATTACGTTAGATGATATTTGTTTAACATGATTAGCGCGACTGACCAATTAATATTCATTCCAATCACATCGATCGTTTTACTGGACCGATCGAGTTAGCCACCATGCTCAAGCTGTGGGGGGTCGCACAAGAAAGGGCGACTCAAAAATCTTCACCATATATATAAGGTCTTTTTGAGATAAAACGTCACACCTGTGAGTGGTTAAATTGGACAATATTGTTAGAACACATAAGCTTAGGGTTTAGGCCACCTCTTGTACCATTATTAGAAGTTAGAGCACGAATGAGACAAAGAAACTTGTATTATCCAATGGGCGTATACAGATTTTAAAATATTCTGATAAGCAAACTGAATCTGGGCAATATGTCAGCTGGTTCTATGTTCATGGCACATGGATTGACCGAGTGTAACAATATTTAGGCATTTAGCTGGCCTTGAAGAACTGCTTATTTAGCTGGAAGCTAATTGGAATCTTGCTAAGTACCTATCATTAGGTTGCAACAACACACTGATTAAAGATACGAGGCTTGAAGCTCGTGATGAATCTTGATATGAAACTAATTAATATATGCTCATAATTAATGGACTAATTCAATCAGTTGAGAAACTAGTTAATATATAATCACTAGTTGAGATGCATTACTGTTAAGTACTACTCAGTACGTACGTAGTAGACGTCGACAAGGCAGCTAAAGACAGTAGTCCAGCTCGGCTTGCTTAGTTTTGTTTTGTAGCTAGAGAGATTGATATATGATTAAGTAAAGACTCGCTCTAGTTAAAAGATAGCTATCTAGCTAAAGGAATCAATATTGATGCTTCTTTTATCTATATATTCTCATGTGTGTTTCTTTATTCCAAAACCTCTTTGCTTGCTTTCACATTTGTGTGGAGAGAGAGAGAGAGAGAGAGAGAGAGAGAGAGAGAGAGAGAATCAACTTTAGCAGGACCATTTTGGTTCTTTTGGTCTCCTGCATTCTTATTATCTTATATATGGACTAACTTTACATAAAAGTGAATTAATGCCTGGAACTTCCAAAGGGATATTATTCGCTATATCTATATAGGATCACACTCAAAGAAAGAGTGAAAGACTCACGTTAATTACAAAAATGGGAACTGTTAAAATTAACTAGAAAGGGGTTAGTGTTAATATATATGCAGTATATATAATAAACTGGTTAATATATGCAGTAAAATAAACTGGCCGGCCGGATTTATATGTTATTTGATCGAGGACAAACAACTAAGATTAGGACGACGAAGGAGCATTGAAAAGTATACATGTGATGATTAGATGAAGGATGAGTTGGCTCTTGGATTTTTTGCGCTTTCGATCATTATAGTACGTTTGTCGGATATTCAATATAAAAATATATGGAAGTCTCTGATTTTCTGTTTGCCTGCTGCATGTTTATTTGTCTTGTAATATTATTTTGATTGTGGTCCAAGAAAGTGACTGAGAGTGAAATTTGTTTAGGTCGTGATTTGTGTGCGAATTTTTAAGTTGTAAGAACTAAGAACTTAAACAGAAGATCTGTGGATCAAGCTATATAAGTGTCCTTCTGTACTCAATTGAATTTATAAGTAGCACAGTCTTCTTGGTATTTATTTTGCGTTTATGTCTGAAATTATATTAATCACAAAATTATCATAATAAAAATCTGTGAAGGATTCAGCAAACTTAATTCAACAACATACGTCTAGATAAGAATATAGGAGTTGGTGAGTGTGAATGTGAAACAAAGTTCCTCACAAATTATTGAGTAGAAGATCTTCATGTAGCAAAGCGTCAAATCTGAAATCTGAATCTATCCAAAGTATATTTAAGTCTCTCCTAGCCAGTTGTAAATAATATACACCCCCCAAGAATATAAATTACAGTATCTGTTTTACAAACCTCGGTCAGTTTATTTCTTAAATGATTTACCCATCCAAAGAGAAATTATGCAGCTGATGCGTGCATTGTAGTTAAAGGATGCTGCTTCACCTTGCCAAAAAAAAAAAAAAGGATGCTGCTTCTGGCAATTTAATATAGATGAATAAATCTTCGTATCACATTATCACATATCTTCTTTTTGTACAACTCTACTATACATGGTTTGCCATACACCCCTTTTTGTTGAATATATGTGAAGAAGTTTCATTGGTATTAACTTGCAAAATTACAGGATATATGGGGTAGAATGGGCCAATCAAAAACCTTGCTTCATCAAAGGTAAGGGAAAAAAGAGCCCCAAGATCCTCAAATACTGATGGGTCAGTCCCTCCTGCTTATTTGGAGGAGAGTAATCCATGTGGTAGTTTTACGTACTACATGACTAACATGAGGAACTCATTTTTACTAATCCTTGGGTGACCCATTAATTGTAATGAAAGGCTAGCTAGCTATGAGTAGAGCTAGGGTGGTGGACCGGTGGTGGCAAAGTTTGAAGATGGAGAAGACATGCATTATTAATTAGCATGCCAATATTGAAAGTCTATATAATGGCATGAGAGATTGCAATCCAGGGAGTCCATCATTTGTGAGCAGAGACTATTACTATATTTGGTGAGATAAAATCAGAAAGCCTCATCTGAGAGATGAGAGAAAATGTGCCTCGATTAAGTAAGCAGAGTGTGTTCTTCTTGAGATTTAAATTCCAAAAGAAAGTGCATGTTGCCACTTTGGTGAAGTTTAGCAACTCAAGTGAGATTGTTTCTTGTAATTCCATTATTTTACATAGTGGAAGCATGTACAACTGCCCTGAGAACGTATAGCCACATTTGTCGAACCTCGTCAAATATTGCGTCAAATTACTACATTTGGAAGCCCAAAATGGAAGACATCCTTTATTGTGAGAGCATCCGCATTGGAGACTTATTTTTTGTACTCAAATTTAGATCCAAATTTATCTGAATCCAAATTTAAGTCGTCCTTGAGAATAATGTACAAAATGACTTACTTTTGTAGGTGACACAGCGGTGTAGGACTCATTCTCACATTGAGCACTGTAAAAGACAATATGTTCAACTAAGAAGCAAGGAGAAAGGAGCAAAGCAATATCGACCGAGTCAGAAGCCATGCATCGTCATCAATAACCGTGGAAGCAGCAGGAAATTCACCGAGGCAAAATACGTAAAAGATCGGTCAAGGGGCAAGTATAACCCGAAGAAGGACATCGAATGTTATCGATCACTATGGCAACAAAGGCTACATGAAGAGGGATTACAGGATGCTCAAGAGAACAAGCCGAGAAAGGTGATGCCAGAGACACATGCAAGATGAACGAGGTAATAATCATTTGTGAAGATGGTCATGTTAATTTGACACAAGATACATGTTGGATCGTCCATTCCGGTGCATCATTTCATGGAGAGAGTTCTATATATACATCCTATAAATCCAAAGTTCATGGACAATACTGAATGAAGTCTCGGGATTTATAGGGAAAGACAAAACCTTAAGGAGAAGTCATGTACATGAACCAAACAAGTGCCTCCAAAAACTTTCATTTTCTTGCTATATATGAATGGTGGTGTACTTGTGTTTGGATGTGTAAGAAATTAATACAAGCGTTTGACAAATCTAGGTCAGATAATTCAAATTACAGATTGAAATGGTGTAACCATATTTATTGCGAATCTAATTACAAAAATGAATACAAAAATTTCCTTATTAGACCATATTTACTGTTTAGTATACTTGCTAGCTTTACCAGATCTGGTTATCCCTAGCAGTTCTACCAACCCTCGAATGGATCTTGAAACTTCACGTCTCAATTTTATCTTGAATTTGTCCTACATACCACACAAGAACATTTAAGGATAAAAGAAGACAATAATTAACAATTATAATTATTATATGTTGGGATTAAGGTGGTCTCCTCATATCTGTTTCCTAGGTTACTCTTATTGAGACCAGAAATTCCTGGTCAAGAGGAAACCAAAATGAACATTTATGTATAAATCTATTCGTAATCTAGAGTCTAAATCCAATTTCCCAATTTCTTTTGTAACTGGAACAAAAAAAATAGTACGAAAATGAATAATTTTATTTTATGATGGAAGAAAGTATACTTGTGAATTGTAATTAAACATATACAGTAAAACTTCGATAAATGAATGTTCGATAAAGTAATCACCTCGCTTAGATAATAAAAAACTTCAGTCCCAACTCGGGCATGTGTGTTAAAATAATAATTTCGCTTAATGCATAAAATAATAATTTTTTCTAACTTTTCTCAGGACCCATTGAATATATAAATTAATAATTCATTAAAATACATAAAAAATAGTACATAAAAATTCATAATGCATATGATGGAGAGCTCATACTTTTGTAGCACCCATTGTTGCAAATCTTTTTTGAGTAGAAGAAGGATGCTCATTGTTATACTAGCATATATACGGCTTTCCACAACTCATCAGTTAATGTAGATTTTTTCACTCCTTTCAAATGAGAAGCCATGGAGGAACAAAATGTCATGATTTTTGGTCTCATATATTATTTATATAAGAATCATGTACTATGGTATATACATGGGCATTAAGTGATCTAAACCACTTTATCCTCTAGTTCTAGGAATATGTATATACATGTATATTTAAAACCCTTATATATTTTGATTTTTAATGTCCATTAGAAAGTTTGACTAATAGTAGAATCTATGACTATGATTTTTCACAAGATACATGCATATATTTTCTTTCAAAACATAAAATTCTTTATAAATTAATAAAATATTAATTTATCGATAAATTAATAAATTATTTATTTATCGATAAATTAATAAATTATTTATTTATCGATAAATTAATAAATTATTTATTTATCGATAAATAAATAATCTCGCTAAGATAATAATTTTTCCAGTCCCAAGTATTAATTTATCGAGGTTTTACTGTAGTTGACATCTAAAACAAAAGTGAAAAAGCTTACAAAAGAAGCACATATTTACCTCTCCAACGTCAATCCATGTCTGGTAAACTATTGATTCGATGAATAATTTGAAGATTGTTGCAAAACATATTATCGGGTGGCTGTCCAGTAAACTATTGTCCGTACGAACATGATACAAGATGTGGACTAGATACATTGCTGAAGACCTTTGGTATTTCTTTCTATTTACTCCATAAGCGTTACACCACTTATGAGAGGTATAAGTATATAGTTAGTGCATGAGTTAGTGGGTTAATGGAGAAACCAAAGGGTTTCTCACCATTATTGTATGTCATCAATACACCTCAACCTCTCCACTATATAAAGAGGTTGAGGCATCACCATTTCACACACCAATACATCAAACATCATTCGATGAATAGAAAGCAACTTCTTGCTCTCCAAAGTTCTCTTTCTCTTTCGTTTTTCTATCTTTCCATAGCTGAGTTAATAGGCGACTCACAACACGTTATCAGCACTGCTCCAAGATTGAAGAACAAGGAGGAAGAACGACGAACGACGAACGAGGAACAACGAACGACGAACGATGAACGATGAACGATGAACACCGTCAAAAAAAGTTCGAAGGAAGCAACCCAAATTTGTTGGTGATTATTTTTTCTCTTGACTCGTGGAACCCTAAATTTATTTTAGGTGCATTTCTCAAGTAAGTTATAATTTTTAATTTTTCAATCCTTGAAAAATAGTGAACCATAACCATTGAGCAAGAACCCTATTTAATTTTAGGGCAAGAGAAATTATAATTTGGCATGCCTCTGCTTTATTATTTTTGTTTGATTACTTGATCACTAAATCGAAAATAAAAGCATGTAAAATGGTACACATGTCACATATATCTCCACATTAAGTCACGAAATGTTATGAATCTTCCACGACTAGGCTCACCCAATTGGATGCGATGTCTAGGCAAGGTTCGGAGAATACTGACACTATTCCGAATGAGGTTCGGTATTAAGTGAGCCTCGCTCTACCAAAAACCTCACCCTACCTGATCTGGTCGTATTTAATTGGAGCTACCGAAAGGGTTGAGTAAATAACTTTTCATTCTAGAATTGTTTATTTTCTCGCAATTATGTAGTACAAATTATATATGTGGTAGAAATTATATATGTGTTTGCCCAATAATGATGACCAGCAGATTTCATCTATATCGACCTGTCGATTTCGATATAAATCCATGAGAATTTTAATTCTCACAAAACCATGATTACATGTTTCAAACCAGAAGATTTTCGAAGTAGAACTTATGTTCGCATGTCTAATCCGTAAACATTATCATGAACATATAAACTAGTCGATTTATATGATACATAAATCCAGTTTCTCCTATCATAGAAACAAATTTCGATCAAACTTGACTTTTCACTCTTGGGCGTACCCTAATCCAAAGGCTAATGCTGCTTGTGGACTTTGTCCGCAACCTGAGAAATTAGACATGGGCCCGTCGTTCCATTTACCTCAAAACCGCCTTGAGCCTCGTGCTCACCCAGCCAGGCGAGGTTTGAACTCTCAAACTGTGGACCTTTGGGCCCATGAAATTTGAGATAGCCTCGAGAAAGTGACAACAACAGGGCCGGTCGTCCCTAAGCAAAAGAAAAAGCCCCAGAGCCCAATCTATGCTATTGTTGTGGTTGTACATATCATTGGCAATGCAATAAGCCCAAAACTAATATGGTCGAAATTACTCTAGAGGCAACTTTTGAGACTGCCGACTTTGTCGCTGAAATGGATTTGGATTATTTTTCTCAATTTTCATGATAATAATTGGGCCTAAGTGTAGCTCATCTACATAAATGTTTACGCTTTCTTTTGGATTATGGTTTTGTTTATGAATCATGTTTCAACGTTTCTCGAAATAATTTAAAGTACTTTTAAGCAAATTCCTTTGACATTGTGACCGGCTTTAAATTATTATACTATTAGGCATGACTTGTGGGGAAGTTGATTGTCTGGCTGATAGTGATACCACTCACATTATCTTGAAAGATCATAAGTATTTCATCAACTTCACGCCTAATGTAACCTCAGTGACAACGATTTTGGGCCCGTCGACCCCAATCGAAGGCTTTGGCAAAGCCCAATTCGCGTTGTCCAATGGTACCTCTATAACCATATCTGAGGCCTTATACACTCATAGGTCCTGTCGAACCTTACTGAGTTTTAAGGATATTCGAGAAAACGAATATCATGTTGAAACCGCTCCTGAAAATGGTGTGGATTTCCTTTACACATGAACTCCACTAAATACGGCGAAAAGCGTATCTTGTAACAATTGAGATGTCTTTCAAGTGGTCTTTATGTTACCACAATACACTTGATTGAAAATAACATTATCATTCGCCAGGCACCGATTGATAAGATCACTTATATGCTGTGGCATGACTGTCTGGGACATCATGGTCATAATACGATGCTTAGAACTATAAATGCATCACACATGCATTCTCTTGGAAGAACAAATTTCGTGATTAATCCGAAAAGCCCATGCCCAACTTGCTCTATTGGAAAGACAAATCTCAAACCAATTCGTGTAAAGCCCACCAAACTAGTTTCGTAACTCCCTTGCGAGAATCCAAGGTGATATTTGTGGACCTATTCAACCAGCCTGCGGACCATATAAATATTTCATGGTACTGGTTGATGCATCGACAAGATGGTCACAAGTTTATTGTCCACAAGAAACGTTGTTTTTGCTAAACTCTCTCCAAGAAAGGCTCACCACTCGGATTATCCAATAAAGTCCAGAAGACTTGATAATGTCAGAGAGTTTACATCGAAGTTTTACCGATGATTATTGCATGTCCCTTGGGATTGACGTTGAACATATGGTTTTCCATGTTCACACCCAGAATGGTATCGTAGAAGCGTTCATTAAATGATCGCATGAACCTTGGTAATGCGCACCAAGCTTCCAATTTCTACGTGGGGCTACGCAATTTTGCATGCAGCCATGTTGGTCCGATTGAGGCCTACTGCTACCCAACCTTATTTCCGCGTTACAGCTGGTGACTGGGTACGAACCTGAAGTTTCGTACTTACGCGTATTTGGATGTGCAGTTTACGTGCCAATTGTGCCGTCACAACGTACAACTGGGTCCTCAATATATTAAAGATGAGCATATTTGTCGATTATGAATCCTCATCTATTACACGTTTTTTAGAGCCCTCGACAGGCGATCTTTTTACCGCATTTGCGGATTGTCACTTTGATGAGACAATTTTCCCGTCGTTAGGGGGAGATTCGCACGTTAACGTTGATAAGGAACGACGTGAATTAACGTGGCATGTACCCACTCAGTCTCATCTTGATCCCCCATCTGCTCACAGTGATAAGGAAGTGCACATAATTCTAAGTCTGTGAAATGTTGCTAATCAATTGCCAGACACATTAAATAACTTAGCTAAAGTGATGAGATCACATATACCTGCTGCAAACATGCCTGCAAGGATAGACGTCCCAGAAGGACGCAAAGTCATCCACGAAGGATGCAACGTCCCAGTAGGACGTGTCGTCCCAGATGGATGACGTACGGCTTGACGACTAACCAGTCATATGTCCCTCTCAGAAGTGAGGTGGACGATTAGGTTCGAAGGATTCTTATCCCCAGAAGAGGGTAAATTTGGCACAAACAAATGAATCCTCTCGATATCGCGATCTCAATCGATCTATCTCACGAGATAATCCGGATTATGGGTCCGTCCTAGAAGAGACGACGTTGGGGGACGCTTCAACATCTGAACCCATTTCTGAGAATAGATAAATCTTGATAATGCTTGCTTATATGAGATATGGAATCGAAATGAGATTATCATCGATGATATAATTGTATTCGTGGTAGCTACCGAAATCAAACACTAGCGATGAAATCGAACCTTACTCCGTTGATGATTTTCCAACGTAGAGACGACTGGCCAAAACAGGAAAGAAGCAATACAGGTCAAATTTGATTCCTTAGTGAAACGAAGTGTGTTTGGACCAGTCGCTCCAACACCGCCCAATGTTAAACCAGTTGGTCATAAATGGGTTTTCGTAAGGAAGCGTGATGAGAATAATGAGACTGTTCTCGCCTAGTGGCGCAAGGCTTCTCTCAACCCCCTGGAATTGACTACGATGAGACTTATTCTCTCGTAATGGACGTTATAACGTTCCGCTACTTAATCAGTTTAGTAGTTTCCAAAAAACTGGATATGCAGCTCATGGATGTGGTCACAGCTTATCTCTATGGGGATCTAGACACAGAGATATATATGAAAGTCCCTGAAGGACTTAAGTTGCCCGAATCAAGTAGTTCTCGACCACGGAACATGTTCTCGATTAAACTGAGACGTTCACTATATGGATTAAAACAATCCGGACAAATGTGGTATAACCGTCTAAGTGAATACTTGATCGGCCTGGGATACGTGAACAACGAACTATGCCCTTGCGTGTTTATTAAGAAATCCGCTTCAGGATATGCTATTGTCACAGTCTATGTAGATGATATGAATCTCATAGGAACCTCGAAAGAGTTGATTGAAACTGTTGAACTCCTGAAGAAGGAATTCGAGATGAAGGATCTTGGGAAGACACAGTATTGTCTCGTCCTGCAGATCGAGTACCGTAAAGATGGAATCCTAGTACATCAGTCAAACTACACCCAAAAGGTGTTGAGACGCTTTATTCATCATGACGTTAAGCTGTAACCTACTCCCATGATCATTCGAACTCTAGACATTAAGAAGGACCCATTCCGTCCAAAGGGAGACAATGAAGAGATATTTGAGCCCTCAGTGTTCATATCTGGGTGCAATAGGCGCATTATTGTACTTGGCCCAATGTACTAGATCGAACATCTCGTTTGCTGTGAATTGCTTAGTCGATACAGCACCGCGCCAACACGCCGCCACTGGAATGGCATCAAAGACATCTTCCATTACCTTAAAGGTACAACGGATATGGGCTTGTTCTATCCCTACGCGTCATCGAGTGGATCTACCCGCCTTGGCACTCGGAATAACGCAACCCTTATCGGTTACGCCGATGCTGGTTACTCATCAAACCCGCATAAGGGACGTTCTCAATCTGGTTATGTCTTTACCATTGAGAATACGACGATATCTTGGAGGTCTCGAAAACAGACCCTAGTAGCTACTTCGACAAATCACTCTGAACTACTCGCTTTTACGAGGCAATTAGAGAGTGTGTATGGCTTCAAGCACTTTTGGTCATATACGAAGTACTTGTGAGCTACCTCATAATCCAATACACCATTTCACACACCAATACATCAAACATCATTCGATGAATAGAAAGCAACTTCTTGCTCTCCAAAGTTCTCTTTCTCTTTCGTTTTTGTATCTTTCCATAGCTGAGTTAATAGGCGACTCACAACAAAGATAACTTTATCATAATTAAAGAAATAAGATTTCTAAAGAAACATATATGGAAATCAAAATTAGAGAGCAAGAGTTGTTACACAACAATAAAAATTGCAATTCACAAGTTTGAATGCGCATGTGAGACCTAGATATTATAGCACCTAATTATATAGAAATTTATTATACTGCTCCTTTTTAGGATGCATATGTTAAAGATTATAAGGTAAATAACCAATAGGTCCTCATTTACACTACATATTTCCCTTCAAGTTTGATAGATTTTAAATAATTCCCACCAAGTTTCAGTTGGGTCTCTTTCACTCCCAGTAAGGACAAAAATATTAAATAGTAATTGTTTGTGACATTTTTGCCCTTCACGTCTGGGATTTGAGATCGTGATAGTGCGATCGTGGTCATGAATTTCGACCTCTCGATCCGGAGTCATCCGGCGACGCCTTGAGGTGAGATTGGTGGTGTTGGGTTCGTGGTGAAGAGGGCTACAAAACCTAGTAAGGGTTCCCCCTAACTCAGCCTGAAACGACGCCGGCAAGGAAGAACATTTCTGTGCGAAAACGGACTTTTTCTCTCCTAGATTTCTCCTTCAACACTAAAAATCGATGGAAGAAATTAGTATAGGATTGATGGGCTCGAGAGATGAAGATTTTGGGACAAGTTTCAAGCCTTGAGGTGGCCAAATTGAGGAGAAATCTGCCGGCAAAGTCGGCTGCTACAGTGACGAGAAGAGAGAGAGAGTAACCTGCACGGGTTTGAGGAGAGAGAGAGAGAGAGAGCGATTCCCGAAAATAAAAAATTCCAAAGTTAAAATTTTATTGACCTCAATAATTTTTTTTTATTGATGTCAATAATTTTTTTTTTATTGATGTCAATAATTTTGGTTATTGAGATCAATAAAATCGGGACCGATACAACATTGTTGCTGCACTGGTGTTATCGTTATCGACTTCAATAAAATAGTTTATTGACCTCAATAAAATAGTTTATTGACCTCAATAAAATACACAAAGGTGATGCTCCTTTGTTCTTTGCTGATTGAGACCTAGAAACTAAATTTTATTGACCTCAATAAAACAGTTTATTGACCTCAATAAAATTTTATTGAGGTCAATAAAATACACAAAAGTGATGGTCTTTTGTTCTTTCCCTCCTACCGCGGAAAATATAAATTCCTTAAAAAAAATTATTGAGGTCAATAAAATTTGTCAGTGGCAGTTTCGTAATTTTTGTAAAATGTATAATTCAAAAACGTAAATTGGCCAATTAATGGACCGGGAGGGCACCGCGTTTTTGGCTTGTCCTTGATGGTAAATATTTGCCCAATTATGTCCTTATGGGTCAAGAACCCAAGATTATAATCTTCTATTGATTAATAAAGCCTTTGCTTGTTTTAAAAAAATATATAGAAATTTATCATAGATTTTTATATATGTGGCATTATTGGATTGGCAATAAGACGACATACTTAATAAAATCTTTCTTTGATAGGTAACATTTAGACATTTGTCAAATTTATATTGGGATTAACATGTAAAATATCCGATTTGCATTGACAATTGTTATTATTGTATTAGTTATGACACGTCTATTAGAACTAGAAATAGCACATCAATATTTTATGAACTATTTGTCCATGCATGTGTACGTCACTTTTAGACGCATCTAATTTTTATGCGACTAACATGTGCAATAATAATATGTGTAGAAGAATGTCATTATTTAGTTGGAAACACAATTTTTTTGTGTGCCTTTTATTGAGAATGCACCTCAGGGGATTTATTATTTATTTTATCGTGTAAAGAGTAACATATTAGAATGTGAACTATTGTCCCACATTGAAAAATTGAAATCTTGCAAAAAAAAAAACTCATAAAGGTATGCGCCTCTCCATCCTTTGCAAATTGATTCTGGCTTGGATGCCTATATTAATTACTTCTTCATAGTATCAAAGAGGGCTAGCCCACTCGGGAATACCCAACAGCCATAATGGCTCACAATACTCAATATAAGATTTTCACGTGTTTGACTTGAAATTTCACCACATATGAGGGTGCATGTTGAGAATGTGGAGTGTTATCCCAATTTAAAAAAATTGAGACCTTGCAAAAAAGCTTATAGATTGACGCACTCATATCTTTCCTCTTATAGGTTGGCTAGTGGCTGGGGTTGGTGGGCTTTGGTTTGAGCCATAAGAGGGGAGATCAAATAGATTGCTAATCTTTTGGAGTGGTGGTGATCAATGTTTTAAAACAAGGCCGCACTATACGATTCATACCTTCAATTTCTTGAAATTCGTTGCTGCGATTCTATTATAATCTCTTGCATTAAGTGCCGAATTATTCAGTGAACCATAATTATGGGCTTAAAGAAATTTTAACAAATTTTGGGATCAATACTATTAGCAGGAATGTGAGTACCATAGAAGCTGAGCAAACAACTACTCTTGTTATTGCGAATGAGGTATCCATGACTCCATTGGTTTCTCAGTGATCAGAAAACAGGTTTGCTCTTTTAGCCAATACAGCTACTGATAAGATTGTGCCTATTGATCCTAGTGAGCCTGTGTTAGAGGACCCAAGAGCGCATCCATTGATTGATCAAGTAGAGGTACCTGAATCTGATGCAAGTTTGGTTTTGGAAGATGCTCATCTTGGCATTGATGTTTCCCACGACATCCCAATAACAAGCTCTTCAGGACACAATGTTCCACCTAAATTTTGCTGGGGTGACTTGGAAAACGAAAGACCCATTTAGCATAGTCTCTATGATCTGTCTGAGAGCAATTCGGTTAGTTCTTGGTATGATGAGGGTGAGACTTCTTTGGAAGATGAAAGTTTTCTTCAGGTTAGCTCTTCCAAAGATTCATCACAAAAAATTGAAGGCCAATCAATCAAACTACTTCGAAGGATCCCTATTCTACGTGCAATCGGACGCCCAGGATGTCAACTGTGCATCTCAATGAAAGGAGATTTGGGGAGAGCCACAAATGAGGTCATAAAAGAGCGTCCAAAATAAGACATATATATGTTGATAAAACAAAGGGACTAGAACGGTGTTGTTTTGGCTCTTTAGTTTTTTTATTCAATAAAATACTACGCATACGCCTTGGCGAAATTTTTGTGCCTTCATGGACGCTTTTTGTGCCTTAGCATTTTTAGGATAAAAAGGCTCAAAAAACATGATTCACTGAAATGCCTCAGGAAAATAGCTAGCTTAAAAAATGCTTAGTTCATGAGGGTACAAATATTACTAATTTTGTAAAGGGTAAGAGTATTACCATCCTATCATTTTGTCATGCCACTCTAATTGTTCATTGTATATTTTTGGCAGAGTAGTTGAATTACCTTCAAGACTTTTCATCTTTCACCGCTTGACTTTTCAATTTTGATAAATTGTACCATATCCTTTTCAATGTCTTCTGATTTTAGCTAACTGCCATCAATTTTCAGTAATTGGATCCAAATTTTTCGTCAAGTTCACCTCACATTCTAACCACGTGATGCATTTTCATATTCTCTATCTTGAAACGATATCTTCATATTTTTACATATATTGTATAATTAGTATTTCAGAATCATGTTCGAGTAACACATTTGGAGAATATGAAATATGAAGGTTTGGATGAAATTACCAAATATTGACGAAAAATTGACCACACGGGATAAACGAGGGGAAATTATAAGAATCGGAGTGCAATTTAACAAAATTAAAAACGAGAGTACATAGACATGAAAAACGTAATGGGGCAATTCATAAATGTTACGTTTTCTGTTTAATACTAAAATTTTCTTATTTGACCCATCTACACTTTCCAAAATACCCTCACTAATATAGGGTTACACCCTAAAATCTAAATTTCGCCTGGTCTAGGTCTTGACGCATCCTACTTGTTACTTCCTGTAATATGTATGATCCAAGTTTTGTAGATCCATCATCTCACTTAATTTCAATTTTCAAATATGACCGGGAGAGATCTTGGGTTTGAGTCTCCTTGGATATCAGAGTGTGTGTGTTTTGATATCTTATAAAAAAAAAGTATGACCATTGACCAACCTGATAAAATAGGGAGGTGGAGAGCTTGAGCCTCTCCCCTTCCACTGAGGCTTACCAATGCACAATGAAAATTTAAAGGACGAAATTTAGTTTACAATCTTGAATTTTAGACCAAAAATCATGTCAGTTCATGTTGTTTTAATTTTATCAACAATACTCTTGTACTTACCAATTTGATTAGTCTAGTCCATTTTGTCAATTTTGACCGTTAAGTATTAGCGCAGCTCAAATCTATGTCAACACCACATTATCAAAATATGGGTCTCATTTTGAGCCACATCAACACTTAACAGTCAAAATTGACATATTGGACTAGACTGATGAAATTGAAAGAGCAGAGACTGTCATAATTTTCGGACTAAAGTTCAAGATGGTAAACTGAATTTAGTCCTTAAAATTAATATAAAAGAAAAAAATTACAAGAGACAAATTTTTTTTTTGAAGGATAAAGATAAATATATAAATTAAGAGTAATCACGATTACAATCGTCATGAGGGGCATCCTGAGCAATAGCAGGAGCAATAATTAACCAACAATGTTTAATAAGAAAATCTAAGGCTACATCAACCATAAGTTGTCTAACTGGTTGATAGATTACATAGTGTTCGCGCACTTTTTGGAAATAGAAAAGCAAAACTACTACATGTTGATGTAGACTATACTCATCCCAGAAAAACCGGCAGTGCTGCTCGTCAATGCAGTCAATTGTGGTGCTCACAATACAGTAGTTCAACTGGAACTCATTGAAACAATAGAGAACAATCTCTACCAACTTGTAGGAAAAAGAAAAAACTAATAGAGAACAAAATACATCCTCGACACCAAACCACAACGTCAAGGTGTAAACATTCTGACAAGAGACAGATTTGATTGTCTCGATATGTATTAATATCAACAGGTCAATCAAAAGCTATGGACACCAACAAATAAAATTTGGGTATAACACTTTAATAATTTGGGCCAAATAGATAAGAGAAGACAAATAGAAGGAGAACCAAAGAAGCAACAGACGCTAAAGAAGACATTTCTACAATTTTTAAATTTATCTAAAATCATAGAACTAGGATTGTAGGTGGTTGGGTATGGTAAGTAAGATACACAGATAACACTGTTGGAAACCATTTCCTTGTTGGTCATTTTTCAATCAGGTAAAATGGTCTTCTAATTTTTTAAACATATGTAGGGTTATATCGTGGTAACTCTGCCCCGCCCCCTACTTATAATAAAAAGGAAGATTACAACATTGGATAAAATGAGCCTTATCAAAATTCTCCTTAGAAAATTCATATTCACCATTAAAGGAACTCATGAAATTATCAGTTTATTTTGTCCTGCCTTCTTTCATCTCTATCTTTAGTCTTTTGTTACTAGTCTCATACTTCCATTCTTCCTTCAATAACGATCATATATATCATTCTCTTTTAGGATTTCACAGCCTGAAAAGAAAAAAAAAACATATATATTAACTTCAAAAGTGAATAAGCTTGAATATATATATATATAATTATATATATATATATCTGATAGAGTTCCAAATTATATGATATAACTCACCTTTGGATCTTCATACAGCATAAAACTTACAACCTCCGTAACTGATCGCAAAGCTGCCTTTAATTTTTCATGATGGAAATACTGCAAGAGCAATGAACATGTCATTTTTTAAAATTATGCATGCAATATTATATTGACCTTAATTTCCCAATTTGAAAAATTATTATACTTGATACTATCTGACCTAGATATTTAAATTACCAGTTTAAGTAATGGTGTAACCAATTAGCCAAAAAAAAACAGTAATGGTGTAAGTGTAACCATATTTATTGTAAATCCAATTAAAAAAAAAATCCTTATTAGACTGTATTTACTGTAATTTGTTTTACTGGCTAGTTTATGCAGAATTAATGTTGGCTGCTTCTAAAGGATCGGTTGGCAATTTATGCAGAATTGATGAGATTACAAATTTGCTCATGATGGTGGATTCACTCATATAGCGCTAGAAATGGATGAAAAAGAAATCGTTCTTAATTACCAACAAAAGAACATTTCTGTATAAATGTATTCGTAATCTAAAGTATAATCATACTCCCTAATTGTTTTTGTAATATGGACAAAAAATTAGTACGAAAATAAATACTATATTTTATGATCATCGAAAGTATTATGAATTGTAAACATCTAGGAAAGAGAAGCAAAAGTGAGAAAAACATGCAAAAAAGAAGAAGCATATTTACCTCTCCAGCGTAGATCCAAGTCTGGTAAATCATTGATCCGATGAATAATTTGAAGGTTTTTTTTCATAGAAAATAAGAATTCAAAAGTGACATATCTAAGTATCTAACTAGGGAAATAAAAATTAGAGAGCAAGAGTGGTTACACAACAATAAACATTGCTATGCATGAATTTGAGTGCGTATGTGAAAACTAGATAACAACTAATTATATATACATTTACTACAAATTTCTTGGATATGTGGCATTTGCGGATTGAAGATAACACGTAATATTCAATAAAATCTTTCTTTCATTGGTAAGGTTAGACATCTGTCAAATTTACATTGGGATTGACACGTAAAATTTGTGATTTCATTGACAATTGTCATTATTGAATTAGATATGACATGTCATATTCAATAAAATATTTATTTCATTAGTAATTTTTAGACATCTGTCAAAATTATATTGGGATTGACACATAAGATGTGCGTTGACAATTGTCATTACTAGATTAGATATGACACGTTGATTAGATTAGATTTGTTCATTAATAAATTTCCTCGATAAAACCTCGATAATGAATGTTCGATAAAGTAATAACTTCGCTAAGATAATAAAAAACTCCAGTCCCGACTCGGGCATGTGTGTTAAAATAATAATTTCGCTTAATGCATAAGATAATAATTTTTTCTAACTTTCTTTAAGGACCATTGAATCTATAAATTAATAATTCATTAAAATATATAAAAAATAGTACATACAAATTCATAATGCATATGACGGAGAGTTGATACTTTTGTAGAACCCATTGTTGCAAATCGTTTTTAGTAGAAGAAAGATGCTCATTTTTATACTTGCATAAGACTTACCTCATCTCATCAGTTAATATAAATTTTTTCACTCCTTTCAAATGAGAAGTTATGGAGGAACAAGATGACATGATTTTGGGTCTCATACATTATTTATATAGAGATCATGTTCTATACTTCTATGTATATACATGGGCATTAAGTGATCTAAACCACTTTATCTTTTAGTTCTAAGAATATATATGTATATGTATATGTATCTTTAAAACCTTTATATATTTTTATTTTTAATGTCCATTAGGAAGTTTGACTAATATTTGAAGGAAAAAACTTATGTCCGACCTAGGTCAGACCTAATGTGTCCGACCCTTCTCATTTTGTTACATTCGATGATCTATTTTCATGATCTGAACCGTTCAATTTTAAATCAACATTTCAAGATCATGCTTGCAAAAAATCATCCAAATTGAAGATCATTAACTCATCCATTTGTTGAAAGTTAATATCAAACAAATGAACGATTTTGATGAAAATTAATATTCTCATTAATAACCGTCCATTTGTTTAATGCAATTGCATGAGTAAACGATTTTCGTTTTGAATGAGTTTTTGCAGGCATGATCTTGAAATGTTGATTTAAAAGATGAACGGTCAGATCATGAAAATAGATCATCAAATGTAACAAAAAATAGAGAGGTCGGACACATTAGGTCCGACCCAGGTCGGAAGTAAGTATTGTTCACTCTATGGCTATGACTTTTGATAAGATACATGCACTTTTTTTTTGAAAACATAAAATTCTTTATAAATGAATAAAATATTAATTTATCGATAAATAAATAAATTATTCATTTATCGATAAATAAATAATCTCGCTAAGATAATAATTTATCATAGTCCCAAGAGTATTAATTTATCGAGGTTTTACTATACAATGCAATGGAATTACCAATTGTAGCCACAATACCACAACACACAATCCTACCAAGAACTATAGTTATGGGTCTGTCATTGTTAATGACATCCATGAGCCAAAAGAGCCCAACCCCTAACCAAACTGTGCGCTCGCGAGCTACCAATTAAGGAGAATCCCGAGAGTCTCGATACCACCTCACAGATAACTGCCAGAAAGATAAACGCCATGTCATCTTCCACATTGTATCCCAATCGTATCAAACCACGTGCAAGGATCGCTTGTCAGCATATTGACGACAAAAGGATGATGAAATAAATAGTTTCCAAGAATAACGCCAAATTCATGACACTACAATAGAACCAAACCCTAGCTCAGGAGAGTAGGGACTTATTAAACCTAAAAAAAAACCTATAAGCCAAAAATAAAATCCTAATAAAAAAAACAAACAAGAAAAAGCTGCTGCAACACATCATCTTCCACTAAGACGTTTCAAAAGCAGTCACCTGCTTAGTGGATACACCCCAACTTGACAACCTAGTTTTAATATTGGACCATGATCGCCATCTCCACTAGTAATCTAGCTAACCACCCAAATCAAATCAAAGAAACCAAATCTCTTAAATGTAACGATCGAGCTCCCTTAGTAAGATATTATTCGCTTTGGGATTCGCCCTCACGGTTTTGTTCATGGGCTCAAACTAATGTTATCTTACCCAAAAGGTTTCTCGCTAGAAAGACTAGTGTCCACACATATAAAGCACATCACTTTCACCTTCTCGAGTGATGTGAGAAGTTCACCATTATTACTCCTTCAAAGCTCATAGGTATTACATCAAATCTCTCCGGGTTCCTATCCCCTCTACCACTAAACCAACCACTTAAAGGTTACCGCTGGGATGATCAAACCTCAAGAATCTGCCCAACATCACCCCCCTGACGATTGCCCTAAAAAATTTGGCTGGTTCAAACTCTCATATCGACTATTTCCAAACCAATTGCCCTAAAAAGTTTGGGCCGCTCCACTCATAGTCAATTTGTTTTGGGTTAGATGCCTTGATTACTTCATCATTGGAGCGGGTTAGCCCTAGTATGAATGTCCAATGGCCACACGTGCTTCATGTCACCCACTATAAGTTGTCTATATGCATGTTTGGCTTAAACCACGTGAGGGGGCGTATTAAGAATGTGGAGTGTTGCCCCATACTAAAAAATTAAGACCTTGAAAACAATATGGAGTGTTACCTCTCCGCCTATTACCAATTGGTTTTGAGTTGGATTCCTAGATTACTTAATTTTAGCAGACATCTATGTCTTCTAACTTAAGTGGTACTTATGATAGGCCAAAAGCATGCATCAATTTAAAAACCCTATCGGTAGTATAGAATAAGTAGGGATCGTTCACAACGGAGATCGAGGGTGTACCTAACAAAGATTGTCACAAAGAATTATTAACAAATATAAAGAATAAATATATACATATTGTGAGGGCAAAATATTTGCTATTGGCTATTTCCTATTTGACAAAACCTCTTCCCTTGTATTAGCATTTCTTTGTATTCAATGCTAGGTTGTTTAAGGGATTAGGTATAGTGGCTTAGGTTGTTCTTGCTCGAGATGGTTCGTGAAGACGTCATTCTTATCCGGTCTTTTCTCCGGACTTCGATCATTGGTCATCGAAGGTTTCGTTTCAAGCTCCTCAAGGTATGACTCATGCATATGCACATGCACTTATTCATATTGAGTTTTCCTTGGTGTCCTAGGTTTATCTAGGTTTGCTTGTTAGCCACACTTGTGTTGTTTAATTCACACAAGTTTCGAGTGCTTAGCTATACATTTGAGTTTATTATGTTAGGGTTGCTAGATCTTCACTTAGATTCATTTTGATTAGCATTCCTCTTTGTTTAAGGCTGTTTTAAGCCTGACGATCGATCGCACCATGATTGGCGATCGATCGCTCCACGTTGGACAATCTGTCCGTTTGATTGAAGGCTTGCGATCGATCGCACGATATTAGGCGATCGATCGCCTAGTCCACGTGGACATTAGATCCGTTGGATTTTCGACCGTTGCATTCGAATATTACCGTTGCAACTTTTTAGGCGATCGATCGTCACGTGTAGGCGATCGATCGCATATGAGGTTTTACACTTCTAGAAGCCTCGGGTCGATGTTTTTGCACTACACGATCGATCGCCCGATTGCCCGCGATCGATCGCCCGATTGCCCGCGATCGATCGCACAATACTTTTTCGTACTGATTTTGTGCTTGGCGATCGATCGTATCCTTCGAGCGATCGATCGCATAAATGTCCAGTTTCTTTATAAATAGAACTTTGGACGACTTGTTGCGGTTCAACTATTTTATTTCTCAATCCTTTGTGCCAAAACTGATTAGAGAGAGTTGCTATGTTTGTTGAGTGACCCTAGTTCCATGTTATAGGCTCCTCACATCCTTGATGTTGTTGATTTAGTTATTGTTCCTTGTGAATAACTAAATCAACCTTTGAATCGTATTCAAGGCTTGTCAATTCAGTTTGTTTGATTCTAGCAAGTGTTCCTTGATTAACTTGTTGTGTCAAACGAATTGAATTCATATTCATTCACACACACACTACATTGCATAGTCGGTGATGCTTGCGGTTGGAGGATTCACACGGTGAGTTGAAGTTCGATCAATCGGAGCGGCTTGAGGTGGGAGCACTTGAAGGAGCATTTGGAGGCTACACAAGGTTAGAGCTGCCACTAGACATAGGGTTGATAGTGTAGAGTTTGGGACGGAGTTCCCCCTTGTACGTGTTTGCCAATTGGCGTTTTTCATAGTGTTGCACAAGAGCGTGGGGTACGGCTCCCCTCCGGTTTTCCCTCTAGTGGTAGAGGTTTCCGGGTGAACATATCCTTGTGTTGATTGTGTGTTTGCTTATCTATATGCTATTATGCTTAATTGATTAACATGTTGCATGCTTGATCATACATTGATAGATATAGTCCGTGGTGAGCTATTGATGATGCTCACTTTGAGATTCTAGGTTGTACAATTGAATGTGATTGTTGCATATCGAATTGTTATTCAATTGTGTATTGTTTGTGCAATAGCTAGAACCTAGGTTGTGGAGAGTAACTTTTAATTTGTTCAAAGTTGTGTATACTCTCCGATTAGTGTTTAGGACGACTACCGTTTAAAGGGACTATTCCGTGCAACCGGAATTTCACATATGTACAAAATAAAGGGGGACTTAAAGATTGATTTTAATTAAACTAAGTGTGGAAAATATTATTTACGAAATATATAAAGGTGAAACACAAGTTAATAACCCCACAACCATAATTTACAAAGTCACCATGCATTGAACCGAAAACAACTAATCTTCCAAGTCATGTAATCGAAATTCACAAGTGTGAAATGTTAGAAACCCTAATCATTCCCCAATTAACTTCTTTCCTACGGAATTTAACCTAAGTGAAAGTACCAAGATCAATCAATTAAACATGTCATCTTAGTCTAAAAAGTTAGCTAATCAAACTATGTTTAACGCATAGAAAAGAGTTGTCAATTTAAGTGCACAACCTAGCATAAAAAAGTTCATCTAATTGCAATCATTTTTATTTGATTCCGACCTTTGTTCACAGCCTTTACTACTTATGAATTAGTCTTTCAAAAAGTTGAAACCCTAACCCTAGCTTCAATTACATGCAAACATTATAAGTTGGCGACCCTATAACATAAACATATAAAAGTTCTCCATAAAGTAGAATCAAACAAACAATTACACAAAAGCAACTTAGAAAACTAAATTATTTTGATTCAAATACATAAATAACTCATAAACACGGGCTGGAAATTATGCTCTTAATGTCATGTTAACTAATACATAGTATTAATCAAGCGACAAAGAGGCATAAAAATATTTAAAGGCAACGTCGAAATACACCATATGGAAGCATGAAGAACTTGAAGCCACGAACCCTTGAATCCTTGAAAGCAAGCAATCCAAGCCGTGAGAACCAAGGTGATGATGAAGATGGAACGTTTGATGATGATGATGGTGCAGCCGCCTCTCCTCCTCCTTGCAGCCTTGAGAAACCCTAGGTATTAGAGAATGGAAGCCGAGACTTTGGTTGTGTGGTTGCCGAAAGTATGAGAGGTATGGAATGGTATTTTCTCGGGTAGAATGTGGTGAAGAATTGTGTTGAGAAGCCCTCTATTTATGGGAGAAACCTTGGAAGCCTTGATGCAATCCTAACAGTCCATGAGAAGTAGAAATCAAGTTGTCAACTTCCTCTCTTTAACCTTTGCGGCAAGAAACCCTAGCTCCTTGTGTTTTGGACGAAAATCCCATCATGTATTGTTGCCTAAATGTGTCTTGATTCATTCATAAAAATCTGAATTAAACTCCTTGGATAATTGCCGAAATATTCTTGAGTGGTGGCCAAGAAATCTCCTTCCTCCTTTTGCTATAATTCCATCTAGATACATTCCCAAAAATCTGAATCAACATCCTAAATAAATTAGGTGTTTTAAGAGAATAAAAACTTTGGAAAAATAAAAATATTAAATAAAATAAAATCCCTAATCCTAATAGGATAGTAAAATGCGGCAAGAAAGACTTTCCTTTGTAATTTTCGTGAATAATTAACCCTAATGGACTAGGGTTTCATCCAAAAGTCCAATGGACTTGTCTTCATGGATTTGGGCCTCCCAATTGGGCCTCATGGAAGCCCACCTCTTAATGGGCCTCGAAAAAGCCCATTAAGCTTCGTAATTTTTCCGAGCTCCAATTTTCATTCCGAGTGGAAATAGTAATCCTAGTTGTAGTAGGACTCCTACTCACTTTAGGATTCCTAGCAAAGTCAGGAAATAATTCAAATCAGGAAAGTTTCTAAAAATCAAAGTAGGAAAGATTTCAAATGAAGAAAGTTTCCTAATCCAACTAGGAAAGTCAAAATAGGAAAGTTTCCTAAAAACATCATTTTAGTTCATTCCTTCAATTATTCAACATTTAGGGACTGAAAGATTGAAACTAAGCTAAATAGCAAAGTTAACAAGTAAAACACAGCTAAATAGTGGGAAAAACACATAAAAAACGTCACACTTTGTGCTCCTTTAAATAGCAAAGTTAACAAGTAAAACGCAACCAAATAGTGGGAAAAACACATTAAAAACGTCACACTTTGTGCTCCTATAAACTTACATCAATGTCAGCATCATGTCGTATTGGCGTGAGTTCGCCATTGTCCATTTTTCCTTTTAGAGTTGTAGCTGGTAGCTGGTATCTGGCCGGGATAGGTGAGTTTTTTTATTTGAGCCTTTAGCTAGTGGGGCAATTAGACAATTTTGTGGTCTTTATGAGTGGTGGCGGTCGGCCATGCTGGTGTCCTTCTGTGGCGTCTGTCAAGTGATTGTGGAGGAGATGGATGCGTGGGTGTGGTGGGTGATGATGTAGCTGTCTTTCTCTCCTTCGGTACCATTTTGCCCTTAATTTTTTACTAGCCTCCTTTGGTGCTTGTTTCTTGAGGATGCCCTCTATGACATCAGTTGAAACATCGGCTGAAATGTTTTCTAATTTCAATTTTCTGCATGTTTGTTGAAGGTTTTGGTTAGTTGGAAGTTGGTGCTCAACCTCCTTTCTGGGCTTAACTTAGCTTCTCTGGCCAATACAAGATTGCTAATACTAATTACCATTATCTGCGCAACAAGCTATGTCCTCGATAATGTAGTTAATCGTTGCGTTATGAGTTCTTGGATTCTTGTCTTATGTGGAGTTCTCGGTAATCAATTGCTTCCATTGCTTCATTCTACTTAGGCCATATGAACAAGGTACGTACGGTTCAAGTCATATTTTTGCAGGTCTAAAATTGCCTCAATTAGAAGCTTGTCTTTCATTGACTTGGGTCTTATCCCATCTTTGATAGAGGTGGACAGTTCAGAAGTAGCACGCTAGCTTGGTTAATAGCTCTGATCGGTGTTGGGCTGAGGAAGGTTTTTTGGTTGAGGAGATCAAGAATTTATTGAAATTCTGCGGTTCCAGCAATGTCACTTTTTAACCCAGGGAATGTAATAATGCTGCTCATGGTCTAGCCAAATCTAATTTATTAGAGAATGAAAACATATTTTGTATTGAGCATGAGCCGGAATGGCTTATGGAATTGATCAAGATCGATTCTAATAGTTGTAACTTTTCATCCGTTTAATGAATGGTTATCTTCTTATCGATAAAAAAAAAAAATTGGTGCACACGGCATAAGCATATTATTTATTGACCACCAAATGACATAATTCTCTTGTTATTTTGTTACTACTGTATTTGTACGGGACTAGAACTTCATAATGAAAACTCCAATTCTTCATTGTCTGACTTTGATCTTTTCGTCTAACTGAAAATGATGTGAGATATTAATTAAGAACATTGCTAGAACCATCACACACTAATACACACACACACACATTGAATTAAGAAAATCAACCCACCATTTTTATTGTCTCCAACATCGACCAGCGACGATAAGAAATGAGAACTGTAGCTTTTAATTCCTCGTCGCTGGATTTGTGATACGTTAATTCTTTTTTATGGGAGACTTTGCATCGACTTTGATTTCAAATTTTGCAGTAGATAAAAATTGATAGAATTAAGATAATCAACCCACCATTCGTAATATCTCCGGCCCATCATCATCTAGAGAAAGAAAAAAAAAAAGGAACCGTAGCTTTTAATTCCTCTTCGCTGGGTCTTTCATGATCTGCTGGATTTTGTTTCAGTGTTGATGTCGCATTCTGCATAGAAGGAACAAAATTTTATGAGTGTTAACATACTTTTCTAACGTTAAAACCAATCAACCAACATCACTAACTACCAAAATACACCCAATATAAAGTTAGAACCAGAGACTTACCGCAACCAATTTTCTCAGCGTTTCATAGAGTTGCAAATGCAACTCATCTGCTGTAGAGGGTACTGCAGACATCTCTCTGGAGAGAAAATGAGAGTATGTTAAGAAGAAAGTCTATCCGAGTTCAACTAAGACACGAACAGAAGCAGTAAAATTAAGGATCAAATTAAGGATGAGGTTCATTGTTTTGCCAATATCTGACCTAGATATTCTGATTACAGGTTTAAATGGTTCAACCATATTCATTGTAAATCCCATTCTAAAAAAAAATTCCTTATTAGGCCATATTTACTGTAATTTGGTTTACTAGCTAGTTTTCCAGATCTGGTTCCAGAAACTTAACAGCTCAATTTTATCTTTACATCTTATGCATGATTTGAATTTTTTGAATTTGAATTTGCCCACAAATCACACAATAAGTAATTTCCATATATACCAAGGACAAAAGAATCTAACAACTAATATTCAACAATTATAATTATGCGGTGGGATTAAGGTGGTTACTAAATTTATGCAGAATTGATGAGTTTACAAATTGGCTCATGATGGTGGCTTCACTCATATAGCGCTAGAAAATAGATGAAAAGGAAATTGTTCTTAATCGCCACCATAAATTCCGGGTCACAAGGGTACCAAAAGAACAATTTTGTACAAATATAAATGTATTCGTAATTTAGTGTCCAAATCCCACTTCCCAATTGTTGTCGTAGGGACAAAAAATTAGTACCAAAATAAATAATTATATTTTATGATCATACGTAGAAAGTATTGTGAATTGTAAACATCTAGTTGGAAAGAAAAGCAAAGTGAGAAAAACAAACAAATTAAATAACCAAATGTTTACCTCTCCAACGTAGATCCATGTCTGGTAAATCGTTGATCCGATGAACAAATTGAAGGTTATTTTTTTCATAGAAAATAAGAGTTCAAAAGTAACATTCTGACTATGAAAATTCAAAATTAGAGAGCAAGAGTGGGTACACAACAATAAAAATTGCTATGTATGAGTTTGAGTGCGTATGTGAGACTTAGATAACACAACAATATATATAGATTTACTAGAAATTTCTTGGATATGTGGCATTTGCGGATTGGCAATAGCACGTCATATTCAATTTTTTTTTTCATTGGTAACGTTTAGACATCTGTCAAATTTACATTGGTATTGACACGTTTCATTGACAATTGTCATTACTGTATTGGATATGACATGTCATATTCAATTAAATTATTTATTCATTGGTAACTTTTAGACATGTGTCAAATTTATATTGGAATTGACGCATAAATTTGTAATTTGCATTGATAATTGTTATTTTTGAATTAGGTATGACACATTGATATTTTATAAATAATTTGTCCATAAATCACTTTTAACCACGTATTCAATTTCTTTAGGATTAACACGTACAATATTACAATAATAATGTGTAAAAGAATGTCTTTATGCCTATAACTAAAATACTAAATTCCTCATCGATCAAGTGACCATCTTCTGCCAAATAAACAACCTTCTAGGAATTCAACATGTACAGCTTAACAACTACTTTGTATTTTTCAAGTAACGTCACTTTACTAAAAATCTAAAATGCTTGCCCAAGTACTAGAAAGAGATATCAGGAAAATTATACATCCCATGTGTCAGAAAACTTTTTGGGCTGTAAAGACAAGTTCATAGCTAAGCATATATGGCTGAGCACACCATCCGACACCATACTAGTTGACAATGCAACGTGCACTTCCTCTCTTTCCATCTGTCTTGTGACGAATATATAGGCCACAGCATGAGAAGTAAGAACATGCATGATTGGCATTCACCACTTCAGCCACAAGACGACACACGAAATATTGCATTAGTTTAAACCCTCAATCAAATGGTTCATGTGGCTGCTTCTGCCATTTCTGGGAATTCACCTCTCTTGGTTTTATTTAATTCATGCCTAAACTCAAGAAGCCCCATTCATATATCTCGTTTGGCGACTCGATCGCAAGGAAAAATAACATCATTTGGTTAAGGAGCACATAAATTGCCTCTTGCTTATTTCCTTATTATCTGTGGGCAAAACCTAGGGATCGAAGAAACGACACCGATATATATTTATATACCTAGCTTCTATTATAGCATATGGGAAACACTATAGTCCGATCGGAAAATTCTGCTATATATTCATATATCATGTACTGTCCTCAATTTCGATATTGATAGACTTACTTCATGTGCAGTGATTGATGACCAATTTTACTTCATCGATCAGGATCAATGTTTTCAAAGGCAAAAACGCGAGACAATGTGTTTTATTAGTGCCTTTGCAAGGCGTCTGTTTCAAGGAGTTGAGACGATCACATTTCCCACAAATATTATTGTAATCAATTACATATATAAATCATATAAAAATATAACTAATTGTCATTTAAGCTATAAATTATGAAAAATTCTACAATACCCAAAGCACTAGTGCTTGGACATGTTAGCAATAATCTGGATCGTTGATCTGTAAATCTTCATCTGGCCCCTTATAAGTGAGGTCTTAAAAAATTCAAAGCAGAAATGCTCAAAGCACTCAAGACGTTCCCATAAATTATTTCTTAAGAAACAAAAAAAAACCCAAAAACCCAAAATAATCACAAGCAATTAATACATAAAATCCAATTATTCATACTACATTCATTCCAAAAATAAAATAAACAAGATATATAATCAAGTAAGAAACATTTATAACTTCAAAAATATAAGAGCAGCAAACAAAAATAAGTAAATTACATTTATAACTAAAAAAAATATCTTGTTAAGAAATAAGAATACCAAAAGAGTAATATAATTTCTCAGGATCCGATCATGACGTAACATGAGCACAATTCATGGCAGATAGACAAAATATGATGAGCACAATTCATACCTCTAAAAATAAAAACCTGGATTTTAGGCAATCGCATATGAATTTATCCGCAATGAAGTGAATTCTTATAATACGTAATTAATTGTACCTCTCATTCAAGTTCATATGTACAAATTAACTTCTTACATACTGCATATCCTCTCTCTAGCTTACTAAGCTAAAGTACAGAATGAAACTTCCTAACATCGATCAAACTAGAAAACAGACATAGATTTTCCAAAATTTCTACAGCAATCTAAAAATATAATAACCGGCCAATATGAACCAAAAACGATCGAGTTCCGCATTATTTCTCTTCTTGAGATCCTACTTGTTCTGAGTAGGATTTGCAACACTTGGTGGTGCCTTCCTCAAACTAGACTCCACAGCTTTCTTGGGCTGATCTTTCATGGTTCCAGTACTTATAGTACTAGTGCTTGCAGAAACAGAAGCATGCTCAGCCTTTGGAATATTTAACAAGAGCCTCCTTGATCGGCTTCCTTCTCTGCTGGGAAAGATATCGATAATCTGTTCTTCATGGCACAGACAAAAAGAGGAGCATAGAAGGATTTCAAACAGTAATAGCAGAACAAAGAGAGCACCCAAAGTAGTTCTGAAACTGATGATCTTCATTATTGAGAGGTGTTGGTACAAGTGAAGACTAGAATTGGAAGTATTAGTGTGGTTAAAAGCAGTGAGCGTGGGAGTAGGTTTATATGAAAAGGGCATGCAACATGCCTACTTCACGTGGTATGCCAAAAGCTTGAGTAATAAAATATCGTTGGAGATGGAGAAAAATCTTTGCAATCCATGCCTGGTGTATGACCGAAAGCTACGATGGACTAGGCTCCTTTGACATCTCTTCATATGCAAAGAATTCTTGGTGTGAAAACATAGACATAAAAAGTGGATTCGCAAGGTCCTAAGCCAATTTACCTTAATAATTTTCAACTCGGCTCATTTAAATTTTTTTTTTGCACACATACTGAAATGGAATTAGAAAGTGAATCTTACATGCGATCTCTTAAAATGTACAAAAAAATAAATCTCTTAGATCAAATAACCTGTATATGTACATATCTTTTGAAACGATCGATGAATTTGTAATTAAGAACTTCTCTTAACATTTTTTTTAACTAGGTTGGAACTTGGAAGCCGCTAAGCATGTGATGATGTATATAACTATTACTGTTTTCTGACTTGGTACGTTGCAGATTAAGAAATATTAAACTATGAAAATCATGTGACTGATCACAGTGATTCCAACTCAATCATTATCGCTAGCTACACATGTTCATGCTTGATCTTTCTATTCATGATAACTATCTGGGTTAGCATCTTTCTATTTTAATCTCAATACATTTGCCCCAACATTCTAATTGAACAAGCGTTTCTCTTCTTTCTTTTCGCATCTTGACTTTGTTGAATTCTGCCAAATTTTTTACACCCTAGCTAGTATATAGATGTATATGATCTCCTCTAGCGAGAATCTGTAGTTCTAGAAGAGAAATCCTGGATTTTGCTAAGAAGATCACGAAGAGTCTTGGCTGCACCCACGTATACATATACCTAGCACTTTTTAGCGCGTGAGATACACGCAGACGTTAGCTTTTTGCCTTAGTTTAATAGTCTTCCGTTATAGTCTGGCTAGTCAATCACAAAAAAAAAACCCGAATAAATTTGAAATTACCATCTCTCATCCTCCCAAATCATTTTCAATGTCTTCCCGTCATCACAAACCAATAAGAACATTAGGGTTCGTAACCCACACCTGCGAGAGACGCCGAACTCGATAATGGAAGATTTGCATCTCCAAGTCTTTGAAAGCGGATCTGTTGGCGTTGTGTTTGCAGATCGAGCTTGTTCCATCCAATTGTGGCAGAGCTGCTCACAAACCCATTCCAGATTCGCATACAGCAAACTTCAAATTAAACTTCGCCGAAAGGCTTGCTCGGATTTCAAATCTGCACGGGCTTCAATCGAAGCTATGGCATGATATATGGGTAGAGTTTGCTGATTTCAAACCCAGAAAATTGATAGGGTGACTGGATTTTGAGGAATCAAAGATTCAGAAATCGATTCAAGATCAGATTTGTTGACTCGTGTGGTTGGATTTGGGCGGTTGAGAGAGAGAGAGTAGTGGACGAGTTTGAGGAGAGAGAGAGAGAGGGGCTGAGAGAGATGAGAAAGAAGGAACACTATTCCATCCATTGTGCTAGCAGTTTTTGGGTGCCGTCTAACACTATTCCATCCATTGTTTCCGGTCTCTGACACAATCAATGGATGAGATCTTACCCTTATAACTTTATTGAAAACGAACGGCTGAGATGTAACTCTTACAATTAATATAATAGATGCGTGTAAGCTACGCGTGTATAGTAGCTAAGCACACATATATACTTGGGTGCAGCCAAGAATTTTCGAAGAAGATCATTTGCAGTGCCAAAATTAGGTTAGATTTACAATGTCCTTTTTTACTGAACTAGCTAGCCTTAGCTGGAGGATAGTCAGCAATATTTGAAATGCCTTTGATTCCCTTGGAGCCTAGATACTTTAATAGGGTAGTCCACAGTATTTCTACTTGTTATTCAAATATATATGTAGCTTCAATTAAAATCTGGATTAATTAGCATGAACAATGAAAAATATGAAATGGTGATCCAGCATGTGAGGGAGATAATTTCTTTGAAAAAATAAAACCTTATTTTCTCTAAAATGAAGTTGTATATATCGGGTCAACTCATTGGGTCAGTTTTAAATCAAGTCGGTATAACTTAAAAAGACCCACCTGTTACGGCCTAGAAGAGTTATCTGCAAATTTTGAAATTTTGCGGACGTCCTTAACCGAGCATTATTATGTGTATATATGTTATACAAGCACTCTCCACTACGAAGCTCCTGTTAGATAGCGACAAGCGTGACTTGTGGTCCACTATTGCACGATATTGTCCCAACTTAACCACCCATTAGGTGTTGGGTTTTATCTCAAAAGACCTCGGTGCAATTAGGAGTAGCCCACCCACTTATAAGTTATATTTCTTTTGTCACTTTTCTGATGTAGGATCTTTCACTTTCCAACAGCTCCGTACATTTAAAAGTTGCGGAGTTCCAATGTCAGCCGTTATATCTGTTTAAATGATTTAATCTGACGGCTGGCGTTGAAACTCTACAGTGAAATTCATATCTTATATATAAGTTCAAAGGATCTCTTTTTTTAGTTAATCTGCTAGTGCATACAATTTTTTTCAGTTATTTTTTTTATCAACGAAAGAGAGGAGATGAAAGCGATTTTAAATCTTAGAAAATAAATCTCAAACGGACCCCAAGTTTAACCTAGATTCTCTACTAACTCTTCGTTAGAGAATAATATCTTATCACTAATGTTAGTCTGCGGTGTATACAAAAAGAATAATTTCTTGTTCTTCTTGTGATTAATTTTTTGTGATTGTACAATTGTGCCATTTGATTTCTTCCATTTCATTCATCTCCGAATTGCAATATCTTTTAATCAAAGGTGCAATTTTGTACACCTTCTTATGAAGCATTTGACTCTCCGTGTGTGTGTAATTAATGATTCTCAGGTAAAGTGTAGAGTTTTTTACTACGTACGAAAGTCTTTACTCTATAAAGTGCAGAGTTTTGATTTCAGTTTTCATATCAGATCATTTAAACGGATCTGACAATATATATATGTACAAGACTTCTCCACTAAAAAAGTCATTACTTTATAAGGTGCGGAATTTTGATATCAGCAGTCAGATCAGATCATTTAAACAAGACCTCCCAAAACTAAACCCCTACGGGATACATGACAACAACCCTAACTCAAAGGGGCAAGAACTTATTTGAGATATGAGAACATATCCAAAACCTAAAAACAATTTTAAAACACAAAACTCCAATGCAGACAAGTCGAAAACCGAAGACAACCATTCTGCCAACGCTACCATCACACCACCACCGTAGTCAAACCAGCATGACTCACAATCAGCTACATCATGCATCGCCAACCTCTGATCTTTATCAGAACTCAAATGTCCACTAGATCCAATCATCTGCAAACACACGCAGACCCTCCTCCATAGTCCACACTACCTCCAAACCATTTTACCCAACCTCAAACCACTCCTCAACGTCAATCCACACTAAAAATCCATCCATGACTAACAACGACCAAACAACCGCAGCCTTTTCACAACACCAAATCGTCCGTAAAACCATTGTACATATCCACACAACCACTCTAATTTCACTCCAATCAGAAGTTATGACCCACTCAACAGCCAAAACCTCACCACTCCCAAAAATAGCTGAATGGAACCGCCAACCCAACAAGATCTGAGCAGCCAACCCGAGAAAAGAGGGACGCCATACCCAAACCGTTGACCGCAACTCAAGCTATCAACCACCGTTCGCAGCCGTCCTAGCAACCACCCACGATTCCAACCGACTCCATACAAACCACCCACGTCCCAGCCATCACCCGCACCACCACTCCATCTCCAGCCATCAGAAACCAACCCAAAATCGAGTCCATCTGCCCCAACTCGTCTATAAATCAAACCAGAACCAGCAGTGCCACCCCACCCTAACAGAGGTGATGGAATGTCACAATAGTACCCTAACCTCTCGGACCAGAATGCAGCGACAGAAGAGTCGACGATGTCCGATCAGGAGGAGGATTTGTACTCTCTTTCTCTCTTATTTTTTGCTCATGAGGTGGGTTCTATTAGGGCCACTCTGTTTAAGGTTTTTTTTTTTCAATTTTAAAATATTTGGGTTTTGGTTAACTTTTTAGAAATTCAAGAAATCTTTTTTGTTTGGCAGAAACGTCAAATTATACATAATGATCCACCACTCAAGAGCAAGACACAAAAAACCATCACCTTCGTAATTTCATTTATTCTTAGTTAGAGCACACATTTACAGAAGGATTAAATTCAATTTATCTCATTGAGCTTTACACCAAACATCATGTTAGTTCCTGCACTTCTAATTTCATCAGCAACACCCCTATACTCTTCAATTTAATCAATTTAGTCCTTCCGTCAATTTTGACCGTTAAGTGATGACGTGACACAAGTGTGACCCATGCTTCGCTGACTTGGCAATGACCTGGCCATCATGGACTCATTTCGCTGATGTGTCATATTTTCATTGGACAAGTGGGACCCACCCCAATTACCCAACAAAAACATGTAAAAACCTCTACATCAGTTGGGGTTCTAACCTAACCTCCAACCTCTTGGTTGGAGGCTTGATGCTCAACCACTTGGGCTAAGCGGCAAACCATGAATATATTGTACAATGAAAATATACTATACACTTTAAAGTTTGAACCCAACCCCCCCCCCCCCCCCGTCAAGTGTCACGCCCGGACCCGATGTCGATGAATTTTAAGCACATAAATCCGAATTCGAAGTGTGAGCGCTAAAAAGTAAAAACAAAACCTTACAAAGAGAAATTACACTTTCTTCTACGATCTAACTCTCGTCTCAACTAAACCTTTTCGAAACACGTAAGTTGTACCTAAAAAACAAATAACTTATTGTGGGGGTGAACTTTCGTCTTTGCTGCTCAGTAAGGACAAAAACCTTTTAGGAAAATACCTTATGACTAAAATAACTATAATGAAATTGATGTATGAATGTCAAATGAACTTCATTTGTCTACTCGTTAGTCCATATAACAAAATAAGCAGAGCTTACACGTCTCATACCGTGTATTTTACGAACCAGGGGTGACCCTGAATGTTTTATTACATGATCTAACACCCGTAACAATTCAACCCACATATTCATTTTGCTAGTCATCTTGTCCAACCTCGATCACCAGTTTCGCACAGCTCTATTAGCCTACATGAAATCTAGTCCCTACGAGTCAGTCTCAACTACACAAAAACTATTCCCAAAGATATCATTCTTTCCATATCCATCAACTATTCTCAATCATAATCAAATTCATTATCAACCATATATCCTTCTATATGCCATAATGCATTATCATAATATTTCATTAATAATATGCATTTAGATATGTATTATGTTTGCATATAAAAAATCGATCACCGTATATCAAACATCACAAGTAAACAAATCATTTAAAAATGTTCCTCAAGATCCCCTACCTTGATTTTAGTAATAATATAGCTCTACGTTAGCTCTACTTCACGTCAAGTCTCCTTCGATAATTCCAATCTAAAACAAGCTCCGCAAACCTCAATACTAACATAAAAAGACCAAACAAATATGCTCTATCACTATTTAACACTTACACAACTTAAATAAAACAATTTAAGTCAAAAAGTATAGAAAACCTAAAATCACCGCCACTCACGGTGGCTGAAATCCAACCTTAACCAAAATCTACACAATTATAGCCAAAAGAAAGCTATTGAGGAGACTAACAACTTTATACCTTCGGGTTTCTCCAAATAACCGACGGTTTGGCCAAAATTTGAAGAATAAGCCGGCGGACGGTCTAAAACTTCCAAGCTAAAATTCGGCGGCAAAAGGTAGCGATTTATCTCGGTATTTGTGGGTTTTGTAAGGTTTCTAGAGGCGAACAAAGCCCAATGGGTCTTCCCTCTCAATTTGGCCGGAGTTAGCCGGAATTTGAAAAATACTCTGAAAACCCTCAAATCTTTCCATGATCAATTCTCTTTGTACGGTATAAAATAGGGTGAAAGACTTATATGGATAGCAAGATCGTTCCAAGCCGAAGAAAAAGGAACCGGTCACGTCCCAAGAGGTGGCCAGACATGACGGCGGCGAGGCCGTGAAGTTCTGGCGACCAAAATGGGTTTGCTGCCCTATTTTGGGTCGGTTTCCAGACATGGAAACATTCCAGAAATGTCTAGTTTCCGAAAATGGATTTGCTATTTATAGTAAACAAATTTTCAAAAATTACAAAATTGCCACTAACTTCTCAAGCCTATAACTTTTTCGTTACAACTCTGATTTTCGCGTTCTTCGTGTCTACGAACTCGTGGTAACGTGTACTTTCTAATTATGACCTCAAAAATAAAAATTTTCTAACTTTAAAATTCGGGATCTCACATCAAGGGTGAGCATCACCTCCCCCTTCCCCAATTAACACGTGTCCCTAGCTAACCAAGGTTAAGTTTGTTTTTTTTTCTTTTCTCTCACTCGACTATCTTTTTTTCCTTTTTTTTCTTCTTCTTCTCTCTTATGCAACACAGTGTGGCACTTGTTCTTCCTCTGGGCACGGCTCCTTTCCTCTCTCATCTCTCTCACAGCCCACGAAAATCAATCCATGGAAGCTTCTGAGTTCTTCAAGTTCACATAGGAGAGAGAGAGAGAGAGACATGGAGGAGAGATAGAGAGCTTGACGAGAGAGAAAATGGATCTCTGAATCGTCTCTCCTCGATTCGTCGACTTCCGAGCATCATCATGGTTCACCGCTACCATCACTGTGTTCGCCGAGATCCTCTAAGCAAGCCCAATTTCTCCGAATCCTCTCTCTCTCTCGAGCTTTGCAGCTACCATGGGTGTGGCCATGGAGTTGTAGGCGAGAAGAAGAAAGAAAGAAAGAAAAAAAGGAAAGAGAGTTGGGTGAGAGAAAAGAGAAAAAAAACTTAACTTTGGTTAGACTTGGGACACATGTCAATCAGGGAAGGGGGAGATGATGCTCACCCTTGACTAGGGGGGTTGGGTTCAAACTTCAAAGTGTATATATATATAAACATTGTACAATATATTCATATTTTGTCGCCAGCCTAACCACCAATCAAGTCATCTGAAACGACACAAGCACCAAGGTCGTTAGCCAATACTACTCTAGCAAAGAAAACTATACTAACCACCTAAAAACAAGTCTCCCATGTCACCACAATCTGCTAGAGCCGCCAGAGGAGGATAGAGCGATAGACATTGAGAAACCAGCGACCCTCGAAAAGCAAGATCCTCCACGACGGTGCTACATGCAAGCCAAAAGAGTAATTTAGACTTCGCCAAGTTTCTAGTAGTAGAGGATAAGGAACACAGAGCTAGAATTCCTCTCCAAAATTCTAAGAAGTAACATGCAAAACCATATCGGTGATATACGTCTACTAGTCAAAAGACAAAGGCTCTGAGGAAGCTGATAAAGCATGAGAACTACTAAGACATTTTGTGTTCGTACTACATAACCTCAAGTACAAACAGACCTTACCAGGGACCCACTCGGTCCCACATAACCACATCCATGGGCCCGGTATGCAGCCGTGGACCCGCGTCTTCTATCTCGACACATGACTAGTGTTCTAAAAGTCGGCCTGGGCGGCCGCCTAGGCGGCACCTAGGCGCTGGAAGGTTGAAGGCCGCCCGGAGTAATCTATAATCGGCAAGGAAAATCGGTGGTGCTTTAGGCGGGCCGCCTAGGCGGGTTAGTAGGCCTTAAGCATATGCTTTTTGCTTTACATGTAACAGGTGCCAAAGAATTGGAAATCTAAGTTCTAAGGATCAAATGCCATTGCTAACATTCTTCCTGTTGAAATATTTGATGTTTGGGGCATAGATTTCATGGGTCCTTTTCCTTCATCTTATGGCTTTCTTTACATTCTCCTTGCAGTTGATTATGTTTCTAAGTGGGTGGAAGATATCCCCACTCGGACTAACGATGCAAAAGTTGTTGCAAATTTTGTGCAGTCTAACATTTTCTCTAGATTTAGCATGTCGAGAGTGATCATAAGTGATGGAGGCTCATACTTTTGCAACCGCACGATTGAGGCTTTATTGAGGAAATATGGCGTTATACATAAGGTTTCAACACCTTATCACCCCCAAACAAGTGGGCAAGCTGAAGTTTCCAATCGTGAGATCAAGCGCATTTTGGAGAAGACGGTTAACCCAAACCTCAAGGATTGAAGCACTAGATTGGTGGATGCACTATGGGCATATAGGACAGCATACAAGACCCCCATTGGGATGTCACCCTACCAGCTAGTCTATGGAAAACCTTGCCATCTACCGGTGGAATTGGAACATAAAGCTTGGTGGGCCGTGAAGCAGTTTAACATGGACATGACTGATGCCGGACTTCATAGGAAGTTTCAATTGAGTGAGCTTGAAGAGATAAGAAATGATGCATTTGAGAGTGCTCGGATCTATAAGGAGAAGACAAAGGCTTTTCATGATAACATGATTCGTGGAAAAACTTTTTCCGTGGGCCAAAAAGTTCTTTTATTTCACTTTAGACTTAAACTTTTTCTCGGGAAACTTAAATCTCGTTGGATAGGACCTTTTGTTGTTACTAATGTTTTTCGTCATGGTGCTGTAGAGATCAAGAGTGAGCAAACCAGCAATGAGTTCAAAGTGAATGGACACCGCTTGAAGCCTTATTTTGAGACCTTTGAGGAGGAGGACGTTGAAACCATAGCATTTGAGGATCAACGTAGGCATGATGAAGGTTAGAAGGTGGCGGCATAGTCTAGGATGAAGACTATAAACATTAAGCGATATTTGGGAGGCAACCCAGTTCAACCGAAACTATGGAGGAGCCATCACTCGCAGATTTGATTTCTCTATCTCTCTACCTCTTTTGGTTGAACTGTATATTTGTTTCTTTTGTATTTTATGTTTTTATATTGAGGACAATATATGATTTAAGTGTGGGGGAGAGTCTATCTTCCCATATCTATGTGTTTATATTTTGCATGTGTTTTTCATTGGTTATAATAAAATAAAAAGTTTTAGTAATGAAGTAAAAGCTCGTTTGTTTCGTACTGGCTTTGGAGCTATCGAGTCTTAGAAAGTGCTTCTTTGTTTATTTAAGTTGTTTCTTTTGAAAAAAAAATTACAAAAAGAATTCTATGTGGTTGTTGAGTCTTAGGATACCCTTAACTGCCTATGATGAGTTTAATTTTTGAAATCATGGTTGAAAAGTGAATCACAAGATCAAGATGTGAATGATATTCTTTGGTTAATTGATAAATATGGAAGATGTGTGAACATGTAGTAGATATGGTTTGAAACTTTGGTACAGACATTGAGCATGTTAAGACAAGTTAATGAAACTTATGTGAGCTTTTGAGCTATATATGTGCTTTCTTTGTTGAGAGTTGGATAAAATCAGATTTTCTTGGCTTTAACTTGTTGATAACCTCATTATTCTTTCTAATTAATCAATTGCATGTCATAGAACTTTAATGGACTAGAGAGTTTACTAGAACTTGCTTTCGAAATTTTTTGAAACTTTTAGTCATAATATACCCTGATTTTGGAAAGGATTGAAGGCACTTAAGATTTCCACCATTGCCAAATTGCCATGTGTCCCGTATTCGTGTACATGCTTGTGCACCCCTTAGTTAACCTCTTTGTGCTTACATGAGATTTTTCGTTCACCACCATCATTATCTTTGACCATGAACCTTAGTATAGTTACATCTCTACCCTTGTTCTAGAAACTTAGTAGAGCTATGCTTCGGTGATTGAGAACAAAAAGAAAAGAGGAGATTGAAGAAAGTAAGTGTGGGGGAGGGATAGACTTGTTCATTACATATGGCCGTGAAAAATGAAAAAGAAAGAAAGAAAAATGTGCACGGCAAAGAAAAAAAATGGATTAATGTCCCCTTCCCAATGATTTAGGAGGTTATTTTGAATTGAAGACCCAATAAAGAAATATTTGGCCTTTGTCCTTTATCATATTTGTTAACAATGAAATTTGGGCCCAACATGAAGACATTTGGCCCTTAATTGAGAAACATGGTTATTTGGATGTTCTGCTAGGTTTTTAGGACACTTTGTGATTTCCTATCCTTTGTTTCTTTAAACCATGAGCCTTGGCCCAATTACAACCTTGAAATGACCTTCTTGATCCTTAAGATGGGTAGCCCTTGATCTGTGGAGATAATTTTCGAAAGTAAGCATATGGTTGTGGTCCAATTGTGCATGAAGTTGGTATCTTTCATGAGGTTTTAAATTATTCACTAAAGTGCTTTTATTTGACAAATATATGTGAGTTATTTGAATGCCTCAAAATAATTTCTCTCACATATCTTTGAGTGAAAATCTTTTTAAGTATGAGCCATGATTCTGAGTGAAGATTGAGAGCATACCTTTGTGAGGTTGATTTTAACTTGTTTGAAGCATGCTGAGCTCCATTACATCACCATTGCTCTTCCAAGTCTTACCTGTTCATGTGGATTCTATGCTTGTTAATTAACTCTCGAATTTCTTGTGACAAATTTTGGTTAAGTGCTAAACTTGATACCATGAGAATATGAGATTTCTGAGGCGAATGTTAAGGGAAATAGAGTTGTTACCTTCATGTGTTTAGTTCAAGTAAGGGTGGCTGCATTTTGATATTGCTAAGGGACTAGCAAGAGCTAAGTGTGGGGGTATTTGATAGGAGCACAAAATGTGACGTTTTTAATGTGTTTTTCCCATTTCTATGGCTGTGTTTTATTTGTAACTTTGCTATTTTAGCTTAGTTTCCATCCTTGAGTCCCTAACTAATGAAAAAGTATGTGAATGAGTTAAACTGAGGATTTTAGGAAACTTTCCTGTTTGGACTTTCCTAACTTGGTTTTTGGAAAATTTTCTCATTTGCAATCTTTCCTAAATTAATGATGAATATTTTCCTAATTCTCAAATGTGTTTAAACTTGGCAGGAATCCTAAGGAGAATAGGAATGCAACTATGTCTCAAAGCCCACAAAGAGAATTCATCATTGGACTTTTGGGCCTTGCGAACTGTCACCTTTGGAGGCCCATATCTCCTAATTAGACCGTTGGATGAAGCTGTAGGTGACAGTATGCACGTGGATGTCATGTATTATCAGTTCAAATTTCAGAATCATCCAACCATTGGAACATCCATTATTGGGTTTCGAGTGATCACAACTCATTTCTGGCAGCTTTTAAATTATTTATATTTTTAGGTGGGATGCTTTTGACTATATTTGCATTTTGGAATGGTTTATTTCACCAATAAGTTAGTGGTCTATTATCAAATGATAGTGGACTAATTTAGTAAGAGTTCTTTTCATAGTGTGTTAGGTTATTTGTGTTGTGTAGTGTAAGTGGAGTGATTTGTGCTATCACTACATTTTTTTTTATGTTTCTTTCTTTGTGGGATTAGGTGAGCTAAGTTCAGCTCCTCATGTGTGTATATCATATAAATAGGCTACTCCTTGGCACAAGAAACATACATTCTCACATCATATTTTTAGCTATCCATATTTTCCATTCTCTAATACCTAAAGTTTTCAAGACTTCAAGGAGCAGAGGAGACGTCTACACCATCACCACCAGCCATCAACCAACATCACCACCATCATCTTCACCTCAAGATCACGTCTTTGCATTGCTTGCGTTCAAGGATTCAAGGGTTCATGGTCTTCGAGTTCTTCATGTTTTTCCATATGGTGTAATTCGACTCTATTCTTTAAATTCTCTTATGAGTTCCTATTTGTTTCTTGTTTATCTTTTGTATTAGTTAACATGACATGAATTATGTAATTTTCAGCCTATTTATGTGAGTTTATTTAGTTGTTGGACTGAGATTAATTAATTGTTCTAGTAGCTTATGTGTTTCTGTTTGTTTGATTCTATTTTATGGAAAACTTTTATATGTTTTTGTTTTAAGATTGCAAACTTAAGATTATTGCATGTAATTGATGCTAGAATTAGGATTTTAATTCTAATTCACAAGTAGTAAAGGCTTTGGAAAAATGTCGGAATCAAATAAAAATGATCGCGGATAGTTGAGCGTTCTCACTAGGTCGTGCACTTTAATTAACAACTCTTTTTTTATGCATTAGACATATTTTGATTAGCTACATTTGCATGTTTAATTGGTTAATCTCAAGGTTCTAAAAATCGCTAGGCGCTAGTCGGGCGGAGGGCAGGGGCCTAGCGCCTAGGCGGTTGGGCGGGGATTAATCGGCCGCCTAGGCGGTTTTTATTTTTTAATTTTTTTTTGGCCATGTTTTGAATTTTACGATTGTATGTTTGAAAATATCCTAATTTCTAATATAATTTGGTCAAATTTTTAATTATAATGTTGACTATGTAATTATTTTATTATTTTTTCTCATTATACTTTGTACCAACTACCAAGATTGGCCATCACTTTTTTATCTTTCACACAAAAAAAGAAGATGGCCCATCACCCCATCAGTGTTATCTCCTATTCTCCTCTCCCTATCAATTATCAATTATCCCTCTCTCTATCAGTTTCTCTTCTCGGTTTCGCCCTCTCTCTCTCTCTCTCTCTCTCTCTCTCTCTCAATTCTCAATTCTCAATTTCCTATTTTTCTTTGCACGAAGTTGGCCCGGATAGGCTTTTGGGATCTAGAAGCAAGGCATAGCAACCATAGAAGCTGCCGATCAAGGAAGCCGAGAGAGAGAGAGAGAGATAAATTTGTCAATCCGTGCCTCTCCGGAAGCCGCCGATAAGTAGATAGACTATGGTTTGAAACTCGATCTGGTACAATTTTCTTTTAGGAAGTTATTAGATATTAGCCGCATCTAATCATAGGAGATATAGTCGATCGCGATGGAGGACAGGGAGGAGGAGAGAGAGAGAGAGAGAGAGAGAGAGAGAGAGAGAGAGAGAGAGAGAGAGAGAGAGAGAGAGAGAGAGAGAGAGAGAGAGAGAGAGAGAGAGAGAGAGAGAGAGAGCACAACGAGCTTAATCGGACCGCCTATAGGCACAGGCCGCCCGGCCCGCCCAAGCCCGCCCGAGCGCCTAATCGAACCGCCTAGGTCCCTGCCGATTTTTCCAACCAATTGCCCATTAATCCGGGCGGCCGCCTAGAGCGATTTTTAGAACCTTGGTTAATCTAGGTGCGTTCACTTAGATTAATTTTCATAGAAACGTTTTATTTGGGGAATGATTAGCGTTCTAACATTCCACATATATTAATTTCGGATTCATGGCTAGAGAACTTGGTTAATTTTCGGTCCAATGATTGATAAACTTGTGTATATGTGGCTGTAATTTATATTCTTCATGTTTCATCCCATCTTATTTAATTTATTCTTTGTAATTTAATTAATTTATTTCATTCAATCAATCTCTTAAACACCCCCACATTTTTAATGTACATATGAATATATTGTTTATATTTGTTAATAATAATACTTTGTAACATTCTTTATTTAGGTACTCCCTCGATTCTCGTTGTGAACGATCCATACTTATTCTATGCTACCGATAGGGTTTTTAAATTGATGTAAATATTTCCAATCAGTTAGGCGGTCCTGGGCGGGTGTGGTTAAGCCTGGGCGGGCATGGACGCCTGAGTCAAGATTTTTTTTTCCTCAGTTTTCGACTCTTCGCGACTCATCCTTCTTCTCACCTCCCTAGCGACTTATCTTGAATTCTCGTCTCGTTTGGTGCTCGGAGACTAGTGTCGGAGGAGAGAGAATCCTCATATTTACTTTCTCTCTCTTCCATCTCTCACTCAGTTACTCCGCTCACCTCTGTCTATCACTCTATCTCATCCAAGTAACCAAAAGACTCCAGAATTTGTGTTTGTTGGTGGTTATGAACTTATGACTTATGAGATGTGAGGTTTTGAGAGAGATCGAAGATGAATCTCAATTAACTAATTAAGTGCAGAGAAAGGAGCAGCTTTTGCTGCTGGTTTGGTTAAAGAGAGAGAACGGGTTGCTCTGTACATCAAGAAGGGGTGGGAGTGTTTTGGTTTGTGGGTGCAGAGCTTAAAGGATAAACTCCCACGGGTAGTGGGGAAAGAAGGAACAAAAAATATATAATATAATTAAAATATTTTGAAGTCTATAAATAAGTAAATAATACAAAGTTAATATAATATTTATATATAAATTTAAATTAAAAAAAAAACGCATAGGCGGCCGACTAATCCCCGCCTAGCCGACTAGGCGCTGGAAGGTGGCCGAGCGCCCTAGTAGCACCCATCGATTTTTAGAACATTGCACATGACTAGGCCTTGCTTTACTCGGAACTAGCCTCAACGATGCCTCAAAGTACTTTGCCAAACCATACTTATATGCCAAAATCGGCATATAAGTCCCACATCAAAAACATGCTAGGAGAACCTCTACTGTTCTCCTATATAAAAGACATTTACTTCTCTCCCAAGGTAAGCTTTAACTCCTTCAACTACCGTTACCCTGCCGAAATCATTACTCTCACTGACTTAACCTTCGGAGGAGTAAAGACTGGTCAACCCAGTCCTACTCTTGTGTTGTCTTTTAGGTCCCGACTACTGACCCTCGTCAGCCATCATCTTGTCATCAGATACTTCGTACCTCTGTTAGCCCCGACAAACCTTGCAGAAATATTTTACTACCTGAAAATCACATAATTAATGTGACACTTGAAGTAGCGGTTAAGAATTGGTTTACTTTATTTGATATTTTAGCATTATCACTATGTCATGTAGGTTAAATGTATACACTTTTTTTTTTGGCAAATAAGTTAAAGCTATACACTTAGCATTATTCCAACTTAAACAAGGTATTGATACCCAAATGCACTCCACTTCTCAACAAACAAGAAAAAGAAAAGAAGCTAATTGATAGAATATAAAAACAAAACTTGAGTTTTTGGTAAACATTCAAAAATTTAAGAATTGTCCTTTTTTTTTGTTTTTTTTTTAATATTTATTAGGTTTTTTTTTACACGAATCTATCTCACATTCTCATGCAGATCATTTTAATAATGGTGTTGAAAATATATGTATGGAATCCAACGAGCCTAGCCCAACCTTAGTTAGCAAGCCCAAAGCGCGTTTTTTTGTTTTTTTTTTACGGAATTCTCTCCCAACTCCAAAGCCACGGCAAAGACAACATCAACTTAAGTGCTTGAGTTGTTTGTTTGAATAAAAACTGTAGCTTTAAGTCCCCAAAGTCTGTCCCTTCCTTCCCTCCACGCTCGAGCCCTCTTTGATTTTGAAGCATCTTTCTTTTAAGATCTGCGAGTCCCAAAATCACTTCAAAAATCCTCACCACCATATTCAAAATCTCTGCTTTCATTTCTTCCTTATAAGATTTACTTGGCCATATTCCGGCGCATGGACTATGGTGTCTCCGACAGCACTGGTGAGAGAATGTCTGAACCTTTTAACATTATTCGAATCCGGGTCACTTTTCTTCAGTGATTTGGGTTACTGGGTTAGGGTTTAGTGTGGCTACTTGGGCAATTGAGATTCGTTCAAGGCCTGCAGCAAAATGCTTTGTGGGTTTTATTCGAATTAGGGTTTAGGGCGTTTTTGGGTTGGAGGGTTTGCGTTGGATAATTGCTTTGGGGGATTGAGTTTGTGTTCTCGTATCATGTCTGGTGTTAATCTCTGGGTTTTTGTTGTTGGGAATTTGGGTTCATCAGAAGAGATATTGGGTATTTTACGCAATTAGCGTTGGATTTTTCTCACTATTGCTTTCGTTGATATATGTTATCTTCCTTCCTGGGCTCTATATTTGTGGAATTCTTAATGCATGCTTACTTGTTAGTGCAATTTTGAACTTTTGTATGTTGTAATTGCGATGCTTCTGCACAGTGAACCTAAAGAAAGATAAAGTAGTTTTCATTTTGACTTTGTTGTATTTTACTCTGTTTGTGAATGAGAAAAAACTCTCATCTTTCTATTAGTCTAGAATGGAAAAGATGACATAAAGAATAGTTCTTGTTTGAATTAATTACCAACTGGAATTTAAATGGGTGTATCCTCTTCTAAAAAAAACATAAATTGGTATAGACTTTCATATGTACATGTACCATGGATATGTGAGTGTTTTATGATATCCACATCTGTCTACTGTATCATGTTTATTTCATAGTGAAAAGAATTATTTGTGGCCTTTGCCATACAAGTAAATTTACCAACAAATTCTGCCGTAATGCTGTCTTAGTAGTATGGTATGAGACCCGTTCTCCCCAAAGAAGGGGAATTCACGCATACTTTATGTAATTTACTGTCCTTCGGTTGGTACTTCATAACTAGTTTAACTCGTTTTCTTGTTTAAGAACTGATTTTCATTTCAAATTGTTGCCTTTTTCAACAATGTGTTTAATGTTAGAATAGATAGATATACAGATCATAAATAAACAACATGTCTTCCATGCATGTCATACTTCACGATCACCAGCTTCAGACAACCTCTAACAGCATGTGATGCAAAATTTAATCTTGAGGCTCTATGCCATTAGTTGTGCATATACAAGAATTGTCATCCTTTCTTGGAAGGAAAAGTTCTGGGTGACATTTCTTGTGAGATCATATATATCTTTATATGGAACAACTGCAGGTACTGATGATGATCTTCCTCCATCTCATCAATACAGAATTCCAAGAGGAGGTCAAGTCGCAGGAATTGAAAGATCTGCAGTAGGTTCTATTTCATTCCCTAGGAAGTATACCGACATGGAGGCCCAAATTCATCACCTAGAGCAAGAAGCATACTGTGCAGTCCTGCGTGCTTTTAAAGCTCAGTCTGATGCGATTACTTGGGTATTTACTTTTTTTTTTGTTTGCTTGTCTCTGTGCTTGTTATCTTGATACTATTTTGGGAGTCGGCCTTTAACTTTTCATTGTGTCTTTATCTCAGGAGAAGGAAAGTTTGATTACAGAACTTAGAAAAGAGCTGAGAGTATCAGATGATGAACACAGAGAGCTTCTTGGCAGGGTTAACTCTGATGATATCATCAGTAAGATAAGGTTTATCTCTTGAAAGTCGAAAAGTTATGATACACTCTACTGCTGATAAACATGCCTGGAGTTTAGTATTTCTTGTTTTTAATTGTCAACATTTTGGCCACTTACCAGAGAGTGGAGAACGGCAGGTGGGCATCAAGCTGCTAGGTTCAGTGCATCCCAGCCTGTTTATGATCTTGTATCCAGTCCTACTGTTTCAGCATCCCGAAAGAAACAGAAAACATCCCAATCGGTACCTTCTCCAGTTTCCATATGCCATTTCTATCTTAAATCTAGAATTACAATCCTATTGCCTTTATATTCAAGAGTAATATGAGGAGCTAGGAAGGTCATTTGATTTATAAAAAATAAAAAAAATCAATCATCTACGTTGACTAATCACCACTGTAGTGGGAAGAATGTAGATTGACATTAGTTTTGATTGTTTTTCTTATCAGCAGGGTCAGCCATTCCCTGGTTTATCCTCGATGAAGTCTATGCAGTACACTTCTACAGGACCTTCTTTAAGCAGGCAGCTCACTAGCCGCAGTTCTACTGGTCCCCTTGCCATTAGTGAACCTGCTGAAGTGGCAACATATGATTTAATTGGAAAGAAAGTGTGGATGAGATGGCCTGCAGACAACAGCTTCTATGAGGCCCTTATAACTGATTACAACCCTAATGAGGTAGCTTTTGAATTTTCTGCAAGGTGTTTCTAGTTCAGGCCTTTGCTTCTGCAACAGCATTACTTGTTTAAAGTTTAAAAGCATGAATGGAATCTAACCGAGTTTATTGGTTTTATTAGTAGTGCACTTCATTTGTTGAAAAAAAAAATCTATTAATAGAATAGAAAAAGGATTTAAACGGACAAACAAGCAAATGAATGGGCTAATCTTTGGGAAAGAAATAAGTTCACTTTTATGATAGTTATCATTTAGCCTCTCTGAACTGCTTTTACTAGACATTTGTAGGATCAAAAGTTAGAACTGCACAAGTCAAGAGTGTATTTGCTTGAGCATGTATCTTGTATAGGTGCTGCTGACTATAAATACCAAACGAAAGCATGAGCATCCCTCTGATGACCTACTAATATAAATAGTTGAACCGCCAGTTTCTGGTATAGTTTCATCATACATATTCTTTATGACATTGAACCATATTTTTTTAAATTGCAGATGTCATTTTCAAAAATTGATGACTTTTAGTCTTATGCTCCTCCCCGGTGTTGAATAAATTTTGAAGTGTTCTATATCTTAAAGTTTAAAGTTTTTTTTTGTTTTTTGTTTTTTGTTTTCAAAAATCAAGGCTGATATAAATTTGATGTGTCTTACCCAATAATAACATTGTTTTAGGTTTTGTGCTCTGATTAAAGGTCCTAGATTACTAATAATGGATCTTTTGGCATAACATGAAATTATCAGCAGAAAGAATGTAGGCACACGTTTTTGTAACAAATCAACTTTATCTGGTTTTGAATAGTAAAACACAGGCCTTGGGTTTAATAATAAGACAATAACAATATACGATGTGGACTTTTGGAGTCAAATGCCTTGCCCTTTTTATTTAACTAGAAGTTCTTTGTTTCCTTTTCACTTTCTTCCAGCCATAGGTTCTACTTCTTTTACTAAATAAACTTTGCTACTATTCTCTTAATAACTATTAGTGACATTCTTCTGTTCAATCATTAAGTTTTATTTGCTTCTTTTTTTTTTTCCTTTTTTTTTCTCATGTTATATATCTAATTGTTATATGCAATGACTGATGAAGTATCAGAAATGGTCTTTTCTCTGTTTATTTGTGCTTGTATACCTTTAAAATGTCAACCAAGCTATTGAATATTTGAAAGCTATTTAACCCTACAGTCCACCACCATCCTCTCTTGATCTTCTCTTGCTGGATTTGTTCATTTTAATAGCCATTGAAAAGTAAATGCAGAAGGCTAATATACTCATGACATCTTTAGGCAAAACATAGCTGACAGTAGTAAAATATTAATGACTAGGAATGACTGTGTTTATATATTCTCCTCTGATAGATTCTTCAGCCGTATAATTTCTTTTATGTTTTTACAGGGTCGACATGCTTTGATCTACGATAAAAATACAGCAAATGAGACATTTGAATGGGTAGATTTCAAAGAGGTACTTCGACAGCTCTTATCTTTTATATGTATATGTATGTGTGTGAGCAATAATCTTCACATTTTCTACTTGTTACCATTATGGAAATAATCATCGACTAGAAGTAGGATCCACGGGAAGAATAGCATCGACCATCCAGTTTTCTAGTTGCTCTTTTTAACTGCATAAGCATTCCTTTGGGAGAAAGCACTAGATAAGTTGAATTAGACTTTGGATTCCTTTCTTCTGCTAGCCCCTCTTTAAATAATATGTACATGCTTAGATGCTTTATATGAAATATACAGAATGATATGTTAATCTTATATGAAAATGTATGAAGACAGTGTTGGAGTTGTTGATATCTTTCTATCTTTAATTGAAGACCTTGGGAACTTTGCTTGTATTCCAAAACTGTGATTCTGTTATTTGTATTTCTTAGAAAGGTTTATGACCCGCATCCATTGACCATTTGCCATTGTTGGTGGCATACTGTAAACTTCTCCCATTGCTGGTTCTGATTATTTAGAAATCTTAATCACTTCTATCTTGTCTTGGTAAATATCCCAACTGATCAATATTTATTAAAAAAAAAAACAATTCGAAGAGAAAGGACTAGACTCCATTGACCAATTACTGATTACAGATATCTCGTGAGGATATCCGTTGGGAAGGTGAGGAATTGGGGCTATCTCATCAAGGGAACCATGGTAGCGGACAAGGACGTAGAGTTAAGAAATCTACGAACCATGGTGCTGTTATTCCAGTTTCTGGGAGAGGTCGAGGACATATAAAGCCTCAATCAAAGAAACAACTTCTTCCTCCACAAAATGGTATAGGAAATAAGTTGCCAGATGATCTAGAATTATTAAATACTGATTCTCTGGTAAAGGAGGTAATTATGATGAACTTGATCCTACTTAACTGAAATTAGCAATCATGTTCGTGATTTTTCATTTTTGTCCCGTTTAATTTGCTAGGTGGAGAGAGTTTTCAATGCAAGTAATCCAGACCCCTTTGAGCTTGAAAAAGCAAGGAAAATGCTGAAAGTAAGATTAAATTCCTTCACCCTTTCTCCCTCTGCACTTGGTCTAACATTACAATTTTGACGTTTATATGTAACACGTGCAGGATCATGAACAGGCACTTGTTGATGCCATTGAAAGGCTTGCATATGCATCGGATGGTGAAAGTGGTAATGGTTATATGTGTACATAATAATCCTTGGATCATTCTGTTTTGTCACTTTTTTTTGTTTTTTTCCTTTTTTGAGCTTAACATAAGTTAAATAACCAGTTGTACCATTAGTGTTTTCAATTAGCAAGTTAATTTATATGCATATTGAGCATTCTTGTTTTTAGTGGGTACTTGTCAGTCCCTGTTTGCTTTGGCTGTGCATAATTTATTTACTTGATAAAAATAGCCTGTCACACACTGCACATTTGAGACGAAGCTGAGCTGTTTTCAGTCTTTGGAGAATGGGGACATTTTCGTTTATTCACTAGGCAACTCTCAGGACATCATCGAGACTCAGAACTATAATGGCGCCATGAACTCGCAGGGAATCGAAGCCATAATAAATACGACTGAAAACAATGAATGTAACTTTGCTTGGTGCTGGTCACTTGTATTTAGAGTCTTGGATGAATTGAACATACCACATTAGACTGTTCTGTATTTATAGTCGATAATATTCCCTTTCTTTTCCTTTGATATCATTATATATCATTCAATTCCAAGGATCCACATCCCATTTTCAGAAGAGTGTCCCTTCATTTGCCCAGCTGCAGGACAACATTATATTTGACTGTACTTTATTCTCTTTTTTTTTTTCTTTTTCCCACAGATGGAGAGCATGGAGAGCATACATTTATGCATGGTCAATCAATGGAAGGATAACTATGTCATGCACTGTGGTTGAATGTGAAGGTCAAATGGGGAGAAAGGATGAGTTGGAAAGGACCGACGACCACCGAGGGGGTGATGTGATGCTGATGGTGAAAGTAGTTTTATTTTGATGAGATTTGTAGATTTTTGTTCATCTTGGTTTCTTTGAGAAACCTCAATTGCCTTCGATGCTAACATGCTGTTATGCGCATGCACTTGTAAAAACGTCTCATTTTAGTGTTTCAGGTATGTTAAGAAGTTGAGTGGAGATTGTTTCTTTCAAGTATAGTTTCCACATGAGGGACAGGATTTAATTGTATGATTAGTCATAGCAGATGAAATCTAAATGTAAAATTCTCTTTGATGTTGTGATTCTCCTTCCTTCCCTTACAGCGCTGAAGATCTTTCTAATTTCCACTGAATCTTGCCTACACCACTACTGCAAAGAAAGCAAACAAAACTCACAATAAATATTCAAACACACCAAGTGAACACAAAAGTCAGTGCGAGTATGATAATTCATTTACATTACGGCAGAGTTCCTTAGTAAAGTGTAGATATAAATTGGTGAATACCTGAAAACCAAGCTATAGGTTTACCGACTTGTGCGGCGGGCGATCCAAGCACAATCGAGCAAACTCATCTGGGCATTGTATGCAGAATCTTCCCTGAAGTGGCTTCTACACCAATCAAACGTGAGGCAGACATTAGAGCTTCTCCCACGGATTCATATTTTGGCGAATCCATCCTCAATGCCAGTAGCAAAGAGCTTTGGTTTTATATATCATGAAATTGCATGTCTCCTCCATCTGATAGAGGCCATCACTCAAGACTTGCATATCCAATGGCTTGCACTGTCCTTTTCTTTTTACTTTTCCTGAGAAGATGACTTCCTCTATCAGAGAAACTGCAGACTGCACAGCCTGAGATCATGAGACCTGCTCAAAGAATACTGGATACATGAATAATATGTTCAATGTTAAACAATTTGGAGAGGATGACCAATGCTTATTTATTGAGTTAAACTCGGAAGATGACATATTTTCTACACGGAGCATGGGAGGTCAGAACTCACAAGGATGACAATCATCAGATAAGTATCCATATCGATGGAGTTATTTCATTCTTTAAGGATGTGTCATTTTTCATTAACAAATACAAAGGGTAACAAATATATACTCGGGAAATGGATCTTGATGCGAAAAGAACATACTTGAAGCATCTCCTATGCCATGTTAAACACAATGATTCTTGCGAAACCAGTTAAAATATGATAACAGAAAATAAGCGTACTGAATCAATTTTATGAGAAAAGGATCTGGCAGTATGCCTATGGACCAAGTATGATTCCATGAGTAAATGATGTCAAGAATATATTTAAAGGTCTGTTGAAATAAAAACAAACATTGACAAATGTTAACCGCAGGAAAAGAAACATCTTTGAAATCAGCAATGTTTCCCTACTGGACAAACGTTAACCAAGACAATGTTTCCTTACTGGATTCCATAGATACAAGAAGCTGCAAAAGACAGCTAGCAGAAGATCAAATGTTTTTCCAACTTGAAACCAAGTGCTAATAAAATGCATAACTAACCATCCAATGCCCTTGTAGCTTCCAATCGATGCCGAAAAAAGGAACTGAGGATAAAACTATTGCTAAATCCAATGTCCTTGGATCTTCTAATCCATACCAGAGAAAGCAAAAGAACATGAAACAAAAGAATTGATTTTCTTCTTCAACCTAAGCTCCTCACTACTCTTGTTTACCATAAAATAGAACTTCCTCTGAATCAATCTAAGATATGCGTTTTCATCAGTTTTATTCATCATATGTCTCTAAACCAATCTAGTCTAAGAGGTACAAAAGCCTTCCAAACAATTAGGCAGATACATTTTCCTGTAAGGTAGTTCATATGAGATCTTGTTCTTTTAGATATCCACGGACAACCATTATACCCATAACCAGAAGAAAAAAAAAATTACCTCCTTGTTTGGCATCAAACTTTAGCCTCTATAAGATTACACAACTCCAGTTAAGAATAAAGATTTATGCAAGCAAAATAAAAACGATGGGGGAAAAAACAAGAACAAAAACTCGATGATCTTCAATCGAGCACACAAATCGACTTATAGGAATCTATCATCATTGATCACCACACAAACAACAGATCATCAACAGAACAATCCCAGAAGTAACAATCAACTAAATCACAAAGGTAAATCTCACCGGCACCGTTTCAGGCAGCAACAGCATCGGGACGACTGCAATGATTGTTGTCCACGAGAGACGGCTTTAAAGCCCATTTGAAAAGGCACCCATTACAATTTACGAGTAGCTGTTTCGTTTTGGGATTCTTTGAAGATCTGGGTATGGAGTTGGGATTGTGGTTTCCTTGAGGTCATGGAAAGAGTGTGTTGGAGAGAGAGAGAGAGAAGAAAGAGAGTTGGGATTGGGAGATGGATGACTTTGTTTTGAAGAAATGCTATCCATTCTCATCTTGTGAGGGGCATTGTGTTGAAATTGCATTTGCATTTGCATGCCATTTTGACAAGAATGCCTGGAATAAAGGATACCCGTTCAGAAAATTGAAAAAAAAGGTCGCCTATTTGTAACTTTTTTTTTCCTCTGCAAAAGAAATGGAGACTTACATGAAAAATTCTAAATAAGGGGTTTAGGTTTACCATTGAAAACGAAACCGCAGCATCAGTCATATACTTTTATATATATTATAAAAAATATATAAAAATTAATTGAAAAGACTTGTTTTAGCAGAAAACATGAGAAAACGAAATTACACATAATAACTTATCACTTATAATCGTTATAGAAAGAACCATTATTTTAGTAATTTCATATTATTTTACTAGTTATAGCACAATAAGACAAAAAGTACAAATCTTAAAACATGAGAAACTAAAGTATCGTTTGGTAATATTTTATGAAACAATTTTTCATTATACAAATACAACAAATGCGTGAATTGCATTTATAGTACACTTACGAAAAATGAATTTAAAAAATGAAAAATGCCAGATTCATTTTGTGTCTACATTTTGTAAAACAGTTGTTGTTTTTGGTGTTATTAGAAAATCGGATTCCATCATTTCATACAACAACCTCACTAAACTCTAACACATTGTCGACTTGCCCTCACCACCGTCCAACAGGCAAGCCGACAACCGCCTGACTGGCGACCTCACCAACTGACTGGCGACCTCACCAACTGATCAGCGACCTCAATGAATAACAGACAAATCCCACAACCATCTAATCAACAACTCCTCAACTACCTAATCAACAACTGATCTACTATCTCACTATTCAATCGGTGACCTCACATAACGGCCGACCATTTACCAACCTATCGGCAACCTCACCTACCAACTGAAAAAAAAAAAAACCCACCACCACCTAACCAACGACTCTACGGTTGCGTATCGATAACCTCGCCAACCGATTGGTTATCTTACTAATCGACCGGATATCTCGCCAACCGACCTGCGATCTCACTAACATACCTCATCACGACCTCACTAGTAACTCCACAATCGATTCACCTACAACATTGCCAACCAACCAGCCATCTCACTAATCAACCCACAATCTCACTGATCGGACGACGAACTCAACAACTAGTGATCTCATTGATCAACGATCGACTGACAACCCCCATCATCGATAACCCTACCATCACCTCATGTTGCGTAAAAATTTGCACATAGTGAGCAAAAATGTCACCCAACATAATTTCACTCATATCCATTAAAAGAATAGAGTTTTTATTATTTCGGGTTCGACCCATTCAAGACAGAATGTGTCTCTTAATTACAATCCCTTGTTACAAGGGAACACCTTTTGATTCCATTTATAAAGAAACCAATTGGGAGATGTGTTTGTTTGTTTTTGCGGCTGCACCCAGAATATTTAACGGGTTGCCTACGTACCCTGGAAAGGATCAAGCCACTCGTAGTTCAAGAATTCCAATGAGTGAATGACCCATTGGAGGCTTGGATTTTTAGGATGGGAAAAGTGTTTAGGATGTGGTTGCATCTAGATTATTTGTGTCTAGATTGCCTACATACCCTTGCGGGATCAAACCACATGTAGTTCCAGGCATTTGGAAGTTAAATGGGTAGATGACCCATTTATTTTGGATTTGTGTTTGGGATATTTGTAGGGTTTAGAGCCCTTGAATTTGGGTAATTTGAGAAAGTGTATTTTTGGTGTTTGGGTAAAGTTGACTGATGAGGTCAGTGATTCGATCTTAGGATTGGTCGAATTTGACTGGTGGAGTCGGAGATTCTGTTTTGAAGTTGCGGTTGTATCTAGTGGGTCGCTAGATTGCCTACGTACCCTTTGTGGGATCAAACCGACCGTAGTTATTTGAAAATTGGATTTTTTTTATATTTGGTTTTGTACCAATTTATTGACAAATACTTTTAATGGACCCGTCAATTGAATATTTTGAGTGAACACCCCAATTTTGGTGAAGTGTTCGGCATACTCAGCCCCGAAGCTTGTACCGCTTGACTAAGAGTATTTGATTTGGACACCCATCAAGACGAGTTTTGAGATTGAGGCTGGAGGAGTCTTGAGCATTGGGCTTTACTTTCCGCCTCAAAATTTGTCGACGAATTATTTAGTTGGGCCCAATATTTGAAATGGGCTTGCTTCCGATTAATTTTTTTGTAGGAGGCCCAATGACACTATTAGCTTGATTTTGATCCTTGTACCAAGCTAAACAAGTTAAATGCCCATTTGATTTCTTTGCTGCACCGAACTAAAAGATCTTCATATAATTATAACTTTTGTTTCTTTCATTTTGTCTCACACCAACTGACACGCCCAAAAGGAGCGTCAATTAAAAAAAACCCTATCGGTAGTAGTATAGTGCATAGTAGGGTATCGTTCACAACGGAGATCAAAGGGTGTACCTAACAAAAATGTCACAAAGAATTAAATAAAATAAAGAATTATTATTAACAAGTATAAAGAATATATACATATGTACAAAGTAAAAAGGGGGTTTAAGAGATAAATTGAATGAAATTAATTAATTAAATTACAAAGAATAAATTAAATAAGATGGGATGAAACATAAAGAATATAAAGTTCAGCCACAAGTATACAAGTTTACCAATTATTGGACCGAAAATTAACCAAGTTCCCTAGCCATGAAACCGAAATTAACATATGTGGAAAGTTAGAAGCTAACCATTCCCCAAATAAAACCTCTCTACGAAAATTAACCTAAGTGAAAGCACCTAGATTAACCAATTAAACATGCCATCTTAGTCTAGAAAGCTAGCTAGTCAAACCATGTTTAACGCATAGAAGAAGAGTTGTTAATCAAAGTGCACGACCCATTATAGAAAAGTCCATATGTCCGCAATCCTTTTTATTAGACACCGACCTTTGTCCAAAGCCTTTACTACTCGTGAATTAGGTTTCCAAAACTATTAGGTGAATTGTAATCCCTAACTCTAGCTCCAATTATATGCAAATATTATAAGTTTCGAACCCTATAACATAAACACATAAAAGTTTTCTATAAAACAGAATCAAATAAACGGAGTCACATAAGCTACTAGAAGAACTAATTAATTAGGATCCGATAACTAAATAAACTCATATATATAGGCTGGAAATTATATAAATCATGTCATGTTAACTAATACAAAAGATAAACAAGCAACAAAGAGGAACTCAAAAAGAGTAATTAAAGATTAAGTTGAAGTACACCATATGGAAAGTAGGAAGAACTCGAAGACCACGAACTCTTGAATCCTTGAAAGCAAGCAACTTAAAGCCGAGATTCCCAAGGTGATGATGATGGTGGTGATGATGGTTGATGGCTGGTGGTAATGGTGTAAACAGCTCCTCTCCTCCTCTCCTCCTTGAAGACTTGAAAACCCTAAATACTAGAGAATGGAAAATATGATGTGAGAGGGAGAAGAGAAAGAGGAGGGTTTGTCCCTCCCCATTTGGGTGTGTATTGAAGAGAAGAATGAGGCTGCTATTTATAGGAGAATGGAAAGGAAGAAGAAGAAAATGCAAGAAATAAAGAAAGAAAATGAAGAGAAGTGGAATTTAAGTGAGAGATAAAGAAATGGTGAGTGGAATGGTGGAAATGTAATGGGTTGCAATTAACCATTTATTTAAGTAAAAGAAATTAAACACTAATAGTGTGGGAAGAAAGCAACAAATATGGTGTGGTGATATGGATGGCAATATGGTGGTGAGTGGAGCAATGAGAATAAAAGAAAATGAAAGAATTAGAAAGCAGGCAGCACTGAGCTATGCGCACTTAGAATGGAATATTGGACGTTTGGACAGTTGGATGATTCTGAAATTTTAATACAGAATATCTAACACACACATGCAGCGGGTATCACAATTACAGCACAATCCAACGGTGAAAGTGGGAGATATGGGCTTCGCAAGTTGACTAATCTGCACAGGCAGAATGTCCGAAAATCTGGGCTTGGGCCTTTCCTCATGCTTTGTGAACTTGGGCCTTCCTTCATGAATTTGGGCCTTCCTTCATGGATTTGGGCCTTCCATCTTGGGTTTGGGCCTCCTTTTTGGGCCTCATGGCAGACCACCTCTTAATGGACCTCGCAAAAGCCCATTAGACTTCGTTTCTGCACATGTTCACATTAATACATCATTTTGGACTCAAATATGGAAACTAAGCTAAAATAGCAAAGGTACAATTAAATCATAGCCAAATAGTAGGGAAAATACATTAAAAACGTCACAATTTGTGCTCCTATCACCAACACATCTTTGATTTGTGTTGCACATGAAGCGGTGCCGTCCCTCATTTCTCAATCATTCTTGGTGCATGATTTAAACATAGAGACTTTCATCAATTATTGCTTCCAAGTGTGCTTAAGGAAGACCACATAGAAATCAGTATTTAACTCCTTCGGTGGTATTGAAAGCCAACACTCTTGACAACAAACTCATTTTTTCTTTGATTCTCGTATATAAGAGAGAGACTTATTAAACAAGTCCTCGTATTTTGTTTGCCACACCACCGCAGACCCTCCTCTTGGTTTTTTTGGTCTCTTGCGACATTTGTTTTGGAACTTGCGGCAACTTCATTTGTTAAAGTTCTTATGTCGTACGAACAGAAACACTACTTTGGCTATGGGTCGTCTTTCATGTATTTACTGCTCTTCTCCCTTTATTTCATTGAACATGGCTATCTGGCGACACTTGGGAATTTGCTTGCTCCATTTGTTCGTTGTTTGAGGAACAGACGACATACCCACCAACTGTTCGATAAAAGGGCCTGAGACAGACATATTCAGCTCTGAGGTTTCTTATTTGGCGAACAGCCACTTCATTTGCTTCTAATGATCAACTATTTACATTGGATCGGTACCATGGAACTTTTCTTTTCCTGTCAAGACTCAAAACTGACTTTGGTGCAGAAATTGGTTCCCAGCCTCTAACAATTGACCAAGCGTCATGCCTCTGATTTGTTGATCCTCATGCTTCCGAGGTTGACTCGTCTCATGCTTTTTGGGTTGTCTGATCATCAATGCTGCCGAGTTTCTGAATCTCAATGCTACTGCCTTTGTTGCTTTACAGCTTTACAGATTCGCTGCCTGTGCTCGACTTTCACTGATCGCTGCCATGCATCACGGCTTTACTGAACTGACCATTCATCACAACTTTGCTAAACATATCATGCCTCTGTCTTTGTGGCTTTACTAATCGTCATCTTTCTGGGCTTTACTGACCAATCATGTCTTTGCCCTTGTGGCTTTACAGACTCTATCTTTGCCTTGGCTTTTGTTGACAATCATGCCGCTGCCCTTTGTGGTGTGATTTTGATTGAAAGCTTCTCTTTGGGATTTCGTCAAAATGGAACTCCTTCATTTTGAGAACCCTGCTTGAGAGGACACTACGCCTGTTTCAATTTGATAGAGGACTAAGGCTGTAACTTTGTCTTGTTGACGTCTCATATTATCAGCTTTACACTCCCTCTAGTTGACAGCAAGTCAGGAGCACGGTGTTGACTTTTTCTCTTGCCCAAAACCATCGGTCAGGTTTGTGAGGATGAGAGCAGCATGGAACTTCATTGTGAGGATGAGAAAGAGAGAGAACAGTTTGTCGACTTCTTGTTTGAAATGCTTATGATGCTCATGATCACTTGCTTAATTTTCTGTAATCACAACGCACAAAAAGCAAAGAAAATTCTTGAGAAAAAATGACAAATAGCATATAGAAGAAATTATACCCACTAATTTGCTCGTGGTCTCTTCTTAGCCTTGATTGCTTTTCCCTTCCTTCTTAATTTCTTCCTTCTCTCCCTTCTGCTTTCTCTTCTTCTTTTTCCCGGCTGTGTTTCTCTCCTCTGCCCTCTTCTCTCTTTATTTTTCTAGCGTTTCAATGCTTCCTGCTGCCCTCTCCCAATTGTTGTAGAGGTCTTCTTTTATAGGCAACGGGGGGAAGAAGTTTAAGATCAGATAGAATTTTAGATTCAAAATTCAAATGGCTTCACTTTAAGCCTTAGCTGATCTTTAATTGACGATGACTACTTCCACATACTTTTGAATCTTTCAAAGTTGTAATATATGGGAATTATCCACAACTTCCAGTTTTCCATAATTACTTTAATTCGAAAGCCTGATAAGATTAGCCATCTAGTTGCTTCTGATCACCTCGTGGCTTTGTGATTAAACCATATATTTTGAATCACTTGAATGCCCCCCTTTTGTTGCTATATTGTTTATCTCTTCTTCTTTTTTGAGAGAAGAGACCAATTAACTAAACACACCCAAGAGGTGTAAATAATCAAATGAGTTTGTTTTGCCGATCTGGTGGCCACGTACACATGTATGTTGCACTGGACTCTTTCCAATTTTTTGAAAGACCACCACCATCTAATTTTATCAATTAGGCACCCACCAAATTGAACTTGTGATGTTTCAACACCTCACTAACAACTCCACCACAGTCAAACTGAATACTCTAAAATCCTCTAACCAACAACTTCAAAAAATTTCGACTAGCAATCTCATGTATCTTGGGCCCAATAAAAGGGAAATTGTAATATATGTACTTGTATTGAGAACTTATTATACGGATGATGTCTTAAATTTTTCATTTTGATCACAACCAATACTTGAACTCTTTGAATTCATATGAAAAAGTACAAATCTCAAACTACAGTTAATTTTTCGTCAAAATGACATGTGAAATTCCGGTTGCACGGAATTAGTCCCTTCAACGGTAGTTGTCCTAAACACTAATAGGAGAGTATACACAACTTTGCACAAATTAAATCTTACTCTCCAATAACTTGGGTTGTAACAATTGCACAAGCAATACACAATTAATTACAAATATATATGCAACAAGCACAAACAATTGTACAACCTATAATCTCAAAGTGTGCGTCAAGCTAGCACCCCACAGACAATATCTATATGATATTCAAGCACACAACATGCTAAGTAATTAAGCACAATATAGATACTCAAACCAACAAAAACAATCACACAAGCAACACACAATATGGTCACCCGGAACCTCTACCAGTAGAGGAATTCCAATTCCAAACTCAACACTATCTACCTATAGACTAGTGGCAGCTCTAACCTTGTGTAGTCCCGTTTGTTCTTTAAGTGATCCCTCCTCAAGCTTCTTCAATTGAACTCCACCGATGTGAACTTCCAATCACAAGAACCACGACTTATGCAATGAGTGTGTATGAATGTAGATTGAAACGATCAACTCAGCAAAACAACAATTAACATTCGAAAGCAATAGATACATTTCAACGGACATATTGTCCTACGTGGACCATGTGATCGATCGCAAGGCTTAAAACAGCTTTAAACATAAAGGAATGCTAATCAAAATTAATCTAAGTGAAGATTTAGCAATCCTAACATAATAAACTCAAATGTATGAAATACTGCATTCAACATTTGAGTAAGCACGTGAAACTTATGTGATTTACAACACAAGTGTGGCTAACAAGCAATCCTAGATAGACCTGGTACAACAAGGAAGACTCAATATGAAATGAGTGCATGTGCATATGCATGAATCATACCTTGAAAGACATCTTCACGAACCATCTCGAGCAAGAACAACCTAAGCCACGACGCAAATTTCCTAATCAACCTAGCATTGAATACAATGAAATGCTAATACAAGGGAAGAGGTTTTGTCAAATAGGAAATAGCCAATAGCAAATATTTCGCCCTTACAACATGTGACTATCTGAGCCATGTATGACTCATTTTCAATGGTTATTTAAACTTCGGCCACTAAGGCTTCTCCATCGCTGCCAATCTCATGTATCTTGGGCGGTTCTCAGAACAGTAGCAAATGAAGTCTCAAGTTCAAATCCTCTTCTCCCAATATATATATGTGTGTGTGTGTGTGTGGAAAAATAATCACTTTGGTCTGTCTACTTTAACATGTTCGACACTTTCTTGACATTTCGAAAATATCATTTAGTCTCTCAACTTCAATTTCATCTTGCACTTTAGTCCCTGTGTCATCTATTAACTTATTATAGTAGTTAAAATTGAGGGCATTTTTATCAACTCACTATAAAATATAAAAAATGACACCTTTACGTTTTTTATAGAACGTCTTATTTTTTTGCTAATCAATAAAAATATTTTAAAAATAAAGAATATAGATTTCTCAATTTATTAGAAAATATTCTAATAATTTCTCTTTATAAAATTATAAAAATACCCTTGAGTTAACTGAGATTTAATGTGAATTTAACGGGGAGGTACTAAAGTGTAAGACATATTTAAAATTGAGTGACTAAAGTGATTTTTTTTTCCAAATAAATAATAATTCAGGGACAGTTTGACGTGGAATCAAATGGAATCTTGGCCCTATATTTTGTGCTCAAACAGATAAGTGATTTTTTTTTAACAAACAATAATATAGGGACTATAAATAATTTCTTTCTCTTTTATATTATATGTTATTATAGAAGAAAATTTACGAAATCAAATACAAGAATGATCGTACGTTCGTAACTATAGCCTTAAGTCGGAATGTTGCAGAAAAGCTAACGATATCTTGAAAATATTGTCATTAACTGCAGTTTGACTACTCTATTAAAGTTGTCCAAAAAAATATACTTTATGTGATAATGTAAATCAATATTTGGAGTTTCATTTAACATCTAATATTGGCAAAACTTTTCCCAGGACATGTTCGTTGGAAAATGTTGTTTCCCCTATTTATTTTGTCCATTATGAAATTAAATTAAATATATCATTCTTGTGCTCAAAAGTAGGGCTGGCTTTTTTTACCGAAATGTCCCGACCGTCCCGAATTCCGAAAAATCGGTATCCTGAAATTCCTGTACGGGATCCCGTCCCGAAATACCAAGTTCGGGTCGGGATCGGTATGTCCAAATACCAAAGTCGGGATGTCCCGACCCGACCGATTATGCATAATGATATATTTTTTATTTATGTATATGGTCTTTTCCTGACCATTGGACTTAATGGATATAGATCGTCCATTTAGCATCAAACTCGCAAACCTAGTCAGAGTATCAAACTCATTTCACTTGACCTCTCTCCTGAGAGACCCAAAGCCAGAGCAACAACCATGGCGGCTCTCGCAATTGAATTGGTGCAGTGCTTCAGGCGCAAGAAGACGGCGGTGGCCGTGACCTACTGCAAGAAAGGGTGTCGGAGATCTTCCGCTTCAAGGCGCTGCAAGCCCAAGAAGTTTGGTGGTCGTGGTGCCAGAGCTAGGTTCCATAAGTCTTACCGTTAAGCCTCATATTCCCAGTTTTTGCTCATTTTGGTTTTTAATTCGAAGCTGTAGGAGCTTGTAATGGATTATTATCATTACGTTTTGCTATGGATTCTAAGTTTGGGGAACCTTGTTTCCTATATTTAAGCTTAATTATATAGTTGGTTCTCGAGATGGGTAGTATGAGATGGAAGAGGGCAAGCAACACAAGAATTGAGATAATGAATAGAACTGGAGGCTCAAGTGCTCAACTGTTGATATCAGCAAAGGAAGGTTGAAACTGAATTGAGATGATTAACTTCGGGAGGCCCATTACCGACTGTCCCGACCGATGGACTTCGGGATACCGGGTTTTCGATAAAACCGGTATTCGGTTCGGGATCGGGAATAGGAAATGGCATCCCGGAAATTTTCGATTTAGAATCAGGACAGCCAAAATATGTCGGTTCCCGACCCGAAGCCAGCCCTACTCAAAAGTGCTATGCGAAATAATTCCTCGACATTTTAACCTCTTTTTTAATTCTCGGACAAAATATCTCTAAAATTTTTCGAAGTACAAATTTTTGCAAAAAGGCCATGTGCTATAACACATATTTTTGGGAGCCTCAGATCAAGCTTCACCCAAGTGGAACATCATCGAATTTTTAACCACCTTAGACCATCTCCCAATCTCTCATGGTAAGCTATAAAGCCAAATATAGGGTATGTTGAGCTCCCACTGTAAGCCGATGCACAATCCCCCAAACATTTTTTTTGCCGTTCCACCTCTTGGCAAGTCAAATATGGCTACCAAGTTTGGTAAGCCAAACCAATATTATATATTATTGTGTTAAGTTTTTGTTCCTATTTTATCCTTTAAACAAAGACACAATTTCATTTGTGTCCCTAATAATTTTTAGCTACAAATTCTATTTATTCTCAAAGTTTATAATTATAAATTTTTTAAGAATAAAAATTATATTGTTTCGAAGATCTCAATGAGATCTTTCATTTGAGCCTAATATTGAATATATTTGGTCAATTTTTTTTAAAATATAATTATAACTTATTTTTTTCATCAAAGATAATAATCTATTAAATTCAAAATTAAGAGTTCTCTATTTAAAACTTAACAATTGAAATCAATTAATAACCATTGAAAACTTGGAATTGATGAATTAAGGTGCATGTTTGGCTCTAATTATAGGGTATGGTGGGAGTAATGTTGATAGCCATAATTATATGCTCTAGAATATACCTTTAGCTAAGCCATATTTTCCTTTTTTTTTACCTTACCATGGCAGAAGCTCTTATGGTTCTCACGTCTTTTATTCTTGCCCAAGAGGGCCAAGCAACATATTTTAAGTCATATAATTAATTTTATAATTATAATAAAAATAAATTATAGGAAAACTTATGCCGACGATCATATTGTCGCTAAAAGTGTTTGCTCCTAATTATTATGTGGGGTAAAAACCCAAAATGGTACATGAACTATAGCCAAACGTACGTTTTGGTACCTACAAATTTTTTTTACTCAAAATGGTACCTGAACTATTGTGCATTTACCCAAAATGGTACCTTTGTAACTGAAAATGGTACCTACAAATTGTATCATTACCCAAAATGGTACATGAACTATTGACCATTACCCAAAATGGTACTCAACTTAACTACGGAGGTACCATTTTGGGTAGTGGCATAATAGTTCAGGTACCATTTTGGGTAAAAAAAAATTTGTATGTATCGAAAAAGACTTTTCACAATAGTTTAGATACCATTTTGGGTGTTTACCCTATCATATGCTAGAAGTGTTGTGCAAATGAATACCTCGACATTTGAACCTCTTTCTTATACCTAGCAGGCTAGCACATTAGCAATCTTGCTGTATGAGGGTCCCAAACCTTCAGTTGTATCACTACTTGCATGTGATACCGGGTCTATTATGTTGAGTCTCAATTGGTTGTTAACTTGTTATTAATGAGCAATTAACGAAATGATTTCTAGTTTAATAACTAACTTTTGCAAATAGGATGTTTAAAATAAATCTAAATTTGAATGCTAAAGTGCAATTCAAGTATCGTTATATGTACTCTCGTTATAAGGAAAACAAAACAGAACGAGCCATTCCATGCCCAGACTACCATTTATTTCCTTGATTAAGTGTCTTTGGATTTCCCATGGCACTTGCTTCAGATTCATATTCGCTACCTTCTCTATCTAGTATCTACGTCGTTTAGCGGGAGCAGCTCTCGTCGTTTCCACCGCTCTCTTTGAGGGCCGTCCCACGCTCCTTTTGGTGGGGCTTCCTTGCTCTTTCGCCGCCTGTCTCCCACCAGAACCTCTACGTGAAGCTTGTTCTTTCTGTGCACTTCCTTTGCCATTTCCAATTTTTCTCTGTTCTGCTGCTTCTTTCTGTGCACTCCCTTTGCCGTTTCCATTTTTTCTCTGCTCTGCTCCTTTCTGTGCGTTCCCTTTGCCGTTTCCATTTTTCCTCTGCTCTGATCCACCTTTGCTATCATTCTCAGTAATTTTCAATGTATCTGATTTATTGTTGGATGTGGAGTTCCTCTTCATTCTACTCAAGAATTTTTCTGCACTTTGCCTTTTCCCACTTGTATTAGTGTTGCTCTTCTTTTCCGTCTCGGCTATGGACTCTGAATTCTCATTGCTAATCATTGCTTTGGTTGAAGAACCAACATTGGCATTGGCATTAGCATCTGGATTCTTCTCCTTGTTAGTATCACTTCGGATCCTGCTATTTTTGTTTGAGTCGTTTCTTGAATTGCTCCTAACTCTTTCTTTTCTTCTCTTCTTTGTGACAGGAAGTTTCTCCTCAACTTCATCCGAGGATTCTTCTTTTTGCTTCCAACTTATAGCTGGTTTGACATCATGCAGTGATGTAGTCTTTTGCTCCTTTTTTATGTCTTGTGCTGAAGAAGACGTGGATGCTCTGGCCTTTATTGAGCTGCGCTTGCGACAAGCAGTCAATGGAATTGATAGTTTTGATTTTGCTAGCAATGACTCTGATGATTCAGTTTCAGGCTTCAATGGTAGAGCTGGTGGTGTCAGAGTTTCTTCTTTAGATGGTGTCTGAGCTTCTTCTTTAGGTGATGAATCTTGTTTAGAATCCTTACGAGCCATTTCCTTTAAAACAAGTAATTGAAGCTCACAAGCAGCCTTGTATTCTGGAGAATTTTTCCCGAAGAAGACTACAGCATTCTTGCAAATAAGCAACAAATCTCTGAAAAATTTGCTCTTGCAGCTTGAGTACCAACCTCCTCCAAGTCTGGTTTGCACCAATTCAAAATCTGTATGTTGCCGAATCATGTTGGTATAAATGTGTGTGTCCTGCAACATATGAGAACCACAAACCACATTGTCATTGTTATTTCTTCTGCACAAATTTTTTTTTTTTTCCTTTTAGCAAAATAATTTACCATGCATCCATACTATGACTGAGAAGCCAGAACCCTTATGATTGAAATTACTAATTCAGGAACAACAAAAGTTATATTATGTATGAAGGCCAAACCACTATTCTAGTCAAATTACACATAGCACAGTTTATATAGACAACTTGGCTAGGGATAGGGGACAACAAATTGAGCAGTATCACTCTATCAGGAAAGTCTCGAAAAGGTCAGCCCCTCTAGGGTCAATATGGGTGAAATTTGGAACATGATCCAAATTACGGAAAATTCTGCCATGTTTGGATCTCATCTGCCCACCCTCCCCCAAAATGCATCTCATCTGCCCGAGTATCATATGCCCCGGGTACTGAAGCAGCACCCCCAAATTACTAGCATTAATTTTTTTTTAAATCTGGTCACTTTTTTTTTCTCTCTTGGTGATCTAATCATGTTTCCTTAAAAAAAGGAAAGATCTAATTGAAATCGAGTAGTCATCCACAAGGACGGTGACGGTCCACCCCTATAATATTTAAGGCCTATAAGTTTGGCAACTACCGGACCCACCCACGTTATTTACTGTCCTTTTTTGACAAAAATTCCTAACCTGCACCATCAAGTAGAATATAACCGCTTTAAATATCGCAAATTGAAAAGAAGTAAAGAACACAATTGACGTCACCCCGTCGTGACATGTCACCTCTTTTATTTGATTCTGACCTCCGACCCAATACGGCGTCGTCGCTTTGTTTTTCAACAAATAATGTTGATTATAATAAATTCAAATTTAAAAAAGAAAAGGAAAAATAGGGGAACCTGGGAATGGAGCCGGCGCTCGAAAAAGGAGGCACATTTCTGAGACCGGAGGATCTCGAGGAAATCAACCAACGGCTGAGATTCAACGGGGACCTGCTTCATGGCGGGAGATTGGTCCTCTTGGTCCGGTTCGACCGGTTCGCTCGGCTTCGGTTCCTGCCCCATTTTTCTCGACAGACTCGCCCAGCTCTGCACCTCACTACTACTCTGACTCTCCTTCGTCCCCTCCTCCCCTCCTTTTGACTCCGCCACCGATTCCCTCAACTCGGCCGAGTTGACCTTCTCCGACTCAGCAACCGCCGGTTCCTTCACAACAGAATCCGAACTCCCATTACACGAATCCTCCACTACCGGATTACTCAACTTCTCGACCGCTCCGATCTCCTCGGCGGCAGCCGGTTCGACCGGTTCGGAGTCTTTTTTGGTCGCGTCGACTCCGGTTTCGGGAATCTCAGGTTTCGGATCTGTGCTGTTCGATTCGTTAAAGGACCGGCCTTCATCATCGCGCACGGATACCTCGCCGGAGATGTCTTTTTCGGCAATATTTTCCGGCGAGATGTTCTCCGGCTCGAGCTCTTTGTCCTTGATCTCTTCCTCTCCGCTCTTGTCCAGATCCGATTTTTCCACTGCCTTATCGATCTCTCTCAAACTCTGATCGCGCACTTCTTTTAACCTCTCCACCTTCAATTGCAGAGACCTAGAGGATTACAACCGCAAACAGAATATAAATTGGAAAATAAAAATATCAAAAAAAAAAAAGGATTCGTTATGGATTCGGATTTTACACGATGGAGAGGTCGTAGCGTTGGACGTCGCGCCTGAGTTCATCGAGGCGGAGTTGTCGCAACTGGTCCAGCCAGGGAATAGGGGAGGCAGCGTCGTCGCAAACGGCGTCGTTTTGGTGGTTAAAGCGGCGTCGGAGGTCGTGGAACTTGCGTTTACATGTCTGGGGGGTGAGATGGTGGAGATTCGAACTGCGCTTGCGGATTTCGGCGGCGACGGAGTCCCAGCAATGAGTGCCGTAGCGGTGGACGGCACAGGCTAGGAGGAGCTCCTCCCACGTCCCCCATGTTGTTATTGTTTGTTTCTCGGGAAAATTGGGCTTATCCATAACCCAAAAATATTCATGTAATCCAAAATTTTCAGTTTCCCTCTCGGCTCTTGGCTCTTGGTTTTGCTTTCTTGTTTATTTGTCTCGCACTCTATTCACTCCTCTCGAGCATGTTATACGCTCCGTCCTTAGTACTGATTCCTTTTTTTCGTTCTTTTTGAAAATGGAATTGATTTTGTTTTGTAGGCCAAAAGCCCAAAATCACTGGTTTCTCTCTTTTTTGAAGTTATGAAATATTTATTTATGGAAAATGGCTTTTGGGTCTTGGCCAACGTGTATTATCACTTTAGTTTTTTTTTTTTAGCTACGGCTCAATTCAATGTGTCGGTTCTAATACTAGGGGTTTCAAACTTTCAATGGACCTTCTCTGCTATATGAAGCGTGACCGTTCCAATACTAACGGTATTTGGTCTTATGATGATCGCTGTGAATCTGGTGAATGGATTTTGAAATACAATATTCGTCGCAATAGATTGGGATGGCAAAGGTGAATTCTGGACAGGTCATACCTCACCCGAGATCAGTCCAACTGATGCTCCAAAGTACTTTGCTATACAACAGTTATATGCTCTCATAAGTATATATGTCCCACGTCGGAAACATGATATGTGAACATTCACTGGTTCCCCTATAAAATCCACAATAACTCTTCATTAAGAGTAAGCAATTACTATCTCATTTACCGTTACTCTGCTTATTGATACTCTCATACTGACTAGAGCTTCGGAGGAGTTAAGACCGGCTTGCCCGATCTACCTCTTAACACCATCTTGTATTAATTCCAGGTCTCGATCGAGAGTCATTCACATATCCGCATCCATCACCCTAACATCTCGTACCTCAATCTTAGCATGTAAACTAGACTGAAACAGTGAGCAACCAAAGTCACCGAACTATTGATTTCAAAACCTAAATATGGATTAGACGCATTATCGAGGAACTCGTATGATTGCCCAGTCTTCGAACTACTGATTTCAAGACTTAAATCTTGCAAACTCGCCCCAAATATTTGGAACCCATTCATGTATGTACACATATGAATATGAAGAAATAATCATGAGGTTGAATATGGGGTATGAAGAGAAAAAGAGAGGGCAATACAAGAATATTTACATCAAAATTTAATCACGGGGAATTATTCTTTTTTTTTTAGTGATCTTGGGCTGGTCCTTCTAGGACCTTCATTTTTTTTTTAAAGGACAAAACTTTATTAATAATTAAGTGGAAGGATTTTATATCCTTCAATAATACATTAGTGATGAAACTAGGAGGTACTTGACCCCAAGAATGACAAACAACATTTAGTAAAGCATGCCTAGCTACACTATGAGCCACAATATTGGCTTGGCGATATACATGTTGAAAAGAAGAACCCGGTAAAGTAGACATCCCTTCTACCACATCATCATAAATAGGTTCCAAAACAGAGTGAAACTGTGACTGATGACGAACTGCAAGAGTGAGAATCATGGAATCGGTTTCAAACATAACCAGAGATAACATCTCGTACCTCAATCTTAGCATGTAAACCCTAAACCCTAAACACAACCGGTAGAGTAGACATCCCTTCTAGGACCTTCATTTGTTTTGACCTAATTAGGCCTCCCGGGGGGGGGTTAAAGATGTGTTTAAATTCATACAATAAGATATGTTAAAGATATTGAATTAGGATTTCTAAGGTTAAGAATTTGAACATAACAGAGAGCAAGAAGGGAGAATAGGAAGAAGGAAGTAATAAAGTGGGCTACTTTTCTTATTGGGCAAATTGCCACCCGTTTGTTTAATACCCCAACTGTTGTGAAGAACCATCATAGAGAAGTTAGACCCTCTGAAAATTGAGTGTTCACGTGTAACATTATTATTGGGGTGTCAAATATATCGTATGGCGTGACCATCACTCTAAAAAAATTCGTTCTGTAAAACTCTCGGAAATCTCAAAATCTGATATAACCCCCAAAAATATAGCACACACCATTAGATATTGCTAAGAAAAAGTTGGAACAAAAGATGGTCCCGGAAGTAAAAACTCATAAATTCTAGAGACCAAATTAGTCTGGAAGGTGGTGCAATTGCATTTCAGCAATTTACATATAGGAAAGAGTGAAAGACTTCAAACCAACTTCACAAGACTGCTTTACCAAACTAAATCAAGACTACAAGCAGAATGAGTGCACGACTAACCAAAAGCATGTAAATCACATAGTTTGATCCAAAATTCATTGCTATCACCACCCACCCTTATTATTCAGCAATTTGTACACCCACCACAATACCAAGCAACAGCAAAACAATCTTATAAAAGCACCAAATAGCATTACCGATTTGGTAAAGAAACTAAAATTATAATTGAATTTTCGGCAAATTCAAGCACCCATCAGTGCCTTCTTCAATTCCTCACTCACATCTCCCTCTTGCGATTTCTTCCTCTCCATTTCCCGGTACTTCCCCGAATTGAAACTCCCGCCGGCGATTTCCTGCCGGAGATCCTCCACAGCTTTTCTGAGCAACCCATTCTCGCTCTGTAAAGCCTCCAATTGACGCTTCACTGTGAAACAAGCCTCCGCTACCTCCACATTTCCTGGAAATGTCAACGCCGTACCCGCCGCTGCTTTTGGGTTGCTGCCCTTTGAATCCCCACCGTCCACGTGTTCGATCCCGATCTTGTTCATCACCAGGAACGGGATTTTCTGAAACGCAATTCCGGCCGTCGGATAATCACCCCTCTTCAGCTCCGCCGGAACCCTCACTCCCCACCGTAAGCTCACCACGGCTCGATTTCTCACCGGCATCGACGTCCTCGCGGACACCTCCACGCCGGAGAGCAGACCGGCTACGGCACTGGAGGCAGCGTTCTCGGAGGGCAAAACCGTAATTTTCTTCCCGGAAAACAATCCTTCCACGGGCGGCGGCGCCTCCACCACCTTAATTGACGGATTGTCTCCCGAAACGACGCCGTCTTGCGAGCCCAACATCTTGTCCAAGACGGAGGATTGCGATGACTTCCTGATGGAGAAGTCCCCAAACTGAGGCTTGAAGTGGAGCATGAAGCTAGGGTTGTTCCCGCGGCCGAGCAAGTTGAATTCAGCGCTCATCAGCATCGAACTGGAGATCGGAGAGCCGAAGGAGCCGGTCCCGGTCTTGACGACGACGGAGAACGGGTTCCAGGTGTCGTTGGGGCGGTAGGCGACCCGAATCGACGGCCCGGATTCGAAGAAGGTGCCGAGGTTGAGAGTGAGCTCCTTGGACTCGCCGGCGACGATTCCAGATTGGAACGGCAAGCCCAAGATGCTGAGGGGCACTTTGGCCCTCAGCAATGGCTTCTGGTCCTCGCGGAATTTGACTGATGCTTTCATCTGGCCCTAATTCTGAATTTTGGTCTGCAAAATTTATAGGGATTTTTGCTTTGGTTATAGTGAGCGAACGAATTTTGGCTCTGTATTTGGGTCGCGTTAAAATTTAACGCTCCAGATTGGGGAATATTACCTGAAAGGTGACCATGGCTAATGTAATTTTAAGAGATATCAGGGGTAGATGTCAATGTGGGATTGACACAGTTTCAAGGTTTGGCCACACATGGCAAGGCTGTTCAAATTTTTAAATTCTGCGTTTCAAATTTAACATTTTCAAATCATTTTGGCAGGTCTGTTTTAATTTTTTAATTTACGTTTCAAATTTCCAAAATAATTGTGCTGACGCACAGTCACATCCGCCGCGGCACTTGCGATTTGAGTTGCTTAAATCTCGCTGTTAGGTTTTGCCAAAAATTAAAAACATTAGCCAAAAAAAATCTCGGCATTGTGCAGATATATTGTTTTGGATGAGTTTGAATTTGATAATTCAATATGTTAATTCATTACCTTGCCAAAAAAAATATGTTAATTCATTATGATTCGATAATTCGTTAAATTAATAAATCAAATATGAATTTTAGTGAATTTGTTAATCCATTATGATTTGATAATTCGTTAACTTAATGAATCAAATATGAATTTCAATGGATTTGTTACGTTTTTTTTTTGAGAGAAAGATAGATTAAATAAAAATTCAATCGAATACAATCGTAAACATTGGCATCCTGATTAAAACCAGGAGCGATAATTAACCAACTAGGGTTAATATGATAACCTAAGCCTGGACAAAACCAAAGATGTACCACACCAATTGGCTGTCTTACAACAATAAAGCTAAAAAATATCGAGCCTACAAAGATAAAAACTTCTACGCATCTAGAAGGGGAATCACAACTACAAAAGTCGCCTAAGCACTCAATTGTGGTACAACTTCGTAATTGTCTTCTAAATGATTTAAAGCTTCTAACATTGTAGGCATGCCACCAACGCAGAAAACTATTATGTTCTGAAAATCCACCAGGGTCCCAGACCCGAAACTCAGAGATGAAGCCTAGGCCATAGCGCACCAGCGAAGCCAAACACCAAAACCAAAAGACGATAAGAAACCAATCCCAGATTAGAGATGAAACCTCCACAAGTCCGTTGTGGCCCGGATCCCATAGATCCCGGCGAGCAAAAGAAATCAGTGCAAGCCAATTCCACCACCCAACAAGAACCAAAGCCAAGAGAAAACGAGGAGAGACGACCGTCGAAAAACAACAAGTCACTCCGATGACAAAGCAAGCGGGAGGCCTCCTCCTATGGAAAGACCGCACAGGGCGATCAAGAGTGAAGGAGCAACGATCAAGGTCGCGCTCATAGTCGTCGACAACAAGCTTGTCGCATCTAGGGTTTGGGAGAGCGAGACAGAGAGAGAGACGCCTCCATCTAGGGTTTTTGGTGTATTTTTTCTCAGTATGGATTTGTTACGTTATAACTAAGTTTGTATTTATAATAATAAAATATCATGTGTATCTATATATAATTATTATTTTTAAAAATATAAATATAATTATATATATAGGTGTAGACAAAAATTAAGCAGAAGACTAAAAAATTTGAATTTGTTTGAATATTTTGTTATAGTTATCACATTATTAAGCGACTTTTGTAGAGATTGACTGTTCAATATAGATATAACATACAAATGAAACTGATATCATTGAGATAAAAAAAACCCTAGCTAGCCCCCATGAGAGTTCTCTTTCTAGTAAAACTCTAGCACTCATGAGATTCCTCAGTAACGCCTCTGTGTGCATCAAATCCAGTAGCACATTCGTGTGCTATCATCCTAGCCTCTGGCTTCTTTCTATATTTTTTTTCTTACGCAAATCCTAGCGTCGTCAACTATCGTTTGTGCGGCTTCCTATAGTGGGGACAGTCTTGGCCTCTCTCACTCACAAGGACGGCTATATCCGTCATTCTCTTTTCAAGGCTTTGGTGGTTATGCTCCTGCAGACGTCTCTTGGTTTCTGAGAGATGGTTGACACCTTGCTTAGATCTGATTTTGTTGTCCGTTTTGTTGGGTGTCAATCAAATTCAAGGATTCAAGATTTGAGATCCAGGTGAGTTTTGGATGCTCGATTATGGCGGCTCAACAGTCTTGTTGTTCCAAGTCAGTGACCTTATTACTGGTGAGGCGCTGCTAAAGTTTAACCTAAGTCAGATTTTGATATTTGATTTGAGATTTTTTTAATTTCTCGTTTAAAAATAAGCATTATCAGTTGTGCAAGTTTCGATTGTGATTTTACTTTCTTTTTTCATAAGTTATCCTTGAGCTAGATTGGATTTATTGGTCTCAATGACAATACTTGCCAGAATTTTTCCGTTGGTTGTTGACATCAACGATGTACGGTGTATGTATTGTTCTAAGTTTCGAATCATCGATTAGAGTTATAAGTTTAGATTCATCGATTATGCCACTTGTGTGTTAAGAGGCTATCATTTATAAAAGCTTATGAAAAAAGAAACCTATGACATAAAAGAGCTCATTGATTATATGTCACAATTCTCAATTTTGTTGGCTATTGAAATTATCTATATTTTCTGTCGATTTAAATTCTAAGAATTCCCTAAATCATACTAGGAGATTTGTAGGAAATTCGGTTTTTAATTTTTTTTATTTTTTATTTTGAAGAACATATATGTTTGGTGAAAAATTGAAAATAAATGTTGTTGTTTACGAGATCAGTTTACTTATAAATGTTAGAGGAATTAATCTCATCCGTCGATCGGATTGTCCACCATAAGAAAAGATAAAGAGGGAAACAACTCTTCAAATTCCTGATTCTTGCCTTATACGATTCCAATAGGGTTTCTTAGTAAACAACAACAACAACCTCTAAATTCCTCGATTTTCCTCTGACCGGAAAAATCACGAAGAACATAAAACCTTTCCAAGTTGTTGTACAGATGGTGAAACGCGAATTGGGCTGTGCCAGTAGCAGTGGTAGAGACGAACCTGATCATGCGACGGTGGTGGCTGACCCTAGAGCACTCCGTTCACGCTACCACACAGTGAAGACCATCCTCTACGGTATCTACTCATCATTGTTGTTTATTTGTAGCTCTTCTATGTTCTGATATTGGGGTTTGAGTTTTTGTATGATGATTACTCTGTATCGATCACAGCGAATATGGGCAGTTCAATTTATGATTAGGAGATTTTTTCAGGGTCAATTTCTTAGAGTTGAAGTAATGAAATTGTGAACAACTTAACTTTGATATTCTTTCTTTGAAGATGAAAGAGAGGATCTAACAAGAGCAGATTCGGAGAAGTTTAATTCGATTATCAATGAAGTGGAGAGCTTGCACCAGCTGGGTAATTTTCATTGTTTATCGTAGAAATTGGTTTTTTTCTTTCTTTCCTTTTATAAAATATACCATCGGTGTATATCTTAATTTTGTAACCCTTTTATATGGTGGTTTTCTTTGTGTTACAGTAAAAAATCCAAGGGAGCAAGTCGCGGATGCGGAGGCGCTTTTAGACATTGCAAACACCTTGATGACCTCTGTTAGGGCACATAACAAGGAAGGAATTACAGCTTCGGACTTTGTCACCTGTATTCTTAGTGACTTCAGGCAACAAAGTGGTAATGGCAGTAGCTCAATTTCTTGGAGGGATATTGGGAATGCAGTCTCACATGTTTTCCAGAGAAGCCCTCGATGCTACACTATGTAATAATATATAGCAATGGAATCATTTTCATTTTCTTATGTACTTTTGGTCATGCTCCTTCTGAATTCTGAATTCTTTGAATGTTTAGTTATATGCTTTGCTTTTCATTCAGGATTGGGCCTATGAATGCTGACGTGAAGCCACGAAAGGCTTATCAACGTCAAAAACGTGGGAATCCTACAGACAATGATACCCCCAAAGAGGTGAGAGTGCTAAGTCCAGTTATACTGCTGATCTGGCAGAATATCCTTACAAAGATTGCAGCATAAATCACATTTCAATGAGTTAGAGTAGCTTCTGTTTTGGTCCTGGCACTTGGAGCATTTCCCTAAAGTTCAGTGTCACTTTGTGTGCAGCTTGGTGATGCTGTTGTAGAAGAGGAAACAGAGACTGTTAAAAATGTGGCAACTATGTTTAATATCTTGAAGAAAAAGAGAAGGGTCAGGCTTGAAAATCTAGTGTTGAATGGAAATTCTTTTGCACAGACAGTGGAAAATGTGTTTGCCCTATCATTTCTTGTTAAAGACGGGAGGGTTGAAATAAAAGTGAATGAGGAAGGCCATCATCTAGTTTGTAAGATCCTTAATTTGCAAATGCTCGATTTCATCCGTGTGATTTCTTATTCTCGTTCGTATATTTTTATTTGGTCATTCATTCATGTAGTTTGGTATGTCAGCGCCGAGGAATGCTCCTGCTGCCAAAGCAATTGCCTCAGGGGCTGTTGCTTACTGCCACTTAGTCTTCAGATTTGATTTCAAGGACTGGAAGGTACTTGAAGATTATATTTTTACTGGTTGAATGTTTGTAATAGGCTTTACTTGACTATCTAATGAAGGATTTTCGTTTACTAAACTGGTGCTTTTTCCGAATGCTCAGTTAATGAAAGAGGTTGTTGGGGCTGGGGAGGAGCTGATGCCTCATAGGTTTCCAGAAAACGTATCAAACAACTCGCAATCGGAAGAACTTAAAGCAACAGCAGGTACAACACCAATTAGGACGTTCTCTAGGAACAGAGGCTTGGTGTTACGGGAGCAGCCCGTCGGAACTGATAGTAGTCAATCGATTGCAGAAGACTCGCCCGAATGTGATTATGCTGCAAGAGCTGCTGCCATTCGAAAAGGGAAGCGTAAACTGATATGAAGTTTTACCAAGGGATGATGTATATACTTCTATGTTTTCTGACATCTAGAATTTTTTCTTTGCAAGTATTAACTAGCAGTCACTCAGCTAGTTAGCTGACTTTAAGGACTTGCTGTATTGAATTACAACTAGAGTAGTTGAACAATTGCTCCAACTACCAGTCCTTTTGGTCTGTATAGTCAGAATTTTATGCATTACATTTGTTCATATATATATTATCCCACTGCCAATTTCATTTTTGTGTGATGCTTGTACTGAAAATGGTCCCCAACGACAATTCCTAGTGTCACCCTTCTTAGGTTCGCCAGGTGAATCTGAGAATTATCCAAATGGCAACATGTTAGAGGTCACCATGTGACCAATGAATTCATGTTCACCCACCTTTGTTTCTGACATCAAGGATTCAAGGATTGATATTAGATAAATACCAGAAAATCAATAAAAATATTAAAATACCATCAGGTTGTGCAAGTTGCATTGCATCCTTCACTTTGGCTTTGAGTCAGGCCTGAATTGCGATTACATTGAAAATGATAATTGTCTTAGGATGTTATTCTGGATACAAGATACATAATGCAAAGAGCAAAAATGGATTCTAACTAAAAAGATGCAGAAAATTCTCCCACAGTACAGATTGACCTACCCTCGATCTCAATACTAGATAGAAAGCACAGCACTACAATAATGCGAACCTTGTTATTATCTGGACCTCTATAGTCTATAGAGCATAGCACTAGGCTTCTTTTGGAAGCTCAAGGTTTTCAAAAATTGGGCTGTCAACTCCAACGCCCATTGCATTTAGACCGTTGTCGACGTATACAACACTGCCGGTGATAGCTGATGCCAATGGTGATGCAAGGAAGGCAGCAACGTTCCCCACCTCCTCTGTTTCATGTATGTTTAAATTTATATAAGGTCGGAGAAAAAATAGCTTATTTAAGGTCCAGGTAAAAATCTAGTGGAGAATGAGAACATATGAAATAGATGTGCCTCCAGCAGGGTTTTATTTTTTTATTTTATTTTTGTACTTGTGGGCAAATGATGATAAGATAAAGATATCCTGATCTCGAACAAAGGTATTAGCTTTAATTTCTTCAGATATAACAGATTTGCTATTCTACTAGATAGTTGTGTACTTGATTACTCACCAGCAGATAGCTCTTTCGGTAAGGGAGCATTGACCGATGAGTAATCAATCATCATATCAATAAAACCAATAGCTTTTGCAGCACGACTTCTTAATGGGCCTGCATTTAAGGAAAGAGAACATGAGTAAAAGAAATGTGAGAACATAGAATTGTGTAGCATTTAATCATCAGTTTGTCCAGAAGATGACTATCTCTGTTGAAAGCATCAGATACAGCATATAAGAAGTGCACCCCATCTCTTCTGAGAGATGTTGACAAGAGTCATTAAATATTATGCTTTCATTCAAACAGTTTGTCCGGAAGAAGTTTGCATGTCTCTATGAAACACATCATCCACAGAATAGGATGGAAGAGATGTAAGTAGGACTTATCAAAAAATATGATAGTTAAACGACATTCATCCAAGAAGAAGGCTCCAGAGTTACTAAAAAGTTTCTTTATCAATAACATATAGGCATTGTATTGATCTTTTGACATCAAAACAATTACTGTCATAAGCCCCAAGATGATCATGATCATGTTTCCAAGAAGAGTGTAAGACTGATTATGTAAACAGAGTTTATCAAAGTACCTGCAGATATTGTGTTGACTCTAACTCTGTGTTTTCTTCCAGCTTCAAAGGCCAGCACCTGAATCAAGAGTGGCATATATGTTTCATCACAAGAAAAGTAGAAAAAAAAAAATCTAGAAAAGATCAATCTTAAACATAACCAAGAAAAAGTAAAACCAATTAAAAGACTCACACGTGTGTCACTCTCTAGAGCAGCCTTAGCTGAGCTCATACCTCCCCCATATCTGCAAGTATAATAGTCTAACATCAAACCTTATTCTGAGAATGCTGTCCACTTATAGTCAATGCAAGAAGATACATACCCTGGAATGATCCTTTCAGAAGCAATGTATGTCAGAGAGATTGAAGCACCGCCTGTCATGTTAACATTTATCCTTAGATCCTAGGCTTTCTAGCAACAGTTTCTGGAACGTCATGGGATTCTTGGAAAAAATAACGGGGGAAGGGAATAAGAAAGTAATTAGATTATGACGTGCCTGGGTTCATTATTGGAGCAAAATGCTGGAGTAGAGAAATAAACGAGTAGCTTGATGCAGAGATAGCTGCAAGATATCCATATCTTGACGTCTCCAAAAGTGGTTTGACAACCTGTGGATGAAACATTAACTCCCCACGTACCATGAAGATTTTAAACAATGTTGCTTAACAAAAGAATGTGAAGAAGCATTCACCTCTGGTCCATTAGCCAGTGAATGGACTAGGATATCAATGCTGCCAAAATCCTGTTTAACAGATTCAACAACCTCCTGCAAAACATTTCTAAAGAATAAGCTAACATTGCCAGCTCAGCCAGTTTCTTAACCCATCATCTAGAAACCTAGACAATTATAAAACAGCAAATAAGCTCAATACATATCAAGAATACATCTCCCATGAAGTTCAGTGACTAGAAACACCTGGAAACATAGATTTGCAAATAAGCTACACACAGTTCAAGCATGCCATTCACCTTGAAGTTCAATTTCCAGAGACATCTAGAAACATTTTGCGTCTTGGAAATCATATACAATTAGCCAACCAAACTAATGGCCATGTGACCAGGGTAGAGGTTTTTCTCCCAGGCAAGGACTATATAAGAAAAACTTTCAATGTATTTTTGCTGAGTCCAAGCTATGGAAAATAGTTATATCACATGAAATAGGTCAAATTTATATGTTTGCAAATTCTTTATCTGGGGGAGGGAAGTGGACCTAAACCAGCGGTCCCCCTTACTTCTGCTTCTGCATGTCACAGACTCACAGTAAAGCTAAAAATTTAGTCATTTGTGACCCAATAAAATTTAATTTAGTCATTTTCAGTGACTCAATATCCTAGTTGATAACTTCAATTGAATAGTAATATGGTCCACTGAAGATGATACCTTAACCGTCCACTTTGAGGACCCCAAGTAGCGTTTGTTGGATTTTATCTGCGTAAAACCACAATATGAACATCACTACAAGTATAATTAAAACTTTATTTCACACTTCAGAAACTAAAGCAGGAGGATTTATACATCTTCAGGAACATCGTCAGGATTGTCAAAAACTGCATCCAATGGATAGACTTTTGTAATTTCCATCAAAGAACCATCAGGCAATCTTAAGGCCAAAAACAGAACAAATAGGAAGGAACAAAAAAAGTATTCAATTAGCAATAATAGAAAAGTAAAAAAAGTTAGAAAACATCGACAAAGTTGCATGAAATGGTGGAAAGGAAAAATCAGCTCTTACTTGCGTGATTCATCAAACTTCCCGCGCCTTAAACTGGACTCAAAAATGTTAAGTGCCTATAAGGAATAAGAGTTCATGAAAAACTATACAATTTTCCAGAAGCTAAAGCTCCACACCTGAGAAGTGGATTATAATTTTTTTTTTAATAAGAAACCTGAGAACTGGATTAGATCAATTTGCATACCGGCACCCATGTACCAAGAAGAATTTCAGCACCTGCAGCAGCAAGTGATTTTGCTATTGCCCATCCATATCCATTATCATCAGCCACACCAGCAATGAATGCTCTCTTTCCTGAAAACAGCTGTCCATTGTTAGATTAGGCAGTTCCTATATGTTGAGAATAATTATCAATTTATCAAATCAAGGGACCAACGTCAGAAACCCAATACATTCATAATTACATTTTTATTTCTCTTATATTTAGTAGAAAATAATTCAAACAAAGAGCCATCGTTCTAGATGAAGTCACATTCCGTATGATATCTTCTTGATTCTCTTATTGTCTGGAAGTAATTCAAAAAGTACACACTGCATCTGTAGCTCTTTGTTGACATCACCATTAATAGAAAATCAATCATTCATTGAGGATGACTACAAGGACCATACTGAAAAAAAAACTTCAAAAATACATCTCTGACTTGTTTCCAATAAATTTTAGTTCGTGTTTGCCTCTGGTTTAAATCCACTTTGATGGTTGAGGTACATACAAGTATCCTAGATATGGTAATATTGCAATCTGAAAGCGGTTTCTTTTATCTCAGTCAGAATGAGGTTACAAGAATGCTGATTTTCTAGTTAAAATGCAACTGCAAACCCTTAAAACTCATGTGGCTTTATTTGTGTGTCACCATCAGTGTGAAGTCAGTAAAAACAAAGAAAAACACAGTACCTAACAGAATATAATTAAGTTAAATGCTGAGCACTTAAACATGATTGCAATAAGAAAGATGCTTGACCTCTCAAATCAACAGGCAATCCTGGCAATGGACTGTTCTCAGCTGCTCCAGACATTGCTCTTGTGATAACCTTTACGGATTTCGCAGGCCCTGATTTGACGCTCCTGAATAATGGTTGCCTTGATGAGATGTGGGAAGAGCTTTTAAGCCCCTTTGAAATTGCCACTTCACTGTTTGTACCGAAATTGGCAGTACATGACATGTACGTCCTTTGAGGGGAAGTTATGCAAGACTTAATTGCTGCCATGTGTGAACCAGGAGCTGCAGTGGTGGCCATTTTCGACACAGATCACCAGAAATCAAAACAAAATTCTGCAAGATTGAGAAGCACTTATATAAGCAATCATACCTAGTAACCACTACTCTAGTAAGTTGAACTTATTTTCCTAAACGATCCAAAAATAAAACTGCAAATAGTTTCCAGTAAACGATTTAATAAAACTAGCAACCAATTAGTTATTAGTCTAGTCAGTGTAGATTGTAAGCTAGTGGATATCAGTCTCAAGACTCTGGACCCATACACGATTAAATCTCAAATGAACTATCAGGCAACTAGAGCAGTAATCAAGAAATAGTAAAGATCACATTTTGTATAGCACATGATAATCAACAGGACAATACCTACACACCCACATTTGAGCCATCTCAATCAATCACTCTATGAAATCCAGGCCTTCTCAAAAGTGAGTAAATCGGACAACATTAATGAACCCAAAAACAACATTTGATTGCAATCCGAACAGCTGGATCAAAGACTATGTTTTGAACTGAGAAATCAATGAGATGCATGCATACATTTCGTTGAAAGATCCGGGACATACCTTTGTTGAGCTCTGCGATAGTGTTGGGAGAGCAAAGAAGGGTTCCTTTGGTGTGTCTATATAATGTGAGAGTGTGTTTTTGTGTGGGGTTCGATGAAACCAAAGTTATGGTTTGTTGGAGGGTTGGTGTTGGTGTTGGTGTTGGGAAACTTTGTAAATGCCGAAGGAGGGGGACGACGGAGCGTTGATCTGTTCGTTGGTTTTGGCGCCCGTGTGTAATGACACTTGTGCCCTTAATTCTCAACTGGGCCTTTGGACTTGGACGATGGATATTTATTCCAGCCAATGATTGAAATTTTTCCAAAACTGCATAAATTTTCGTCGAAATTTTCCGCAATATTCAAGATTCGAGACGAAATTCATATGATATGTGATTTTCGTCAGTAATTTTTGGAAATTTTTCAAAATTTCAAGCATATTTCCACAATATCTACACATAAATATCATAAATAAATTAAAAATTCACCGAAATTTTGTCTGACGCTTGACAAAATATTCTACTTTACAAAGGAGGAAATAATTATTTATGGCCCTAGTTGAAGTATTGGTGAAGTTTTGATTCTTTGACTTTTTCACGAGAAAATGAAACAAAATTTAGGTTAAGTTTATTAATGATTGTGATATTGAGACATAAAACGGCCATGGAAATAAATGGTGAAGGACCCAAAACCAACCAATACATGTGCTCCACGTCATCCAATATAAGTTATCCACGTGTATGGTTTGAAAATTCACCACACGTATGGAGGCATGTGAGAATGTGGACTGTTGTCCCACATTGGAGAATAAAAACCTTGCAAATGTGTTTATAAGGACTTTGATCTCTCTAACCATTGCTAATTCGTTTTGGTTGTGAAGTCCATATTACTTTAACCTGTATCATAACCAAGTTCGCCCACGTATATGGCTTGAAAATTCACCACATGCGCGGTGACATGTGAGAATGTGGAGTGTTATCCGACATTGAATAATAGAGACCTTGCAAATGTGTTTATAAAGATGTAGGCTTCTCCAACCATTACCAATTAATTTTGGTTGTGACACCAAGATTATTTTATCATGGTAACATAGTCTGGTTATTCCACATCATAATGCTATATTGGGTTATTCCACAATAGCCGATAAATGGACTGCATGTAAGAAGAGATCAGCAAACATACAATACACATCATAAAACCATATCGGATTATTCCACAATAGCCGATAAATGGACTGCATGCAAGAAGAGATCAACAAATTAACATACAATACTCATGTGATGAAGTACCACAATCAATATCAAGATTAATGTACTTGAAGTAGTATTGTATTAAATGGTGAAGGACCCAAAACCAATCAACAACCATGGAATATCATATTGCATGGGTTATTTCACAGTATCCGATAAATGGATTGCATGTAAGAAGAGATCAACAAACATACAATACTCATCTGATGAAGTACCACAATCGATATCATAATTACTAGTATTCACATACTAGATGGGAAGCAGTCTAGCAAGTCGGATTGAACCACATCATAATAGCTCTTATTATAAGTACATTTATATGTATGTTTTAGAATGTATATGTTTATATTGATTTTTGTTGTACTTGTTCATTTCGATTCATAGAATTTTGGTATTACGTCTCACTCGTTGTATTTTTCTAATTAATAGTGAAAAAGGCGTGATGGTCAATCCTCTCACTAGGTTTCAGCCATAAAAAAAATTAAAAACAAGAACATTATTTACTAACATGTTAGCTTCATAACATAAAACTAACCACACTCTTAACCATTAGATTCAAAGGTTAAAAGTGTGGTTAACTTCATAATATGAAACTAACATGTTAGTTCTAAAGCGTTATTCACCTACCTAATTCTATTATAAATGTACAATTTTAGAGAGGTTACATTCAAAAGTGTGATATCATAAATGCCCATTGTAAATATAGTTCTCATGATTTCTTTAGTTTTAACTAAAATTTTCACCGAAATCAAAATAGTCTATGAAATTTTCATAAATTTGAAATACCGAAATTTTCACTAAAATCGAAATTTGAATCCTTGATTTGAGCTAAGTTTAGTTTAGTATCGAGCAGTTTGAGCCTTAGTCATGTATCGAATCGATGCAATTCGGTGATCTAAAATTAAGGCCGTTACCGATACAGGCATGCAACCTTGGCGGTTACGCTGCCGCTTGCAGTATGTGGTTCGCCGAAAATTTGCCGAAATCCGGAAATGTATTTTTCTTTCCTCTTTGTGCCATTTTCCCTTCTTGATTTGATTGTGCATTTTACTTCCTCTTGCATAGTTTCCTCGTACGACAAAGAAATGAATTGATGAAGAACTAAGCTAATTCTTAGGTTTTAGGGCATGAATTCATATGAAATACTAAGCACATCGTTTATCAAACTTTGCCTAGCTTCATTCTAGTTGCGACCCCGGCCTCTTCAAAACTGGATATGTTGATGTCATCTTCTTGTCTATTTCATATTACAGCCCAATCATTTCAGCAAACATTAAAAAAAATTAAAAATAAACAAATGCCTCTGCATTCCTCTGGTCTTCATCGGAAGGGGCCGGTACGTCCAACCTTAATTTGTTTGGCCATGCAGCTAACATAATTGACACAAACTAAATCATAAATCAACATTGATGAGATGTATGCACGCACACAACTGACACAAGCTGCAGTCTCCTTCATAACAATCATACACACACATTCATTAAGCATTATATATAAGATAAAACAAGGGGACTTACCCTTGTAAGCTCCTTAACGCTTGCTGTGTCACTGCCTGTGTGTTTAAGAGAGGCAGGGGGCGAGGAGAGTGTTTTTGGAAGAAATTGTGCTGAGTCTCGAACCCCCAAGGGTTTGAAGCATGAGATGAGGATTTGGTGTACAAGGGTGCACAATAGCCATAATCTAACTGCTGATATTGTGATATCTATTATATAAATAAAATTATTTTTTTAATAGGCTCGGTACAATTCGGCAAACTGCTGACCAATAGAAAAATATTCCATAACCGAACCGAGATAAGAATTGTGGTTCGGTAGCCGAACCAAGACTTCGGTTTCTGACGTAGTTTGTGTTGAGCCTCGAGGTTGGAGCTTGGATGTGATAAGTTGGGGACTCGGATCCTCTCCTCACCAAGAGGAGAGAATATTTCTCACCAAGAGATCTTGGCCGTCCATTTCGAAATGGAGGGCCAAGATTGTTTACACTTTTGGGTGGGGTATAAGGTTTAAGAAAAGTGTAAGAAATCTGGGCCATCCATTTCGAAATGGAGGGCCAAGATCTCTTGGTGGGGAAATAAGAGGAAGGCCTTGGTGAGGAGAGGATCTCATTCCATAAGTTGGCTCGTTTAGGCTGGATATGTCAGCCCTAGTTTTTATTGTGGTTCAGCTCTATGTTCCACTGATCCATTTCTCTATTAATTTATAAGCCTAAAGTGAAAATGCTCATTCGTATAGGGTTATACAAACAATAGGGAAAAACCTCCATATGGTACCTGGACTATCACCAAATGCAATTTTTGGTACCTGAATTTTCATAAAGAACCTGGTGGTACCTGAACTATTGTTCTGTTAGCCATTATAGTACCTACCGTTAAATATTCCGTTAAGTGCTGACATGGCATGCCTAGTCATTATTTTTAATATTTTTTTTATATTTTTTATTCTTATTTTTATTTTTTAACTTTTTTTTATTTTTATTTTATTTTATTTTATTTTTATTTTTATTTTAAACTATTTTCTTTCATTTTTTTAATATTTTCTTAAGCTTAGTTTATACAATTATTTTTTTTGTGTATTTTTATTTTATAAATACTTGTGAGTTATTTTGAATAGATTCTTAAAACGCAAAATAATTTGTGAACTTTGTATTTTACAATGAATTTGTGTAAATTATTATTATGTTTATTATCTTCGAAAAATGAGAAAATAAACTTGAAGTTAACTCACAAAAATGAGAAATAAAAAAAAATCAAGTTTTAACTAGATAATAAACACAATAATAATTTACACAAATTCATTGTAAAATACAAAGTTCACAAATTGTTTTGCGTTTTAAGAATTTATTCAAAATAACTCAGAAGTATTTATAAAATAAAAATACACCAAAAAAATAATTGTATAAACTAAGCTTAAGAAAATATTAAAAAAATGAAAGAAAATAGTTAAAAAATAACAATAAAAAATTAAAAAAATAATAATATTAAATTTAAAATAAATGAAATGACTTTTTTACCCTTGTCACGTCAGCATTTAACGAAATATTTAACGGTAGGTACTATAATGGCTAACGGAACAATAGTTCAGGTACCACCAGGTTCTTTATGAAAATTCAGGTATCAAAAATTGCATTTTGTGATAATCCAGGTACCATATGGAGGTTTTTCCCTTAAACAATATTATGGAAGTTGCAAGTTCGACGGGTATCTATGAATTGGATGAGATAGAGATAAAAATTGTCGTTTTAAAAAAAAACCTAGGTATTTACTAAGAAGTTGAAAAGTCCAAGCCCAATTCTCCATAGATCTGGAAGTTTTTCGAGTTTTTTTGCAGCAACTTTAAGTTATTTTCTCAGAAATCACCACCTTTTTTTTTGTCCCGCGACAAAGTTACCAACTTACCATCATGTAGGAGCATTACACTTTTCACATCATTGTAGTAGCATTATGCAATCTTAGTATAGTGTATTGGATTAATATTTTCGATATTTTCATGCCTATAACATTTTTCCTGCACAAGATATGAATCATTTTTACATTTATACACTATATTTTCAGGCTTGTTTTAGAGCCAAAACAAAAAAAACAACTTAATCTCTATTGTCATGCAGTAAAGTTTTTATATCAATGCTACTGCATCGTAGTATCATTGAGCGTGAAAGATATCCAATATCCCAGGAAAAAAAAAGTGTCATTGAGCGTGAGGGAAAATAAAAATTGTGCTAAGTTTTGATTCGTAATTTTCTAGAAAAATAAATAAGTAAATGTTCAATAAAGTCACTTTGCTTTTAAATTTTTTCAATATTTATAAAAATAAATTGATTTTCTTAATGTCGTTATTCATAAAAGTGTCAGTGCGTCACAAAGTTACTAATCTCAACAACTGAAAAGGTGCTGAAAAACCCAAAGAACAACCACAAATATAAGCTACCAATTTGGACTAAAAATCTACTGACTTGAACAAAAAACCTCCAAACCCAAAATCTACCAACTCCAACTCAGAGGGATACTGCCATGAACAACAAATATTGACCTATTTGTTGTCCTCTCGATCTCCTGGGAACTCTAGGCTCTAGCGTCCAACTACATTCGACGCTTGAACTGGAACCCTTTTTTGAGTCTATGCAAAATGACTATACCCTACACTCATCGATTGTCCATACAATTAACGATGATCGTGGTCGAGCCTTGCAAGCTTACAATAAACCATAAATATCGAAATTCCGTCCTCTACTTACCGTTCCATGTTGGAGCAGTATAGATTTTGTTCATCTCGATGAATCAACGACACTAATGCCTATTGATTGTTGACTACGAATCTAACCTCAAAAGCTCACATTATCGTCCATCATTTTTTAGCTATGTTTGACTTGGACTCAAATATTTTAAGTCATCGATATGTACTTTAGTTTTAGTTCATAACTTCATATACATAAAAGAAGATGCTTGCATAGAGTTAGTCTTAATTCAATATGAAGATGATGCTTGAAGATGCTTTCAATTATTATTTTTCACGCAAAAAAAAACCAAGAAAATTAAGGAATCCTAGACATGATATGAGGTCATGTGAGCAAAGCAAACCCAGAGGCCCAAAACTTAACCGATTTGAACCTCAATTATTTTCACCACAAATATTTTTTTGCGCTGTATATTATTTTTTTAATAATATTTATTAAATATTACGACACACTATATTTCCATTAATTACAGCGAATATAATAATAAGCCTGGTTCTGGACTTTCCCACTCTCGTTTTCGAAGCCTTGTTTAGCCCTCAGTAGCTGCTCTCTCTCTCTTCCAAAACCCTTCTTTTTCTTCTTCTTCTTCTAGGGTTAGGGTTTGGGCTAGAGTTAGTCTCTGTTAATAACTTGTTATTCTTTAGGGCTTTCAATAGGAGGGAATAGGGATTCTTTTATTGTTTCTGCGATATACTTCGTCGTCGTTTTTGGTTGGTTGAGCTCGTTTCGGATCTCGATCTGTACTGTAGAATGATGGATACTCGTAAACGAGGGAGGCATGAAGCTGGTGGCTTTCATGCTAATGGCGGCTTCAAGAAGAACAAGCAAGGTTCGCTCTCTGCTCTTTCACTCAATTTCTTATCAAATTCCATGAATTTACTTCAACTGCTACTTTATCTGTGTTTTTTTTTTTAAATTTTTTTCTTTGAATTTCTTTTTCTATGTTCTGTTTGTTCTGAGAAAGTATCTAGAGCTAAAAAAATTCTATGCTGTGTAACAGGTTTGATTCATAGACTCCCTAGAATCGGATTTTTTTTTTCAACTTGGGGTTTATTTGATTTTGATTGTGTAATATATCTGCTTCATACTCTTGGATTTTGTTTGGTATAGTTATTTGCCCATCAGGTTTTTTTTTCTTTTAAGTTGTAATCTTTGTGTTCCCTTTTGATGTACCAAGTTCATGGTGGCTTGTAATCAGGCAAAATAGTTCTTTAATAGCCCCAAGTGTTCTCGATGTGTTTTTCTACTTTCTTGTGCTGAACCAACCATTTAAAGTTATAATTGAAAGTACTTTTCTGTGATCTGGCTGCCTTGTTTGTGAATGGTGCTAAAAAAGAATTGGTGATGTTGAGTTCAGCTGGGATAGCTTTTGGAATTTGTTGGTTGGATATAGTTAATCGAAAGCACGTTATGGTTATACTATTTGGAATAATTTATACTGGAAGCGAATTTCACTAATATTTTTTTTCTCTTTGTGTTCAAACTTTTAATGAGTTTGGGATGTTCTAATAACTGGATTAAGGATCAAGAGAAACTTTAACTGAGGAAAAGTAATTAATGTCTTGTAACAGAATTGGACTCCTTATCAACTGGTGTAGGAAGCAAATCGAAGCCATGCACCAAATTTTTCAGGTTCAAATCTTTGCCTGTCTAAGTAAATATCATGAAATTTATCTTAGACAATATCAAGGTGTTTGTAAGTTCTCTAAAAACTTTAAGCTGCAACTGTTACAAAATAATATTTTGGCAAACTGTACTAATGAACTGAGAATTCAAAGCTGTTATACAGGTACATACTTTGCTTTGTTGAGGAATTTGCATTTAACCGAATAGTGCTTTGTTTATGAACTACAAGGACAAGAATTCACTATAGTATATTTGGCAGTAATAGAATTACAATGAGATTGAGCATAATGTGTAACATATTTTTGATCGTGTAGTTAAATTAATGTTCAAGCTTTAGATCGATTATACTGGTTATGTTATTTTTCCCAACCTCTCTAAATTGTTAAACCTGTCGAATCATCTTCTCTTAATTCCCTCTATTTCTGTTACTTGTAAAAAAACTTTGGTGCAAGTTTTCAAGATGTGGTCTCTTCATGTCCTATAGCAAATTTTAAATCGCAAATAAAATATTTCAGGTACATTACTATGTTTACTTGTCTGGGAAAACATTAGGCTTTCAAAATCATGTCTGGTTAATAATCCTTTCATTTTTTCATCTTTTGGTGGGGTAGGGGTTGTTTTTGGCTATGTGGGATTCGTATCTATTAGTGACCAGTATTCTTCTCAGTAGTAGGCACTCAATAAACTCTCTGATATGTAGATCTCTAGCATATCTAAAAGTTTTATCAATAAATGAAATAATATTTAACAAAATTATGTACAAATGTTGGACCATGACTGCAGTTCAGTGACGTTTGGACCAGGACGTCTCTGTAACGTGTATAAGGGTTCCATGATCAGTTGCTTTACCATATTTTTTTCTTTCTTTTTCAGAATGCTCATTTATAGTTCAAGTAAGATCTTGCAGAATTTATGCTTGTCTGAATTTGGTTTGAGTTCTCATTGCAATGTAGTTGCTCAGGAGGTTTTGTGTATATGAAAGAGGGTTTTCTGTGAATCTGTGAGATTCTTGAGATTTTATTGACGTTTTATTGTTATTTTTATCCCTAATTACTGCTTAAAAGATAATTCGTTGTTTGATCAACTATCTACAGCCCTACAGGTCTAAACTGGTTGAAATAGAAACATAGTTGTGATACCTTAGCGCCTAATTATTTATGCCTTTGTAGACAGTAACTTTAATTATTTAATGTAATCTAATTAGAGGACTTTATGATTCTGTTTTCAGCACTGCTGGCTGTCCTTTTGGTGAGAGTTGCCACTTCCTGCACTATGTTCCTGGTGGCTATAATGCTGTGGCTCAGGTGATGAATCTTGCACCTCCTCCTCAATCATCTAGAAACTTGGCAGGTCCACCATCCAATTCAAATGGTTCCAATGCACCTTCTGCCAAAACCCGCTTATGCAACAAATATAATTCTGCCGAAGGCTGCAAATTCGGTGACAAATGCCATTTTGCGCATGGTGAGAGGGAACTTGGCAAGCCCGTTGCTCAGTCCTATGGCCATGATGATCCCCGTGCCATGGCACCTGCTCCAGGTCGTAATTGGATGGAGCCAGGACATGCACCTCTGGCAGGCCCTGCATCTAGCTTTGGTGCTTCATCTACTGCAAAGATCAGTGTAGATGCTTCGCTTGCAGGAGCGATTATTGGGAAGGGTGGTGTAAATTCAAAGCACATTTGTCGCCAGACAGGAGCCAAGCTTTCAATCCGGGACCATGAGTCAGATCCGAATCTCAGGAACATTGAACTCGAGGGAACTTTTGAACAGATTCAGCAAGCTAGTGCCTTGGTAAGAGAGCTAATTCAGAGCGTCTTGATGTCTGGTCCTACCAAAACCCCTGGAGGAGGAGGGCCGGGAGCCCCTGCTCCTCCGGGAAGCAACTATAGGACAAAGCTCTGCGATAATTTTGCGAAAGGGACTTGCACCTTTGGAGAAAGATGCCACTTTGCACACGGAGCTGCTGAATTGCGCAAGTCTGGAGTGTAAGAGCTCATTCAGTTTTTCCTTGCAATCAATCTTGTATTAGTGGGAGAGCTATTTTGATTTGTCGCTGTGCATTGCGCAACCTAGTGGAACTAACATGATAAAGATATCAGAGTTTTTCAGTTATTCGTTTTCTTTATTTCTATGATAGCCTGTAGGCATAATTTTGCTATCTAATTGTGATTAAATGTTGCTTATATACTGGATTTCGGGGATTATTTGTCTAAAACTGGTAAGTAATTAATTTGGTTGAGACTTGCTGAAAGTGAAAGTGAAAGTATTATGAGCCTTCAGTTCTTATTTTTGTTGAAGATTTATATGGCTTGAAAACTTGCTGAAAGTGAAAGTGAACGCTTGGCTCCTGTCTGGCGACAAGCTCCAAAACCATGTACAATATGCAGGCCAAACCAATGAAAAACTCTAACCGTGTATGGATGAGTGTATAAAAAGAGGCCAATAAAATCTATTCCAAGGAAATCAGCACTTGCATAAGGTTGCATCTGTATGATTGTTAGCACAATGAGACGGTACGATGCGACCTATCTGATCCAACTTGTGTGCCCAAGAGGTTCTTCACAGATAAAGAAGACCTCAAGGAAAAAATGGAGTTTTGCACAAAGCATACGAGAAACTTGATGGGACTTTATAGAAGCTCTTGAGCAAATTAGGATCGATCTCCGGCAATCTCATTCTCCTGTAGTTGATTATGAATTGTGTTACAACTGTCAGCTACAAGATAATGGTGAATAGGGACGACCGGAGAATTTTATCCGGGATTAGACAAGGAGACGCACTCTCTCTCTGTCGTTGTTTGTTATTTTCATGGAGAAATCGAGTCATCTTATCACTGGGAATGTTTTGAGTAAGCATTGGAGGGCAATGAGGACTATAAGATCAAGGCAAAGAGGACATATTAAGCCAAAAAATCAACTAGTAAAGTGATTTTTCTCCATAAATAGATTAATAAATTTGGTAAACATCTTGAAGTACCTCTCATCATTCAGGATAGAGTCACTAAATAAACACACTCGCAGTGAAGTCATTGATAAGGTGCAAATTCGCTTTCATCTTGGAAAAGCCAACTTCTTTCACCTTGATACAAGCTGTTACTTCTGCTGTGCCCATCTGTACTTTCACAAATCACAAGCCCCTTTTATATATTGTGCATGGAAACTATTTGAAGGTTGAGTATACCTAATACCTCAGGAGGTTAGATCTTATGGGAAAGTTTTGACAAATGAGCCCGGCCTCATGTGCCTTGTGTTCATATTTAAAAAATGAAAGGATATAGTTAAAAAAATAAAATAAAAAGATATAAAAAACATTTAACTAAGAAAATAAACTTGAAGTAACTCACAAAAATGAGAAATAAAAAAAAATCAAGTTTTAACTAGATAATAAACACAATAATAATTTACACAAATTCATTGTAAAATACAAAGTTCACAAATTGTTTTGCGTTTTAAGAATTTATTCAAAATAACTCACAAGTATTTATTAAATAAAAATACACCAAAAAAATAATTGTATAAACTAAGCTTAAGAAAATATTAAAAAAAAAAAGAAAGAAAATAGTAAAAAAAGAAAAAATAAAAAAATAAAATAAATATTAAATTTAAAATAAATGAAATGACTTTTTTATCTTTGCCACGTCAGCACTTAACGAAATATTTAACGGTAGGTACTATAATGGCTAACAGAACAATAGTTCAGGTACCACAAGGTTCTTTATGAAAATTCAGGTACCAAAAATTGCATTTGGTGATAGTCCAGGTACCATATAGAGGTTTTTCCCTTAAAAGTATATTGATGTTCCCAAATAACCAAATACTTTTGTATGTAATTTCATCCATACAGAAATCATTTTCTTCCCTTTTAAGTTCTAGTATGAACAAGTATGCCAATTCTTACTGGTCATATCTCTATAATATGAATATATGCTACACCAGTTCCTCATGTATGGAGATCCATCCCATTAGTCCACTTCATGACCTGACATAATCAAATGGTAAATTTTGCCTCTGAAACTTGGGCTAAATCTTCTGCCTCTTAAATGGTACATCAATGCTTTATTCCAATTTTGCAGCTTTTAATTCCAACCCGCTCATGTATCTTTCTTCGAATTCACAAAAGCATATGTATAATATTTAATTATTTAGGACAATCAACATCCCATGTTCAATGTTCAAAAACTTAAAAGAAGCAAAAAACAGATTGAATAAGTTGAAGCTAATTCCCATCATATATATGATACAGATTTGTTCTACAACCTTCCCCAAAAGATCCATACTTCTTCAATGTAGAAGATAGAATAGAAGATTTGTATCTCCTCAACCTACCCCAAATACCCCCAATTTTGTTTTTTGGTCAAATTTCGCAATCTTCTAATTGGGAAGCACCATAGCCTCATGTAAATAACAAATGATAGATTCATTAGAAGATAAAGTTTCACCAAAGCACCTTTCGAACAGTATTAAGAATCCACATATTTCAACAATTTTCGAGTGTTCAAGCATCAATACACTTGACCACAGATCCGGAAAGATTGTGGTTGAACTCAACTGAAGGCTAGCTGAACTACTGCTAGGCTTCTTCCCCCAAGACAAGGTTTGGATACATTGTGCTGGAATCATGGATCACGAAGAAGCTAGGAGAAAGCACATGCATGTTGGTGGCAAAGTTCTTGCAGAGTATCTTAAAAAAAAAAAAAAAAAAGCAGCATCAAATGATCAAATCCATCAATACATTTGATAAAAGACCACCACTTCCACTTGCACTAAGATATGAGCGTTTATCTGTCATTTTTTTTGTTACATCGAAGAATATCCAACCTAATTTTACTCAATTCCTCATCCTCCATTACCACAAATTTTTGTGATTGTTTTTGCGTTCATCTGTCATCTTCCGTTTTAATGATCAAATGTGAGCTTTTGCCCCTTGACAAAAGATGAAATATACTTTTATGGTGGGAAAATTATGGGTAAAAAACTAAAACGTCTGATGATATATTGTAAACCACAATTAATTTATACTAGAAATGACAACATCCTACACATATTGAGTAATTTTTTTGAAAAAATAGTGCACAGTTTTTTTATTGTAAAATATTTTATTAATTATTTTACTTTTACTTTATTATTTAATATTTTATACAAAATTATTTAATATTTAAAGGTTACTGACATAATAAAATTCAATTATAGTGGTAGTATAGATAGGACTACTCTTAAATACCAATTTTATTCTCTTCATGAACTTGCAAATACAAAAACGTACTTCCACCAAACCTTTTGTTGAAAAGCAAAAACAAAAGAAATCATATAACAGCGCCACAGACCTTATATATTAACCTAAAAAACACAGGTTTTTTGCCTATGACGTACTTGATCCATGCCATGCAACACAAAAACCTAAGATCCATCTAATTATAGGTTCCTCCAGCGCCATACCCAGGGGCATTACCACCCAGATGGGTGTTGTGGGCTGTAGTCCTACCGGTGCCGGTGTTGATACCGATAGGATGCGCAGTCTCAACACCCTCAACCACCTGGCCAGTGGGCTGTCCGGTCCCATGTCCGGGCAGCGCTGACATCTGGTGGAACCCGGTTGGCTGCCCCGTAGCCCCGGTGGTTGAATGTGTAGCTGTTCCAGCTCCCGCGGTCGTGTAGCCTGTGGGCCCAGTTCCATAGCCCGTGGATCCAGCCGGAGCTGCTCCGTGTCTGACCGCGGCGTTGTGATCATGGGCCTCTCGCTTGTTAAGCTCGGCATCCGCAATCCGCTCTTCTTTCTTTTGGGTCGCCATGTCCTTTTGGATCGGGTCCTTGGCCGTCACCTTCTCCATCTACACGTACACAACCACAACATATATTGAGGATTGAGGATCGATCGTCTTTAATTAACCTAATTGTAAAGAGAACAACATAATTAGAAATTCATAAAGAGATCGAAAAAAGAATGAACCTTCTCCTGCATGGTGGCCTTGGTCTTTTCCATGCCAGACTTGGCAGAGGCAGCTACATTGGCTGCGGTTTCCTTCATTCCCTTCATTTTTCCCCTTTTTCTTTTTCTTTCGCTAAAAGAAAAGCTTCAAAATGCTAAAAAATACACACTGTAGGAATGAGTAGTGAGGACAAAGCAGGCACCGGTGAGCTTCAAATAGGGTTCAGACGACGCTCTGGGGTGCGACGCGTGGCAAAATACAAACTAGGTGGAGGTTTCAGAGAGCTTCACGGTTCTGGTATTGACACGACGAGGACACGTACGTGTCGGAGGATACGGAGATTATAGGTGATGCAGCAGATGTGGAAGTTTATACAGTTAGGACACACGGGACTACGTACACGTTTTGCTTCGCTACTTTAGCACTGTAAACTTTGTTAATGGCCATGGTTTTTTTTTTTTTTTGACCAAGAATGGCCATGTTAATTTACCAAGTCTAGTTTATTTTGTGGGCAAGATAAATTGTAAAACACATCAATTTTCAATCAATCCCTGGCTGTAGTTACGTAGAGAATTCAACAAACTTAAACTTAGGATTCATGCATTAATGTGTTTTACAATTGCAACTACCTAGTCCATTTGGGAAACAATTCGATTTTAATTAAAATCTGTTTCTTCGGCCGGTCATGTTGAGTTGTTGGAGTGGAAGCTGCGTGCATTCAGGCCTCGTTTGGTTTACGGAAGGGAAGTCAATTCCCTTGTCTCTTCCATGGGGATGAGAAATTAACATTCCTGTCAAGATTCATTTCCTGTGTTTGGTAGAGCATGAAATTCATCCAGGAAAGACCATTTGATTTCCTTAATTTCCAGTGTTTGGTTAGCATAGGAAAGGAATGAAAAATATATTAATATTCCAACAATACCCTTGTATTTAAAAATAAAAATAACACCATGAAAATTCAAAAGTAGAATAATTTTTTATGCAAGAGGAAGAGTTTGCTGCCAATTCAATTTGTTATCTACCTTCCTCCAAGATAATTTGATTTCAAGTGAAAATAATATAATTGAAATTTTGTTATTTATGCATAACTCAAAATCAAAACTAAGTGTAAATATAGGGAGTGCCTGAAACAAACCATGTAAATTAGTCCTACCGTTACACTTGCACAGAGGAATGGTTTAGTTCTTAAACATTCATATTGGTTAGACTTTATACCAAATTGGACCTCAATATCAATTCATGGTTTTTAAACATGACTATAGGGTTCGAACATGAACCTTCTGAGAACTTGAATATCATCTAAAAGTTTAACAAACTATTTTCTGTTGTAGGATAACATTATTGTGTGCCTTGTCAAACTAGGACTCTTAGTATAGGTTATCCTTCTAGAATATGGATTAGATATTTCCTACATCAATACAGATTGTATCTTGTATTACTCTATATATAGAGACCCTTATTCATTAATAAAGTTGATCATATTCTGAGTATTCTCTACTATTTCTCTATTATTTACGTTTCCCTTAAACACGTTATCAGCACGAGCCCTAACCCTAGCTACAAACCCAAAAACAGTTTTTCGTGAACAGTAACTCGTAAACAGTATCCGCCCTGAACAGTGTCTCGTGAACAGTACAACCGAAAATCAAGAATTCAAGAACTTTTCTCCAATTAAGAAAACCAAGTAAGTATTTTCTAAACGTTCATGTTTTTGATGCGGTTGTGTTTTTCTCGGGGATTTAAAAACTTCCCTTCTTCTACATCCCGACCCTTCTTATGGCGTGAGACTTTCTTGATGAAATTTATGAGCAAAAATACAATAAGCTATACCTACTTCGAAAGGTTATGAAAAACATTAGGGGAGTGATCGAGCTTTATATCACTTGCGGTATATGTAAGTCATGAGCACCCCTAATGTTACCATTCTCTAGTAAAAGTTAAAGAGCTTTAAATGAATCGTGGGGATTCATAATATATGCTATGATAAAGTAAATTCATGAGCATCCAAGAAAATCTTTGTGATAAAGTAAGTTCACAAAGGCATCGAATTCGACCAATTTTTGGTCATGGCTTATTCATTACTAGACCCACCTACGTAGGTGTGATTTAGGTGAGAGATTGAAATCAGTAGTATTGAGAGAGCTTTGCTCCACCGACATTCCTCTTTCTTATCTGGTCATGCTTGCGTGGAGCTATCGAACGGTTTAAGCTATGGCCATATCCATCTTGGTCTTGTTCTAATCCGAAAAATACTTGAAAATTTTATTTAGTGTTCGTGGATGTCTTTTTATGACTGCGAAACTAATGTATCTTCTTATTGTGATAAAGTAATTTCACAAGTGATAAAAGTGATAAAGTAATTTCATTATTGCTGAATATAATTCAGATATGCTTCAATTATGGTTATGCTTCAATTTTGTAAGGTGACTCTTACAGAAGCAAAATTAATAGAGAAAACTCTCTCTACATTCCTAGCTTCGGCACTTATATTGTACAGAGAATATCGATTAATGTATCTTGCCAAGCGATTTTCAGTCAGCTTATCAATTCTCTACAACGTAGCTGAAAACCTGACACGATCATGATTAACAAATAATAATTAGGCCTGCCGGAACAAAGAGAGTTCCAAAAGTAAATTATGGCAAAAATGGCCAAAAGAGGACGAAACCCTAATTTCAAGGGTATGTAATTCTAATGGACAATCTGGTTCATATAATCGTCCTAATAAGGAAGGAAATTGCACAACGTTGCACAAAATTGTGGGAACTATTGCACCACGTAAAAAGGGGAAAAGAGGAAGAGGCATGGGCCATGGAGGCCATGCCAACGCCGGCAAAGTAAAACATGGCAATAAGGTGTCAAGAGCACCAATCTATCCACCAAAAGCACATGGTGCCGAAATATATTTTCCCGACGAACTGTTCGTCGCAATAGCCATTTACCAACGAACGGATCCTCGCTATTGGTAACCTTTCCTTTACCAATCAACGGATCGTCAATGAAGCATGTGTTGATAATGAGTTATGTATACTCTACTTCATAAGAAGCATTAAAAGATACCGTAGATGACACATACGTCACTCTCACAATTGCATATTTTAAAGTCGACCAAAGTAACGAGAAGACTACAGAAGTTCCATACTTCAATTTAATTGCAATTGTTTTTTCCAAGTTTATTATGTAAAGGCTTTTGATGCCTTATTTCAATTGACATTATGTAAAGGATTAGAATTTTCTGGACAAGACCTCGATGTAATCGTTGGCACATGATTAATAAATTTCGAATTTTCTTCAAAGAATGGCAAGTATTCTTCGAAATTTTATTTATGTCATAGACATATTTTTCGAATTTTCTCTAAGTACTGAGCAAATTTCGAATTTCTCCTCAATGTAATGAAGGATATTAGTGTCAACGGTTATTATTGGAAAACGTATTGTAAGATTGGACAAAAATACTTATGTATTATTTCTAATGGTTGCGGAAGAAAGCGTATCTTAGAAAAACTTATGTGTCGATCTTGTGGGTTATACTTAACCACTATTCATATCATTGAATCCAACAAAGTTTTAGAGATGATCTCTTGGATTCTGACACATATAGGCTTTGACACGACTGCTTGGAACATCCATGTCGTGATTTGATGATCCGTATATTGAAAACCTCACACGGACATCCCTTTTATCGAGCTAATAGAAGCAAGAATCAAAAATTGATTCAAGGAGATGAGACAGTTGAAATCAAGTACAAAAATGCTGCTGTCCGACGCACGTCGACCGATCGACCCAACATTGTTGAACGGTCGACCCCCCCCTCCCCCGTCAACCGGTCGATGCTTCCCTGCCCTTTTCGGGCCGTTTTTCCCCTAATGTGAACCCTGATTCAAACATTCATCAGGATGACTCCTCTGCTTCTATCGCCTTTATGGCCAATGGCTCATTCTGGAAAGCCTGTTCCTTGAGCAAATTAGGATCGAAACCATCCTATGCTAAGGACATAAAAGAAATTATTTCATTCTTACATCGTATCCAAGGAAGATATTTGTGGACTTATCCAACCATAATGCGGACTTTTGAGATAATTTATGGTTTTGATGGATGCATCGACATATTGGTCACATGTCGTTTTATTGTCTACACACAATGCTGCTTATGCAAAACTTCTAGCACAAATTATACGCTTAAGGGCTCACCACCCAGATCATTCTATTTTGTCAAATATGACTTGACAATGCTAGTGAGTTTACATCACAGAAGTTTGATGATTATTGCATATTTATTGAGATTAAAGTAAATATCTCGTACCCCATTTGCATACACAAAATGGTCTCGCAGAAGCCACCATTAAGAGATTTTAAAATGGTATCGGACATTGGTTATGCTCACCAATCTCCCATTATCTACTGGGGTTATGCAATATCGCATGCAGTTTTACTTACTCGTTTCTGACCCATTACTAATTAATCAACCATTTTACGCGTACCAGATGGTAACTGGATATGAGCCGGATGTCTCACCTTTTACGCATATTTGATTACACGGTTTATGTGCCATATGCGCCCCCACAACGCACTTAACTGGGTTCTCAAAAACGTTTAAGTATTTATGTTGGTAAAGAATCTCCAACTATTGTCCGCTACTTGATCCTTGGCAGGTGATCTCTTTACCGTTGAATTCGCGGATTGTCACTTTTGATGAGACAGTCTTCCCGTCGTTAGGGGGAGATAAGAACAAGTATGTTCAACAGGAATGACAGGAATTGTCGTGGTCTGTCTCCACTATGTCTCATCTTGATCCCCAACTCAATATTCAGAACGTAGTAGATTCGTGCCTAATGAGTTTTATGATATTGATAAAGTGACGAGATCAAATATACCAGCTGCAAACATGCCTGCAAGGTTGGAAATTCCCTAAAGGAAGAGGGGATATGGCGCCAATAATGGTGTCACAATCACACATAGTGGATGTGTGGTTGAGGCCGTGGTTCCCTAAAGGAAGAGGGTGATACCACTTGGTTCGATGGATACTCACCAAAGGAAGGAAGTGAGTTTGGCACAGCCTAATCCATTCATCATCAATATCGAAACCGTCTCATGAGATTATCTCTGATTATGTCCATGAATCAATATTGGGGGACGCCTCAATGATTGAACCAATTTCAGAGAATAATAAAATCTCGATTAATGCATGCATGCTTAAGACGACATTAGTTGATGATGCATTGCTCAAGAAATTATAGAGCACGATGACATCGAACCACGCTCTGTTGAAAAATATCAACGTAGAGCATATTGGCCTAAATGGAAAGATGCAATCCCAATTGAACTAGTTTCACTAACAAAGCAAAAAGGTATTTGGGTACGTAGTGCTAACGTCCCCAAGTGTAAAGCCTATTGGACATAAATAAGTCTTTGTTAGAAAGCGTAAAGAGAAGAATGAAGTCTTGAGATATAAGACTCGCCTCGTGGTGCAAGGTTTCTCACAAACGCTCTGGGATTGACTACGAGAAGACGTATTCACCCGTAAGGAATGATATTACATTCCGCTACCTTGTCAGTTTGGTAGTTTTCACAAATAACTTGACATGCAGCTTATAAATGTGGTTACAACATATCTCTATGGGGATCTAAATTCAGAGATATATATGAAGGTGCCTAATGGACTTCAATTACCCACATCAACTGACTCTAAACCTCGATAAGATTAAAATGCTCACTTTATGTGACTACTTGATTGGGAAGGGATATATAAATAATGGTTTATGCCCATGCGTGCTTATTAAGAGAACAAGTTCCGGATTTGCAATTATTATTGTCTATGTTGATGACATGAATTTAAATAGCACTCTTGAAGAACTGAGAGATATTGCTACGTATTTGAAATCCGAATTTGAGATGAAAGATCTTGGGGAACTCGGTTTCTAGGCCTTGTGCTAGAGCATCGAGATAGTGGAATATTAATCCATCATTTGGCTTGTGTCCACAAGGTGTTAATGAGATTTAACATGGACAAAGTACATCCATTTAGCACTCCCATGATCAATCGGACCCTAGATCAAAGGAATGATCAATTTCGTCTAAAGGATGATGACGAATAAATTCTAAGGGCCGCAGTGTTACATCTCTTTTGTTGTGAACTTATTAGCTAGATTTAGCTATGCGCCCACGCAACGCCATTGAGTGGCATAAAGACAATATTTCGTTACCTTAAAGGTACAATTGATTTGGGCTTATTTTATCCCTATAGAGAGAGAGCCAAGTATGAAAAACTGGCTACATATGCTACTGCCGACGACGATGATCGACCGGTCGACCCAACACTGTCGAACGGTCGACACTCGGACAGAAAGGTTCGTACTCCCTATACCGAAAATCCTTGTGATGTTTTGGTTGGTTTTGCTGATGTTGGGTACCTCTCTGACCCGCACAAGGGCCGTTCCCAAACTGGTTATGTCTTTACCATGGGTAACACAGCAATATCTTGGAAGTCCACCAAGCAAACGTTAGTTGCTACTTCCTCGAATCATGCAGAGATAATTGTTCTACATGAAATTGTTAATGTGTATGGTTGAGGTCTATTATTACACATATTCGAGGAATAAGTGGTTTGAAGTTTACCACTTAGGAACCTACTTGCATTTATGAGGATAATGCTGCTTGCATCGAGATGATGAAGCAAGGTTTCATTAAAGGGGACAATACCAAGCATACATCGCCTAAGTATTTTTATAATCAGCAACTATAGACTCTCCTCAAAGATTCAAGTGAATCAAGTTAGATCCGAGGAGAATGTGGCAGATTTATTTACTAAGTCTTTTCCTAAGTCCACATTTGAAAAACATGTTAGAAGCATTGGTATGCTTAAGTTATCTGAGATCCCATGATTGTAGGAATCAGGGGGAGGTGCAGACTTGAGGGGGAGTCTGGCACATACATGTCACTTTCAAATGTGAAGGGTGCGTTGTACTCTTTTTCCCTTCGACCAAGGTTATTTTTTCCCACTGGGTTTTATTGTTACTTGGCAAGGTTTTTAATGAGACAACATGGAAAGCACCACCTAGTTGTGACCGGCACAAGAGGGAGTGTTGTAGGATAACATTATTGTGTGCCTTGTCAAACTAGGACTCTTAGTATAGGTTATCCTTCTAGAATATGGATTAGATATTTCCTACATCAATACGAATTGTATCTTGTATTACTCTATATATAGAGGCCCTTATTCATTAATAAAGTTGATCATATTCTGAGTATTCTCTACTATTTCTCTATTATTTACGTTTCCCTTAAACATTTTCTTAATTTTCAAAAAAAAAAAACAAACTATTTTCTTAAGAGCAAAAATCCTTATCTTCAGTAACTGGTAAGAGCATTGTCAATACAAAGGTTAGCTGCATAATATAACCTTGATTAGCAAATCATAAAACCTTGATTCAAACCATAGTATAAAGTTCAAAATAGACAATAGCCTTACACTGATCAGATTTTCAAAATAGATCATAGTCTTTTACAAAAAAAATATCTAGATCATTATTGAAGTCATCATGTTGTCCCAGGTGCATAACAAAAGAAAAAGAGGCGCGAATGCTGTGAGATGAAAGAGGTGTGGAATGCGAAGAGTTATCCATGGGTATATTTGAGAATAGCATATTTTACTGGGGTTATTATAGTCATAATTTTTCATAATTAATGCAGGGAAATTAAAGATAAGGGAAGATCAATCCCATGGGATCTGAAAGGAATGATATTCCCCCTTATTTTCCCCTATATTAGGAACACACTTCCTAAAGTTGTGTTTGCCAAACAAAGGAAAGGAAAGACTTTCCTTTCCTGATTACTCAAATCCATGAACCAAACATGACCTCATAGTTTGGTTCCCTTGTGGTTTAATCTGATTGCTTAGAACTTGTCCAAGCCATAATTCGGAGCTGGGTTTCCTGGTTTCTGATCTTCGCCAAGCTCTGTTTGCAGCTTCTGCTGCTACACTTCATCATGTCCGACGTACAGCCAATGTTAAAATGGTCATCTTCTAGCTAAAAATGCTAGTTCTCATAGTTCTGGGTTGTATTTTATACTGCATCCCCTCCTTTTGTGGAGGATGCTTTTTCCAATTAATGATTGTAATGCTTAATCAATGAAGCTTGATTTTTCCCCTCAAAACTACATTATATTTCGAAATTATCCAGACATTTAAACAAAAGCTTGCACCCGAAATAAAACTCATTACACCTCATAATGAATTTTTTTTTTCTAATTTCAATCTTGGTTCGATCTTTATATAATATATACAATACTAGCCATTTGAACACACGCGATGCGTGTGGTAGCAAGAAAGAAAAGAAACAAAGAAAATTAATAAGCAAAGTCTGCTATATATATATTCACAGCATAGAATTGAGAAAAAATCTCACTAAATTAACAATCTTAATAATAATTCAAAACTTGCGAAAAATATGATGCAACAGAGCTTATGATTTTACATAATTTGTCTTCTTTCATTATCTTCTTCTTCCTTCTTCTTTAAGATAATTGCTACAAATTTAGAGCAGTTGCATCTTTCATAGAAGGAAAGGAGGCAGTTGGGAACGCGCGTGAGAATTAGAACAATTGAGTAACGTGGGAATTGAGAGTAGTTGCTGCTTGGTAGGAGTCTAGGTGGATTAAACTAGATGGATTAAACTAGGTGCATTCACATATATATAATTAACCCATGTTCTCCATCTAGTGGATCTCTAGGTTCCAAGAGGTCAAAGGGCCCTATGTTGATGACTTCGGAATTTCATTGTTTCACAATTCATCATTAACAAACCAAACCATCTAATTTGTATACTGGTAAGTTTTATGGAGGAAATATCTCCACATAATTGAACTTCTTTAAGAATGGCGGTTATTTTTACCGATTTGTTCATCTTTTGAGAGAAAATCTAGAGAAAGAAAAATAAGAAGAAGGTTACATGTGGGGTCTAGAGAGAGGAGGAGAGGGAAAAATGGAAATATATGAGAAAAAATTACTCAATGGATGTTGTAAATTCCAAATGTGGTGCATTTAGCCATAACCAAACAAAAAGTTTATAATTCCTAGTGTGAGGTCCATATATTTCATGAATAACAATCAATTAATAGAGGTCTATTTAGTGAATAACAATCAATTCAAGGTGGTTGGTGTAGTGTTTTGGCATCAAAGTTATGTCAGGAGAGATCATGGGTTCGACTTTCTTTGGATACTTGGGTGAGATAGGGTTGGGGGTGTGTGATTAAAAAAAAACAAGAGTGATATTAGCATGAGGTCTATTTGGTGATTAATATGAAAGACAATAAAAAAGAAGGGCAATGATAAAGGGTGTCAATTGATGTCTAACAATTGTGGCCTCAATTCTAGGTGGCATGTCACATAACCAATATTAATTTAAATTTTAAATCTACATTGTAGTAGTATATCTTGCCACATCATTATCTTGCAATACCAATTTTGACCTTTTATATTTTCTTTTGAATTTTATTTTCTATAGACTTATTATCTGCAATCTAAACTCAAAAATTAATAAACTTTTAAGTGCTTTCAATGAGAATCGAAACTTCAACAAAGTGTTCACAACTTTATTATTAAACCAATTAACTAACATGCTAGTTTTTGATTGATCAAACATCTAAGAGATCTTCGTCAATAGCTAATTAACGAATAATTAATGATACATACTAACATGCCAATATTCTCTCATCTTTAGTCACTCCAAAGGCAAACGAGTATCATTACTATGTGTGATTCTATTCTTTACATGTATAAACGCAATTGATCGAGTGATTGTATATATCTTCGTGTTTAGCAGAATTAGTTGAGTGCAAAGTATTTAAGCTTATATATTGTGAGTTTGAATCTCAAGTAATAAGTGGGACCTACAAGTTCAATCATATTTGGTTATGTTAATAACATGTTACCAAAATAGGATCCGTAAAAATTGATAGATTGGTTAATGGTTGGACTAGATTGATTAAAGTTGATTAATTGTATGAATACGTAAGTGATGAAATTAGAAGTGCATTGACTAAAAGGAGTTTTGGTGTAAATTACAATGTATTGAAATTAAATTAAATTCTTGTATTAAATCTTTAATTGATGTAGATTTTAGTGTTTTAAAATGTTGACATTGGGATTTGTGCTGAGCTAATTGGTGATTTATGGTTTTATATTGACATGTTCTTTTTGGTATATCGCCTATATTGTAAAGCAGATGGAGTTGCTAGTTGTACAATCCCTATTAAATGGTGCTTGTTAGAATACATAAATTTTGTAGAGATTCTTGCTATTATTGCGAGAGGTTCTCTAGATGCGTATTGTTATTTGGGGTCTAGGCACTACGTCCCCCCCTTGTATTCGAATGTTTCATTAATAAATGTCTGAGGGAGGCCGGGGGCCTTTTATACAAAAAAAAATTGTTGACATTGGGATTTTTGAAAAACAAAATGTAAAATTTTAAAAAATCTCGCCTAGAATGCACTTGCAACCCTTTAAAAATTTCTCTTGGTCCATCCGGTGGTGTGTTCCGAAGACATGGTCGTCGGACGACCGACTTTAGTGTCACCATTTTTCAACTAAATTTGTTGTGATCGGAGGGTGTGCGTGTTAGGTAGAGTTTAACTTTGAGGTCCTAGAATCTAGGTGCCCTGGTCATGTCTGATCTAGAGCAGTTTGATTTAAGGGGGGGGGGGGGGTGGCAGGTGGGTTCGCGGTGGTTGGAGGATAGTCGGGGTGCTAAGTGAGACGACAGTTGGGAGGCTGGGGAGTGGGGATTGTTGGTAGTTGGCATTTAACTTGGATTAGGAAGGATATGGGTTTGTAGTCCCGCACTAGATGGTGGGTCAGTGTATTGAGTCCATGATAACGCCTAAACCGCGTTATCAAAATATATTATTTTATTATTTATTCCTTGCATCCTATAAATATGTGTCGATGGTAGTATAATGGGAAGCAAGGATCATTCCCGCAAAGGATTGTGGTTAATTATTTTTCTTGTCACAAAAGAAATATTTACTACAACGACTATTTACAGCTATGAATAGTATGTACAATTGATTTTCGGATATTTGAATGTTTTGATTATTACCTAGACAATAAAGTAAATTACATGTAAGTAAAGATAGATTATGGGGTGTTCCACCTTGGCCTCCCTGGTAAGAAATGATGTTTCAAAATATAAGTATGCTACTTCAATTAACTAATTACCCTCATTACATCCGGGTAAGAATATAATGGGCAAACTTCTTTTATGTTATTAATTTTAACCGGTTAAGTGTAGAATTAACTATCTAAATTAAGAATAAAATCCCAGTTGGGCACCAATTCCTATTTAGATGCATATAGTTTTGAGTCCAGATATATAATCATGCAAGCAAACCAATCCTAGTTCTAGGTGATTTTAACTCACAACCCTACATGCACAATATGCTTTAATATTTAGAGGATGTCAATATTTAAACATTCAATTATATTGTGTAGGTGTGTTAAATGAATTGCATAAATTTATACTCATCAGTCATAACAATAATTAATTACAAGTTCGGGTAGGCTTATCTAAATTGGATTTATTGGTCTCAAAGACAATACTTGTCGGAATTTTTCTGTTGGTTGTTGACAATAGTGATGCACGGTATATGTATTGTTTTAGGTTTTGAATCATCGATTAGCGTTTGTTGCTACCATTTCATATCTTTACCGGGATAGACCCGAAGTAGCTCACTATCACTGGGAGCAGCCTTCTTATAGCCCCATGACTGACTCGGTAGGGCTCCCCTACCGAGGACATAATCTCTACAACGCCCCGGGACATCTACCGACTCGGTAGGGTTCCCCTACCGAGTATACTGCCCCAGGCCGCAGTCGAAGCCCTGGCAGTACCCCAGCGGTACCGGTAAGACCAGGCCGGGTGTACCGACAGCAAGCTCTTCCTCTGGCTGCACATAGACGTCTCCGACCGGTACGGAGTGGCCAGCCCCGCCGTACCGGCACGGCCACCCGGCACATGTGCTTGTCCACTACCTTGCAGATCGCACTAAGTCGCACGCCCATGCTGCACTAGGCGCCGCCGTCCCTCGATGCGCACGTCGAGGTAGTGGACCAGAGAATATTCCTCGTGTCAGGGGATGTCCCCCACGCCAGGGAAGCTTGTCTCCGACCTCACCTCATATATAAGGAGTCCTCACTCCTCATTCAGGTAGGTTCTCTCCGAATCCCAAAACTCTCTGCTCTCAAACACCCATCGGTACTAACTTGAGCGTCGGAGGGTCTTCGGTCGGTACACGCCGACCTCCCGGACCGATCTTGTGCTTTCAGGTACCCGCGCACGACGTTACCGGGCAGCTGGGAAACGGCAGAAACATTTGGCGCCGTCTGTGGGAACCATTCCACCACTTCATAACCAAAGCTCACTCACTCCGTGAGGTGTTCTACCGGTCAAGCAATGACCAAATCAGCTAGCGATGGCTCACAGCCAACGAAGCAACCCAAGAAGTCCAAAGCCGCGAAGGGACCAATGACCATCACTGGCCTGGAGACCCTTCCAGAAGACATACCAACGGCGGTCCACTCTACCGAGTCAGAGACCCCCGAATCCCACCAAACCGAGCCCTCCATGGTGGCGAGACTCGAAAGCATGATCCGAGAACTCCGGGCGAACAATGAGCAATTGCGCCGCGATCGGCTCGGCGCTCAAGAGGCTAGTGCCGGGAGATAAACCCTGCCGAGGGAGCGCTTCACCGGGATGCCGACCCCGGCCCGATCGGTGTCGGCACCTCTCCCGAGAGTTGACACCCCTTTGCGACCAAGACACCGAGTACCGGATCGGCGGGCCGGGCCCCCCACCGACTCCCCCGGTCTCGTTCCTTGACGCCGGGGAGTGGTCCATCCCGCGGAGGAAGAGGATACCGATGAAGATTGCGACGCCCTCCGTGAGGAACCCGTCACCGTCGTCCATAGGCCACGGGTGGAAGAGGACACACTCACGGCCTCTTCCGAGAGCTCAACGACCGTCTCGGAAAAGTTGAGACCGGTACCGCCGGAGTTCATCCGGCCTCGGCATGGCCAAAAACCCATCGGTCCCTTCACCGGAGGATCTATAACCACAACCGGGACTTCAAGAATCGAAGTTGGACCCTTACACCGGCAAGGAGGACCCGGTGATGCATGTAACGCCTTCCGGTCGCCTACAACGGCGGGGGCTACACCGATGAAGACGGGTGCCATGCCTTTGTCAATACTCCGACACGGGAGGCCATGTTATGGTTCTATCAACTAGAGCCGGAGTCCATCGACAGTTACGAGCAACCGGTCGCGGCCTTCACCGCCGAGTACGCCACCAAGTCTAGCTTCTTCTACTCGGTGGGGGAGCTCACCGGCTTCCGGCGGGCCACGGGCGAACGGTTGGGCGACTACATGGAGCGGTTCAAAGCCGCCTACCGGCGCTGCAATACCAAGGACGACATCCGTGCAGCCCGGATCTTCGGGATGGCCTAGAACCGGGAGAGTTCCTCGAGGAACTGAACTCAACCAAGCACGGTATTCACCTATACCGAGCTCGTAGCAGAACCGGCCGGTACGCCCGTAGCTACTATCCGACCTACGAGAGGAAGTCTCACCTCAATGAAATGCACAAAGGCAAAGAAGGCCTCCACGGTAATCCGGACCTGCTGGGGATAAACGCGAGCAAGAGCAAACCGGCGCGCCCAAGGTCGAAGAACCTAGGCGGGATAACAAGCGCAACCGGGGCAACAACTACCGGGGAAACAACCGGAACAATAACCGGGGGAACCAACAACGGTATGATCCTCCCCATCGGGAGCAGAATCGGCAATACCAATCCCCCGAACAACCAATACCGACCGGTATACCGGGTCGACCCCGCCACACGCCGAACCAAGGGTACCGCCCTACTTCGTCGGCGGGACCGGGGGCGAGCTCGGCTACTCGCCCCCGAGCGCACCCCCGGCCTACCGGGGTGGATGGCCGTGCACCCCGCCACGGAGTGAATCGGATAAACACTCCAAGCCACGGCTGGACTGAAACCGGGTACAACCGGTACCCCAAGAAAAAGAATTCTTGGAAACAAAACCGGTCCAAGAAATCCAACCGACGGGACCTTGCCGATAATAGCCTACGGTGTGCACCGTGTTTAACAAACCAATGGAGGACATCTACAAGGAAAATCCCCGCTCTTCCCTCGGCCGTGGAAGAGACCACCGTACGCCGACAACCGGGTCAACACGGTAAGTTCCGCACCCACCATCGTCCGGTACTCGTGATACCGAGGAGTGCCAAGCCACGAGGGATGTTGCTTGAACAGTTGCACCGAGATGGGAAACTCACCCGGTATGTTGGCCAAGCCCCTCAAGGGTACCGAAAGGAAATTTTCACAATAAGTGGAGGCCCCACTCTTTTCGGTACTACTCGCTCCGAGCACAGGTCCCATGTGAAGGAGGCTAAGCAACACCTGCAATGCTTCTCGGTACAGTCTGCGCCGGTGCAGAAGAGGCAGAAACGGGAACCTTGGAACATAGGGTTCTCCGGTGAGGAGGAGACCGGCATCGTGACCCCCCACGATGACCCACTCGTGATATCTGCCAAGGTCCATACCGACCCGATGCACAAGGTGCTGGTCGACGGTGGCGGCTACGCCAATGTTATCTTCGAGTGCCTACCTCGAGTTGGACCTACCCCTCGAGAACATCTCAAGGACGGTAAACCCACTCATAAGCTTCTCGGGAGACCTCGTCCAACCCCTCGGTAGCGTTTGGCTCAACGTCGAGGTCGGACAATACCCCCGGTCCCGAAGGTGTCGGCCAGCATCTTGGTAGTGGATTGTGAATCCTCCTACAACTTCATTCTCGGTAGACCCATCCTGCGCCAAATCGGGGCTTGCGTGTGTTACCACCTACTCGTGCGAAGTTCCCTACTCCCGCCGGAGTTGCCTCTATCGGGGGAAGTCGGCCCATGGCCCGGTCATGCTACGCCCGGGACACGAAACCACGACAGCCCTGCGGGACGTGTGCGGCGTCACTCCCGGCGATAGCGCGGCGGCGGCGGACAAACCGGATGACCCCGGGAAGGAGCTGTAATCATACGGGGGAAGCCCCACGAAGAGGTGGAGCGGTGCCTTGTTCCCCGAACGGCCGACGGGTTAGTAAAGATTGGTACCGGCCTACCGGTCGCCCCGCGTACCGACTTGATCAAACTCCTCAAGGACAACGCCTCGGTGTTCGCTTGGTCCTACGCCGATATGCCGGTATCTCTACCGCAACCATCTCCCATAAGCTTGGGATCGATCCCGCCTACCGCCCGTACGGCGGAAAAGGCGCATCGGGGACCAAGAACGGTACGAAGCAATGAAGGCGAGGTCGACAACCGTTGAGCATCGGTTTCATCCGGGAAGTTCAATACCCCCGATGGTTAGCCAACCCGTACTAGTGAAGAAACCCAACGGGAAGTGGCGAATGTGCATCGACTTCACCGACCTCAACAAGGCATGTCCCAAGGACGGCTTCCCTCTATCGAGGATCGAGCGGCTTGTCAACTCCACCGCCGGTCACGAGGCCCCGAGCTTCATGGATGCCTATTCGGGTTACAACCGGATCAAGCTGGATCCCGAGGACCAGGAGCACACCTCCTTCAGTGACCGACCAAGGTCTATACTCGCTACAAGGTCCCGCCCTTCGGATTGAAAAATGTCGGGGCCACCTATCAACGGTTGGTCAACCGCGTGTTCTCCGAGCAGATCGGGAAGACCGTGGAGGTGTACGTGGATGACATGCTCGTCAAGAGCCTAAAGAAAAACGACCACCTTACCGACCTACGGGAGACATTCTCCATCCTCCAAGACTATGGGATGAAACTCGATCCCGAGAAGTGCGTCTTCTGTGTAGGCGAAGGAAAATTCCTTGGCTTTATGGTCAGCCACCGGGGTATCGAAGCTAATCCCGAGAAGATCAGAGCGATCCTGGACTTGGAATCTCCTAAAACCTTCAAGGATGTCCAGAGCCTTAACGGTAGGATCGCAGCTCTCTCCCGGTTCATATCACGGTCTACCGACCGGTGTGCCCCATTCTTCAAAATTTTGAAGACCGGGAAGAAGTTCGAGGGCTGGACCACCGAGTGCGAGCAAGCCTTTCTTTGCATTGAAGGAATATCGGCAGCAGCACCACCCTTTGCTCGGCCGACCGGTACAAGGCGAACCTCTCTTCCTATACCTATCGGTATCAAGAACTGCTGTGAGCTCGATCCTAGTCAGGAACCACAACAAGGAGGACCTACCGGTAGACTACACAAGCAAATCTTTCGTGGATACCGAAACTCGGTACCCCGAAATCGAGCAGCTCATCCTCGCACTCATGATCTCGGCCAGAAGGCTTCGCCCATACTTCCAGGCACACCCCATTGTGGTGCTTACCGATCACCCACTCAGGTTGATCCTGCAAAAGCCAGAGGCATCTGGCAGACTTATGAAGTGGAGCATCGAGCTCAGCGAGTTCGACATCACATACCGGCCTCGACCGGCAATTAAGGCACAGGTACTGGCTGACTTTGTCTCTGAATTCACCTCCGTGCGGTCCACACCCACATCGGTAGAGGGAACTGGCTCGGCCGAGACGGCCCAGGCCACCGACGAGGAAACACAGTTTGATCCCGCACTACCGATCTGGCAACTACATGTGGACGGTGCCTCGAACGCCCACGGTAGCGGGGCAGGGCTCATCCTTATCACCCCTCACACCGGTAGCCCCGACACATCTCGGCTCGAGAGTGCTCTCCGGTTCAACTTCAAAGCTTCCAACAACGAGGCCGAGTACGAAGCACTCCTGGCCGGCCTTCGGCTGGCCCGGCACATGGGAGCCCAGCAGCTCCAAGTCTTCAGCGACTCACAGCTCATTGTCAACCAAGTCTCGGGGGACTACCAGGCCAAAGATCCCATCATGTCCCGGTATAGGACGTTGGCAAAAGAGCTCACTGCCGGTTTCTCATGCCTCAAGCTAACAAAGGTACCGAGGGAAGAAAATCAAAGGGCTGACGCCCTGGCCAGAATAGCCTCCGGAAACTCGGTACCTATTGACATGCTAGAGAACCGAAGCACCGAAACAATGCCCACCGAGGTAAATCACTTACGCCTGGAGGAGGCGAACTGGATGACACCAATCCTCGAGTACTTGCGTGACGGCTCCCTCCCGAGAGACAATGACGATGCCAAGAAAATAAGATTCCGGTCCTCCCGTACCTCATCATCGACAGACCATCTCTACCGGCGAGCTCACTCCTTACCATACCTACGATGCCTCGGACCGGCCGAGTCCCGAGACGCCATCGGGGAGGTACACGAGGGCATCTGTGGCAACCACCGGGAGGAAGAGCATTGGCTCACAAACTCATCCGCCTTGGTTACTTCGGCCAACACTCCTCCGGGACGCTATATCATTTACAAGGCAATGCAAGGCCTGTCGGTTCAACGCCCCAAACGTACCAAAACCGTCCCGGCCACTAGAGACGATGATCGACCCATGTCCTTTTGCCCGGTGGGGAATTGACTTGATCGGGCCCATGCCCAAGTGCCGGTGGTGTTGAACACGTGGTAGTCGCCACCGACTACTCCACCAAGTGGACGAGAGGCTAAGGCCCTCAAGTCCATCACTTCCCGGCAAGTACGTCCTTCATCCGGGAAAACATCATCTGCCGCTTCGGTATCCCTCGAGTCATTGTCACCGACAACGGTAAACAATTCGACTCGCATCCTTCAGGAAATTCTCTTGGGAGAAGGGCATCACCCTTTTCTTCGCATCGGTAGCCCACCCGCGGACCAACGGTCGGGTGGAGGCGATTAACAAAATCCTGAAGAGAACCACGAGGACCAAGCTCGGTGATAAGAAAGGCGCGTGGCCGAACTACTACCGGAGGTTCTTTGGGCGTACCGCACCTCGTACAAGGCTGCCACCGGTGAGACACCATTCTCCCTCGCTTTCGGTGCGAGAAGCCGTGGTACCGGTTGAAATCAATTCCACAACACACCGGATCGACACATATGATCCAAATGAAAATGAAGAACAGTTGTGTCTCAACCGGGACCTACTCGAGGAACGTCGGGAACAAGCCGACCTCCGGAATGCGGAACACAAAACCAGCTCAAGCGCAAGTTTGATGCGAAGGCAAAGTGCCGGTACCTCGGGGGGACTGGGCACTACGAAGGGTAAGGCAAAGTACGAAGAACTCGGCGGCCGCTGACTTTCGACCAACGGTGGGAAGGCCCATACGGGTAGTCGAAGTCCTCGAAGCCGGGGAACCTACCGGCTCATGGACTCCACCGGGTGCATGCTCCCACATCCATGGAATATTGAGCACCTTCGCTACTACTACCCATAAAAAAATATATATATATATAAAGCCCGGAACATACCGGCTAAGTGGACTTTGCCACTTCCCAAACACTTGTAATCATTATTTACCATAGTGAAACTCCTACAGTGGACGTAGCCTAGGACTCGCATTGAGCCAGGTGAACCACTATAAAATCTGTGTCTCCATGAATGCTTGTCCTCCTACCGATAATGCATAAATGCCAAGAACAAAAATGAAACTTCTGTAAGACATGTGGCCGGTACCGGCGACCCCATGCGTAAGTTTTGATTATGTTACTAAGCATGTGGCCGGTACCGGCGACCCCCATGCGTAAGTTTTGATTATGTTACTAAGCATGTGGCCGGTACCAGCTACCCCCATGCCAAACTTCGTAAGACATGTGGCCGGTACCGGCGACCCCACGCGTAAGTTTTGATCATGTTATTAAGTATGTGGCCGGTACCAGCTACCCCCATGCCAAACTTTCGTAAGACATGTGGCCGGTACCGGCGACCCCCCGTATGCATAAGTTTTGTTACGGTAAATTCAGCATTCTACCGGTATCAATTACCTACATGATATGAATACTAAAGAAAGCAATACCGGGAGCGAGACTGAAAAAAAACCAGCCCTCCCGAGTGAACAGTTGGTATCATATGAAAAACAGGATTCATAGAATAAGGCGAAACACGCCATTGTTCAAAACAATAAATAAGGGCCTTATGGCCAATTCAAGTGCTGCCTCCCGGTAGGGGCCCCTACCGGGAAAGATGTTCAAAAAAGGGTTTAAATCCCCCCACAAAAAAAAAGAAGAGAAACAAAATCAAAATACATGGCCCTCGGCCGGTACCACCCAAACATGGGGGGACTTTACTCCTCCGCCGTGGCCGTGGCTCTTGCTCCGCTTGGGCCGGGGCCACCGGCCAACTCCTCCTCGATCTCCTCGAGGATCCCCGGTGCTCATCATCAACATGATCATCGGTGAGCTCGGCACCGGGAGCTGGCTCCGGTCCTGTTCGGGAAGGCCTCCTTGATCTTGCCAAGGATGTACGCACCACCGTCGATGTAGGCGGTGGCCTGCTCCACGGCTCGCCCTCGGTCGCGACGGTAGGCGAGGACGGCCTCCTTCTTGGCCTCACCGAGAGCCGCCTCCGGGCGACGATCGAACTCAACTTGGAGGCGGGCACTCTCGGCCGACACCGCGGCCTTGGCCTTATCCTCGGCCTCCCGAACGAGCCTACCGGCTTCGGCTTTGGTCCTCTCGAGCTCGGCCTTTGTCTCCTCAAGCGCGGCCACCGCCCGCTCCTTCTGGCCAAACATTGTGTCATAGCCATTCTGCAGGTTCTCCACCTGCCCACCCAGCGTGTGCCATTCCTTCCACACCCGGCGGTCCAGGGCCAACTCTTCAAATGCCAGCTGTAACACCGACACAACAAGGGGTCAAAAAAAAGAAAAAAAGAGAAGGAGGTGTAGAGGTAAAGCAAGGGTACCCTCTGCTTGCACTGGAAGAGCAGATCCCTCTGGTCGTTGAGGGTCATCTCCGGGAAGGCGGCCAGCCGGGAGACCGGGAGCGGATCCTCCAGCGCTTTCTTCACGCAGCCGCGGAAGAGCGCATTGTTCTCGGCCGGGATCTCCCTCCCGAAGATTGAAGCCGACTCCGAGCTATGCATGGCCAGGGTGGTGCCGGTATCCGCTGCAACCTGGGCCACCTCGTCAGCGGTAGCATCTTGGTCCCTCTGCCTCTTCCGGTGGCTCCTCACCTGTTCAACAAACTACTACAAATTTTAGTACCGATACATACCGGTACAATCGGAACAACGACGACAGGAACAGACTTACCTCCTCGCGAGCAGTACGTTTTTTGGAGGCCCCGCCCGTACCTCGGGGGGCAACCTCAAGCTCCGGCCCACCGGCACCATCGGCATCGGTGCTGGCCTCCAAATCCACCGGAGTCGTCTCGGGGCCGGCCGGACCTTGTGTGCCCTCCTCTTCCTCTTCTTACGGCGTCATCTGCCGCGGCCTTGGCTTGCTCGGCCTCGACCAGTGAGCCTCGGGCACCGGGTCCCGACCCCGGGACCTTCTTGACCTGGTAGAAGTCCCTCCTTTCTCGGACCATGCTTTCGTCGTCCCCGAGAGTTCGGTACCGACGGAATTGGCGAAGGACTGCGTCGGAACCACCGGTCGAAAAAAAAAAAAAAAAAACAACATAACGGTGACAATGGAGAAGCCACGGCACCGACCCAAAAGTCACTTACATGGGCTGGGAACGGGAGCTAGGCCCGACAAATGGAGTGAGTACCGGTTGAGCAGAACGGTAGACCTCCTCAACACCAAAGAGATGTTGCCGCGAATCCACGCGATCTCCCTCTCCTGCTCCTCGGTCGGCTTCCTCCAAGAGCGGTCAACCGCAAAAAGAAACAAGTGAAGCAACGGTTAGTATAAGAAACGGGAAGTACACGGACATAAAGGCTTCATGTCAAACAGTCTCGGTACGGGAGCTTCACTAAAGGTAGACGGGACCCTCTTCTCCGGTACGGCCGCATCGGTAGGAAACTCCCACCGACCCCCCACGAAGAAGTACCTACTCTTCCGGGTCTGTCGGGAAGTAGGATTGCCAAACACGAGTGGATCCCTAACAATCTCGGGACTCTCACACTCGTGACTCTCCACATCATGCTCACCGTTCATCCCTTCCGGATGCGAGCATCTTTCTTCAAGCAGCACCGAGTGGCTTGCTTGTACTTGTACACGTAGTCTACCCACTCGGTATCCGGCGGGAGCTCGCTGCAAGGCTTCGCACCGAGCGCGGCTTGTACCGGCCCTTGTCGGCCTTCGAGTGACCCTCCGGGGCCCACGGTTGAAGACTACCGCCAGGTCCGGCTCACCGAACCCGCGGTGGTAGTACAACGTATACAAGGCGTTGAGGTACCGCCGGGTATTTGGGTTCGGCCGAGCAATGGCCGGGCCTACCTCGGCCGAGAACCGTTCTCGAAACGCCGGTAGCGGAATCCGCGGACCCTCTCCAAAGAATGCCGGATGCACTAGGGTCTCGCCCGTGCGCGGACGCACTCCCGAGCTCCCCTTTCTCCGGTAACCGCATGCTCACCGTGCCGGGGATGTTGAACGCCTTCCTCAACGCCACCAAATCCCCCTCGGTGGACGCACTCAACTTAAGCCGGTCCACCGCGAACCCTGCCGTACGGGAGTCCTACTACTACTTGGCGGGACTTAACGTACGGTTCCGAGGCGAGGGGCTCTAAGTCCTCACCGGTGGTAATCCCCCTCACCACCGTCCGAATCACCCCGTCCGGGCGAGAACCGGCTGGTTCTTGGCGAGCAAGAACTACGGTTCCGGTGCTTGAGCCGGAGTCCGAACCAGCCTCCTCCACCGATGAGCTCCTTTCGGCTCTTCACCGAAAAGGCATTGCCACTTCGGCACTCTCGCTCCCCGAGGTAGACATCTGCAAAAAACGGACTAAGGTTCTTAACGGGAAGGATCACCTATGCCTATGCAACCTAGCTCGGTACTAAGGCTGGACACCGGTACTCAAACTACGTTACAACAAAGCAAAGCAGAAATTAAAATAAAGGAGATCGGGGCATCGGTACTTACGGTTGTTGCAAGCCGAAAGTCGAGGTACCGAATGATCAAACTCGCACTACCGATGCACGCTCTCGCTCTTCTACCGACGGATTGCGAGCTCGGGAGGTGAAATTCGCAAGAATGAAGTGAAGAAAACTCTCTTCACCCCCATATATATAGCGGTGGTCAACCCATCTCGACCGTACGACGTGAACCGTCGCGGTCCGGGATGATGACACGTGGCAACAAGACGGTTGAGCTTCCCCACGACGTTCCGGATCAACCCGGGCACGACACGTGTCACCCCACCACCTCGGCCGTTACGCCGAGGAGCCCCAACGGCCACGACCCTTCAACTCCCCTTAAAACTCGGAGCGGTGCGGTTACAACCCCCAACCGGGAGGAACCCCTTGTTCGGGGACTTAGGGGACTACATGGGACGGTACCAAGCGTCGCCGCGGCTGCCCCACCGACACTTCGCTACATCCCGATATGAACTTCGGATTAAGTCCCCGACCGTGAGCTTCCTCTTGCTCGGGACTTGGGGGACTTCGTTGCTACCATTTCATATCTTTACGGGATAGACCCGAAGTAGCTCACTATCACCGGGAGCAGCCTTCTTATAGCCCCATGACCGACTCGGTAGGGCTCCCCTACCGAGGACATAATCTCTACAACGCCCGGGACATCTACCGAGGCTCGGTAGGGTTCCCCTACCGAGTATGCGCCCCGGGCCGCGGTCGAAGCCCCGGCGTACCCCGCCGGTACCGGTAAGACCAGCCGGGTGTACCGACAGCAAGCTCTCCCTCTGGCTGCACATAGACGTCTCCTGACCAGGTACCGGGAGTGGCCAGCCCCGCCGGTACCGGCACGGCCACCTGGCACATGTGCTTATCCACTACCTTGCAGATCGCACTAAGTCGCACGCCCATGCTGCACTAGGCGCCGCCGTCCCTCGATGCGCACGTCGAGGTAGTGGACCAGAGAATATTCCTCGTGTCAGGGGATGTCCCCCACGCCAGGGAAGCTTGTCTCCGACCTCACCTCATATATAAGGAGTCCTCACTCCTCATTCAGGTAGGTTCTCTCCGAATCCCAAAACTCTATGCTCTCAAACACCCATCGGTACTAACTTGAGCGTCGGAGGGTCTTCGGTCGGTACACGCCGACCTCCCAGACCGATCTTGTGCTTTCAGGTACCCGCGCACGACGTTACCGGGCAGCTGGGAAACGGCAGAAACAGCGTTCTAGGTTTAGACTCATCGATTAGGCCACTTGTGTGATTTGTATTGCTCCTTTTAAGGATGCTCATATTAAAGATTGTAATCCTATATTGATTAATAAAATTTCTGCTTGTTTCAAAAAAAAAAAAAAAACAATGCCCTAGTTATGAAAACATAAAATTAAAACTACAACTACATTTAAAACTAAGGAAGAGAAGAGAATAAGGACAGAGGTGTGCCCTCCCTCCTGGGGTGGTTTTAATGGTGTGGTGAGGAGGTCTATTTATAGGGAAATGCGGAAGTGAATGGACGGAGGAGGAGAAAGAAAGAGATGGCCTTGCAAAGGGATAAGGTAAAGGGTGGAAGATAAGGTGGTGATGGTCGAAAGGAGCAAAAAATCAGATTTTTCCATAAAGGAAATTTGATTTTTCTTCCAAGCTAGGTAATGGGAATGGTGAGGTGGCAGCTGAGATGGCAAAATTGATGTGGCACCGGAGTTGTGTCTCTCCACCATGTGTGGTGAATTTTGAGTAGTGAGTCGCCAAAAGTGGTGGTTCAAGTGAAAAACTTGCCGGTCCATTATTCCTCCTTTTCTGATTTCTGGACTGTTTCGAGACTCAATTTGATGGTCTTCCCGATCTTGAATTTTTACACATGACTACTCTAAAGAAAGCTCTTGATGTCTTCTTTTCAACCGTATATGGTTTGTAAAGATCTAATGCCGGATGAATCAGTTATGGACAAAACACTGCTGCTAACTCAGTCTTTTACTGGAATGTGGTTGTTGTTTTAATTCACAATGGGAACCTTAGATGTCTCAAAATATTCTAAAAATATTCATGAAGATACTTCAATATGTTAGAAACCATTTTCAATTGGAATCACTTCAACTTTTCATCTGATGAATATTTGGTGAATATTTTATGTTTGTAGCTCGGAAGTTAAATCTATTTTCAGCATTTCCTAGATGTGCTAGGAAAGTCTCCAATTTGCTCTATTTGCCTCATTTTCTCCTTAACTCTTCAAGATACCTATAAAACGTAAAAATAATATAAATAACTTGAATCAATACCGAACTAGCAAAGGAAGATGTAGAGAATTTAGATACAAATATCGCATAAATATGCTCCATCAGTCCATTACAAATTAATCATCATTTGATTCGTTATATAGACAATATTTAAAAAATTGCTAGACAATATGTGGGAGATGAGGACGGGTTAATTTAGCGCCTAGGCTATTTTTTTTAAATTACTTTAATTTTATTAATTTTATTTTTTTATATTTGACGTTTGTTAAGAAACATTAGCTATATCTCTTTGTTTATTATTTTAATTTTATTTATTTTTAAAGTGTTGACATTAATTATCACACAACTCTAGCTTTAAATTACGCACCCATTTAATCATAGAGAAATTTTTCCATGTGACGGTCACTGATTTGTATGTGATTTACATACAAATTAGGTCTCTAATCATCAATTTTATGCTAGTTCGATGACCATTTTAGAGTCTCTAATCATTGTTTGCACACTTGTAGATAAATCGAGCATCGGAATGATATTGAGAGCAAAAGGGTGCGTTTTGGAGCTTTTTGTGCATTTTCGGCTAAAAGACGAAAAGTCAACCCGAAGACCGTTGGTCAACTCATGGTTAACCCCGACTTTAGAGCGTCAAAAAGTCAAACATCAAATCCCAAGAGTGAAGCACAAGAGAATTTCGGAAGATTGACTAAGAAACCAAAATGTCAAGGAAAGTCAACCATGGTCAACTCCGAAGGTAAAAGTCAAAGTCAAAGACGAAGTCAACCTTGTGATTCACCACAAGAAGGTTCCAAGTCAACAAGGACCATGATAGATACTATGAGGTCACCCCTTGGTGATTCCTCTCATTTGTTTCTTATGTGATTTTACCTCATTGTCATTCATTAAACCTTTATTAGATCTAACCCTACTTATCCTAGCCCTCAATTCCTCTCATTTTCACCTATATATAGCCTACTTTATCTCATTTAGGTCATCTCCCATCTCTCATCTCTCATCTCCCATCTTTAGCTAGCCACCACCACCCATCACTCTCATTTCCTCTCTACCTCCTCTACACTATAATCCATTTTTGCTAGAGATCATCACCAATTCATCAAAGGACATTATCAAGAGCTAAAGAGTAGAAGAGTGGCCACCTATTGAGCATCTCTCATCCTTACTCTCTCTTTTATTTATGTTTAGTGCTTTAATTTGTAATTTGATGATGTTAATTAATTGTAATGATTAGTGAGTAGTTAGCATTCTTGGGGACTATGGTTGTGTATCCTAGTCCAATGTGACTATGTGATGCTTTGATTGATGAATAAAGTCTTTGTGATTCATGAATACATATACTATCTATGTTACTATGTGTTGATTGTATGTTTTAAGACTTAGTCACTCTTTGATATGCAATTGACCTATCTAGTATGTGAATTGTTTGGCTTGACCTCCTTACTCTTCTTTAGACTATGGCAATATGTGTGATGAGCATGTTATCTTATGTAGCTCTCAATTCGGTGCTTTACGCCTCCTTTCGTTCTATCCCCTCGCGGAGAGTCCCTTTGACCCTAATAAGTCTTAGGAATACCTAAAAGGGAATTCATTCCACATCGATAACATCGGTGGAATGGTGGATTACACATGTGTTGCTTGTTTGAGTCTCTAAGCTTCGACACTTTACGTCTCTTAAGCACTTTAGGAGATTCGGTATTAGGTAACTGTCACGCCCCTAAATCCGAGACCAATATTATATTGTAATATGGTGTCCGAATTTATGACGCGAATGAAATAATTAAAACATAAAATAAATCAAATGAAACAAATGTCTGAATAATACTTTTATTTGAAAATTAAAAGAATATTATCTTACAATATCAGAGTTTAATAAAAATACATAATATAAAATATTTGTTTAAATGTTCATCCCGTTTTCCCCCAAGCATCGTAACCTGAAAACAAGAAGGTGTAGCATCATGAGCAACACAGGCCCAATAAGTACAGCTTACATTCTTATATTAATGTATCTTATAAGACATCAAAATCGAACAACCAATCAAAAATGTACTAAGAACATTTTACGTTGCTTCATACCAATTATAGTGAATATAATCCACATATATCAAGAACGTTTTTAACCCAAATAATTCAGTCTCAAAAGTAATCGACTAACATTGCAGCATTGATATAACCTAAAATTAAATATGTTCAATCGACATATTATAATATCAATATATCACAAGTAGATATTAGTTATCTCAAACACTATATGCACCTTAGCATATTACAAATATGTATTGATTATCTCCATGCTAAACAATATACGCAACTTAGCATGTTACCATCGAAGTTCATAAATCAAATAATAAGAGTTAGAGAAAAAGTATACAAACCAAGTGAATTTATAGTTATACTGGTCACACACAAAATAAATCCTGTAATGTAACAGGATAAGCCGCAGCATACCGGGGTCCAAAATACCCAAGCATGTATACCCGAGGATCGATTTCTCGTTCCCTAGAGGTATAATAGTGCACTATCTGAGGGACATGAGCCCATAGCTAATCACCCAAAATAAACCCTTGTGATTCCAGTATTTCACTTAGACCAAGTAGTACTATGACTTGGTACAAAAATCTCCAAAACAAAGAATTCTAATTATTAATATAGAATTAGAGACTAAATTAAAAGCCTATAATAAAACTTATAGATTAACTTATAAGTCTATAACAAAGCTTTATACAAAATAACCAACCATTATTTCACTCCTAATAATATATTCTTCCATACATGTTAATATATATACATGTATAATACTAAGTTGATATGTTCACTTTAATAAATAAAATCATGCACCAATATGAGATTAATAGATAATCATGTGCAAGTAAAATACATACAAAAGAGAAGCATATGTAAAACAAGATATACATATGTTCATAAACATAAAACATAAGTAATTGAACTTATTATGTATTAAGCAAGATCATATTCTTTAGTAAATAAGTATAAACATATGTATTACAATAATAAGTAGAAACATATGTAATTCAAGATAAACATATGTAAAACACAAGTAATTTAATAAGAATATAATTTATAGCAAATAATCATAAACTTATGTAGAACAATATATATGTATGTATATAAATATAAAACATAAGTATAACAATAGAATATAATAGCATGTATAACTATAAATAAAATACAAGTATTAAAGAAATTAGTTATGATATAATAATTTAGGTTATTATTAATATTTTCAATTTTTAGTCCAAGTCCAAGTCCATGGAAGTTCATAAATGATTCTTCTATTAGAATCATCAAACTTCAAATTTTGTTATATTGTCCACCACAAGTCCAAAATAATCAAGTGAGTACACTATTTCAAAGGAGTTTTCATAGGGAATCAAATGGTATAGTCCAAGTCAACATATCCAAGATGTCCAAGTCCATAAATGAAGAATGTCCAAAACAGTCCATAATTATATATGCTCTGTTTTTAACCTTTTTAACTTAAACTGTTACGTACTGTAAACCTGACTAATAATTATGATATTCTCCAGATTAGAAGTTCAGGTTCTAAGCTTCATTTTGATATAAAGATCACAAAATTTGGTTAAGAGATGAGTGAGATATGACCACATGAAGTTATGAACAACAAAGAGGTTTTCCAGTGAGCATACTAGATAAATACTTAGATTTAGAAAGTTTTACCCGTTGGATGAATACTAAATTTGGATATAGAATACTAGACACAATATGGAACAACTTTGATGAAGAAGTCAAGATGATAAATTGAGCCGAAGTATATGTTTAAAGGTTCACAAGTTGACTGCCGGAATAACTTTAGAAAACAGGATTTAAGTTTTCTATAAAACTTATCCCTTTCTATTTTCTTCTTGCTTGTGCACTTTGATAAACTTAAAGATAAAAGACTATAAGGATGTATTCTGTACTTACATGAAATGAAGTGATCAATAGAAGGTTGGAAGATTGAATTCAAATTGGGACTTCACAAGATAACCAAGTTCTTGGACAAGGTTACTTTGACTAGTTAGGGATTGTTTTCTCTTCAAAGAGCTTCTAAGTGAAGTTTCTACACTATTGAGAGGCTGAAGTAAGAAGAGCTAGAGAGTAGAGAGAAGAGTATTGTGAATTGGCAAAGAACATAATAGCTGAAACCTTGTATTTATAGGCTAGAGAATACACTAACCTTACTTAAATTAGTTTCTAATCTAGCTAGTTAACCATAGTAAATAGGCAAGTTAAACAAAGACTTTTAGTCTACCTAGTGAACCTTAAATAAATAGCAATGTGCACAAAGACTTTGAAGACTGAAATTGGTGTGCTGGAAATGATGAAATCAGCAGCTAAAAATGCTTAGATCAATATGTTAGATCATGCTTGCATCACAAGCTTAAATCCCTTTCTTCTTGTGCTCAATGTATATTGTAAAAATCATAACTAAATCTAGAAATATGGTTTTCAGGTGATTCCAACTCTGAGAGTTTCTTTAAGATGTCTACTACAAATCATTAGAAGACTATGTCATCAAATAATGAACATATTTGGGCAGTTTTTACGAAATAATCGACTGGGTCAGAACAGCTTTGAAAATACATTAAACTTCCGCTGACCATAACTTCTTCGTATCATCTCGGAATTTAACGCGCCGCATGTCTATGAACTCGTATCGACAAGCTCTACAACTTTCATGAAGAAAGTTATCAGAGAAAATTAACGGATAAGAAAGTCAACTTTTGACCCCCTCGAAAATAAAACATTTCGAGTAAATATTTGTTCCAAAATATTTCCGCTTCACAAATTAGTTAAGAAAACTAATATCCAACCTTTACTTAATTTCAAGAATATTCAAGAAATTAAATATGAAAGTTCGGGGTATTACAGTAACATAGAGGGATCTCCTATGACACCTAGAGAGTTTGAATGACCCTAATAATGCATTTGAATACCTTTTGAAGCACGGTCCTAGAACTATAACATAGCTAGGATACGGGACTTGATTTATGACCACATTGGCTTGATTTCATTGTTGTGAGTATTACTTGTTGCATTGGGCAAATGGGTGACCCGAAACCCCAACGTTTTATATTAAATTTCACACACATTTATCTTTACTTACTTGCATTACTTTCCTTGTTTGCATTTACTTGTTGCTTGTCTTTATATTTTGTCATTTCTTTCCAAAACCGAACACTACTACTACATCACTCATTATTTAAACCATACACCCACTCTATTCACTTCTATTCTCTCCATCATAGCAAAAGTCACTCACCTCACACACTACCTTGGGATTGAGGAGCCTCTGATCCTCGTCGGAACGACAACCCCTTTCTTAAACTATACTTACCTCTTACTTTGACGATGAGTTAATCACCCCCCGTTAGCAAGCTGAAATGGCGTGACTTTCCAATTAAAACCTGCCATGTGGAGTTTTTTAATAACTCAACCTTGAGAGTTGAGACTAGCACCCAAATCCGTTATACACGCCCATTTTTCTCAATCTTCCCTCTTCATGATCGACTCTCATTTATCTCATTCTCTCCAACCTCTTCTCTCCTAATCCTCCCACATCAATATCGAACCATCAACAAAATCAAGCCATAGTCCATATAGCTATTGGGTTCATCGATTTATTGGAGAGAGAGAGAGAGAGAGAGAGAGAGAGAGAGAGAGAGAGAGAGAGGATTTAGTGGATCATTTCTTCTCCATCGACGATCTCCAAGCACCAGCCAATGACACAACCACCAAAACTAGGCTAGGAGAGTCCTACCCCACCTAGGTATCCGCCCATCTCCCACCTAAATACTGACCATTTTTTCTGGTCAATTTACCACTAATCTAGGTGTATGGCCACCGACTAGCACCTTGGCGGCTGCCTAGGTCGATTTTTACAATATTGTATATAGGATAGAGCGACATGTTATTGATAAAAAAAATGATAAACCGGTCCGGATCAACCCACCATCATGATTTGTTTTTTGAATTACAAAATATATTAAAGAGAAAATATCCTATGGATCAAATACAAACTACAATCAAAGGCTAACAATGACGGAAGAACAGAAGTAGGAAATGATTACACCAAGTACTATTTTGAGAATTAGAAATTTTTCAAGACACCTTAAAGATACATTTGATCATGGTGATTAATAATAAAGAGTCACCCTCTACTCTTGAAGATATTGAATTTGAAGACAAGTAACCCAAAGTAATCTTGCTTTTAACCCAATCATCTTTACTTGGAGAACTGATGCATAACCAATAGGAATGGAGCCAACGCAGTTTGTAATATCATTGCGATCTCTAATAACAACCCAAGAATTGGAGGTTTGAGCATTAAAAGAAATATAAAATAATACGAGTGAAATACTTTTATGAAAGTATAGTATATTTCTTATTAAAATAAAAATTTTACAAATACCAAAAAATAATGTGTCTCATTTTAAATTTGTCGTTATAGGAACTTCTAATCCTTTTCAAATCTCGTATTTGAACTTGCACAAATTTTATGAGGGGTGACCTTATGCTTCGTAGGGCCATCGACTTTTTTAAGTTATTCATAATGTACTACATAACAAACAAATAAACAAGATTGAAAGAAAATATATGAATGTGATGCATACTCTTCCAAAGTTCATTATGCGATATTTCAGAACTTATAAGCCTGTTATATGGACTAATACCCAACATAACTAAGATCAATGTTCTTTTTATTAGTCACTAGCTTTCCTACACGCGTTTTGTGCGTGTGGAAGGTGGTACTTGTGCTTGCGAGAAATGTTTCCAATTATTTAGTTTTGTTTTTGCATTACTTGCTGTTGTTTTCTTATAATACTTTTGAAATCAAATAATGAAATAATAAAAAGAAATAAACAAGTGGGCAAGTTTTTTTTAGAGGGAAAATTAAATTAGAAACTAAGAGGAAGGATTAAAATCCTTCAGTAGTACATCAGAGATAAAAATTTGGGGACATATTACCCCTGGAACTACAAACATTAACAAGCAAGACATGTCGAGCATTGCCATGAGCCACCGAATTGGCTTGACGTTAAACATGATGGAAGGAAGAACTTGGGAGAGTAGAGAGACCCCCACAATATCCTCATAAATTGGTCCAAGAGTTTAGTGAACATGTGACTGTTGCTTGATTGCAGAAAAGAGAATCATGGAATCGGTTTCAAAGACTACACGTGATAATCTCTTCGTAAGATGGACAAATTGATATAGGGCCCTCATATTAATTAATTAATTTATTTATTTATTATTATACTATCTTATTGTTTTAATTGTAGTATATTTAAGTTTATTTATTAGTTAATATAGGTTAGAAATGACTAATTTTAGGTTTTTAAAAATTTAACCACAACTCATTTTTTTGGTTTTATTGTTTCAATTGGTATAACTAAATGGAGCTCACACATTATATGTGTGGTAAAGTGGGAGATGGAGAAAAATATTGGATTGTGAGATATTTTAATTTTTAATTTTTATTAATTTGACTTTATTACCTTTTTTCGAACTTTTTTTTTAATATATAAAAGATATATAGGTAAAAAAAGTTAGTTATGATTGACAATACTTTTTTTTATAAATATAATATATATTCTATGAGACTACTGCAAAGAATGAAAAGATAACTTTTATATGCCTAATAAATAGGCAAATACATACCCGACAAGCAATTTTTTTTCTTATAAATTTTTATTACCCTTTGATATTGTTTTTTTTTATAATGTCCCTTTAATATTGTTGGTTTCTGTTGAAGGATACCCGATTTGTGTGTGTTTGTCAACCTAGGAGTATCTAGTTATGATTGCATAAGGAATGTATTGAATAGGAATCCTTTTCAATTATGGATTGTATCTTGTATTCCTCTATATAAAGAGACACATATTCATCAATAAAGATATCTCTCTTTCCTGTGCTATTTACTCTCTCGCTTTCATACTCAATATTCTACAACACGTTATCAGCACGAGCTCTAGCCCTGAGACACAAAAACCCTAGAAATCCCCAAATCTTTGGATTTCCCGATCGCACTATCCGTCCGGACGCCATCCCCCTCCGTCCGGACGCCGAAGTTTCTGCCGAGAAGAAACAAGGCCGGATCTTCCTTCTTTGCCGCTGCTACCTCCTCCTTGCTGCTGCAAACGTCGATCCCTGCAAATCCTAAACATCAAGAAAGAATCCAAGTAAGTTTTTATAAACGTTTCATGCTTTCTTGATTGATGCGGTAGTGTTTTTCATCGGGGACTTGCAACCTCCATTCTTCTACCTCTCACCTTTCTTATAACGTGAGATATAATGCGAGATTCATCAAACTATGAGAAGCATTAGGGGAGCGATCGAGCTTCATATCGCTTGCGAAATGTGTAAGTCATGAGCACCTCTAATGTCATCATGCTATTGATCGATGACATTCTTAAGAGCCGAATTGTGGGGATTCGAGTTATACCTCCGGGTAAGGAATCCGTAGAGAAGAAGAGACCTTGAACATGGTGTTCATTGTAAACCCTCCGGATGAGAAATCCGTAGAGAAGAAACGACCATATTACACCAAACGTTTCACCTAAATCCATTATATGGAAATCGTTTCTTGGGAGCATAGCTCAGAAACTATATTGTGTTTTCGTGGGAAGATTAAATTCCGAAAACTAACATTAATTCTCTTGTTGTTTTTCAGGAATGAGCAACCTAAACAAGTTGGACTTTACGCCCTTGGATACCACTGGTATCGGATATCATAAGTGGGTTCGCGATGTCCGCAACCACTTGAAGGCAAAGGGAATCATCTCAACTATCCGAGAGCCACTTGTCGCGACCGGCATTGCAGCCGAGGCCGCACCTGCTCAAGGAGCAACGAGTGTCGCCGCTGTAGCTGCCATTGCCCGAGCCACCGCTGAGGATTTAGAGGCTAAGAATGTCAAAGCTATCATCCTCATGATTCGCCATATGGATGAATCTCTACAATCTGAGTACCTCAATGAAGAGGATCCCCGTAGACTATGGACTCGAAGAGCGGTTCGGCAATGTCCGTGAATCCTTGCTTCCTGACCTAGAGATGAAGTGGCAAACTCTGCGCTTCTGTGATTATTCCTCGGTCCTAGAGTTTAACTCGGAAGCACTCTGCATCAAATCCCTGATGGAATTCTGTCAGAGGATAATTACTGATGCGATGTTGATTGAGAAGACTCTCTCTACCTTCCCCGTCTCTGACCTTGTAGTTGCAAAGAACTACCGTATTGAGGTTCAGCAAAGACGGATCACAAGATTCCATGAGCTTATTTCTGCTCTCTCTGTTGCTGAAAAGCACGAGAAGATCCTTGTAAAGAACTATAATGCGAGGCCCGTGGGAACAAAGGCAATTCCGGAGAACCATTATAGTGGCGCCCCAAGAGGAGGCCGCCACGAGCGAAACCCTAAACAATGGGGTAATTCGGGACGTTCGGGTCCATATAATCGCTCTGCTCAAGAAGGTAGTCGCCAAACTAGGCGAGGGGGAGGCCGTAGAGGCTACCCTAGAGAGAACCGCGCCGTTGGACCTATAGTACCCACGAGAGCCAATGTCGTGCCCCTCAAGATGAGGGCACCGCATGCGATAGTCGCCACTCAATCAAAGGATTCTGACAATACATCTTTATGCTATAGATGTGGGCAAACCGGTCATTGGGCAAACCGGTCATTGGGCAAAGATTTGTAAAGCATCTCTGAATGTCGCTAACGCATACAAACTGTATCGTGAAGACTCAGAAGCCAACAACTTGGAATAAGAGAACGACGAAGAGGACGTCGATATGAGGGTTGATGACTTTGAAGCTGGGAGGAGTGATGACACTCAAGATTTCGCTTAAGTCTTATTTTTCATTGTAATTTTGATTTAGCTTTTGGTTAGAAACCAATATCGAAACTTTGGATGTAATCCTTTTGGCTATATCTTTAATAAATCTTTGAGTTGATTACTTTCCTCGATTCTACTTTATGCATACATTCTTCTTGCCTAATGGCTCCTTAAATTGATATTATGCACAAGTCCTTAAAGATATAAGCGCCAAAGGATACCATGCCGAAACGCATGATGAGAATGGGAAAGAATCCCTTTGCATTACCTCTAATGACTTCGGCAGAAAACGCATCTTAGAGAAGGTTATGTGTCTCTCTAGTGTGTTGTACGCTATGATGCATGGAAACGGCAAAAATTGCCGAATCCTCGTACCGATACCGAAAACGGGTTGGATACGTGATGGAAACGGTTGGAAACTCGTTTCCAGTGGAAGACCCGTTGGAAACGTGATGGAAACGGGTGTATCCAAGATTGGATACGTTTTGTTGTGATTAATTGGGAAACGTGAGCTCGAAAGAGAGAGATGGAGAGGGGGGGAGAAGAAGAGGGAGAGAAAAAGGAGACAGGCGATATCTGGGCTATTGCGGTGGAGGTGTTAGGTACTTAGGTGGGAAGAACAAAGGAAAGAGGAAGATTGGCTGTGGTGGTTTCTGTGGCAGAGGAGAGAGAGGAGAAGTAGAGAGAGAGCAGGGGATGATCACAAGAAAAAAGTAGGAAGAAGACGAGAGGAAGGTGAGAACCGTGAGATTGTTTTCATGCTATAATGGACTTTGACCAGAGCTTGCCACGTTATGGAAATTTCATCCAAAGGCTAAAAAACTGCCAGCATCTCCTCTTTTAAATCAAGATCAATTCTTCCCAACCCTTCACCTTTTTCCCCTTCGTATAAGTGTATATGCAGTTCTCTATCCCAATCAATTTTAGTGACCTTGTTCAAAAAATTAATTTTAGTGACCCATGCTTTATTAGTCACCATTAATTTTAATTGATCATATTTTAAAATACAAAAGTAAAATAAAATAAAATGAGTATAAATATATAGTTATATACAGTCCCCTTCACATGCGCACGTCCGCACGTAAACTAAAATGCGAACATATGCATCTCAACCAATTGACAACATAACTCAATCATCGGAACCGTTCATCGTTTAGATTTATTTTCAAAAATTATTCTTGCAAAAAATCAGCCGAATTGGAGATTGTTTGGTCATTTGTTCGTTGTATAGTTTACAGACAAATAAAGTCCGTCAGATAAGGTTGAAATGATGAATGTGGTAATCAAATGGCTAAATAATTTCCAATTTGAATTTTTATTTTATCAAAATGATCCTTGAATGATGGCCTAAAATATAGACGGTTTTGATCATTAGTTTGCACTCTCAATGAGGATGTTCGCATTTTATTTTACGTGCGGACGTGCGCATGTGAAGGGGGCTATAGTTATATATATTATTTTTTTATTCACGTTTCCTTGCCGTATCGTATCCTATAATTTTTAAAATTTGACGTTTCCCCGTTTCATATCGTATCGTATCCCCGTACCCGTTTCCGTTTCCGTGCTTCTTAGGACTTGTACGCAACCACTACTTGAGATATTGAATCAAACAAAGTCATTCGGGATGACCTCTTGGATTCAGACACATAATGGCTTTAGCAAGACAGATCGAGACATTCCTGTCATAATATGATGATCCGTATACTGAAAACTTCAGACGGATATCTATCCTATCGAGCTAATCGAAGCATGAATCAAAGGATGATTCAAGGAGATGCAAAACCAAACATAATAGCTTCTGTCTGAAGCATCCGTCCGGACGCTGTCACTCCAGAGAGCTTCTGTTCGAAGCATCCATCTGGACGCCCATTGATCCGTCTGGACGCCCTTGCTCCAGAAGAGTTTCTGTCCATCGCCCTCGACGAATCCGTCCAGACACCCATTGGTCCGTCCGGAAGCCCGGGCTCTGAAAAACAGGCTGGACCTTTTTGTATTATGTTCCGTCCGGACGAGGACCATTCCGTCCGGAAGCCGAACCTCCTGGACAAAAATGAACACTTCCGAAAACATTTCCGTCTGGACGAGGACTAGTCCGTCCGGACGCCCCCATCTGACCTCAATGTTTTCTTGAATATGGTTCATTCCGCCTATGCTTCTGATGCCTCTAAGGCTAAATGCTCGTCTTGCAAAGCCATGTTCCTTAGGGAACCTAGGACTAAGACCGTCCTATGCAAATGATTCTAAAAGTACTTCTCCCATTCTTACAGATAATTCATGGGGGATATATGTAGACCTATTCAACCACCAAGAGGGCCATATAAGGATTATGGTGTTGGTTGATGCGTAGACATGCTGGTCACATGTCACGCTATGGTAATCTCTTATGTTGCTTATGCTAAACTCCTAGCACATATAATTCGCCTGCGGGTTCACTACCTGTATCATCCCATTAAATAAGGCTTGATAATGCTAAGAGAGTTTACATCGAAGGCTTTCGATGACTACTGTATGTGCATACCCAGAATGGTCTTGCAGATGGTTATGAGGACATTGGTAATGCGCACCAATCTTCCTCCCTCTACCTGGGTGCACGCAGTATTGCATGCAGCTATGCTTATTCGTCTGAGGCTTATTGCCACCCAATCTTTTTCTACGCAACAGCTAGTGACTGGGTACGAGGCAAGCTTTTCGTACTTACGCGTCTTGGGTGTGCTACTTATGTGCCTACTACGCCGCCACAGCGTACTCAGATGGGTCCTCAATGACGAATGAGTATTTATGTTGGATTTGAGTCTCCAACCAAAATCCGCTATGTAGAACCCTTATCAGGCGATCTATTTTGTCACATCGATGAGACAGTCTTCCCGTCGTTAGGGGGAGATAAGAACGTCTACGTTCAACAGGAACGACGAGAAGTGTCGTGGCCTGTCCCCACTCTGTCTCATAACGATCCCCCTACTGCACACGTGACATCGTAGTGTGTAGACTTATCGATCTCTAGAAAGTCGTTGATTCTCTTCTGGACGCTTTCTCAGATCTTGAGTGACTAAATCATATATACCTGCTGCAAACCTGCAAGGAAGGAAGTACCTAAAAAGGGCTTCAGACTCAAAGACGCCGCGAATGCCACCCGAGAGGATGGGCAGGGTACCGCTGGCGCCATCACCAATAATGGTGGTGTTGTGGCTTAGGCCGTGGTTCCGCTGAGGAAGCGTGGGATGCCACCGGGTTTGAGGAATTCGCGCTCTAGGAAGCAGGCTGCGAAGGCACATAATCCTCTCATCAATACTCAAAATCCGACCCATGAGAACATTCCGGATTACGGTTATGTCCAAGTGACATCTCTGGAGGACGCTCCATCGATAGAACCTATCCGTGGGAATGTAGAGATCTCGATTCATTACACTAGTGTACATGGGCCGTGGGATAGAAACTCCATCGTATTCAATGATGTTTTCGCATATGCTTGTGCACGAGAGTTCATTGAGAATGATGATATTGAACCCCGCTCCGTTGAGGAATGCCAACGTAGAGTATATTGGCCTAAATGGAAAGATGCGATTCAGGTTGAGTTAGACTCACTAACAAAGAGAATGGTGTTCGAGCCCGGTGTGCCGATCCTTCTAGAATAAAACATGTTGGATAAATAGGTCTTTGTTAGAGTGCGTAGTGAGAGAATGAGATATAAGTCTCGCCTTCTGGCGCAAGGCTTCTCACAAACGCCCTGGAATCGACTACGATGAGACACCTCTCGTAATGGATGCTACTACGCTCCACAACCTTGTCAGTTTGGTAGTTTCCGAAGAACTGACGATGCAGCTTATGGATGTGGTCACATCATATCTCTATGGGGATCTAGATATGGAGATTAACCCAAGTCAAGTAGCTCCCGACCACGGAGCGCGTTTGCTAAGGTTGCAACGCTCACTCTATGGATTGAATTAATCCGGACGGACGTGGTATACCCGTCTAAGTGACTACTTGATTGGAAGAGGGTATGTGAACAATTAAATTATGCCCACTGCGTGTTGAGAGCACAACTTTCGGATTTGCATTGCAAAACCGAGTTTGAGATTAAAGATCTTGGGAAACCCAAAAGATGCTCATGCGTTAATATGGATAGGGTCCATCCTGATAGCACTCCCATGATTGATCGCAGCCTAGATCAAATGAAATATCTGTTTCGTCCAAGGGATGATGACGAGAACGTTCTAGAGGCTGAGGTGCTATGCTTAAGTTCAATATGTGCACTATTGTACTTAGCTCAATGCACAAGACCCAATATCTCATTTGATGTGAACTTGTTAGCTATCTATGCGCCCACGCAATGCCTTTGGACTGGCATAAAGAAAATCTTTCGTTACTTGAAGGGTACGATTGATATGGGCTTGTTCTATCCCTACAGAGAGTCAAATATAGGATAGGGTCCTATACTTGAAAGTGTTGTCGTACGTTCTGGGCGTCCGGACGAGGACCTTCCCTCCGGACGGACGAACATCAGAACGTTACTGCCCGTGTACAGCGTCCGGACGCCTTCCTTTCGTCCGGATGGATAACAGGTTGTATCACGATTACCCCTTATTCCCAAACTCTTGTGATGTTTTGGAAGGTTTTGCTAATGTTGGGTATCTCTCTGACCCTCTTTAAGGTTGTTCCTATATGGATTATGTATTTACCATGGGATACACCTTGCTATCTTGGTAGTCTATAAAACAGACGTTTGTCGCTACTTCTTCGAACTATGTTGAGATTATCTCCATGAAGTTGTTCGTTAGTGTATATGGTTAAGGTCCATAGTTACACATTTAAGAAGTACATGTGGTTTGAGGTCAACCACTGATGAACATATATGCATTTATGAGGATAATGCTACTTGCAAATGAGGCAAGGTTTCATCAGTGAGGACAATACCAAGCTTATCAGCAATAACAGAGAATTCCTCATGATTCAAATGAATCAAGTCCGTTCTGAGGACAATATAGTAGACTTGTTTACTAAGTCGCTATCTAAATCCACGTTTGAGAAGCATGTCAAAAGCATTAGTTTGCTTAATTTATTTGACCTCCCATGATTGAGGAAATCAGGGGGAGACGCAAACTTGAGGAGGAGTTTGACGTCTTGCTATGTCAAATGTGAAGAGTGTGTTGTACTCTTTTTCTCTTCGACCAATGTTTTTTTTCTCCCACTGGGTTTTTGTTACTTGACAAGGTTTTTAATGAGACAACGCGATGAGCACCACCTAGTGTTGACCGCACAATGAGGAGTGTTGAAGGATACCCGATTTGTGTGTGTTTGTCAACCTAGGAGTATCTAGTTATGATTGCATGAGGAATGTATTAAATATGAACACTTTTCAATTATGGATTGTATCTTGTATTCCTCTATATAAAGAGACACACATATTCATCAATAAAGATATTTATCTTTCCTGTTCTATTTACTCTCTCACTTTCATACTCAATATTTTACAACAGTTTCGTAATTCTTGAGTTTTCTACTATATTTAATATTTTATTCATTGCTCATTAAGGAAAAAAAAAACACATAAGATCTCTCGCCCTTAAAAATTCAAAGGAAAATTTAATAATTTTCTATTTGTCTACAGAAACATTTAATGCCTTTTTAATGCCTTATTTATTGTATTTTTGGCCTCTTAATTTCGCGGGCGGTTGCATTTGTTGTGCTGCACACAGCCACACAAGGCCATAACCATTACACATCGACGCGCACAGAGGTATGCCTTGTGGCTTGTGCTTTTAGTTCACACTCTTGACAGGAGGGGTATTTTCGTCCCTAAACAAAATCTCAACCCCAATGGACGTGTCCCACCCACAGGGCCACGCATGTGATCGCTGCAGATCTTTTTCGCTTGATGTGTCTGTATACCGGACAAGCTGCACCGTCTAGGGAAAACCGTTACTCCCCAGACGGACGGACAGGATTGAATCTTCAATTCAGTTGACAGCCTAGGGCAGCGCATGGATCGTGTCACGCAAAGCAAGCAATGACAACAGACACCTCCACGCCACGTCACCCACTAAAAAGTCCAAAATAACCTGTCCGGCTCTGGCTCCCATGAGGCCCACAGCTACCATTTTTATTTTATTTTTTTCGAGATTTGGAGGAGGGAAGCCACAGCTTAAATAGTAGTGGCCTCGGTTTCATTTTTGTTCAGGGCCTGGCGCTTATACAACAGCCATAGCCCAAAGAGAGATAGGGAGAGAGAGCGAGAGAGAGAGCGCGAGCGGCGGAGAGCTTCTCCTTCAGGTACGGTTCCTCACTTTCTTCCTCTCTTTTATTGTTTCCGTATGGTTTTGTCTGTGAAATTTCGGAGCACATTTCGTGCTTTGTGATCGAATGTGATGCCATTATGCAAGTTTGAGCTCGGATAGCGTAATCTAGGCCAGATCTAGCCTACGAAGTTTTTCTCGTAAGTTCTTCTGCAGATTCAGATGATTTGTTCTTTTTACCTTCCGATTAAATTTTGCTTTTGCAAAAATATCCATGCTTCCGAGCTTGATTATTATAATGCAACTTGCATTACTTTTTTTCTTTTTGATTTAATTAAAGGATTTGAGCATTTTTAAGTCCGATCTGACTCGCCTGAGCCTAACAGTCTGGATCTTTTGTCGCGTTTCTTGGATTTGATTCTTTCATAGCCGCCACGTGATTCTACCCTGTCCTTATCTCCAACCTCTTCCTTTTTTTTCTGAAAAAAAAATAAAATAAAAACATTAAAAAATAATAATTTTTCTGCCTTTTGTTTCCATTACTTTCCTGATTTGAGGTGAGTATCAAGCATTGCCACACTAGGAGTCTTAATCTCTGTTTTATGATAAATTTATGAAAATTTTGATTGAGATGAAGTCATCCGTGAATTTAGAATTCGATAGTTTTCTGGCTTTTCGTTGTTTCTTGCGTCGTTACAGATCATCGTTCGGCACTCGAGGACCGAGTTTGTGTGTACATTTTTGGATAATTTTTCGGCTGAAAATATGGGAAAGTAACCAAAGCGTGGTTAGGCTTGATTTAGAAATTGGAATACGAAATTAGTTTAGAATTTAGATATTTTGACAAGTTGGTACATTCGGCAATTTAGGCAGTCCACACATGGGAATAACGAGAAGTAGGCCATGATAGTGGGAGCTTAATAATTCTCTTTTCTAGTTGATTGCTTGAGTTTCGTATCAGACTTGACTTGGTTTTTTTTTTTTTTTGCCGTTTCTTTTTCTTTTTCTTATTATATAATAAGAAAAGATGTTTGTATTTTCCAAGGTTCAGTGTATTATTTGATTTTTCAGACTTTTCTTTTACATTATTTTCGTGTTCAATGCACCATAATTAGCATGGTCTTCTGTCTTTGTTGCTTATAATTCGGAGTAATTATCACGCAAGTCCTTGTTGTTAATAAGTTTAAATTATTAGAGCGAAGGAAATTGACTCATTCCTAGTCAGTGGGCTATGCCCAAAACAGTAGAGGGAGGCCACTTGAATGGTACCCTTGCATGGTTTTCAATTTTCTCGCCATTGATGGAGACCCTCTGTGTTTATACACGTTTGTTTAACTTGCTTTAATTGGGTTTGGTAGTCAATTTTTTCCGGCCACAAACTACTGTTTTAAGTTTGAATTCTGAATCTTCCAAGTACCCCTCCCTCTTAAACTTAGAAATTGTCTCGACAAAAAAACTTAGAAATTGAAGAGACCTCCTGGTATCAACTCGGTGTTGCCGTCTCAGATTAATAAATAAGGGTACTGAACCTTGTCCGTACGTTTTCACCATTTGTTGAATTGATGTGAACATCGCTCCTCCAGTTGTTTAGTGGATTCTTTTGGATATTCCACTTGCCTGTCCTGTCTACTTTTGTTTTAATCATCGACTTTTTTTTTCCATATCTTTTTGAGTGGTTACCATGTAAAGGCCTCAAGATCCCCGATATTTTGATGGGCTGGAGTAGTGTAGGTTGTGTCTGCTTTATTTTGTTGTTTTTCCATTCAGCCAACGAAAACCAACTAGCGCAAGTAGTCACTTTCGGGGTCTAAAATCACTGTAGGGACGAAAAAGTGGGTGGGTGAGGAATAGAATAGTGAGCATATAGAGAACTAAAATTAAACTATTAAATTTTACAAATTAATCGTTCTTCTTTTGCATTTGTATTTTAACAATTATGACGTGTTTTCCCCTCATCTCTCTTTCACCTCTTTCATATCAATTTTTTGTTTGGTAATCCAAACCACTAGATTACAGTTCAAATCACTGTGCTTACAGTTCAAACCACTAGATTACAGTTCAAATCACTGTGCTTATTGCACAAGTGGTATACCTTGGTATTAATACCTTGGTATTAAAAGTTCAGAAGCAAAATTGTTTTTGGAGTTACCTTGTTATAAACTCCAGTAACGATTATATATATTATATATTGAATTTGTTTCATTCTTTCTTTCTTGGCAGGTTTAGGAACAATGGGTGCTGGTGGAAGAATGTCTGCACCCCCAACTCGCAAGAATGCAGAAACTGACAACATCAAGCGAGTGCCACACTTGAAACCTCCATTCACAGTGGGCCAAATCAAGAAAGCCATCCCACCTCACTGTTTCCAGCGCTCCGTCATCCACTCTTTCTCATATGTTGTCTACGACCTCATAATCGCCTCTCTCTTTTATTACATTGCTTCAAATTACATCAACCACCTCTCGACACCTCTCTCTTTCTTTGCATGGCCAATTTACTGGGCTCTTCAGGGCTGTGTCCTAACTGGTGTCTGGGTCATTGCACACGAGTGTGGTCACCATGCCTTTAGCGATTATCAATGGCTGGACGATACGGTTGGCCTAGTCCTGCACTCCTTTCTTCTTGTCCCGTACTTCTCTTGGAAGTATAGCCATCGCCGCCACCATTCTAATACAGCTTCCCTGGAGCGAGATGAAGTCTTTGTCCCGAAACAGAAATCTGCTATGGGATGGTACTCCAAATACCTTAACAACCCACCAGGCAGAGTGCTTACGCTTGCTATCACACTCACTCTAGGCTGGCCTTTGTATCTGACTTTAAATGTTTCTGGAAGGCCCTATGACGGCTTTGCTTGCCACTATCATCCATATGGCCCTATCTACTCTGACCGTGAACGTCTGCAGATATACATTTCGGATGCTGGTGTTCTTGCAGTCTTTTTTGGGCTTTACCGTCTTGCTGTGGCTAAAGGACTTGCCTGGGTCTTGTGCTTCTATGGAGGGCCCTTGTTGGTGGTTAATGCGTTTTTGGTTTTGATCACATACTTGCAGCACACCCACCCTTCATTGCCGCACTACGATTCATCCGAATGGGACTGGTTGAGAGGAGCTTTGGCAACTGTTGACAGAGACTATGGAATCTTGAACAAGGTTTTCCATAACATCACAGACACTCATGTGGCTCACCATTTGTTCTCAACCATGCCACATTATCATGCAATGGAGGCCACAAAGGCGATCAAGCCGATATTGGGAGACTATTATCAGTTCGATGGGACTCCATTTTACAAGGCAATGTGGAGGGAAGCAAAGGAGTGCATCTATGTCGAGCCTGATGAAGCTGAGAAGAAAGGTGTCTTCTGGTACAATAATAAGCTGTGATTCTGATAAGAATTGTCGAAATTGCGGAAGCTTTAGGGTTTAGATTTCTTGTCATAAGATCTGAGCTTCCCTGTCGTGATAATTTAGGTTCTTTCTGCTGTTTCGAACTACTCATCGTAATGGTGTTGTGCTTTTTTTTAATAATCTTTTTGACCCGTAATTATCTTAGAACCTAAGATTACAAGCTATGGTCTGGCTTATGTTTGTCATGACCGTGGGTTGTTCTTGAGCACAGGGCTTGCAGGAGGCCTAGGCCGCCTAGCCCAACTTATTCAACTTTTCTTGCAAGCTGTCACGCCATTTAAGAAAAAAAACCATCTTATCCAACTCAAATCAATAATTCTAAATTATCTTGAAGATTTCAGTTTTTCTTTTTTCTAATTCAAAGCTGATATCGGAGAACAACTTCATCATCTCTGACAACAACCAAAGAAAATAAAGGTGTATGTTCATCAAATTCACGAAGTTGAATGCCTACTATAAACTTTCATACACAATTGTGCTCATGCCCCCAATACTAACCTTTTTTTTTTTGGGTCGTGCAATACAAACCCTTGATTTTCCAAATCTGTCATATTGAATTAAAAAAAATTAAACAAACACAAGTTTTCCTCTCCACCGGGTTTATGGAAGATTGATCATCTTTATTTTATTTTTGAAGTTAGCTAGGTTGAGAATAATTAATTGTGGTTCACGAATCTAAAACTCTATTACCAACCATTTATGTATATACAGATCTAGATCCAAAAGGAAATCAGATCTAATCGTATATACATATCTAGATCCAAAAGGAAATCAGATCTAATCGAGATGTCAATCATCTCTGAAAGCCCTAGAGACATCATGCAAGAGCATAACCACCAAAAACCGTTATTGTCACATAAGATTAAAGCCAAAAATATAAGGCCTTAATTATAAGGCCCCCTAACATTACCCATCGACTAATTGTTGTTATATGCAGGATTGCCCAGAAAGTTTATAACGAAAAGAATAAACAACTTATTAGTGGTGGGCCTAATTGCCAGCCCAATTATAATAATGTGAGGCCTGAGGCCCTGAGCTTTAGGTGAAAGCCTAACGGGTTATGGAGTCAGAGTCCTCTAATTATGAATGAGTCTAATGCAAAGAAGTTCAAACACGTCTGGTAATGAAAACTCAAAATGTAATAGAGGTTTTATGTTGTAATTTTTCTTGTTATACTTGATATTCTATAATGTTGCACAACATCAATATGAGTTGTAGGATGAAGTTTTTATGTGTGGGAAGTATCGATACTCTCTCGCACTGTAGAACATCCTGACCTGAGATGTCGTCGAGAGAGACCGAGTGATTAGTAGTTTGCACTATCAATGACGTCTAATGTGCCTGAAACACTAACAAATCACAACCAATTAATAATGACATGCATACAAGTATAACATCTGCTGCTCTGCATATATATACCTATGTCTGGTATCTCTGTGACTTCATCGATATATGCGAATGCTATTAGACGGGGCTGAACTAGTACTAGTATTAGACTATTAGTCATGGGTTAGGAAGGCTTTGCTTCAAAGTCATGTTTGTGGGCCATTTTTTTCTTTTCTTTATCTTTGGGTGCTGGTAAAAAACTCGAGTTCTGAACAAGTACTAATTACCGTTCAAAAAAAAAAATACTAATTGAACGCATTAAATTTGACTAATTTATCATTAGCTATATGAAAAAAAAGTAATAATGGTTAAGCTTTTCTTCTTTTTTCTCAATCTCATCTGATCGATCGTCATGATAATCTTTTGACAATAACTCAAAACTCAATTAAATCATGTCGTCGAACGTATATATTACTTGTTTTTCTTTTTTAATTTTGAGAATATGAGATGCAAACGTTAGACTTTGTTCGAGGATGAGATATAATACCATCATATTAATAGTTAGTTAGTCATCATGTCGGCTTACTAGGTAACATTGGAAATATGAAAATTAAAGATAAAAACCATACTAGTTTACTAGTTAAGCCATGCAACGACAGTTTATCAGAAAACAATATATTAATTCATATGTACATAAGTACATTGAACTGCTTCTTCTCAAGTCCAAGTACCAATCCGATCATTTTTCAAAATCAGATATTAAAGTGTTTGATGGAATAAAGTACTAGTACGTACCTCCCTAGCATAAAAACACTAAAAAAGTTAGTATGATCTGTTATGATCTATACGATGTCTGGGCAAGTTTGAATATCTGCAAGTGTGTATGAGGATCGGATTTTATTTAGATTATTAATTAGGAAAATGAGCAATGGATCTGAAGTAGAAGTGATAAAATGGATCAGCCCTGGACCACATGATCGATCCTGAAAGCAACTGATAACAGAGACATGCGAAAAGGAGTTCTAACAGTACGTACTGCATATATGTCTACTGATTCTTTCATTGAACTGGTCGAAGATTCTGAGACATACATATATATATATGACTCATTGAAACGAAACAGTAAAAGTAAAACAATGCATGCATATGCTTGTTACAATATATTATATATCCATATCTATGTAGCTAGTCAAGTAATCAGATGAACCTGTACCTAGTCAGAAAGTAGGAATTGATCGATTTGTTTAAGTAATTCTGAAAATTACTTGATTTTGTTAAGAACTTAATTTCAATCTAACTCTGAACACTTCATCAACACGTACGTGACAATAAGTAATCACCGTAAACTCTGAAAATATGATCAAAGATGTTCTTATTAAAAAATTACGTTGGTCGTTAATTCTGATTTAATAAGATTCAACGATAACTTTTAATATCTCATAAACTATTAAATTTGTGGAATTTCATACTAAACTGGACTACACATGAATTATTCTCCAGTAGGCATTATATATTTATCTTGAATGCTCATCACGTAGGCTTGACCACCCAATTAACTAGGGTTTTGGGTCTTCTCTGATCATCGCCCCATTGGCTCTCTGAAATCCAAAAAGATCGATATACAGTTGAGAGGACCCTATTACTTTCAACTAATTAACTATTTCAGCTTTATCTGTACGTAGCTGCAGATTATATCTGTATTAGGTCAAACCAGTAATTGTCATGTAACTAATTAAGAAAATACAAGTTAAATATTAATTAGGGCATACTCGACCACTGAATCTGCAAGTACTGGATGTTAATTAGGATACACAGAATATAAGGATCATATGAATGGATCTGACGGCTGAGGTCAAAATTTTGTAGCATAAAAGGTAAATATTTTCTTAGCTGAGAAAGCTATTGTCGAGGTCCCTACCTTTTAAAATGCGAAGTTTTAATCTCAGCCGTCAGATATGTTTTAATGATCTAATCTGATATCTGAAATAAAAACTAAGAACATTCGTAGTTTTGTAGCGGAGAAACCATATATATATATATATATATATATATATATATGCGGGTGTATGTGAAAACACAAATTAAGACAAAGAATGCAATTGTTTGTGAATATAAAGCCAGAAACAGCTAATAATTAACAGGGAAGATCCAGATCCAGCTAATTAATTAAGTGCAGAACGTCGTGCAAGGTTGAAGACGACGACGTCAAAGAGTGGCCATGCACTCGCTCCCGCACGCACGTCGACACGTGTCTCCTCTGACTGCCAGGATCACATATTCAGTTGGGCCGTGGGCCAGTGGGCCGGCACGAGACCCGTGTGTGCTCTCTCAGATCATGACGCAAACACACGAGAGCCGCACATTCACATGTGCATCGGAGAATCCACCCGTACATGCGTCGTGTAGGTAAATTAATGAATTTTTTACTTAAACTAATTACTTACATAGTGTAGGTAAATTATGTATATATATTTTTTTTGCTAAAAAACTAGGTAAATAATCAGAGGGTAATAATTATAATTATCAATTGTGTCATATTGATTACACGTAATCAACATGCAAAATGCAGGGAGAAAAAAATAATTCTTACTAATTTGTGAAGTGAAGATTAGGTTAAAAAGTATTTTTTATTCATCTTTCTCAAAATTTAAAAAAAAAACTTAGTTGGTATGCAGTTAAGGGAATAAACCTATCAATGAAAAATTACTTTAATTTTAGTTAAAAATTAAAAAGTGAGAAAAAGTTTTTCCTAATTTTCTGAAATTTTTTTTTGTGTTTCTTGGACTATTTCATACTAGTGAATTATAAAAAGAAAAAAATATATATCATTGTGAATACATGATGAATTCTCAAATATTTGCTCCTGTTTCAACCTCTTTTTATGATGACCAATATAATTAAACTCTAACAATAAAAAGAACGACTTTAGGAATGTCCAACATGATCATTGAGGTTAAATTTGTACTAGGAAAAAAGTTAAAAACCAAAAGAGTAAATAGGATCTGAGAAACTTAGCTATAGAATTGCTATATTGTCCCTAGCTAATTTTTATTTTTCCCAATATTGAGATTATTAAGGCTTTGGGTTACTACATGTATATGAATATGAATAGGAAATATATGATCAACATGATGGAATAATGACAAAGACCAGAAATACAAAGGTAACTTTTACCCAATTGAAGTAAACCAATAAAGTAGAAATTGGTAAGTAATTATCACTAGCTATTTTAGGGGTTAAATTCTCAGAAGCATGACTACCTTTTGTGCATGCACATATATATGATCATGATCTATGATGATAGTGTTAAAAATCAAAAAAGTAAAACCACTATGTTATGGCAGTTATACCAATTGTGCAAGCAGATGTCATGTACCATGTGACCACCCCAACCAATTAAGCAATTTTTACCAAACACATATATGTACTACATATATAGATATACAATGATTCTCAGGTAGGTAAGGAGATCCTTACTTTTTTATGGTACAGAGTTTTGATCTCAGCTGTCAGATTCGTTTTAAATGATTTGATCTGACGGCTGATATCAAAACTCCGTAGCATAAAAAGTAAGGATCTCCTTAGTAGAGAAAACATGAAAGATATATATGGACTTTTAATATTTTGATCATTTGCCTAGTATATATATTATATATACACTTTGCATAATGCAACATATATGGGACACTAATTAATTTAGTGAAGACACAGTCAAGTGAGTGTTTAAGAATGATCCAAATAGGGTGTAACCTAAACGTTTAGGATCGAAAGCTCCATTAGTGAATGCCAACAATTTTATCAAAACCGGCCATGGTACCTCTTTTAAGTAGCTATGATATAAAAACATAGTGACAAATTAATGATACAAATTAAACATGTTCAAATTCCATTTTCCAACAAAGCTCAAGTAAATTGCATGTCTCTAGAAAACTTCTCTTTCTCTCTTGCGAGTGACGAGAGTATCTAGGGCTTGGTTCTCTCTAGCATGGCAGCTTCCGATCGTTTTGGTTAATTTGATTGTGGAGAAAAGGATAACCTATGTCCTAAGAGTGGTCGTTTTGTATGATCAATCTTTTTATGTCGGGATTAATGTTTGGTCTTTTTTGGTATCGTTTTATTAGATCTTGTTAGCCATCTAGTTTTGCTCTTGGCTACAATTTGTGCAAAGAATGTTCAGCCAATGCAAATTTGCTTCTTAAAATTTTTGCCTATTAGTATTGAAATATGTCTTCATCTGTTAAAAATAAATAAATTAGACGTCACCATCTATTGTAAATTATATATGCCTTACAACATTACTGGAGATTCCATTGATATTGCATGTGAAAATGACTAAATTTTAAGAAATATGAGTTAAAATAGGGTGTGGGAAAGACGGGGAGGGAGGGAAAATTTAAAAAGTGATTGTTATTACCGAAAGGTATATATAATGAATTTCTTCCATACATAATATGAAAAACTATATGCAAGAGTTACTAATGCATTATATATGTTATGTGCAACCCTTTATATGTTTAATATTTCATTCAACAATGAAACTCTTTATTGTTAACTTTCCTTCTCCTTTCCAAAAAAAAAAACTTTCTTCATATCTTTGTATTTGTATAGAAAATTCGCAAGGTTTTCAATCTTCAAAAAGCCAGTTCTCGATCTCAAAAATATTATTATTTTTTTCACGCTCTTAAGTTAATTTTGCATATAACATACAAAGTATTTCTTTATTCAAATAATATTAATTTTCTTTTCTAATTTGCTAATAGGTAAAAAAAAAATCCATCTTGTATTGTGTTTTTCTTCATAAAATGAATATAACATTTCAGACTTATGAACGGTCAGCAACAATATCTGCAAGTCTTTCATAGATTTTAGATTTAAAAGGATATTTTTTCAAGAAGTATATGGAGGATAAACAAGTATGAGTTCATTTTATTTTGGTTTGATTGGATTTTTGTCTGGGGGATTTTCTAGCAATTTTTAGACCTCCTAGAGAGTAATGGAAAATTACAACAACATGGAGGATTAAACAGCAAAAAATAATTGTAACGAATTGGTATTTAATTATTGGTCTGAAACGCGGGATTACGTACGGCTGTAGTACAATTGTGCAAGCCATGAACGCATGACATTTGGTTACTCCAACTACACGGCTTTGTGTTTAGAACAATCGTGACAGAATTACGTAATTACCCTTCTTCCCATGATTGCCTACCATGCCTTCGATTTGATTTGATTTGATTTGAATTTTTTTTCAACGACAACTCGGATGGATATTGGGGAGCATGATCTTTCCAAATTAGGTTATATGGACCTAATTTTGTGCTTTAGTTGAGATATTATTTGTTTTAAAGATGGTTGTATTTAGATAGGTTAGGGTTTTGAGTTATCGTTTAAAAATGCAACTTAGAATGAACTTTAAAGCCAACACAAATTAAGAATGTCTTGAATCTAAATCTAAAGCAAAACAAATCAAAAAAATGTACTACATTAATGAAATGTTTGATTACTAGATAAATGAAGCTAATTTCTTGTGTCTGGTTACTAGCTGTCAAATATTACAGCCAACCATGTGTTTGTTCTACAAAACTTGAATGAACTTTAAAGTCACCACAAACTAAAAATGTCTAGCTTGAATCTAAATCTAAAGCAGAACAAATCAAAAAAATATACTACATTAATGAAATGTCTGATTACTAGAGAAATGAAGCTAATTTCTTGTGTCTGATTACTAGCAGTCAAATATTACAGCCAACCATGTGTTTGTTCTATAACTGTGTTTTGTTATTTTTTTAGTGTTCTTTCAATGTCAAACAATGAAATTATTGCCTAGGTGAAACTTAGCGGTACTTTGTCTCACAATAATTATTGTCTTAGTTCCATTTATGTTGTATTATTAAAGTGAATTTGATCCGTAAAGTCGCCTACAAATATTTTATTGTATGATAATTTTTTTTAGTGATTTATATAAAACGACATCAAATTAAAGTCATTCACTAAAATGGTTTTCTCTCACTACACACACATTACGAAAGTGTCATTTTTTTTTTCTGAAATAATTATTGAGGGTGTCATTTTAGGTATATTTTCTTTTGTTAGTAGGAGTAAAATTACTAATTAAAATTTTGGTTATTTTTTTTGGGCCAATAATCTCTAATATAAAAAAGAGAACTCACTTTGTCAACTCAAATAGATGAAAACGACATATATATACGAGAAGGGCATAATATAGACCAAAAATAGTTAAAATTATATTTAATAAATGAAGGACATTATAATAATCAACAAATAACATTAAAATCTAAAATTAAAATTAGGGGACCCTAAAATTAAAATAAATTAGAAACTATTGTTAGTGGGGTAACCCATTCTCACATTCTAAAAACATATTAATCAATGAGCCAATGTGGGTAGCCCATCGTCTCTTTTGTTATAGCCGTTTGGTTTAGCCACAAGGTTTCTTGGTGTTGGCCTATTGTCTAGCTCGTTGACCCCAACAAACCTCATTAACCTACATATTGTAATTTCGATTTCTTCATTCTCATTTTCTCAAATTTGTCAATTAACGAGTGAATTGGGCAACCCTTCGTCTCGCTTGTTATGCTTTAAATTTCGATATTACTAAGTTATGGTTTATTGTTGCTCTTGAAATCATTCAGGATGCACGGTTAATGTTCTTCCTTTTTAATGATAAAATTTTCACTTTTAGAAAACATTAGAATATTATTCTAAGAGTTAGTTTTTTTTTTTTATAAAATTTCTCACATAGTGTGTACTATAATTAGTAAAATACTAGACGGATATAAAATAGAAAAAGTAAATTATACATATGTTATTTGGATAATTTCAAAAAAGTTCAAGCAAGAATTCTCAAGAGGAGATTCATGCATAGTCTCAAGTAAGCAAAATCACCATGTACATTAATGCAAATTGCAATTGGGATCTTTTAATTTTTCAGTTCCCATAACCCCAAAACATTCAATTCAAAACCATACTTATATGTTACAGTAAACAATACATACAATATGCACAATTATAATCATGAAGTACCAATTTGGGTTTTGTGCTTTAGTTGAGATAGTATTTGTTTTAAAGGTGGTTGTATTTAGATAAGTTAGGGCTGGATTTTGGGTTATCATTTAAAAAGACAACTTGAATGAACTTTAATGTCAGCACAAACTAAAAATGTCTTGAATCTAAATCTAAAGCAGAACAAATCAAAAAATGTATTACTTTAATGAAATGTCTGATTACTAGAGAAATGAAGCTAATTTCTTGTGTCTAATTACTAGCAGTCAAATATTACAGCCAACCATGTGTTTGTTCTACAATTGTATTTTGTTGTTTTTTTAGTGTTCTTTCAATGTCAAACAATGAAATTATTGCCCAAGTGAAACTTAGCAATACTCTGTCTCACAATAATTATTGCCTTAGTTCCATGTATGTTGTATTATTAAAGTGGATTCGATCCATAAAGTCACCTACAAATGTTTTATTTTATGATAATTTTTCTTAGTGATTTATATAAAACGACACCAAATTAAAGTCATTCACTAAAATGGTTTTCTCTCGCTACACAAACATTACGAAAGTGTCATTTTTTTTTTTCTGTAATCATTATTGAGGGTGCCATTTTAGGTATATTTTCTTTTGTTAGTACGAGTAAAATTACTAATTAAAATTTTGGTTATTTTTTTGTGTCAATAATCTCTAATATAAAAAAAGAGAACTCACTTTGTCAACCCAAATAGACGAAAACGACATATATACGAGACATGCATAATATATACCAAAAATAGTTAAAATTATATTTAATAAATGAAAGACATTATATTAATCAACAAATAACATTAAAATCTAAAATTAAAATGAAGGGACCCTAAACTTAAAATAAATTAGAAAATATTGTTAGTGGGGTAACCCATTCTCACATTCTGAAATATATTAATCAATGAGCCAATGTGGGTAACCCATCGTCTCGTTTGTTATAGCCGTTTGGTTTAGCCACAAGGTTTATTGGTGTTAGCCTATTGTCTAGCTCGTTGACCCCAACAAACCTCATTAACCAACATATTGTAATTTAGATTTCTTCATTCTCATTTTCTCAGATTTGTCAATTAACAAGTCAATTGGGCAACCCTTCGTCTGGCTTGTTATGCTTTAAATTTTGATATTACCAAGTTTTTTTTTTATGCACAGTTAATGTTCTTCGTTTTTATGACATATTTACTTACTTGGAATAAGTATGAGAATAAATGAATTGATTCAAATTCTTGAGTTTTATTGCGTTTATTAACTTGTACAGGAGTCGAAATGATTGTGGGTCCCACATAAAAGTAACTAAAAAAGAGTAATCCATTCCTGAATATCCGGAGTTTGATTACCAAGGGGGAAGTAGGTATTAGGAATGAACTCCATCGGAATAAACTCTAATTCATTCATATTTTCATTCCAAGTAAGTAAACATGCCATTAATGATAAAATTTGCACTTTTAGAAAACATTAGAATATTATTCTAAGAGTTAGTTTTTTGTTATAAAATTTCTCATGTAGTGTGTACTATAATTAGTAAAATACGAGATGGGTATAAAACAAAAAAAGTAAATACATACATATATTATTTGGACAATTGCAAAAAAGTTCAAGCAAGAATTCTCAAGAGGAGATTCATGCATTAATGCAAATTGCAATTGGGCTCTTTTAATTTTTAAGGTCCCACATGGTATCCCAAAAATTTCCTAGGCCCAAGAACTAATCCGCAGTCGGAATTCTTGGCAGAATGCTTCCTCCCCTCCCCCTGGTCAGCCACTGAATGAATTGAGATTTAACTCTAATCCGCGGTCGGCGGAATTCGAACCGGGTGAGGGGGGGGGGGGGGAGGGTACCACATTTGGAAGTTTTTACCAACTCAATCACCAGTGGTAGTTACCATACTTATATGTTGGAGGTTTTTACCAACTCAATCACCGATGATAGTTACCATACTTATATGTTACAGTAAAACAATACATACAATATGCACAATTATAATCATGAAGTACCAATTTGGGTTTTGGCAAAAAAAAATACCAATTTGGGTAATGAGGGGACCATTTAGTTTCCATTTACTTCATTGACAAATTGACAATAACATTTTGCCAGACAACCCCCCTTCTTCTTCTTTTTCTCTGATTCTTTTATTTTTTGTTTCCTTACTTTTTTCTGATTTGCCATCCAAATAATTAATTAATCAACATCCCTCTCTCCTCTTTATGTTAATCTCCCCCCTATATAAGTAAGCATCACCTTCTTCATCCTAAAAACAAAGTCTTGCACCAACTTCCTCCAGCCCCAATTTCCAGACCCCTCTCTCTTCCTCACTGTTTCTCATGGAGGAGATGATGACGATGACCCAGAAACAAACTTGGGGAAATAGTACTAATTCTTGCTCAAATGCTTTGGCCATTCACAGAGACTCACAGACCATATCAAAACCCAAACCCAAAATCCGAATCATCCACATATTTGCACCCGAAATCATCAAGACCGACGTGGCCAATTTCCGGGAACTAGTCCAGAGACTCACCGGAAAGCCATCCGAAAACGGCTGCAACAACAACAGCAAGAAGAAGAAGAAGACGAAGCAAGCAGGAAGAGAATCGGAAGCTCATCAAAGAAGTAGTGCGGCTGCTGCATTCATGGCCGAGACCAAGAAAATGGAGCTGATGAGAAGTAGCGGCGGCGGCGGCGGTGCCGGGTTTCGGGGTTTTGAGCAGTTCCCGAGATCGGAGAGAGTGATCAAGGAGGAAGAGATGATGTGGAATGCGGACAATTCAGGTGGGTTTTTGGAGAGGTTTGCAGATTTGGAAGGGTTTATTCAAGAGCTTGGTGAATTTCCTATGCTGCCCAATTTGGATTCTTCTTCTTCTGCTGCTTCAAATTCTCACTTGCTGCATGGTTTTGAAGGCACCCAACTTGTGTAGCTAGTAACTAGTACCAGTAATTTCATCATCATCATCAGAAGAATGTAATGAATCTGGAAATGTTGTGCTTGATTTCTTGGGTTTTAATTAGAGGGTTTTGACTTAACTCTAGTAAGTATTTGTTGTTCATTTTGCTGATAATATCATGTAATTAAATACAAGGCCACAAGGGTTTAAAGTTAAACATATACTTTTTGGGTATTTCTGGGTTTTGGCAGAGAGATATTGCACCTGGCAATCTCCATTTGGAAGTGAACAGCAAAAGTAGTTTTCATCTTTCTTTTCAGTTTTGAATTGAATTGAATAATGCCGAACCAGGTTTTGTTTCCATCTCTTTGGATGGTAGCCTTCACCCTGCTTCTCCCTTTGTCTCTTGCTAAGTGGGTCTCTCTCTGAGCCATTTATGGTTTGGAAACTGAGCAATTTGAGGACCTGCAAAACCATATGTTTGATAGATGTCTGGATTTCCCTGCAAGACTTTACTATTTTTCATTTGCTTTAATTCGTTTTTATTACATAAGTCGCCTGCCTCTCTTTCTCTCTTATTAATCAGGTTGGCATGGAAATTCCGATACACTCCTCCAAATTTAGCAACTACTGTTGGGAAACTACCATTATTAATCTTCCCATATAAGAAAATGAACACATTTTGCAATACTCACTTGCTTTTTTATAAGGAACAAATATACCAACTTCTGCCTAATTGTCTAATAATTTAATTAAACAAAACCCATTGCACAGTCTAAGAGAGAAGTAGTGACCATTTAGATTTTATACCCATATGTGAATGTACGGATGGTACATTATTATATATTTATAATATATGTATGTACGCGATTATATAAACACCAATATTACCATGAGAAATGGAACCGTAGATGTTCAGTTCACCAAGAGCTGCGAAATTATTGTCTCTTAATTTATTTGATGAACCCAAGTTTGCAGCAGAGGGTTAAAAAGTTGACTAAGAAACAGCCGCGGGAAGTCAATATTTTTACTGTATTTTTATTTGCAAATTGCAATATTAATTTCTTAAGCTCTAAATCATTGAACCTAAATTAAAGATGACAGGTGCGACTCAACTATGATGCTGTAATAGTGTACATCTGTTTGATCTATAACGACCGTATGCCAAGAGGCCTTCAAAGATAGCGATCCATACAAGCACCAGGTTGGAGTTCCCTTATCCACATCGGCACTGCTTAACAAATAGAAACAAAGTAATATCCGCTTGCATGTTATATTGTCAAACTGTTAATCATGCACTCCAGCAAAAGAACCATTAACCTAAGAGCAATGCTCAGGTTCACCCCATGGGTGAACGGGCACGTTCACCCCCCTCCCCACTTAACATAGTTGCACTTCATAATTTCATAATTCAACCGTTCATATCATAACTTATCTTCATAGATCATCTTTGCAAAAAATCAATCGAATCAAAAATCTTTTGGCCACTCTAATTATTAAAACAAATGAACGATTCTGACAACAATTACTACTATTATGAGGAACCGTCTATTTATTTCATATAAATGAATGACCAAAAGATCTCCGATTCGATTGATTTTTTGCAGAGGTGATTTATGAAGGATAAATTATGATATGAACGGTTGAATTATGAAATTATGAAGTGCAACTATGTTAAGTATGGATGGGGGAGGGGGTGAACGGGCAGGTTCATCCGGGAGGTGAACCTGAGAATTTTCCTTAACCTAAAGAAGTTGATCGGAAAAAACATGTTAAGCTCCAAAATGAAACGAAAGGAGACGTTGAGATAGTTTGAGCCATTTCGGTCAACGTTAAACAAAGAATATGCACTCCATAAGCTTCCAACAGTTGGCCGCATACACACATCAGAAGTACAAGAGGACTATTTTGAAGAGCAAGTAATGTTTCCTCGACATAGGCAAAGGAAATGGAAACCAAGCAACATATAAAAAATGAAAATGAAAAAAATATTGAAATGTCTGTCCTTCCAGGTGATGTAAAGGCAAAAGCTTGAGAGGCGGCAAGAAGTGAAACCATCAAGACAGCAGAGCAGAGCACATCTTAGTCAAACAGCGTGGGTGCAATTTAGTCAAGCATGTTCACACTTCAGACCAACCTTTAATTTTCCAATATTATCTGTTCTTATCCAGTGAAACTATAGATTATAATTAGGCAGACACACATGCTTAAAGACTTTAAACAACACAACCTTGTCAATTGACTTGAATTTTTACAAAGATGGAACGTTTCACGCATTTTTTTACGGTGGATGCCTGGCTGGTTGGTTTTTACCTCATCGCCAATTACTTGAAAAATGATATCAAGGGAAATTAGAAAAAGAGCAACATCTTATTCAGAGAGGAGGACGTGAAATGTAACTATCATTTGAAAGTAAACTCTACAAAGAAAAAAAAAAGTGTGGTTCCCATACATAATGGCACCTTTAGCTCACATACTCTGGGACGGTTTCTGCTAGGGTAGAAGAGGGTGAATCCAACCTTGTAAGTACTTCAGGAACTCCAGCAGCATCTCTAATTATCTGTATCAAATCCAGAAGCAGAATTCAAAACCTGGTAAGGTATAACACTCTATGCAGTCATTTAAATATATCAAAAATCAAAGCCAATCTTATATCATGGTGATGGGTTAATCTTCTCATGTCTATCACAGACTAATATTCCTCCATTTATAAGAACCAACCATCGAAAGACACAACGTCCCTGTTTTGTACTTAAAAAATTGGTACCTCCCTATTATATGGTATATTTAGAGAAGGCTTAACTATTTTGACAACTATTTTGACAGTTGGATGAGGTAGATGGCTCAAGAATCAATATTCTAAGGTCTGACCCCCCTAAACCCTGTGCGAAGGTTTGTGGGAGATAGTGTGCATCTGTTGGGGTAGACCAAAGTCTTAGAATTTTGCTGTGCTAAGTAAGATTGATTAAGAGCAATGTTTTTTTAATGTTGGTCAATATAATAATACAACCGCACAGAAAGAAAAAGAAAAAGAAAAGTGGAAAGAGTTGGAATTGTCATAGTTGTATAACATCTAAAGACTTGACTAATTTTTTTTCTGAACTAAATTTAAATTCCAAGGTTAGCCAAAGGTCAAGTGGGTAAGGGAGCAAATTTGAACTTATTTCATCTATTATTAATTCTAAGACAATTGCAAAAACAATAACAAGCTCAGCAAAGACTTTTTGTGATTATTCTTCATGCAAAGTCAGACTAACGATATAGTTATCTAGGAAATTAATAAATTTATAATAACAATAAATCTTTTAGCTAAAACTACATGCATCGTATATAAGTCTAACCCTCTGTAAGAAAGTATTATAGGCATTTGTAAACCTGTCTACACCACATAAAAATAAAACAACATATTTATAACTGGAAAATTGAGGAGTCTCAATTATTTCCCACAGCAGAGGATTGGAGTATCCTCTTTTAAAGATATGCAAAGAAATTTTCCAGCACCGGACAAAATAAATTCCTTTACCTTCATCGTGACCGGAATTTTTTTTAGCTATCTTGAAAGAAAATACGATTTAAAAGCCTACTGTACAGTGTACATGTTTTAAGTTCCACCAATTTTGATATGGAGGACTAAGTTACAGATTAATTATTTCTATGCACTTATCCATTTCTGCCAAACCATCAGTGAGATATGGGGAAGATTTTTACAAAGAAAACGTAGGTATTGTTTAAAATAAATTCAAACTGACCACGGAAAACACTACTCAGTAAAATACTTACCAGTATCTCCGAATCAAGATAGGAAATCATGAAGAGTCTCTCAAAAGCTCCAGCTGCAGGCACAAAGTAAAGCTTAGCATGGATGTATATTGAGAACTAGGTGAAAATAGGTCAAATTAGCATAATGCAGTTTATTATTGAGGCCTTGAGGGTGGAAAGTTAAATTGCTCTATTTTATCATGTTTGATGGAGCACTAGAAGGGAGCGACACACATTAATAACAATAAAAAATCCAAATAGGTAAACATAGAGCAGTACACTTGGCATGGATTCATAATATAGAGGCGAAGATAAGATAAAAGCAGTAATTGATGAGGGTGGAAACTGGAAAGTCAAACTGCTTCCTTCATCATATTGGATGAAAAATTCTAGATAATGTAATATCTTAGGAAGGGATGACAGAAACTGTTACAAAATGATAACACCACAACCACATGGGCCACATCCAAACCAAACAAAATGCACCAAAGAACACAGAAAAAGCGGATCAAAGATAGACTTTGGAAACCGTATGCAAGGATCCATCTAATCGTCAAAATTGTTCATTTGATGAAAATAACATAACAGCAGCGTTTGAAGTCACATTGTTTCAACCTCAACAAAAAGATCTACGTTATGGTTCTATGATTAATATTAATTATGACGAATAGTTGGGCTAAAGCCTAAACAGCAATGTGGATAACCTAAAGTCATTTTACATATTTACCAGCGGCGGGGAAACTTCATAGATAATTAGATAGACAAACCTCCTTTGAGGCATATTAAGTTATTAATATAACACCTACCATTGCCAAGGTTATCATCAATGATCGGACCCCATGAGAAGTTCAATCATTTACCTCCCAACACAATTACAAAAGGATTAGGGGGGAGGGGGATGGGGGAAAGGAATGTTCATTTTTCAAGAAAGCAAATATTATTTTAACTCCCCCAACCTAAAATTTAATTAAAAGTAAATAACAGACACTAGATTTTATTGTAAAAGAAGAGATGTTCTGACTTTTCTAATTATATGTGAATACATAGAAGAAATGTTTAACCAAGTCTACAGGCTGTAACATTGTCAGAAAATTCATAGCAAGCATATAATGGTAACCAAGTCTTAACCAGTACACCGAGGAAGACCACGGGTAGCATTGGATTTTTGGCTTTTTGGAGAAAGGAGACTACAAATATATAATCGATCTACAAATACAGGATGGCTAATCAAGGCAAGTTTTTAATGTTGCGAGAAGTTACAAAAGGTAGAACGTTTTGTGCTTATGTCAACAGTAGCACATGAGGAGGGATGAGATCCAGAGACTCAGAAAGAACTCACAAGCATCTTTTTACCCTAAGTCCCTAAGTAGTCAGCTTCCTAAGTTTCATATGATATTCCATCACGTAGTACCTGACTGAAAAGAGCATATAACAGACATGTAAAGGAATTGATTGGAGTTATGGTCCATAGACTCAAAACGAATTCTCTATCCAATATCAGTTTTCCCAAAGTTACTATGCCATTCCATTATGTAGTAGCTGATTGCAACAAAGAAGATAGATACTATTCCGACAATACATTTGAGTTAGATATATGATGGTGCAATTAAGACAACAGAATAAAGGGCCAAGAAGAATATCAAACTTACTTAAAGGAACTTTCAGCCCACTGGTAAAGACATCCCTAATTGGAACAGGAAGCTGTTGCATTGTATTTACTGCCTGACCCAGTGCGCCTTTTAGTTGTTCTGGTATTGTTTCTTCAATAACTGTTGGTGTGTCAAGAATCCCCTCAACATATTCCTCTTTCATTCTAACTGGTCCCTCCACAGACAACTTGGTTGACAGAGAAAATTTGCTTTCTATCTGCAAAGATAGAAAAGATTAAGTCGTCAATATAGACAGAAACAGACATACAGAAGGTGGCAAGTGAAAACGATAGGCAACACCATGCCTAAATCATGACCATGTCTTGACTATTAGTTATATCATGGAAATTACTGTCAGACTTAGAATTAAATTTTTTTTTCCTCTACATCTCTTCCTTTCATAAGCCTCAAAATTTAACACAAATAATTAGGAAAAGGGGCAGGATTGAACACAGATGATTACCCAGCTTCTTATGATTCCAATAACAAGGACGAAGACAAGATGCAAATTTATTTATTTATAAACAGATTGACAAGCTGATCTTGTGATGTTGTACCTAAACAAATTGCACAAGCAAGCCGAAGTCCTGATGCAAACATGACCAACTCTTCTCTAAACCAAACACTGGTACTAAAGCCTAAATATGACCCACTCAAGTTCAATATCCACTACAAATCATGCTGGAGATGTGCATATGCAATAATAAAGATGAGTACTTCATCATCTATATGAGAGGACTTTCATAGACAATGTAATACCGAGTTCAATATTTTCAAGTTTGCTGTAATCTTTGCATTCCCATCCTTGATGATCACCTCCATCTTTGACAAACTGGCCAAGGTTGAAGGAAATCTCCTGCAGAGAGACAAATGTTGCATGAATACAATACACTACCTTCAAATTTCAAACCAATTATTTGAAGATAAGTAAATTAATTTAACCTATACTAATCACATTTCAAAATTTAAAACAAATAATAAATACAAGAAGCACTCACTCGAATAGAAATCTAGCAGCAAACAGACCTGGGCTTCCAGACCCAAACCACTCGAAATTCCATAGTCCTTCCAAAAAGGGCGACCTGGGAGCTGAACAAGCAGGTTAACAACTAATCCAAAACACAAAAATGTGGCAATGCTTTGTTTGTTAAGCGCCTGCTTACGTAGTAGGGCGGGGTGTTGGATTGACCCGCTCCAAAGCAGTAATCCTCTCATTCACATCAATTCGTTGCATGCCAGTTGTCTTTCCAGTGACTAAAGCCTCAAAACCCCCAGCATCTTTAAACTGCAACAGTAGTTTTCCGCATTCAACTTCAAGAAAAAAATTGAGGACAAACTATTGTACTACATGAACTAGTCCAAAACTTTCTAAAGAAATGTACCAAAGAGACTAAACGGAGCTCAATACTATGAGCACTGTTTTAATTTGCTTTTAAGAGCTCATGAGAAAGTAAGTATTGTTGTTAGCAGCATAATCTAAAAGTGACAACCAAACGGTACCTTGCATTTGCTATATTCTCACATTAACTCTTCCTAAACAACTAATCAGTGCATAGAATTAGCTAACGAATTTTCAACTAATTAGCTTCGAAATGATTAACGAATTGTATATGAACTAACAAGTTAATACTCACGGCGAGAAGGAGCGATTCTTTGGCGGAAAGCCTCTCCATTTCCTTAGCATAGGCGGCCGGAGCTCCCGGCACGGCCTGCTGAACCATTGCTCGGACGACGGACCTCTGGAGAGTTCGCCAACGGTCGCCGGGTATTTTGCGGCGAGACTGCGGCCACCTGCCGACGGAAACCAGTGAAGTGGTGGTCGTGGAAGAGGAACAACAGGAGCCGATCGCAGAAATCGCAGAGAGGTGGGCCTGCAAGGTCGCCATTGAAGAGAGAAGAAGGGAAGACCCCGGGACTGAGAGTGAGAGTAGAGATTGTTTGATTGATTGATTGACGTCGTTGGAGACTTGTTGAAGGACGCGAGGGAAGTGTGGAGGCTCAAGGCCGTTTCTGAGAGAGGGGTATTTTCGTCTTTGAGAAAATAATATCTTGTTTCCTTCTACGACACTGCGTTTGCCAGTTTGTTTGTTGTCGCCGTTGAGATTTTTTCATGAGATCCACATGACTCACTAATAACAAATTAACAACCAAGAAGGAGAGCCCCACCTTACTCTCTAATTCTTGTGAGTTTCATTTAAGTGGAGAGAAATGCTCTACTCCTTAGAAGCGAGATATAATTCGAGAAATTTGTTAAAATGCCATTTTTTTGGGGTTTGGAATGAAAAATACCCTTTTTTTTTAGACTAATGAAAAATACATCTTTTGCCTATAAAAAGATATGTTTGCCCTTACTGATCAACTCTTTTTCTTTTTCTTTTTTCTTCTTCCCCTTTCGTCGTTCTCTTCTTCCCTCTCGTCCCTTCCGGCCAACTTCTTCCCTTCCTCAGTTTGGATTGGGTGAGCAGATGACCACAATGACAGAGAGTGAATTGAGCGCGAGGTAGGGTTAGGATGCCCAAATCAGATTGGGCTTATTGGAGCAGAGGTGTGACGCCGAAGCTGAACACGTGGCGGTGGGTGCTAAAGCTCAGCGGAGCTACTATGTTGATGGTAAGTTGCAAGTGTGGCGGTGGCTGCTAGATGAGGAGGTTTAGGTGCCCAGAGAAAGCCGGAGATAGGGTGGGTTTCGACAAGTACAAATCAGGTACCTGTCCCGGAGGCCTCCCTTCTCTGGTCGTACGATCAGGTACCTGAACTCTTCATCGTCGACATCGTCACCGTCAATATCATGATCGTCAGGTCCGTTGCTTTGGTTCTCTTGGAACTTGGTAGCCATGGAATGATGCACTCAGTGGTTTTAATTAACTAATGTTTGAGAATCAAATGAAATGATCGAGTATTTATTGTAGGTTGATTTGGAGATGAAAAATAAAGATGGGTATGGTCGTATGGGTGCTACGTGGGCATAGAAGGTACCTTGCAAGGTATCTTGTGCAGAGCTTTGCTTGTTCTAGTGTATTATGCGTGAGGAATTTGTACTTGCCCAGAGAAGAAGCTGGCCGGAAGGGGAGGAGAGGGAAGAAGAGAACGACGAAAGGGGAAGAAGAAAAAAGAAAAAGAAAAATAGTTGATCAGTAAGGGTAAATATATCTTCTTATTGGCAAAATGGGTATTTTTCATTAGTCTAAAAAAAATGGCATTTTTCATTCAAGACCCCAAAAAAGGGGCATTTTAACAAATTTCTCGTTATTTAAAGGGATAATTTGCTTGGTCAGTATGGAGCATGGACTGTATGGGGCACTCATAGTCGTATATACATACGGACCAACAACAAAATTGTAATCAAGGCGCGAGATTAAATAGCGAATAGGGAAACATTCAACACATCCGTTACAGTTGTTTCAAGCACATTTATAGAAAAAGTAATGGAGTAGCTGATGCGATGGTGAACCTAGGAAATGAGATCCCAAAAGATAGGATTTGGTTTAGTATTTTGCCTACAAAAGACCAAGTTAATGTGTTGGATACAGTAGGTTTTTTCGACTTTTTTCCATGCAACTCCAGCATAAAAAAAGAAGAAAAAAAAAGCTAAATGTTTCAAAACAATTGCACAAGTAACGTTTCCATAGGCTTGCTCATTAACCAACTCTCCACAATTAATCCACAAATCATTAGATCATAAGGGTTTTTTAGGGTGAAACATGGGTAAAAGGATGAATAGTGAATGGTGAATAATGAATGAATGAAGGGACTGGAAATGAAAAATGTTTCACATGTTTGCAAGACAAATCAACGACTTTGAAACTCATACATATGCTATACCCGAAACAACTTTCTTATTCTCCTCCAACCTTCTATTGAAATTGAAAACAATACAAGAAAATAACTCTATTTTTTGGCATTTTTTTTTGTTTTTCACTTTTGTTTTTCTTGATGAACTTTATTCATTCTTTTTGTTTTTGATTTTTTCTTTCTTTCTTTGAACAAATACAACAAAATAAAATGCACCCCCACACTTGCCTTTTGGTATACTACCATACAAATCTGAAGCATAAGAACACAAGAAGTCACTATCATTGTCTTGCAAGCACAATAAAACAAGGGTGAGATGGTGTGGGTGAACAAAAGAAACGACTAATGAGTGATCAGTTCAAAAGGGGATTCCTAAAGTTCGTGTTTAGATGGATGGTGAATACTTTAGCCATGGTGTTCATCTAATGCCTTACTCATCTCTAATTCATCACAGATTAACAAAATATTTCAAGTGGTCTTTGAGCAAGTTCTAGGTTCAAAACTCATGAATTGTGCACACATGAAGAATGAGTAAATGTATGAATGATGCATACATGTGAATAATATTCAATAGGCTCAAGTCCTCACATTTTCTGGGTATGCATGTCAATGTATGTCTAAATGTGTTTCTCAGATTGCAATCAAGTAATCGAAACAGGTGATGTGAACATGAAATTTTTGAGCAATCACAAATTATGCAAATTAAATCAAAAGTAAACTACATAAAGCCTTAACATATAAACATCATTCTTCTAAATCACAACAAATTAAACTCAATTCATCCTTGGGATTGGAAAAATATAACATAAAAGACAAATACTAAGAATATATTTTTTATTTATTTCAAAAGAAATAGCTGAAATAAACAAACAAACATTTTCTAAGACTCGATAGCTCCAAAGCCAGTGCGAAACAAACGAGCTTACATGACTAAATATTATTATTTATTTTTTTTTACTTTTTGAATATATATTTTTTGAATAATTTTTCTAAGAGAAAAAAAAATTAAGTGAAAAGTAAATAGCATAAATATAATACTACACAAAAGATACCCCCACACTTGAAGATAACATTGTCCTCAATGTTCAACAAATATTTCGTGCAATATATGAAAAATTTAAGCATGGTGATTTATTTGAAAAAAAAAAAAACTAACAAACCAAAATAAATGAAACACTATACAAACAGAAAACAAAAAGTAAAACAACAAATATTTTTTTTAAACCAAATTTTCTATATTTTGTTTTACTCGAACTAAAAAAAACAAACAATTAACGAGAGTGAGAAAAACTCCCTTTGACGACTCCCGAGGATAGCCGGAATACACCATCAAGACATCAACCTCAAGACTCTCCGGCCTTAACTTCCAAACGTTAGCTCCAAGATGCAAAATGGTATAATTTCCGACTTACCTGAATTATTTCCCTTACAAAAATAAAAAGTCAACAACAATTTAAGGAAGGAAGGTTTCGTACCTGGAAGCGGAGGGAGTGACTGTTTGCGGGGTGGGATTGGGAGAGAGCCGACGAGCCGTTGTTGCGTGCGAAACTTTTAAGTGATGCGGTTTATCCGATCTACGGATCCGATCCACTGTGTGGCCCATTAAAAAAGTGGCCTTTCAATGCCCAAATAAGTAGAGATTAGTTTTGGCCCATAGTAAAACGTATAGAGTTGTCTCGAACCTCGACCTTTTGCAGCTTTGCTTGCATCCTGGCATCCATCCCCACCCGTTCTCCAATTCAACTTCAAAAAGACGACGCCAGCCTAGGAGCCTACCTGTTCTTACATACGCACAAAGGTAAGTTCCTAGTTTCTCTCTGATTTTCTTACCTTTTTGATGTAGGACACGAAATGGGTCAATTTAACCCTAAAAATATTAAAATAAAGATACGGCGCAAAATTAAGAAGAATGATTGGAAGATTGGTAATTCTCGTTCAATGAGGTTATTAGCTTCTGGAGTATATATTCAAGAAATTATGGTTTTGGATTTTTCAGGTGGTTCGCATTAAAAGTTAAGACTTAGGGGGGTGTATTCAATTAAGAGTTTGTAGGATTGTTTTGTATTTTAAAAGTCCGTAGGTATTCAATTAGGATTTTTAAGAGTCCTTTAAAATCTTATGGTATTCAATTATGACTTTAAAATATCCATTCAAATCTTGTAGTATTCAAAAGTCTAATGATTTTCAAAGATTTCATTAAATGATTGATTGTGGAGGATTTTGGAGGGTTTGGTATAAATACCAACACCCATCAGAAATCCGATCATCATACAAGAGATTTGCAAAAATCCAAGTAGCAAGCCGCTTTGAGAGTTATGGACCTCATCACCCCAAAACAAACTGTCCCTGCATCTCGTCGCCACGGTCGTCTCTTTCTACAGTCAGATTTCGATGAGGCAAAACCCAAAAATGATTGACCCTTCTTCAAACCCAAATCCGTCTGAAACCGTTCCTTCTTCTTCAACCAACAAATTTCTCTGGAAAAAGGTCCATTTCCAGAAACTCGCCCGACCCATCAAACCTGACCCAGCTACGCTCTACGAGCGATGGAAATACATCATGAGGCAGTATAGCAGAATGTATTCTTATGCCTTGGGCACCTCCATTCTCGCCGGAGTTTCCTTGTTTGCCCTGGGCTGGTTCATCAAGCCATCAAGGGATCCAATCACCTGCCCTCTTTCGGCAACCATCGAGGACTGAACTGGGTTTATTAATGTGGCTTTAGAATCCTGAAGAATGCTCCTAGATGGGTGTGAATTGTATAATTGTATTAATCTTGGTTGAACCTGTAAGGGCAAGATTTCTTGCATATTGGCTATTTCCTAATTAGACAAAACCTATTCCCTGTAATTGCATTCAATTGTATAGTTGATAGGGTTTTATAAGTCGTGGCATTAGGATTGGTGATCGTTCGGCATCCTTGAAGTTCATCTCAATGGTTCGTGGTGATTTCCTCTACTTCCTCAAGGTATGGATCATGCATTTGCATCTCATACATATTTGGTTCTCTTAGGAAGTCTTTTCAATCACCTTAGGGTTGCTAGAACTTAAAATTGGTTTTATGTGAAAATTGCAAAACTTGTTTAAAAACCGATTTTTACTCTGGACGATCGATCGTCACCTATCGGGCGATCGATCGCCCAAGGTCAAAGGTCAGAATTATGACCGTTGTGTTTAAATCTAGTGCGCTTGAGTGCGGAATATTTCCGTTAGACTTTTGCCTTTGAACGATCGATCGCCCCTGGTATGCGATCGATCGCCTTTAAGGTTTGCAGCTACTGATACGTGCGATCGATCGCACCGCTATCGGGCGATCGATCGCCCTTCATGTTTTCTTCGCTGAAAACTTTTGTTTTTGTCGTGCGATCGATCGCACCCCTTGGGCGATCGATCGCTTAATGCATCAGGTCTATATAATCAGATTTCTGTTGCTTCATTTCGTAACTTTCTATTCTATAACTTTGAGAAACGATTCTGAGAAAGTTCCTTTGATATTGAGTGACCCTAGTTCCATGCTATAGGTTCCTCCTTTGGTGCTCCACATATAATCCACATGCTAAACCTTTGTTTTGCTTGATACAAGCTTGTTTAGCTTTCCATAGGATTAAGGAGAGTTTTGTTCATCTCTAGCAAACATTAATTGTTGTTTTGCTGAGGTGAACGATTTCACACACAACCATTCATACATCATTGCATTATAGCTGTTCTTGGGATTGGAGGTTCACACCGGTGGAGTCCATTCGAAGAAGCTTGAGGAAAGTGCACTTGAAGAAGCAATTTGAAGCTTGAAAGGTTAGAACTGCCACTAGTCAATAGGTTGATAGTGTTTGAGTTTGGAATTGGATTTCCCCTTGTATGTGCTTGCCGATTGGCTTTATTCATAGTGTGATTCAAGAGCGTGGGGTACGGCTCCCCTCCGGTTTTCCTCTAGAGGTAGAGGTTCGGGTGACCATATTGTGTGTTGCTTGTATGTTTGCTTTGCCTATCTATATTATGCTTAATTGATTGACAAGTTGCATGCTTAATCATTCATTGATAGATATAGTCCGTGGTGAGCTATTGATGATGCTCACTTTGGGATCCTAGGTTGTTCAATTACTTGTTAGTGATGCATAACTTGTTTGAGTTCAATTGAACATTGCTTGAGGTGTGTAGTTTTTTGAAGTATCGTGTATCCGTGTTTAGTGTTTAAAAGCAACGAACAATTATTGAGACTATTCCGTGAACTCGGAATTTCAATTGGTATCAGAGCCTCTCTCTAGAGGCAATTAGAGTCGATCCGTTTGTTGCTTTTCTCGTCATGTCAATTAGAGAAATTTCTCCTAATCCGATTATTTGTGATGACTTGGTTTCGTTAAACAAAGACTATGATAAATTTCTAAAAAGCTTTAGAAAATTGAAGTCTAAAGGGTATCATTGTAGAAAACCTCAAGAAAGTCTTAGTGTTTTAGAAGTCACCAATGCAAACTTGGTAGAAATTAAGTCACCATCTTGTGAGGGAGAAAATGTCTTAGCCTTAGTTGTGTTAACCGCTCTTTCGGCCTTAAAATCAAATATGTGGTATGTTGATAGTGGTTGTTCAAAACACATGACCGGTGATAAAAGTTTGTTTATTGATTTCACTCCTCTCGACAATGGAGGGTGTGTGACTTTTGGTGATGGAGTTAAGTCGAAAATCATTGGTAAAGGAACAATTTCAGCTCCCGGCATTCCTAAGTTAGAAAATGTTATGTATGTTGAAAATCTTCAATCAAATCTTATTAGTGTTGGGCAAATTTGTGATAGTGATGATTTGAATGTTCTTTTCTCTAAAAAGGATTGCATTGTTTTGAATAAACATTGGAATTGCATCCTAAAGGGTGTAAGGACTAGTGATGATTGCTATTGCCTTGGCACCCTAGATTTCAAAACTCAAAATGTTTGCAACAAAGCAAGTAATGAGTCTTTAGAATTGTGGCACCAAAGACTTGGTCATGTTAATCTCAAGAATTTGAAAAGATTATCTAGAAAGGAAATCGTTAGAGGTCTTCCTAACCTTGTGTCTAATGATGATATGATTTGTGGACCTTGTCAAATTGGTAAACAAATTAAAAGTCCTCATAAGAAATTAAATGAGATCACAACTTCTAAACCACTCGAGTTAGTGCATCTAGACTTAGTTGGACCGGTTCAAACCTTGAGTCTAGGAGGAAAGAAATATTTTCTTGTCATGGTTGATGATTTTTCTAGATTTACTTGGGTAGCCTTTCTTAAAGATAAAAGTGAAGCTTTTGAAAGTTTTCGTGCTACTTATACTCAAATTCTAAATGAAAAGGGCTCCCAAAATTTGACTTTAGTTCGAATAAGAAGTGATCATGGAACCGAATTTGAAAATGTTTCATTCAACGATTTTTGTAAAGAAAAGGGGATCAAACATGAGTTTTCAGCCCCCATTACCCCACAACAAAATGGTATTGTTGAAAGGAAGAATAGGGTTCTACTAGACATGTCTAGAGTCATCTTAAATAGCAAAAATTTGGCCAAACACTTTTGGGCCGAAGCGGTAAATACCTCTTGTTATATTGCTAATAGAGCTTTTCTTAGACCCGGTACTAAGAAAACTCCCTATGAACTTTGGAAAGGTAAAAGACCACAAGTCAAATATTTTAGAGTTTTTGGTAGCACATGTTATGTCCTTAGAGATCGTGAGCATCTAGGAAAGTTTGATCCTAGAAGTGATGAAGGGATATTCTTGGGTTATTCCACTACTAGCAAAGCTTATAGAGTCTACAATCTTAGAACCAACACAATAATGGAGTCCATTAATGTTGTTATTGATGATCTTGGTGCCACCTTGGAAATTGCCCAAGATGATGGTGAATTGTTTGAAATAACTCAAGAAATTGGCTCTAAAGATCCTCAATCTATTGTTATTCCCTCTTTGATTGATTCGCCTAGTAATGATTCTTTAATTGTTAATCAAAGTCAAAGGGATCCAACTAGAATTAAAGATGGTCTTGATCCCTCAAACATTGTTGGTTCCTCTCAAAATGGTGTCAAAACTAGAAGGCAAATTGAAGAAGAGATTAATTATGTTTGCTATGTTTCTTCCATAGAACCCAAAAACATAAAAAGTGCCTTATTAGATGATGAATGGATTGTTGCTATGGAAGAAGAACTAAATCAATTTGCTAGAAATGATGTGTGGTACCTTGTCCCTAGACCAAAGAACACAAATGTCATCGGTACAAAATGGATTTACAAAAATAAAACCGATAATGAAGGGAATGTTGTGAGAAACAAAGCTAGGCTTGTTGCTCAAGGGTACACACAAGTAGAGGGAATAGACTTTGATGAAACTTTTGCTCCGGTTGCTAGACTTGAGTCCATTAGACTTTTGTTTGCGGTTGCTTGCCATCTAAACTTCAAATTGCATCAAATGGATGTGAAAACTGCATTTTTGAATGGTGTTCTTCAAGAAGAAGTTTTTGTTGAACAACCAAAAGGTTTTGAAGATCCTCATTTTCCCAACCATGTTTATAAATTAAAAAAGGCCCTCTATGGTCTTAAACAAGCACCTAGAGCTTGGTATGATAGGTTGTCTACTCATCTCTTGAGTAAAGGGTATACTAGAGGAATTGTTGATAAAACTTTGTTTGTTAAAAGAAATGATGGTCATTTTACTATTGCTCAAGTCTATGTGGATGATATTGTTTTTGGATCCACTTCGGATGATGAAGTCAAAGCTTTCACTCATGTTATGTCAAATGAATTTGAAATGAGTCTTATGTGTGAGCTTACTTATTTTCTTGGTCTTCAAGTTTATCAAAAGGATGATGGTCTTTTCTTTTCACAATCTAAATATGCTAAAGACCTTGTTAAAAAATTTGGCTTAGAGGATTGTAAAATTGCTAAGTCTCCCATGAGTACTAGTGTTTCCTTGCAACATAATCCTAGTGAAAAATGTGTTGATCAAACTTTGTATAGGAGCATGATTGGTAGCCTACTTTATCTCACAGCTAGTAGACCTGATATCTCATATAGTGTAGGTGTTTGTGCTCGTTTTCAAAGTAATCCTAAAGAATCTCATTTGCATGCGGTAAAAAGGATTATCAAATATGTCCTAGGTACCATTGATTTTGGCATCTTTTACACAAAAGACACAAATATCTCCATTGTAGGTTTTTGTGATGCCGATTGGGGAGGTAACAAGGATGAAAGAAAAAGTACTTCCGGTGGTTGTTTCTATGTTGGAAATAATCTTGTGTCTTGGCATAGCAAAAAGCAAACTTGTATTTCTCTTTCAACGGCGGAAGCCGAATATATTGCTGCGGGTAGTTGTTGTACCCAACTTCTTTGGATGAAAAACATGCTTAAAGATTATGGTTTTCCTCAAACTACTTTTGATCTCTATTGTGATAATACTAGTGCTATACAAATTGCCAAGAATCCAGTTCAACACACTAAGACTAAGCATATTGATCTTAGATATCATTTCATTAGAGATTTGGTTGAGAAAACTACTCTTGCTATTTTATACATCCCAACCGAAAAGCAACTTGCTGATATATTTACTAAAGCCTTGGATGTCATTAGATTCACTGATCTTCGGATGTCTATTGGTGTTAGTAAACACCATTGAGAAAGCTTTGCAGAAGCTTTTAACGATCGATCGCCCAGGCTTCACGATCGATCGCACGTTCATCCTGTTTGTTATTTTTCTTCTAGGCGATCGATCGCCCGACCTGTGACGATCGATCGCCCTTATTGGCAGAGAGCATTATTTTCTGTTTGATCTTCACGATCGATCGCACGCTCTATTGCGATCGATCGTCTGTCTGGGAGTTTTACACTTTGTTTTTGCATCCTGTTGCTTACTTTTCTTGTTTATTCGTGGTTTTTCCTGATTTGCTTATTTTCTCTTGTTATTGGCCATGTACTCTTATTTTATTTTTAGCCATTTTTTGAGGGGGAGTTCTACCTTGTAAACTCTTTGGTTAAATCTTAAGTCATTTTGTGCTTTAATTCTTCATATTATGTTTTGCATAATGTGATTGTCATTTGTCTAAGCTTTGAATCCCCTTTGGCCTTCCTAGTCAAAAAGGGGGAGAGTATGTGTTGATGGCCACTTTGAAATTGCTTTAACTCAATATTATTATGTCATGTCGTATATGCTTCACGGTATCGTGTGTTTAGTATTGAAATTGCAGGTTTGATTCCGGCATATATCTTCGATACGTTTGTAATAGCATAGCTTTGAAATTGAGTTGTTTTTGGTAATTAAGGTTTTGTCTAGGAAATGCCAAAGGGGGAGATTGTAAGGGCAAGATTTCTTGCATATTGGCTATTTCCTAATTAGACAAAACCTATTCCCTGTAATTGCATTCAATTGTATAGTTGATAGGGTTTTATAAGTCGTGGCATTAGGATTGGTGATCGTTCGGCATCCTTGAAGTTCATCTCAATGGTTCGTGGTGATTTCCTCTACTTCCTCAAGGTATGGATCATGCATTTGCATCTCATACATATTTGGTTCTCTTAGGAAGTCTTTTCAATCACCTTAGGGTTGCTAGAACTTAAAATTGGTTTTATGTGAAAATTGCAAAACTTGTTTAAAAACCGATTTTTACTCTGGACGATCGATCGTCACCTATCGGGCGATCGATCGCCCAAGGTCAAAGGTCAGAATTATGACCGTTGTGTTTAAATCTAGTGCGCTTGAGTGCGGAATATTTCCGTTAGACTTTTGCCTTTGAACGATCGATCGCCCCTGGTATGCGATCGATCGCCTTTAAGGTTTGCAGCTACTGATACGTGCGATCGATCGCACCGCTATCGGGCGATCGATCGCCCTTCATGTTTTCTTCGCTGAAAACTTTTGTTTTTGTCGTGCGATCGATCGCACCCCTTGGGCGATCGATCGCTTAATGCATCAGGTCTATATAATCAGATTTCTGTTGCTTCATTTCGTAACTTTCTATTCTATAACTTTGAGAAACGATTCTGAGAAAGTTCCTTTGATATTGAGTGACCCTAGTTCCATGCTATAGGTTCCTCCTTTGGTGCTCCACATATAATCCACATGCTAAACCTTTGTTTTGCTTGATACAAGCTTGTTTAGCTTTCCATAGGATTAAGGAGAGTTTTGTTCATCTCTAGCAAACATTAATTGTTGTTTTGCTGAGGTGAACGATTTCACACACAACCATTCATACATCATTGCATTATAGCTGTTCTTGGGATTGGAGGTTCACACCGGTGGAGTCCATTCGAAGAAGCTTGAGGAAAGTGCACTTGAAGAAGCAATTTGAAGCTTGAAAGGTTAGAACTGCCACTAGTCAATAGGTTGATAGTGTTTGAGTTTGGAATTGGATTTCCCCTTGTATGTGCTTGCCGATTGGCTTTATTCATAGTGTGATTCAAGAGCGTGGGGTACGGCTCCCCTCCGGTTTTCCTCTAGAGGTAGAGGTTCCGGGTGACCATATTGTGTGTTGCTTGTATGTTTGCTTTGCCTATCTATATTATGCTTAATTGATTGACAAGTTGCATGCTTAATCATTCATTGATAGATATAGTCCGTGGTGAGCTATTGATGATGCTCACTTTGGGATCCTAGGTTGTTCAATTACTTGTTAGTGATGCATAACTTGTTTGAGTTCAATTGAACATTGCTTGAGGTGTGTAGTTTTTTGAAGTATCGTGTATCCGTGTTTAGTGTTTAAAAGCAACGAACAATTATTGAGACTATTCCGTGAACTCGGAATTTCAATTGGTATCAGAGCCTCTCTCTAGAGGCAATTAGAGTCGATCCGTTTGTTGCTTTTCTCGTCATGTCAATTAGAGAAATTTCTCCTAATCCGATTATTTGTGATGACTTGGTTTCGTTAAACAAAGACTATGATAAATTTCTAAAAAGCTTTAGAAAATTGAAGTCTAAAGGGTATCATTGTAGAAAACCTCAAGAAAGTCTTAGTGTTTTAGAAGTCACCAATGCAAACTTGGTAGAAATTAAGTCACCATCTTGTGAGGGAGAAAATGTCTTAGCCTTAGTTGTGTTAACCGCTCTTTCGGCCTTAAAATCAAATATGTGGTATGTTGATAGTGGTTGTTCAAAACACATGACCGGTGATAAAAGTTTGTTTATTGATTTCACTCCTCTCGACAATGGAGGGTGTGTGACTTTTGGTGATGGAGTTAAGTCGAAAATCATTGGTAAAGGAACAATTTCAGCTCCCGGCATTCCTAAGTTAGAAAATGTTATGTATGTTGAAAATCTTCAATCAAATCTTATTAGTGTTGGGCAAATTTGTGATAGTGATGATTTGAATGTTCTTTTCTCTAAAAAGGATTGCATTGTTTTGAATAAACATTGGAATTGCATCCTAAAGGGTGTAAGGACTAGTGATGATTGCTATTGCCTTGGCACCCTAGATTTCAAAACTCAAAATGTTTGCAACAAAGCAAGTAATGAGTCTTTAGAATTGTGGCACCAAAGACTTGGTCATGTTAATCTCAAGAATTTGAAAAGATTATCTAGAAAGGAAATCGTTAGAGGTCTTCCTAACCTTGTGTCTAATGATGATATGATTTGTGGACCTTGTCAAATTGGTAAACAAATTAAAAGTCCTCATAAGAAATTAAATGAGATCACAACTTCTAAACCACTCGAGTTAGTGCATCTAGACTTAGTTGGACCGGTTCAAACCTTGAGTCTAGGAGGAAAGAAATATTTTCTTGTCATGGTTGATGATTTTTCTAGATTTACTTGGGTAGCCTTTCTTAAAGATAAAAGTGAAGCTTTTGAAAGTTTTCGTGCTACTTATACTCAAATTCTAAATGAAAAGGGCTCCCAAAATTTGACTTTAGTTCGAATAAGAAGTGATCATGGAACCGAATTTGAAAATGTTTCATTCAACGATTTTTGTAAAGAAAAGGGGATCAAACATGAGTTTTCAGCCCCCATTACCCCACAACAAAATGGTATTGTTGAAAGGAAGAATAGGGTTCTACTAGACATGTCTAGAGTCATCTTAAATAGCAAAAATTTGGCCAAACACTTTTGGGCCGAAGCGGTAAATACCTCTTGTTATATTGCTAATAGAGCTTTTCTTAGACCCGGTACTAAGAAAACTCCCTATGAACTTTGGAAAGGTAAAAGACCACAAGTCAAATATTTTAGAGTTTTTGGTAGCACATGTTATGTCCTTAGAGATCGTGAGCATCTAGGAAAGTTTGATCCTAGAAGTGATGAAGGGATATTCTTGGGTTATTCCACTACTAGCAAAGCTTATAGAGTCTACAATCTTAGAACCAACACAATAATGGAGTCCATTAATGTTGTTATTGATGATCTTGGTGCCACCTTGGAAATTGCCCAAGATGATGGTGAATTGTTTGAAATAACTCAAGAAATTGGCTCTAAAGATCCTCAATCTATTGTTATTCCCTCTTTGATTGATTCGCCTAGTAATGATTCTTTAATTGTTAATCAAAGTCAAAGGGATCCAACTAGAATTAAAGATGGTCTTGATCCCTCAAACATTGTTGGTTCCTCTCAAAATGGTGTCAAAACTAGAAGGCAAATTGAAGAAGAGATTAATTATGTTTGCTATGTTTCTTCCATAGAACCCAAAAACATAAAAAGTGCCTTATTAGATGATGAATGGATTGTTGCTATGGAAGAAGAACTAAATCAATTTGCTAGAAATGATGTGTGGTACCTTGTCCCTAGACCAAAGAACACAAATGTCATCGGTACAAAATGGATTTACAAAAATAAAACCGATAATGAAGGGAATGTTGTGAGAAACAAAGCTAGGCTTGTTGCTCAAGGGTACACACAAGTAGAGGGAATAGACTTTGATGAAACTTTTGCTCCGGTTGCTAGACTTGAGTCCATTAGACTTTTGTTTGCGGTTGCTTGCCATCTAAACTTCAAATTGCATCAAATGGATGTGAAAACTGCATTTTTGAATGGTGTTCTTCAAGAAGAAGTTTTTGTTGAACAACCAAAAGGTTTTGAAGATCCTCATTTTCCCAACCATGTTTATAAATTAAAAAAGGCCCTCTATGGTCTTAAACAAGCACCTAGAGCTTGGTATGATAGGTTGTCTACTCATCTCTTGAGTAAAGGGTATACTAGAGGAATTGTTGATAAAACTTTGTTTGTTAAAAGAAATGATGGTCATTTTACTATTGCTCAAGTCTATGTGGATGATATTGTTTTTGGATCCACTTCGGATGATGAAGTCAAAGCTTTCACTCATGTTATGTCAAATGAATTTGAAATGAGTCTTATGTGTGAGCTTACTTATTTTCTTGGTCTTCAAGTTTATCAAAAGGATGATGGTCTTTTCTTTTCACAATCTAAATATGCTAAAGACCTTGTTAAAAAATTTGGCTTAGAGGATTGTAAAATTGCTAAGTCTCCCATGAGTACTAGTGTTTCCTTGCAACATAATCCTAGTGAAAAATGTGTTGATCAAACTTTGTATAGGAGCATGATTGGTAGCCTACTTTATCTCACAGCTAGTAGACCTGATATCTCATATAGTGTAGGTGTTTGTGCTCGTTTTCAAAGTAATCCTAAAGAATCTCATTTGCATGCGGTAAAAAGGATTATCAAATATGTCCTAGGTACCATTGATTTTGGCATCTTTTACACAAAAGACACAAATATCTCCATTGTAGGTTTTTGTGATGCCGATTGGGGAGGTAACAAGGATGAAAGAAAAAGTACTTCCGGTGGTTGTTTCTATGTTGGAAATAATCTTGTGTCTTGGCATAGCAAAAAGCAAACTTGTATTTCTCTTTCAACGGCGGAAGCCGAATATATTGCTGCGGGTAGTTGTTGTACCCAACTTCTTTGGATGAAAAACATGCTTAAAGATTATGGTTTTCCTCAAACTACTTTTGATCTCTATTGTGATAATACTAGTGCTATACAAATTGCCAAGAATCCAGTTCAACACACTAAGACTAAGCATATTGATCTTAGATATCATTTCATTAGAGATTTGGTTGAGAAAACTACTCTTGCTATTTTATACATCCCAACTGAAAAGCAACTTGCTGATATATTTACTAAAGCCTTGGATGTCATTAGATTCACTGATCTTCGGATGTCTATTGGTGTTAGTAAACACCATTGAGAAAGCTTTGCAGAAGCTTTTAACGATCGATCGCCCAGGCTTCACGATCGATCGCACGTTCATCCTGTTTGTTATTTTTCTTCTAGGCGATCGATCGCCCGACCTGTGACGATCGATCGCCCTTATTGGCAGAGAGCATTATTTTCTGTTTGATCTTCACGATCGATCGCACGCTCCATTGCGATCGATCGTCTGTCTGGGAGTTTTACACTTTGTTTTTGCATCCTGTTGCTTACTTTTCTTGTTTATTCGTGGTTTTTTCCTGATTTGCTTATTTTCTCTTGTTTTTGGCCATGTACTCTTATTTTATTTTTAGCCATTTTTTTTTGAGGGGGAGTTCTACCTTGTAAACTCTTTGGTTAAATCTTAAGTCATTTTGTGCTTTAATTCTTCATATTATGTTTTGCATAATGTGATTGTCATTTGTCTAAGCTTTGAATCCCCTTTGGCCTTCCTAGTCAAAAAGGGGGAGAGTATGTGTTGATGGCCACTTTGAAATTGCTTTAACTCAATATTATTATGTCATGTCGTATATGCTTCACGGTATCGTGTGTTTAGTATTGAAATTGCAGGTTTGATTCCGGCATATATCTTCGATACGTTTGTAATAGCATAGCTTTGAAATTGAGTTGTTTTTGGTAATTAAGGTTTTGTCTAGGAAATGCCAAAGGGGGAGATTGTAAGGGCAAGATTTCTTGCATATTGGCTATTTCCTAATTAGACAAAACCTATTCCCTGTAATTGCATTCAATTGTATAGTTGATAGGGTTTTATAAGTCGTGGCATTAGGATTGGTGATCGTTCGGCATCCTTGAAGTTCATCTCAATGGTTCGTGGTGATTTCCTCTACTTCCTCAAGGTATGGATCATGCATTTGCATCTCATACATATTTGGTTCTCTTAGGAAGTCTTTTCAATCACCTTAGGGTTGCTAGAACTTAAAATTGGTTTTATGTGAAAATTGCAAAACTTGTTTAAAAACCGATTTTTACTCTGGACGATCGATCGTCACCTATCGGGCGATCGATCGCCCAAGGTCAAAGGTCAGAATTATGACCGTTGTGTTTAAATCTAGTGCGCTTGAGTGCGGAATATTTCCGTTAGACTTTTGCCTTTGAACGATCGATCGCCCCTGGTATGCGATCGATCGCCTTTAAGGTTTGCAGCTACTGATACGTGCGATCGATCGCACCTCTATCGGGCGATCGATCGCCCTTCATGTTTTCTTCGCTGAAAACTTTTGTTTTTGTCGTGCGATCGATCGCACCCCTTGGGCGATCGATCGCTTAATGCATCAGGTCTATATAATCAGATTTCTGTTGCTTCATTTCGTAACTTTCTATTCTATAACTTTGAGAAACGATTCTGAGAAAGTTCCTTTGATATTGAGTGACCCTAGTTCCATGCTATAGGTTCCTCCTTTGGTGCTCCACATATAATCCACATGCTAAACCTTTGTTTTGCTTGATACAAGCTTGTTTAGCTTTCCATAGGATTAAGGAGAGTTTTGTTCATCTCTAGCAAACATTAATTGTTGTTTTGCTGAGGTGAACGATTTCACACACAACCATTCATACATCATTGCATTATAGCTGTTCTTGGGATTGGAGGTTCACACCGGTGGAGTCCATTCGAAGAAGCTTGAGGAAGGTGCACTTGAAGAAGCAATTGGAAGCTTGAAAGGTTAGAACTGCCACTAGTCAATAGGTTGATAGTGTTTGAGTTTGGAATTGGATTTCCCCTTGTATGTGCTTGCCGATTGGCTTTATTCATAGTGTGATTCAAGAGCGTGGGGTACGGCTCCCCTCCGGTTTTCCTCTAGAGGTAGAGGTTCCGGGTGACCATATTGTGTGTTGCTTGTATGTTTGCTTTGCCTATCTATATTATGCTTAATTGATTGACAAGTTGCATGCTTAATCATTCATTGATAGATATAGTCCGTGGTGAGCTATTGATGATGCTCACTTTGGGATCCTAGGTTGTTCAATTACTTGTTAGTGATGCATAACTTGTTTGAGTTCAATTGAACATTGCTTGAGGTGTGTAGTTTTTTGAAGTATCGTGTATCCGTGTTTAGTGTTTAAAAGCAACGAACAATTATTGGGACTATTCCGTGAACTCGGAATTTCAGAACCATTTGACTATAATGAATATAAAAAAACAGTTAGACTCCGATCTATTCATTGATCCTTGCTTTCTCCAATTGATGGAGCCAGGGTGTGCTTCTACCATGTGCAATTGGAAAATTTGTATGCTAGTATGGGCTGTTGGGATGCGGCAGCAAGAATTGATGAAAGATAAAGGAATTAATATAAGTCATGGGTTCACCTGGATTGAGATTAGTAATGAAGTTCACAGATAAAGCAGTTGACAATTCAAACCCAGAATGATTGAAATAATTGGAGTCTTGGATAGTTTAGCAAACCACATGGTCCACCTCAAAACTTTGTGACCTTGAAATCCAAGAGGAAGAGGATGAGTAAGGATGCCTATATACAACAATTTTAACGTGTATACCATCAATTGATGGTTTAGTTCTCTCCCATCATGTCATGGGTAGAGTACTTTGACTAGTTCAATTGTCTGCTTCGAGCTAGGCGAATTGCAGGTTTGTATATTTATGTGTGCAGTTTTATTTGTATATGATTTGAAATTAGTTTTGATCCTTATATAAAATGTTTAATAATAAAAAGATTGAAAATAAATTCATATGGACTTATTAAAATCCAAACAAATACTGATACTTTAATTCATTACAATCCATTAAATTCAGCCAAAGTCTATATAGAATTAGTATAATCCATGAATTTTATTGAATTCATGGATTATAAAAACTCCAACACAATCTTTCAAAATCTGAATTGAATACACCCCCCTTAGTATTTTAGGTTTGATATTCTTTTTATTCTAGGATTTTATTTTCCTTTTTAGTTTAGGTTTTGCTTTTAAATTTTGTTATTTCTTTTAATTAGACCCGTGAGCTTGATTAGGCCTTTTGTTAGCGCCCTAGGGTTTCTTTCGCTATATAAGCAACCTTAAACGGCTGCTAGATCTATCTTTCATATTATTATTATCAATAAAATCGAGAATTTCTTCTCAATTCTCTGGTGGATTCCAGTTTATCTATTTTAGGGTTTATCGCTTGTAAACACCGGTTACTCCCGCTGCGTCACTTTTTGAGTAATTATATTGTTTGAGGTTATTCGGATCAGTTGGTTATTGTAGATAATTTTGGAATTGGGACTGTTTTTATTTCTGTGCTGCGAAATTAATTAGGTTTAGGGGCTGCCTGTGTATTATATCAGTTATTGATTTTGAATTTGTCATCGACATTTACTTCTCTTTGTTTCATAGCTAGGTTTGACGGCGAACGAACCCTAGTTCTAGTTTTACCCTTCCTGTTCTTGGTAATCAAGATTTGCAGGATTTTTTTTCCCAAATTTTTCAGGGTGATGATGTTTATGTATCTGAGTTGGATTAGGATTCCAAGTTGAGTTTAGATAGAATCGATCACCAGGCTGGCTGTCTGTCTCCATTTATAGGGTAGAGCTGTCTTTCCCTATAAATTTTTCAAAAACGCTTGAAGGTTGATTTGGATTTGCATCAGAGTTCTGAAATTTATGTATAAATCCATCCATGCATGAATCTGTGATGCTTTGTCCGTTTGTTGAGTTTCTTCAATTGTTGTCTTATTATTAACTTGACTCTTGTTTTTACCTTTTTTTAAGCAGCAGCCATAAAAAGCCCCTCAAAACCGTACTACAGCCGATCAGCTCCAATACGCCATTGACAACCCTAATTTGTTAGACTTGCTTGTGTTTATATGGCGGATTCCAGTGGAAATCCAGAACCTGGACAAGGTATGCTTAGTACTTGCATTGCTTCAATTAATGTTGTTAATATATTCTGTGGTTACACTAATACATTGTTCTTTGCTTTTCCATTGTATAACACTATAACTAATACTACATTGTTCTTTTGCATGTCCAGCTCTCACCTTCTTGAAGCCATCAAAGAAGAAAACCTTCAGAAAGCGAGCCCATGAGGAAGATGAGGAGGATGTGGACTCAAAATCTGGGAGTGCTTCATTATCAAGTCGGAGAAATTCCCCAAAACTTGATGATGGCATATTGGTATTATCTGGTTGCTCTTTGGACCCAGATTTATGCATGAAGTTGCATGATGGTGGAGACGACAAGTCTCAATGGCTGATCGATTGGCGCGAGTTTGAGAAACAAAGGAAGACAAATGGCGTTTTGGGTGAACATGGCGTGGACCAGACAAAAAATAATCATGATGATCATTATTATGACTCGTTTCCCGTTGCGTGTTGCATCTGCAAACAGCATTTTTGTGATCCGGTTGTAACTACATGCAAACACTACTTCTGCTCTGCCTGCGCACTAGAGGTGACCCCTCTTTCTTTGTGTGTCATCCTTAACTTTTTTTCTTTTCTTTTCTGCGGTCATTGAATTATTTTTTTAGATTAATGACTCGAGTTTAATGGAGTCCTGTTTCTTCCATTTCGCATTTCATTCAAGTGCTTAATTTCTAACCTCATCTGCTTTTCATGCACAGCAATATTCAAAGAACAAGAAGTGCTTTGTGTGCGACGAACCTACCGCCAACATATTCAAAACAGCTCAGGAGATATGCATAAAGATGAGTGCAAATGGTAAATAGGAGCTACCTTATTTGCTTATTGATCTCTCTGCTTTGAAGTCATAGTTTTTCTTTTTTGTATCCTTTTGGTTAAGTTTGAGGAGGAAGTTTGCTCATATAGGGTGCACCACAATGGTGGCATAGCTAGGAATATCAGGAATATGTTTTGCATTATATCAATATGCAAATATTTATCTTGTCAACGGGTACCATAGGAAACATGTTCTCACGCACCCTGGGACTTTCTCCGCCATTCCTCCTTCATTTCTCCCATGGCTGTCATTGCTCTCCTTTTCCTTTTCCTCACCATATCTTTCGAGTTTCCTTCCTTTCCCCCCGGCTTCTTGGATCTTCTCCAATTTCCCCCTCTTTCTCTTTTTCCCTCCTTCCATCTCTCTAAAAGACATTTTACGTGAGGGGAATTCGAAAGGCTGAGAGGGAGTTTGATTTGAGAGCTGTTTTTCTCTGGCCTCATCAACTGCTGTTGGAGGTTGGGCTGGCTCGAATTCCATGGGACATGTGTTGTGTTAAGTCCCACAACAAGCTCCAACCTCGTGTTTAGTTGCCACTTTAGTTTGGAACCCTGAAGGGTTTGACAATGATGTCCTCATCAAGTCCACTAAACTTAGAAAAATAACAGCCGAAAAACTAGCAATCAACAAGATATCCTAAGGTACTCATAAAATTTAGACAACCATTGTGCGGCATATTAAATAAATTGATGAATGGCATGCTATTTTGCATTCAATTTTGGAATGCATGTTACCAAATTCTGTGGTTTTTTGTTTTTTGTTCATTTCATGCTGTTGTTTTGTTTATTCCATTATATACACGAATTCTAAACTCCAACACATTGTTTTCCTCCTTTTTTTGTCTGAATTTCCAGGCATCTGCTTCTGGATGCGACCAATCAAGCAGAACACAAGAAAGCAAAAGACTGAGGAAGTTGAGACGGATGAGTTAAGGGGACTTGAAGGCGATGGCTTTGTTTTCTGAGGAAATTGAATGACTGTGTGCATGCCAAGTATTGTTTCTGTGGATTTTTACTTGTTCGTTTCATTTGGGTTTCTTTCAGTACTTCACCTTGTTCTGTTTTTTTTTTTTTTTTTTTGGGCTCATTAAATGAAAATTCATTCAAAACCACAAATGTGGTAGACCAATACAAATGGATCCAAGCTCATAACTGAAAGATACAACAAAAAATAAAAGACCTAAATAAACAAAGCCCAAATCAAAACAAAACCTAGCAAGTGATAAGGCAAGCCAAAAACAACAACAGCCGCCACCCATCGTTATCGCCGGACCTGCCGCCATACCTGCCGGAAAACTTGCTCCGATGGCCAAAAACCGACCCCAACCTAACAGATCTACACCAAAAAGCCTCAAAATCACCCAATCCAAACGAAATCGAATCCAAATTTCTATCACCCAACACCAATCAACAAAGAGAATCTCCACCGCATAGCAAACAACCAAGTAAAAGTCGTCGAAAACCACCATGGAACCAGACGGAGGTGTCGGTACAATGACCGGAGACTCTGCTCTGTACACCACCATTTTACCAAAAGCAGAAAGCGTCGGAGCGCGACAAGGAGATTCCACCTTGGGAGACCACCCTAGGCTGTCGATCTGGAGAACGGGAAGAAGAAACCCAATGAGGCTTGCAAAGCTTGATTCCAAGGCTTCAAAAATGTAGATCCATAACAGATCTGGGAGAGAGGAGGAGAAGAGAACCGAAGCAAAGAAAAGGAGATCGGACACCTTCGCCGGAGAGACGAACGTCGCCGACAAAAGGACGGACAAAGCCGTCAGGAGGGTGGACGGAGCCACCAGCGACTAAGACAAGCCACAGACTCTCAAGGTGGCTGCTCAGAGAAGGAGAGAAAAGTCTAGAGAGAAGGAGGAGCTTCTTTCTCTACTCTCTCTCAGTTTTTATATATGCCCTTCACCTTGTTTTGTTGGACCAGCACTCAGCTTTTTGTGTTTTGACTTGCATTAAATCAATGGGAACCTATTTCTTATTCCAGTTAAAGGCATGTCCGATATTTTGTGATTGGTAGGATTATTGTTTTCAAACATTTAGCCTTTTTTTTTTTTCTGCTGGAGTTGCATGGAAAAAAGTCAAAAAAACCTACTGTATCCAACGCATTAACTTGGTCTTTTGTAGGCAAAATACTAAACCAAATCCTATCTTATGGGATCTCATTTCCTAGGTTCACCATCGCATCAGCTACTCCATTAGTTTTTCTATAAATGTGCTTGAAACAACTGTAACAGATGTGCTGAATGTTTCTCTATTCGCTATTTAATCTCGGAGAAATTCTATTAGCACCTCCAAATTTGCTCACCTGACCTCCTATACTTTTTGCACATCTTTTTTGCTTTTAAAATACAAGATTTGCTTACTAAACCTCTTCTAAATTCCTAAAATAACCATGATGATATAATTCACATTAAATATACAAAATTACTACTATAATTCTAAATTTACTCACCACACATCTATTAATTAATTTTTAATCAATAAGAAAATATTTTAGCATGAACTATTATTTGTTTTTTTTTTAACTATTCTTTTCTCTTTTAGCTATGCAATAAAAAAAAGTAATCATTTATTCTTACTGTTTATTTTTTTTTCCTCTATTTTTTGTACCTCATGATTAAATATTATATATATTTTTTAATTGCTAGCTTTTTTTTGCAAATATAATGGATAGACTTAAATTTAGGTCATAGTCGAATTTTTTTTGTTCTCTATCACCAATATGCGTTCAACAAATGATAAAAAAATTTATGTCACATGATCTATCATAGTTTTAATTCTTATTAAATATATATAAATGCTTTAATGAATATATAGTGAAATTGGAAAATGAAAATAGATAAGGAAAATAATAAAGAATGCAATCTAATGTTATTGAATTGGAAAGTCTAGAGAAAATAAATATAATATCTTTTTGGTATAATTACTGTCCTTAATTGTCATTTTATAGGAGGTTATAAATGTCATTTAATAATTCATAATGAAGTGAGGTCAAGTGAGCAAATTTGGAGGTTCTAATAGAATCACTCTTAATCTCGCGTCTTGATTACAATTTTGTTGTTGGTCCGTATGTATATACGATTATGAGTGCCCCATACAGTCCATGCTCCATACTGACCAAGCAAATTATCCCTTTAAATAACGAGAAATTTGTTAAAATGCCCCTTTTTTGGGGTCTTGAATGAAAAATGCCCTCTTTTTTTTAGACTAATGAAAAATACTCATTTTGCCAATAAAAAGATATATTTACCCTTACTGATAAACTATTTTTCTTTTTTCTTCTTCCCCTTTCGTCGTTCTCTTCTTCCCTCTCCTCTCCTTCCGGCCAGCTTCTTCTCTGGGCAAGTACAAATTTCTCACGCATAATACACTAGAACAAGCAAAGCTCTGCACAAGAAACCTTGCAAGCTACCTTCTATGCCCACGTAGCACCCATACGACCATACCCATCTTTGCTTTTCATCTCCAAATCAACCTACAATAAGTACTCGATCATTTCATTTGATTCTCAAACATTAGTTAATTAAAACCACTGAGTGCATCATTCCATGGCTACCAAGTTCCAAGAGAACCAAAGCAACGGACCTGACGATCATGATATTGACGGTGACGATGTCGACAATGAAGAGTTCAGGTACCTGATCGTACGACCAGAGAAGGGAGGCCTCCGGGACAGGTACCTGATTTGTACTTGTCGAAACCCACCCTATCTCTGCTTTTCTTTGGGCACCTAAACCTCCTCATCTAGCCGCCACCACCACACCTGCAACTTACCATCAACATAGCAGCTCCGCTGAGCTTTAGCACCCACCGCCACGTGTTCAGCTCCGGTGTCGCACCTCTGCTCCAATAAGCCCAATCTGATTTGGGCATCCTAACCCTAGCTCGCGCTCAATTCACTCTCCGTCACTATGGTCCTCTGCTCGCCCAATCCAAACTGAGGACGGGAAGAAGTTGGCCGGAAGGGACGAGAGGGAAGAAGAGAACGACGAAAGGGGAAGAAGAAAAAAGAAAAAGAAAAAGAGTTGATCAGTAAGGGCAAACATGTCTTTTTATAGGCAAAAGGAGTATTTTTCATTAGTCTAAAAAAAAGAGGGTATTTTTCATTCCAAACCCCAAAAAAGGGACATTTTAACAAATTTCTCATATAATTCAGGTTCACTACTTACTCTTATTGCAATTAACGTTTTTTCACGTTATAAGTTCTAAGTTCATAATTCAATCGTTATTATTTATAGATCATCTCTGCAAAAAAAAATTAATATAATTAGAAATTATTTAATTATTCAATTTTATCAAACAAATGGACGGTTCTAATAATAATCAAATTTGATTGATTCTTTTGCATATGTGATCTAATAATCTATATGTTATATTATAGAAAAAAAATAATATTTAGTCCCTCAACTTTCACCCGTTTATATTCTAAAAAAGAAACAAACTTTCACCCGTCTATAATAATTTTTAAAATATATATAGTTTATTTTTCTTTATTTATTGACAAAAGCAAAATTTGTATATTCAAAACTTTTTTAATAAGAGGAACCTAGGAATTATCCTAAAAGTCCGGTTAGAGTCTCTAAAACCCCGGAAGAGGGTGGACAGCATAACGGTTAAAATGGAGATGCGGGGTATCGAACCCCGTACCTCTCGCATGCAAAGCGAGCGCTCTACCATGTGAGCTACATCCCCATTACAATATGAGGCTGAAATTTACAATTTTAAATTATTTATATCTGTGTCATATAAAAAGCCCTACTGAGCTTGCTTTATAGAGTAGTGAAATTGTCTGCTTCTCTGTGTCTTCCCGCCATGGATACTATGGAAATCGATTCGGAGAAGAACCTCCACAGAACACAAGCCTGCTATATCTCACAGGTCCGTACTTTCTCCATTTTTAATAAATTTTCTCCATTTCTGCTCGCACTGCTTTGTTTGCTTAAACTCGAAAAAGAGACTAGAAGCTCAATCCCAAAGTCGAGTCCTTTTCTAGGGTTTCTAAGCAACCATCCCTCAACTGGCGTTTACTGTAGGACGAAAAGTTTGTGATGAAAGAGGTGTATCGGGGCCAGCAGTACAGCCAAATATACTTTGCGCGTCTCCATTTGATGAGGACCCTCCTCTATTCCCTTGTCCCCAATTGGAAGCCCCATTTACCAGGTTCTTACTTGCCCTTTCTATTCCATTTTATAATTGGGTTCCATTATTCGTGAAAAGTTTCGGTTTTGTACTGATTATCTTATTGTAAGTGGTGTTTGGGTTATTAATTTTAGCACATAGGGTTTGATATTTGTTGTTCATTTTTGTTAATGACTTAAGTATCAGTGATTTGGGTTCTAGTAAAATGGTAGTGTCATAAGTAGAGTTGTTCTGTATGGTGTGACAGTTTGCACAGTTTTGGGATTGGAAGAAGGCAAGGAATGCACCATTGTTGGAACCCTGTACAAGCACATGAAACTCAAACCTTCTATACTTGATGAGTACTCTAAGACGGTAGTGTACTTGTCCATTGTCAATTTTCCCAAGTGATTGGTTATGAAGTAGTTAATTTAATTCTTCTACACTAGTATGTTTTATTTAACAGAGATCTGCGATACCACTTGTCAAGCCTCATAATTTTGTGCACGCTGATGATCATCTGGTTTTGGAAGATGAAAGTGGAAGAGTTAAGCTTGCTGGGAGCATGCTTTCACCTTCTGTATATGTCACAGGTATGTGTCATCGACGAAACTTCTAAGCTAAATAAAGAACAAAACTCCTCTTTTTTTTCTTTTCAGTGTTGAATCTTGTTTGGCCCGTGGTAGTTTAATTCACATGTAGTTACAAACGCTTTTTGGACTTTAAGATTCAGTCTACATGTTGGGTCCTTGAGAAAGCACTTCATCTTTGATCGCATGTTTGCGACATTATTTGAACTGTCCATTTTGATCTGGAAGAGTGAAATTGCTTAACCTTATTATACCAAATTACGAAGTTTGGAGCATGTTCATTTTACATTAACATGGTGATAGGGAATATTGTTGCTTTGCACGGAAAAGAGACTGGTGCAGGCGAATTCTTAATTCTAGATGTTCTTGAAGCTGGCTTACCACCCCAGATTGAGCTTCCACTTAAATCAAGTACAACGTTATTCCCTCCCTCTCTTTTCTTTTGTGTTTTTTCTTCTTCTTTGCAGTAAAGTTTTTGCTTGGACATTTGTTCCTCAAGTCTCCATCTTTATATATAAAGGGTCTTACTTTTGGAATCAAACAAGTTCTTCTAGTTGAATAATACAAACTGTTATAAAGGTGGAAACACAATATGCCACTAGAGTCATGCTATTGGTGGGAATTGTAATTCTCACTATCAAATATCAATATGAAAGATTGAACACTCAAATGCAAACAAATAATGATGAACAGGCATAAATGCACAGTTACATGCCCAAATTTCACTTTACGATTCAGATATCCGGTTTTGGATAATGGAGTGAACTCATTAGCAAAAGGTCGAATTATGCAAACTATGTTAGGTAGTATTCGCTAGAATGTAACATGTAATAGGAGCTAAAGTCACAGGAAATGCTACTTGAACCTTTGAGTATTAAGTGAAACTCTTGGCTTTTAGTCCCTTTGAATTTTCTTCATGTTTTCTCAGTTTTGATACAGTTACAATCTTAAAAAAAAAGGACAATTTTTTATTCAATTCCCATTTTCAATGGTTTGATGTTCTAGTATCAATCTGCCATCATTATGAATATGTTGCCTGTTTCATACTTATTTTGTCTAATTTCCTCTAATATTTATGTTCTAGCATCTTGCACTATTATCTTTGCCCCATTTTTTTTCTTCTACTTGTCTTTAATTTGTCTGCATGCAGGAGAAGATAAATATGTTGTTTTTGTATCTGGGCTTCGTGTTGGAAGCAGCTCTTCAAACCCTCTCTTGTTTCAGCTTCTTGTTGATCATATAACAGGACATTTAGGAGATGAGAAGGTTTGTGCCGTTTGTCCTCCAAAATCATGTGCTATTCATTATGTTCCACACTATCCTAACATATAATACTTTGTGGCACATTGGACAGGAACAAAACCTTGCATCGCAAATTGTTCATGTTGTAATTGCTGGAAACTCTGTTGAACTTCCTCGTGCACTTCTTAATGGACAGGTAATACATTTAAATGCTGCTGATATCAAGGCAGAATATAACTGTTCATTGTTTGCTTATAAATTGTAGGAGTGGAGGCTGATGTGAATGAGTGTACCTTTGATTTTGTCTTAAAAATAAATAAATAATAAACTGGAAAGGGCACTTTTGTAGTTTAGTTTCTTAACCGAGATGCATATAGGTTCTTTTCCTACAAGCAAAATTAAGTCATTTTTTCAATAGCCATTTTGTTCATTGTTGGTAGAATTTGGCACCAAAGGATCAATCTCGGCTTTCTGCGCCAATTAAGGAGCTGGATATTATGTTGACTCAGGTTCTTTCGATCATCCTTGTCAATACTTCATCTATGTTTTTATCATGAATTGCACTGCTTAATTGACTTCACTTATGCCAGATAGCTGCAGGTGTGCCTTTAGATATCATGCCAGGTGTAGATGACCCTGCTAATGCTTCGTTACCGCAGCAGGTTTGGTATATTTCCTTTAATGTATGCATACATTTTCATTTCGGTTCATGACTTTGTTTTGTTTCTGATACTCTTTTCCTTTCAGCCTTTAAACAGATGCCTTTTCCCTGGGTCATCAGCTTATAACACATTTAGATCATGTACTAATCCTCATTCCTTTGATCTTGATGATATGAGGTACAAATATGGAAGTGATTTGACTTTTGCTATTATCTATTAGATAATTATTTTGTCATAGTGATCTTTTTATTTTCAGCTTTGTTGGAACATCAGGGCAAAATATAGATGATCTTGATAGATATTCAGAAGCAAAGGATAAACTTGAATATGTTGAAAGGACATTGAGGTGGAGGCATCTGGCACCAACAGCACCTAACACTCTTGGTATGAAGTCATATATTTTGCTTGTGTAGTTTTGTTAGTATGCTTTTGAGTCTTGAGCCGATTTTGACATATTAAGGTTGTTTGTTCTTGAAATTTTTGAGATAGGATGAGTTCCATCTAATTTGAGACCAAACAATAATATTCAGCAAAATAAATATGGACACATTTATGTACTTAATCTTCCCATGACATTCTGTTCGAGTTTCTCTGGTGTTATCAAATTAATACTCATGTTAACATTATGTTCTTTCAGAGTGTTATCCTTTCACAGATAGGGATCCCTTCCTGATGGAGAGCTGTCCTAATGTTTACTTCGTTGGTAACCAGGATAAATACGATAGTCGCTTGGTAAAGGGTATATTCTGGTAACTTCGTTGATATTAGATAAAAACAGTTTTCATTCTAGCAAAGCTTTTTTAGTTTTTGTTTTTCCCTCACCTGATTTTTCTACAATCTTCCATGGGCAGGATCTGAAGGGCAGATGGTGAGACTCATTTGCATTCCTAAATTCTGTGAGACAGGAGTTGCTGTTGTGGTAAGCTGCTGTATCTTTGAGGCATGCTTGACACTTCTAGAGGAATAAGTACTGTCATCAATCTTGATGTTAGATGGGCTTGGCGTGTCTTATGTGTTTTTCATGTGTATCAATTAAGATACCCTGTGTAAATTTTATGTATCTCTACGAGTTGAAAAATTGCAGTTTAATATTGTTCTGCAATCATTCTTATGTTGGTATTTTCCCATTTTGCAGCTAAACATGAGAACTCTTGAATGCCATACACTCAGTTTTGGGACTCAATTCTAATAACATGGTATGAGATTTATCAGGTAGAGTTCTGAATTCTATCAAAACTTGGTTGAATAGATATTTAACTCGTCAGACTTGAATAAAAATCAGAATAACTTGTCGAATTTCAACTAATAACTAATCACTGCAATTGTACATGTCAAATTTAAGAGGGGGAAGGGCCAACGTGTGTTTTCTCTCTATGTTTCCTTGCTTGTTGCTTTTATGAGAGTGCCAAGATTTTAGACTTAACGTGACATTGATTAATCCTACATGTTATATATTATGTTGAGTTGTTTTGAATTCTGCTGCTTTTAGGTGCAATAAAAGTATTCTATACGACAAATGTGTTGTTTAAATGTGTAATATTGCTTAGAATCAGTTCTCAAAATCCATTTCAAAAGCCACATTTTCTTAATTAAGATTGGAAATATTTTATTTCAGGTTTCTGAATGTTTGAAAGGTTTTACCCATCAATACATATTCCAACAGCATTTGTGGAGATCCATGGAAGAGAGAGCTGAATGGGATGAATCTGTGGAGCCAAAGCCTGAATGTTTATTTTCTTTTCAGAACATTTGCTTGTTGAATATCTTACATCGCGCAAGTGGCTTTTGGTGGCATTTCTTTTTGAAGTAGGAATTCTGGTAATTGAAGATGTTGATGGAAGTTTCAAAGAATGGATGTAATTTTTCAACTGGTACATGTTTTATGGTGTAATATTAACAGTATTTAGGTAGTTACATTTTTTCAGTTAGGGAACCATCTTCCTTTACTGAAGAGATAGCTTAAATCCGTCTCTTCGCCATATACCTTGATTTTGATGTCACCTCTCTATGTTGGCTTTCCAAGTTTTAACTTGGATAACCGTTCTTTCCCCAAAACTTCTTATTTCAGATGGTGGCTCGAACAGTCTTCATGTCCTGTAGCTGACTACAGAATGCTCATTTTAAGTTATTGTTAGAGAGTCGAAATCTAAAGAGCATTTGCTAAACACTATAGAGTATGGTTTTGGTACCCAACAACTCTGCAATTGACATCTACAAATGAATTTGTCAAAGAAAATAAGAGAGTCGATTTCATATGATCTCTGTTTAGTTCAACAATGTGTTCTGTGGGCCTTGTGGCCCAAATCTCGTGAACCCATATTCTGCTATTTGGTCCAAACCCGACCCAGATCCAACACCATCTTGATCTGCAAGAGGAGAGTGAAGACTGCAATGTGTGTCAGTGTGCACAAGGGAGGAGCGCATTTAAGCGATCAGATTATTATTATTATTATGTGAAATTGGAATTTATGTAGGTCTAAAATGTCTTCACAAACTCACATGACAATCATAGGCTCTCCCTAACGGCTATATTTCCCCACCCCCAATTATTCAAATCATTCCCTAACCCCAACGGTCCAATATTTCCACACTTACATCAAGCACCATATCACAAACCCAAAATACCCAATTCACATTGCAATACACATACTCTCTCTCAATTTCTCTCTTCATTACAAATCGAATTTACAATGGACCCTCCTACTCCTACTACTGCTACTGCTACTGTCTCTGCTAGTGTTCAACATGTAACCAAGAGGTCTTCAGATGAGCTGCTGAGGAAATTTGCTGATTCCGGCGATGAGGCCGAGGCCTCAGCGAAGAAGCAGGTGGCCAGGGTGCTTTCGAAACAACGCAAAAGAAGCCGGAAAAGCGGTGAGTTTGATCAGTGTGAGAGCCCATCAAATGGGAAGAGTAGCAGCTTAGTGGAGAAGAGGTCACTGCTTCCTGCTGGGACTAAAAACAAAGCATTGCTTAGGCAGCTTGGGGTTCATGGCAGGTCAAGGGATATCAGGAACAAGTCCCTCTTTGGTACCATTCACAAGGTTAGATTCTTATCATTACAACTTCATGTTTTTCAATCAAGTCTTTATAACCTCAAGATGAAGTCCAATTGATGTAAGTGGGTTTGTGTAAATTTAACTACCCAGTAGAAGAAAAATCTCTAGGCTTGAGTTCAGTGTAGCAATAACTTTTACTGCTTTGAAAACACAATTAAAACACTAACAACCAAGTTTGAACCTTTTTCTCAAAGACAATAGTAACCCAGCTGAGAAACTTGTTTTACCAATTCTTCCGACCCAGTTTTCATTTCAATCTCTTAATAGTTATTAGCCCTGGCCATCTTGTCCTGTGAAGGGTCCATTTATTTTTGTATTGGGTTTTAAGTTTTTAACCAACCAACACTAGGACCATAGGTGGGGGAATCAAATACATTATCAAATTTTTGCTAAAGTACAAAAACTTGATCATGTATTTTATTTTTTGGACAATGTATTTGATATTGGCTAATTTGAAATGGATTTGAAGATAGTATCTGCAAGAAGTCATTTGAAATTCACTTTTGTCACTTGTTCTTCTTACTCAAATGTTGATATATAATGGATTATTTTGTCTAAGCTAGCAATTTAAGCTTAAAATTTGATCATTTGGGATGACTCCATCCAAATGGCCCTAAGTTCGAACTAAAAGAAAATATTGCAGGAGTCCTTTTTCTGCTATAAACCATTAGAACTACTACGAATTAGGAAGCACTTTTAGAGCAGGTCCAAACAGCAAGTGGTACTCAACAAAATGCCCCTCTCACTCTTCTAACTCTGCAGCAACTCCTTGCAGCTTTTTCTATTATAAAAGCTGTCACTAGCTCGGTCCAATATGCCAACTAGCTATACCCATTTCCATTTTTATCTACAGAGGAAGAGACACCAAGAACATAGAAAAAGACGTTTAATATTTTTTGATGATGACTGATCTATGTTTACAATTGCAACTTGGGAAAGGAAAGTCAACTTATACTGATGTCACTGAATTTGTTGCAACCTTTTTCTTTTGTTTTTGTGCAGACTTGGAGGAGGACCATCGAAGGAGCTTCAAAGGTTTTCATGGAGAAGCATTACAATAGGCACAGGCGTTTGATAAATGACATTGTCTAACTCAAGTCAACAAACAGTTTTTGACTCTTTGCTTTAAGTTATCAGAAACTATTTAGAAAAGCTCAGTTAGTGTAAATTTAAATTCAATTTGTAATTCTCATTCTTTTTGCATATTGTTTTTCTATACAAGGAATAAAATAAAGCTCAAGTCTAGCAAAAACTGCATTGATTCTCTTAACGTAAAAACAATTGTTGGTGCAAATAATGGGATGTTAACAACTTAATAAGTTTTTGAAAATAGTGGTAAACTAATTAAAGCTCAAGTCTAGCAAGAACTGCATTAATTCTTTTTTCTCTTTTTTTTTGAGCAAGAACTGCATTGATTCTCTTAAAGTAAAAAACAATTGTTGGTGCAAATAATCGGATGTTAACAACTTAATAAGTTTTTGAAAATAGTGGTAAACTAATTGATCTTTCTCATAGTATCAGAGCAAGAGATTTGGAGTCTCTGCAATCTCATGCTTCCAAAAAGTTGAATTTTACATGTTGGGCTCTAATGAGTAGAGAGAGAGACCGATTAGAAATGAGCGTATTAAACAATTGTTCCCTTAAACAATTTGTTTTTGGAGATTATAGTAAGCCAATATAGTTGTCCCAAATTATTTATATTTCTAATTTTTGTCTTTAAAGTAATGAAAAGTAACAATTTACACTAATATGACCGTTTTTAACAGGATAAATTTTTATAAAAGACCAACAACCTTCAACACGTTATGTCATGACTTTATTAGAAACATATGAGTTAGACGCAAACACAATTTCAGCACTAAAAATATGAACAAGAGAATCCTATTTAGAAATCCAAAAATGTGGAGACTACCCAAAATTCTCAACCTCTCTTATCCGTTGTGGGTAGTTTTCAACCCACTTTGTTGGCCAAATGAAAAAAAGGCAGCACTAGCATGCATGTGACATGAAACCACACTCAAACATCATGCTCCAACCATATGGGGTCACCCATCTCAATCTGTGCGCAACAATATTTTTAATGGGGCTTCAACTGTACCTCTACCATGAATGCCCTGCTTCCCTTGTTTTGGATTTGCTTACATAGATTAGACCTGAAATAGTTATACTATGACAGCTGAGCCAAGCAAAGCCTTGTGAGTGTATCACATGCCTCATGTGTTTACTCCTTTGCCCTTTCCAAATTTCTTTCTTGGAAAACAACATCCCCTCTCTACCTCTGCATTTCCTCCATTCATCCCCTAAAAACGAAGACAAAGCTGGTTTCTTTCCTTTCTGATAAGCTTGCATGGTTGCACCTAGTCACCTACTTACTCACACGTGTAATGAGATCTGCTAGAATATGTTGCCAATAATTCTCTATCTTCTTGCCGGAGAGTTGTGACATATTGATTATTGACAAAATTAACATTGTGGATGTCACAAATTCGAATTTCACTAACATACAGAAATAAGTAAAATAGAAATAAAAATAGAAATAAAAATAATCGTTTTTCCTAAAAAAATAAAAATAAATCAAGTCTTTTTCTTCTGAATTAAAAAAATATGTGACTGGTTTCTTCTAGATACATTTATATAATTGGAGAAGATAAGTTGTATAGCTTATGCATCATCATCATCATGAGAGAAGAGGCTTGCACATGGGGGATACTGCAGGAATCTGAAGAGTCTATAAAGACTATTGCTGAAAAGTGAAGAGAAGCTTCATTTCTGTATTTATAAAGGTTTTAAGTTATGGCCAAGGGCCATAGCTGTGTCATTGTTAAAGTCAACAAAGCAATCTGCCCAAACCCATTTATAATAATATTGCCAAGGAGCAAATCAGAATTTTTTTTTACGCCAATTATGCTATGTTTAATAATCTTGAAAAAAAAAACCAAAGAAGCTAATCAATTCTCTTTTCCATCTATTTAATTTGTCAAGATATTGGACAAAAAAATTATTATGTTACGACACATCCTATACTTTTAGAGGAATCTCAGAAAAAATACATTTTTTATCTCATGATACCATTGAGGTTTGAACCTGTGACCTCCACATGTGTTAGTTATATCAAATAACCAACATGTTACATGCCCACATCTCATATAAAATGTATGAAAAGATTATTACACACTCATGAGAAATTCTTACATTTCACTTAAAAAAAAAAAGATAATACACAAAAATTAAGTAAATTAATGTTTGAGCATAAATTTGGCATTTTTTTGGAATCTTACTTATTAGTTATTACGTAATTGTCATACTTAAATACATATTTTTGACAAAGATTTGTTCTTAATTTCTTTTCTTACCCCTAGAATGTCCAAAACCCATTAAATCTCATATAATTTTAAAGAGCATTAAATTATGAAATAGCTATCATCTGCTTCTTCATTTATTTGTTTTCTTTCTTCGAAATTGATAAAAAAAACATAGAAAAAGGAAATAAATCAGGAAAAAACGAAAACAAAGAAAGTGTGGCAAATATTGCACATTCAGTGGCCCACCTGTAATTTGGTCATGACACTAGTGGTATTTCCGTCAAAATTGAGGTAAAAAGGACCCGCTTTCGTCAACTTTCCCATTCCCACCCAAGAAAAGAAGCCTCTCTCTCTTTTTCTCTCTCTGAGTCTCCCCCTCTTCAACACGCACACAGAGAGAGAGAGAGAGAGCGAGAGTGGACTCAAAAATTCACCGAGTCTTTCAAGTCCTTGCCTTAAAAGACCACAACCCTTTTCCCCTCTAGTCCCAAATTCTCGTGGTTTATTCCCCAAGTCGCAAAATCTTGAATCTCATTCTGAAACTTGAATTTGGGTAAAGCATTGTTGGGTGGTGTTTGGGAAATGAGGGATGTTTAAGTGGCTGACAGGTTTAGCGTGGAGGTGTTGGAAGCCAGTGAGGAGATATGCCCGTATGAACAAAGATGATAATCTTGATGAAGGCTCCACCATGGAAGACCCTTTGGTTTGGTGCACCAGTCTTGGAAAGCACGCCTTTGGTGAATTCTCATTCGCTGTGGTTCAGGCCAATAAGGTTCTTGAGGATCAGAGCCAAGTTGAGGTTGGCCGTGATGCCACTTTTGTGGGTGTTTATGATGGACATGGTGGGCCTGATGCTGCTCGATTCATTGCTGACCATCTCTTTCTTCATCTAATGAGTGAGCCCCTCTTCTTCTTTTTTTCTGGGTTGCTTTCTTTTCAATGTGGGTTGTATTGTATGTTTGTTTTATGGTTATAGTTGGTTTAAACCACAGTTTTCAATTTCTCTTCAAATCTTTCTGTGAATTTTCGTGTTCTTGAAAGCGGTTGTCTGGTTTCAATTCAATGTGGATTTGTTTTTTTCTTTGATGGCCATACTTGGTTTCCATTCTCTGCATCCAAGACTGACCCTTTGTCAGACATGTGTGTTTGTCTTGTTGTGTGCTGTTATTTGGAGAAATTTAATTAGTTTATGTTGAATTCTGTGGTGGATCTTTTGGAAAGAGGAAGAGAGAGTTGGCTCCATCAATTGGAAGTAGAATTATGTGGTGGATCTATTTTGTTGTGCACAGTCGGAGTAGATTTGAATAATTAATTATGTAAATTGGAAAAGAAAAAAAATTGGTTTCATAATGCATTTTATTCAGTATAGTTCTTTCTTATGTATGCTGTATGCATAAGCATTTTATGGCCAAAAAGATAAGTTCAACGATTTTCTTTCCCTTCCACTCGAGACCATTTTTGAGCTCCCAGTAGAGAGGCTTTTAGAAGGAGAAAGAGAAAGATAGTTTCAGAATACATGCATTTGTTTTATAACTTTATAAACAGCCCTCTGGATTTTCCCCATTGGACACTCAGATGCTTATTTTCTGTATTCTAGGCATCACCCTTAATTTCTATTGTGGTTGAACTACTTTTTGGATTTTTCAAATTGAAACTTATTCAAGTGTGTTACAGAACATGCTCGAGAAAAGGGAACCATATCTGAAGATATCCTTAGAAGTGCCTTTTCTGCTACCGAGGATGGGTTCCTTACTCTTGTGCGTAGGACTTGTGGACTTAAACCAGTTATTGCAGCAGTTGGTTCTTGTTGTCTGGTTGGAGTTATCTGGAGAGGGACATTGTATGTTGCTAATCTAGGTGACTCGAGAGCCGTAATTGGTTCTTTGGGTAGATCAAACAAGATAGTTTCTGAGCAGCTGAATAAGGAACACAACGCAAGTATGGAGGAGGTTAGACAAGAGCTCAGGTCATTGCATCCAGATGATTCACATATTGTAGTTATGAAGCAGGGAGTTTGGCGTATCAAAGGCATCATACAGGTTTACTATCTTTTTGTCTCTTTCAACTGATTGGCTTGTTTTTATCGTGTTGGTAGCTTGTGTATGCATGCAGTTCTTTAATCTATTATATATTGTTACCTGATTTCCTATTATTTAAGCGGTCTGTAAAATTGTAGTTTGTGAAGTCAGTGCATACGTTTCTATGTTATAATTTTCCAGCTACCTACTTTCGAAGTGTAATGTTTTTTCTAGTTTCTGAAGATATTTGATGTACGCTTCCAACTTCCTGCTGGAAAGGATACCCACTTTCTAAAATGAGTTCCATTGTGATTTGTGGCATGAATTTTGTAATCATTTCAATTGTGATTTGATGCGTAAGAATTGCAGTAGTATAACTATATTCACATTAGAAATATGCACACATCCTCTCCAGACATGTATGTATGTTGACGAACACAAATTATGAAATAGCAGTTATGGTTTGCAATGCATCCTTTTTGTGTCAATTTGATGATGTTTCTCCCTTTTTGGGTCAAGTGAAATCAATGGTTATTGTGGCATTAATCATGTATCTTGGAGACCTATTTGATGTTTAATTGTTTCACTCCCTAAAATACTTATGTAAAAAAACCTATATTATTAGTTTAATGTTAACTGGTAACCACACTGGATTCTGACATTCAATGTCCTATGGTCATTATGCCTCTGGAATAGATCATTGACAATTTGATTCTAATTATTTAAATTCCTCCTTTTGTGTTTCCCTGCTTGCTATCAGGTGTCTAGATCTATTGGGGATGCATACTTGAAGAGGCCAGAATTTTCTCTTGATCCTTCATTTCCGAGATTCCAACTTCCTGAACCCCTCGGCCCGCCTGTGCTATCAGCAGAACCATCTGTATATACTAGAGTTCTACGACCTGAAGATAGATTTATAATATTTGCATCAGACGGTCTTTGGGAACACATGACTAATCAGGAAGCTGCGAAGATTGTGCATAATAATCCTCGAGAAGTATGTTTTTTTTTTCCCTCTTACTGCCTCTTTCTCCATTCTTTCCTTTTATTATTTAGATATTAATAATGTTTTTTCTCTTTTGTTTTTCATAAATGTTAGGGGATTGCAAAAAGACTTCTGAAAGTATGTCTGACTGAGGCAGGAAGAAAATGCAAAGTGAAATATGATGAACTTAAGAAGGTTGAAGCAGGATTCAGGAGGCAGTATCATGATGATATTACGATTGTTGTCATTTTCATAGATCATGATTTACTGGGGAAAACGCAACCTGTACCTGAGCTATCAGTAAGAGGGTTCATCGACACTGTTGGACCATCAAATTTTTCCATCTTCAAGGATTGATACAAATGTGAAGTCCTGTTCCTAGAGTAAAACACCCAGTAACTTGATTGCCTAGGTCTTGTTTTAGAAGACCAGGTTTCATCAAGGCTCATCAAGTTTTTTCTTTTCCCAACATTTCTCTAACATTGGATTGTTTCTTCTTCCGGCTCTTGTCCACTCCTTTTGATAGCATCTCTATAGAAACTGATTTCTTTACATAAAACCGTGCACCCTAGGCAAAGCTATGGGCAAGCTTCAAACTTTTTTGGAGTCCGTATACACCCAAAAGTAGCGCAATTTATTTGGTTTAATAAATGTGTTCTTGTTAAGCTTTTCAATTACTGTTGGTGTTTAAGAAAGTGAAGCTAGAGATGTAATCTTACTGGGAATCTATAGCATATGATCAAGTGAATTCTATTGTGATGGAGAACCATTTGTGTATGCTTGGACATGTGTAATTCTCAACCCCCATCTTCGTCTATAATGTAGCCGCAGCAAGGCATTATTTTGACATCTTTAATTTTAGAGCTGAATTTGACTGATATACAATGCCAAACATCATTTTTCCAATTAGATTAAAGATGTGTGGTCGAGTCTCATTGCTTACCATTAGATTAATTAGAGATAACACATCATGTGCTTGAAAGAAAAAAATTGTGAGCAGCATCAGTTTTACACATTTAAACCTAAGATTAACAAACATCCCATGGTGTTATAGATTCTCACACATGAAATTTAGATGGTTTGGTTTGAAACTATTGGCATCCCTTTACATATCTTTAAGCACAAGTCAGGCTTGTTGCTTTTCTGGCTTTCTGTTGTAGCTTAACAATACAAAGTCCATGGGTTTCATGACTCACTCAAGCTAAATTTAGCAAAAGCACATCTGCCAAGTTTCCTCAAACTCTAGGTATTGTAATGACAAATGGCACTGCATAGAGTGAACAAGAATTTGGAATCTTCTTTATGTGTTTTATTGCAAAGACTTTGGTCTAATCATGTAGAGCACATTCAATCAACAATTTGTCTGTTACTTCAGTCCCTGTAAATAGAGAATGACTGTTTCAATATTTGAACAGCGAAAGTCGAGATACTAGTTCTCTTCAATTAGCCAAAAATAATCACAAGGAATAATAATATTGAAGGGGATTTCTGATTCAACCAAACCAAATGAGTAACAATACATAATTTCTCTACACAGCAGTAATGAAATTTTTGAATCTTGATCATATTTTGCTCGCCTCCATGCTCATGTCCCAACATAACAAACATAGAGAAATAAACATGAATGAAAATGAAAAATGAATAGAAAAACAAATTCTGCAACCACTTAAATAGAAGCCTTTTTGTATTACAAAATCTGTCAAGTGTAAATTCTGTGTCCACCTCTTGCTTTGCGCGATTAGAAGCATTTCCTGTGAACAATAGAGGGACCAGACTCATCATACTCTGCCTTTGCAATCCACATCTGCACTCACCAATAAGAATAGCTTTCAGTCATGAGTACTTCAATTAAAGAATGATGGAAAAAGAATGATAAATGCATCCGTAAAGTGTGTACACAGATGTGCAGGTGCACACGACACATTACCTGTTGGAAGGTGCTGAGGGATGCCAAAATGGAGCCTCCTATCCAGACACTGTATTTTCTCTCGGGCGGTGCTACGACCTTGATTTTCATGCTACTTGGAGCTAATGCTGTAATCTCTTTGCTCATCCTATCAGCGATTCCAGGGAACATAGTGGAGCCTCCAGAGAGGACAATGTTGCCATAGAGATCCTTCCTAATATCAACATCACACTTCATGATAGAGTTGTATGTGGTTTCATGGATACCAGCAGCTTCCATCCCGATCATGGATGGCTGGAAGAGGACTTCAGGGCATCTGAATCTTTCAGCGCCAATAGTGATTACCTGCCCGTCAGGTAGTTCATAACTCTTCTCCACAGATGAGCTGGTCTTTGATGTCTCTATCTCTTGTTCGTAGTCAAGAGCGATATAGGCTAATTTCTCCTTCATGTCCCTCACAATTTCCCGCTCAGCAGTAGTGGTGAAAGAGTAACCACGTTCAGTCAAGATTTTCATAAGGGCATCTGTAAGATCACGACCTGCCAGGTCCAAACGAAGGATGGCATGTGGGAGGGCATACCCTTCATAAATTGGAACTGTGTGGCTCACACCATCCCCAGAGTCGAGAACAATACCTGAACAGCAAAACACACATGACCACAAAGCGTTAGCATGAGAATTTTATCACCTTCACTAAGCTCTAGAAAAGACAACTTTTGAGTTTTCAAGCATTCTTGAACTGTACTTTGCAATTATCGTCTAGCTCCCCTGAGCTCAAATTATGAAAACAATAGATGGTATAAAGAGTTCTTTATCCCCTGTGCTAAGTATTGAATGCAGTGGTGCAACAGGTGATATAAAGAGTTCCTCTACGCTGAAATAATGTATTGCAATTATGCAATAGCATAAGAGAAATGGAAAGCGAATTATATATGGTAACTTATATGAATGCGTTGTCCATCAGATACAATACATGAGATAGAACAGCTGAAGATCAGACCCCAATATAAGGACATGGTCTAATATGAGGTCCATAATAATAAGATGCATACAGGTGTCTGTCTTTTATGGTAGCAAACATAACAATTTGAATTGAATTGGTTTCATGCATTTTTCTTATCTTATGATCCACAATAGTTCTATATCATGCATCTTACAATTCAAAGCACTCAATTGAATCGCTTACCGGTTGTGCGTCCACTAGCATACAGGGAAAGGACGGCCTGGATTGCAACGTACATAGCCGGAGTGTTGAATGTCTCAAACATAATTTGAGTCATTTTCTCACGATTGGCCTTGGGGTTAAGGGGTGCTTCTGTGAGGAGAACTGGATGCTCTTCTGGAGCGACACGGAGCTCATTGTAGAATGTGTGATGCCAGATCTTCTCCATATCATCCCAATTGCTAACAATGCCATGCTCGATCGGGTATTTCAAAGTCAAAATACCTCTCTTTGATTGAGCCTCATCCCCTACATAGGCATCCTTTTGTCCCATGCCAACCATCACACCCGTGTGGCGTGGGCGACCTACAATGCTGGGAAATACAGCCCTTGGAGCATCATCTCCAGCAAATCCTGCCTGCACAATCATGAATCATGAATCACGATCAATCCCTTTAGGAATAAGAAAATTCATTTTCGGATCACCACGAAACATTGGAAATGGGATCAGTACCTTGACCATTCCGGTACCATTGTCACAAACAAGAGGCTGAATATCCTCGGTCTCTGCCATTGTCTATTGTCTGCTGCAGAACAAAAAAAAACACAACATTTGTTCATCCCTTGGATCACATTCATTCATATCTATGCTTCTGATCTGATACCCACATTGTTTACACTCAAATCCCTCAACCCAGTAAATCTGAATATGCTGGCAACAATCTATATGTATGTAATGGATGAGAAATCAACAGAAACAAAAGCAAGCATATTATGCAGATCATCGTTAAAACATAATAACAACCCAAGGAAATATCAATGGAATGAATCAATAAATCTATGAACCTAAACCTAAATACCCATCACTTTTTTCAAGAATCGAACACAATAAAGAGCTTAGATTCTTCAAAGCAAAAAACAAAAGGTACCTGTGAAGGGAAATGTAATAGTGTTTAGATGCGTGCGAGTCTCTGTGGGTGAAGAGAATAGAATGGCTGAGGGGTAAGGTACCCGCCCTCTTGTTTAAAAAAAGGAAGCTTTTCCAAATGAAATTCAGCTTAAATGAACCCCAAATTCGACGTCTTTGGATCCTGACCGTCTGTGGGAGCATCTCATCAACGGACCCCATGACCAGTCACGTTCGTCGTGGAAACAGCTGGCTCGCTTTCGGTCTCCGCTACTGTGAGGACTACTATGCCCCTCCTCTGAATGATATTGGGCCACATGACCTTTCTTTCTATCACAAAGGGCATATCAGGAAATACCGAAATTTTCATTCTCTATTTTTTTTTCTTTTTCTTTTTTTTGGGTTGGAGGCACGATTGACGGATTGAGATATCAAAATTTTCTAAATTGTTAGAGGGCCAAGATAATATTTTGGATGAGGTTTAAGGAAAAAACTAAGGTCTAAATTGTGTGTCTAAAGTCTAAGCTGTCTCTTATTTACAAATATTTGACAACGTAATTTCATGATCTGAACCGTTTATATTTTAAATTTCTATTTAAATATCATATGTGCAAAATTTTAACGTAAACAAATAAACATTTGGTTATGAGAATGTTAACGTTAACTAAAATTATCCATTTATTTGATATAGTTGAATGAGTTAACAATCTCCTATTTGAATAATTTTTTTTATAGAGATGATATTTAAATGTTGATAAATTGACAAATGTTCAAATCATGGAACTATACTACCGAATGCATGTAAATAAAGAATTTGAACACACATATCTGAACTTGTTTGCATCTAAGTATTTTTTTTCGATGTTTAAAGCAAAACACACTTCATATCTTTGTTGGCACACAACATTTTAGAACTTATTATAAAAAAAGTGTCAAATTTTCATCTTCTTATATAAGTTCTTTGATGATCAATAGAAAGTTCTTCATTATTTTATATAGAATTTTTATCTATGAATCATTTCAATGAGTGAAGAATGTACTTATTGGATTAATCTTGTTGCCATTGATTTAGTTATACCAACATGTAGTAATTATAGTTAGAAAAACACCTCAAAACCTACAACTCTAATGAGATTTTAAGATTTTCTTTAATACATGCCGCTAAGTAGAAAGAACATTTTTCCAATGACCAAACCAATTATATCTGGAACACTCATTAACTTTGCTAGTAAATAGCTCTGGACCCACACTCTTATACCCGGGCAAGAGACATGTCAGATCTCACCTGACAACACAAGTTCACTCCAAGAAGCAGACAATTAATCTCGCATCAAAGAGCAAGTGAACAAGCCGTACGATCGATTTGTAAGGTATGAAATATGGAAAGTTGGTTCACAACTAAACTAATATTTGATTTTCCGAAAATGCCCTTTCATCGATGGAGGTGTGAAATAAGGGCAAATTGGTCATGCGAAATGGTAAATCTTTGTATTGTCGTAATTAGGAGGTAGCTAAAGAATCACTTTAGGGAAGGAAGTGGGGTGGTGGAGGGGGGTGGGGTTGGGTGGTAGTAATCATACATGGGACGGTGCGAAAAAGAGCAAATGCCAACTCAGCATTCCGTTTGACAACTGATTGGAGATCATGTCGGCGTGTTTTATTCACGTGCGGTCACATCTACAGACACTTGTTGTTCTCCAAGCTTATTCCGATGTTCCGTTGACCTCATACGGCAAAGAACTGGTCATCAATCAAATCAAACGCTGGTCTTAACTCTTAACTCCCCTCCCTCACTACTGTCGTGAAACCCATAACTGCCGGCCATGCTCACAACGTGGTCACTCATCTTACTTTTTTTTTTTGCCAAATTATTAAGCTGAAATTCTCTATGAATCTTAAACAAATGTTCATCGCATCTTATTACATATGGTAAAATGTTGCATCTTGTGTTTATGTCGGGAAAATTCGACTCATTGTTTCGAATATGAACAAGGAATTCTTGTCACATTTTTTAAATTTATAAATTACTTCATGATAATATGACTTGGTTGTTAATTTTTCGATAGTTGAAACTGCTTCATTCAACACCCTAAATTATAAGGGTTCAGTTAAATCAAATTAAAGAGAAGGATTTAACTCTTTTTTTTTTAACTAACACCAAAATTAAGTTAAGTTGAGAAGATGACATGTCACACATATATTACGATTTAAAAAATATATATAATTTGAGGCGGGGATGAACAGAGGTCTGGCTCTGGGAGGAGACCATCCTTAATTATATCATGTGTGTCACCCAACCAAATGAATTTCTCATTAAAAACACTAGCAAAGCCGGTATTGCATCAATGTAGAAAGTAAATATATTTATATGACCATGAAATGAACAACCACGTTAACATAAAATAAAAGCTGTTCTTCCAAAAAAAAAAACATAAAATAAAAGCTTCACTGCTCAATAATCCTTTTATACTGAGGTGTCAACCCCAAAATTGTTGATGGATTAAAATCAGAATCAGAAAGAGGAAAGAAAAAGTGTTACTTTGGTACAGGCCCTAAAGTGATCACAGTAAAGCCATTATTAAGTGAGCAATTGGGATCTAATTACACCTCTTTATCCATGTGAACATCTTTCCTTTTAGGCCTTCCATCATGGCTACTTTGGTCCCTCATCTCTGTGCTAAAAGAAACTCTTTCTTCTTCATAACCCTTTTTTAAAGTATGGCCATCTAATCACTTACTCATCAAACTATTTATTGAACCCATAAAATTTCTGGGTGGGAGTTCATTAGACATGCTTCTCTGTTTAAAACTTGTGAGCCATGCTTTGTTTCCTTTCATAAATTCATAATTCGGGGGTCCTCATATTATCTAAACTTAAAGTACCCAATGAAAAGTGCAGCTAAAGGGAAAATGGGTAATGTTTATCCAAAATAAACAGAAAGGGAAAATGGGTAATGTTCTTGAAAATAATAATGAATTGTATTGCCGAAAGCATAAACTACAAAATTCTGACCTGTAAAAGAAAAAAAAGAAATAATATGACATTTCAGTTGCGACATTTATCTAAAATATGTCACCTTCTAATTGTCAATTAATCTCTATGTATGTATATGTCAGTGATGTATAGTGTAGCTTTCTGTAGTGGACCTGAGAAATATACAACACTCCAGAATCTCTTGATCACCAACGTGCCTATCTTTTCCTGTTGTGGCTATCCTATGATCCTATCCATTAATACAACACTGCTCCATCAACCAAACCAAATTCCACTTCAATACCATTTGGCATAAAAGCTTAACTACTATAACGACAATAATTTGATTCTTACCAGTAAAACTCCAATTGCAGTAGCTCATAACTCATAATTGAAGTCAATAGCTGATCAAAGTAAAAAAAGTAACTGTTAACAAATTAGGAAGCAAACAATCACCAAAGCAATGATGTTGACTTGTATGTTCTATTGTTTGATTTAGACTCACCTGAGCATTCATTGGTGGAGTTCTGTAGTCCTAATGCTGCACAATTCCTGTTTCCCTCTGGAACTGATCTTTCCTTCAATAAACTTTCAAAAAACCCAGTAGATATCAATGGAACAACAACAGCTGCCACATTATCCATACTGCCCTTTTGGAGTGCGATATTCACAATGCAGTCGGCTAATGAGTATGAGCACGGAGAGGAAGAGAACTCCGATCTCCCACTATCATAACTCTGAGCTTCCCACAATAAATCACAAACATCCTGCTGGCTCTGCTTCTCAAAAACTCCATCAGATGCGGCCACCAGATAGGTATCATTTGCGGTTAGGGGTTGCCAATCTGTCAACTCTGGTGTAGATATAACTCCGAAACTGATGACAGTCGAGTGCAAGAAGTGTAAATGAACACACATAAATAAATGAGAAGAGGCTCTTTCCAAAGTACCATTGGATCAAAAGAGGAAATAATATTGTACTTCTGAACCTCACCTTTTGAAGAAAATATCACCAATAGATCTGGAAATAGCCAGCTGACCATTTACTCGAGGCACACCACCCAATTCCACATAGCCACAAGCAGTTTCCACGCGGAGTTTTTCATCATCTCTGTCCGGATGATGATCTCTCGTCAATTCCTTGACAGAAAAATGCACCAACCCAGAGGAGGAGGAGGAGGAGGAGGAAGCCAATTCAAAGCTTTTCTTATAGTTTCTTAAAGGTGATGATGATATAGCACCGTTACGTCTTTCCTGCCTGTATCTCAAATAAGCGGCTGCAATATCAAGCACAAGAAAATAAATAAATGTTACCCAAAGTAATGTGCTTTAAAACAGTCCATTCCGAGATACAAAAAAAAGAAAAAAAAATCCTTCTGACCTTTAGCCTCTGCAGGAGATTGAAGTTTTTCTGAGCACAAAAAGGCCTTTGAGTCTCCAATATTGGCAACTAAAAAATGACCATCAGCAAGTAGTACAATTGAGGCCGTAGATCCCGAAACAAGATTTTTCCTATATGCTTCCTTCATAATTCAATAGGAGGAACATTAACCAAAGGTAAAAAGATAGAACATCATGCACAACTATTTGAACCAAGCAGCGAAACACCAATTAATTAGAACATTCAACATACCATAGAAAATTTTGCATCAATATCATGAATAGCCCTCAACAACGCTTCTTTCAAAATTTCAAAGTGAAGCGAATCATAGAAATTTGCTTGCAGCAAGGAAGGCTTCAACCTGAGAAATCATTAGTGAAGTAAACATGAATAAGTTTTATCCCAAAAGCTTCTTTATCATGAAATTGAGGTAATTTAGATAGAAAATCACCTTGCAATATCCAATTTATGATCCATAGTATAAACTTCTTTACCAGTTTGCAATTTTACTCTTCCTGAACCTTTATTGGATGAAGCAGAATACGATGAATCAAGAAGAAAGTAGGTATGTAACACGAAATACTCCAATAAAAACTTTGAAGCCATATCACTTGCTTCAGCACCATTATGCCCATCAAAAACAGCAACAACCCCAACTTTAACCTCCTTAATCCCTAATTTTCCTGCTCGATCGAATATCACAATCTCATTATTGGAATGACAATTGAGTAATTTCCTTAACATTAATGGTAAATTAGCCTAATCAACGCAGAATTGAATGGCAATTACAACGAAACCCTAATTAATTATCCCCAATTAAATTTAATTACCCGGAAATGGAATGCGAAGGTCGAGAGCGCATAGAGTGCGATCCTCGAGCGACTTTCTCCGACCTTGAAGCACGGCGGTTTGGCAGCGTCCAAGGTAACCGGAGTGCTTCCAGCGAGTGCATTTTGGGGATTTAAAAACCGCCGGAGCACCGCCTTGTTTGTACAGCGTCAAACACGTGGACGACGATTCGCCGTAAGAGCACGTGGTCCTGGTAATTAGGGCTAGTATTAACCCTAAAATGATTAGGCGAACTCCGGAGGAGCCCTCCATCGATCTGTGCTCCATGCTGCTCTGGTACCATGCCGCCTCGTCAAAATTGCTTGAAGATTTCTGAGAGTCAGAATAAGCCCTCCATCTTTGCGTTGATTTATGTGGGTCGAGTTTGATTTATACGACGGTGGAAAATGAGCCAATTAGATTCCGTAACCTAGCTAGCGCGGGAAATTATGATACAAGTTTTATTATGCGACAACCTAGTTTTTCTAGTGTGAACCATTATAATGAGGACTTTGTGAAAACTTTTTGATTAATGGTTGTTATATCTATTTTTCGATTACATCTCAAGAAATCAATCGTTCAATGTTAAGATATTTATGGGTAGATCACTTCTACAAATTTTCAACATTGAAATCGGTAAGGTACCGAATTTAGACCAAATAAATGGACGAACAAAATCTATCAATTTTGAACCATTCATATTCATAAATGGTAAATCACAATTATAGATGACCTAACAATTTTAGATTTCATTGAAAATTTGTAGAAGTGATCTACTCATAAATATCTAAATATTGAACGGTTGATTTGTTGAAATGTAATAAAAAAGTATGTCTAATCGAAAAGTTTTCACCAAGTCCTCATTAGGGCAACTCCAACAATGAGTCTCATATTGGGGGTCTCAAACTCAATATAGCACCTAGTCTTAACACTATTCATTTGACACTTCTATCATCTCCAACCATTAGGTCTCATATTAGGGGGTGTCATCCTATTTTTTATTGTTTTGTACAATAACTTGAATATAATATAGATTAATATGTTATAATCATATTTTTACATAATTAATAATCATTAAATAAATACAAAAAAAATAATTTTATTTAATTATTATTAATTACGTAAAGACATTATTAATAATCATTAAATAAAAACAAAAAAATTAATAATTTCTTTTAATTTGTTGAATTTTTAAAATAAAGTTGAAATATATTTTGTTAAAAAGAATTGTGTTATTAATATAAACCGTCGGATTAATTTTTGCACATTTTGTAAGTCATTGGATGATAAGATTATTGATTTTTGTTAAATTATTTAAATATAAGTCAACATTTATTTGGGCCCTTAGATTTATATTGGAGAAATCCGACCGTTAGATTTATGATGTGTGCACATGGAGGATCCATGTTGTCAACCAATTAGAAAAGCACATGGCTGGTGCGTGTACTTTTCTTCCCATTGTTTTGTCTTGTATCGAGGTTGGGAAACTCAGACTCCCTTGGTAGAGTGAGACAAGCCAGCCGACAACCTTTAATTTATTATGTGGTCCCCTTTTTCCTCAAGTCTTATTTTGAGACCAAAACTAAGGAAAATACTCCATTTGAGACTAGTCTCATAATTTTGAGACTTTAGACCCCATTTTGCAATTGTTGGAGACCACGTTTTTACAAAAGAGTCTCAAAATGAGACTTGAGACCTTAATACCTCAATTGTATAGTGGTCCTCATTAGATAATATCCATTTATACATATTTGATATTTGGTCATAAGTTGTATGAAAACTTGAGTATGTATTTGATTAATAATTTAACATGAAAAATATTATTGTCTGACTCAAGTTGGACTTTTGTGTATATCATAAAATTGTACATTTGTTTGATATAATTGGATGAGTTAACGATCTCCAAATTTGAATATTTTTTTACATAATTGATTTATAAAGGTTGCTTTACAAAATCAATGGTTCAAATAATGGAATTACAATTCCAAATGTATGCCAATAAAAAAGAATTCGGACACTAAAATCAAACCTGAGTCGAACAAGATAATTATTCATTTAACATTTTCAGGATAAACACTTGTATTATCTGATAGAGGTTCAGTCACACTTTAACAGTCTCCTTTATGGGGGAGGGACTCTGTGGTGACACCTCTATATATACAAGGTCCATGCAATCTCTATAATACAAGTATGTAGTATCTTGCAGAAGACTTTTGTTTAGCTTACTTCAATGGTCTTTATGTATTATTTATGTTTCTAGAATCAAACTTATGTGTCTACTTCATTTGTGATTGATCTTGGTTAATCTTTCAATTTCATTTATAATTGGTATCAAAACTTGATCACCCATGTTTAGATAGAAAATTGTGTTTTGTTTTTATTCTTATTTTATTTATTTTTTAGAAATCGTTCAGTTATTAGGTCAGACCTGACTTAACCAAGTCAACCCATTAATTAAAAACCAAAATCTTTGTATTTTGGTGCTTTCGAATGAGTAACCTAATAAGTAATATTTAGGTGTTGCTTCATCCATACCCCTGCGACCAACCGAGTAGCAAGAAAGCCATGAGAGGAGCTTAGACAATTGTAAACACGAAAATCCTGCAAACAAATAAAACAAGGACACATGTACAAAATAATATATTTGTATTTATGGATTTAGGGTTACAATCTCTGTGGATATTCTTTTACAAGAATTTTCTCTGATTCGATCTCCGAGGTTGGTTTGATCCAAGGGTGACAAGCACTTGATCTTGAATCGAACGGCCGTATCTTCAACTTGTCTTGCTTTGGCGAATTTTGAAGATGAGGCTTGATCAAGGGCTATGGAAGCTTGATCTTGATCAGACTTAAACCACGAGTGGTGTCATGTGGTGAGCGTTCTTCAGCTTTTGTGGCGGATGAATCGGCACGTGTGCTTGGTGCTTGTTGATTCTCCACGAGCTTGATGAAGAGCTTGAGTATTTGGGTGTTTGACCTTACATAGAGTTTTTGCCTTCTTGCCATAGGTTTGCTTGTGATTTTCTGAAGGTCGTGCTTGATCCAAGGGTGATGAACACTTGGTCTTGAATCATGTGAAGGTTAGGAAGTTTGACACGTGACAATGTCCTTCGGCTTCTTGGTTGGTGAAGGAATCGGCTATTTGGCAGCTTGATGATTCTTCACAAGTTTAGAGACTTCAGAGCTTTGAGATTGTTTATCTGCTCTGTCCGAAGTCTCCGGCTTCTTGGTTGGTGAAGGAATCGGCTATTTGGCAGCTTGATGATTTTTCACAAGTTTGGAGACTTTTGAGATTCGGGATGATTTCTCTGCTATGTCCGAAGTCCCCCGGCTTCTTGGTTGGTGAAGGAATCGGTTACTTGGCGGCTTGATGATTCTTCACAAGTTTGGAGACTTCGAGCTTCTGGATGATTTCTCTGCTATGTCCGAAGTCCCCCGACTTTTTGGTTGGTGAAGGAATCAACTATTTGGCAGCTTGATGATTCTTCACAAGTTTGGAGACTTCGAGCTTTGGGATGATTTCTATGCTATGTCGAAGTCCCCCGGCTTTTTGGTTGGTGAAGGAATCGGCTATTTGGCAGCTTGATGATTCTTCACAAGTTTGGAGACTTCTGAGCTTCGGGATGATTTCTATGCTATGTTTGAAGTCCCCCAACTTTTTGGTTGGTGAAGGAATCGGCTATTTGGCAGCTTGATGATTCTTCACAAGTTTGGAGACTTCTGAGCTTCGGGATGATTTCTCTGCTCTGTCTCTGAAGTCCCCTCTTGATGTGAGCGTAAAATACGTTCACAAAGTGCCTTTAATTACTGGATTTTGCTATTCCGAAAGCTTAATTGTCTGTTTAATCTTTGTTTTCGTGTTTTTAGGGAAAATACCAGGAAAATGTTAATCTGCACATAATAGGTGAATTTTGGAGGTTTTCAGCGTAATTCGGAAAGTCAACCGTGACTTTCATATGTGGAATAAAATATTGTACGAAGATTTCGGATTATTCCGAATCCCGACAATTTGTCGGCGAACCACCACACAAGGCGGCGCAACCACCACACGCGGTGGCGATACATATTTTAAACCTCCATCTTTATTTTCCCTATGTTTATGTTTTATATTTGTTCTTATTCTTTATTTATTTGTTTTTGTATTTTAATATTTATTTTATTTTTATTTCTTTATTTTAGTTTTCTTTTGTTTTATTATTTTACTTTTTCTTTGTTTTCTTTGTTTTCTCTTGCAGCCATGTTACCGGCCGGTTTCTCACTTGGCCTTTCTCCACTTTTGAGCTGTTCCACTTCAACCACCGAGCACACCATCCTCTCCACCTTCACAGTGATTCCTCCTTCTCACATGGTTTCGATTCCTAGCAGCTCACCACCAACTACAGTCCACTTCCTTCTCTGCGTTGGCAGCCACTCTCAAATTCTTGGCCGCATCTTTCCTTCTTTCCTCTATTTAAGAGCAGCTCCTGCAAATCATCAAACATCAATCACCATCCTTTCACAATCACAGAAACTCATAGAAACTCATTCCACCGCCACCACCATAATCAGCAATTAACCTGCCAATCCACCATTTCACCACCGTGCTTCTCAATTCACAACCATGGCAGTCCCTCCATCTCTCTGCTCCGATCACTGTGCTCACTTCTCTGCCCAAACCAGCTTCTCATCACCACCGGCAATACCCATCACCACAATTAAGCTCCTGCAATCACAGTTCAACAATTACAAAGCCCAACCAGAGAATTCATCAAATCACCATGGCACCCCGTCAACAACCCATGACCGTGTCTCTCATCTCTCTCTGCACCCATCAAACTCTTCAAGCTTTGTTCCTGCAAATTCACAATCAAAGCAATAATTTTCTAATTACATATGTTTTCTTTTGCAGGTTTGGACGCTCTGCTCAATCATCACGGCAGCTCAATTCCATCGATGATCCCGTCGCCAAGCCCGTTCGCCTCTACTCGCTGCTCTATTTCCGGCGACCCAATCCGAACCCAGGCGTCAATTCCAGCTGCCGTAGTTGCTGTTCTTCACCTCCGCCGGTTCCCGCGCCGCAATCAATTATGCCCAGTCCAGCCATCACCGCCGCCGACGTCCTGTTCTCCTATCGCCGCCCGTAGCCCACACAATTCCGGCGTGCCAAAAACCAAGATGACGCCGTCGTCGCCTCCATCATCTCGGCCGTGCCGGATTTTCAACCACCGTAGCCGCCCCTCGTCGTCGATTCCAAGTCGAGCCCCGGCTCATCGACGCCGTTCCTCACCCACCGCAAGTCGCCGACGCCACTGCTGCCAGCTCAATCACCGCCTCTTGCAGCAACCATGCCCAGCCGGTGTCGAAGCCATTCTAAACCGCGCCGCATCTGCTCAGGCCGCATCACCGATTCATATCCGGAACTCCTCTGTCCTCTCACGTTGCCGGCGTCGCCTCCATCATCACCGGCTTCCCAGCCCTCTTCCTTCTCGCCGTCGAACCCCTGCCTCCACGCCGCTCCACGACGTCGCAGCTGCCAGCTCTTTCGCCCCATCTCTGCGGTGATGAAAGAAAAGAAACAAAAGTCAAAGGAGATGATGACCACGGGCTGCTGGAGAAAGAGTGAAATAGAAAGGCTAAGATGAAAACGCACGGGTCTGATGCAATTTGAGAAAGAAAAACAAGGTTGACTTTTCAACCTAAGGAAGAGAAGACCACGTGTTGGACCGGGTCAATGCCAATTTGACTAAGTCAATTGGGCCTCCAAGAGTCCAAGCCCAGCAGCCCAAAAGCCATTTCAGTCCAATTTGTTTATGCACCCGCCACATCCAAATGTCCGTTTCTATAGCCGAGTCTCGCCACCTTCGCTCGCCAAACAGTGTCCATTTTCATGGACACAACAGTAACATTTTTCCCAAACTCTGTTTATTTATTATAATTTATTTTTGTTTAATTAACTATTCGTGAATAATTTTGGGAAATGTTATTGTTTGTTTATTTTCTATTTTGTGTAATAAATTGGATTGAAGTTGATTAATTCTTCTAGCAGCTTATGTGAATTTTGTTTGTTTAGTTTTATCTTTAATGTTGAAACTAAATAATAAGGATCGCGGATAGACGAGCGTTCGCTAGGTCGCGCACTTGAATTAGCAACTCTTTTTCTATGCGTTAGACATGTTTAGATTAATCACCTTTGCATGTTTAATTGTTTAATCTAGATGAGCGTTCACTAGGTTGATTTCATGGGAGAAGTTTATTTGGGGAATGATAACCTGCGTAGGCATTCTACATGTGTTAGTTTCGGATTCATGGCTAGGGAGTTGGTTAATCTTCAAAACAATATTTGTGTGTGTGTTTTCTTGTTTTCAAAAATAATAAAAATCCAAAAATATTTATTTTTATTGTTTTCAAAATTATCAAAACCCCCAAAAATACTTTTGTATATAATGTATATTTTTGTAAATAGAAACAATACTGTATAGTTTATTTAATTTTGTATATATATATATTCTTTATTCTTTATACTTGTTAATAATAATTCTTTATTTAATTTAATTTTTCGTGACATTAAAAAGTAAATATAACAATCTTCTGTGGGAAAAACCTTTATTTCCCATTATACTTTACAACGACAATTGTTAGGAATTTAGGTAATAAATTTAATGAACCTCGGTTTTTACGATTAATCATTTTGGCGCCGGCTCGCCGGGGATTGTTTTTACTATTTACTTTTTACTTTTTACTTTTTACTGTTGACTTTTGACTGTTGACTTTGACTATTGACTATTGACTTTTTACTATTTGTAAATAATATTTGTTAATTTTATTTATACTCACTTGATTATACTTGTTTATATTTTTACACTTAGTAATTATATTTAGGTGTCTTTTATATAGTTGATTATTTTTTTGTTGTTGTAAGTTGTAACTTGAACGGATTAGGTAAGGTCCTTTTATTAATATTGGCCTAAACCCTTCATTTGTACCGTAAGGTCACTTGAGGTTGAGGGCGGCCTTTATTAACACTTGGAGAATTGTCGAACACTTAAGTGCTTTCTCAACTGAGTAAGGGGCACATGAATGGTGTCTAGATATGATCAAGACTCTGGGTGACGGGTTTGTAAAATTGGATTCAGAGGACTTGTCCACTAAATGAATCCTGCCTCTCGCTTATCTCTTGTGATCTGGCCATTCGCCTTCTGAAAACACGGAAAGTCATTTACGTCAAGACATTGCACCTAGGCCGTACGTCCACCTTGAGTTACCGCTTGGAATCAACTTTCATTTTTTTTCAACTATATTCAGGCAAAAGAAAATATTTTTGTGTAAATAAAATATACGTAGACATAGGAATATACTTAGACATAGGAAATTTTATTCATTCATTTTGTATAGATAATTTGTGACACATTTTTAACTTTGTAAATATTTTGTTTTTATTTTGTAAATTTATTACTAACCTTTTTATTTTGTATAGGAAATAATCCGGGTTTATCGGAAATTTTACCACATACATCGGAGCATACGTTTAGGAAGTCAAGGTTGAAAAACCTTGAGGTTGATGTCTTGTTGGTGATTTTCGGTTTCCTCGGGAGTAAAAAGGTAAGTTTTCTTTTCACTCTCGTTATTTATTTAAAAAAAAATAAAAATAAATAAACAAATAAAAAATAAAAAAATTTAGCCCATTGGGCTCGTGTCATTCACGAAGCCCAAAACCCGTAACCCAAGTACATTAGTGTGTCGGGCCTGTTCGTTTTTAGGCCCATTAGTTTAAGCCCACCAATAATGGGCCGGAGATTTCTTTGGCCCAGTCCCACTTTAAGGCCCAGACCATTTCTATGGCCCAGGCCCGTTTAAAGTGTCGGCAAGCGCGTGTGCTACGCATTTTCACTGTTCACTTTACGACTTTTCGTAAAGTATTAAAAATAAAAAATAAAAAAATGAAAATAAAAAAAAATTCTGATTGGGCCGACGCACGACTTTTGCGTCGGCCGAATTGTTTAATAAACCGCGTGCGTGTCTACTGTAGACTTTACGACTTTCGTCGCTCGATCCGGAAATTACGGGTCTTCTGTCTGTGGCACGTGTGCGAGCGTGCGTCCGTTCCTTCCTTTCCCTTCTGTTTGCGTTAGTGCCTTAGGTCATTTCACGCGTTTTCCCTTAGTCTCTCTCACTCTCTCTCTCGTTTTCTCTCTCGTGTGTTCTTCGTGTTCTTGAGTTTTCCCAGAAAACCTCCCAATTCCCAGAAGCTTTCCTCCCCTCCCAAACCACAAATGGCCAAAAGAGTCAATTCTTTCAGTGATTTGTTTCAGGCAGGTCCTTCAGAGAACCCGATCTTTGAAGGCTTGGCTGAAATAATTCCACCGAGCATGCTCAATAGCGCCGATGCTAGCATGCCGACCGAGCCACAACCACAACCACAACCGCAGCCACTACCCCAAGCACCAATCCTGGTTGCTGATCCACCCGCCGAGCCGGAAGCCGCTCCTGTCTATAGGAGACTTCCGAGGTCGAAGTACAGCAAAGCTCAGAGAGATGCACTTGCGGCTTTCTTTGCGGTGTATTCTCACCCCACCAAGCCACAACGAGAACGATTTGGTCCGAAAATCGGACTTGAGGAGGACCAAGTCTATTATTGGGGGTCGAGAAATAGGAAGAAGTTCGGTATCCAGTCTTCCGAGCAGCGTATTGCCGAGCTAGAGAAAAGAAACGATCAGCTGGTGAGCAAAAACGAGGAGCTTCAAATGCAGAATCAAAAACTCGTTGATGCTCTCCACAGCGGCATCTGTCCCAATTGCGGAGGTCCTGTTCCGCACTCAGATGTGCCTAGGCGAAGGCTCGAAGTTGTTCCTCCACAACAAGAGCCTCTTCTCGAGTTGTCCGATGATTCGATCGACATGGACCACTTGAGACGGGATGTGCGGAGCCTCATGCCTACCCTTGTCGAGCGCCCATCCATACCTTTGCCATCTGACACCCTTCCCGCACCTGCTCATGATCTTGTCGGAGTCCACACCGACTTGATCTCGGATATCGTCCGTAAGGCCAAACACGAGCTCCCGCTCGCGGCCACCGCTGGATTTCCTCTCGTGGATAACTTCACCGACTCCCGACACGTCTATTCATCCCGAGACTCTTCATAGGGCCGAGTACTTGCGAGTGTTTCAACGAGCTGAACCTGCTCCGTACTTCAAAGCCGAATCGTCGAGACACTCGGCAACCATCCATCTTTATCCGACCACCATCGTTCGGATCTTAATGGATGTTGGTCGATGGTTGCCGCTCTTCGTAGCATGATCACAAACGCCAAGACGTTGGAGATCCTTTCCTCCAAGAACGAAGAAGGCTACGAGGAGCATATGCAGGTGATGTCGGCCGAGTTTCTGGTGCCATCTCACATCGTCTCAACTCGTGAAGTCCAGTTCGTTCGGTACTCTCACCTACAACTGGATGGAAGTTGGGTCGTCGTGGATGTCTCCGTGGATGAATTGCGGACAAATCCAAAGCCTTCCGTGAGATCGATTTGCCGAAAACGCCCCTCCGGATGCCTGATACGTGATCTTCATAATGGATCTTCCTTGGTCACTTGGGTGGAGCACGTGGATGTACGCGAAAAGGAGATGAAGGCCAGTTTCGAACCTTTTGTTCATTCAGGGTTCGCTTTTGGTGCAAAGCGTTGGATCTCAACTCTCCAACGACAAGCCGAGCGCTACATGTGCGCCACAGGTATCCACTCTTCACCCGGTGACTCGATTATTTCTCTTGAAGGAAGAAGAGGCCTGGCGGAAATGGCAAAACAGATGACAATCTGTTTCTTCAACGATATCAGCAACTCCACGTACCACCACTGGACTTGTTCGAACCGAACAAGAGACACTCGAATGGAGGTCGGGACCAACAAGCGCGGGGGTGATCCGAGCAAGCCCCCCGGAGTTAATCGTACCGCCGGCTGTTCCGTCGTTCATCTTTCCCATCACACCGGGATCTTTGAGTTCCTCAAAGACGTGCGACAAGACCATTGTGGGATAGTATGTCGATGGACAGCTCTGTACGTGTGCTAGCGAATTTCACCATCGGTCTTGACCCGCGGAACCAGATCTCGGTGCTCGCTATAGATAGTCACAACGACTTCCTCATCCTTCAGGAGTGTTGCACCGATGCAACGGGGTCGTCTGTGATTTATGCACCGATCAACCATTCCATTTTCCAGTGTTTGCTATCTGGAGTTCAACCGGAGCCATTTCCGCTTATGTCTTCAGGCTTCTCCATTCTGCCTAACGTATCCGGAGCTGTACTTGACGGAACACTGCTGACTATAGTGTTCCAGATCTCAGTGAGGGCTACATCAGCCAAGTCTGCCGTGGAGTCGGCAACAACCCTTGTCCAGGACACACTTCAAAGGATCAGAGCCGCAGTCAATTAAGGAGCAAACGTTGGATGCAAGGCCCTGCTAGCCTTGTTTGTGACTGTTGGTGACTTGCTTCGGGAGGAGCTTAACGATCTTCAAGGGGGAGTTTTTCTTTAAATTATCTGTTTTTCATTTGTATATATGTTTGTGTGTTTAAATTCAATAACCATACTTGAATTTTTCATTTTCGTGAAATATTTGTCAACATTGAGGACAATGTTTAATTCAAGTGTGGGGGGAAGGTTTATTAAAAAGAAAAGAAAAAATTTGAAAAATTTGAAAAATTCAAAAAAATAATTTACTTGTTTTTGTTTTCTACAGTAACAATATATCGACTAAATCATACTTACTCCCTTGGTAGCGTTGAACCTACCATTGCACTTAGTAAGTCACTGTGGTCACGTATTGTTACGTAAATTGAAAAAATAAAAAAAAATCAAAAAATAAAAAATTACAAAAATATTTGCTTCTGTTTGTGTGTTTATTTCTGTTATGTGTGTTGTTTTCTTTCCAATCCCGATGATGAATTGAGTTTAATTGTTATGATTTTGAGAATGTTTATTATATGTTAAGGTTTTGTGTAGTTTGCTTTGGATTTAATATGCATAACTTGTGATTGCTCGAATTTCCATGTTCACATCACCGGTGTTAATTAATTGATTGCAATCCGAGAAGCACATTTAAACATACATTGTCATGCATACCCAGAAAATGTGAGGATTTGAGCCTATTGAATATTCACATGTATGCATCTTTCATACATTTACTCGTTCTTCATGTGTGCACAATTCATGAGTTTTGAACCTAGAACTTGCTCAAAGACCACTTGAAACGTTTTGTTAATCTGTGATGAATTAGAGATGATTAAGGCATTAGTTGAGCACCATGGCCAAAATATTCACCATCCATCTAAACACGAACTTTAGGAATCCCCTTTTGAACTAAACACTCATTAGCCTTTTCTTTTGTTCACCCACACCATCTCACCCTTGTTTTATTGTGTTTGCAAGACGATGATAGTGACTTCTTGTGTTTTTATGCTTCGGATTTGTATGGTAATATACCAAAAGGCAAGTGTGGGGGTGCATTTTATTTTGTTGTATTTGTTCAAAGAAAAAAAAGAAAGAAAAAAAAAATCAGAAATAAAAAGAAGGAATAAAATTCCTCAAAGAAAAAAGAAAGAAAAAAAAAAGAAAGAGAAATTCCAAAAATAGAGTTATTTTCTTGTATTATTTTCAATAAAAGGTTGGAGGAAAATAAGAGTTGTTTCGGGTTTAGCATAGGTATGAGTTTCAAAGTCGTTGACTTGTCTTGCAAACATGTAAAACATTTTTCATTTCGAGTCCTTTCACTTCATTGACCATTCACCATTTACCATTCACCCTTTGGTCCCTGTTTCACCTGAAAGTCCTTATGATCTGATGATTTGTAGATTAACTGTAGAGAGTCGGTTAATGAGCAAGCATATGGGAACACTACTTGTGTAATTGTTTTGAGAGTAAACACTTAACCCTAAACACTGAGCGGAAATATTTAGTGAATCTTGTGAGGTTTAGTGGTTAATGTTGTTTCGATGTGCCTATTGGATTGTTTGACATTAATTGTATACTTGGTTTTCACACACTACACCCGAGCATAAATGAGATGTACATGTTAAATGCTTAGCAAATTCTTTAACCTTGGTATATAATTTTTATTCTCCTGATTATAACTCTTGTGAACTCGCTGAGGATAATGGTTGGAAAGAATTTGTGTTGTGTGTTTCCCTTTCTGTTTTGTGTGTTGTGTTTTGTATTCTGTGTTTGCTAGAGGACTAGCAATAGTTCAAGTGTAGGGGTGTGATGTGAGCGTAAAATACGTTCACAAAGTGCCTTTAATTACTGGATTTTGCTATTCCGAAAGCTTAATTGTCTGTTTAATCTTTGTTTTCGTGTTTTTAGGGAAAATACCAGGAAAATGTTAATCTGCACATAATAGGTGAATTTTGGAGGTTTTCAGCGTAATTCGGAAAGTCAACCGTGACTTTCATATGTGGAATAAAATATTGTACGAAGATTTCGGATTATTCCGAATCCCGACAATTTGTCGGCGAACCACCACACAAGGCGGCGCAACCACCACACGCGGTGGCGATACATATTTTAAACCTCCATCTTTATTTTCCCTATGTTTATGTTTTATATTTGTTCTTATTCTTTATTTATTTGTTTTTGTATTTTAATATTTATTTTATTTTTATTTCTTTATTTTAGTTTTCTTTTGTTTTATTATTTTACTTTTTCTTTGTTTTCTTTGTTTTCTCTTGCAGCCATGTTACCGGCCGGTTTCTCACTTGGCCTTTCTCCACTTTTGAGCTGTTCCACTTCAACCACCGAGCACACCATCCTCTCCACCTTCACAGTGATTCCTCCTTCTCACATGGTTTCGATTCCTAGCAGCTCACCACCAACTACAGTCCACTTCCTTCTCTGCGTTGGCAGCCACTCTCAAATTCTTGGCCGCATCTTTCCTTCTTTCCTCTATTTAAGAGCAGCTCCTGCAAATCATCAAACATCAATCACCATCCTTTCACAATCACAGAAACTCATAGAAACTCATTCCACCGCCACCACCATAATCAGCAATTAACCTGCCAATCCACCATTTCACCACCGTGCTTCTCAATTCACAACCATGGCAGTCCCTCCATCTCTCTGCTCCGATCACTGTGCTCACTTCTCTGCCCAAACCAGCTTCTCATCACCACCGGCAATACCCATCACCACAATTAAGCTCCTGCAATCACAGTTCAACAATTACAAAGCCCAACCAGAGAATTCATCAAATCACCATGGCACCCCGTCAACAACCCATGACCGTGTCTCTCATCTCTCTCTGCACCCATCAAACTCTTCAAGCTTTGTTCCTGCAAATTCACAATCAAAGCAATAATTTTCTAATTACATATGTTTTCTTTTGCAGGTTTGGACGCTCTCTGCTCAATCATCACAGCAGCTCAATTCCATCGATGATCCCGTCGCCAAGCCCGTTCGCCTCTACTCGCTGCTCTATTTCCGGCGACCCAATCTGAACCCAGGCGTCAATTCCAGCTGCCGTAGTTGATGTTCTTCACCTCCGCCGGTTCCCGCGCCGCAATCAATTATGCCCAGTCCAGCCATCACTGCCGCCGACGTCCTGTTCTCCTATCGCCGCCTGTAGCCCACACAATTCCGGCGTGCCAAAAACCAAGATGACGCCGTCGTCGCCTCCATCATCTCGGCCCGTGCCGGATTTTCAACCACCGTAGCCGCCCCTCGTCGTCGATTCCAAGTCGAGCCCCGGCTCATCGACGCCGTTCCTCACCACCTGCAAGTCGCCGACGCCCGCGCTGCCGGCTCAATCACCGCCTCTCTTGCAGCAACCATGCCCGGCCGGTGTCGAAGCCATTCTAAACCGCGCCGCATCTGCTCGGGCCGCATCACCGATTCATATCCGGAACTCCTCTGTCCTCTCACGTTGCCGGCGTCGCCTCCATCATCACCGGCTTCCCAGCCCTCTTCCTTCTCGCCGTCGAACCCCTGCCTCCACGCCGCTCCACGACGTCGCAGCTGCGCCGGCTCTTTCGCCCCATCTCTCGCGGTGATGAAAGAAAAGAAACAAAAGTCAAAGGAGATGATGACCACGGGCTGCTGGAGAAAGAGTGAAATAGAAAGGCTAAGATGAAAACGCACGGGTCTGATGCAATTTGAGAAAGAAAAACAAGGTTGACTTTTCAACCTAAGGAAGAGAAGACCACGTGTTGGACCGGGTCAATGCCAATTTGACTAAGTCAATTGGGCCTCCAAGAGTCCAAGCCCAGCAGCCCAAAAGCCATTTCAGTCCAATTTGTTTATGCACCCGCCACATCCAAATGTCCGTTTCTATAGCTGAGTCTGCCACCTTCGCCTGCCAAACAGTGTCCATTTTCATGGACACAACAGTAACATTTTTCCCAAACTCTGTTTATTTATTATAATTTATTTTTGTTTAATTAACTATTCGTGAATAATTTTGGGAAATGTTATTGTTTGTTTATTTTCTATTTTGTGTAATAAATTGGATTGAAGTTGATTAATTCTTCTAGCAGCTTATGTGAATTTTGTTTGTTTAGTTTTATCTTTAATGTTGAAACTAAATAATAAGGATCGCGGATAGACGAGCGTTCGCTAGGTCGCGCACTTGAATTAGCAACTCTTTTTCTATGCGTTAGACATGTTTAGATTAATCACCTTTGCATGTTTAATTGTTTAATCTAGATGAGCGTTCACTAGGTTGATTTCATGGGAGAAGTTTATTTGGGGAATGATAACCTGCGTAGGCATTCTACATGTGTTAGTTTCGGATTCATGGCTAGGGAGTTGGTTAATCTTCAAAACAATATTTGTGTGTGTGTTTTCTTGTTTTCAAAAATAATAAAAATCCAAAAATATTTATTTTTATTGTTTTCAAAATTATCAAAACCCCCAAAAATACTTTTGTATATAATGTATATTTTTGTAAATAGAAACAATACTGTATAGTTTATTTAATTTTGTATATATATATATTCTTTATTCTTTATACTTGTTAATAATAATTCTTTATTTAATTTAATTTTTCGTGACATTAAAAAGTAAATATAACAATCTTCTGTGGGAAAAACCTTTATTTCCCATTATACTTTACAACGACAATTGTTAGGAATTTAGGTAATAATTAATGACCGCGGTTTAACCTATAATCACCTCTCTTGATGTGAGGAGGGGTATTTATAGTGTCTACATCTCCCTCAATTTGGAATGCATTTATGACACAACATTAATTAAATTCCTTATTTATGTAATTAAGTCAATCAGTTTAATTTAATTGATTGATTTAATCATTTAAGGAATTTGTCAATTAATTGAAACGATTTAATGCTTGATTACAATCATGATCATTTAATTTAATCTGATTGATATTTAATTAGTCACAATTATATTTGAATTTATGACTAATTGAAAAATTGAGCTAATTGATATGATTTAGCTCTTGATTTAAATCAATCACATTAATTGATTAAAATTATCAATTAATGTATGATTTATTCGATTTAGTCAATCAAGCTAATTTATACCTCCATATATTATTGATTGACTGTTTGATGTAGCTCATCAGATATTGACACGTGTCGTCTGCGATGACTGTTTTGTCTTGATGCATGAGTTGCCACGTATATTTTGTAAGACACATATTTGATTGGTCATCGAATAATTGACATGTACCAATTTATTAGTGATTTTTTATTTCACTAATTTTTCGATGTCTACAACAATTACCAGGGATTATCATTGTCGGCATTATCAGTTTTGAACCAGAGCACGCTGCTGCCACGTGCCGCCCAAACGGTTCTTTGCCCCTTGCGAAGTCTGAGTGCTGCAAAATCACCACACTCGACTTCTGAAGAAATATTGTCAAGTATGCTATAGTAATTTAATTTTTTTATTATTTATTTTTAGACTAGGGTATTCGAATCTTTGACCCGACTAATCCCTAGGTCCCCCGCCTGACCACAACATTTGGAGAACTAAAAACTCTAGCAATTGCTAGGTGAGGACACTAGGAGAGGGCCGAACTCCATCACACTTGAGAACAAACCACGGGCTTGACCGCTAGACTAACAACTTTTTGGTTACAGAAGACGTAATACAAACAAGTACATTTCTTAAGATTTAACGTATATTGTAAATATTGTCAAGTATGCTATAGAAGACATATTGTCAAAATCTAAAATTGATTGACTGATTGGTGCAGGATAAAAGAGACTAGAATTAAAGAACTAGTTATTTGCGAAAAATAAAAAGGGAAAAATCTCCATATAGTACCTGAACTATCACCAAATGCAATTTTTGGTACCTGAACTTTCAAAAGGAACCTAGTGGTACCTGAACTATGTCTCCGTTAGCCATTATAGTACCTACCGTTAAATATTCCGTTAAGTGCTTATGTGACATTTTAATATAGTTTAATTTTATTTTTTAATTAATAATAAAATCACCTACATGGTAATAAATTATATTAAAAACATAAAAATAATGATAATAAATTATATTATAAAAATAAAAATAATTTTTCTCATTTTTAGTCTTGAATTGTGGATAAATTATCTAAATCTTTTTAATTATATAATTTATTTAAATTTTAAAATAAAATAAATTATCATTGTTTTTTAATATAATAAAATTTAAATTATTATTTTTAATATAGTTTATTTTTTATTTTTTAATTAATAACAAAACCACTTACATGATAATAAATTATATTAAAAACATAAAAATTGACAATAAATTATATTATAAAAATAAAAATAATTTTTCTCATTTTTAATAGTGGATAAATTATTTAAATTTTTGTATAATTTATTTAAATTTTAAAATCAAAATAAATTATCATTTTTTAATATAATAACAAATTTAATTATTTTTTTTAGTATAGTTTATTTTTATTTTTTAATTAAAAAGAAAACCACCTACATGGTAATAAATTATATTAAAAACATAAAAATTGGAAATAAATTATATTATAAAATAAAAATAATTTTTCTTATTTTTAGTCTTGAATTTTGGATAACATTTTTAATTTTATTTTTGTATAATTTATTTTGAAAATTGAAAATAAATAAAATTATTGTTTTACCCATGCCACATAAGCACTTAACGGAATATTTAACGGTATGTACTATAATGGCTAACGAAGACATAGTTCAGGTACCCCCAGGCTCTTTATGAAAGTTCAGGTACCAAAATTTGCATTTGGTGATAGTTCAGGTACCATTTGGAGGTTTTTCTCAAATAAAAAATGAACTAGTTGAAACTATTGTGTTTACACACTATAAGGGTGTGTTTGGAAAAAGAAAAAAAAAGATTAAATTTAACTGAAAGTGAGAAATTCATAATTTCTTGACTTTAATTACCTCGTTTGAAATTCTCAATTTAGAAATTATAAATTTTTCTGTGAAACAAAAAAACGAAGGAATTGATTGTTCAAATTCCTCACTTCAATTTCCACTAAAATAAATGTTATTTCAAATTCCCTTGCAGAAAATTTATTTTTATTTATTTATTAGTTTCCAAAATAAGGTTTTTTTCTTCTATTTTAATTTTTTAATTCATTTTTAAAATTCTTAATTTATTACATATTCCAAATTCTATATAGATACAACCAAACAGTGAAAATTACAATTGATAAAATTTTAATCGATGAAGTTGTAGATTCTATCATTTTAAAATTTCTAGAAAATTTACAATCGTCTCATGTACCGTAAATATCATGAACTTGAAACTATTGCAAATATAATCCGAACAATCATGGTAGGCCATACCAATTGCAACTTGTCCTCCTGGGTTGCCATCAAGTGTGGGAAAGAAGAACGAAAAGTCCAAAACAGAGGAAGAAGATGGAGATGGTGAGATCAGTACCAGACCGGATGAACAACCGCTTCCCTTTTCTAATTGTCGAAGAAGAAGAGTGAGTGCGATCAAATCCCTCATCCTAACCATTGTCCCTAACCCTTGACCATAGATCAGTCAATTTATGGACACCAAATATCTTCCAACTTTCTTATCTAAGCAACTTACCTGTTGGCTTCATATTTCATTGAAGCCCGAGTGGTTAGTGTTGTTATATTAAAGGGAAGTACGTACAATTGGTCATTCACTTTGGGCAAGCTGAGATCGATGGAGGACGGTACGGATCTAGAGGCGCTTGCTGACTCTGAAAGTCTGGTAATTAATTTAGTTTTCTCTGTCTTTCTGTTTATCTATCTGGAATTTCTTTTTCGTCCATCTATATATGTACTAAAAAATAAAAAATAAAAAACTAGTATATGCTAAATCAATCAAACAGAAATTACTTGGCCATATTTCATTTCACTGTTATCTACCGACTGTATTTGTGTATACAATTTGAACTATACCAAATGGGTTTTCGATAAAGATGATGCTTCAAATTAAAAGGATCTAAAGACACAAATGGGTTGCCGGGTTTTGACCAAAAACAGAAAAGAAGAATCTGATCCTACTAATTAGTACCCTGAGATCAGTTAAAAGAAAAAAAGGAAAAAAAAAAGCCGCCGGGCATTTGGTCTAATGGTAACGTGGACTACAATTATAAGTGGATGAAGAGAGGATGCCCATATTTTATGATGTGCATCAGATCTATATGTTAAATGGCTATATCTATGTGTGCATGTTTTGCTTAGATGTGTGTCCAAAACATTCATAACTAGATGTATTTTCAGACCAAACATCAGGTCGGAACTATATATTTGCCGTTTGTTTTCCTCATCTGCTGTCCCTTTGACATAAACAGCAGGAAACCGAGATCAGCATTGGGGCCGTTATACATAAACAGGAAAGCGAGATAAGCTTTACCCAAAAGATGTATCGAAAGAAACTCAAGTGGACAACAGAAATTGAAGCAAAGCTCTATAATGCGCGGCCATCAAACTTGAGCATTTACAGAGTTCCAAGTAGACTTCGTCAAGTCAATGAGGATGCCTACAGCCCTCATGTTGTCTCGATCGGTCCTTTCCATCGAGACAACCCTAACCTAGTAGCTATGAGAGAGCATAAATTGCGTTATGCGCTATACTTTTTTCAGCGAGCACAAGAAGTAGCACAAAAACGAGTTCTAAGTTTCAGCTTTGGATCGCGAGAGTCTTCCGAATGCATGAGAGAGTGGGCCACTGCTATTTATGATTCAGACGCAGAGGTTCGTGGAAGTTACGCTGAAGATATCAGCAACATTGATCAGGAGGAACTTGCAGAAATAATGTTGGTGGATGGTTGCTTCATATTGGAACTTTTCATCAGGTTTTACCTTTACTTACACAGGAAGTTACATGGCTATGAATCTGATCCAATACTAGCAAGTGCTTGGATGATCGCGGATCTACGACATGATCTAGCATTGCTTGAAAACCAAGTTCCCTTGTGTATTATACAAGACTTGTATGATGCTATCAGTGGTCATGAGATACTTGTCGACAATGATTTGCCTCCGCCACATGGTCTTGCTCTTCACTTCTTTCAACCTATGAGCCTCAAGGCAAGCATAGTAACAGAGTGGAGAGAGGAGTACAAGCATTTGCTGGATATCTTGCACAAGTTCTATTTCCTGCCAATTAAAACTACTGACTTGTCTATCAGGCTTAATATGGAATTGATCTCCGAGGATCAGCGTCTTTGTGCAGTACAAAAAAATAAAATATGTGGATTCAATTATTCTGCTTCCGAACTTTTGGAGTCTGGAATCGAGTTCAAGGTTGGATCCAGCGAGGACCAGTTGATGGACATAACTTTCAGTGAGGGAGTAATCAGAATTCCACCGGTGTTCATTCACGAGAAAATGAGTTCACTCTTGAGGAACCTGATTGCTTATGAGCAATGCAGTCTTGGTAGTACGTTTGGCGTTACATCCTATGCCTGCCTCATGAAGAGTCTCATCAGTTCCTCAAGGGATAGCAATCTGCTTCGGGAAAAGGGGATCATGAAAAATCACAATTGGTTTGGAGGGGAAGAGGATTTGTTGACTCAAATATTCAAAGGTATACTGGACGAAGTTGTTGTCAAGGAATTCCATTTTAGAACCTTGTGCGATGAAGTGAATGAGTACTGCAGGTCCTGGTTTCAACTGAGAAAACTCAAAGTATTTCTGAGGGTGCGGATTCAAAGATATACAATACTCCTTTTCAGCACTTATTTTTCTTCTCCGTGGAGTTTCATATCATTCATGGCAGCGCTCGCCATTCTCCTTCTCACGTTCTTGCAGACATACTATACCATGCACACAGCTCACATGCATGTATGATCACCAATGTCCCTCTCTTTTACTTGTGGTTACCCTATCCATTAATACAACACTGTTCCATCAACAAAACCAAATGAGAGAATGGCACTTCAATACGTACCATCTGGCATAATATCTTAACTTCTATGATGACAATAATAATTTGATTCAAGGCTTACCAGTAAAACTCCAATTGCTGCAGGTCATAACTCATAATACCTGGAAGTCATTAGCTGATCAAGGTAACAATTACCAAAGGACTGAAAAGGCAATGATGTTAGGTTGTATGTTCAATGGTTTTGAATAATTAAGCCACCTGAGCATTCATAGGGGGAACTCTGTAGTCCTAATTTGATTTACACAATTTCTGTCTCTCTCTCTCTCCAACTACCCATTCCTTGAATAAACTATAAAAAAAAAACCAGTAGATTGATACGGGAATATTCAAATGTGTTATTTGTCATTTAATTGTAAATTATTAGTAGTTAATTAGTTTCTCATTTAGGTATTTTTAGGGTATTTTTTAACATTTAATTACATTTCTTTGGGCCTAAATAGTCTTGGTGTCTAAGTTGTGTAAACCCTATAAATATTGTTCTTTCATCTTTATTAAGGGAGTTTAAGAGTTTGTAAATATAATCAATTAAAAGTGGTATAGATTTGCTACAATTATTGTGAGTTTGCTTGGTTCTAATTTCTAGTGTTGACCGTATTGTTGACCCGTACCCCATCAATTTGGTATCAAAGCTTTGGCTAGAGCTTGGTGGATTCCATGTCCCAAGAGGGCAAAGAAGGGGAGGTTTCCGAATGGAGGGTCGTGGCAACAATAACGACATGGAGGAAATCAAGCGGATGCTTCGGCAACTTATGAAACGTGTCACTTGCATCGAAACTCGACGCCAATATGGTAAGAGTTACGACTGGGAGAGAAACACTTATCACCAACATGTCACTCGCAATGAAGCTCGACACCAACTCGGTAAGAGTTACGACGGGAAGAGAGATGTTTATCATCAACATATTGATTGCATCGAAACTTTCTACCACGATGGTCATGGTTCTGATGGGGAGATATGCGTTGACCCTTTTCATCACTACTCTCCATTGTGTGAGTCCGAGGAAATGGATAAAGGTATGGATGGACTTAATATTTCTAGTACATTTAGCTTGTTCTTCATCAGATTTATCCAATTTGGATTTACCATCAATTAGTGAGAACTATAATGATGAGATTGACCATGAAGATTGTTTTGAGTTTGATAACATTTATGAAAATTGTGAGGTCTGTGACATTTGTGGGGAGGATGAAAGTGTACGTGTTTAATAAGCAGCTTGGAGATTTGGTTGAAGATGGATTTAATAAAGGTGGCCTTGATGACTTTTTAATTGTGTTGGGTCAAGCAAAAGAAGTTGAAGATACAAATATTCAAATTACTTGTGAAGATGATAAAGAACCTACAGATGATCCTGTAATGGACGAGGTGGCATTGAGCAATGATTCTGGAAAGCTCAATATGCTCATGCAATTTGTTTTTTTTAAGGGGAGGGGGAATATGGCTCCTAAGTTCGAAATTTGTGGGGTGGGGGGGTGGGGGGATTCGAACCTGGGTTGTGAGCGGGATGGTCACTGTTCCATTTGTTGATTTTCTTGGAGTGGAGAATTTTAACGGGAAGATTTTCGAGAAATTGATTGATATTGTCAATCAAATAAAGAGTGATCAGAGACATTTTGGTTGGGCAAAAAGCAATTGGAAGAGAAAATTTCTGATGTTAAGAGTATGCATTTATTCCAAATATTTATTCATTTGGGAAGGAAGATTTCAAATGCAAGTTAAATGGTCAAGAAAAGATTTGAAGCAATGGAAGATTTTGTCGGAATTTTCTTCAATCCTTTGCTTGAATTCGACGACGAATTCTTTCCAACCAGGAGAGTCTGATACAGGAATATAGGGGCAACTTCAAATGTGTTATTTGTCTTTTAATTGTAAATGATTAGTAGTTAATTAGTTTATCAATTAGGTATTTTAAGGGTATCTTTTAACATTTAATTTAGGATTTGCATTTAATTATTTTTCTTCGGGCCTAAGTAGACTTGGTGCCTAGCTAAGCTGTGTAACCCTATAAATATAGGTTCCTTCATCTTCGTTAAGGGAGTTTAGAGTTTATGAATATAATCGGTTAAAAATTGAATGAATTTGCTACTATTATTGTGAGTTTGCTCGGTCCTAATTTCTGGTGTTGATTGTGTTGTTGGAGGTCCGTATATGAGACCCGTACCCCATCATAGATTGATATCAATGGAAGTTTCCGGTAGCTGACCATTAACTCGAGGTACGTACACCACCCAATTCCACATAGCCACCAGCAGTTAATTGGCGGATGTTTTCATCATCTCTGTCCGGATGATGATCTCTCGTCAATTCCTTAACAGAAAAATGCACCATCCCAGAGGAGGAGGAGGAAGCCAAATCAAACTTCTTATGGTTTCTTAAATTGATGATGATTACAGCCTTTCTTGCCTGTATATCAAATAACAGCTGCAATATCCAAGCACAACAAAATAGATAAATCCAGTCCATGCATCAACTAGCAACGCAAAACGACAAGCCTTTGAAGAAAAATAGCAAAAAACATGCAACACATTCTCATCATGATCATGAAAACCACGTACCATTATTACGTTATTGAGATGTAAACAGCTGACGCCAAGGAAATTTTGCAATACCATTCAGATGCATTTTCCTTAATTTATTTTCTACAGATCATGACAGTATTCAATTACGCGCGTTTTCAGTTTTGCTGGGCCTCAATTTCTAACAGAAAAAAAAAATCCAATACTCATAGCACTTTAGCAACTACATTGATACACCAAGTAACAAAAATAATTATATAACTCAAAGAGCACAAACGAGCATATCTATGAAAAACAGAATCAAACCAAAAAAAAGATTAAATAAAAGAGAAACCAAATTGAGTAAACGTACCCCTCTTAATCGAGTCTCAATTGGAAAGGGAAAACCGAGGTTTCCTAGGGCTCATGAATAATGACTATACATATGTTGCTTTGCCCAACTATTTTATTTTGTCTATAATTACTAATTAGCATAGAATTTGTTTAACCTGCAAAATTAGGGTTTCTGATACGTACACGATGGCGATGAGGATCAAAATTAGGGATTCAACAAATAAAGTTAGAAGATACTGGCCTGGAAAAGCCCCCCAGTGGGCAGACGATCATGATACCAGCTTCTCCGACGAAGATGGGGATATTACCATTTTGTCCAGGGACATATCCTTCCCAACTCGTGACGATGATCCTAGACCAAGTAGTTTGGCTTTGGCCGAGATGAGGATAAGTAACCATGATGATGATCACAGGAGGCACATCCGGAGTGCCGAGATTTTTGACACAACTGAAGAGGAGGAGGAGGAGGCTATGGATGAAAGAAGAAGAAGGATTAAGGAGAGGGTTCTTCGACAGAGGGAGCAAGAAGAAGAAGATGTGTATAAGACTGATGATGACGAATTGGAAGATGAATCTGATGAGGAGTACTTCTCGGAAGAAGAAGAAGAAGAGGATGAACACCTTGCAGGTGAAGTAGTTATGGTGAAGCCTGTCTTTGTTTCCAAGTCCACAAGAGACAAAATAGTTGAACGTCAGGGACTTGAGAAGGCCGAAGAGCTGGCCCTGGAAGCGAGAAGAAGGATGGAGGAGAGGAAGAGAGAGACAAAGATGATGTTGCTCGAAGAGATTCGGAAAGACAAGGAGGGTTTGATGAATCAGGATTCAGCAGGTGATGATGTTGACACTGACGATGATGCTGAGGATAAGAAAGCTTGGGAGGCCAGAGAGAGTGCAAGGGTCAAGAAGGAGAGGGCAGCCATGAAGAAGAAGGAAGAGTTTGAGAGAGTGAAGAAGATGAGTAATAAAAAGAGGAGGGAGTACTGGGAGAGGAAGTATCCCTTACCTGCTGTGCCACGGCCGCAAAAAAGGAAGCTCAAGTTCATGGGTGCTTTCTTCAGGCCAGACTCGGACGACGAAGATGGAATTTTGAGAAGGACTTGAGAGGATAAGATGGACAAGACAAGACTGCCCAAGGTCAAGAATTTCGGGCGTAGGGGAAGGACTAAGTCGAGTAATCTTGTTAATGAGGATACTACTGATGGGAACAACCCGTGGGTGGGGAATGACAGTCGAAGGTCAAGGCAGGCATGTATGCACCAAGAGCACAACCCAAAGGAAACAAGAAATTGGGCTTTTCTTTGTTGGAAGATGAACTTTAAGGTAGTTAATTAATGTGTGGTTGCCATTCTCTTTATTGGAATTTATGTTAATCATTCAAGTACGTACTCTGTGGTTTCCTTCCTGGGAGAGTTGTTCTGGCAAGCTTTTGCTCGATCTTCCTACGAGAAGGTTATTAGTTTTCATTAATTATACCTGGAGTTTTGATTCTAACCTAAATAAAAAATGACAGCATATTTTTATCGTATTTCCATATATTGTTTTAATGGATCAATTTATACAGGGAAGCAACTGATCACCTTTAGCTAGCAAAATATAGGGGAGCTAGCTATAGCTTTGATTCTCTGTGGCATATGCATGCAACTTCATCCCTGCAAGCATATATAGGGAATTGAAGGACCATTAAACATAGGTGTGCGCTAGCTTTAAGTATATATAATGTGTTTTAATTGATAAAACAACTATGGCTATTTCGTTAATTAATAATTTTTCTTTACTCCTACATGTTTCTGTATTTATTTTTATTCTTTAAAAAACATTTCTTGTATTTCATTAGAATGCATGTACCATATAATTGTCATCTTTATCAAACTTTTTCTCTTCATATATCGTACAGTAAAGAACAATTTGTAAAGTTACCAGATATGCTACTTTTATGGGGTGCGGCTGGAATGTACCTTGATTGATATGTACCTGGGGATAAATTGTCTTTTTTGCCCTTTTCGGCAGACTCCTCCTCTCTCTCTTCCTCCCTCTCCCGCCGTCGACAACCTCAGTTGGTCACCAAAATTTACCACAATGTACAACACAACGCAAGGAACAACTTTTATATTTGCTACGAAATCCGATTCGAAGTGGAAAGGCACGAATTCGCCTTGGAAGCTTGAGGTGGCCGGAATTTCAAACCGGCGATTCGTCGCCGTCGGGTGATTTGCACTTATTTATAGCGCAAATTGTATTCCTAATCACGAGAGTTAAGCTTGCCCGAAGGCATTTTGTTACTATTAATATGCGTTTTCATGATTTCAGGTTACTTAGATGACTTGAGGTAATTCGGCACAAGAAGGTGCATTTTGAGTACTTTTGGGCACACTTCCGAGAAGAGGACAAGAAGGCAACCGTGGCTTCTAGACATTGAAGATTGCATGAATTTACCTTCGGAAGACGTTGCCATTGAAGGCCTTGAAGAATCGAAGAAAGGAAGGAAAATGAAGAAATTGCATTTCCGGCGATTTTTCCGGCAAACCACCACCACAAGAGGCGGCAGCACCGCCGGACCACCACCACAGCAGGAGAGAGTCTCCTACACCAGCCATGCACATGTGTGACACAGGTCACACATCCATTCAGCCATCCACCAACCCTCTCACATGTCCACTCACCATTATTCCCTCCACTTCCCTTTTCTTTTCCATTTCTTTTCTCTCCACTCATCCATTCCATGTCATCCCACTAGGAGACTCTAGTGGAACCTTGGAGGCTGACCAGACCCTCCCAAGCCATTCCCATTCAGTTACTCACAATTAGGAAGAAACCCTAGGGGAGCAAAGCCATTTTCTCTCGGCAAAGCTTCCTGAAACCATAGCAGACGTGCAAGGCGCCCGGACGCCTATACAATCCGCCCGGACGCCCAAGCTTCTGCCCGGGTTTGTTCTTCCATTTTCACCACTTTCCACCACTCATCTCACTTCGATCCCTTCACGAAATATCTTCCACACATCCCAAACACTACAACCATACACTTTCCACCACCATTCCATAGAGTTACCTTCACCACAAGTTGCCATCCATTGAGACATCAAGAGTTGGGAAGCTTGGAGATAAGTTGGAGCTTGTAGAGGAAGAGGGGAGTTCAAGGAGGCTTGCTACATACTTGGAGTCACCAAGGAGCTGCTGGCCATCGACATCTTGAGCATTTTCTCTACTTCTTCACTCTTACTTTGAACTTATGCTTTCTTATTTGAGATTATTGATGTATATGACAATGAGTTGTGAGTAGTTCATTAGATTGGGGGCTAGGGTTGTGTGCTCTAGCCCATGATGATGTTTTGATGATTTCTCTTGAATATGCATGATGAATTCGTTTCTGGATATGTTCATTGGTTAAATGCAGTTTTGTTTGATGCATGTTTATGAATCTAATTAGTTCTAAAGCATGTGTTCAACTTAACTTAATGTTAGGATTCTATGTTAATTACATTTTATCCTATGTGTTTGCAATGAGCATGATGAGTTTATGTCAATGGACTGAGTTTGTTTGAATCTTGATTCTTGAATCTCTATGCCTAGGAGGTTTGTTTGAGACCCTAACAAGGCTTGGATGAATAGACTAGGAGTATTTGTGACCCTAATAAGGCACAAAATAGGCCTAGAAGAGTCAATCCTAGAACCATAACATGGCTAGGATAGGGGTTTGATCCTTAGTGAATTCATTGTTGCATGTTCTTGAGAGTTGTCATACATTTGATTGGGGTAGAGTGAACCCGAAACCCTAATCGTTTCCATCCATTTGATCACACAGCAATCACACTTTTGTTGGGCTTGTCACCTCAACAACACACAAAGCTATCAACACAAACACTTGTGTTCTTGTTACCACAATTTCATCTAGATTAGATTGGTTACTTAGCTACTGTCCTTGTCACTTTAAGTCACTGTTCTGGTCCTTGTCACTCAAGAGTGACACCCCTTTGATCACGACACTTGCATGTTGCACATACCTCACTTCTAAGTACATAAACCAGCTCTAATCACACCACTTCTAGTGCATTGTATACCTTGTTTGCATTTGTTCACCAAGTAGGGATCTTGGGCCTTCCAATCCCTTGGGTACGACAACCCCTGGTCACAATTTACCACCCATTACACTTTGACGGCGATACTCACAAACAACCCCTCCGGTATCATCGAGTCATCGGGCAACGTATTGAGCCACGACTAGTGTCGTTAAACTCACAAGGATGAGGGCTTCAAAGCCCAGTAGGTATCTTAGATCGAATTGATCGGGTTTTTCTCTCCTTGATTTCTCTTCCTAAACTGAATTTTGATACAAGAAGTGGGTATAGGATGGAAGAGCTCGAGGAGACGAAGAAAATGGGACAAGTCTCATGTAATTTGGTGGCCGGAGGAGGGAAATATCGCCGGTGACAGTGAAGAGAGAGAGAGGAGAGTCGGCAACGGGGGGAGAGGGAGGAAGAGAGAGACCAAAAAAAAGTTAAGGGCAAAAATCTCAATTCCCTCAATTAATTTGTAATTAAAAAATACTTAATATAAAATGAACGGTTCAGATTGCGTCACGTCAGCAGGTACACACCAATTCTGGTACATTCAAGAATTGGCCCTTTTATGTGTGTAAAATATGTTTCGAAGGAATCTTACGGAAGTAGATTTGCATATCTTTTCGGGAATCCAAGTTCCGAGGCCCAAGATCGTTGATCTAAGAACTCTAAAGAAACAAATCTGAACATGTATGACAAATATTAATTGAAGGGTTTCATTCTGCTCTGACCAAAACAATATTTTAGTTTTTCTCTCCAAATGAAGAGTAGCCATATTCCTAAATGGAATAATGGATATAAGAAGACTTGAGAGAGCCAAATCAAGTAGGAATTCTTCTTTCATGAAGGGGTCAAAACGTGGAGGCACTCGAGGGTAACTGTTACTTTGTACTTTTGTTTCCCTTTTCAAATGGCAAGAAATATAAATTATTTTTCATGTAGATCTCTCAACTACATCTATGTATGAGAAGTTATCTTCAAACCAAGTGTTTTCTCTTTCATCATAGATAAATAAGGATTGCAATAATAATATATTTCTACTACACTATCATAATCTTTTTGATATTACAAAATTTATAATTTTTTTTTTAAGACTTTAAGGTCCCGGACCCGGTGTGAGCGTTAACAAATAAAAATAAAATAAAATACAAGAAAATACATTTCCGCTGCGCACTCTGACCTATTAAAAATACAAAATCTCTTACAAAATTACAAATAAAACACCTTGATCTAAGTTCGTCGTTCTAGGCTCTTCATACTCTGTAATTCTCTATAAAAAATATTAGAGATAGATGAGTGAGCAAAACCACGCGCTTAGTGAAGCTATGTTGTTTTACACACACTATAATAACTCAATTCCTCATCACATCACATCGTCCCTTCATATCATGGTTATCCTTCAATTTAGTGATCCCCACGGCCACCTAATGACATCTTCATCCTATAGCTCCGTGTGTCACATCCTTACCTCAGCATAACCAATCAAGAAGTTCTCATGTTCCATGAATAAACTTAACCAATACTTCCACATAATATATTTCACAAATGAACATACTTCACTTGAAAAACATAGAGAGATTTTAGAAATAGAATGAGAAATTTAGAACACATTACATAAACCACTCACCTCGATTCCGAGAATTACCGAGCATAACAACGATATTACGAGCCTACTAATACGAACCTTCTAGAAATAACCGTTTGATCTCACTTAAACTTCCATGGATAGAAACATAGAGTCGAGAAGAATCCGTAGGTTTTCACGGATCCTAATTCGGAGTTATGAATCAAAAGTTATGATCCACAGAAATTTAAGAGAGAAACTAGAGAGAGAAAATGAGAAATGAGAAACTCTCTCCGAAAAATTATGAAAAGAAAATAATCTGGTTAAGCCTATTTATAGTAATACATTTCTTAGCCACTAAGAAAGAAATATAATATAATAATATCGTTATGGATAAGCTCAAACAATCTTATCCAAATAGTTTTGGATAAGTTCAAATAATCTTATTCATATGGTTGTGGATAACCTCAAACGATCCTAAACTATTTGGATAAGTTCAAATAATCTTATTCATATGGTTTTGGATAACCTCAAACGATCCTATCTACATATAACTTAATAGTTAAGTAGCGAAGATTTGACCAACTTAAAAAAAAAAAAATTCAAAAGGTAGTAAAAATATAAAAATATTTTTTCGACTTAAAAATAAAAAATAAAAAATTTAATCCTATAGTTAATGTCAAAGCTTCTAGTGATGGACTAGCTTTGATTTGATGGCAGTGACCTTTGAAAACAAAAAAAGTTAAAGGCAAAGATAAAGGTAAAGGTATGGAACATTTTTTATCAAAGCCCCTACAAAAAAAGAACATATTTCGAATTGTCACCTTCAATTAAAAAAAAATGATATACTTCGAATCGAAGCATTTGATATGGCATCGGGGCAATGACCTTTCAAAAAAATAAAATTAAAGGTGAAGGTAAAGATAATATGCTCTCCAAAAGTACCTTTTCATCTATCTTCTCAGCCACACTTCTTCCGATCTTAGTTATATTTTTCATGATTTCTCTCAAGTTCTGGGAAGCTCAAGTCTCTGGCCCATTTTCATCAGTTTGTAATATGTATGTGTATATCTAATTTTTTGTTCAATTTTGTTTCTTTTAGTTAATTAGTTAATTTCAAATTTAATTGGGAATAATTTTAGGGTTTAGATGGGTTCAATTAGGCTTGGGTTTAATTCAAATTAATCACTTGAGTTGCTAGTGTTGCTGCTGGGCAGTTTGTTGAATATTGTTGGGCGAGTGTCTTAAGTTTGATGAATATGTTTGTCAGTAGTCTGTACAGTTGAGCTATATAAATTTACACACACACACACAGAGATATACAGACACTCAGACACACACAATTAACGTACTAGAGTTACCTTTCTTCCCATCAGCTTATATACAACTAGATCGACGTTTCTTTTGGCCTGCAAAGGAAATTTTATCTATATACACTACAACTGGGTAGGCTGTACGTAGCTGCAAAGTGCAAACATATAGATATATATAGTTGCCTATATTAATTATACATATAGAGCTTACGGCATTATAACTGCATATATATCTTATTATTACTCAGCGTTATATAGTTAACTACCCCAGAACGTGATGATAGTGTTCAATTGACAGATTGACTGACTAATTCATCAACTTCAATCATCGGGCTCCCTCCCTTTGTAGAGTTATAGCACTCACCTCTGTTCTGCAGGTATCTCTCTTCTAGCTTGTCACTTGTTTGGTTGTTCCTGCAGTACGTACGTTTTGCTCTTGAAGGAAGCTTGGAACGGCCAGTATTTTTATAAGGTTCGTGCACATGGGGGAAGATCGCTGCGCCATGCAAATCATTGACCCCGATGGTGAATTCAAGGATGCTGGTCTCGACAGCTTCGTCGAGGCAGTGAAGCTTGGTGGATGCGGGGTCTCATATATTGTCACTTCCATCATAGGCCCTCAGAGTAGCGGTAAATTTAATTCCCTTTCCTTCAATCAAATTAGTTGAGCTTAATTGAGCTAGCGTTATGAACACGATGGTCGATCTTTTTGGTTAATAGAATTAATATATGATTGGTTGCTTATGAATTATGACAGGGAAGAGCACCTTAATGAATCATCTTTTCGGCACCAGATTTACCGAGATGGACATATCCAAGAGAAGGTTGCTTAATGAGCATTTCAGTTAATTATTATGTAGTATCATTGTTCTTTAATTTTGTGCTTTCGATCGGCACAAGTCCGGTATATAACTAGCTAGATATATTCATTTCAGGAGCCAAACAACGAAGGGGATTTGGATAGCTAAATGTGTTGATATTGAGCCTTGCACGTTGGCCATGGATGTGGAGGGTACTGATGGCAGGGAAAGAGGGGAGGTAATCAATTTTTTGTTAAAGCGAAATGCTAGCTAGCTAGCTAGCTAGCTAGGAGGCATTATAAAAGTTTTAGATTTTGGGTTTTTAGTCTTTTATTGTGTCATTTGCATATCCTAAGATGCAAAACCTAACGTATACTTGTTTCTTTTTCAGAATAAATTTAATTTCAAAAAATAAGACCTTGTTTTCAAAAAGATTTAGAGGACATTTTGGATTTCAACTTTTCGATCGAATGACCTAAATATGATACAATCCTAATGAGCTTTGGTACAATATAAAATATGGTAGGTGCATCCTAATGACCTAAAAATGTCCTTATTAGTCAAGGACTCTAAGTAATATATTTACTAATTTGTAATGTACCAAGTTGACTATAATTGTACCACATACTTTTGTTAGTATATTTCTTAGGTTTACCTCTTGAGTGAAAAAGCTCATTCACTCCATGCAATTTACACGTTTTCACTTAAGTTTTCATGACACAACCGTCCATGTTTTAAAACATAATACAAAAATCATCTCTACAAAAAATTAATTAATTTGGAGACCTTTTAGTCACTCATTTATATGAAATAAGTTGATTTTTTATCATAAAATATAAACTGTTGAATTATGACAATATAAATTACAAATACGTTAATTACAACGGAGAGTGAACAAGCTAATAATTATAATTTTTTGGCATTTGATCAAATGCTTAAAAGCTATAAAGTTTAGGTCTCAAAATTTTAGAAAGTTAGAAATTTGTATCTAAAAGCCCATTTAATTTACCCTTTTAATTTTGTAGTAATTACATCTTGTATCCTTTTGTTATAGGAAAAAAAAGATTGAATTTTCAGAAGCTGTATTGTGTGTGCGTGCGTGTATTTATAATAGCGCTCTAGAGTTAACCGATTAGCTTCATATTATCTAACTTAAAATACTTGAACCATTTCAAAAATCTGAGCCGTTATTCTGAAATGATCGAGTTCGGTATTTTAAGTTAAATAGTCTAAACGATAATTAGCTTCATAATACGAAGCTAATTGGTTACCTTTAGAACGCTACTATATATATTGGAGGAATTGATTGCTTAGATATTGCACAGTGAATGCTATACAGGAATTCATAGCTTGTTTGGCTGGTAGGATTCTATTAAAAAAAAATTGGGCTTAATTGATTATATGATATTCGAAAGGGTATGAAATCTACTTAAAGATTTGAATTGGGAGATCGAATTATAGTGTATTGGTTTTTCTTATGCTAATTTCATGAAAATAAAGTTTTATTTGTGGTGAATTTTATTGAATTATTCAAATCTTTTAATATGTTCACGATCAGTTGCTCTAAATGATATAAGTCTCTTCGTAATTAGGAGGTTTTGAGTTTGACTCTTGTTGTATAATCATTAATCAAAAACTTAAAAGTCTTTTAGTAGTATTGGGTATAGGATGGTAATAAATTTCTTAATTTACTCGTGCTCTTGCTTTTCTTTTTCAGGATGATACTACGTTTGAGAGACAAAGTGCTCTATTTGCACTCGCCATTTCAGACATTGTGCTGATAAATATGTGAGTTAATTTGTAGTTTGTGTAGGAAGTACTTGGTTGATGTTCTTTCTTACTTTGCATTTTATATACAGGTGGTGCCATGATATTGGTCGGGAGCATGCTGCGAACAAACCTTTACTAAAAACAATTTTTGAGGTACTCTATAAACTTCTTGGCAAAAGAAAAAAAAAATTTACCCCTGTGCTTTCTAGTCAACATTCATGGCCCTTCGGTTAATGACATATTTCCATTGGTGGTAGGTTATGATGCGTTTATTTGACCCCTCTCGTAAGACAACATTAATGTTTGTTATACGGGATAAATCAAAGGTACATGCAGTTAAATTTTAAATTATACAAATCGGTCTTTTGTTCTTTGTTTCTGTCTGGGCTTTGTGCCACCATATGACCAATTTTTTTTTTTTTCATTACACAAATGGAGGAATCAAAATTCTTATCTCACTATAATTAATTTTGTTTATATTGAAATTGGGGGTATGAGAGTAGTGGCGGAACCAGAATTCATAGGCGGTATAAAACAAATAGCTATAAAAAGGCGCCACATGCGAAATTTTTTTATCTTTCTTTTATTTGTTTATCACTTCTAAGTTCTGAAACCCATAAAAAGTAATAGAGAAACATACTCTTGCATGTTGAAAGAAAAGATATATGCAAGCCTTAATTTTTTTCTTGTTTTTCTTTCTTTTATTTGTTTTTGACTTCTGACTTCTAAGCCAAAGCCTTAATTTATCAAAGAATGGTTGAACGAAAAGGGATATGCATGGAAGCCTAAAATGTAACTTTGTAAGGATGATTGACAATTGCTTTAATAATTTTTTATGTTCCTCTATTATTCTTCATTTCTTTGCCTAAAGTACCCAGACTCTTTTCCCTTCTGTTTTTCCTCTCTCTCCATTATGTCTCTTTTTCTTTCCATTTTCTCTCTCTCCCTTTGCCTGGTTTTGCCCCTTTTCTACTTGGTTTTGCCGATCCAAAACTCTAATTTTCCATTCTCCACATATAAATAAGAAAAATTGAGGGGGGTCACTTGCTTGCTCTCGCCTCCTGGCTCCGTCACTGTATGAGAGTAGTTGCCTCGGTGGTAGTTAAACAATTGTAGATAATTTTGTTTATATTTTTTTCAATTACTTTTGTGTTTAAATTAATGACCCCAATTATGGGCTGTTTTATATAATTTTTTAATATTTAAAAAGTATTTTAATACTTTTTATTTTGGTAAATTATTATTATTTCAATAAATTTGGGAAATTTTGGCAATCCATTGTCAGCTTCACTTTTGAAATATTAACCCCGGCCCTTTCTTTTACTCTGTACTGTGGCGCACTGTTTTTTAGTCCTCGCTTGAAATTCTCGAGCTCGACTTGAGGGAAGAAATACAGAAGGTAATTTTTTTCTTCTTCAGCTCTGTTCCGTTTTCTTCGATATTCATCTCTTCACTATGTCTCAGCTTAATTGTGAGTCCTGCAGATATGGAATGCAGTTCCGAAGCCCACAGACCATGAAAGTACCCTGCTCGATGAAATTTTCACTGTGAGTTTGATCTCCTCTTATATTTCTCTCCGCTCCTATATCCTATGTTCTTTGTAATATTCTCATTAGTTAGTGAAAGCTTATTGTCTGTGTTTATAACTTTATTTGATATGAAGGTAGAAGTAGTTGCTTTGTCCAGTTATGAAGATAAGGAAGAGAAGTTTCAGGAGGAGGTAGCCATCCGTTACCAGAACTCAGAAGCAATTACATTTTTCTTTTGTTCAATGATCATTAAATTTGCGAAAAAGCTAGAGAAATGAGATATTTTTGTGCCAGAAAATTAATTGCATACAATTTTATTCTCCTCATCAGGCGTGTGCTACACTGCTACTGAAACCATATATATATATATATATTTATGATTTTTCTCCACTACATAGGACTATGTACTTTTAAAGTACATGATTCTAATGTATATATGGGGAAACATTTCTTATATTCTTAGCTAAAGATGAACAATTCAAGTATTGTGAAAGACTAATATGGCCTCTACATGCAGGTTGCTCAATTGAGGCAGCGTTTTATCAATTCTACCTCTCCAGGAGGGCTTGCGGCTGGTGATAGAAAGGGTGTTCTCCCTGCCTCAGAATTTTCTCGTTCTGCACAAGAGATGTGGAAACAAATCAAAGAGAACAAGGACCTGGATCTTCCTTCCCACAAGGTTTGTCGTAATTCTCTTCCCTGTTAAGGAGTAAATGTAGTTAGTATTAGGGAATGTATAAAAAATTAAAAACTATTGAATATCACTGTACACAAGTCAAGGGAAAATACGGCAAAAATGTAGTCCTCTGAGATTCTCTCACTCTCTGTTCTTTCTGTTTTCCTTCTTAAGTTTTGTTTATCTTGGAATCTAGTTCATAACATTTCCTGATTTCCATTTCCATTAATTAGAATAAGTCTTTGGGCTTTACTTATCATATTCGTTTAATTAATTAGAGAATGATTGCCACGATTCGGTGCGAAGATATTGCCAACGAGAAATTCAAGCAGCTCAGCTTTGATGAGGTATGTATATATATATCCATGAGTATTTCCTTTTATATCATGAGAAGCCTATTTTTAGTATGATGAACTAATTATTGCCTGATTCAGGATTGGTTGGCGCTGGATAAAGCTGTCCTAATTGATCGTGTAAAGGATTTTGGTGGGAGGCTCAGCTCAATTCTAAACACCTATATTTCCGGGTAAGTTCTAGAGGAATCTATTCTGCAACTGTTAACTGGATGATATGAGCTTGTAGTATTTTTAGGATTTTTTTTTCTTTATCAAACTGTTAATAGGAAGTTGAATAATGTGTATATTTTCAAACAAATAAAAAAACAATAATATGTACACCTGTAATATATATTAACGTTGTTTTGTATGTATGATATAGATATGACAGGGAGACAGAGTACTTTGATGAAGTTGTTAGGAACTCAAAACGGCATGACCTGTTGGAGAAAAAAGCATTGGACGTATGTCTCCTCTCCCAATCTCATCAATAAGAACACATTAATTGCATCTAATCATGTCCCTTTTTTCTTCTCTACTCTCCGCAACATGTAATCCACATTGTGTTAGTTTAGGGTTTGAGTCCTATTTGAAAGTTTTATTTGAAAAGCTCTAGACAAGTAGTGCCAACTCGATGAGTAATTTGACACAGTCCTTTTAACTCGATCGATGAGTATTTTCCACTCTGTACCAATTATGCTGCAAGGTAAAGAAAACAAAAAATGGAAAGGTACCTTATTTATGTGTTATGCAAGGTAATTACTAATTAACAAGAACAAAATCTCCCATTGCAAAAATAATGAGGTTACAAAAGGGAAATCCCAAATTTGAACAAAAGAAAACAGGAAAACAAAACAAAACCAAACGTACAATCCCAAGAGAAGTTCCGTTCTCACAGAAGTGAGCCTCTATTTCTCTCTTACTCTGAAAATAATTTGTTTGTCGAATAATTTGAGAAACATTGGAATATTTATACCTATAAAGCATTACCCATAAACAATGACTTTCTTCACCCTGCTAATAATGTTATTAGTAAAATATTTATTTTATTTGTATCAAGCTAGCTTATTGTATTTTTATAATTATTTTGCTCTCTTTTGAATTTTGTAGTTGTTTCGACCTGCGTACAATAACATGCTGAAACGCATTCGTTTTGAAGCACTCGAAACTTTTAAAATGAGACTGGAGCAATCCTTAGAGAAAGGAGAAGAATTTGCTTTATCTGTTAGTACCCATACTAAGTCTTGCATGCGTGAGTTTGACCAAGAACATGCAGGTATTAGCATTTGAGATTTTATTATTTGAATTGATGACTATCAACCTTGATTAAGTATTACTTGACATGCAAATTGAATCAAATATCTTTTCTCGACTAGGCAGATACCGTATATGGACATTTCTGCATTAAGTATTTCCACTCCTTAGCATGGGTTTGAGGTTGAATCATATCGTTTTTTATTTTATTGGTTTTGTCTTTTTCAATGTAAAGGGTGAGATAAAAAAAACAGAAATATTGTTTGTTCAAAACAAAACAAGAAAGCTGCAATTGTTTTTTATCCAAAAAAAAACTATATCCTATAATAGTCATTATAGATTGTAGAGCTCGAATATGCATATATAAAGACAATATATATATATATATATATATATTAAAAAAAACGCTATTGGTCATTTTACGGATATATATCGAAAACTTTTACGAACTGGGGAAAAAGAAACAAAGAGAAATCAGTGATGGAAAATAGTTTGAGGATCAAAATGGCTTTAGCCATGGAAACTTTGATGTCATGGTAACACTCTAAAAAGATTGAAGAATAAGAAGAACAATGAGAAAGAACGTACATGCAGCTAGGGATGTGAGGGCCAGCAAGTTATTTCCAATTTAAAAATTAGAAGGATCTTTGATATGCTCCCACATTTATCTGTTATTTGATGGAAGATCGATGATTCATATTCAAGTGTCCCGGTACCTAATTGCTCGTTTTAAAGTTCAGATACAAATGAGTACTCCAGTTTAGAAAAGTTCAGGTCACTCTCATGATAAAATCCTTAACATACCTTGTATTATTAATTGGATCAAACTTATTTATTGCGCAACGGGGGGTCATTTTCTTGTTATTAAGCTGCATATAAGAGTTTAAGAATGTACTTAAGTGCAATTTATAGATATAAAATGGCGTTCTTAAATGTTTTCAAGACATAATTTATTCTTTAAAAGGTGTTATTAGAAATGGATCATCTTTGCTTTATAAGCTGTACGTCACTTGATCACGTTTTGCATAACAGAGAATATTTGCATTCTTGTTCTTATCTGTCGTGTACGTAATAGAGTATAATCAAGTGATCACTTTCCGTATCATCTTACTTCTAGTTTGTTCTTTCAGATGTTTTGATAGATGCAGCCATAATTTCTAATTGGAATGGTTCACAAGCTAAGGAGAAACTTGAACGTGATATAAAAGCATATGCATCATTTTTATGTGACAAAAAGTTGGCAAAATTGAAACTCGAGTATGAGGTAATGTTCTTCATCATATATATATATATATATATATATATATATATATATATATATACATACTAGCAATTATACACACACGATGTGTGTGCAAATGGTGGCATTTAATTATGAAATTAGTTTTTCAACATGAGAGAGAAGTATATGGAGACGTAGGTCAGTTTTCTCTTCTTAATTTTTTTTTCACTTTTTGTGTTTGGACTGTATTGCCCTCATTGATAAATTTTTTAATGTATTTTAATATATGAGGGTTACATCAGTCAAAAATTTAGTTATGGTATATATATATACAATCGCCTTTTAGAGATGAATTTTTTTTTTTATTAAAAAGAGAATATCATCATCCTGACGTGTAAGTTAATATATCAGTATCGTCCATAGAGGTAGACTATTGTATGGTACATGATATATGTCATACCTACATTTTACATTTAATTGAACGAAAGTTACAACATTCATTTTACATTATTTATATATAATTGAACAAAAATTACAGCATTGACAATAAATTGTTCACAAACCTGTAACAAGGTCGTAGATGAAGTTATTACTTTTATAGAACTAATATTATATATAAAAAAATACTCGTTACCACAATAACAACAAATTTTGTTGTTATATCTGTAAGTGAATTTATGACAAACATTTCAATACTGTAGAAGTTCCCTTTTTGCGCGCGCGCGCGCGCACGCACATACACACATACTTGTACTATTATTTAAGAAAATAGATCTTGCTAACCAAAACTAAAGATTTTGAGATAAATGGCCTTAGAAGATTTTTTTTTTTTGAAAATCTATTTAATTATAAAGGGCAATTCTAACAAATCACAAACTATTTTTATTAAATAAATAAACAAAAATACCCACAACCCACTTTTATGCATGTGAGATATTACTATATATATTTTATTTTTTGTGATTGATAGTATATATATTTACTAGCTAGTATATATTAATAAAATTTGAGTTTTGGTTAAACTTTCAAAAACTCATGATTACTCATGTTGAAGGAGAATTCTACAATACTGTGATGTATGTCATACCTTAACTTACAAATAATCAACAAAATTTGATGTCAATATGGTAACGAGTCTTTTTTTTGTATAATCTTAGTTCTGTTAGAGGTAATTACTTAATCTACAATCTTGTTACAAGTTTGTAAACAATTTGTTGTAAGTTTGTAAACAATTTGTTGTCAAAATTATAATTTTGGTTCAATTTTATGTAAATAGTGTAAAACGAATGTAGTAACTTTATTGTTATTGTAGTAGTTTTGGTTCAATTTGATGTAATTTTTGGTTCAAAAAAGTCGTAAATGAGGGTATAGCATACATCATTGTACCATAGTCTACCCCCATGTTGAATATTATTGTTGAAAATAACAAGTTAATCTAAAAAGGGTATAATGATAAAATACGGAATAAACTTAATATAAAAAATTTAGAAGTGGCTAATGTTCCATGTACATACTTTTTTATTTTTTATTTCCTAATTTTTCTTATTATATATCGAAAAGCCAATTGCACATATTACATGTGAAATCTATTAAGTCTTGACTATTATATCGGGGGATACTTAATGAGCCATATTCATAATATATATATATATATATATATATCAATACTTTAATAGACTTTAATTGCATAATGCTTACCAATTTTGTTTTTGTTTTTGTTTTTGTTTTTTTATTTGTAGAATCGACTTTTCGAAGTTTTAGTAGTTGAGGATCCTATAGTGGCTCTACTTGAAGGTGGTGACGACATTTGGGCTATAAAAAGGAAAATTCTGAATGATGCGACAGAAGCTGAAGAACGGCATTTTTTAAGTGAAATTAGTGGGTATGCGTTGGACCAAGAAAAAAGTGCCGAAATGTTGCAGAACTTACGGGACTATGCAAGAAATGTGGCGAAGGAAAAACCAAGACAAGAGGCTAACCATGTTCTCAAGCACATGAAGAATCGGTAGCTAATTCTCTTCTTTTGTTATATATATATATTTTTGTGTTTTCCTTTGTTGTATGCTTATCACTTTATTACAGGTTTTTCCATGTCATCTATGCTGATAGTGATTCAGCTGCTATAGTTTGGACTGACATTGAAGCTATTACCATGGGTGCTCGCTCTGAGGTAATCTTTAGTCATTTTCATAAAAACTATGGAAGCAAGTATAACTTTGTCCGGCTTCTTGTGTTAAAGCGATATTTCATAAGTCTTCTATATTATCCTCGATCTCTTTCTTGCAGTCTCTAAAGATTTTGGCTGCTATGGCTGCCATTCGCTTGGATGAGAAGCTAGATAATATTGAGCTAGTCCTCTTCTCTTATCTGTATCCTAGTACAACTCCTCTTGAAGCAAATACTTGGGATGTGGTACGTACTAACTCTTTGATGGGTTTTAGTTTATGAGCATATATAATCTTTCTAGCTGCATGCTATCAAAACTATATGGATAAACTATGAAATAGGTTTCTGCAAAGGATACCCTTATTACTCCACGGGACTGCTACTCGTTGTGGAGACAGTTCGAAGAACAGATTAGGCGCGCTGTCGACCATGCTCTTACAACACAGGTATATATATTTCCGGCCTGATTCGATCGATCACCTCTCTTAAGCAAGTTACGTTGAATTCCAGTAGATCGAGTAATTCAGTTATTTTCTTTTCATGATTTATTATTCTACGTATGGACAATACATATATATATATATATAAATGGATTTTGATTCGTACGTATCATGATCTGAACGGGTAACTTTAGGTATGATGAATATTTATTTTGTATAATTTAATGGGATATTTGGATAAACATCCTTTCCACTTTTATTTTCTAAGATATAGTCCATTGACTTTTCGGTTATTAGATTTAGTCCAATATTAAATTTGAGATGCCACATAAGATATTTTACTGCCATAATTTTTCAATTATTTACAAACTATGCCACAATCAGAAATATTTAAATACAAAATCAACATTTAATTTAAATCCCTATAATTAAGCTTAGAATTCAAATTTTAGTTATTGCTAATCTATAATAAATGAGAATAAATTCGTATAATAAATTTTATCAGTCAAATTTTCATTACCTTAATTAATTATTGATAGAATAATCGAAAAAGTACAAGTAAATTACTAAGTTTTAAAATTGTTAATGTATAAAATATGTAACTAAAAAATGTATACAAAATATATTACTAATTAAGTTTTTCATAAAGAGGTAAATTATTCATAAAGGCAATAGATAAATATTTGATTCAAAAAGTCTGTAAATTGTTTATTTAAAAAAAAGTAGGTAAATTGTTCATAAAATAGTAGGTACGTACATTATAAACAAAATAGTAATATATAAATTAGTCATAAAAAATACTATGAAAGAGTAGGTAAATTGTTCATTCTAAAAAAAAAAGGTAAATTATTCATAAAACAATAGGTACGTACATTATAAAAAAAGAGTAAAATATATAAATTAGTCATAAAAAAGACTAGGTAAATTATTTATAAAAGAGCAGGTAAATTACTAAAAAAAAGTAGATAAATTGTTCATAAAAAAAGTAGGTAAATTAACAACAATATTGTTAAATATAGGCCGATATACATGAATGATTGGTAGAGAATCATAGTAAGGAAGAACATGTCGATTATGATCGTTAACAAATTATCAACCAAACAACAATAACAAAAAAAAGGAAGATATAATACCTCATGACTATTGGAACCAAAAGAATGAGGAAGACATATAAAATCTTGAGACTCTAAACTCTACGGTTACCGCGCATCTCCCTAATCCTCATTTCTTAAAATGAATTATCATCGATCTCCATTTTCTTAAGAAACAATGGTGAGAAAAATTGTTATGGTTGTTTGTGAAAATAAATTTAAATAAAATGGTAATATAGTGACAAAATATTAGGAAATTATTATTTGCCTTAAAATATTCATGCAATATTAATTAGGTTAAAGGGAGAATCAAGATGCAAAATAGAGGGAGGAAAAAAAATCTTACCATTTTGAGAAGTCAATGATAGTTTAAAGTTGAAGATTAGGTTAAAGGGTATTGTTGGCATCTCGAAAAATAGAAGGCTGACTCATTGTTCTCAAAATGGAAAAAAGCTTAGTTGGCATATAGTCAATTGATTAAATCCATCAATAAAAATTTACTTGGTTTTTAATTAAAATTTGAAAAGTGGCAAGGAGTTTTTTCTAATTTCTCCTAATTTAATTAGGAGATGGCTAATGCCGTTCAGTGTCATGGGATAGCCATCCAGGCATTCAATCACTTGAAGGAAAATAAGGTACGTACATATATATGAACGCATCCATTTATTTCCATTTTCTGATATGCTAGCATTTTCACTATGAGTCTATGATTAACATTAATCAATTAAGACTGCTCCTTATATATGTGAATACATGAAAACGATATAGGTTTGGTTGGAATTGAAAAGGGCTGTCAAAATTGGTCGTGTACAAAGTTTTGGTAAAAGGCTTAGCTCAATCCTAGATACCTGTTTTGATGAGTAAGTTTTCAGTTCTGTATTATTATTATTTTTTTATTATGTACTTTTTAAATAGTAAGTTCCACTGTGGTTTGAAGGATTTTTCTTCATTATGGAAGTCCGTATTTTTAAAAGTTGTTGAGATTTAATGTCCACAGATCTGACGATAGTCATTGGAACTCCGCAACTTATAAAAATATAGACTACGGCTCCGTAGTGAAGAATGCCTGATGGATTAATTAATTGTAGTTACAATCTGTGCAGCTGTGCTGTGATTTTCTCTCGACTATAGTTATTATCATTTTCAATCTATTTATCCTTCTAAAAAAGAAAATTTATTTTCCGTCCAAAAAAATTTGATGAAAGGGGTGCTTTGGAGAAAAGCTAATAATTTACTAGAGCCGTGAGTTTTTTTTTTTTTTGTGCTCCTAACCCGAAACCTAGGGTTTTACTTAGATTTCTTCAATTATGGGGGCTAAAATTCTCTACATTCCCCGACCAAACACCTTCGGCTTCTTTGTGCCCACACTTTCGAGATTTCCCTACCCCCACTTCATGGAATATCTTCCACACCACCGCCCTCTTTTTATGGTTTTGAAATCATTGAACCCTTCGGGGGATATCAATGCTTATTCTGATTTTTTTCCATTTGATGAATGCGTTCTTCAGTCAAGATCGTGGGATGCTAAGGGAACTTTGAGGTTGTCGATTAGGCTACCGTTGTGAACACTTGGCTTCTTTTTTTCATAAAGTGTTTCACTATCCTCTTTGGCGGTGCTCTAGCCGATGGTGTTTCTGGTACTATGATGAAGTTCCTAATTAGAACAAAAATTATAGCAATGAGATTGGCTTTACTGACATATGGGACAATACTCGGGTCGGTTCCATGTGTGGTTGAAGGTTGTAGGCTGGTGACTTGGATGTGCATGGGGGTGCTAGTGTAAGCGTATACACGTCAAAATATAGTGATGGAATTGTGCTCGGGTTGTTATGTCCTCAAAGATCGAAGGCCCTAGAACCCTTGTGATAGTGTGCAACCAAGGTAAATTAGCAAATGATGGACTTTTTAGCTGCGTGAGTGATATGAACAAGTGAGTAGTAGTGAAATATGAACAAGTGAGTAGCAGTGAAATATTTTTGATGGACTTTTTAGCTGATTTTAGAAGCTTCCTTGGTGAGTCACAAGGTTGACTTTTGACCTTGATTTTCGGAGTTGACAATAGTTAACTTTTCTAAGAAAATCTTGACCTTTCAATTTGTTGGTCAATCCTCCATAATATTCTTGTGCTCAACTTTCAAAACTTGATATTTGACACTTCAGTACTTAAAAGTTTAGTTGACCACGGGTTGACCTTGAGTCAACCGGTTGACTTTTTGTCGGAAATATACTAAAAGCCTCCAAAATGTGTCATTGTGCACCAAATATTAATCTCTTGCTCAAATTCTCTATGAAATTCACAAACATAGATTAAAGACACTAAATGACTATTAGGTTAGCATAACTTTAGTGATTAGAAGTTTTATCTGTATGTAAATCACATACAAATCACCGTACTATACGTATGAATAATTTTTTCTATTTTTTTTAATGTATTATAAATTTATGCTACAACAATAGCCTCACCCAAAGTTTAAATAGGGCATCCGCATGCATCAATGGATTGAGTTTCTCTGTGTTTTATACTTGCATTAATTGCACATTTTACTTATAGTGTTTATATATGAGGCATTCTCTAATCTAGTGAGTATTATATAATGAGGACTTATTAAGGACTTTTAAACTCAACAATTGGATTAGTATTTTAAATATTAGTTAATCGTTAAAAAATTTATTAAAAACTCATTCAACAGTTGAGCTTAAAAGTCCTTAATTAGTCTAGGGAGAGTTCGATGAGTACCTTACAATAAGGATCAAGTGAAGACTTTTAAATGAACGGTTAGATGAGTTGCATGTTTAAAATTTAAAATATCAACTAAAGTTAAAAACTCTTATCTAACCATTTATTTAAAAGTCTGTTACTTGGTCCGTATTAGGGGCCTCACTAGAGAGAGCTCTATGAATACATGTGTGATTTTTCTCCACTACGGAGGTCCGCACTTTTAAAAGTAGCGGAGTTCCAATGTTAGTAGTGAAATCAAATCATTTAAACAAATATGACAACCGACATTGAAACTCCGCAACTTTTAAAATTGCGGACTTCCGTAGAGGAGAAGACATATATATATATATAAACCTACAATATTATAGGTTTCAATATTGAGTAAAAGTTATTAATGATTATTGAGGTTTCAAAATGTTGAATATCACTCTTGTGGTTTGCAATATTCGTCAATATTGGTCCAAAATGTTATTTATGAAAAAAAATTCATCAATTAAAATTCATGTGCAGGTGATTCATAAGGATAAAATTATTATTTTTATTAGAGAACAAAATTTTTTTTTGGATTAAAATAATATTTTCATCAATAAAAATTCATGTACAGTATAGGTGTTTCTGTTTTTTTATAATTTATTTTGTGACACTATTTTAATTTGATTTATTTTATTGTTGTTTTTTTAATTGAATGATAATTTTATCCTAGCACATGACTTACACATAGATCTTAATTCCTAGATTTTTTGCCGACATTAACATTTTGACCACTGTTGATCACTTTTGCATACTAGGAGTTGCATTAAACATTTTGAAATTTTGAAACCGCAAAATTAATGTTGAATTTCAATTCAAATCATTGGGACCCTTTGTAACGTTTACCCTTCAATATTTCAATACAAATACCTACAATAGTGAAACAGTTTTTGACTTTTCGTCTTCCTTCTAAATCTCATATTCGGTGTGATCTTAGATATGACGAGGCGGCTAAGGACTTTGACGAGCATTTAAAAAGGACAAAACGTGATAGATTGGAGAAAAAAGCTTATGATGTAAGTTATGTCTCAGCCTTTCTAATCTTAATATAAAGGAAATAAATTTGCAAAACACTTTATACTGTTGCCATGTGTTATGCAACCACAATTTTATTTTAATTATGGTTATGTTTAATAAAACATAGAAACTACATTAAAAAAAAAAGTCGTTGTATCACCACTCGTTATTGGGTGTAAGCAAATTCGTTCCCTATAAGGCCTCTCTCAGGCAACCTTAGTTAATATTGCAGAGGCTAAATAAATATAAAATTGAGGGTACTACAATTCTACAAACTAGTCTTTTTGCACTTTTGTGTGTGCGGAACACCACCCTAAAAAAAATTGCGTGGGCTGCTTTGAGCAAATTGTTGGTGGTTGTAGCCCTCTTTAATTAAGTAATTACTTATTATCCAAAAAAAAAATTTAAGTAATTATTTTGCTTAGTTATAACTAGAAAATCTCCACACACCCGATGGGTGTGAGAGTGGATAGTTATCTTTTTTTTTTTTAGAACAATAGAGTGGATAGTTATCTAGAGTTTGTGAGTAGCTATAAGGTTTTTTGTTTTTTAGTTTGACTTTATTACTTCTCTTAATTTCAATATTGATTTTTCAAAGTATTTTAATATATAAAAGATTTTTGTGCAAAAATTTTTGGTTATGATTGACAACCTCTCTTATCTAATAACTAGAAACGACAACACACGGTGTGAGACTGGATTGATTTTTTTTTAAATAGTGGGGAGTTGTTTTTTTTTTTTCAATTTTTATTCTTTCATTAATTATTTTATTTTGACATTTTTATAATTGACAATTGACATTTTATTCAAGGTTATTTAACATTTGAAGATTATTATAGTAAAAAGATTCGGTCATTGTTGATAAAAAGTCTTCTCTTAAATATAGTATAGATATAGATTATAATTGTTTGTTGACAAAAAAAAGTAATCATAGTGGTTTGACATGATGTTTTTGTTTCCTACCACAATTTGGTCTAGTGACATAAATCTCATATTTGTAAGTGAAATGTCCTCAATATAATAATATTTTGCTTTCCTATGATAAATGAAAATGTTGATATCTTCTTAACTTTCAGCTTGTGCACCCCTCGTTCACTACCATGCTCGAACACATACGTTCTGAAGCATTTGAAGAGTTTAAAATGCTATTGCAGAAGTATATAAGCGATGGAAAAGACATATCTCCATCTGGAGCATCTGTACAACACCTTACTGAGCTTTCCATTACTATGTTTGAAAGCGGACGTGCAGGTAATTAAAAGTGCTTGTGACTTAATTAAATTAATGTAGGATCCAGATCCTATCAATAAGTAGTTCTATTGATAGGATCCGGATTCTCTCATAACCTAACTTCTTTTTTAACCTATCTAAATTTTTAATCTCAGTACGTCATCCATTCAAAATTTTAAGATCAGTATTATCTAAATATTTAATAATGACATATGTAATAACCATGTGCTGAAAGTATAATTTTGAATATTTAAAAACCATGTGCTGAGGTGAATTAATGTTGATCTTTAAGATATTGATGACTGCGATTAAAAGGTTAAGTATGTTAAGAGAGAAGTTAGGTTAGGAGAGGATCCAAATCCCTATTTATATATGTTATTATTCTCATTTTACAAACCATATATATATAATTATATATGTAAATATAGATGGTTATTTCAATAAGGAATTCATATATAAACATGTCATGCATCTATACTATATAAGAGAAGAGGCGTTGTTTTCAAGATTTTTCCAAATTTTCCCATTATGACCGTTCGTTCTTGATATATTTTACATTTAAGGGGCATTATTGTAATTTTTTAAATCTCAAAAGTTCTCTCTACAATAACTTCTCACTTCCCTCTCTGTTTCAATTTTGTGTGCAATATATAACTTCCATATCACATGCATGAGGTAATTGCTTTTATTGATACTAGAAATATCCACACAAGTGAAGATAGTTTTTTTTTTGAGAGAAATGACAAAAGCTTTATTAGATGAAATTGAAACTTACAATGCAAAGATACCCAAAGGCATCGAAAAATAAAAAGAAAAGCATACCAAGATGCATAAGTACATCTGATAAGAAAAAGAATCAGACCATAACTAAATACGAGATGTCATGGAAACGATACACTGCTTAATTTGCAGTATCAATGGCAACAAGGTTACCGGTGGTAGTATGGATTGTAGTCCTCCCACCTAGAGCGTAGCAACGCAAACGTACTCTACTTGACCAGAACCAAGTGTATGAATCCCAACACCCAGAACAGCAATGAACTGGTACCCAATCACCCAAAAAACTCAACTTCCAATTCCAAAAGCATGTACGGCTTGGATCCCAGATCCAGAACCAAAACCCTCCCGGATCCCAAACTCGGAACCTTGAAGAACCCACTATGCCAACATGCAATGACCACCATGGTAATGCGGCAGGTTGTCGACCTTCCACAGCAGGGGAACAAAACCAAACTCAGCCAGTAGTTCCGACCCTAGATATAAAGCTTATCCGTTGCCGAAATTCGCCGACGTGAGAATTACCCGGCCATGATCGTGGTACCCTTCCAAGAGAGAGCCCGGCGCAAGAAAGATCCGATCTCAATAATGGCCCATCTGCACCAGATCCGGAGATCCCAATAAGCTTCAACCACCCACGCTTGGGACGCAGCCAAACAGAAATCAAACCAGGATCCCAAATCCGGATTTGGTCTGCCAAAACACCGAAGAAACACCGCCGATCATCCCCATTGAGAGACGCACAAGCCCGTCTTAAACCATGCCCAACAAAGCCAGCACAATCTCGACCAGAAACCAAAGGATCTGATTGACAAAGAGAAGCAAACCCGGTGCAACAACCAAAAGGTTGAACATAGGAGATCCACCACCAACGTCACCGCCGCGGGCCAAAGTGCATGGCTGACGAAACCCTAGGGTTTGCCGCCGTCGAGCGAGAGAGAGAAGAAAAGTTCTCGCCCTCATCGTAAGTGAAGATAGTTACTTAATGAAAGTGGGTGGTTAAGCAATTGTGAAATTTTTTTTCCTGCTATATGTTGTTTGACGTTTTTACCCTTTATGATTTATTCGTTTTTAAACTATTTTAATATATGAGGGCGTTTAAATATAAAAAAAATTGATTGACAACCCCTCTTCTCTAAAATATAGTATAGATATATATAGCTAGTTTGTATTGTATGTTAGAAATCTTTATAGCTAGTTTTTATTATATATAGATAGCCTCTTGTCATGTGCGGTCAATTGGGGTGTGAAAAAAAAAACCAAAAAACAAAAGTAATTGTTTTTTTGACAAAGCAGTACATAACGTGTTTGTTTTTTTCTTTTTTATTTACTTTCTATTTCATTATAACTACTGTTTTGTTTTGTTTTTTATTTTTTTTTTACATTTTTGTCCTTAAATCATTTCATTTTTATTTTAACCAAAGGCATTGTTGGTAATTCAAATATTTAACCATTCTTCTTAGGAGTTTGCTTAATTAATAATAGAAATATTACACACCCTATGGGTGGTGGATAGAGGTGGTTACCTCTAACAGTTTTGTTGTTTTTCTTTTATTTTTTATTTTTCTATTATTTATAATTTGACTATTTTACCCTTTTTGACTAATTTGGTTTTCAAAGCATTTTAATATATAAAGGACCTTTACGTAAAAAAAGATTATGATCAACAGCCTTTCTTCTCTTAAATAATATATAGTATAAATAGATAAATATATATAGCTAGTTATTTTCGTTTTCAACGAAATTGCACCATATTTACTAAAACTTATACACATACGGTGGGTGTTAATATTTAAATGAAAGAGGTGTGGGAGCGGTGGATACATAATCAATTGTGGAAAAAAATTTATTTTTATTTTTTGCTGAAGAAAGATAAATTTTATTAAGCGATGATCACATGATATACAACAGGATATAAGTACGGAAAAGTCAAAAATAACAATTCACAACCTAATGTGAAAAGTAGGAAACAAAAGCGCAACACTACTAATTAGATGCGCTGCCTGTAATCTTCACGAAAATACATACTTATAAACCAATTGGAAGAAGTAGAAACATGTGTTCACTTCTTCTCAAACCTAAACTAAAGGTGATCTCCTTAAAACCTTGTTCGGATAAAATCCAGTGAAACAAAACTCCGAACCGAGGAAAGAGTACCACCTACAAACAAATAAAGGGCTCCAAAAAGCAAACATCCTCAAAACCATATCTAAAAACAGAAGGTAACCGCCCAAAACTGCAAAATTTGATTGGCAAGAAAACTGTTGCCAACGGCCTCCAACTGTGCTGTTCATGGAAAAATTCAGCCATTCGCTCAGAAAGGTGAAGAAGAATACCATCACCAAAGACACCCAACTGTGGCGAAGACGCAGGAACTCCAATTGAATTCATCAATACGTCTTGCAATAAGACCCATGAAAGAATGACGTGCAAGTGCCAAAAAAAAAACAAGTAGAAAATTAATATACAATCAATGTTAGACTATGTAAACAGTGAGAAAACGCACTACCTGGAAATATAAAGACTATAATACAACAACAAATTATAGAAACCAAAATTGCAATCAACTCTAGAAAATTAGTCTAGTGAAATTAGATCAACTCAAACCCACCACCAAAGCGTGGGACAAAATTATAATCACCGCAACCAGAATGGAAAAGGACATTACCGGAAAGAAACAATTAGATGTGATAGTCTTCTGCAAATCTGAGTAGTTCTTGCTTTACAACCAACACTCCTGATAAGAATTCTTGATTTCTCATGCCCATAAACCAAACTGCAGAAAACCAATAAAGAAAACAAAGATAACTGGAGCAACAAAAGGAACCACAATTGGCCACAACACATGCACCACCACAGGAAACAAAACTGTCCAGTAAAACTGGACACTATCTCCTAGGAACTTCAAGGGAGAGAGACCAGGGGAGGGGGAAACCATCTTCTCCATGAAGAGAAGACATGGAGGGATCACCAAGCACCAACGAAGGGTCTCACATGAAGAGAGAGAGAGAGAGAGAGAGAGGTTAAGGTAAGAACGATTAAAATTGTTTAGATTGACATACCTTATAAAATTGGAAGCATGACCAAACCAAGTTTGGTTAACATCTGAAAGCAGGGTCGAACGTGCTAAAAGGTGTGCTATCCCATTTGATTGTCGATTTACATAAGAAATCTCATAATTTTGATTGCCCACCTTTTGGATAAGCAAAAGCCTTACATCCTCAATGATGAACCCATAATAGATTGGTCAATATATGGCTTGAGCCTGAAGAGCTAGCTTGTACCAAAATTAAACAGTCTGTTTCGAATACCACCTTAGGATATTGCATATCTTTAGCTAATTGAATAGGCACATGAAGAGCAATGAGTTCACTTTGAAAAAGAGAACTAATCAGACCAAAGGGCCATGCAAAACCAGCAATAAATTCAACATTGGCATCCCTAAAAACAGTACCAGCTCTACTTTTTTTACTTGCTAAATCAAATATTCTATAACATACTGTTGCATTTCAAGACACCTGTAGTAGGCTTTCCCCAGAGAACTTGCACCACAAGGGAGTTGGAGGTGTGTTTGCTTTCAAAAACTCCTCATACCAGCCTATTGTCAAAATTAAAGATAACTTTCGACAAAAAAAATTAAGGATAAGTTCTGAAAATGTTTATTGTCCCAAAGTTGAGTGTTCCAACTCTTCCAGATCGCCCAAATGAATATCATTAACTTCTCAAACTGAGCCTTAGGAAGAATATTAGCGCATCTCAGTAACCACTCCTTAAAACTACCAGCAGGGAGGATAGTAAGATTAATGGGAGGGGCACCTAAAATAGCTATTGCATAAGGGCATTCACAGAACATATGTTGAGTCGATTCGGAATTATGAGGACAAAGGAGGCAGGACATAACACCCTGATAACCCTTAGCAACCAGACACTCGATCTCTTGAAGGGAGAATATTTTCACAAGCCCTACAAACACAATAGCCACCGTACCTCACCTGGGACCTTAGCTCCCCAAATTGCATTCCAAAACTTCTGATACACAATGTTCACTGATATAGGAGCTGTAACATCCTCAATAGCCAAATTTTAAGCCACAAAATAGGCGCTGTTAGTATTAAAGAATCCTTACCCTAAACCCTATTAATCCTAAGTTCCTGACTACTAAGCTGTTTTATAATATTTTAAAGAGTATTTGAGTTTTTCTATTCGGACCTCCAAATTTCCTCACCTGACTTCCTTCTGTTTTGAATTATTAAAATACTTATTTATCCTCGTGTAAAATGACATATATGGATAATAAATAATAAACCCAATACTTTGTCCATAAACTTCCAATTTAGTTTTAATGACATAAACCCTAAACTCTCATCTAGGTATACGCGCGCTATCTTCTCAAAAGTCAAAACATGAACGCCGAATGGCATAAAAAGTTATAATTGATTGAAAACAGTTAATCATCATTTATGAGACTCAATTCATGGTTTTAGCATCTTCAAAAGAGGCTAGGTATTGATTGATGATATCTACTGTTGTTAATCCCACTATATTTATTGATCATAATATTTTTTTTCGTTGGTGTTGAAACTTGATCAAGGAATAGATCATAGTCAAGTAATGAACGGTTAAGTTTAATGATAAGTCATTAAGTTTTAGGAACTCTCTTGAACTTTAACTGATTTTGATAAAGAATTATGGTCAAATTGTGTTGTAAGTATTTCAATTTGATCTAACTGAGAGGTTTATGACCATTTGAACTTTTTGGTCTGAACAAAAAAAAAATGGAGGTGTAGTATGTGAGTTAAAGGTATAATGAGTAATTAATTATTTTTTACGTGATCTATAGAACTAAGGTTATTTTTAAAATTTAAACAGGTGTCTAGTGAGCAAATTGTTTTATTTAAAAGCAAAAATAAGGTGTAGAGAGTATGAGAGGTTAAGTGAGAAAATTTGGAGGTCCCAATAGAAACTCTTACGGTGTGTTTGGATGAACGAAAAAGTGAGAGAATTTAATTAAAAATAAGAATTTTACAATTCATCCGGTTGAATTTTACAATTAGTTTTTGGCTTCCTTATTCAGTGAAATTAGCAATTCTCATGGAAAATTATCGTGGAATTTGGGGAGGCAAATTCCTGAATTGAATTCCTTCCAAAATAGGTGTCTTTTCTGAATTCATTCCAAGCAGGTTTAAATTCTTGTCATTTTAAAAATTTAAATGATGAAATCCAAACAATAGAATATCTGTAAAAATAGAAAACACTTCATCCAAACACACCGTTGGGGTTTAATTTAGTTCATTTTTTCAATATGATATTAATTATCCCTCTGACTTGTCACGAGGGTTGGGTCTGCTACGGTTTACTATTGTGGCCAGGGTTTCTAGGGTTTGAGTCTTCTCTTGCCCTAGTTTCTAACTAAACCCAAGAGCTACTGACCCTGAAATGAAAAAAGTAATTGACCTGAACACGAAAGCTACTGACCCCTTTACCGACTCGTTTTCAGACAAAACCCACGCCAGTTAGGTCTCCGTCGTCTGATCATCGTTCGACGACCGACTAGTGTCATTTCATTCCTCTAACGTGAGTTTACCTCGTATACCCATTGATCATCTATCCGATCATGATTTGTAGCTCTTGTACCTCCAATGGTTCTCCGCCATTTTCGGACAACTCTGGTCATCTTTAACATCGACCAAGTAAGGGAATTCATTAACAAATTACTCCAAATGCCAAAATCCAACTGTGTTATTCCTAATAAAGTCATTCATATATTATTCCCCAGTAAGGCCAGCTAGAAAAAGAAAAAAAAAGAAGAAGAAATGTACGTACAAGATTCTTTTCTGTAGTTGTTTCTCGAGTCTTGTTTGCTTTTTACCAGTTTCTAATTTGCAATCAGGTTCGTTTATAAAATAACTATATATAATTGTACATGGTAGATAGTATGCATCACAATTTATATGCATGGCTCCAACAATGAATTGAATTACTCATACTTGTCCTTTTAGATGCTGCTATACGACAACCTGTTAATTGGGCTGTTTCAAGCATTCGAGATAGACTTCGAGCTGATATAAAAGAACATGCAAATTCTAGTCACAAAGATATCACCATCTCAAACTTGAAAGAAGAGATTGAATTGGTATATAAGGTTTGCATTGTTAAATGGTTGAGCATACTTATTAATTTGCACTATGCTCGGAGTATCTTATCACTCAAATTGCTTATACGTACAGATAGGGAGCGGTCTTGCGGCAGTGGGTACTGTAGTGGCTGCAGCAGTTGTTGTTGGGATAAAACTGGCAAGTAGCCGCTAAACTCTTGTCGGGGCTTTGAGGCCAGAAATATGACGATCGACGTACTGTCGAGGCTACTTTCCTTATTTGGTTCATTGGCGTGTGTTCATTGATTTTGCATGTTTCGTTTTTGCTTAAGATTTGAGTAAGATGGGATATTTCCGTCGTTTTCTATTTTCTATTTCCCTGGGGTTTATTGTTAATATATCCCTTTTTGTGTGGTATTCAACTTCTTATCAATCAAAACTGTGGTACATGCATGCTTGTTGTTTTTGATGTAGCATTTGTTTTTAACACACACCCCCACTCTATCCCACCCTGTTGATATCTTTGGGACCAAATTAAACCACTACACCAACCATTTTGTCAACGATAACTCATAGGTTTAAATTGGTAATTAATTAACTGAGAATAAATAAGTTATCAATGGAGCGAAATAGCTACTCTTTTTTGAGTAATCGAGCCCTTATTTTTTTTTTGGGTACACATTAGTGGGGATTGAAACTCTCATGTAGTCTAACCTAACTCAATTTCTCATACTCCCTCACCACTTGAGTTAACTCCAAGGGCGACTAACTGCATCTTAAAAATGATAAGGGCATACATATACATGCATGTATTGTTAGCATTAAGCTCACCTCAAGAATAAGGTGTACAAGTAATGATATAAGGATTATGAGTAAAGGCCGACTTACCCAAGAGATTGGGAAATCTCCCACTCTAGCTACAGTCAAAATCTAAGGAGAGCTAGAATCAGTGGCGGATCCATAAATATTTTTTAGGAAGGGCAAGTCTAAAATTGTGTGGCTTTTAATCGGAAGTTAAGACAAAAGAAAATTTTCAAATAGTAATTTCACAAAACAATAACATGCATGAAGCACACAACTAAAATTAATCACTATTGTAATTTCACTAAACCATAATGTGAAGCACACAATCTGATTAAATGACTCGCGTCAATATTAGCAAAAGAATTCATGGATGGAATTCACCAAGAAGAAAATAAAGACAAATTGAAGAGTTAATTAATTGATTAGTTTTTGTTTAATTGATCAATTGATAGAAGCTGCTCATCAAACAATAAACAAAAAGGAGAGTGGACGTGTAGTATAGCCTAATTGTTTGATAATTAGGTTCTGTTTTTGGGATGCGTCTAATAAGCAGCGTTGCATCCAATGTAGCCTTTTTTTTAAAATACAATTGCATTTTTGAATTGCAATTGTCTTTCAAAAAAGTAAAATTGATAATTTTATATGCAATTGCATTTAAGGATAACGAATTGTCCTCAATTTTATCTTTTTAAACAACAATTGCAATTCAAAAATGCAAGCTGAATGAGATTTTTTTTTATTTTCTATTTAAAGGCTGCATGAGATGCAACGATGTATATTAGAATTTTCTCTGTTTTTGGGTTTGGTGCTGATAGTTTATGTAGGTACGTTGCGTTCTAATTCTCATTAGGCCCATTTCTTTTGTTTTTTTTCTTCTCTTTAACACTTGAGGACGACATCGTCGGTCTTGATAACTCTTTTTAATTAAGTTGCTTCTTTATATCGTTGTCTAAAGCAAAGATAAAGGTTTAACCACTTACTAAACCTCATCGATAGGTACATAAACAAAAATATCATCTAAAGGAAAACTCTAGTTATCAGTATATTGATAGACTAAGAGAAAAAAAAAATATAAAAATAAAAACAGATTAATAATATTATGAAAACAATTTAAGTACTTGTTCGTTTATTTTTTTAAAACAAGCAGAAACTTTATTAATCAATATAGGATTACAATCCTTAATATGAGCATCCTAAAAAGGAGCAGTACAGACCACACAAGTGGCCTAATCGATGAGTCTAAACCTAGAACTCTAATCGATGATTCAAAACCTAAAACAACACATACACCGTGCATCACTGTTGTCAACAACCAACAAAAAAATTCCGGCAAGTATTGTTTTTGAGACCAATAAATCCAATCTAGCTCAAGAAGAACCCATGAAAAAAGAAAGTAAAACCACAATCTAAACTTGCACAACTGCTCATGCTTATTCTTAGACAGTAAATTAAAAAGACCCAAATCAAATAACCAAATTGATCTAGGTTAAACTTTAGCAGCACCCCACCAGTAATAAGGTCGCCGACTTGGAACACCAAAGCTGATGAGCCGCTAAAATCCAGCATCCAAAACACACCTGGATCCCATATCTTGAATTCTTGGATCTGATTGACATCCAACAGAACCGACAACAATGAGCAAAAAACCAGATCTAAGCGAGGTGTCAACCATCTCTGAGAGTCCACGAGACTCCCTGCAGGAGCATAACCACCAAAAGCCTGAAAAAAGTATGACGGACAGAGCCGTCCTTGTGAGTGAGAGAGGCTAACACCGTCCTCATCATAAAAAGCTGCACCAGCGAGCGCAGACAACACTAGGATTTGTACAATGAAAAGTACAAAAAGAAGCCAGAGGCTAGGAGGATAGCACATGAAGGTGCTACTGGATTTGATGCGCACAGAGGCGCTACTGAGAAATCTCATGGGGGCTAGAATTTTGCTAGAGAGAAGACTCTTATAGAGGTTAGGATTTTTTTTTAACACCGGTTTTAAGTACTTGTTCGTTGATGGGATGAAAAAAATAATAATAATTCAAATAAAAGAAGAGGAAGGGGAAAGAAGAAGAAAATGAAGTAGGAGGAGAAGAAAAGGGCAACCGTATAGAATATGTTTTATGAACTTATTATTAATATAAGAGAATAACGACATTTTATTAAATACATTTTCCATATCAAAGAAAAAAAAATACCCTATGAGAGCGAGAGCTCTCCACAAAAACCCTAACCGCCATGGCTTGGGTATTCAACAATTCCCTATGGAATCACCATTATTGCTGGTTGGGTCCTCCCGTGCTGCAATCCAACGTCGACAAACGTCGATGAGTTTCTTTCATACTTTGTCAAAAAAGATGACAGATCTGGGCGGCGGCACAAGTCTGATTTTCCTCTTGGTGTCCAGTTGTTTGGTACCCTTAGTACTTGGGATATCTTCTCTTTTATGGATTGCATGTTTGGTATAATCTTTGGCCCCTATTTTGGATTATCTTTTCTTTGGAGTTTTGTTATGGATTTCATGTTTGGGATCCCGGTGGAAAACATGGTGGTTTGACAGCCTTGGTATTCCAAGATGGTGACCTATTGTTGGTGAGGCGCTGCTAAAAATTAACCCAAGTCATATTTGGTTTTTTTATTTGGGTCAATTTAATTTTTTTGTTTAATAATAAGCATGATCAGTTATGCAAATTTAGACTATGGTTTTACTTCTTCTTTTCATGAGTTCTCCTTAAGTAAGATTGGATTTATTGGTCTCAATGGCAATACTTGCCGAAATTTTTCTGTTGGAGCTGGCGATTACTGATAGCATGCAATAATGTATGGTGTATGTATTGTTTTAGGTTTCGAATCATCGATTAGAGTTTTAGGTTTAGACTCATCAATTAGGTCACTTGTGTGGACTGTAATACTCATTCTTAGGATTGTAATCCTCTATTTATTAATACAATTTCTGTTTTTTTTTTTCTAAAAAAAAAAATATAAGAGAATAACACTGGGCTAGTGCTTGTCAATCAATTGGTCAATCATAATTAATTATTATTTAATTAGAGAAATTACAATTAATAGAGTGCATAAATTTGTTAATTATTGGTCCATAATTTAAATTGTTTCCATTTTTCACATAAATTGGCAAAGTGGAAATATAAAAGAAACTATAAATGCACTTAGTTGAGTCAAAAGATAATATAAGTAATGTAATCCTACTTTGGCATAGTAGTAAGTGGATTTAGATTAAATAAAAAAATAATAGGTGGCTTGCATCTAATATGGGGTCAATTTTTTGGAATTATATTAATTTTAAGTTTATTCTTTACGTTGTTGTTTGAGGGATTAGTTTTTAAAGAAGACAAAAAATCACAAATGATCACTAAGAATGAAACTCCCACGTCATAACCTGGAAGCCAAATTTCACTAAATGGCTCTTGTATACAAAAATTTAATTGGAGAAAAAGAAACACAAGAAACTAAAACTAATTAACAATAATAAATCATTTACTTTAGCTACCTACAATGACGTTGTTAAGCTACTTTACCGGGCGTTTCGACATTCACACTTAGTAAATGTTACATTTGAATAGTATATGGAGTTTCTAGAGCTTGAATCGAAGTTGAACTCGAACACTAGGGTTCACTATGATGATTCTTAACGAAGGTAAATCTTAAATCTCGAATTTAGTTTATTGGGTGACAATTTGTTTGATGTGGATTGGTTGAACTACGTATTTGATTTTGTGTTAGGTATAAAGATTAGGAAATGTTGTTAAAGGATAATTATTCAAAATTTGATTATTTTTTCACATTTCTTATTCAATTGGAAGAGTATTTCCGAATTAAGCGGTACCGAATTGTGAATGTGCGTTATCAAATAATTGTAAAAGGAGTTTGGATGTCCAAAGTATTTGGGAGAACCAGCCTATACCCTACACCAAATGAGAAAATTAATAATGATGCACTTCCGATAATTAGACCAATTGCTTATTTGGTTCACTAGATTGATTTGTTTTGATTATCGAAAGTGCGAAGCTTGAATTAAGATTCAAACTCAGAATCGAATGAAGTTCGGCACAGGTGAATTCTATACCTTTAACCTAGGAATGGCATACGATCTTGTTTATTGAGGTTTGCTTTGGTTACATATTGTATTGATTTTGAATTGTGAATTGGCTATACGATCGATTTAACACCACAAAAGTGGTAGACCAAATACAAATGGACACAAGCCTAAAATTGAAAGATACAATAAAAACAGAAAAGACTCAAACAACAAAGGCCCAAATCAAAACAAAACCCTAGCTAGTAATAAGGCAAACCGAAAACAACAATAGTCATCACCTGTCGCCGCTGCCAAATCTGCCGGAAAAACTTGCTCCGATGGCCAAAAACTGACCCAAAACTAATAGATCTACACCAAAAAGCCTCAAAATCACCAAATCCAAACAAAACCGAACACAAGTCTCTATCTCCACTGCAAAACAAACAACAAGTAAAAGTCGTCGAAGACCACCATGGAACCGGACATAAGTGTCGGTACGATGACTGAAGATGCTACTCTGTACACCACCATTTTACCAAAAGCATCAGACTGCGTAAGAACGTGGCATGGGAAACCACCCAAAGTCGTCGATCTGGAGAAGGGGAAGAAGAAATCCAATAAGGCATGCAAAACTTGATTCCAAGGCTTCAAGAATGTAGATTCATAATAGATATGGGAGAGAGGAAGAGAACAAAACTGAAACAAAGAAAAAGAAAACGGACACCGTTGCCGGAGAGATGAACGATGTCATCAAGAGGACGGACAAAGTCGTCAGGAAGGTGGATAGAGTGATAAGGAGTATAATTGTATACTTATTTGTATCAATTTTCCTATATTTCTTTTGTTAGTTGGTTGTTATTCGAGCTATTTATGTTGTTTTCATGTTTATAGGTGTTTTGGAATAAAAGTGAATAAAATGGATGAAGGAAAACATTCCAAGCAAGACAAGGAGATGAAAAGAGAATAAATTGCACAAGAGATTTTTGAACAGAAATTCAGTCTGCTGCCTGGGAAGATCAGTCTACTTTGGGGGCCAATCTCTTTGCATCTATCCGTTGGTTTTATGTTTAATTTATAGACACAATACTTCTGTGTGTCTAGTATTCTCAGTTCAAATTGTACTATGTTCTGACCGTTGGATCTCTCTATATTCAGTCTCAAGTGAGTAATACTCGGTGCTGCTCGGACGTTCTGGAACTGAACTTTGATTGCTTGTAAAAACTCTTCTAGACCGATTTGGTTATGTTTCAAATTCTCCATATCAAGCTCTGTGAGTCTAGTTTTAAATGCAACTGGAATCACTCAATTATGATACTTATCCACAGAGATATGCCCTTAACAAGAGGGAAAGGTCAAGTTGGAGCAGAATTCCTAAGAACAAATGATGGGCTTGTTGGGTTTGAATTACTCATGCATCCTCCATAAGACACAAGACCAGCCCAAAGAACATATTCATGGGCTGATGTAGATGATCAATGTAACTTTGTGGAGGTGAAGCCATTTGAAGTTTACCCAAGTTAGGTAGAGGTGAAACTTGGTGCCAAGCTTGTCATGATCATGATGAAGATAGGACACCACCACTATCACTCTAAGACAAGCTATAGTAACTTCACTCATGAGTAAATGCTGCACTAAGAGTAAAGGGAAGCTTGGTCATTTGCCATTTCAAGTTTTGGAGGTGAAATATGATATATGTCATGACATATTTCTCTCCAAGAGGCTATATAAGGAGAGCAAATCCTTCTTCAAAGGAGACACCAAGAGAACATTAAATCTTCTCTTCTTCTTCCTCTCTTCTTCCTTCCCTATGTATTTTATTTCTCGGTTGAAGCCCTATTCATGAATTCTAATTAATCTATGCATGTTTGATCCAATAATGGTTGTTGATGATGAGTAGTTAATTTCTGTTTTCTTTCCAATCTTGTCTAGTTTATTTTATGCTTAGCTACCATACTTTAAACTCTACAATTGATATTGTTACTGTCACGACCCCAAACCCGAGACCAATATTATATGAAAATATGGTACCCGAATCTGCGGTGTGAAACGAAGAAAACATATTTTCCTCAATAATAATAAATCAAATGAAACAAATGTCTGAAATAATACGTTTACTTGAAAATCAAAACATTGTTATCTTACAATATCAGAGTTTACATAAAATTTATTTAATTAGAATCATAGTAGAAACATATTCGTTTATATGTTCATCCCCTTTTCCCCAAGCTTCGTAACCTGAAAACAAGGAGGTGTAGCATCATGAGCAACACAGGCCCAATAAGTACAGCTTACATTCTTATATTAATGTGTCTTAAAAGACATTAAAATTGAACAACCAATCAAAAATGTACCGAGAACATTTATGTTGCTTCATACCAATTTTATTGAATATAATCAATAACGTTTTTAACCCAAATAATTCGGTCTTAAATGTAATTTCACTTTTCACCGAAATGACTATTAATGCATCACTAGTAGATGATTAAATTAAACAATATATCATTTCATTTAACAACATAATATGCTATCGCAAATAGATAGTATTCAACTACATACCGAATATGCATGTCAACATATATTCGATGAGAATAATATATACCTCACTTTTCAATGAATAATTCAGGTTGACCGATAATAATTCATAAATTCATATATTGAGGTCCTTAATACCAAGCATGAATAATAATCACAAATTCACAGGCCAACAAGATATGGCAAATAAATATTCAATCACTTCACTTTTCAATGCATAATTCAGGTTGACTGGTAATGATGCATCAATTCATATGCCAAGGTCCTTAATACCTAGCACAAGTAATAATCATAGATTCCATATGCCAATAAGATGTGGCAAACAAATATTCAATCAGTCAGAATATTATATACTTTGCTTAGTGACTCTTTCGGATAGAGATTGACTCATAACCAAAACATAAGACCTGTAATGTAACAGGTTAAGCCGCAACATACCTGGTCCTTAATACCAAGCATGTACACTCACGGTCCTTAATACCTATGAGTATAATAGTGCACTATCTGAAGGGACTAGGGCCCACAGCTAACTCCGAACGTCCATAGATCGTTCATACCAGTAATTCACTTAAGCTTAATCGAGGATATACCGACTCCCGGTTTCAAATATAATTAGAATTCACAAATATTGTCTTGTTGTAAGACAAGTCACAAATTATGTCATATGTACATATACACATGCTTAAACCTTTCATATGAATGCATATGTGATATAGATGAAAGACATAAGTTGGTAAATCACATAATCAAGTTAATTACCAAGGTAAGCATGTGATATCCCAAATACACTCTTAACAATATATACTTTCATACATGTTAACATACATGTATAATACTAAGTGTTGATGTATTCACTTAGTAAATAAGATCATGCACCAATATAAGATTAGTAGATAATCAAGTGCAAGTAAAACACATATAAAGAGAGGCATATGTAAAATAAGATATACATATGTTCATAAATGTAAAACATAAGTAATTGAACTCATGTAATAAGCAAGATCATTATCATAAGGTTAAAGGCATAACCAAGTAATTAAGTTATTGTAAGACTTGAAATAAGCAAAGGAAATAAAGTTATGCACAATTAATAAGATAAAATCAGATTTAGAATTTCATTCTTTAGTCCTTTAGTCCAAGTCCATGAAAGAACATTTTCATGTTTCTTCAATTATAATCATTGAAGTTCAAATTCAATATCTTGTCCATCGTAAATCCGATATAGGTAAGTGAATACCCTATCTCAAAGGGAATTTCATAAGGAATTCAAAGGTATAATCCAATTAATCATGTCCAAAGTGTCCTACTCCAGAATCACAAATTAACCAAAACAGTACCTAAATAGGTATTCATGATTTTAACCTTAATTGCACAAATTACTACGTACTGTATTTTAATCAATTATTTATGATATTCTCCAGATCCCAAGTTCATGTTATGAGCTTCGTATTGATATAAAAATCATAAAATTTGGCTCATAAATGAGTGAGATATGACAACTTGAAGTTATGAACAGTTTATACGTTTTCCAGCGAGTATGCTGTATCAAAATATAGATTACGAACGTTTTAACCGTTGGATTATCGTGAAATTTAAGTATAAGATAGAAGACACAACTTTACACAACTTTTATGAAGAAGTTCAGATGTGAAAATGAACATAAATATGAGTTTCAAGCTACCAAAGTTGGCTTACGGGATTAATTCCAGAAAACAAGATTATCTTTCTATAAAACTTATCATTTTCCATTTCCTTCTTGCTTGTGTACTTTGATAAATCTTAAAGACAAAAGACTATAAGTATGTATTCTGTAATTACATGAAATGAAATGATCAATAGAAGGTTGAAAGATTGAACTAGCTTCACAATTGAAAGATCATTAGTTCTTGAGCAATGAATTTTTAACTAAAGATTGCTCTATTTTCTTAGCCTTTCTAGAGGGAATTTCTATGCTATTGGGAAGGCTGAAGTAGGAAGAGCTTGGGAGGAGCTTGAAAGAATTGTGAATTAGCAAAGAATATAATGGCTGAACCATTCTATTTATAGGCTAGAGATTTTGCTAACCTTACTTTGGTTAGTTCTTAATCTTAGTTGATTACATCTACTTGATAAGCAAGTAGTTAATTAAAGAATCAGAAATAAGAGTTTAAGGCTGATTAGTTTCGTGCTAGAGAGTTTAGGATCAGCTACTATAAGGATGATATCAATGTTGGGTCATGCTTCCATCACAAGCACCATTCCATTTCTTCTTGTGCTCTATGTATCTTGTAAAAATCATAACTAACTATAGAAATATGATTTTCAGTTGATTCCAACTCTGAGAGTTTCCTTAAGATGTCTACTACAAATCATTAGAAGACCACATCCTCAAATAATAAATCCATTGGAGCAGTTTATACGAAATAGTTGACTAGGTCAGAAAAGATTCGAAAATACATTAAACTTCCGCTGACCATAACTTCTTCATATGATATCAGAAATTTGCGTGCCATATGTCTACGAACTCGTATTAACAAGCTCTACGACTTTTGTGAAGGAAGTTATTAGAGAAAATTAACAAATAAGAAAGTCAACTCTTGACCCCTCGAAAATAAAACGTTTCGAGTAAATATTCGTTCCGAAATATTTTCCCTTCACAAACTAGACAAGAAAACTATCCTCTAATCCCTTAATTAATTTCAAGAATATTCAAGAAATTAAATATAAGAGTTCGGGTCGTTACAGTTACATAGGTCAATTTAGATGACCGAGTCTTAGGCCTATGATATGTAACAAGGGGAACTTAGATAATGAGTTCTTTTGGAATTAATCACCATGAATAACTAGAATAGATACCATGTTCTAGGATTTATGTGTTTGTCGATTTTCATAGTGCATATGCTTGCTTAAGGAACAACCTAGAGGGTATGTTGGTGACATGTAAGATACCAAGCTAGATCCCTAAAGTTCGAAAAGAATTAGAGGAGGACCAATCCCTAGTTCGTTGCTTAGGAAAATCAATAGCTTAAAGTGGAGGACCAATCCCTTTAAGTTGGCAAACTTCATCATCATCAATCGGATTTGTTTCATACATGTATTGGTTAATTAGGAGGAAGACTGGAGGTGGATACTTGAGCGCTATCATTTTCTCTATTATTGTTTACAATTTTTACTTTCTTATAATCATATCTATTTTATTTGTACTCTTGTGGTAGTTCCTTAGTATATATTTCTTATTGTTGAAATTCTAGATTAGTGACAAATCTAGTTTTATTGTTTAAGACATAATTAAAGCACTTCCCCGTTTAACTTATCCGAACTTACCATCTTCTACTACATTGAAATTTGGTGTTTTGCAAGAGCATAAATCCATACCCATCATATATAGAGCCACCAGCAACTGAGACTCGCCACCGACTGTCAAGATGGCTGCTCAGAGAAGGAGAGAAGAGTCTAGAGAGAAGGAGGAGCCTCTCTCTACTCTATCTCAGTTTTTTTATATGTGTGGTGATTCAATTCGAAGAGCGTGTGCGACTTATTGTCGAATGGTTATTTGGTTGACATTCTATGGAATTCGATAGAAAGTTATTTCAATAATACTTTCAAGGGAAATTCTGCCATAATCTGGGCATGCCATGCTTGGACACGTGACATGCCTAGTAGCCCTTGGATCAACCTCCTCTACCCCACACCCCCTGCATGTGTATCTTCTGCCCGAGGACGTCTCTGCCCCGAACACTGCAGGTGCACCCATACTTTCAAGGATAAGTTTGGAATAGCTTTTGTGTGTTAGTTTCAAGGAAGAAGAAATTAATGTATCGAATTGTAAAGTAAATAAGGATTTGATAAATTGGATTGAGAAGTATTGACATATTGTTGGAAATGACGAATAGTCAAAGTGAGGTGACTAAGCATGCAGGGTGATTCAGATTTCTATTCGAAAAGGTACGGAAGAATTTGACGAAGAGGATTTGGGTGTCCTTAGTAATTATGAGGACTCGCACCCAATGAAAAAATAATGTTACTTTCAAGTAAGGTTGGCTTCGGGTCAGAAATTGACCCTTTTTTGGCTTTCTCGATCCCGAACTGAAAATTTCCGGAATGCCATTTCACACTCCCGAAACCATCCCGAATACCGGTTTTACGTACTGAAACACCGGTATCCCGAAGTCAATCAGTCTGGACCGGTCAGTAATGGGCCTCCCGAAAGTGGATTTGGGCCTGCAAAATTCTCATCGCTCATCCCCAATTTTTGAAGAGTCAACAACAACTTCGAGCCATTTTCCCTCGATCTCTGCCCTTCTTCTTCATCACTCTTTAGTTTACCTTAAAAGCCCATATGTTTAAGGCTGAGCTTTCGGGGATGAAGAACGAAGAGACTGATTTGCCCTTATTTGTAGTGCAAATTGCATTCCTAATCACGGGAATTAAGTGACTCCGAAGGCCCTTTGTTGCATTTAATGTGTGTTTTCATGTTTCTAGGTTAATTATGTGAGTTGAAGTAATTCGGCACAAAAAGGTGCGTTTTGGCTACTTTTGGGCACAATTCCGAGAAGAGGACAAGAAGTCAACCGTGGCTTCTAGACATTGAAGATTGCACAAATTCACCTTCGGAAGACGTTGCCATTGAAGGTCTTGAAGAATCGAAGAAAGGAAGGAAAATGAAGAAATTGCATTTCCGGCGATTTTCCGGCCAACCACCACCACAAGAGGCGGCAGTACTGCCGGACCACCACCGGAGCTCCACCACATGTAGAGAAGACCACCTTGACCAGCTGCACACATGTGCATGGCTGATCACATGTCCACTAATCCATCCACTCATCCATAATTTCCTCCACTTTCCATTACTTTCCATTTTCTTTTCCACTCCACTCACCTTTGCCATCACTCTCCACTAGGAAATCATTTGGAGGCTGCAATAGAGCTGTTGGCAGCCATCCCATAACCCTAATTGAGTTACACAATTCGTCCATACCAGAATCAGCCATCCCATTATACATTCAGCCACCAAGAACACCAAGAAACTGCACAGTTTTGTTCTTCCATTTTCACCACCTTCCACTACTCAAATCACTTTCCTTCCTTCACTAAAGTTGTTCCTAAGGCATCCATTTATCTTAGGAACCAACTTTCATCACCATTCCACCATCATTCCACCACGTTTCAAGCTCCACAGCTGGGAATTCGTCAAGAACACAAGATTCCAGAAACTTGAAGGAGAAGAAGCTTGGAAGGGAAGAGGAGTTTAAGAGGGGGCTGTCATCTACACTTGGAGTCACCAAGGAGCTGCTGGCCATCATCCCTTGAGAATTTCTTAACCCTACTCTTGTTATTCTTTGTATCTATGTTTTTATTCTTGACAATATTGATGTATTCCTTGAACATGTGTGAGTAGTTCCTTAAGATTGGGGACTAGGGTTGTGTGCCCTAGTCCATTGATGATGAATTTATGATACTTGATGTTTATGCATGTTGGTTGATTTTTGGATATGTTTATTTTCTATTTGTGTTAGATGCTTGCTTAGGAATATGTCAAAATTCATGAGCATGTGTTTAATCCATTTTGGTGTGAGTTTGTAAGCATGACAACCTTATTAATTCTAGGAAAATGACAATGAACATGATGAGTATGAGTGTGAGACTTGACTTGTTTGATTTCCTATGTCTTGATGCTTCAACCCTCCATTCATTCTTGAATGTGAGGACTAATTCATTGTGACCCTAATAAGGCACAATTGTTATCATAGAAGATGATCCTAGAAATAGGATATGGAAATTGATCCTTTTATCAACTTGATTTTGTGAGTTTATCCTCTTGATGCATGGTACTTCAACCCTTCATTCACACTTGAATGCAATGACTAATCCTTATGACCCTAATAAGGCATAAGACTACCATAGATTGCAAAACACATGTGCATAACATTGTATGCATGGACTGTGGGGATTGATTCACAAGCCTCTTTAACATGTATTTACATTGATTATCTATTCATCGGATATGGATTAGAGTAAACCCGAAACCTCAATCATCTTCATCACTTGATCACAAACACACTCTTGTTGGGCTTATCACCTCAACAACTTTGCAAAGCTATCATTCACAATCACTTGTGAACTTTACTTGTTTTCACTTAAAATAGATTGGTCACATTGAGCTACTGTTTTGGTCATTGTCATTCAAGAGTGACACCCCTTTGAACACTACACAAGCATGTTGCACATACTCCACTTCACTAGTATATAGCTCATCTCTTATCTCACCATTCTAGTGCTATTACATCTTGGTTGCATTGTTTACCAAATAGGGATCTTGGGCCTTCCAATCCCTTGGATACGATATTTCCCCGGTCATTAATCTATACCATCCTCTACACTTTGACGGCGATACTCAAAACCAACCCGAGATTATCGTTGAGTCAGAGACCAAAGTGGAGATTGAAGATGACAGGGTGCTTTAGATCAACGAAGAGAGGTTGCAATTGCAAGTGGCACTAGGTCGAGCGAAGCAGCATCAAGTACGGGGAATCAAAGTTTCAGGTACAAGGTGATTGGATATTGTGTGAATCAAAGTTTTACAAAACAAATCAAGGTCGGGTTTGTGGATCGAAGGGTGATTAGGATATAAGGAATCCATTTCTATGCATGGTTTAGGCAGTTTCGATCGGAAAATGCAAGGATCTATGGGGTTGGATTAGAAGTTAGAGAGAGAGTGTCAGGTGAGAGAGAGGGAGGCTGAGCAAAGTGAGATGAGCTTTTAGGGTTTGTAATGTTTGACGCGAAATGGACGGCCTAGATTGATTAATTTGATATCTAATGGTCAGGAAAAGGCCACATATATTAAAAATAAAATAAATATATATTATATGTGCTAGTCGGTAGGTTCGGGACATCCCAAGTTTCTTATTTAAACATACCGGTCCCGACCCGACTTTGCTATTTCGGGACGGTACTCTAGTACCGGTATTTTGGGATGTCAATTTTTCGGGATTCGGTAGGTTCGGGACATTTCGGTAAAAAAAAGCCAACCCTACTTTCAAATTTCAAACTATTGATAAATTGTTATTTAAAAAACGAGAGTCGAGACAATTTCAATACCTCGTTATTGGGTGTAGTCAAGTTGGACTAGGCAGTGGCCATCCCCGCTCACAACCCGGGTTCGAATCCCCCCTCCCCACAATTTCGAACTTTGGAGCCATTTATCCCCCTCCCCTTAAAAAAAAAAAAAAAAAAAGAAATTGTGAGTATGCATTAGAAAATAGTGTGGAATGATACGAGAAATATTGAAATCTAGTTGGATTGAAAGAATGAATCCTTTTGTGTAGTTGAGTTTACTTCATAGGGCTTTAGATTCTATAGTAAGTGCACAAATTGGGGAACATGATCCTTTTCAATAAAAGGTTGATAAAATGTTCGTATTGGGTTTCCAAACTAGGACCATAGGTAAAACAAGATGACTAACAAAAGAGGACTGTACTATGACTGCGGATGAACTTTGAGTCAGCATATATTGCAATTATACATTGTATTTTTATTTATTGTTTGGAAACTTGATTGTTTGACACGTAGTTAAGAAAAAACCTTTTAAAAAAATCCCGCCGTACTGAGCGTACGTAAGCTCACATTTTCATAAACAATTGTTCAGGTGCAACACGAGTATCAAATTGACTAATTGAGATGAAGCACGAACTTAGAATGAGATCGATGACATTATTTTCAATAACGAGAGTCGAGACAAGAGTGCGTTAGAACGTCAAAGAATGTGTAGTTTCTCTTTGTAAGATTTATTATTTCAAATATTTTAATTTTGAAAACATAATTTTTTTTAACACTACTCATACCTCGAATTCGAATTTAGTTGCTTAAAATTCACTGACCCTGAGGCGTGAACATGCAATTGCACACATATATGATTGATAATATAAGAACATAAGAATAGATCGAATAATTTCCTTGTGAGGACATCTCCTAAGCAAAGGTTGACCAAGGTCGTCTACTCTTCATAACATTCTTTGCTTGTTTGTCTCTCAATGAGTGTAAGATGTTTTAATCGATGTTATTGTGAGAATAGAAACCCTGTTTATATAGATATTATACTCATTATCTTAACAATATTCTTTTACATCAATTAAGGTAAACAAACTTAATTGCACAACTCAATATGATTCACAAAATCCTTTATTATGGGATTCTGTGAATCCTTTACAAGCAATCATATAATTATTATAGATAACCAGAATATAATGAATAATCTCAATTCCTTGGTAAACAAGGATTACTACTGTTATATTCTTAATAAAACATGCATGATGTGTCCATAGAGTTTCTTACATATAATTTGTGTTTATAGATATATAGTTGCTTATATGAATTAGTTTACACCACAATCCGACTAATTAGAGTCAGATTTATGCGCAAATCATTCATCATTTGTCATCTTTGCACTGGCACACCCCGCACACACCAGTTCACGGCATCTGTCAGTGCCTCATCTCTTGGAAGTCCTGCATCTGTCTATAGGTCTCTACAATTTTTCTTAAAGCTACAATAAGACCTGCAAGACTTCCAACAGTTCTTGAGGTTCGAAGAATTAGAGGTTCAAGAGTTCCAAGAGCTCTTGCGGATCGCAGTATAAGAGGTCCAAGGATTTCGGCTTTAGGAACTCCATAGCTTGCCAACAAAGCTACAATAGCCACAGTCAACACAATTTTCAATTTATTACTCCCGTTATTTTGCGCGTGAGCCTCCTGCAATACAAGAGCAGACAATACGTATTATACCCAAACTTGCCTGTTAAGAATTTGAGATGCTAAGATCTAAATCATTATGTTCCAAAAATTTTCATAATGAACAACCCTTTCATTTCCTTTTTTTGTTTTGTTTTGTTTTGGTTTTTTTCTTGAGGGGAATGAACAACTATCTAGTAATTAATGAAAACTCTATGGAGCAACCTTTGACTCCCCCAAACCCTAGCCGTCATGGCTTGGGATCCCAGCGATGCCATTGGGTATCGAACTTCAATTCGACCAGGTTTCCCCTCATCGTTAGTCTACGTCGACACCCGTCGATGAAGTTTGCATCGGCTGCTTCTGTAGCCTTGTTCAAAGATCGTGTTTTCATAGCACTTCATGGTGGATCTGCAGTTTCGTCGCCGATCCTATTTGCTGGAGGGACTCAAGATCTCGTTAGATCTGGCAGGCCTATCAGGGTATTTGGCTTCTGTCGAAGCCTCCGACCGCGACGAGGACGACTCAAGGATGTGTGCATCTCTTTAGAAGGATTGTTGTTGGGGGTTTTGGTGTTGATAGCAGCTGGAATTATGCGAATCATGGAGGCAGTGATGGCAGTGATGGTGGCTTGCAGTGGCGTGGGTCTGCCAACCCACAACATGCTTTGCATGCTCTTAGTTTCTTGGGTGCCCCGATCTATGGGTGGTACTGATTATATTTGAATCCAGTTTTGGGTCTCACTAGTAGGTTTCAATTTTTCTGAATTTTGGGTTTGGGATCCAGGCGAAATTTTGGCAGATTTCAACTCTTTTTTCGAGAAAGAGTCGTTTTATGTGGGATAGTAGGTTTCAATTTTTCTGAATTTTGGGTTTGGGATCCAGGCGAAATTTTGGTAGATTTCAACTCTTTTTTCGAGAAAGAGTCGTTTTATGTGGGATTGCAGCACTTCTTCTCTTATGGGGGATTGGTACATATTACACTCTATAAGTCTCTGGATATGTATACTGTACGTACCACAATTGCGTGCTCAGGCGAGCAGTATATTTTATTATGGGATGAGGGTACTATTGATCAATTTTCCAGGCTTTTGCTTTCCCTTTGTTGCTACCATATCCCAGCAGTGGTCTATGTCATGGTCAAGCTAGAGGAAGACAAGGAGTGATAGGCAAATGTAAGGTGGGGGAGCTCCCCACCATAGAATATCATAAGGGACCTTGAGTCCCACATTGGAGAAATGTAAGAGGGGAGGAGGTCCCTTACTTATAAAAGGGACTCCTCCCTCACCTAGAAGGACACGCTGACTTCAGCCCCTACATTGGGAGTCAAGCTCCTGGTACCTCGAGTCCATCTCGGTACCAAGTAACCTCTCGGTACTAAGTGTCTTACCGGTACCTCGAGTCCATCTCGGTACCCCCTCTCGGGACTAAGTACCTTACCGGTACTCCCCTCTCGGTACCCCCTCTCGGGACTAAGTACCTTACCGGTACCTGACAACTCAGTACCTGCCAAACACTTGTAATTACTACTCACTATAGTGAAACCCCTAAAGTGAACGTAGCCTAGGACTCGCATTGAGCCAGGTGAACCACTATAAATCTTGTCTCTATGTCTTTGTGTGTGATTTTGGCTACCGAAGGTCTCTGACCCGTTCCTCCCGACCCATCGGAAAATGGCAGAAACACCCTTGAAGCAATTCTTGTTGGGTTGATTCTCAAGCCTCAAGATCATGACAATGGTTCTGATCGTGTTGTTGGTAATTATCTTTGGGTTCTTGGAGATTTGCCTCAAATTTATGCCCTTATTTATTTAGTTTATTTTGTTTTTCAAGATCAAGCACTGTGCTTTATTGTCAAAGGATATACTGTTGGTGTAGTACACCTTCTAGTCTATCTTGCTTTAGCTTTCATTGCAAGCCATTTTTGGCTTGTGCCAGCTCCCAAAATTGTTCGGGATGGCATTCTAAACGATTGTAATCGTTCATGATTTATTAAAGTACTCTTCTTTCAAAAAAAAAACTATCTAGTAATTAATATATATATATATATAATGTCAAAACATGAGTTTTGGTAAATATCAATTATAATAAAATTTTAATAAACCAGGAGCAAAAATATAAGTGTAGCAAAATTAAAAGATAAATAAAAATATATCAATAGCCTCACACTCATTTGCCCACTTCTTCTCTAATTTAATTTATTAATTTTTTATTTATCAAAGAGGGGTACGACTTTATTAGAAGAGAATTAAGAAGCAATCAAGATACAAATATTTTGTACGCGCAATAAACTAAAAGGGTTTTTATCACATATAATACTTGAACTATTTCTCAATTATATTTTGTACGGGCAATTACACGTACATGAATGCTAGTATATGTAACAAGAGAAACTTAAATACCAAAACTTTAGAGTTAACTATATATATATATATATATTTTTCTCAACAAAAAAAAAACTATATATATATATATATACTTCAGTCTAAATTATTTTTGTACAGATCATTCAATCAAATAAATCCTAAATATTCAAAATCCTAGCCATAATGGCTTACGTACCCATCGACACTTTTTTGGCGTCGCAACCAACAATTGTCGTGACTTACCTCACCGGACGTCAATTTCCTAGCTGGTTCCTTCGTATGTCTAGTTTTTTCGCTTCGGTGTTCATTGTTATCATGATGGTTATTGATCTCTCTTTGATCTTGGTTGTCTGGGGTGTTTGAATTGATCTCGATTCTCGGGTTTATCCCACACTTCAAGTATCAGGTGCAAGGGGATCATTCTCCATTTATTATGAAATATGGTTTAGGTTTGTAGGGCATCCAGGTGGTAAGCATGGAGATTTGGGGCTCTTTATTTTTCGAAGGATATACCTTGTGGCTAGCTCAATAATTACGGAGATTGAGTACGTTTGGAGGTTGAAATTTGGACCACATATAACTCTAATCTTCTAGTATTTCTTTCATTTTTCATTCCCTACAAAATTGGTAGAAGTCATCTTCTATTGTTTCAATAAATTTCAATTGACTACTTTAGGGCTGGCTAAATGAGCTGAACCAGCCAAACTAACATTTCGGTTCGGTTGAACCAAGCCGATCAACCATATTCGGTTTGGTAACAGTTCTCACTTTTGGAAAACCTACTCATTTCTGAGTGATAAGGTTCAAACCCTTAACCTTATGTGTGTGAGCGTGAACCTCAACCATCAGACCACACTCCCATTCCACCCCTTTCTCATTCTTTTTCTTTCTTTTTCGACAGGATCTCTCTCTTCTCTATCTTCTTTCATCGCTCTTCGTTCTCTTTTCACGTTTTTTTTTTGGCTTGTAAAGCATTGTCATTTTTCCATCTCTGCAACTCATCAAAGTCCATATATTAAATCTGGGCACCCCAAAAAAAAGAAGAAGCTTTTTTCCTGTCTGGATATTCACAAATCTGCGTTCCCAATCTGAATTTTAAGTAAAAAATATGAATCTTGAGCCTTTCTCATATGGGTTTTGGAGCATTTTGCTTCTCTCTAATGCATATTGGAGTAAGAGGTGAGGGCCGATTCTTTCACTGGTTGTGCTTCTCAAGCATCTATAGCACATGAACACAATCTCTTCTTCGCTAAAATTCTAACCTAACCGAGCCGAATTCTCGGTAGGTAACTAACGAATGCAGTTCAATTGCGGCTTCAGATTTGGGGAAACCAATTGAAGTTGGTCGGTACCCAGTTAAAGAATTTTGTCGGTATCCGTACCAAAGTCAGCCATAGACTACTGTCCTTTAAGTACCACAATTATGTCTATTGGCAAGGAGCACAGGTCGTTTTTCTGGGACGAGGATAATCTACATCAGTTTATAGTAGTTTTGTTTTCCTATTTTCAAGAAGTGAGATTTAACTATATATGTAAATGAATAACTAGTTAGACAACTTATGGTTTTCTAAGTTAATTATAGCTCATGTTGTTGTTCAGGATGTTTTTATTAATGATTGTAATTGTAATTATATCTAATATGTGCTTCTTTCCTTAAAAAAAAAATCAAATATCCTAAAATAACTCGAAAAGTACCTATGATCTTAGAACAACCATGATTTCTCCTTCCTTTTTTTGTTCTCCTAACTTAAACACTAGAGTTTTGTCTAGATTTTTTCGTTTGCAGCAGCTAGATTTCTCTACTTTTCTTGACCGAACACGTTTGGCCTCCGTGTGCACCACCTTTAGGATAACCCTACCTCAATTCCATGGAATATCTTCCATCTACCATCCTCTTCTTTTAGGATTTTGAAGTTGTCAAACCCTTTGGTGTTTATGAATGGTAGTTATAGTTTTTCTCCGTTTAGTGGAAAAACATTTGTGTTTGACGTATTGACTAGGCTAGAATGCTTACATCTAAACCAGTCAAAACTTCTATTGAGATGAATCACAAGCTAGGTGAGTACACATGCTAGACCATACCTTACATTATCTATGCAGTGAGTGTGGTAAGTCAGTTTGTGCATGCATTTAGTCATGAACATATGAATGCAAAAATGTATAATTTTAAGGTATTTGAAGACTGCTCTAGGTAAAGGATTATTGTCTTCCAAGAATGAAGGTCTTAATGTTGAATGATACACGGATGTATGTTAGACACATGATCTACTTCTGGATATTTCACCTTTGTTGGAACTTGGAAGTAATTTAATCATTTGATGGGGTGAGAAGCATATGGTAGTATATGGTAGTCGCAATGTCTAGTGCATAGGCAGACTTCAGATGAATGACACCTGAAGTTTGTGAGTTGTTATGGATTACAATGTTATGGAATACAATGTCCTGAAGGACATAAGTTTGTTAGAACCAATCAATATCCCTTACACAAACAGTATATATATACGTATATATATATAATTACAATTTCTAAGCAACAATTATAACTTAACGAAATCAACAATAAAATTGAAATTGAATTTCACTAACTTGATAAGATAGAGGCCTGCGTAGCAGTGACCTAAGACAGAAATTCGCCCCCACTCGTGCTGTAGTTCGGACGTCTATCTAGAGGATACAACTATCTAGAACAAGTTCTTGCACAAGAACTTGTTCCTTGCGAATTTACTTTATGTTTCTCAGAATAGCAGAAGAAGAAGAGGGAGAGGGAGAGAACGATTTCGTGTGTGAACAACGACAAAGGTCGTCCTTATAAAAAAATCTGAACGGGAAGTTGCGTCGGCAGTTGCAACCTATCGAACAGTTTCGTTCAGTTGCAACTGTTTGATTTTATCCGAAATTTTTATTTCAAAAAATAAAATTATTAAATAAAAAATTAATTCGGATTTAATCAACCGAGCCCAAGGCCATCTTTTGACTTTTAGATATATGTGTGTGTAGCCCAATAAAAAGCCCACATCTCACTTTTCACCCATTTAACTCTTTACATAGTTAATCCCATATAAAGGGTATAAACCCTTTACATTTCTTCAATGTGGGAGTCCCACAAGTTCCTACAAAGTTTGAGTCCATGAATTATATGGATCTCCATTGTGACAACAAGGCAGCCGTAGAGATGGCTCAAAATCTAGTGTACGTATTAGCATGACTAGACCAAACATGTTGAGGTGGACCGACTTCATCAAAGAAAACTTAAATAAGAAGATTGACACTTTCGATTTGTTCAGTCATAAGATCAATTAAAAGGTATTCTCACGAAAACTGTAACTGGAAGGATTTCACAGCTCACTAGACAAGTTCGACATAAAGATATGAGATATTTAGATAAATATCCTTGCCATTTTTATTTTACAAGGTATAATCCATTGACTTTTTTCTTATTAGATTTGGTCCAACATTAAATTATAGATGCCACATTGGATATCTTTCTTCAATATTTTTGAAATTATTTACGGAATGTGCCATTATCAGAATATCAATCAACATTTAATTTAAATCCCTAGATTTAAGTTTATTATTCAAATTTCTATTATTACTAATCATGTAATAAATTCCTACATTTAATGATATCATTCAAATTTTCATCAAAAGTTAATAGTATCGAAATTTACGTTTATTATTCAAATTTTCATTAAATTTATTTATTTACACAAAATTTTTTTAAAAACCAAAACAAAACAAATTTGCACGGATTAAGGTGGTAATTAAACCTTAAAAATTTAATTACCTATATTTCTGTAGATAAACTATGACAAATTAATTAATAGCGATTTTTCTCAAAAAATTAATTAATAGCGATAAGTAGTTTACTTAGATTAGTGTAGGTAATTTACCTTTGTACTTTTGTAGGTAAATTAATTTATTAATAGGTGGTGTAGGTAAATTAATTTAGTAATAAGTCAATGTAGGTAAATTATATAAATTAGAGGTAAATTACAGGTAAATTATAGGTAATTTACAGGTAAATTAATTTAGTAACAAGTCAATGTAGGTAAATTATGAAAATTATAGGTAAATTACAAGTAAATTATAGGTAAATTATTTATGAGGATCGGTTTTTATATATAGTTGTAGGTAATTAAATTAACAATTGATCTTTATGCTACAGTGCATCCTTTCAAATTTAACAAGATATGATGCTAAGAGTAACGAGAAAAAGTATATAATTTGAAATCAATATGCATCAGCATCAATTATCAATACCAAAATAAGCAAAGACAATATCTATACCACAACAAACTATGAAATATGTACCTATTAATAATACACCAAAGAAAAAAAATATGAAACATACCTTGAATATTGAAGAAGATAATCAAAGAATTGCAAGAACCGAAGAACATATAATATATACAGAAAAAAAACACTATGAAGAGATGAAAACAAATCCTAATAAATAGTATTATGACTACTATCACATGAAATCTGAAATGTAGTATTTAAATTAAAATAAAATGATTATAAATATAATCGAGACTCAATTATAGGGAGGGAATAATTGTATTTCCAAATGAAAAAAGTCAATGTGTGTTGAATATTTAATTTTAATTTTTAACTTATGATATTTAAGTTAAAGGGCATTTTGGGTATAGTATAATTTGCCGAGCTGACTCATCGAACCTAAAATGGAAAAAAATCTACGTGGCTCTCAATCAAAGGACTAAATCTAGGAAAGAAAAAACACCTGAATTTTAATTAAAAAATCAAAAGTGGGAAGGGCTTTATTCTAATTTCTCCTAAAGATATTTATGCACCATTTGTATTGACTATATTAGGATTTCTTTTCTAAAGAATATACTTGACTTATTGTACTTATGAGATTTCCTTAGCGTATTCATATTGCATCACTATATCTATCTTCCAAGTGAGATAATTAAAATCATTCAAAAAAATTCCAAACTCTATAATTCTTGTCAGATTTGAAAACATACCTGTTTTGCTTGTTTGACAATATGGTTGGTTTGTTCTTTGTACTGTCTCCAGCACGAGCCGCACTGCTCTGGTGTAATTAGGGTATCCTTGGAAGAAACCTAGTTCGATCATAGTATATCCACGTCTGAGAAACCAGCTGTTTGATAATTAAACTGAAAACCATGAAGATCAAATAGAACGTACGTACCGCATCCCAAGTATCTGGGAGAAGAGTTGTAGAATTTATTTCTCCATCCATCAGAGAAGAAAAGAGAACTTGCTCAATATTATCTATCCTCTCATCCAAGCGAATGGCAGCCAAAGTAGCTAAAATCTTGAGAGCCTGCAAGTAATTAGAGATAATAAAAGACCAGCTAGCTCTTATTAAATATCACTTTAACACAAAGAAGCTGGATAATGTTATACAATTGCTTCCATAAAAATGCGTAATAATTACCGCGGAGTGAGCATCCCTGGTCATAGCTTCAATGTCATCCTCTGCAGACCATGTTCTAGGTTTGAAATTAGTCAAATTACTATCCAAATAGAAAGCTTGGAAAAACCTGAAAAATGTTAACGAAGTAATAAGCATACAACATGACAAATTAAGGAATTAAAAGGAGAGAATACATTACAAGGTTTGGTACCGATTAGCCATGTGCATCACAACACTCGGAGCCTCTTGTCTTGGTTTTTTCTCCGCCGCATTTCTTGCATAGTCCCGCAAGTTTTGCAACATTTCGGCACTTGTTTCTTGGTCCAATGCATAACCATTAATTTCATTTGAAAAATGTAGTACTTCAACTTCTAATGCATCATTAAGAAGTTTCCGTTTTGTAGCCCAGATGTCGTCGTTGCCTTCAAGTAGACCCACTAAAGGATCCTTGGTACTTAAAACATATAAAAGTCGTCCCTACAACAAAACAAAAATAAAATGCATTAAGCAAGTAAGGTAATGATATTTTATTATGAATATTATAAACAGTCATGTTCACTTAAAAGACAATTCTTAAAGGTATACCAAATTCAACTGTTAAAATTATATAGCAAATTACCCAAACATGCAATTGAAGCCACATTTTTTCTATCCACAAAGTCCACAGACCATATTTCCCTTGCGGAAGCCCAGAAGGCTCATATGGCTCATTAAAGTCCATGCAGACATTTTTTATTTTATTAATAATGTTGTTTTGTCACAAGACAAAGGGACGGAAATACCCTCCGCCTATATATATATATATATATATATATATATTTAAGCATCCCCCTCCGCTTATATGTTACCAGGTTTGCTGATACAGATCTGGCTTCCTCGTAGAGAGAGAGATCGCTTCTGAAAGCTAAAGAATTTGAACTCTTAATTCTATAAGTTGTAGGAATTTGTGGAACTTTAGTCCCACATTGAAGAAATGTTAAGGGTTTATACATTTTATATGAGTTTAACCATGTAAAGAATTAAATGAGTGAAAAGTGAGAAGTGGGTTTTTCTATTGGGTTACAAATAGAAATTCACATATATATAAAAGTCAAAAGTGGGCTTTTTGAGTTAATATTTTTATTTTTTGAAATAAAATTTCGTATAAAATCAAACAGTTGCAACCAAATGAAACTGATCGATAGTTGCAACTGCCGACGCAACTCCTCGATCAAACTTTTATATAAGGACAACCATTTGTCGTTGTTAAAGACACGGAAATCATCCTCTCTCTTCTTCTTCTTCTTTTGTTATTCTGAAAGACATAAAAAGTAAATTCGCCAGGAACAAGTTCTTGTGCAAGAACTTGTTCTAGATAGTTGTATCCTCTAGATAGACGTCTGAAACTACAGCACAAGTGGGGGCGAATTTGTGTCTTAGGTCACTGCTACCCAGGCCTCTATCTGATCAAGTTAGTGAAATTCAATTTCAATATTATTGTTATTTTTAATTTGTATTCATTGATGTTATAACTATTGATTAATATTATAGTTATATATACTGTTTGCGTACGAGATATTGATTGGTTCTAACATAAGTTACCTCTAAAATTGCAATGATCCGACTCTCTGAGATATGTGATTCTTTTTTTGGTGCCTCCTTAAAGTTGTCTTCTTCTCAATTTCTCTATTAGATTCAGAATCTATTTGTTCATATTGATTTGTGTGTTTTATCTAATTAGATTTATATTCTACCAAAAAAAAAATTACCATTAGAAAATCAAATTCCAGCTCCAAGTTTTCCCAAATTTGATAGCTTTCTCCCAAACACGTGTTTGTAGTTCTTTAAAACGTCTGTTGATCCTTGCATTGATCATGTAGGTATAATGAGTTTCGTATTTTTGATATTTTTAAAATTTATTTGTTCATTTTGTATCACTGATGATACAAATACATATTTGCTAGTGATTATTAGTAGTCATATTATATGCTATTGACTATAGATAATGCTACTAACTCGCAGTAGCAATATCTATTTGCTACTGATTCCTAAAGACAATTAGTAGCAATCTCTTTTTGTCAATGAAAACTATTCAAGTTCTGTCACTAATGCTACTATATCTCTTTGCTAGTAATTGGTAGTGACTATCAGTATAGATATCCATATGCTATATAGACTATCAGTAGCCACATCCATTTGCTATTTGCTTATCCAATAAGAGCTTTCAGATAATAAGAGGTTTTTTGTTAGAATTTATTTGATAAGATTTCTATTGTTTGTCGGTATCTTTAAAAATGAAATTTGGTCCTCGTATTAGCTTTGACTGCATCTATAAGTTCATTACATTTACTTTTAGTGTTTTTGATTGAATTTTCAGATACTTATAATTGTTTAAGCAAAGGTTAGTAACAATTGTGAATATGTTCTTATTGAATTACTCACGTCATCATTATTCTTCTTGTGTTATATATCCAGATCAAGGTTTTTATTGAAGTTTCCAACACATGGATGAAGTTGTTTAATATGCGAGTAAGTATACTAACAGTCAGTAGCAATGTGTGTCACCGTCAATAGCAATGCCATTATGTATACTCACTCTCAGTAGCAATTTCAGTATGTATACTCACTCTCACTAGCAATTGTCTCTTTGTTCTTAAGTGTGAATAATAATATTTCTTAATATGCTTCCACGGCTCTACTATTCATTGATTTAGTTGGTTACTTTGTTTGAGATTGATTTGTCGATGCTTTTTTTTTTCTTTTATTCTTTTGATTTATAATGGCTATATTTGATATTACATCAAGTTCAATATTGCTACTGACGGTCAACAATATTTATTTTGTTAAAGACCGTTTGTAGCAATATCCATTTTAATAGTCACCATCAGTATCAATGTCTTATTTGTTACATTTTGAGAGTATTTATTACTGAGTATCAATAAGATTTTTTTTTTTTTAATGTTTCTCTCTTCTTGCTCTCGTTTGAGAGTATTCTCGTCCGTTGTTCTTGGCGGCGGCGACCTACCTTTGACCAAGTATGGTGGGCTTGCTCTCCTCTCTGGTCCCAACGTTGGTGACGCCGATGAGTCTTCTCGGTGGCATCTTGATTTTGTAGGTCTCGGCCTACTCTTTTTCTTCTTGGCCGTGTGCAGCGGCGGTGGTTTCTTCTTGGGTCTTCATGTTGGTGGTGGTGGTGACTCATTTCTCGCGGTGTTGGGATTTGGGGGAGATTCTTTTCTGGTGGAGTTGATTTTTGGCTCGAGGAGTGGAGGATCTCTTTGCTTTGGGATCGTGTCTTTTGCTGGTGCGGGGTTTTGCTTTCATTGGCGAAGGCGGTGTGTTTGGCTCGCCGGTCTTTCTTTCTACCGGGGGCGGAGGTGGCGGCTTTTGCAGCGGCGGAGGCACTCGTCGAGGTGGTGGTGATGTTGGCTGCGTCTCCTTGCGGAATGGATTAAAGGCTAGGGTTTTTTCTAGTTGGGCTTCCCTTTGGATCCTAAGTTTGGGCCTGGGTCTCTATTTTGGTTTTTGGACTTTGTTTTATCTTTTTTATTGTTATCTGCCTGTTTTGATGGATGACTTGGCTCCGGCCTCTTCTATTGTTTGAGAAGATGTCGCAAAGGATTCCATGGCTTCGTAGTTTGAGTTTTCGCGGGGTCTATTTGGTTTTCCTTTGTAATATGAGCTTCATCCAAAAAGGTGGGTGTACTCGGGGTAGATCCTAGTGGTTTTCTCTATGTAATGGCTCTTTCTTACGGCCCCTCAGGGGCAGGTCATTATTGTACTGCTTGCTGAACTTTAGTAAAGACGAACATCCTTTCGATCAAAAAAAAATTACTGAGTATCAATAGAAATATCCTAATTATGATTCAGCATCAATAACAATTCTATTTGTCGCGTTTTGAGTCTATTATGATTTTTTAATGATGCAATTGAGGCAATTAATCTATTATATTTACCATAGCTTTAATACAAATTGAGGTTGAAATCAAGTGCAGCCAGAAAAATGAAACAACTAATTCTTTCAATATGTTACTAGCCCTTAGTAAGTTTCTAGTCAATTTGAAAGAACGACAGAGACATTCATATGAGATTTTCTTTTGTTTGGTAGAATAAATTGCAATCTCGCAATTACTACTGGGAATTGTAATGAGTTGGTATTAATGAGAATAAAATGATGCGGTGGCAATTTTATAATTAATTATAATTTTAATGTTTAATTCCAATTGGAGCACCTCTGTGTTTTTAAAGTGACTGCACGGATATCTAGTCTCCACATCCTGGCCATGGTCATTTGACCGGCTGACTTTACCTTAAAGCCTCGTTTGGTTCACGTAAATGAAAATAAAGGAAATCAATTTTTTTCCTTCCATAGGAAGAGGAAACTAAAATTCTCATTAGTTTACTTTTCAAGTGTTTGACAACACTAAGGAAAGGAATAAAAAATTAATAATATATCAAACAAAATTTATATTTATAATTTCATAAATTATTATTTTAGTTATAAAAGTAATGTAATTAATGTTAAATTAGTACAATAAATACGTAAAAGTAAGTAGGAAAAGTGATTCCTTTGGGTCTCGTTTGGTTCACGGAAGGGAAGTCAATTCCCTTGTCTTTTCCATGGGGATGGGAAATTAATATTCCGGTCAAAATTCATTTCATGTGTTTGGTAAAGCAGGAAAATCATTTAGGAATGACCATTTGATTTTCTTTCCAGTGTTTGGTTAGTGTAGGAAAGGAAAGCAAAAGTATATTAATGTTCCAATAACACCCTTGTATTTAAAGGAAAGCAAAAGTATATTAATGTTCTTCATGAGTATATTTGAGAATAATACATTTGAGTGAGGTTATTATAGTCATAAATTTTCGTAATTAATGCAGGGAAAAGAGAAGGGAACATCAATTCCATGGGGTTTGAAAGGAATAATCTTCCCCCTTATTTTCCCTTGTGTCAGGAAGATACTTCCCAAATTTGTGTTTGCCAAACAAAGGAAAGTTCCTGATTCCTCAAATCCGTGAACCAAACATGGCCTTGGAGTAGGAAATGAACCAATTTCTCTTATTTTCCCGTCCTTCAGGAAAGTATTTCATTTCCTTTTGCATTCCAAATAGTAAATATTGAGTTTCATTTCTCATTGCCTCATTTCCGCGAACCAAACTAAGCCTAAGGGTAAATGACTCAATATCATAACAATTTCAATGGGTGGTTTAGATTGTTATGATCTTAACCGTTAAATTCTCTCTTATAGTCTCTAAAAAATTATCCCTTAAAGAAAACAATAAATATAGGGTAAATTCCTCCTATAGTACTTGATGTACAACCAATTGGACGTTTAATACCTATTCTTTTATGGAGGACACTTTAGCAGTGATCTTCTACCAAAAACATTAATCACTTTGCAATGTCGGTGATTTGAAACCTCAATCTTCCACTCAATAATAGGTATCAAACTATTTAATTGGTCATACATCAAGTACTATAGGAGGAATTAATTCATAAATATATGTGGCTAAACTTATTAAGGATCCTTAGATATGCATCAAGGAAAACAATACCTCGCACTCGAGTTTCAATTTTGACAACCGTTTGTCACGTTCAGATGACGCATATACTTTTATATCGTGCTCAAGTTTCTCTTTCTGTTGAACTTCTGAATCATCCGAATTAGAAATTATGGCAACATTTATCGAAGCATCTGAAAGCACAAATAAGAAAAACATTGATACGCAAACCCATAAATACTTCAATAGAGCCAAGTATGAATCATTAATAAGAATGCAAATATTCACATACAACTTATAAAGCAAATTAAGATGATTATTTAAGCACGTTTGTTTGCGCAGGGGAGAGTTAGAGGTTGAGATTGTTTGTGTTTGGCATGAGAATGGTGATGTTGTTTTAATGAGAAAAGGTTCACTAATTTCCGGCCGAAGTTATAATAGAAAAAAAAAACAGAACAGAGTTAACATTTAAGGGCCCATTCAGTATCGTTTTGCTTTCCAAATACAAAAACGGCATCATTCATGTTTAGTCAATGTTCTAAAAGGCGCTAGGCGCTAGATGGGCGATGACCCTCAGTCTACAGCCTAGGCGTAGCCTAGGCGATTTTTTTATTTATAATATTTAATTCATAAAAATATATTTTAATACTTGAAAATAATCAAATATGAATAATTACTTAATTAGTATAGTTGAAATGTACTACTCCCAAATAAAAGTCTCTAATAAAGTAATAAACAATCCAAATTACTTAATTAGTATAGTTCAAATTATTTATTATTTTATCTTTTCCTTTTTTTCCTTTCTATCTTCCCCACACCTTTCGTGCCCTTGTCTCTTTCTTTTTCTTTTTTTTATTCTTTCCTTTCTTTCTTCCCCAGTTCCCGTGCCCTTTCTTTTTTCTTTCTTTCCTTTCTCTCTACCCTGGCCAAGATGAGCAGCGACATGAGCACGGGCTGGTTTTGTTGGCGGTGAGGATGGTTTGAAAAATTGGTGAATTGAAATTGGGCAGAGAAGCTGCCGGGGTTGTGATGGTGTAAATGATATTGATCGAGGAAGATTGGGTTGTTGATTGATTGCAGGTTCGATGGTGATGGAAGAATCCGGTGATGAAGGCTGTGATGAGGATTGCCATGGTTTCACGGGAGGTACGGCGGAGAACTGAGCTCGGCTTGGGGGAGCTACGCAGGTCAGAAGATCGATTGATTGATGATAGAGTGATAGACTGATGATGATGGATTGATGGTGTGTCCGGAGAGAGAGAGTCAAGACAGAACGAAAAAAAAAAAAACACAGATCGCCTAGCCGCCTAGGCTCCGCCCAACCAGTCGCCCACCTCAAATGCCTTGGGCAAAATCCAGGCGATTTGTCTTAGCCTATAGCCTAGGCGACGCCTTTTAGAACACTGTGTTTAGTGCATTCAACTTTGTAGTGACCCCCCAAAAAAATAAGTTACGATAATGTTTTATGAATAGTGTTCTGTTTAAGGATACCCGTTTTGTGTGTGCTTGTCAACCTAGGAGTATCTAGTTAGGATTGTATAAGGAATGTAATTGAATAGGAATCCTATTACCATATGGATTGTATCTTGTATTCCTCTATATAAAGAGACACTTATTCATCAATAAAGAAGTGATATATTCCTGTGCATTTATCTTGTCTCTTTACTTTTCCCGTTATTCTACAACATGTTCGAATTTATCTATTGGGACCTTCAAATTTTCTTACTTGACCTCCTTCTATTTTGAATTATTAAATTACTTATTTATCCTCATGTAAAATGACAGATGTGAACAATAAATAATAAACCCAGCACTTTAATTTATCTATAGACTTCCAATTTAGTTTTAACGACATAAACCCTAAACTTTCATCTACGTATACATGAACGATCTTTTTCTCAAACTATGAACACTGAATGACATAAGAAGTTATAATTGATTGAAACAAGTTAATCTTCATTTATGGAGACTCAATTCATGGTTTCAGAACCTTCAAAAGAGGTATTGATCGATAATATTTACTCTTATTAATCTCACTACATTTATTGATCATAAGATTTTTTTTCTTTGGTGTTAATTGACAATTAGTTTCGTTGGTGTTTTAACTAACTGAGAAGTTTATGACCGTTTATTCAATCAATGGAAGTTTTAGAAAATTTTGGTTAAGTTTTTTTGTCTAAACAAAAAAAAATAACAAATGGAGGTGTAGTGAGTGAATTAGAGGTATAATGAGTAATTAGTTGTTCTTTACATGCATAGAACTTAAGTTATTTTGGAAATTGAAAGAGAGGTCTAGTGAGCAAATTGTTTTATTTGAAAACAAAAATGTGTAGAGTATGAGACGCTAGATGAGGAAATTTGGAGGTCCCAATATAAACTTGGTTATTAGGTGAACAAAAACTTTGTAGTGACCCACCATTAGATTTAATTTCAAAGATTGATATTATAACACTTAATTTATTATTTTAATCTCAACTCTTGAAAAAAAAAATTACAAATGTGATTCAAATTGCATGTGTGCTTAACAATAAAGGCAGCTTTCTTGTAACTACGTGATGATCATCCATTCAAATTATAAACTCACAAATGCTCATACCTGCACATCCTTGGTCAAACTCACACAGGCAAGATTCAGTGTGGGCAATAACTGATGAAGCAAACCCTTCTCCTGTTTTTAACGATTGCTCCAGTCTCATTTTAAAATTTTCAAGTGCTTCAGAACGCAGGTATTTCAACATCCTCTCGTACGCAGGTCGAACCAACTAGAAAATTCAGTTGAAAGCAATATTTAAAATACAATAAAGCAATATACAGATAAAGTACTTATAAGTATTCTTTGGTTAGCCATCGGTGTTGATCGGAAATGCGATCGTCAGAAATGTTGTATTTCACTTTGGTTTGCAAGTTTTGTTAGGAAACTTTATCAAAGCAAAGACTAGGAAAACAATTTTGTCTTTGGTATAGAGGTTAAAGCTTTAATTTAAACCAAAAGCTTTTTTGGTCTAAGACCTCATTTGGTTCACGGAAAGGAAAGGAAAAGAAATCAATTCCTTTCTCTTTCCCTAAGCATGGAAAACTAAATTTTTCATGAGATTTCACTACACACCCTTTGGTAACACTGAGAAAGTAATCAAAAAATAAATATTAGTTGAGCCAAAATTGGTATTTATAATTGTCAATAGCAATAATTTATTCATAAAAATGGTATAATAAATGTTGAATGTGTGTAATTAATGTTGGAAAATTAGAAGGGAAGCTAATTCCTAAGGAAGATGAAGGGAATCAATTTCCCACCTATTTTCCCTTGTAGGAGGAATTATTTTCCATTCCTTGCACTTAACAAACAGGGGAAAGGAAACACTTTCCCGTTCCCAAGCCTCGAATCCGTGAAACAAACAAGGCCTAATATTACCACTTATAAGTATTCTTTCTCTGGGGCTTTGTTTCGTGGCTGTGATGGTCTGTTACGAACGGAGTGTCACTGTGTCAGTGGTTTCGCAAGTTCCTTATATTTATATATTGTATAAAATATATTATTCTAAAAAACATATTGTACCTAGTTCTAGATCTATACATTCTGTTTTGTTAAAAGGTGGGTTTATTACGTGAAGTTTCACTTTTTTTCTCCAAGCGGCTAGGGTTTTCAACCAAAACTCTCCAGTAGCGGTGCGCTGGTTGCCGACTCGTCGAGAAAAAAGAGACTCCTTGCCTTTTCTACTATTTTTTCTTCGAGAGTGAAGTAGTTATGCTAATCAACGAGCTTGCTTTTGCGAGCTCAAATTGTCAAATTAATGCGTAATAAGGGTAGAATCTGACTTCAAATACTAGATCTCAAGACTTTTGTTTGACGACTAGTCTAACCGTTGTTTTGATTTATTATATAATTTTCTTTCTGAAAAAATAAAATAAAATAAAAAAACAACAACTACCCGTGAATGACTCACTCCCATATTTACCAAAACAGTTTCAAACTAAAACCCAACTTAAATTTCGGTAGAATTAATGAGACTGGGAGAGGAAACATACATCCACTATGCCAAAAAATGATTCAAACGACACACATCAAACGACATAAATCGTGTTTTATGTCGTCTGAATTTTTCAGACGACAGATAAATTAAATCTGTTGTCTGAATTCTCTATAGTCATTACAATTTTCATTTACAAAGTTTGCCAAAGTTGAGACAACAACTATAACTAACTTCTGTTGTCTCTTAATTTCTCATGGTAATTTTTTTTTGGCATAACGTATGAAGTCCATTGTAGTTTTCCCACACTTAAGCGAAAATTTAATTTTCGTTTCCCTCTTCTCATTCCCTCCCAACTCAGCTAAAGTACAAAGAAAAAAACCCTTTAGCATTATTTTTTTCCGAGTAGCAAACCCAGCTCTCTCTCCTCTCTGAGTTCCAATCTCAGATCTCCTCTTCTCTATTGCACCCTTCGATCTCTCAATCTCTGCCAGCTCTCTCACGTTGGCATCTCAGTTAGCCATAGCTGCCCTCTCTCTCTCTTAAAAACCTAGCACAAAAACAGATCGATTACCCAAATTGAAACCCTGCTATTTGGGTTATCTCTTCACCAATCTCTAATGGAGGATGTGAAATGAGAAAGAAGGAGAGCAGGAACGTAGTCACGTAGGGGAGGTAAGTCGCTTCAAGGTTTGATTTAGCCACCTCGATCATTCCAAGTCTTCCCTCTCTCTCTTCAAGGTTCAATTCATTCCCTTGAGACCTAAATCCCAGCAGACACAAAACATGTAACCTCTCTCTCTCTTTGCGTCTCCAACCTCATCTCTTGGGAGAATACCAAACCCGATTAGAGAAGTGCGGCTGTTTGAATGAGTGATTGATAGTCCGATTTGAAGTCAACAAGGTGGGCATTCCGATTAGCGATCGAATTGGTAGGTGAAGAAATCGCGGTGAGATTGCAACTCTCATTAGAGTGAGCTCCTCAAATTTGTCGCAGACCTTCTTCCCTTTAATAGAGGCGAGGTGATCCGCCGCTGCCGAGTTCTTTATCTCCGCTAGGTTCGTATTTTTTTTCTTTTGCTGGAGATCTATTTGTCAGATTATTTTGTTCTTTTGCTGAAGATATATGTGACAGATTGTTGCCAATTGAAGGTTTCTTGGTTTTATTTTGCTATGAGATTGCAGTTGATGGTTGAATTCCTTCTGTGAATCTATTTTGGTCAGTGCATATTTTGCTTTTCAAATTTGAAGAATTAATTCAAGCTACAGTTGTGCAGAAACTATATGAATTAGGAAATTGTCTATGTTTTTGACAGGATTTTTAAAATATAGTTGAAAATTTTTGTAATTGTTTATTTGTTGACTATATCAGTATTCTTAATTACGTCTATTTGTTTTGAAAGTATAAATAAGAGAAAAGAGAAGTTTATGAAACTTATAATTTAAGAATTTGAACTAAACATTGATATGAATTGTAATTGAGCAGATTCATTATGAGTTTACCTGAATTTTGGAAGTTGGATGCTATGATTTACACTGATGAGCAAGTCACTTTCTGGTTTTTGCTTTAGTTGTTTGGTGCAGGTGGGGCATGCTTGGTAATACCAGCCATATCGTGTGATGAAATCCGTAATTGAAGCCCTGCAATAAATTGCTTCATCCTGTACCAATATAGATATTTGTAGTTATTATTGATTGTTAAGAAGAGAGGGTGATGTGAAAGAAAATATTGTTTAAAAGAAAGAAGGTGAGATTACTACTGTACCTTGTATTGTTTAGGATCTATTATATTCAGTTCTTTGATGATTTTCTTCTTTACAGCCTCTATTTCATCAGGTTCCATTGGCTGTTTTGATGGAGTGGCCAGAATTTTGGGAGCATGGGATGCTTGAAAGAAACTGTGATGCATTCGAAGATAATTATAGTGAGTTATGATTTTGATGGTTCCAATAATGTCTTCAACAGATGATAGATTAATATATATGGTTAACAAATTATGATATGTTTGTAAAAGTAGTATTGACAATGAAGATCAAAAACTAAATAAACTGTTGTAATAGTTCATTCCAGCTAAAAGGTTATATAGCTAGGCATTCAATAAGGGTCAACTGCATTTTCAGAAGTACCTGACCATTATGATATTTATTTTGTGTTATTTTAATTAGATAATAACTTGTAAGACAGGAAACAGTGGTATTATTGCAATTATTCTGGACTTGATATTTTTCTCAGAATTAAATAGACCAAATTAGAATTCATTGGAAGCCAATTCAGGTGACGAAGTCTATTGCTTCAGCCTTTTCCCTTTCTACATGAGATTAAAAAATAAATTACCAGAAAAATGCTAGTTTTAAAGCATGAATCTAATCCAAAGATATTGATTATCACTTGCCTATTCAATTCGTCTATAAGTATTGTCTTTTTCCATGATTATGGTTGATTACTCTGTTTGGCTTTTGATATTAACTGAACTGTCAAGTCTTTAATTGTAATCGTCTTGTTCATTGATTTTCCATGCTTATCTCTCCAATTACTGCGATCTGTGTTCTTAGAATACATAAATCACATATATGTTGTTATCCTATTTATCATTTCCATATACTTAACTACCAAGTGTTTTCTTTGTCTTAGAATGTTGAGTACTATAAATTACTTTAGCTTTTGTAGTTTTGCTCCCTTATTTTCCTTCTGCTTGCAACACCTTACTTTAATTTGTTTGGTATAATTTGTAGTTGTGTATCACCTCCTTTGTTCACAGCATAGCTTTATAAGGTGTAATATTGGAGTTGTGTATCTAATGATCTTTGTTAGGGAAATGATTGTGATGTAGCCTGCAATAATAATAGTAGTAGTACTGTAGTACTGGTACTTTATTTTTGCATTTTAGGTATTTGTAACTTATATATAGTTCCTCGTTTTGGAGGTTTGGTGTTACCCGTGAAGGACAGAAGTCATATTTGTTGGAGCTTCCTTGTCATTGGAATTAGGCTAGGGGTGGAGAAGAATTAGCTTTTTGTTTGTGCTGCACAAGAAGGTGAGTCTGTATCTCTTCCCTTTAAAATTCTGGGTGCTGAGTATTTGATTTAAAAGTTGTATGCACTAAGCAATCATATATTGAAGAAGTGAAAGACATTGAAGAAATATGGTGTGAACTGACAATCCTTAAGTTTTATTCTCTTTGTGTGTGTTTGAGTGTCTTGAGTTGTTTGATATGTAATATTATCTTGCAAGCGATTGATCATTCCAGAAATGGAGAAACACTTGTCATTGGACTATACATTAAAGGTGTGTATTCTAAACTTACCGTTTCCATTTTTTTCATTCATTGATTGGGTTGGGGATGTAAGAAAACATTATGATTTTTTTCTTATTAATTGTTGTAGTTATGGATCCCAACTGCTTCAGTCCCATCTATTGTAGCTGGTGGAGCCGTTTGAGTGTGCTCAGAGCTAAACAAGGTTATAACTCAATCGTGGAGGTAAAGAACATATTTTAAATTCTGAAATACATTTTGATTCTTCCTGAGTTCATGATAGCTGTGCAAGAGCACTTTTAGATTCTACAAATTTTTCCAAATTTATTCGGCTATACGAATTTTGTGGAAGAGATTTAGTTTGGTACAACTAGTTAGATATGTAAGAAAGAAGAATAGGTTTAATTGTAACTAAGAGTCATCAAAGCCCTTAAATACAAATTGGTCTGTTTTTCTTATATGACAGTTCCTGACCCAACGACCTAATTACTAAAACCAGTACTGTTATGTCCATTATTTGAAGTTAGTGTCTTTATAAAAGTTTTAGTAGATATGTTAAAGATCATTTCAGAATTGGAATCTCCAAAAAAAGAGTTATGTAGATTAAGTTATGAAATTTTGAATTTGAGGGTTTGCAGCTGGAAATTCTTTAACCTGATGCACTATCATTGATGATGTTAATTCGTCATTTCCTATCAAAGATTGTGATAATGATTATCATGATGTGTATGATTCAATCTTTGAAAGCTTATGAGTTTGTGTTCACTTATATTTGGTTTTACTTTTTATTTATAACAATCTTTGAACCAGTTTCTAGTACCATGTACCATTAAGTAACATATTATCTTGCTTTTATTGCAGTGGGAAAGAAGAATTGATAAAGTTTACACACAGATGGACATTGATCAAGTCCGAGCTTTGTGGGCAAAACATGTTGTCAAGTTTCAAGAAAACTAGAGGTTATTGGGCAGTAGTTAGGATTTTATTTCATGGAACAATTTAACTTTATTATGGATGTATTGTAGTGTGTATGTAATGACAGAACTTGGATTTATTTTGGTGAATTTAATGCAATTATGATCAAATGAGTTTTGGTGTATATATGGTTCATAACAAACATGAGAATGCCAATAACTATTGTCCATTGAAATAAGGAATCACATAATGAAACTCAAAATCTATTGTTTGAACTAACTAAAAATGACAGTTTTCACGAAATAAGTTATGGTTGATAGGACTATCAAACAACATATACTTCTAAAAACTGTCATCTGATTTACTATCAAATAACATATACTTATCAAATCTGTTGTCTGATTTACTATCAAACAACATATACTTCTAAAAACTGTCGTTTGATTTACTATCAAATAACATATATTTATCAAATCTGTTGTCTGATTTACTATCAAATAACATATACTTATCATCTTTGTTGTCTGATTTACTATCAAATAACATATACTTCTCAAAACTGTAGTGCTCTTTACTATCACACAACATATATATGTCTTTGAGATTAGCTATAAACAACAGACATGAAATAAATAATGTCTTCCTTAGTTCATTAAAACGACATATAACTGTCTTTGAAGTGGCTTACATACCACAAATGATCTTACAATATTAATACTTGGGTTTCATTAGACAACAGTTTGTGGGAAGTGTCTGTGGTTTGAGAGTAAATCACACGACAGAGAATCTCCGTTGTTTGATTGTATGTCAGACGACGGAGAATGTCTGTTGTTTGATAGCCCATACAGATATCAGGCTAGTAGACGACAGAAATGAACTTCATCAGACGACAGAGCTGCTCTGTCGTCTGAAGCATTTTGTGGCATAGTGATCCGATGCTTTTTTCTCCAACAGGTCATGCCGTTTTGAGTTCTTAACAACTTCATCAAAGTACTCTGTCTCCCTGTCATATCTATGTTATACATACAAAACAATGTTAATGAGTACATATTATTATTTTTGTTTTTTTTTGTCTTGGTCTGAAAATATACTCATTATTCAACTTCTTAATAACAATGATATAGAAAAAAAAATATCCTAAAAGTCCTGCAAGCTCATATCATCCAACAAGTATAAAAAAATATATAATTAATACTTGGTGCACCAAGTTGTATATCAACTATTTTAAAGGACTTGTTTAATTACCATCTTTATAATACTAATATATGTGACTTGAAATATCATTTGTCACATTGTAATTTATTTTTGAGTAATGTCAATCGTATCAAATTTAACTCAAATGATATGATATATTGTACAGACTATAGTTTCTAAAATGTCTTCAAACTACTTTTATTTATTTATCGGGCATAAATGCACTAATTTATATAGAAAAGTAAATATAGAACATAATTAACCCAAAGACTAAAAGAGCAATCCAATAGTTTCTCAATTCATTTTTTTTTTGTGGACCGGAACATCAAAAAACTTTTATATGTTTTATTCCCTAGCTACAAAATTCAAACTCCAACAACAATCTTAGGATACATCTAGTCACCACCCTTTGATTTAATATCAAGACTAAGATAAAATGAATGTGCTTTGAGTTTTTTAATCTCGATCATTGATATTGAATCCTTAAGTGAGTGACCACAAATTTCCGGAGATAAACACGAATAATAGCTAAAACTTAATGATTTATGACTAAGTGTCATCGTCTTCTTTATATTTGTATTTATTAATGAGATTTTCTCTATCTTCATTTCTATTACACGGCTAGAATTAAAAGTATTTTAAGAAGTTATAGAAGGAAAAATGACCAAATTTCCATTAAAATGACCGAATTGTAAATATCACTCTTGTCTAAAACACGGTTACTTTTTTGTTTGTTTTCTCAATATAGTGTTAGATTACATGGACTGACGTGGACAGTCACATAAGTAAATGTTATTTACCACAAGATGTAGCTATCACGTCTAAGTTTAATAACTGAAGAATGGTTGTCCAAAAAATAATAATAACTGAAGAATGAAGGATATTGCAAATGATATGGCAACTTGGCAAGTGTATCACTTTACGCTTTTAAACTCCACTGAACTCCCAGAGAGTTTAAATTAGAACTTACCCGGAAACATAGGTGTTTAGAATTGAGCTGAGCCTTCCACCAAAATCCTTTACATGATCAATTAGGACAGCTTTATCCAGTGCCAACCAATCCTGAATCGGGCAACATTAGTTCATCATACTAAAAGTAGGCATCTCATGATATAAATGGAAATACTCATGGATATATACATACCTCATCAGAGCTGAGCTGCTTGAATTTCTCGTTGGCAATCTCTTCGCACCGAATCATGGCAATCATTTTCTAATTAATTAAACGAATATAATAAGTAAAGCCCAGCATAGACTATATTCTAATTAATGGAAATGCTATGAACTAGATTCCAAGCTAAACAAAACCGAAGAAGGAAAACAGAAAGAACAGAGAGAGTGAGAGAATCTCAGAGGACTTGTGTACAGTGATATTCAACAGTTTGATTTGTTTACGACAAACCTTGTGGGAAGGAAGATCCAGGTCCTTGTTCTCTTTGATTTGTTTCCACATCTCTTGTGCAGAACGAGAAAATTCTGAGGCAGGGAGAGCACCCTTTCTATCACCAGCCGCAAGCCCTCCTGGAGAGGTAAAATTGATAAAACGCTGCCTCAATTGAGCAACCTGCATGCAGAGGCCATATTAATCTTTCACAATACTTGAATTGTTCATCTCATTTCTCTAGCTTTTTCGCAAATTTAATGATCATTGAACAAAAGAAAAATGTAATTGCTTCTAAGTTCTGATAACGGACGGCTACCTCCTCCTGAAACTTCTCTTCCTTATCCTCGTAACTGGACAAAGCAACTACTTCTACCTTCATATCAAATAAAGTTATAAACAGAGACAATAAGCTTTCATTAACTAATGAGAATGTGATAAAGAACACAGGGTATAGGAGCTGTGAGAAATATAAGAGGAGATCAAGCTTACATTGAAATAATCATCGAGCAGGGTACTTTCATGGTCTCTCGGCTTCGGAACTGCATTCCATATCTGCAGGACTCACAATTAAGCTGAGACATACTGAAGAGAGGAATAACGAAGAAAACGGAACAGAGCTGATCAAGAAACAAATTACCTTCTGTATTTCTTCCATCAAGTCGAGCTCGAGAATTTCAAGCGAGGACTAAAAAACAGTGCGTCACAATACAGAGTAAAAGAAAGGGCGGGGTTAATATTCTCAGAAGGTATATTAAAACATAACTAACTGCATGTAATTTAAAATTGTGAGTCCTGCAGACAGAAACAAAGAACAAAACTAACTAAAAGACCGATTTGTGTAATTTAAAATTTAACTGCATGTACCTTTGATTTATCCCGTATAACAAACATTAACGTTGTCTTACGAGAGGGGTCAAATAAACGCATCATAACCTGCCACCAATGGAAATATGTCATTAACCGAAGGGCCATGAATGTTAACTAGAAAGCACAGGTGCAAATTTTATTATTATTATTTTGTTTTCTTTTGCCAAGAAGTTTATAGAGTACCCCAAAAATTGTTCTTAGTAAAGGTTTGTTCGCAGCATGCTCCCGACCAATATCATGGCACCACCTGTATATGAAATGCAAAGTAAGAAAGAACATCAACCAAGTACTTCCTACACAAACTACAAATAACTCACATATTAATCAGCACAATGTCTGAAATGGCCAGTGCAAATAGAGCACTTTGTCTCTCAAACGTAGTATCATCCTGAAAGAAAAGCAAGAGCATGAGTAGAGAAATTTATTACCATCCTAAACCCAATACTACTAAAATATTTTTAAGACATTTTGATTATACAACAAGAGTCAAACCCAAAATCTCCTAGATACAAAGACTCGAAGAGATTTATACCATTTGGACCAATTGATAGTGAACATATAAATTAAAAGACTTTGAATAAATCATTTCACATTTTCACATCATAAAATTCACCACAAATAAAACTTTATTTTCATGAAACTAGCATAAGAAAAACCAATACACAATATAATTCGATCTCCCAATTCATATCTTTAAGTAGATTTCATACCCTTTCGAATATCCTAAAAAAAAAATACCCTTTCGAATATCATATAAACAATTAAGCCCAATTTTTTTTAATAGAATCCTACCAGCCAAACAAGATATGAATTCTTCTATAGCATTCACTATGCAATATCTAAGCAATCAATTCCTCCAATATATATACAGTACATACCGATTAGCTTTGTATTATGAAACTAACTACCGTTTAGACTATTTAACTTAAAATACCGAACCCATTTCAAAATAACGGCTCAAATTTTTGGATCAGGACTTTTAAGTTAGATTGTACGAAGCTAACCAGTTAATTCTAGAGCGCTATTATAAATACATGCACACACACAATACAGCTTCTGAGGACTTGGTCTTTTTTTTTTCTATAACAAAAGCATACGAGATGTAATCACTATAAAATTAAAAGTGTAAATTAAATCGGCTTTCAAATACAAATTTCTAACTTTCTAAAATTTTAGACCTAAACTTTATAGTTTTTAAGCATTTGATCTAATGCCGAAAAATGATAATTATTAGCTTGTTCACTCCTCATTGTGATTAACGTATTTGTACTTTACATTGTCATAATCCAACTGTCCATATTTTAAAAGGACGGTTATGGCAACAATTACTACATACTATTATGATGAACTATCAATTTATTTCGTATAAATAAGTGACTAAAAGGTCTCCAAATTAGTTGATTTTTTGTAAAGATGATCTTTACATCATATTTTAAAACATGGACGGTTGGATCATTAAAATTTGAAGTGAAAACGCTTGCACGGGGTGAATGAGTTTTTTCACTCACGAGGTAAACTTAAGAATTAAACTAACAAAAGTATGTGGTACAATTATAGTCAACTTGGTACATTACAAATTAGTAAATATATTACTTAGGGTCCTTCACTAATAAGGACATGTTTAGGTCATTAGGATGCACCTACCATATTTTATATTGTACCAAGCTCATTAGGATTGTATCATATTTAGGTCATTCGATCAAAAAGTTGAAATCCAAAATGTCCTCTAAATCTTTTTGAAAACAAGGTCTTATTTTTTGAAATTAAATTTATTCTGAAAAAGAAACAAGAATACGTTAGGTTTTGCATCTTAGGATCTGCAAATGACACAATAAAAGACTAAAAACCCAAAATCTAAAACTTTTATAATGCCTCCTAGCTAGCTAGCTAGCATTTCGCTGTAACCAAAAATTGATTACCTCCCCTCTTTCCCTGCCATCAGTACCCTCCACATCCATGGCCAACGTGCAAGGCTCAATATCAACACATTTAGCTATCCAAATCCCCTTCGTTGTTTGGCTCCTGAAATGAATATATCTAGCTAGTTATATACTGGACTTGTGCCGATCGAAAGCACAAAATTAAAGAACAATGATACTACATAATAATTAACTGAAATGCTCATTAAGCAACCTTCTCTTGGATATGTCCATCTCGGTAAATCTGGTGCCGAAAAGATGATTCATTAAGGTGCTCTTCCCTGTCATTCAAAAGCAACCAATCATATACTAATTCTATTAACCAAAAAGATCGACCATCGTGTTCATATCGCTAGCTCAATTAAGCTCAACTAATTTGATTGAAGAAAAAGACATTAAATTTACCGCTACTCTGAGGGCCTATGATGGAAGTGACAGTATATGAGACCCCGCATCCACCAAGCTTCACTTCCTCGACGAAGCTGTCGAGACCAGCATCCTTGAATTCACCATCGGGGTCAATGATTTGCATGGCGCAGCGATCTTCCAAGCTTATAAAAATACTGGCCGTTCCAAGCTTCCTTCAAGAGGAAAACGTACTGCAGGAACAACTGAACAAGTGACAAGTTAGCTAGAAGAGAGATACCAGAACAGAGGTAAGTGCTATCTCTCTACAAAGAGAGGGAGCCCGATGATTGAAGTTGATGAATTAGTCAGTCAATGTGTCAATTGAAAACTATCATCAGTTCATCACGTTCTAGGTAACTATGTAACGCTGAGTAATAATAAGATATGCATTTATAATGCCGTAAGCTCTATATAATTAATATAAGCAACTCCATATATCTATATGTTTGCAGCTATGTACAGCCTACCCAGTTGTAGTGATAGATATAATTTCCTTTGCATGACAAAAGAAACGTCGGTCTAAGCTAGTTGTATATATGCTGATGGGAAGAAAGCTAGCTCTAGTTAATTGTGTGTGTCTGAGTGTCTATATAGGTGTGCGTGTGTGTGTGTGTGTGTGTAAATTTATATAGCTCAACTGTACAGACTACTGACAAACATTCGTCAAACTTAAGACACTTGCCCAACAATCAACAAGCTGCCCAGCAGCAACACTAGCAATCTCAAGTGATTTGAATTAAACCCAAGCCTACCCAAGCCTAATTGAACCATCTAAACGCTAAAATTATTCCCAAATTTGAACCTAATTAACTAAAAGAAACATAATTGAACAGAAAATTAGATATACACATACATGATATACAAACTGATGAAAAAGGGCCAGAGACTTGAGCTTCCCTGAACTTGAGAGAAATCGTGAAAAATAGAACTAAGAAGAAGAGTGTGGCTGAGAAGCTTGATGAAAAAGGTACTTTGGGAGAGTATAGTATCTTTTCCTTTTCCTTTACCTTTACCTTTACCTTTACCTTTATTTTTATTTTTTTAAAAGGTCACTGCCATGACTGCCACATCTAATACTTTGATTCGGAGTATATCATTTTTTTTATAGAAAGCGATAATTCGAAATGCATCATGTTCTTTTTTTAGGGGAGCAAATTTGCCGCCCACCCTAACTAGGGGGCAATGCCCACCTTCATAGAATACAGACACGTGTCCTCCCACCCTAACCATAGTTAGGATATATATATATATATAAATTATGCTCTCTCCTCGGAGCTTCCTCCGGCGATGGCTTCACCGTCCGACCACCATTAAGCTCGATACCGATCCTATTCTCTTCGTCTCCTCGAGCTCTTCATCCTCATACCTAGATCGAAACTTGATTCGGCCACAAATAGCTCGAATTTGTATCGAAAGTTCCGAACCTCTAGAATTTCAAACCCGAAAATCTCCCAATCTAGGAAGAACCGATGGAGGATATTGGTGGCGTTGGATTCGCTGTGAAGAGAGCTTCAGAGCCCACTAGGTCTAACCGGTCGATTTGGCCAGAAAATAAGATCTATGATCGGAGAATAGTCTGATTGTTCAAGCTTCGATTCTCCTTCAACACTGATCTTCGGTGAGAAAACCTGGTATGAGGATTAAGAGCTCAAGTAGACGAAGAGAATGGGACCGGTATCGAGCTCAATGGTGGTCGGACGGCGAAGAAATGGTCGGAGGAAGCTCCGGAGAGAGAGCATAATTTTTTTTTTTTTTATATCCTAACTATAGTTAGGGTGGGAGGACACGTGTCAATCGTCTATGAAGGTGGGCAGCAAATTTGTTCCATTTTTTTAGTGGCTTTGATAAAAAAAAAATGTTCCATACATTTACCTTTATCTTTATCTTTATGTTTTCCTTAACTTTTTTTGTTTTCAAAGGTCACTGTCATAAAATCAAAGCCAGTCCATCACTAGAAGTTTTGACATTAAATATACAACTTATTATGGAAGTTGTCATTGTCTTCCTCATCTCCATTGAAGCTAAAACAAATCTTCAACGAATTAACAAAAGCTACATCACTGATATCCGAATCTTCCATTTCAGAAGTAATTACTTGTTTTTTCAATTGTTCAAAAAAAAAAACTTGTTTTCTGCAAATATTTTCTTCAAAATCAGTTTAAATCTTCATATGTGCCTGATTTAGGATTTGTGCTTTCTAATTGTTTTTGTAGGAGGGGAAGAGCTTACCGAGCTTATTGGTGATTTTCAACGAATACACAAGTTTGAAGGAGCAAAGTTATTGGTAGACTAGTTTGGGTGTAGGGAATGCCGGATAAGTTTGGGTCTCTTGTAGGTATCATCCGAAGCCAATCCATTGATCCAATATAGTGCATAGGTGTTTGATAAAATGCCAATGAATTGAACATATAGAATGCTGCTTATGTTTACTAATAACTTCGATGATCTAAAGCACCAGTGTTTATTTTGTTGTAATTTATTGTGCCTCAAACATGTCACTAGCCAATTTTGTGAGCTAGTGCCTCAAACATGTCACTAGCCAGATCGGCCTCGTCTTCGTCGATCGATCCTCTCCGTTTTTTTTCAATCGGCCCAGATTCGTTCACCTCTCCGATTCATCATCTCGATCGGTTTCAGTCGGCCTCGTGGCCTCGTTCATCATCTCATCCGTGACGTCCTCCAGTTCTGATTGACCTCTCCTTCAGTCAAGCTGGCGTTGCTTTTCCCGATCGGTATCGTCCATTCCCGTCGACCTCCAAAGGCCTCCATTTTTCCCGATCAAATCCGACGTCAAGCCAATTGGCCTCATCCATTCCCGAGTAGTTTTTCTCGACACCGTTCTCGATCGGCCTCCGTCTACATCGGAGCCAATCTCGACCTACATCTGCGACTCGTCCACCTCTGCCTGTGACCGTCGCCATCACCCTTTTTCCGACCGACCTTGTCAACTCTGATCGGTTCGATCAGCTCGATCTCGACCTAGAGAAAACAAAACAGAAAAGGAAAAGAAAAAAAAAAGGATTTTAATTTTTTTTATAACCTGATTGGTATTTATCTTGCGCAGGAGAATGGTAGTTTTTACTGTTGTCTCACCTACTTTTTGGTCACCGTCAGACACTATTCCGTCCAATATTTTGTTTCTTTATAAATGAATGGGATGCAGCCAATGGCTGAGATTGACCCAATGCATAATATAATAGAGGAAGTGTGGCCCTCATGCAGAATAGTAGCATAGGTATATATATCCTTAGGTGCAGCCAAGAATTTTCGGTAACATAAATGAAAGCATTTAATAGAAAAGAGCATGCATGCTAGTAATCAGGGCTGGCCCTAGGAATTATGGTGCCATAAGGGCAACTCCAACAAGGGGAACCAATGGGGGTGCTATCCTATTTTTGACACCCAAATGAGACTTGGGTTCTCCAACAATGGATTTGAGGAGGGCTTGTCTAAAAAATATTAAGACTTGGTGCTATCTTCGGGCTCATATTTGTTCCAATTCTAGCACTGGGCTAAAATGAGACCGTAGACCCCACACAGAAATTAGGCTGGCCTAGCTCACTATGATGATTAATGACGCGCTGATGGAGGAGAGAGACTGTCGTACTAGCATGAAGGAGGCTGTGAGCTGCAATCAGGCGCATGCGAGTGGGGAAAGGAATTGTAGCTTAATTTGTTAGTCTTCTATGGGCCCAAATGGGTGACTTTATTCCCTTTTGACCGTTGGTAAATGCCAACATTAATAAACAGTATCCAAACTTAAGGCTGCTCATCACTTTGGTATCTGACTTTTAAAAACTATCATTTTAGTACCCAACATTTCAATCACGACCTAACTTTGATACATACCGTTACTAACTCCATTAAACTCAAGTCCACTTGACTTTTTTGCATGGGTAATTTCGTCATTCCATTATTCTCTCTCTCTCTCTCTCTCTCTCTCTCACGGAGAGGACTTTGTTATTGTTTTTCTTTCTTCTTCTTCTTCTTCTCTCTCATCCCTCTTTGCTCAATTCAAGCAACCACCATAACAGCAACAACAAAAAACCATCAAAGGTTCACCATGGCAGCTCCTCTGCCCCAATTCACCTACAATTTCAATTAATTAACAACAACCCAAACAACTCGGTCACACAAGCACCAGACCACACCAATTGGAATCCATCATCAACACCATAATCACAGTCACCGACGATACCACCGACGTCGATCCCATACTCACCACCGCATACTCATGGCGTCTTCACCGCCATGCCAAATCGAGTTGTGCTCACCTCCAACCGCCGCGTCTCTCTCTCGTGCCGCGCCTCGTCACGATCAGACCACCAATCACCATCGATCCTCCCATGTTCAGACCAATCCGGCGCCCAACTCACTCGGCAGCCGCATCGGACTTCCTCGGCCCAAACGGTGCTGCCGTTCTTTCCTCCCGCCGCTTCACCACACTGCCGGCACCGATCGATCGAACTAGCCCGGCCATGCTACTCACCAACGCTCTCTCTCTCTCTCTCTCTCTCTCTCTCTCTCTCTCTCTCTCTCTCTCTCTCTCTCTCTCTCTCTCTCTCTCTCTCTCTCTCTCTCTCTCTCTCTTATGGAGAGGACTTTTTATTGTTTTTCTTTTTTTCTTTCTTCTTCTTCTTCTTCTTCTCTCTCATCCCTCCTCTCTGTTCGTCTCTCTTCCCTTCTTCTTCCCTTCTTCTTCTCAAAAGTCACCAAACTTAATTAAGTAAACAACCCAAAAAAGAAGAAATCAGTCCCAAAAAAATATGAAGAAAAAGACGAAATTGACCTTGAGTTTACGGAGTTAGTAACAGCAGGTACTAAAGTTAGGTCGTGATTGAAATATTGGGTACTAAAATGATAGTTTTTAAAAGTCAGGTACCAAAGTGATGAACAGCCTTAAGTTTGGGTACTGTTTATAATAAAACCCCTTAATAAAAATCTAGTTTGGAAAAGAAAGATTTCCCTTATGAGCATTGTTGTCCATATTTGAAAGATACTCAGAAGTTTGGAAAAAAGCCAACAATGAATATGGGTAACTCGAGTTTTCCTACACTAATCGACTTGGACGAAGATGAAACACCCACGAATGAGGCCAATATAACCCCAACAAGGCAAATGATGTGGACGTAAAATACGTACACAAAATGCATTTAACTACTTGAATTGGGCTTATTCGAGAGCTGTTTTGTTATGTTTAATGTGTGTTTTCTTGTGAATAGGGAAAATGTGAATGAAATTGATAATTTGCACAAAAATGTGCATTTTGGAAGTTTTTAGTGCGAATCCGAAATTGAATTAAAAGTCAACCGTGACTTTTAGTTATCGAAATGACACCGGTCATTTTTGAATGTGGAACACATATATTGTACGAAGATTTCGAAAACCGTTTCGAATCCCGACAATTTGTCGGCGAACACCACAAATGGAGGCAAAACCACCACACACGGTGATAAAACACAAAATTAAATCTCCATATGATTTTCCCTTTATTTATATTTATATATATATTTATTTATTTATTTAATAATTTTTTGTTTTCTCTTCTTCTTTCACCGAAAGCCTTTTGGCTTATATTGATTTTTCTCCAACTTTTTGACTTTGCAGATGGAAACAAACCGCCGGCCGGCCACCACCCTTGCCGACATCCACCACCCACTTCCTTTCCTCCTTGGATTCTAGCTCCACGACACCACTTTCTCCGCTTCTTAATCATCAACCCAATCATCAATAAGCCACATGCACACAATCACAGAACCCATCTTTGTAACTTCACCGACACTTCACAAGCTCACAATCAAATCCAATCTCGTTCTCACCACCATGGCAGTCCAGAACAATAGTCTGCAATTGCTATCTGCAATCATCCAATTTCACGAGCCCATGCTCAGGATTTCAATCACATCATCACCATTGCAGCTTCAAATCATGTAAGGGCAAAATATTTGTTATTGGCTATTTCCTATTTGACAAAACCTCTTCCCTTGTATTAGCATTTTCTATGTATCAATGCTAGGTTATTTAAGGGATTAGGAATAATGGCTTAGGTTGTTCTTGCTCGAGATGGTTCGTGAAGACGCCTTTCTTATCCGGTCTTTTCTCCGGACTTCGATTTTTGTTCATCGAAGGTTTCGTTCAAGCATCTCAAGGTATGAATCATGCATATGCATTTCATACATTTTGTTTATGCTTAAATAGTAGCACAAATATCTTAGGTTTGCTAGAAATTAATTAAATTTCATTTGGTTAAGCAAACATTTATTTTTAAGATATTTTTCTGTTTTGCTACAGTGTTACTGTTCATATGAACAGTGCGATCGATCGCCTGGAATAGTGCGATCGATCGTCAATAGTACCGTTGGAGAATCTGCCCGTTGCGATTCAAAAATGTGTCCGTTGCTACAGTGGTACTGTTCATGAACAGTGACGATCGATCGTGAATAGTGACGATCGATCGCCCGAGCGTCTGTTTTGTTTTCTATAAATAGAATCCTTCGGTTTTCATTTGTTCTAACTCTTTCTACTCTTTGCCTATTGTCCAAAACGTCTTGAGAGAGTTTTCTGGTATTGTTGAGTGACCCTAGATCCATGTTATAGGCTCCTCACATCTTTGATGTTGTTGATTTAGTTATTGTTCCTTGTGAATAACTAAATCAACCCTTGAATCATATTCAAGGTTTGTCAATTCGGTTTGTTTGATTCTAGCAAGTGTTCCTTGTTTACTTGCTTGTGTCAAACGAATTGAATTCATTTCATTCACTCATACACACACACATTTGCATTGTTGGTGATGCTTGCGGTTGGAGGATTCACGTGGTGAAGTTCTTTCAATTGGAGCGGCTTGAGGTGGGAGCACTTGAAGAAGCATTTGGAGGCTACACAAGGTTAGAGCTGCCACTAGTCATAGGGTTAATAGTGTAGAGTTTGAGATTATGATTCCCCCTTGTATGTGTTTGCCAATTGGCGTTTTTCATAGTGTTACACAAGAGCGTGGGGTACGGCTCCCCTCCGGTTTTCCCTCTAGAGGTAGAGGTTTCCGGGTGACCATATCGTGTGTTGTTTGTGTGTTTGTGTATCTATTGTATTATGCTTAACTAATTAGCATATTGTATGATTGCTTATTTATATGCTATTGTGCTTAATTGATTAACATATTGTGTGCTTGTTCATACATTAATAGATATAGTCTGTGGTGAGCTATTGATGATGGTCACTTTGGGATTCTAGGTTGTACAATTGATTGTGCTTGTTGCATATATATTTGTTGTCAATTGTGAATTGCTTGTGCAATTGTTTGAACCTAGGTTGTTAGGTTGCGGAGAGATTAAACTTTTAATTTGTTCAAAGTTGTGTATGCTCTCCGATTAGTGTTTAGGACGACTACCGTTTATTGGGACTATTCCGTGCAACCGGAATTTCAAATCAACCTGCAATCAATCACATGTTCATCATCAAGTGCAATTCAATTCCACAAGCACCTGCACAAATCAAATCACCAACACAACAACACCCATGGCTTTTCTCTGTGCATCGTGAGCCCCCGCCACATCCAAAGACGGATCCGACAAGTTCCAACGTTAACTCCGCGCCATAGCTGAGCCTTCCACCTGCGCTTGAAAGGCAGTGTCCATTTTCATGGACACATCAGTAACATTTTCCCAAACCCGTTTATTTATTATATCTTATTTTTGTTTAATTTATTTTCGCATTTGAATATTTTATGTGAATAAATTTGGGAATTGTTATTGTGTAAATATTTGTTTTAAACTTTGTTTTATTATTTTGTGTAATAATTTAGGGTTTAGCCCTATTACTCTTGGTATTAGCTTTGGTTTATAATTTTTCGGATATTAAATGTTTGTTTGATTCATTGCTTTGTCATCGATAAATTGCTAGTTTGTTTATTGTGGTTGCAAACATAGTAAGCATGCTAGGGTTTTATTGCTATGAGTATATGTGGACCGCCATATCATCATATATTCTAGAAGTAGCAAATAGCGGTGTAAGCTATCGTTATATGAATCATCTTCTAGGCAATCAGAACGTACAACACCAGTGTTGAAGTTGCCTAGCGTTACTCGTTCTCTTTATGCTTAATGACTTCTTAATGTTGAATCTATGAGCATGTCATTCTAGGTTGCATTTTAGAAGCTAAGTTAGGGAGAACATGTCATGCACCTAACATATCAACTAAGAGAGAACAATAGATTAAGTGCAACATATCATTGGCTTAGTCTGAGTAACGAGATTTAATTGAAAAGAATCGAAGTTATAGGTTAACGTATCAAGAGTGTGTAATGTTTGTTGTACTATTTTTGTTTAGTTTAATTTTCTAAAAACAAAAATTCAAAAATATTTTCTTTTATTTATTTCTTGATTTCAATTATTAAAAAAAAAAACGAAAAACATCTTTTGTATATATTGTATATATTTGTAAATAAATTCTTTGTTGTATATATTATTTAATTTTCGTGATATAGATTAGCAAATAAAACAATCTCATGTGGGTAACGATCCCTACTTTCCTATACTACATTCGATATTCATATCACAGTAGCGTTTATCTTGAGGTTATTTTTGTGCATCTTTTTGGTGTGCGAAAATAATTATATCAGCAAGCACGCCTTTTCTTTATGCCTCTTGCATCTTCATGAAATGTTTTGTCTGCTGTCCTTGAATTTCTTATTGCTTGTACAAATGTCACCCATTTAGGATAGATACAATCAACTAGGTAATAACATTGGTCATATTGCCTATCAGCTACGTGGTAACTACTTGAGGAGCTTGACCAAGACAAACATCATCAAACAAAGGTGAACATCTAAGGACATTAAGATCATTAAGGGAACCTGGAAGTCCTAAGAAGGCGTGCCAAATCCAAGTATCGTAGGAAGCCACCGCCTCTAAGATGATTGTCGGTTTTCTTTTGAAGCCAATATAAAGTCATAACCATCCGTGAGATAGTTTTTTCATTGTCAGTGCACACAATTAAGGCTCTCGACCATTCCCGGGTTGATCGCAGATTTTTGGAGCACTTCACAACAGCAGTCGTCACAAATCTGCGGTGTTGATCGGCGGAGGTATTGCTGATGATACACATTCCAGATTGCTCTTGTGAAGTGCTCTAAAAATCTCAATGGCAGTTGATTATGCTATGTCTAGGAACTTATCAAAGACGTCAGCTGTAATGCCATATGTGAGCATCTTCATGGCGCATGTCAGCTTTTGTTCGGTGGAAAAGCCGACTCTCCCGGTAGCATCTCTTGTTTGGATACAATTTGGTCGTAGTTGGCCACGTCACACATCATCCTATCATCCTATCAAAGACCCAAGGTTGCATTCTAAATCACCTACGAAATATATTTGGTTCATACCTGCACAAATCGGTGAAGTATTGAGATTTGAGTCGTCGATCCATAATCTCTCGGTCTCTAGATAAATACTTACGACCTTCTGAAGAACCGCCACATTGTGATTCCTCATCTTCTTGAGCTCGGATGTGCATGCATGGCAATAGCAGACATCATCATGGATCTTCGATTTTTTCTCGCGGCTTCATCTTCTTGATCTTTTAGCAACCACTTCATTAATCGATTCATGGCAAATGAACCAACAATTAATATCAAAAGGAAAATATTATGGAGATTTGTAGGATGTGAGAGGTGTTTGTGAATTTGTGAGAGGTGAAGGTGACAATGACTCCATATTTATGGACGATTTGAAAGGATATCATCATATCAGATAAGACACGTGGCATAAATTAACCGTAATTTAGACAACCACTTCCAGTATGACACGTGGTAACAAAATCACACCCGAAATCAAGATAAAAAACTATATCTATACAAAATATCTTTTCAATAATTTCATTCTTTGTCATATACGTCGACACAACACGATAAACAAAATTTAATCTAAAAAAAAAACATTTTCATTAAATATTATAAAATAATAATTATTATTTTTTCATTCATAATAAAAATAAAATTTTGAAATCTTACTTTATTTAATTAAATTAACATATTTGTAATATAATATTCATTAACATTGTTATTATATTATAATTTCAATCAACAATAGTAAAAATAAAACATCACTAAAAAAAAAACCCTAGCCCCCATGAGAGTTTTCTCTCTAGTAAAACCCTAGCCCTCATGAGATTCTTCAATAGCGTCTATGTGCGCATCAAATCCAGTAGCACTTTCGTGTGCTATCCTCCTACCCTCTGGTTTCTTTCTATATTTTTTATTATGCAAATCATAGCGCCGTCAGCTATCGCTGTTGCGGTTTCCTATGGTGAGGATGGTTTTGGCCTCTCTCACTCACAAGGACGGCTTTGTCCGTCACGCTCTTTTCAGGCCTTTGGTGGTTATGCTCCTGCTGAGCCTCTCTTGGGTTCTCAAAGATGGTTGACATCTCGCTTAGATCTGATTTTGTTATCAGTTTTGTTGGGTGACAATCAAATTCAAGGATTCAAAGTCTGGGATCCAGGTGAGTTTTGGATGCTCGATTATGACGGCTCAACAACCTTGATGTTCCAAGTCAGCGACCTTATTACTGGTGCGGTGCTGCTAAAGTTTAACCTAAATCAGATTTTATTATTTGATTTGGGTCTTTTTAATTTCTTGTTTAAGAATAATTATGATCAATTGTGCAAGTTTCGATTATGGTTTTACTTTCTTTTTTCATGGGTTATCCTTGAGCTAGATTGGATTTATTGGTCTCAATGGCAATACTTGCCGGAATTTTTTTGTTGGTTGTTGACAGCAGTGATGCACGATGTATGTATTGTTCTAGGTTTTGAATCATTCATTAGAGTTCTAGGTTTAGACTCATCGATTTGGTCACTTATGTGGTCTGTACTGCTTCTTTTTAGGATGCCCATATTAAGGATTGTAATCCTTTATTGATTAGTAAAGTTTCTGCTTGTTTAAAAAAAATAGTAAAAATAAAACTCGTGTCTTATATTAATAGTGTTACAAGGAGGTGCTAAAATAAGGATATCACTCCCCAAATAGCACCTAATGATTGAAGTTGCCCTAAGCATCTAAAGACCAGGTCAACATGTTGCAAAAGTGGAACAAATATGTAATTTACATGTCATGCACTTATCAAGTCATTGACCATGTTACTGATTAACAAGGTTGAACTTGTTTGCACAAAATCATTATATGTGACTTCTAAAAAAAAAATCATTATATGTGACTTCTCATAATCCTTTCACATGTCACTGACGTTAGAACAATCCAGTTTTCAAACTCTGCACAAAATCTATTGTAATATTTTGCTCCTATTAATATAATTTCTATTTCTTTGCCAAAAAAAAAACTCTGCACAAAATCACATATTGTTCCCAAAACATGCATACATAAAAAAGTTCAAAAAAACTTGAAATAAATGGGTCAATTAATAGAAAATAATGAGTAATATAAAACTATCATAGATTCATAATATGAAACAAGACGAGAAAAACTGAGTAATAAAAATATCCAAACATATTTCATTTATTAAGAAGTCGATTACAAGTAGAATAAAATCAAACTTAAGGTGTATAAAGGATGTAAAATTGTAAACCTACGTTATTCTTAAAGAAACAATCTGAGGACAAGAGAACCTCTAATCATTTGATCTTCTTGATATCCAACGTGATGCTACATTAGAACTCCATTTGTATGTAACATAAATACTTGTGATCCACAACCACTCAGGAACTGTTGCACATCGTTAGATGAGGCAATTCCAATAAACTATTTCTAAGTTCATCGTAGGCAGTGAATCTTTGCTTTTCTTGATTTATGCGGATTGACTTAATCGAGTCTCAATTGGAAAGGGAAAACCGAGGTTTTCGGGTGGCTCGTGAATATATAGGTACTATCCTCATACTTGTGCGATGCACGTGTTGATGCACGTGTTATTTATGAAAGGGAGAAAAAAATATATAATTAAATTCAGTTTACCCTCTTGAGGTTTGGGTCACAAATCATGTTAGTTCCTGAGGTTTTAATTTCATCAGTAACACCCCTACACTTTCAATTTTGATCAACCGTGACCAAAATTTAACCTACCGTCCAAATTAGATGTTAAAAAAAATTCTCATGATAATCATTTAAAATGGTTATTATGGTAAAAATAAAACCAAAAATATAAATATAAAAGAAAAAAAAAGGGAAAAGTAGGTGAATGGAAAATTTCATATTCTTTTGGATTAAATTAAATTTACCTCCTTGAGGTTTAGGTCAAAAATCATGTTAGTCCCCGAGGTTTTAATTTCATCGGTAACACCCCTACACTTTCCATTTTGATCAACCGTGACCAAAATTTAACCTACCATCTCTTCTTTCCGAGCCCTTTTCTCTCTCTCTCTCTCTCTCTCTCTCTCTCTCTCTCTCTCTCTCTCTCTCTCTCTCTCTCTCTCTCTCTCTCTCTCTCTCTCTCTCTCTCTCTTCCCTTCTTCTTCTTCGGTACTCCTCAGGCCCTCTTTTTTTTTTCTCCTCATCCTCTTCCCCTCTCTCTCTCTCCACCACTGCTTCCTCCATTGCTAGAGACACCACCACCACCGCAAACACAGATCGCACAATCAGCACCACCACCACTAAAGCCTCAACCTCATTAGACTCATCCTCCTCCAAATACCAAGAAGCAAGAATCCAATCCCTCTCCGTTATCTTCCACCGTCATTGGCGCCACCTACTCGGCCTCTACGGACGTAACCTACCCAACATCGCCGACCCCCGAGCGCGTGGCCATCACGGTCTCCTCCCTCGGCATCTCCTCGCTCCGCCTCGATGCTTCCGATCTCGCGCTCGTCCACACTTTCCTCTACTCCAATACCACGTTCCTCCTCACCATCCCCAACCCGTTGGTCCCGCCGCTCGCCGCCAACTGCCCCAACGCGCTCCGGTGGCTCTGCACGCACGTTGTCCCCTTCTTCCAGCGCACCAAGATCTCCGCCATTTCCGTCGGAAACGACCTCCTCGAAGCCAGTTCGGAGTTCTCGCAGTTCCTCATCCCGACGATTCGGAATGTCCACTTGGATCTCCTCAACCTTGGGATCCCAAGATCGCGGTCTCCACCACTTTCTCATTTGTCAACGTTGTTACGACGCCGTTTCCGCCCTTCGCCGCTTCCAATCCTCCGATTTGAACCATTAGAGAGAGAGAGAGAGGAGGAAAAAAAGGGCTGGGGAAGAAGAGACGACATTTTTTTTGGCATTGTCCACGTAAGCTTTTAACGTCCAATTTGGACGGTAGGTTAAATTTTGGTCACGGTTTATCAAAATTAAAAGTGTAGGGGTGTTACTGATGAAATTAAAACCTCAGGGACTAACATGATTTTTGACCTAAACCTCAAGGAGGTAAATTGAATTTAATCCAAAAAAATATGAAATTTTCCATTCACCTACTTTTTTTTTCTTTTATATTTATATTTTTGGTTTTATTTTTACCATAATAACCATTTTAAATGATTATCATGAGATTTTTTTTATTCAAAATGGTATTTGTGGCAATCTAAAAATTGGTGAAACCTTTGACACCAAATTATCTTCTGGCTTGCCTTTATATTAGTTAAACTAATCGATCGAGAAAATTGCCTATAGATACAAAACCTTGATTATCCAAGCCATGAGGTGATTGTCCTTTTTTAGAAAGAGAAAATTCATTCATGAAATAACATATTACAGCACAACGAAATGACCAGTTGTGACCACAATGCCACTACACACATTTCTATCAAGAACTATAGTTCCAGATCCATTACTAAAAATAATGACATCCATGAGCCTAATGGGCCCAACCCCTAACCCAAATTATCCTTATTAGAGTGATTTGTGACATGCTAAAAATTGCGCATCAATTTAAAAAAAAAACTCTATCGGTAGTATAGAATAAGTATGGATCGTTCACAACGAGGATCTAGGGACCTAACAAATAATTGTCACAAGAATTAAATAAAATAAAGAATTATTATTAACAAGTATAAAGAATATATATATATACAAAATTAAATAAACTATACAGTATCGTCTTTATTTACAAAAATATACAATATATACAAAAGTGTTTTTTTGGGGTTTTTGAAATTGTTTTGAAAACAAGAAATAAATAAAAAGAAATATTTTTGGATTTTTATTCTTTTTGAAAATATATAAAATACAAACAAGTATTGAATTGAAAATTTAACCAACTCCCTAGCCATGAAACCGAAATTAACATATGTGGAATGCCGAAAAGTCGGTTATCACCCCCCAAATAAAACATCTCTACGAAAATTAACCCCGTGAAAGCACTGACAGGCTAACCAATTAAACCCGTCATCTTAGTCTAGAAAGATAGGTAATCAAACCATGTTTCACGCATAGAAAAGAGTTGTTAATTAAAGTGAACGACCCATTATGGAAAAGTTCATATGTCCGCAATCCTTTTTATTTGACACCGATATTTGTCCAAAGCCTTTACTACTCGTGAATTAAGTTTCCAAAACTATTAGGTGAATTGTAATCCCTAACTCTAGCTCCAATTGTATGCAAATATTATAAGTATCGACCCCTATAACATAAACATATAAAAGTTTTCTATAATTCAGAATCAAATAAACAGAAACACATAAGCTGCTAGAAGAATTAACAAACCTCGACTCAAAACAAAATAAAAATAAAGTTTTAAACAAATATTTACACAGTAACAATTCCCCAATTTATTCACAAATATTTAATTGCAGAAAATAAATTATAATAAATAAACGAAGTTTGGGAAAAATGTTATTGTTGTGTCCATGAAAATGGACACTGCCTTTCAGGTGCAGGTGGAAGGCTCAGCTATGTAGATCGTAAATTTGGATGTGGCGGGTGCCCTTAGCAGTTGGACGTGAAATGGGCTTTTGGGCATTGGGCCTGCAGAGGGTCAAAGGCGGGTCAAAGCCCAAGTCAGATTTTGACTTTGACTTGGACTTTGACATTTATTTCTTTTTCTTTCTGGACTTCTCTTTCTCGATCTTCTTTCTTCTTGTTTTCTTCTAACCCGTGCAGACCTCTTATTCTTTTCTTCCTCATTGTTGCAGGGCCGGCTGGAGAAGGCGACGGCAGCAGTAGGTGAGGGGAGGCACGGCCTGAGTTCGTCGGCGTCGGCGCACGGTCTCGGCCCTGGAAGCGCGGAGGTGAACCAGATCGGAGAGCACGGGCTCTGAGCATTGGTGGTGGCATCAGGGATGGAGGATCGGCGACGTGGATTGGGATGACGGCGTCGGCATCGGCGTCTTGCTGTTTAGGACTTCTGGGCAATTGGATTGTCGTGGAAGACCGTTATCGCTGAGAGGTGGAGCGACGATTGCAGAGAGAACAAAGAGCACGCCGGCTGATTTCTGGGCAGTGAGCTCGATTACGGGCTCTGTGATGGTGAGGATGAGAGAAATGAAATCCGAGATGGGCTCGGGTCTGGGCTCTGGAACGCCGGTGAAACCTTGGGTGGTGTTGTGTTGGTGAATTTGGCAGAGGGCTGCCATGGTGGTGGTGGCGTTGGGCTTGTGAATCTGGAATTGAGAATTCCCATGGTTTCTGTGATTGTGAAGCTGCTTTGATTGTGATTGAAGGCTCTGGGTTTGTGATTAATCCTCTGCAGAAGCTCCTCTTAAATAGAGAAGGGAAGGGGAGCTCGGTGGTGTTGGTAATGGTGGAAAAAGTAGGTGAAATGGACTGTAGTTGGTGGTGGTGGAATGGGTTGGTGATGGTGGTGGAGGAAGTAGGTGGCCGGTAGCAGTGGAGCTGCAAAAATAAAAAAAAAAACAAAAATAAAATAAATAAACAATTATAAAAAATAAATATAAATATAAACATGGGAAAATAAAATGGAGATTTAATTTATGTTTCGCCACCGCGTGTGATGGTTGCGCCGCCTTATGTGGTGGTTCGCCGATAAATTGTCGGGATTCGGAATAATCCGAAATCGTCGTACAGTGTCTGTAATCCACTTCCGAGTGATGACCGGTGTCATCAGGGAAAAGTCACGGTTGACTTTTAACATTTTCGGAATGCGCTGAAAATTTCCAAAATTCACTTTTTATGTGTAAATTAGCATTTTTCTCATATTTTTCTTAAAAACACAAAAACAAACATTAAATAGACAAAACAGCTTTCGGAAAAGCCTAATTCAAGTAATTAAAGGTACTTTGTGTACGTATTTTACGTCCACATCAATTTGTAAGTATTTTACGTGCAAATCGTATTCTTAACTACGAGAGTTAAGCTACTCCAAAGGTCGTTTGTGACATTTAACTTGTGTTTTCATGTTTTTAGGTCATTCACAAGAGTTGAGGTCATTTGGCTTAAAAATGATCATTTCGGGACCAATTGGAGCACTTTCGAGAAAATGACAAAAGTCAACCGGGCTCACACGTGGTCAACTCCGAGGTCAAACCCGAAGGCATCACATATCAATCTATCCATGAGTTCCCAAGATCACAAGAAGAGTCCCCTTTGATGGATTGAGATATTTGGGTGGTAACTTTAAATTTAAATGAGAGACAAGACATTCAATGCTCAAAACATTATTTGTCTCTTAGCCTATGGTCCCAAATTTAATCCTTATGGTCCCCAAAATCTGTCTCTATTGTCTCTACACACCATTTTGTCCCTTAGGCTTCCTTCCAAATGTGTAGCATCTTATTTTTGGACCCTAGGATCATTTCTCTTGAATCCAAACCCTTTAATTAACATCATATATATGCTTAACGCTTCCCATTCTAGAAAAAAAAACCCAGCCACCACCATTCATTCATTCATCCAAAGGAACCAACCCTAGACATTCACCAAGAACACTGAACAAAACAGTCCAGTTTTGTTCTTCCATTTTCACCCCCTTCCACTACTCCAATCATTTTCCTTCCTTCATGAACGTTGTTCCTAAGGCATCTATTTATCTTAGGAACTAAATTTCACCACCATTCTACCATCATTTCACCATGTTTCAAGCTCCACAGCTGAAAATTTGTCAAGAACACAAGGAATTCGGAAACTTGGAGAAGAAAAAGCTTGGGAGTGAAGAGGAGTTTAAGAGGGGGCTGTCATCTATACTTGGAGTCACCAAGAAGCTGCTGGTCATCATCCCTTGAGAATTTCTTAATCCTACTCTAGTTGTTTTTTGTATTCATGTTTCCATTCTTGACAATATTGATATATTTTCATGAACATGCATGTGTGAGTAGTCCTTTAAGATTGGGGACTAGGGTTGTATGCCCCAGTCCATAGTCCATTGATAATGAATTTATGACACTTGATGCTAATGCATGTTGGCTGATTTTTGGATATGTTTATTGTCTATTTGTGTTAGATGCTTGCTTATGAATATGTCAAAATTCATGAGCATGTACGTGTTTAATTTATTTTGATGTGAGTTTGTAAGTTTGACAACCTTATTTACTCTAGACAAATGACATGAACATGATGAGTATGAGAATGAGTATGAGGCTTACCTTGTTTAATTTCCTAAGTCTTGATGCTTCAACCCTCCATTCTTTTGAGAATGAGAGGACTAATTCATTGTGGACCTTAACTGACACAATAGTTATTATAGAAGATGGTTCTAGAAATCGGATACAAAAATTGATCATTTTATCAACTAGATTTTGTGAGTTTGTTCTCTTGATGCATGATGCTTCAACCCTTCATTCACATTTGAATGCAAGGACTAAACTTTATGACCCTAATAAGGCATAAAACTATCATAGATTGCAAAACACATGTGCATAACATTGTATATATGGACTGTGGGGATTGATTCATAAACTTTTCTCAACATGTACTTACATTGGGTTATCAATTTGTCGGATATGGATTAGAGTTAACCCGAAACCCCAATCGTCTTCATTACTTGATCACAAACACATTTTTGTTGGGCTTGTCACCTCAACAACTTTGAAAGCTATCAATCACATTCACTTGTTTTCCTAGATTAGTATTGTTACTTTAGGTTGCTTCTTTGGTTACAAGTCACTCAGGAGTGACACACTTTGAACACCACACCCGTATGCATTGCACATACTACACTTCTAGGTACATAGTCCATCTCTTGTCACCTCACATCTAGTGCTAGTATTCATTGGCTACATTACATTACCAATTGGGATCTTGGGCCTTCCAATCCCTTGGGTACGACAATTCCCCGGTCTTAATCTATACATCCACATATTTTTGATATTCGTAAAGACACTTGCACTTATGAGAAACCATATAAATGACACGTCATAGAGCATGTTCACCAAGGGATTTTAAGCCTGTTGCCACACATATGTAGCCCCAAAAAGTAAAAAAATAATAAAAACCCAACTTGCACCCATGATTTCTAGCCCAGTCCAAAATTGACCTAGGGCAATCCTTAAGGCAAAACTAGCCCCAAGACTTGACCTAACTGTTAGGTGACAACCTCAAAAAGTGGTAGACCCTACATAATTAAATCCTCACTTTTCCAGATTTCTTTCTCACGTGGGGCTATTTTTTTTGGGTTAATACCCAAAATAGTATCTGAAGTATCATAGTTTGGACCAATTGGTACTGAAGTATCAAAATAGACAATTTGGTACCTATAGTTTTCCACCGTCATCCAATTTGGTACTTCCGTTAAAATTTCTGTTAAGTTAGTCAAATTACAAGGGTAATTTCGTACTTTCCCTCCAAAAGATATAATATTGTCCTAAAAAAATAATTATTATTAACACACCTTTGTATTTTTAAATATAATTTTTCTAAACAATATAAGAGATTTATGAATGATTTGTATAACAAAAATAAATTAAAAAAAATACAAAAATGTGTGTTAATAATAACATAAAAAAATTGTACCCTTAATAGATGAATTTTATAAATATATAATAGTGAAAAGATGAAATTACCCCTTAAATTGTACCAACTTAACTGAATGTTTAACAGAAATACCAAATTGGGTAACGGAGGAGAACTATAGGTATCAAATTGTCCATTTTGAAACTTCAGGTACCAATTGGTTCAGACGGTGATACTTCAGGTACCATTATGGGTATTAACCTTTTAAAAAAAAAATTGGATTATGGGAATATAGCTATTAGGTGAAGCACCAAATTTTTTTGCAGCAATATAGCCTAATCAATATAGCAATATAGCTGTTTGGTCAAGCTCTAGAAGTACCATCATATGTGGCCATTGCAGTCTTGGAAGGCAAAGAGTACGTTGGCCTTGTCAGCTTGGTCAATCTCATCTTCAACAATCAACATAAGAGATCTTAATTCTTGTATTGAAATAGGAGTTTTCTTGGTCCTAATTATGGTTTTAATGGTAGCATATGCGGAGGGCAAACCTTGAAGAACTGACACTTGTACGTCGTCATCAGCCATAGAAACTCCTACAACAGCCAGTTGATCACAAATTAACTTGACTCGAAGTAAATACTTGTCAATAGAATCTGAGCCTTTTCGAATGTATGTTGTATAAGGAGGTCTTGAGATGTAGTATGTTAGACCTTAAAACACTAGCATATTTCCCTAGAAGTCTTACTGCCAACAACGAAAGAGAGAACATCACTAGATAAAGTAGCTGCAAGTATAAACATGACGACATAATCGTTCTGCTCCCAATTCATGTACTTCTCTGTCACATCACACTCAATCCCATCATTTGCTCTTATCATGTGTTGTGAAGGACAAGGGCATGAACCATCAATATATTGCAGTAGACCACAACCTTTTAATAGTGTCTCTAACAGAAACTTCCATGTTACATAGTTAGAGTTGTCTAATTGTACGATGATTATATTACAGAAGTTGGACAATAGAGAAACACGTAACTCAGTGTTCATGATTCACAGAGGTAACATATAGAAGCTGGAATATAGAAGCAACTGAAATATCTGTCTTGGAAGATAATCAGACAACGTACTATTAGTCCAAAACTTGAGAATCTCCAAATGCCTTATATGTCAAAATCAAAGAAATGCTTCAAATTTCTCCAAAAATGCAGGAACACAAATCAATTATCACATTATGCAGGTCACCAACTTCTATCACATATGCAAAAAGAACTGGAAGAAGAACCGAAGTGACAAACCCCAAAGACGTCCAATGATCTTCAATTAACCATCAATATATAAAACAAATAATGCTTCAAGCCCTCATAGTAGCCATAATTTTGTCAAACTGACTGCCCAATTACCAAGAAATCATAATCCAAACAAACTTGCTGAACTATTGATGATTGTAAATAGAAAAATCTCTCTTGGCTTTCAATTTTCTTCCTTCATATATAAACTGTAAAAAGCTGGCTTAAAATCAAGAATCAACACTTTCACCAAGCTTCTTGCAATAATAGCAGATAATCATACTAATCACCAAGTTTCATGATGTCCAATATGACCAAGAAAATTGAAAGTAGTTTCAACAACTCACTCAGTTGAGCAACAAGGCAATGAACTTCCAGGGTATTTAGAAGCAGTAGATTGACAAATTGTAGCTAGCTAAATATTGATTTCTTTCATAAATTTCATCTTTCTCCTGAACTAAATGCAAGAATTCCCAAATGCAAGGGTTTATAACAAAATTCACAGCAAGACTAGAGTACACAAAACACATAAACTGATATGAGAGTACATAGCTGTTGTGGACCAAATTACAGAAATCTTGGACTGAGTATGAGAGTACGAATCCTTGAATGAACAAACCGAAGAAATAGTTGAGCTTCCCAAACAACAGAACAAGTAATTGTGGTCTCTGTTCTACATAATTGAAACCCTCGTTACCACAATTGATCGAGAAAGACAAACAAAAACCACAATACGAGACCAAATCTAGTAGCAACAAAACAAATCCGAGACAGAAACCAGCAAGAATAACATAAAACACACTCCAATTGCAACAATTACAACTAGAGAACTGCAATAACCACAGACGGACTACAACCACAACTTCGAAATACCAAAACAATTACATAGACGAGGAAACTTAGCTGAACCACACCACGCGGCAAAGGACGAACAGTCACCGAGATGAAGAACAAATAAAGGCTCGGATTGCCATGACTTTGATACCATGTTAGAAGTAGACCAAAACAGAGAGAAAAACTCAAAGAAAACTTGAAAAGAAGAAATAGAGTTGCATAAACCGTAATGAGTTTGTTACATCTGGAAAATATATATGCTATGGTAGAGACATGTGCAAGGCACATGACATAAATACAATGTCAAAATCTATACCCAGATACCCTTAGAGCATCTGCCACCGTATGACATATATGGCTCTATATTTAGCTTACCAAAATGGAATATTCCATGGAATATTTCATCAGCCATATTTGCCACTCCCACCATATGGCATAATTGTAAGCCATATTTGAATTCATAATTGTAAGCCATATTTACCACTCCTATCGGCCATGTGTTTCAATGTATTTTCTCCGAGAAGGTTTTAATGTGGTCATTATTTATTATTGTACTTTTTATAATTTAATAGATTATTATTTTTGATGAAAAGATAAGTTACAATTATGTATTAAAAAAATTTCGACCAAATATATTCAATATTAGGCTCAAATGAAATATCTCGTTGAGATCTTTGTAACCATATAATTTTTATTATTAAAAAATTTATAAGTATAAACTTTGATGAGAAAAAATATAAGTAGGTAAAAACAATTAAGAATACAAATGGAATTTGATTTTTTTTTAGGGGAAATGATAAATCCATTGATTAAACATCATTACAATCAGAAAATAATGCTCCCTCCAACATGGGAGGAGTTACAGTGAAAAACTCAAAATCTCGACCTAGAACATAGGCCTCCCTAGCTAAAAGATGGGCCACCTTGTTAGCAGAACGCTTAACATGATGGAGAGTAGCAGCAGACGCTGCAGTGAGAAGAAAACCCAACTCTGACGACTCAAGAGAACCTGAGTACAAAGCTTGAACAAGGACCAAGCAATCTGTTTCAACAACCAAAGGCACAAAGTGATGAGAGTGAGCCTCTCTAACCCCTAGCAAAAGTGCCAGCAACTCACCGTGACTAGCAGAGGAAACAGACGAGATATAGGCAGTGAAACCACCTAAAAAAATGCCACTGGAATCACGAAAAATGCCTCCCAAACCTGCAGCCCCTGTAGCCTGATGAAAAGATGCATCGACATTCAATTTAATATACCCAAGATGAGGTTTCTTCCAGCGTGGCTGAGTAGTTGGTTTCTTCCAGCGTGGCTGAGTTGTTGGTGGCAAACCCGAAGAAAAAACATGAGCAACTTTATACTCCTCCCACCAACCTAAAGTCGAAGGCACAATCTCCCCTGAAGTTTTTGACTCCGCCTCCCAAACCATGGAATTACGATTTCTCCAGATAGCCCAAATCATTATGAGAAGAATAGAAAAAGACGGTCTGGATAAAAGAGTCACCTGATCAAGTAACCATTGCTGGACATGAGAAGTAGGACTGGCAGAAGGTAACAACGCAATAGGCGCCTGAGTAAGTACCTCAGAAGCAGTCTTACAATCCCGAAGAGCATGCAAATGTGTTTCAACCTCCTCATCACACAAAGGACATTGGGTTTTGATGGGTGCAGATTTATGCTCTTGCAAAACACCAAATTTCAATGTAGTAGAAGATGGTAAGTACGGATAAGTTAAACGGGGAAGTGCTTTAATTATGCCTTAAACAATAAAACTAGATTTGTCACTAATCTAGAATTTCAACAATAAGAAATATATACTAAATGAACTATCACAAGAGTACAAATAAAATATATAGATATGATTATAAGAACGTAAAAATTGTAAACAATAATATAGAGAAGGTTAGGGCTCAAGTATCCACCACTAGTCTTCCTCCTAATTAATCAATACATGTATGAAACAAATCCGATTGATGATGATGAAGTTTGCCAACTTAAATTGATTGATCGTCCTCTTTAAGCCATTGATTTTCCTAAGCAACGAATTATTGATTGGTCGTCCTTTAATTCTTTTCGAACTCAAGGGATCTAGTTTGGTATCTTGCATGTCACCAACATACCCTCTAGGTTGTTCCTTAAGTAAGCATATGCACTATGAAAATCGACAAACACATAAATCCTAGAACATGATATCTATTCTAGTTATTCATGGTGATTAATTCCAAAAGAACTCATTATCTAAGTTCCCCTTGTTACAAATCATAGGCCCAAGACTCAGTCATCTAAATTGACCTATGTAACAATATCAATTGTAGAGTTTACACTATGGTAGCTAAGCATAAAATAAACTCAACAAGATTGGAAAGTAAATAGAAATTAACTACTCATCATCAACAACCATCAATGGATCAAACATGCATAGATTAATTAGAATTCATGACTAGGGCTTCAACCGAAGACCATAAAGAAACTTAGCTATAAATGAAATACATAAGGAATGAAGAAGAGAGGGAGAAGAAGAAGAAGAGAAGATTTGATGTTCTCTTGGTGTCATTTTGAAGAAAGACTTGCTCTCCTTATATAGTCTCTTGGAAATGAGAAATATGTCATGGCATATGTCATATTTCACTTCCAAAACTTGAAATGGAAAATGACTAAGCTTCCCTTTACTCTTAGTGCAGCATTTACTCATGAGTGAAGTTACTATAGCTTGTCTTAGAGTGATAGTGGTGGTGTCCTATCTTCATCATGATCATGACAAGCTTGGCACCAAGTTTCACCTCTACCTAACTTAGGTAAACTTCAAATGACTTCACCTCCACAAAATTATATTGATCATGTACATCAGCCCATGAAGATGTTCTTTGGGCTAGTCTTGTGTCTTATGGAGGATGCATGAGTAATTCAAACCCAACAAGCCCATCATTTGTTCTTAGGAATTCTGCTCCAGCTTGACCTTTCCCCCTTGTGAAGGGCATATCTCCGTGGATACGTATCATAATTGAGTGATTCCAGTTGCATTTGAAACTAGACTCACAGGGCTTGATCTGGAGAACTTGAAACATAACTATGTCGGTCTAAAACATTTTCTACAAGCAATCAAAGTCCAGTTCCAGAACGTCCGTGCAGCACCGAGTATTACTCACTTGAGACAGAATTCAGGGAGATCCAACGGTCTGAAGATAGTGAAACTTGATTAGAGAATAGCAGATACACAGAGGTACTGTGTCCATAAATTAGAAATCAAACCAACGGATAGATGCAGAGAAATTGGCCTCCCAAGTCGACTGATCTGCCCAGGCAGAAGGCTAAGTTGTTATCCGAAAATCTCTTGTGCAATTTATTCTCTTTCCATCTCCTTGTCTTGCTTGGAATGTCTTCCTTCATCCATTTTATTCATTTTTATTCCAAAACACCTATAAACATGAAAACAACATAAATAGCTCGAATAACAACTAACTAACAAAGGAAATCTAGGGAATTCGATACAAATAAGTATACAATTGTACTCCTTATCAGGTATCAACATCAATACCTCGCTCACTCAATCTTCCCCTTGTGGGCAAAATATTAGCACAAGCCTTCTAGACACAAATTTTCACTTTACCTGGAACTTGAGCAGTCCATATCCCATTCCACAAAGCTGCACTAGGATTAGGAGCGTCAGAATCCTCAGAAAGAATCTGAGCACGGGCCACATGATAGGCTGACTTTACAGAAAAACGACCTCTCTTATCTGCACCCCATATCCAACGATCTTCATAGGAATTAGAGCTTAAAGGAAGAGATGTGATCTTGTTAACTATATGAGGAGGAAATAAATCACCCAATAATTGCAGATTCCAAACACCAGGCTGTATCAATAGGTCAGAGACAAAATGAACATGTGAAGATGAGAAAGGTGCAAGGTCCTCTGGTGGAAGCCATGGATCATTCCAAACATGAGTAGACAACCCATTCCCAACATGACGTCTAACCCATTCCCAACATGACGTCTAATACATGCTCTTAAAATCTCCCTTTCATGTAAAATGCTCCGCCAAGCATACGAAGGAGAATAGCCTGTTGCAGCATTCCAAAAAGAAGTAGTTGGAAAATAAATAGCCTTAACAAGACGACACACCAAGGAGGTAGGATTCTGTAGAAAACGCCATCCCTGTTTGGCAAGCATAGCCAACTTAAATGCAAAGAGATGTCGAAAACCCATGCCTCCCATGGATTTGGGTTTACATAAAACATCTCAAGCCTGCCAATGCATTGCCCGTTTATCCTCTGTTCCACCCCACCAAAATTGAGCACACAGTTGATGAAGGTCCTGACAAAGAGATTGGGGAAGGAGATAGCAATTCATAGTATACAGTGGCATAGCCTGTGCTACTACTTTTAAAATCTCACGGCCTGCACTACTCAGTAGCTTAGCCCGCCAGCCTGTAAGCTTCTTAGTCAAACTATCTTTCAAATAAGCAAAAGCTTCCATTTTTGATCTGCCCACATGGGTTGGGAGACCAAGGTATTTCTCATGCCCAGAGTTTGCCGCAGCTGAGTCTCTACATTACCACTAAACACAACACTACTCTTTTGTAAATTGATCTGTTGGCCAGAAGCACGCTCATAAACCTTTAGAATATGCTGAATTACTAAGCAATCTTGCGAAGTAGCATTGACATAGAGCAAACTATCATCAGCAAAAAGAAGATGACTAATAATAGGAGCTCCATCACAAACCTGTAATCCAGTTAAGGAGCCAGTCGAAACATGATGAGAAATAAGAGCAGATAGACCCTCCGCACATAAAATGAAGAGATATGGAGAGAGTTGATCGCCTTGTCAAAGCCCTCGGCTAGGAACCACATGACCCCGTGGCTCCCCATTTATAAGAAAAGAATAACGAACAGTTGAGAGACAAAACATGATAAGCTCAATCCACTCCTTATCAAAACCCAGCCGTTGCATTAAATTAGAGAGAAAATGCCACTCCAAACGATCATAGGCCTTACTAATGTCCAATTTTAAAGCATAAAAATCTTCTTTTCCACGCCGGAGATTATGCATATAGTGAGCCAGTTCCGAAGCGACCAAAGTATTATCAGAAATAAGGCGATCCGGAACAAAAGCACTTTGTTCAGGAGCAATAATATCAGGTAAGAAAACTTTCAATCTGTTAGCCAAAACCTTAGAAACAATCTTGTAAATGACATTGCATAATGCAATAGGCCGGAGCTGTGACATATCTTGGGGTTCCTTGACCTTGGGTATGAGAACGACTTGAGTGAAATTTAGATCATGCGGCATATCTCTAGTAGTAAGAAAATGGATAACAACATTGCTAACATCTGTGCCAACCAAATCCCAATACCGTTGAAAAAAGAAAGGAGACATACCATCCGGCCCTGGGGCTTTTGACGGATGCATCTGAAATAAGGTTGTCTTAACCTCTTCCATAGAATAGGGAGCTCTAAGAGATACGTTCATAGCCGGAGTAACACGAGGCTGAATACACTGTAAGACCATATTATGGGCAACAAAGTCTTGGCTACCCCCTTTAAAAATTTGTTGAAAGTAATCAAGGACCACCCTCTCTAAATCTTCCTTAGAAGATTCCCAAACACCATTACAATCTCGCAGGCCTTTGATCAAATTTCTCCTCTTCCGATTAGAAGCTTTGTTGTGAAAAAAAACTAGAATTCCTATCACCATCTTTGAGCCAAATGGCTCTCGAATGCTGTCTCCAATATGTTTCATCAATAGAGATCAACTCATTAAGCTTACTAGAAAGACGAACCTTCTCAGCTTGGTCCAAAGGATCATACGGTCGTTGTAGCAATTGTTGCAACTGAAGTCGAGTAGCCTCCAACTCTTCTTTTCGATGCCCAAAAACTGCTCTATCCTAAGTCAAAAGCTGAGACCCCGTGTCCTTTATTTTTCTACAAGCTTGCAACATGGGATTACCAAGTTGAGGTTGTGCCCAAGCCGCCTCTACAACTTGAGGAAACAAAGAATGAGAAACCCAAATCTCTTCAAACCGAAAACGTCTCCGGCGTCGATAATTCACAACGGGTTCAGACCGAATTTCCAACAACAAAGGGATGTGGTCTGGTCTACTAGGAGCCAAGTGCACCACACGGGAAAAAGAGAAAGCCTCTTGCCATGCTTGAGAAGCCAAGCCTCGATCGAGGTGTTCCTTGGTGCCAGAATTACTCTAAGTAAAATTACCTCCAACTGCACCCAAGTCTTCTAGGTTACAATCAGAAATAACAGTACGAAAAGCCTGCATTTGAAGATGATTTCGCAAAGGGCCTCCTGATTTCTCATTCGAAGACATGATTTCATTAAAATCACCCATCACGACCCATTTGTCCGAGGCCGGCTGATAAAGAGAGCGGAGAAGATCCCAAGAGACATGCCGCTGACCTGTTTCTGGGTGTCCATAGAACCCAGTAAAACACCAAGAGCCAACACCAGGAGAGAGGACATCAACGTCTATGAAGAAATAATCAACCTTGCGAATCTGTAGCGTCACAGAATCATCCCAGAGAAGAGCAACCCCTCCAGACTGATTGATACGATCAAAATGAACAATATGCGGGAAGCCCAGAGCCTTGGGAAGAGTCTCGTGCTGCCGCTTAGTACAATGAGTTTCGCTCAAGAACACCAAATGGACTTGATGTTTATGGAGAAGGAGTTTTAAAACATGCCGCGTCTGGCGATTAGCAATACCTCGACAATTCCAGGCGAGGAAATTTATGATAACAAAAAGAATCCAAGAATTGGAGACCTTCAATCACACAGTGAGTGTGAAAATTGCAAGGAAAAAACCTAGATAGGGTAGAAACCCTAGCAGAGTGTTTTCCTACTAAATTTGATGAAGTTAGAACCTAGATGAGGTTGAAATTATTTTGATGAAGTTAGAAGGGCAAAAAATGAAATGAAATAAGATATAATAAACAAATATTTAGATTTGACTTATCACATTTGAAAGCCAAATATGGCTTACAAACACATGGAACGACAAATATAAAGGTAGGCTCCACCAACTATGGCATACGATGGGAGCACCACATATCCCAAATATAGCTTTTTGCCTTACGGTGGCAGTTGATCTTAACACATTACAAATTGCATCTTGTATTCTTATATATATATAGAGTTTCTTATTTATAAATAAAATACATCTTATTTTGAGCATTTTCCTTTTATTTATTGTTTTACTTAAATACAGCCCACATTCACCAAAGACTGCGCATTTCCTTTCCTACGATTTTCGGGTCGGGTCATCTCGTTATCGCATGATGCTTTTCTTAACAGTAGTCGGCGTAGCGTAACCGTAGCTTCAGGGCCGTCGGCTTCACCTCTTCTGCCTCCCATCTCTGAGCTCTCTCTTTCTATCAGAATCAATTCTCAGAAAAATGAATAGCGGCATGAAAGCGGCTCTCCTAAACTCAAAACTCAACAACTCCATTTATATGAGAATTGCCCTCTTTCATTCTACCCCTGTCTTGGATCGTAAAAGACGCAACTACTGGGAATCATCTGTAAGTCTCTCCCTGTATTCATCCATTTGTATATTTGTCTGGGCCATTTTCCATTTGATTGATTGGAGTAATCTCTGCAAAAGTTTGAAACTTTCGGCTATGCCACAATCAGATGCTTTAAGATGAGGATCCAGAAATATTGGCATTTTTTTGTTTTGTTCTTGCTTGTATTGATTGGCTTATTGGCTTGTCTGTGAAAACCATGTGGAAGTGGAAAAGTAATGGGTTTGTAGATTTTGTTTCATTTTGTATTGGGAATTTGCTATAGGAGAATGTGGCTCAACACGGGGTTCAATGGTTTATTAACTGCTTCTGGGTGGAGGATTTTGTTTTCTCTGTCTAAAAAAAAATTGAATTGGTGGGATGTTTAAGCCGAAGTTCATTAATTTTCTGCATTGTCTCTTCAATTAGGCTGTGCATTATGGTAAAAATTCAAGCTTTCATAAAAATAGAAGCTTGACAGCAACTGTATCTTACTAGTTTCTAAAGTCATTTATGTACATCTCCCACTGTTACTTGATTGGAAATAAATAAATAATTTCCTTGAGTGCAAATAAAAGAGCGCTTCTTAGGATTTAGTTCTGTTGACAGTATCCTTCAGAGTGTTATTTTGAAGGATACATGTTTAGTAAGTTTTTCAGTGTTATCAAATTCAAATATCAAATCCCGGTTACTGGAAAGTTAAAAAAAAAGTGTCTGTTAGCTTTCTTATTCAATGTCAAACCTGGGGAATGCATCGACAAACTATCAGTTATAACTTCTAACTTTTACTTGAGAGATGTGATGTAGTGTGTTAGTTACTAAGCACTACTAGAACAAATTAATTACTATCCTAGGCTAGTCTCAAAAAGAACTTTGATACTAGTAAAATTGAAAATTCTGGTCAGGTAATACATATATATATAGAGAGAGATATCTTTAGTTAATTTCCTTTTAGTTATCCTCTTTTTATAAAGTTGGGCAGTTCAAACCGTTATCTTCTGTCATTATTCATCTTCTCTTGTAAGGTTCAGTTTCCAATTCATCGATAGTAAATTCACATTATTCTTTTGTAGTATTTGAGATGGTGAAGTTACTATTGAATATTGATCCTAGCAGCTTAATTTATAAGAGATGACCGGCTCAATGAATATCCAGCAACCAACATAACTTCACTCACTATGACCACTCTTAAGTCACACACAGCTGACTGCTCAACCAAGCTGGTCCTACAAATACCTCACTTCTGATAATGTGCTCTTTGTTATAATGTTTCTTTTGTTCGTCAGTTACTACTCAGACACTTAGTAGGCTGTTTGTAACTGCAGAAGGTTTCATAAAACGTTGGTGTTAATCTTTCATACATTTCTGATTATCAGGTAAGTGGCCAATTTGTTGCATGAATGGGACTGTGTAATTGTCCTGAGGTTGTACATAGATTGATACATGGGATGTCTCAAATTTTTAGGTTCATTTGCGTTCTTCTATTTCCATTTCCCCCCTTTGGAATTGCAATACCTTATACTCTCTTTCTTCTTTCTGATAGTGATTGAAAATTATGTCAGTTGCTTATAATCTTTATTTCCAGAGAAACCACAACTATTCAAAAAGGTCCAGAAGGATACATGCAAAACAAACATTATTGCGCAATGTCAATGATTATGCAGACTTCCTATTTCAGGTTCCCCATCCTTGTTGTTAACTTTTGTCATATTGTAATTGGCAAAATACCTGTTATAATCGCATTTATTGTTAAGCTTTTAGATCGGGACCGTGTCAAATTGTCAATTGCAGTAGATTATTCTTGAAGTTTTGGCGTTTTTCTTCTTATTGGTGTCTCTTGTTGGACATGACTATACTTTATAGTTTGGCTTATTTTCATCCCAGTAATGATTTGCATATCTCATGGATTGCTCTTTTTTTTTTTTAATATTGTCGTGGGCATTTCTTATTTATGCATAGGTGATTAGTGACCTTTTGCAAAAATTTTCATCTTTCTGTTTTTTGAATTTTTTCTATATATCTTTTGAATGTTGCAGAAATGGCAGAATCCGTATGATTTGAATGAGCCACCTGCAAGTAGAGACACTTCATGGTTTAAAAAGCAGTATTCAGCCAAGGGCTCCAAAAAGAAATGGGGAGGCAATCAAGGAGCCTCCAGCTGGGGCAGAAGTAAGTACTCATGCAGTAAAAGACATGTAGCTAAAATTATATATGTGAATGACTTATATGTTAACTCGGGGTCTTCTCAGTGGTTCCATTCAGGAAACATCTTTCACCAAATCTTATAGGAACATTGCGTAGTGATAAAATGTTTTCATGTGGGTTTATGTGCACTTTTGGTCAACAAAGACCACTGGGTGTACTTTTTTGGGTTTTCCTTGTGGGCATCTCTTATATATTAGGGTTCTAAATAGGCACATTACATTTTCCTTGCATGATTGATGCATTTATGTCTTGATTACTTTTTCATCATCCTTGAAGTTATATATATAATCTAAGTGCATTTAGAACACTATGTCAGGAGGTTTCGAGTTTTGTGAGTTCGTAGATGTAGAGACCATTTTCCAGTCCAGATTTGGTGGGAATGGATTCTTTTACCGGTCATTCGTCAATGAAGAGGATTCACAGCAGTGGAACTCTTCAAATTACTTTAATTACTCTGGGAAATCTTGGAGTTGGACACATCATAATGAAGAACAATACGAATCTGAGTCTGACAATTCGGAATCAGATCTGAGGTTGGCCCTTGGATTGAGAGCTGCTGGCCCTCTGAAACTCGAAGATGTCAAAACTGCGTGAGTTATTTTAGCAGGACCTCCTTGTTTTACCTCTTGCTCACTCTTGTCCACTCATATATGTTGGTGTTTCCTTATTATCTAATCCCTTTACACTTTCAACAATTTTAGATATCGAACCTGTGCACTGAAATGGCATCCAGATCGTCACCAGGGCACTTCCAAGGTATCACCATGCTCTAAGTCTCTAAGCATTCATTAGGATTCGCCATATATTGAATCTTGGCAGATGCTAGGGCCATTAGCCCATGCAGGCGTGGTGACTGCCAGACATTGATGCATCTGGGTCTCTTCGTGGGACCCACATACATGTATAGTTGGAAGTCACTTATGCCGCGCCGACGGCTTTGTGAAGCTCAGTTATATGAATTTGTTATGTCAAATATCATGAGTAGTAAAGTGAGAGAGAGAGAGAGTTAATTGCCTTATTATAGAACTGGCAAATTGTTCTATTTTACCAGTGGGAAGTGGAAATGTTATGGTTACTGTTTGTTACCTGACTTAATAATTTGCATTTACTTTGCGGTATTGCAGGCTGCTGCAGAGGAAAAGTTCAAGCATTGTAGCGCAGCTTATCAATCTTTATGCGATAAATTGGCTGTGAATTGAGGATTCTCCAACGCTGCTAGTTTAGTTGAATTGCAGATGCTGGTAGACTGGTAGATGTAACATATCATCACATTTTAATTAAGATGTTGAAGTTCTTTTAGGGTTGGATGACCTTGGGAAGGTTGGTGGATTAACCTTTAGGGAGAGATCACTGCAATTTATAGTTGAATTTTTTTAGTGAACAGCCAGGTATGGTGGTAGCCTGGTAGGGGTATGGTTTCCGAAGGGGCAGCGGGTCATCCAATGGTGGCGGTAGCAGGCGGCTTTGCATTGCCGGAAGTATGAAGGCATATTTATAATTTCTTTGTACACTGAGGTTGTAACAATTACTGTAATTTTCCTTATTTTGGAGAATGTAATAAAGAAATATTGAGATAAGATAATCTATTTACCAAAAATAAAGAATTTGAGAACATGGAATTATCCATATCAAGAAAAGTTCAACCTGAAATCATTTTTATGTTCTTTTGATTGTTTAACGACCGGTAGTTACAACTTGGCTAGGTAGTGACTCATTCTTTCACACTGAATCTTTATGTGTAATTTCGTTCGTTAATTATTATGAATAAAAATAATCTCCTCTTTATTAAGAAAATAAAATAAGAATTATAATAATTACGGGCATTTAACAAACACTCAAACAGATAAGAATTACTTAAAAAAAAAGTATTTCTCAAATGTTACATGCGACTTTTTGAAAATAGTGAAGACTTAGTTGATGAAAACTAGAGTGAATAAAACTCTCGCGCAAATTGACACCACTCCGTACTGGACAAAAAGAAAAGCGATAGCATCTGAAAAAACCGATGTTGATGATGCGCTAGCTCACTTTTTTTTTTTGAATCCTATTCTGTCTCTGTACAATTTGGATTCGATTTCTTTGGTTCAATATCTTGGTCAAAAACCCTGATAAATCATATAATGCTCAAAACCATACAGATCTTGGGTTGTTCATCTGGGTTGGTTTCGCATCGTTGGAATCCCCAAACTAGTTGTTGTAGCCTCTCCTTCATTTCTTCCGTCTCCACCAAACCATTATCGTCTTCTTCTTCTTCTAGAACATTACCCACAACAAAAGAATCGGTATTTCCGGGACCCTCAACTCGCCGGACTAGTTTGGGAGCGTTCAGTATGTCCTCAGCTCATTCCGGGTCAAACCCAGGTGGCCCTTCTTCTTCCTCATCATCACCGTCGTCTTCAACTGTTGTGGTTCAGTCAGTTGTAAGTTTCTGTTGCATTCTATTCAATTTCATACTAAACGGTTTGACACAGGGTTTTGATGGGCTATAGAGTTGTTTTTGAATATGGGGATTTGGGTTTGTGCTATCTAATGAGATTGACCAATTTTGTTTTATTTAATTTCCCACTTCCTCTGCATAATTCAAAGTTTAAGCATTGTGAATATTTCTGTGAATATATTGGGTGATTAGAAACACAATTTACCAAACAGTCAGCTGCTTTATTCTCACTTCACAGCTAAGGCTGCTATTTTAAAACTCACCTCAACCCCAAAGTGGCCCTTCCTACGAATGTACCGGATTGTATATTTCTAGATTATAACTAAAACTGGGCATTATTGATTTTGTTCCTTGTTATCATGTGTTACTATGAAGGGCAATGCTCGTAAGATCAATTTCTGCCAGTGGTGCGGTGGCGCAACAAAGCATGAGATACCTGATGGAGAGGAGAAAATAAGAGCTATTTGCACAGTTTGTGAGAAGATTGCCTATGAGAACCCAAAAATGGTATGCTGTTCAAACTAGAGTTTGCTTTGCAATGGAAATTTCATTGAGCTCTGCAAGTGCCAATCCAGGAATAAGTTATCCTATTTTTGTTTATTTTAAAATTGGGTTTGCACAACTAGGTGTTTGAATATCTTGGGTGGGCGTAGACGTAATGCATTATTAGGATTAAGTTATCCTATTTTTGTTTATTTCAAAATTAGGTTTGCACAACAAGGTGTTGGAATATCTTGGGGTGGGAGTAGACTTCGTGCATTATTAGTTTATTATAGTTACAGTCTATTTATTAGGATTTACATTAGCACAAGCGCACGTCAGTTACAGAATCTCATATATGATATCTTGAAGACTATTGTTTTGTTTTTGTCTCCATGGTCCTACTTGCTATCAATATTATCATGGTTAATGTAGATGGTAGGATATCGCATAGTAGTTTTGTGGAAACTTTGATATTTCTTCCAGTTCCACTTGGGTTTTCCTGTCACTTGAGATTATATTGTAGACCACGTCATATGCATTCAAAATTGAATCATTTTATTCAATACAATTTTTTTTGTTATAACTTAATACTGTTTGGAATATATGCTGTACAATTTTTTGTTGATTCCGAAATCTGATTCTGATATGGTAGAAAATAAAGTTAAGTATGTCATTCCTTCACTTCTGTAACTGATTAACCTCAGAATTTGATATTTGAAAGGCTACCCTGTTTATCAACTCAGCATTGCTTCTTAGGATCTTATGCTGTAATAGATATTGAATGCATTTGTGGTCTTCACATGCACATTATTGTTGTAACTCTTGTTATATTATTATTAACCAGTCTGGTCTGCTTCCTTATCCTTATTTTCATCAACAGCTTTTATAAATGTTAAAATCTAAAAGAAAAAAATATGAATTTAAATGGAGGGAAGAAGTTATAAATGTTGCATGCACATAAGTTTATTTGTGAAGCTCAAAAGCTTATGCCATCTATAGTTCGGTTCTGTTTATGATTTGTGCTATGCGCATTTGAACAATTTGTTTTCCTTCAAATGTGACATCAATTTTGATACTGTCTGCTTTATAGGTTGTGGGATGTCTGATTGAGCATGATAACATGGTTCTACTTTGCAAGAGGAATATTGAACCATCATTTGGTCTTTGGTATGTTTGCTAACTAATAAAGTATTTATTTTGGAAGAACCAACTGGATGAGGAAAAGAATTTATGTCTAAGCAACCTGGGGGCAATTTTTTTATTTTTTTATTTTTATGATGAATGTATCATCTTGTATCTGGAGGTTTATCATGATATTAATTGTTGGTTATTGCCATTTAGGACTCTTCCTGCAGGTTACCTGGAAATTGGGGAATCAGCTGCAGAAGGGGCAATCAGGGAAACCTGGGAAGAAGCATGCGCAGAAGTTGAAGTTGTATCACCTTTTGCTCAATTGGACATCCCACTAATTGGCCAGGTAAGTGAAGAACTTCTCTTTATTTACATAGAATTTCTTTTTTTATTTCAAGATTTTGTACACTTGGTAACAAAAGCTTTTGTGTTTCTTTGAGCAGACTTATGTAATTTTCCTAGCAAGGCTGAAGAAAGCCCAGTTTTCACCAGGTCCAGAATCATCAGAATGCCGACTTTTTGCACTTGATGATATACCATTTGATTCTCTGGCATTTTCGTCAATGGTAGTTACTTTAAAATTGGTATGGGCTTCTTTCAAGTGCTGTGACCTACAACATCTATTCAGTTACTAGACATTATCTTATGTCTCTTATGGCTGCAGTTTGCTGAAGATGTAAAGGCCGGGAAACTTAAATTCCACTATGGAACCATTAATAAAAGGTAGGTTCAGTTATATGATTTTCCAAGTAGAAAAGAATATGCCTAAACGAGTGCAATTTCTGCTGTTCTAAGGATAAAAATAGTTCAATGGACGACAAAGGACAATAGAATTTGAATTAGACATTATTGAGTAGTTCAAATTTGATTGTTTTAAATCTTCCAATGCTGAGTATCAAGTGCTGCTGTATGCTTGAATATTGATGTTTATTTTCAGGCCTGGCACAAGTCCTTCTGACATTAATGCCTATACTTTGGATTATCATATGCAGTCCTGATAAGATGGTAAGTTTTTATTATTAGTATTTTTTTTGTATTGCCTTCCCCACCCTACCTATATGTTAACATCATTTGATGTCTGGAAGTATGGACTAATGGGTCAGTATGCTCCTTTAAATCCAACCTGTGGTCATGTATTTGTGGTATCTCTATTTCATCTCTTGTGGTATTTGTGGTATCTCAATTTATGGTAAAGATCAATATCTCAATTTCATCTTTTGTACTTTTCAGTGATGAACCCACATTTTCGATTTTCATAACCATACTGTTTGCAGGTTTCAGAATCCAGCTGGTCTGAAAATTGAAGTTGAAACTTTTAGAACATTGGTGAAGTTGGGGGTGTAATCTATGTAGATAGATGGAGTTGGTATCTTCTCCACCGTAGAATCCACTGTATACGCATTTGATATCGTTCTCCTATTCGGAATCTGCCACACAGTTGTGCATAATTTTGAGCACCTGAAGAGGATGGTTTTACTCATCCTCCAGTTGTGTCTCATGTAGAGAATGAAATTGTAACAACATGAGCAGATATTTGAAAATCAATGAAATTATTTCTCCGTCTGATGCGAGTTATTTTCTTGTATAGAACAGACAATTATTTGGTTGGTTTGCAGCTGATTTTCATGTTATTTATAAGTTTTCCCTTTCAAGCTTGAATTTGTGATGAGAGCAAGGGGCTTGGGACTTGGGAGTTCCTTCAAAAGACTAGAGAGTCTGATCTTTTTCCATGTAACAAAATAACAACAAAGAAGCTTCTTCAGTTTACTAAGCACATTATGAGCCGTTGATCGGCAATCAGACGGCAGGTAACATATCATCAAAAAATCAGGACCCACTAGTTTGATTTGGTTCGCATAGCATACTTGCAAGTTGGAACAAGTCCAGGCCCCTCAGGCCTCTGCTACTCCTCAAGACCGTTTACTTGACTTTGACAGTTTGAGTGCTCAAATTTCCAATTAGGGTTCCGAAATAAATATGAATCTCAGAGTTCAATCCTAACCTAAATTTCGAACCAGAAACTCTCCAATCAAAGATTTCATGGACAAGAGCAACTCCTTCAAAGGCTCTCAGAGTCCCTGGAGCGCGGATTTCGGACTAGGCGCCAGCGATCGGAGATTGGCGTTTTCCCGGCAAGCCTCGTTCCAGCAATACCACGACCCACCGCACACGCCGCTCTCGATCAATCCCAACGACTCGTCGTCCTCGACGACGCCTTTTCTGTCCCGGAGCGTGTCCTGTATCGACGTCCCGCCGGGGGCGTATTCGGCGGCGGAAGAAAATGACAAGCTTTTCGGGGAAGGAAGAGTTTCGGCCGAGAAATTATCGGTCTTGATGATTTTCGAATCGGTGTTTCGGATCCTGAGGTCGGGAAATCGGTATATGAAGAGATTGTTCCTGTTGATTTCGCTCAATGTGGCGTATTCCACGGCGGAGTTATGTATCGGACTCTTCACGGGACGTATAGGTTTGTAAATTGTGATTAATTACGTTTTTTTTTCTGTGTAATTGTATGAAATAGTTTTCACATTTTTGTTAAATTGTGTATTTTGGATTGCTGTGTGATGTGCTTACAGGTTTGGTGTCCGATGCATTTCATTTAACTTTTGGGTGTGGCTTATTGACCTTTTCATTGTTCGCTATGGCGGCTTCTCGAAAGAAGCCTGATGGACTTTACACTTATGGGTAGGATTCTTATGTGTCCATCACTGAAAAATGGTGAATTGTTTCGTTAATGGCTTTGGGGATGTTTTGTATTTGAGAATCATGTGTGCAATGAATTGAACTCTTTTTATTCTCTAAATCAGGTACAAGAGGCTTGAAGTTTTGTCAGCTTTTACCAATGCTGTAAGTATTTCACAGTTCCCTTATCATTGCTCTTGTCCTCACTTTTTCAATGAATTTGGATACTGTCTTTTTGCGTTTTAAGTTATGTTGTTTCTCTATCTTAGGTAATAATGCTTCTATTATAAGTTTTGATAGTTTGGTTCAATTAGTTTTACTCCTGTCTTACTACATTCTTGGCAATGGCAGTTGTCTTTTATTTCATTTTTCTGGTACTGCTTGTTCAACTTAAATGCGCTCCACTTAATGTCAATTTTTAATAAAGCTTATCTTCATACTTGCCAATATTTCAAATCCTCCTCCTACTTGGCTGTTTTATTTTGTCCTCTCTGTCCACCCTCCCTTCCTCCGCCCCTCTAATTTTCCACGCATTCTCTCACTTTTTAAGGTCCTAGTATAATTTTTTAACACTACAACTACTAAGTAGTAATTTTCACAACTTTCAATTTAAGTGCCATTATCTTTAACTTGATTAGGTTGTTTCCTCGGTCACATAAGATGGAATCGTTTCCTTTATCCACATCTGTTATCACATTTTGAGCTCTTATAGATCTCAGCTTGTTTATTGGAAGAGATTCCCTCCTTTTTGTCCATTGGTTATAAATATTGCTTAACTTCCATTCCATGCATCCTCTCGGCTAATATGTGGACTTTGTTTTGATTCTGTTGCACATGTAGACAGCTGTTTCTTTTGTTTATGTCATTCTCCTTGGCTGTCGAAGCGCTTCACGCATTCATACAGGATGAATCTGAACACAAGTAAGTTGATTATGCAAACTACAATGATCTGATATTCTACTACATCTAAATGTTCTTATTCCAATTTTTGTGCCAGTTGGACTTGATTGTTTATGAAATTGTTGTGTTTTGGCAAAAACACCGAATATGTCGTGGGTCTCACTATGTCATTTTCTTTCAGTCTTGTTCTGAATTTTTTGCATTTCATGCGACTCGGTGACTCCAGATGACTGTTTGTAGGGTTCATCATAAAATGTGCTAGGCATCATACATGTGAGAGCTGTCCTAGGGTGGTTCATTTTCTTGCTACGAATTCCAACTTATGACTGGGATTTATAAGCAAGTTCAAATCTAAGTATAGTGCCTGGATTCGCCATTCAGTTAGTTTTTTGGTACATAACACAGTGCTGTTCTTTCCTTTTTACAAAAGCCTTTCTAGATTCTCATGTTTGATATTTATCTGTGACTGAAACTGGGCCGTCTGACAATGGTATAAGAAATGATTTAATTTACATGAATTTAAGAGAAGACCCTTTGTCAACCATAACTGAATTTTTTTTACTTTAATAACCCTCAAATATTAAATAACCTTCAATAAAATGTCAACTGTCAGGGACAAAAATGTCAAAAATAAAAGAATTAATAAAAGAATAAAAATTGAAAAAAAAAAAAAAAAGCCAACTCCCCACTACTTTTCAGAAAAACATTCCACTCTCACACTCATAGGGTTTGTTGTCGTTTCTTGTTTAAGTGATCTCATGAGTCATGACTAGGTACTTATGCATATGGTTTTATTCGCCTGGTCATTTGATGTGTCAATCAATTTATTTTATGTAGTTAAATTGTGCCAGGGCTAGAAGCTTTTAATGTTGGACTCGTCTACTCATCATCTTCTGTGTATATGTAAACATCATTAGAAAGCCTTTCTAGATTCTCATGTTTGATATTTATCTGTGACTGAAACTGGGCCGTCTGACAATGGTATAAGAAATGATTTAATTTACATGAATTTAAGAGAAGACCCTTTGTCAACCATAACTGAATTTTTTTTTACTTTAATAACCCTCAAATATTAAATAACCTTGAATAAAATGTCAACTGTCAGGGACAAAAATGTCAAAAATAAAACAATTAATAAAAGAATAAAAATTGAAAAAAAGAAAAAGCCAACTCCCCACTACTTTTCAGAAAAACATTCCACTCTCACACTCATAGGGTTTGTTGTCGTTTCTAGTTTAAGTGATCTCATGAGTCATGACTAGGTACTTATGCATATGGTTTTATTCGCCTGGTCATTTGATGTGTCAATCAATTTATTTTATGTAGTTAAATTGTGCCAGGGCTAGAAGCTTTTAATGTTGGACTGGTCTACTCATCATCTTCTGTGTATATGTAAACATCATTAGATGAATTTCTGTGCTAGAAATGTTTTGCTCTCATTGATTCTAGATTTCCTTCTGATGGATTTTATTTTCTGTTAATTTTCTGGTTATAGGCATTACTTGATTGTTTCGGCAGTGACAAATCTACTGGTGAATCTTATTGGTGTTTGGTTCTTCAGAAATTATGCTCGTGTCAATCTTGGTAAGTTTTTGGCTTAGTTTATGTATTGTGCGGAGACCCACTTGTGATTTTCCCTGGGGTGTGAAAGAAAATGACGTGGTTGCTTCCTTAATATACCTCAGCCTCATTGATGGTCTTATTATCTAGAGATGGTATTGGTGTATCAATCAGTTTTCTCTTAATGATATGTGTGTCGGATTTAATGACTGGTATATATCATAGCTCAATCATCACTAAAGCAATAGGAAGGTACCTAGCGAATGCATGGGATGTTATCGGTATACGTGGAATATCAATTTTTGTGCAATAAGGAGGGTATGAACATCTAAAGATGAGATGTTTGGGGGATTTCTGGGTTATCTAGAAAGAAAAGAAAAAAAGATGAGATGTTTTTTTCCCCTCTTGTACGTTTTCTTATTTGGCCTACATATATGTCTGCAGTTTACAGGAATGCCGAAGATATGAACAACCACTCAGTTTGTCTGCATGTTATTGCAGATTCCATTCGCAGGTAGAATACGCTCCATTCTTGCCTCCATCCTCCAACTCTTTTCTCTAGTAAACTTATGGCCTTTGAGTGTGCTTGCATGCTCCTCTATATTTCTCTTATGTAAACTTCAATCTGAATCTGGTGTATTGAATTTGTTTCCCAGTGCAGGGTTGATACTTGCATCCTGGTTTCTGTCTCTTGGGTAAATACTGCTTCCTTCTTCCTTACCTCTTTATTGTTTCCGTTGTTGATTTTTCTTTCTCACATGAGATCTGTTTTCAAATATGCAGGGTTCAGAATGCAGAAGTTTTGTGTTTTGGACTTGTCGCAGTTGCAGTTTTTATGCTTGTAATGCCACTGTTTAGAGCAACTGGTGGTATTCTGCTTCAAATGGCACCACCAAACGTTCCAACTTCAGCAATGAGCAAGTGTTGGCGACAGGTTGTGTAAATTTATATAAGTAGCTTTATTTAGTGTATGGATTTACTGAAGTTTAACATGACTTATTATATTCTTCTTAGATTGCTGCCCGCGAAGATGTTTCTGAAGTATCTCAAGCTCGGTTTTGGGAAGTGGTTCCTGGTCATGTTGTTGGCTCACTCTCAATACAGGTAAAGGCTACTGAAAACGAAGTTCTATGTTCAGTGCATGTAGATTACTGTAATTTAGCTAAGCAGTGTATTGTGTACATTTGTTTACACATCTCTTCTGGGTAACAAGATTCTACCTTTGGTGGCTGATTTTAGCTGATGATGCTAATTCTAACAGGTCAAGAAAGGGATAGATGATCGCCCCGTTCTTCAATTAGTGCATGGTTTGTACCACGATTTGGGAATACAGGATTTGACAGTGCAAGCTGACTGTGTCTGAGATTTTTGTTTCCGGTTTATGCATTTTTGTTGTTGGTAAAAACAGTATTGGATTGAAGTCTGAGAGACTCAGATATAGATTTTATTTTTTATTTTTTTGGTAAAGTCTGAGATATAGATTGTTCTCACGTTGTTTCAAACCATGGCATCACTGATGGGTGTCCAAAGTATATTCCGTTATGAAAGAGAAGAATTTGATCGGATCCATTTCATTGTAATTTGGTGTAATTATTTGGGCCAAGTTCACAATAACACGCTGAGAACATTCAAAGACCAACCTCTTGTTCCCATAACTACAGAAGAGTACATGTAAAACTGGTGGCCATCTCTTTTTATTTTATTTTTTTGAACGAAAAAAAAACTCATTGGCCATTTCTGATTAATTTTTTTATAATGACATAAGTTATAACTTACTTACAAGTAGTCTCCTTCACATGTGAACGTTCACTCATGAATTACAATGCGAACATCCTCATCTCGACCAATTAACAACATAACTCAATTATCGGAATTATTTATTGTTTAAATTTATTTTCAAGAATTATTCTTGCAAAAAATCAGCTGAGTTGGAGATTGTTTGGTCATTTGTTCGTTGTATAGTTTACAAACAAATACAATATTTCAGATAAAGTTGAAACGATGAATGTGGTAATCAAATGACTAAATAATTTCCAATTTGATTTTTTTTTTTATTAAATGATCTTTGAAGAATGACCTAAAATATAGATAATTTTGATCATTAATTTGCACTTGCAATGAAGATATTCGCATTTTAATTCATGTGTGAACATCCACACGTGAAGAAGACTGTACTTACGAACTAATTGAAGTTAAAAAGAAAAGTATGCAATATGTACTTGCAACCGTGTTTATCATGATATCTACAAAAATTGCTGTATTTACAAGTGTCCAAATATATGCGTAGAGTATATGAATTGACAGGAAAAAGAGAGAAATATGTATGATATACACAGAACCTGTAATCCAGAAAGTGTTGCTGAATTCACAAGTGCACACAAATATTACATTGACAAAAGAGCACCCTTTGGCTGATTCATCTGCCAGTGATTTCTGTGAATGGAGTAAGTTGACCTCCAGCTAAATAAGAGTTTGTGTCCTCTTTGAATGATGGAGGCATGGATGGCCACACAAAAGCCGGTCTTTCAGTTGGCAAAAATGGTGGATCTGCTTCCCTTGTAAGAACCTTAAGGACAGTTCTCATGGAAGGCCTCTGATGCGGGTTCGGATGGCAACAAGCTAACCCCAAAGTCAGCACGCGCACCATATCATCCGCATCAATGTCTCCACCCAATCTTGAGTCTACAGCATCAAGGACCCTTCCCCTGCTGTAAAGATCCCATAGCCAATACACTATGCTGTTGTTGTAGTTATTCTGCTCAATTTGATTACCAGGCCTTCTTCCACAGACAACTTCTAGCACAAGAACACCAAATGCATAAACATCTGTTTCAACAGTAGCCCTGGCTGTAAGAAATGTTTCTGGAGCCATGTAACCTGGTGTTCCTGCAATCTCTTTGGTGGAGTGGTGAGTTTCTTCACTTTGCTGAAGGGTACGAGCCAGTCCAAAGTCACCTAGCCTGGCAATGAAATCTGAGTCTAACATGATGTTGCTGGCTTTTATGTCTCGGTGAAGAACTCTCTTCTCGCATCCATTGTGAAGATAATCTAGTGCTTGTGCTACCCCACTTATTATGCTGTGCCTTCTTTGCCAGCCAAGTGTTGGTTCTTCCATCTCTTCGCCTAGCTTCCCTTCCCCGAATAGGAATCTGTCCAGGCTTCCATTCGGCATGAACTCGTAGACGATAAGAAGCTCATGGCTTTCATAGCACCATCCAATCAATTTGACCAGATTTTTGTGACGAAGGCTGCCGATTGTGGTGACTTCTGCTATGAATTCTTGCTTACCTTGGCGTGAATTCTTGGAGACTCTCTTGACTGCTATCTCTTTGTTTCCCAATAGTCCTTTATATACTGTTCCAAAGCCTCCTTTTCCAAGTTTGTTCTTGGGATTGAATCTGCCTGTTGCTCTTTGAAGTTCTTTCAGTTTGAATTTCTTTGGAGCCATGGAAGTGCTTTGGATCTCTTCTTCTATCCTCGGATACGGATCCTCCAGTGACTCCTTTTCAAGTTGTCTTCTCCAATACAAGTAAGAAGCAACTCCTGCTAGCAAGACGGCTCCTACTGCTGCTGGGATTGCCATCCAAACCCACAGCAGGTTTGGTTTTTCATGTATATGTGAAGAGTTGAAGTACCATGATGTTACGCAATTCAGCTGAGTTTTATTACCTGTGGAAGCTGAGAATCCCACATAAACCTTCTGCGGAAGATAGTGAGAGAGATCAAGAGGGAGGGACAACTTCATTGGCTCCCCGGTTTCATTGGAAACAAAGACGGTGATGTTTTGGCTGTCATACAGAACTGTCACTAAGTAATTGGCACCGCTAGAAAGCTTGATGCCGTATCTTGTCAAACTCTCCTGTCTGAGAGAGTAAATGCTATCTACCGCCACAATTTGAGCTGTTCCATTTGAATTTGCATTTACAATTCCAAGCCATTGTCCGTCGCTCTTCTCCGGAAGTGTGTCGTTTGCGGTCAAGATAAAGGCCAGGCCTTCACCTCCTGGATTTGTTTTGTTACTGATGTTGATTACGAAGGTAGAGTTAAACGATGCTTTGTTCCGACCACCCCACAGCCTGAATGGTTTCTTATATAAAAACCTTCCAGATTCATTGTTGATGGAAGCTTTAGAAGCATCATGAGTGACTTGGATGGCACCCATAGCTATGCCTGCATTTGTGGATATGATAAAATCCTTTTCATCCACTTTTTCTTGAAATTTTGGATAGCTGAAATTCAAGCATCCTGCTCGAGTTAGAGTACCAGACAAGAGGGCCAGTAGGAATACACAGGTTTGCAGTGAAGAAAATTCCATCCTGCTCATGAACATTACAGGACATGAAGCTTCAGAGATAACAAAGATGGTGAGTTTGTGGAGTTTTCAAGGTTTAAAGAAGATGCATGCATTCTTTTGCTGGATATATAAGATTATACATGGTCCAATTCATGACTTTTTGTTTTTGGACGATGCTCAAATTAATGACTTGTATAGGGAGGAAATTTCCTTGGGTTTTCTCCAGTTCTATCTTTGAATGTCTTGTTTTTGAACGGGCATAATGGTATAGGACAAAATTACCAGGATTTGCTGCATGTACAATTGGTGTTTCTTGATTATTCAGTGAGTAGTCTTTAACTCTTTATTTCCAATCTTACACGACCTATGTAAGTTTCATCATTCATATCAACTTTTAAAATGATTTTAGTTTGTCTAGAACATATTTTAATCACATTCAAGCCGAATATGGTTATTAAAAATGTCAAAATCAACATGGAAAGTTCACAGCAGTTGCATCAGAATAATATAATCCTAAAAATACATAAAATTCCAAACCAGGAAGATACATTGTCATTTAACATCAGAATAATCTCTTTCTGAGATACAAGAAATGACAAATATACAGAGAGAAACATCTGCCATTAGCCTATTTTAGACTTTTACATAATCTAACCACAAGAGCACAAGTCAAATTCTCTATTTAAGGTTACGTAATAGCACCATGCACTAGTATATATGAACAAAATTAAGTTCCATGGATTTGGAAGTGTATTCACACACACAAAAACAAGCATGTATACACGCGCGCGCGCACACACACACACATATATATATTCTCACGTACAGAGGTCCGTACTTCTTAAAGTTACAGATTTCTAATCTCAGCCGTTAAAAATATTTAAATGATTTGATCTGATGGCTGATATTAGAAATTTATATTTTAGTTTGCCTACTGCTCCGAAAATCTCAAGACCGTCCCTGGACTACACTTTTCACGCCTTAACCCATTGGCATTGAATTAGATGCAAAATAGAAAGAAAAATATACTTCTTGAGCCTTAAGGTGCGCTTTTTAATACATTGATATATATACTAAATGTAGCATGATTGGCTGAGGATTTGTTTGTATATTACATTTAGGCAGCTGAATCTTTATAGAATCTCTTCATCACTTTCTGCAAAATTTTCTAGAAGAATCCATCAACTCTAAAAAAATTTAATTTGTTAAAACACAAATTAAATTATTTTAAGAGTCCAGATCCGCTTGAAAAGTCAAAAAAAAAAGAAGCCTTGTTTTAACGAAGTCAATGAAAATATGGTAATTGAAAAAGACAAAATCAACGAATACATTAATTACCAATATGTTCAGACTGACAAATGGAAAGTTCATTATCATTTAACATCTGAATTTATCATCTTGAATTGAAGACCAAGAAATTAATGACAAATGAACAAGGAGAAACAAGGATCCGGATCCATTTAATTAAGATGTCTAATGTGAGTTTGTCAAAAGGCCAAAGTCCAATGTGAGTTTGTCAAACGGCCAAAGTTGGACTTTCGCCATCAAATTCATACAAGTGAGTATAAAGGGGGTGTATTCAATTCATATTTTAAAAAATTATGTTTGAATTTTTATAATCTATGGATTTTGGTGAATTTGTAGATTTTACAATTCCATATACAGTAGAACCTCTTTAAATTAATACTCGATAAATTAATATTCTCTTTTAAATAATAAAATTGTCTGGTCCCGACTTGGGACCAACGTGCTAAATTAATAATCTCGATCAAACTATAAGATAATACATTTTAAATATTTCCTTTGTATATTATAGGTCCCAAATATTTTATAAATTAATAATTAGCTAAAAAGTACATAATAAATTGATTATGAAGTTTTCTTAAAATATGAATAATGTTGAAGGATACCCGATTTGTGTGTGCTAGTCAACCTAGGAGTATCTAGTTAGGATTGCATAAGGAATGTAATTGAATAGGAATCCTATTACCATATGGATTGTATCTTGTATTCCTCTATATAAAGAGACACCTATTCATCAATAAAGTTGTTATGATTCCGGTGCATTTATCTTGTCTCTTTACTTTTCCCGTTATTCTACAACACGTTATCAGCACGAGCCTCTAGCCCTGAGAGAAACAAAAACCCTAGAATCCTAAACCCTAGGTTCACCGTGCATCTTCCGACGATGGGTTGCTGCTGTGCACTACCACTGCTGTGCCTCACCGCTGCTGTGCGCTAACTCCACCGCTCCCCTGCTTCACCGCGAGCAATCTTCAGAATCTGCCTATACAGAATAGGACACTTCGACTTCGGTTTTCTATTTTATTAACCGTTGGATTTTGTTGAAATTTTGTCGACTGATCCTTTTATGTGTCTTCTATTTGCAGTTTAAATTTCAGTCAATTCAGACCATTGGATCTTCCGATATAAAGATCTGAAGATGACAGGCTCAAGAAAATCTACCTATACTGAACAGGAGAATTCGATTTCAGTTTACTCCCTTTGAAACCGTTGGATTTCGTTGAAAATTTGCTTATTGTTTCGTTTATGTGTCTAATATTTGTAGTTAAAAGTGAGGCAATTTAGACCGTTGGATCTTTGGATACAAAGTTCAACAGAAGAGGTGCTCAGGAAATCCGAGTTTGCTACTAGACATCATCATGTCTTCACCCGCCTCGGCAAACAGTTAGTTCATACTTGAGTATCTTGTATTGAACATAATATATTGATGCAATATGTAGGGTGATATTGATTCAAGACTCACCAAACTATGAGAAGCATTAGGGGGTTATTCGAGCTTTATATCGCTTGCGGTATATGTAAGTCATAAGACCTCTAATGTCATCATGCTATTGGTGATGATCTCAAGTGCCGAGTTGTGGGGACTCGAGCTAAACCTCCGGACATGGGATCCATAGAGAAGAAGAGACCTTGAACAAGGTGTTCATGGTAAACCTCCGGATGAGGAATCCGTAGAGAATAAACGACCATTCTACATCAAAGCTTTTGCCTTGACTTACTCACGACTAGGCTCACCTACTTGGGTATGATGTCTAGGTAAGGATAGTTTGAGATTAGTGGTGTCAAGTGAGCCTCGCTCTACCGACATGTCTTACTACTTACCTGGTCATGCTTAAGTGGAGCTACCGAAAGGTTTAAGTTATGGCATTCGCCATTGATCATACTACGTCAAAGTTTCCGGCTAAATCCGATCCTTGGAAAAGTTTCTTGGGAGCATAGCTCAGAAACCATAATTGTTTCGTGTGAGTATTAACTCCAAAGCATACCCCCTATCGTTTCGTGGGAGTATCAACTCCGAAACCTAGCTACCTATTACCGACGAACGTTTCGTCGCCATAGGGGGAGAAAATCCTTTACCGACAAAAGATTCGTCACTAAAGGTACCCTATTCTTGTTCTCCATATTTATAGATTTCGAACATGAATTAACTCGATTTACTCCATTGGATTCTGCGCACTTATCCGCACAAGAGCTTCTAGCTCGAATCCATGAGCGTTGTTTTCAAGAAACCGCTCTAGACCGTCAAACTGTGATGACTATTCCAGGTTATTTTTCTTGATGAAAATGCCACAAGATATGGCACTCCAGTTTGAGTTCATGAAAGAGGTTAGCGCTATAAGCGCTCCAAGAAAGTTATGGTAACATTCATCCCTCCATTCCGAATTTAGAAGCATAATGGATTAATCTCCGCTTCTCTGACTTTACTGAAGTCATGGATATAATTCGGACATTCTCCGCATCAAAGACTTGATGCATCTCTGTGCAAATCATCACAGATGAAATATTGATTGAGGAAACTCTCACCACCTTCTCCATCTCTACCTTGATGTAAGGTATGACGATGATTGCGCCCCTATGGGATGACGCCACTAGCAAAACCCTAAGGTTTTAGGGACTGATCCGGACATTGATCCGTAAGATTTATTTGCTCAAGAAGGTAATCGTCATAAGATTAAGCGATCACGTGTGAATAAAGCCGCGAAAGAGTGAGAGATGACCATCGTCCCCATGAGAGAGATGACACCGGTCATCGCCGATCTACGTTGTGCCGCCACTAGTTGCGATGGCACCACCACCGGCGAAGACAAGATGTCACCGTCCTATGGATTGTGTGTACCGCACCTTATACCTCAATCAATGGAGAATCCTCTTCATGATGTCTATAATATGGAACGTCTGATCAATGAGCTGTAGTTTGCAATACATATGAGTATGTAATTGCAATGATCATGACGTTGAGTTTAAGGGTTAAAGACTTTGGAAGCTAATTTGCTTAAGTCTTTATGTTTTCCAAGTTGATGTCTTATGGCAAGATTGCCAAGACAATGGATTCTAGTCTTGAGTTAAGATCAAGATGCAACTTTGAATGTAAAGCCTTGGCATTTATCTTTAACAAAATCTGAGTCGCTTCGTAGCCTCGAGTTTAATGATGAGCTTATCTTCCTTTGTGAATTGATGTCTCAAATGCTCTCTACGCTCCTAAAGGGAATAGAACCCTATCGAGCTTTAAAGATATAAGCGTCAATGGATGCCATGCGAAAACGGATGATGAGAATGGGAAAGAATTCCTTTGCATTGCCTCTAATGACTGCGGAAGGAAGCGCATCTTAGAGAAGATTATGTGTCTCTCTAGTGGGTTGTACACAACCACTATTTGAGCTATTGAATCAAACAATGTCATTCGGGATTCAGACACATAATGGCTTTGGCAAGACAGATTGAAATCTTCCTGTCATTATATGATTTTCCGTACACTGAAAACTTCAGACGAACATCCATTCTTTCAAGCTAATCAAAGCATTAATCAAATGATGATTCAAGGAGATGCAAAACCAAGCATAATAGCTTCTGTCCGAAGCGTCCGTCCGGACGAGGACCATTCCGTCCGGACGCATTCGCTCCAGAAGAGCTTCTGTTCGAAGCATCCGTCCGGACGAGTACCATTCCATCTGGACGCCTTTGCTCCAGATGAGTTTCTGCCCGTCGCCCGACGAATCCGTTCGGACGCCGTTTTGTCCGTCCGGACGCAAGGGCTCCGAAAAACATGCTGGACATATTTTGCAATTCTGGAACGATGTTCCGTCCGGACGCCGAACCTTCTGGACAAATCGAACACTTCCAGAAAGCATTCCGTCCAGACGGACCCCTCGCCGTTCGGACGCCAACTACTGACCTCGATGCTTTTTCTGATGTGGTTCGTTCGTCCTATGCTTCAGATGCCTCTAAAGGCCAATCGCTCGTTTTGCAAAGCCATGTTCCTTAGGGAACATATGAACATAGGACTAAGACCGTCCTATGCAAAGGATTCAAAAAGTATTTCTCCCATTCTTATAGATAATCCATGGGGGATATCTGTAGACCTATTCAACCACCAAACGGGCCATATAAGGATTATGGTGTTGGTTGATGCGTGGACATGCTGGTCACATGTCACGCTATGGTCATCTCTTATGCTGCTTATGCTAAACTCCTATCGCATATAATTCGCCTGCGGGCTCACTACCCGTATCATCCCATTAAATCAGACTTGATAATGCTAAGAGAGTTTACATCGAAGGCTTTCGATGACTACTGCATGTGCATACCCAGAATGGTCGTGCAGATGGTTATGAGGAAATTGGTAATGCGCACCAATCTTCCTCCCTCTGCCTGGGTGAACGCGGTATTGCATGCAGCTATGCTTATTCGTATGAGGCTCATCGCCACCCAATCTTTTTCTATGCAACAGCTAGTGACTGGGTACGAGGCAAGCATCTCATACTTACGCGTCTTGGGTGTGCTACTTATGTGCCTACTACGCCGCCACAGCGTACTTAGATGGGTCCTCAATGACGAATGAGTATTTATATTGGATTTGAGTCTCCAACCAAAATCCGCTATGTAGAACCCTTGCCAGGCGATCTATTTTGTCACATTGATGAGATAGTCTTCCCGTCGTTAGGGGGAGATAAGAACGTCTACGTTCAGCAGGAACGACGAGAATGTCGTGGCCTATCCCCACTCTGTCTCATAACGATCCCCTTACTGCACACGTGACATCGTAGTGCATAGACCTATCGATCTCTAGAAAGTCGCCGATTCTCTTCCGGACGCTTTCTCAGATCTTGAGTGACTAGATCATATATACCTGTTGTAAACCTGCAAGGAAGGAAGTACCTGAAAAGGGCTTCAGACTCAAAGACGCCGCGAATGCCACCCGAGAGGATGGGCAGGGCACCGCTGGCGCCATCACCAGTAATGGTGGTGATGTGGCATAGGTCGTGGTTCCGCTGAGGAAGTGTGGGATGCCACCGGGTTTGAGGAATTCGCACCCTAGGAAGCGGGCTGCGATGACACACAATCCTCTCATCATTGATATTCAAAATCCGACCCATGAGAACATTCCAGATTACGGTTATGTCCAAGTGACATCTCTGGAGGACGCTCCATCGATAGAACCTATCTGTGGGAATGTAGAGATCTCGATTCATTACACTAGTGTACATGGGCCGTGGGATAGAAACTCCATCGTAGTCAACGATGTTTTTCGCATATGCTTGTGCACGAGAGTTCATGGAGAATGATGATATTGAACCCCGCTTTGTTGAGGAATGCCAACGTAGAGCATATTGGCCTAAATGGAAAGATGCGATTCAGGTTGAGTTAAACTCACTAACAAAGAGAACGGTATTCGAGCCTGGTGTGCCGATCCTTCTAGAATAAAACCTGTTGGATAAATAGGTCTTTGTTAGAGTGCGTAGTGAGAGAACGAGATAAAGCTCGCCTTCTGGCGCAAGGCTTCTCACAAACGCCCTGGAATTGACTACGATGAGATATCTCTCGTAATGGATGCTACTACGCTCCACTACCTTATCATTTTGGTAGTTTCCTAAGAACTGACTATGCAGCTTATGAATGTGGTCATAGCATATCTCTATGAGGATCTAGATATGGAGATTAACCCAAGTCAAGTGGCTCCCGACCACGGAGAGCGTTTGCTAAGGTTGAAACGCTCACTATATGGATTAAAGCAATCCGGACGGATGTGGTATACCCGTCTAAGTGACTACTTGATTGGAAGAGGGTATGTGAACAATTAAATTATGCTCACTGCGTGTTGAGAGCACAAGTTTCGGATTTGCATTGCAAAATCGAGTTTTGAGATTAAAGATCTTGGGAAACCCAAAAGATGCTCATGAGTTAATATGGATAGAGTCCATCCTGATAGCACTCCTATGATTGGTCGTAGCCTAGATCAAAGGAAAGATCCATTTTGTTCAAGGGATGATGACAACAACGTTCTAGAGGCTGAGGTGCTGATTCTAAGTGCAACAAGTGCACTATTGTACTTAGTTTAATGCACATGACCCGATATCTCATTTGTGAACTTGTTAGCTATCTCTGTGCCCACGCAATGCCTTTGGATTGGCATAAAGACAATCTTTCGTTACTTGAAGGGTACGATTGATATGGGCTTGTTCTATCCCTACAGAGAGTCGAAACAAAGTGATAAATCTTTGTTGCTGCTGTCGGACGTACAGGGCGTCCGGACGTGTTGAGAGCGTCCAGACGGAGTGACACCGAAATGTCACAGCACGCACCAGGTGTCCGGATGCATTACGCGTCGTCCGGACGGATTACAAGCCTGGAAGTTGCCGCACGCGTCAGGCGTCCAGACGATGACACTCCGTCCGGACGGATTATGCGCTGTGCCGCATGAACCCCTTATTCCCAACTCTTTTGATGTTTTGATGAAATTTGCTGACATTGGGTATCTCTCTGACCCTCTTTAAGGTTGTTCTATATGGGTTATGTCTTTACCATGAGATACACCTTGCTATCTTGGTAGTCTATAAAACAGACTCTTGTCGCTACTTCTTCGAACCATGTTGAGATTATCTCCATGAAGTTGTTCATTAGTGTATATGGTTAAGGTCCATAGTTACACATTTAAGAAGTACATGTGGTTTGAGGTCAACCACTAATGAACATATATGCATTTATGAGGATAATGCTACTTGCAAATGAGGCAATGTTTCATCAAAGACGACAATACCAAGTATATCAGCTACAACAAGAATTCCTCATGATTCAATTGAATCAAGTCCGTTCTGAGGACTATGTAGCAGACTTGTTTACTAAGTCGCTATCTAAATCCACGTTTGAGAAGCATGTCAAGAGCATTAGTTTTCTTAATTTATTTGACCTCTCATGATTGAGAAAATCAGGGGGAGACGCAGACTTGAGGGGGAGTTTGACGTCTTACTATGTCAAATGTGAAGGGTGTGTTGTACTCTTTTTCCCTTCGACCAAGGTTATTTTTCTCCCACTGGGTTTTTGTTACTTGACAAGGTTTTTAATGAGACAACGCGAGGAGTACCACCTAGTGTTGACCGCACAAGGGGGAGTGTTGAAGGATACCCGATTTGTGTGTGCTAGTCAACCTAGGAGTATCTAGTTAGGATTGCATAACGAATGTAATTGAATAGGAATCCTATTAACATATGGATTGTATCTTGTATTACTCTATATAAAGAGGCACCTATTCATCAATAAAGTTGTTATGATTCCGGTGCATTTATCTTGTCTCTTTACTTTTCTCGTTATTCTACAACAAATAAATAATAGTTTTTTTAAACTTCAAATCTAATTGAATCTCATATTTAATTATGCGCAATGCGCCCAAAAGTCATGGGGTAGCTTTTTCGTATTGCTAATTATATTTCAATGAACTCTTAATTGTTAAATATAAAAATTATAGTATTTTGGATCTTATAGTATTTTGAATTTTAACTTGTCAAATCAAATTCATTGAACTTGTTAAGTGAATAAATATAATATGTTTACTGTTAAGCTAAAAACTAAAAATACCTTCGTAAATTAATCATTATTAATTTATCGATAAATTGATATTTCGTTAAATTAATAGAATTTAGGTGGTCTCAATGCTATTAATTTAAAGAGGTTATACTGTAGAGTTTGACTGAGTTTAATGGATTGAGTTAACCGTATTTGTTTGGATTTTAAAAAGTCTATATAATATTTTTTGGAAAGTAAACTTTGCACTACCGAAATTACAAACCATACTCCCCTATAATTTTATAATATTCCAGAAACTAATGATAGTCCCAAAAAAAAACCTATGAATCATGATCGATTAGTTTTCCTTTCCGAAAACCAATCAACTATCTCTAATCTCTATCCAATCCTCTTATTCCAATATCTCTTTGCCCAATTTTTTTTTTTATTCCAATATCTCATACAATTCTCATAACCTTTGCATTAGGCCAGTAGCCATCGATCAATACCCAACCACCTATCCAAATCTTCACCAATATTATAAAGTTCATGTTCTAGAAACACTAGAAATTTTCCAGGAAAGTTTATACCTAGAACAATCAATCAAGCTAATTAAAACCCATATAAGATTCCAATTCCAATCCCCCTAAGCCAAAATTTTTCCTCATCCTCACCTTAATCTCTCTGTCTTCTCTCTTTCATAAACCCAGAAATATAACAACAAGCAAAATTGCTTCACAGGTTCTCATCTCCCTCATACCCACCTATAATTTTCATTGATTAATTTTGGTTAATGAGCAGAAGAAAAAAAAACGATTTCAATAATTGGTAATTCAAGAACTATTGCAATAGATGATAAAGGCAGTCATCTGGAAGAGATGGGGAGTGACGATTGTTTGTGGGTGTGAGAGGGAGAGAAATTATCAAAATCTCTTGTCAGGTGAGTGGATTTGTTATGGGGTTTGATATTTATATCAAGCATCCTAAAATCCTCCACAATCTAGCATTTATTGAAATTTTTGAAATCCAATTTTTTTTTTCAATACCACAAGATTTGCACAAATATTTTAAAATTTTAATTGAATATAACGAGATTTAAAATAAATTTTAAAATTCTAATTGAATACTCATCAACTTTTAAAATTCAAAAAAATTCAGTGCATAGATTCCAAATTAAATACGCCCCCTAAGTTAATAATATCATGTACAATTCAATTTGGATTTGTATTTCCATGCAAGTTAAAGTCTCCCTTAAACAAAACTCCTACGAAATTATCAATTTTTTAGAACCACTTCAGCGGTGTGCTGATGTAATGTAATTACAAAACATGAGCTCGGCCATCTAAATAAGTGGATTCTGGGAAGAAATCAATGCCCATAAAATGGAAAAGATTTTCAAAAAAATAACTTCTAATTTGTGATGGTGACAAGAATTATGTTAACCTAATTTGTGTGGCAAATCAACTCTGTCGTCCAAATAAACATGTGACCTAGCAAGATATATCGATGGTCCAGATCACAATCCTGCTCATGAAATCTTCAGAATTGGTCTTGAAAACCTTGTATAGTACGTTAGAATAGAAGTACAATACATGAAGGGGAGTGAAAATTGCACACCCAAAATTATAATCTACAAACCCCTCTAATTTTTTAATAATATTTTTCTTCCAACATTTTTTCACTTCCAGAAATGCCCTTTGGTCAGTTTTTTTTCCCCTCCCTTTCCTCTCGTTTCCACACTCTTCAACACCCAAAAGGACAAAATTGCTTGTCACCATTCAACTTCTATTTTTTTTTTACCATTAGAAGTAGTTTTATACATATACTTAAGCAAAAAGTACGGAGAGTTGAAATGCTAATGAAATTAGAAGTGGTGGTGGGTTCTGATCTTATATATCCCCTACTTTTACATAGTTTGGGTGGAAAAGGACTAGTTTGCTGATGCTTGGAGTTGTTGCTGGTGTTGTGGTTGTGTTTTCCATTATTTATGGGCTTGAGGTTGATGAACCACTTTCCTTGTCACGGCCTTGGCGAGGACAAGACCAGGGCTTGCGACCTTCGTGATCATGATGGTGATGATGATGGCAACGTCGACTAGTAACGAAAGCTCCAAACGAGGCACCCAACACGCGCTTCCCGTCCGGACGGAATAAGGTGTCTGAACGCCTAGGACTTCATCAATCAGTCATTAGCTTCTGTCTTTGTTGCCGTCCGGTTGGCCAAAGTTTTCCGGACACCTAGGACTTCACCAATCTTGATAGAAAAGAGATGAGATGAAACAACATTCCAAAATGTCAATTCAAATAGCATGCCTTGATTCTTGCTATGTTCAAACTGTGATAAGTAGTTCATCTCGATACCAATAGACAAATTAATAATTAAAATGTAAAAACTTGGTAGATTGGTATTCCTACAAATAAAGATATAACCAACCAAATAAGTACTTACATATATATCTATATCAACTAATTGGTCTAGTAGCTTTGTCGTTTAATGAACAAGTGCTACGATTATGACCACTATTACCGAAAGAACCACATTTTCGAGTAGTCTTCTCCACTATTTCAAAATGTGAAGGTTCATGCTTTGTAGAGCTTGTTTCATTTCTCTTTTTTGACCCCATAGGACGACCTTTGTGAGGTACGTTGAATAACAGGTTCGAAGATTAAAGGAGCAAATGCACCAAGAATCTGAGATAGCTGCCTTATGGTATTTTCTTTTTGCATAAGCGGCTGTTTCTCATACTTCTCTTTAAGCTTAGAGATAAGACTAATGATTGGATCTTCATGTGCAATGGATGCATGATTATCAATACTAAATAATCTTGTGTCAATCCTCATTGCTTATGAATATGATTTAGAGACAGTACTTCAATATTCATTTCCCTGATCGTTTGCACACATGGTAGACCCATGGTCTTGAAAAATTGGCCCTTACATTGACATGAATAATCCTTGGTCTTTGCCAACAAATATTGCTTATGTAACTCATACAAAGCATAGAAAGAAACATTATTAACAAGCTCTTTAAAGAAGGGGATGCAAAGCTTTTGAGGAATACGAATCTTTTCACTTGCTAGTTGAGTTTTAATTTCCTGAAATTGATTTTGAATAGCAAGACAAATATTTTCTTTTACCTCACAGAGACCCCCAATTGAAACTTGAAGATATTTCTTTAAGGTTCCATGTGCACCTTCTGCTCTAGAAGTAACATTATTACCAAAATGTGAAATCTGCCCAGTCCATGCAAATACAAACCTCTCTTTCCATGGAAGCCAAGTGCTTCTAAGGGCAAGTCCAATGGGGGAGAGTCAAACCCATATATAGGACAATATTTGGGATTTTTCATCTCCAATGGGGCAAAATTTTCAGAGCTAAACCCAGTTTTTTGGAGTCCCAGACTCATCCCTAAACCCAAACTGAGATCAATTATGAGTTTTGGGATCTATATGCATCGGGTTGGGCAAGTGCAAGTGGAGGAGAGATAATTGAGAAGGGAAGGCTTTGAGGCAAACTGGAAGAGGCAAGTGTTGTAGACGCGCGGGGAGGAAGAGAGTAGTCAAGCTGCACGCACCGGACGCACGGGTGGGAGGTGCAGCAGAAGCTGTCACGTGGGAGACAGTGGTGCGGCCCACCAGTCAGACAAGGACATGTCACCTCCAACGGTCATCAAATTAACGGTGAGGATTCGTCCACTTTTTCCTTGGACGGTCCTGGTTAATCAACATTTATGTTATTTAAAAACAAATATAACAAAATATTAATTATATATGTTTGAGTTTAGGTATATGATTTAGCATTGGAGAAACCTAAATATAAGTTTTGAGTTTGGGTATAGGATTTAGCATTGGAGATGCTCCCAAACCTATACTCAAATATAGGTTTTGAGTTTAGGTATAGGGCTATACAAAACTAAAACATAATCTTTGTACTCAATTTCAAAACGATTCCAAAGTTCATTAAATGTTGACTCGTCCCAAGATTTCATTATAGTAGTCCAAGAAGACAGGAAAACTACCTAATCTGCATCTTCCTTAAACTGGTCCTTACAATATGCAAGAATATTATTCTCAATATGCCATATACATAAGAGATTAGTAGTCACCGGGAATACAACATGTATTGTCTTCATTAACGCCAACTCCCTATCAGTCATTATCGTCAATGGATGATTACCATCTCCCAATAAAACACTGAACATTTTAAGAGCCCACTCATAATCCCCTTGTTCCTCTTTTTGCATGAAAACAAAGCAGGAATAAAATGATTTATTGAAGCTCGACACTCCTATAATCTCAAGTAATGGTATCTTGTACTTATTAGTCTTATATGTACAATCCATCACAAAAACATTAGGGTAGCTCTTAGTCAACTCAATTGAAATGGGATGAACAAAGAATAGATGAGTCAACTGACCACATTGATCATACTTAACATTATGAGAAAACTAGCATCACCAAGCTCAGTCAATAATACTTGAATAATTGAACGCTCATCTAAACTCACTCTCCTAAACTGAGTAGTCTTACTATATATATTTCTGGAAACGGCTAGAAGATGAGGATTATTTTGTTGAAGTGAAGAGAGAATTTGACGTGGTATTATGCCAGCCCTACTCATTTGTTTAACTTGTAAGGTTTCCTATTCTGTAAATCGACGACAATATGGATGTCCAGCCATGTCAGTGGAAGGCTCATGGTTATGAGACAAGCTTTTTATCTCAACCTTCCACGGCCCTTCAGCTGCCCTTCTTCCCAAAATTGTAAAAAGATAATCTATCAGACGAGAAGCTGATTTTCTTTCCTGTTATCTAGTGCAATTTCAGTTCGATAACTCCCACCTCTATCGCAGCCAATAACCACCAATCTATTGGGTTTAGATCTTTTGATAACCAAGACGTACCCATGCATTAATCCAATCCTACGAACAACACTAATAAGGTCATCTCGATTCTCAAAAAGTATATTCGGTAATGAGAGGAATTGATCATTGACCATTGCTGGATCTCCTAAATCATAAAGCACAACTAGTGAGCTAACGAATGAATTAACAGTTGATGGGTTTCTTCAATTATGCTTTTGATCTGTACCTAAATTTTTTTTCTAGTATTTTGGCTATCAACAAAATAATTCAAAACTTAAAACATAAGGATGCAAGACAGAAAATGTAACTTACCATTTACAATAATGCCTTCAATGGAATTAGATGGATGACCAAATTGTAACTCGTCTTCCATATTGTCTAATGACACCATATCCACAATCTTTTGCAACTTAGGATCCAAGGAGGGCTCTTCCTCCATTGCTAAGAGAATAACATATTTAACCAAGCAATCAGTGGTGACTTAAACCCATTTAACAAATAGCATATATAGCAACGTACCAAAGGTAAATAAACAGGAAATTTTGACAAAATCCTGAAAATAATAAATCAAAATCTTGAAATTGAACCATTCTAAATGAAATTAAGGTTAAGAAACATACCTTCTTCGGTTGACCTTAAGGCCTTGTTTGGTTCACGGAAAGGAAATGAAAGAAAATCAATTCTTTTATCTTTTCATATGAAGGGGAAACTAAAATTCTAATTAGTTTTCCTTTCAAGTGTTTGGCAACACTAAGGAAATGAATCAAAAAATAATAATATATAAAACAAAATTAATATTTATAATTTTATAAATTGTTAGTTTAGTTATAAAAATAATGTAATTAATGTTGAAATAATGCAATAAATGCAGGAAAATAGGTAGGGAAAGTGATTCCCTTGGAGTAGGAAAGGAACCAATTTCCCCCTATTTTCCCTTCCTTCAGGAAAGTATTTCCTTTCCTTTTGCATTCCAAACACAGAAAAAGATTGACTTTCCTTTCCTATGACCTCAATTCCGCGAACCAAACGAGTCCTAAGGTCTTCTAACTGTAGCACTCTTGATAGATTAGGGTTGGTATTTTTTGGAAGGAAAAAATTGTAGTCTGATAAAAAAGTCATATGTCTACGAAGATAAAGGAAAAAGAAGCTAGAAGCTTGGGAGACGTCACTGTTCAGTCTTCAGGAAAGAGATAATAGAGGGAAAAGAGTGGAAACAAGAGGAAAGAGAGGAAAAAGAAAATCTGACCAAAGGACATTTTTGGAAGTGAAAAAGAGTTGGAAGAAAAGTATTATTAAAAAATTAGAGGGGTGTGTGGATTATAATTTTGGGTGTGTAATTTTCACTCCCCTACATGAAACCAGAATGAATTAATTTTTAGTATTGAAACAAGAATACCTACGTATTTCCAGAATTCTTGTATGTATATTGATATTGCACTCTTCACATTCATAGACCGGCCAATCCTTTGCAAGGCTGACGACGCTCCTGACATGGAAGAATTTTCGGTGCTCCCTTGTCAAAAGGAATGACCTTCTCTTCCTTTTCAACAAGAGTGACACGGTGTTGTCGGTGGCGGGGATGATCATAAGTGCCCCCTAACTTGATCTGTTGTCAACCCTAGAAGGCAATGAGGATATGGCAATTAAAGTCGCAATCTTTGCAGCAGTAGAACCAATTTGTTGCATCTCATTTTCCTTCACATATTTCACAATAGTATTCACCTAGTTCGTTTTTGACACTAGCATAGGTGAGCGTGAGACGATGGATGTCGCATCGGTACGTGCCTAGCTGTAAGTGGTAATTAATTTAACAAATCGAATACACAGATGGAAGCCACATCTCCTACAACTGAAGAGGGATTCAACACTAGTACGTACCACAACCTCTGCAATAGTTGCAGTATCTGTTGAAGAAGAGGTGATGGTTGTTGTGAGAATGTGGAGTGTTGTCCCACATTGGAGAAAATGGACCTTGCAAATATGTTTGTAAGAATTTGAGCTTCTTCAACCATGGCCAATTTCACTCAAAATCAAAAGTGAATTATGAAAATGACAAAATTTGATACATGAGTATGAAATTGAAAATGACTTTATAATTCGGGGAATCTTTAGTAATTAATCAAAAGAAATATATATGTATGATAGTATGATACATGTAATCCCGAAAGTATTGCTGAATTCACAAGTGCACACAAATATTACATTGACAAAAGAACACCCTTTGGCTGATTCATCTTCCAATGATTTCTGTGAATGGAGTAAGTTGACCTCCAGTTAAATCAGATTTTGTGTCCTCATTGAATGATGGAGGCATGGATGGCCACACAAAAGCCGGTCTTTCAGTTGGCAAAAATGGTGGATCTGCTTCCCTTGTAAGAACCTTAAGGACAGTTCTCATGGAAGGCCTCTGATGCGGGTTTGGATGGCAACAAGCTAACCCCAAAGTCAGCACGCGCACCATATCATCCGCATCAATGTCTCCACCCAATCTTGAGTCTACAGCATCAAGGACCCTTCCCCTGCTGTAAAGATCCCATAGCCAATACACTATGCTGTTGTTGTAGTTATTCTGCTCAATTTGATTACCAGGCCTTCTTCCACAGACTACTTCTAGCACAAGAACACCAAATGCATAAACATCTGTTTCAACAGTAGCCCTGGCTGTAAGAAATGTTTCTGGAGCCATGTAACCTGGTGTTCCTGCAATCTCTTTGGTGGAGTGGTGAGTTTCTTCACTTTGCTGAAGGGTACGAGCCAGTCCAAAGTCTCCCAGCCTGGCAATGAAATCCGAGTCTAACATGATATTGCTGGCTTTTATGTCTCGGTGAAGAACTCTCTTCTCGCATCCATTGTGAAGATAATCTAGTGCTTGTGCTACCCCGCTTATTATGCTGTGCCTTCTTTGCCAGCCAAGTGTTCGTTCTTCCATCTCTTCGCCTAGCTTCTCTTCCCCGAATAGGAATCTGTCCAGGCTTCCATTCGGCATGAACTCGTAGACAATAAGAAGCTCATGGCTTTCATAGCACCATCCAATCAATTTGACCAGATTTTTGTGACGAAGGCTGCCAATTGTGGTGACTTCTGCTATGAATTCTTGCTTGCCTTGGCGTGAATTCTTGGAGACTCTCTTGACTGCTATCTCTTTATTTCCCAAGAGGCCTTTATATACTGTTCCAAAGCCTCCTTTTCCAAGTTTGTTCTTGGGATTGAATCTACCTGTTGCTCTTTGAAGTTCTTTCAGTTTGAATTTCTTCGGAGCCATGGAAGTGCTTTGGATCTCTTCTTCTATCCTTGGATACGCATCTTCCAGTGACTCCTTTTCAAGTTGTCTTCTCCAATACAAGTAAGAAGCAACTCCTGCTGGCAAGACTACTCCTACTGCTACTGGGATTGCAATCCAAACCCACAGCAGGTTTGGATTTTCAGGTATATCTGAAGAGTTGAAGTACCATGATCTTATGCAATTCAGCTCAGTGTTATTACCTGTGGAAGCTGAGAATCCCACATAAACCTTCTCGGGAAGATGGTCAGAGAGATTAAGAGGGAGGGACAAAACTTGATACTTCATTTGCTCCCCAGTTTCATTGGAAACAAAGACGGTGAGGTTTTGGCTGTCATACAGAACTGTCACGCTCACGTTGTAATCGAGACCGCTAGAAAGCTTGATGCCATAGCTTGTCAAACTCTCTTGTTTGAGAGACAGAATGCTATTTACATCCACACCCACATGGTTGTCATCCGCATCTTGCTCGTAGCTTTTACTTGTGTCAAATTCTACCGCCACAATTTTGGCTCCATCTGTTCCATTTGAATTTGCATTTACAATTCCAAGCCATTGTCCGTCGCTCTTCTCCGGAAGTGTGTGGTTTGCGCTTAAGATAAAGGCCAGGCCTTCACCACCTGGATTTGTTTTGTTCTTGATGTTGATTACGAAGGTAGAGTTAAACGATGCTCTTTTCCGACCAGCCGACAGCCTGAATGGTTTCCTATATACAAACCTTCCAGATTCATTGTTGATGGAAGCATAAGTAGCATCATGAGTGACTTGGAAGGCATCCATATATATGCGTGAATTTGGAGATCGGATAAATTTTTTGTCATCCACATCTTGAAATGTTGAATAGCTGAAATTCAAGCATCCTGCTCGAGTTAGAGTACCACACAAGAGGGCTAGAAGGAATACACAGGTTTGCAGTGAAGAAAATTGCATCCTGCTCATGAACATTAATTACAGGACACGAAAGCTTCAGAGACAACAAAGATGGTGAGTTTGTGGAGTTTTCAAGGTTTAAAAAACATACATTCTTTTGCAGGATATATAAGGTGAAGTCCAATTAATGACTTTTTGTTTTTGGACAATGGTCAAATTAATGACTTGTATAAGGAGGAAATTTCCTTGGGTTTTCTCCAATTCTATCTTTGAATGTGTCGTTTTGAACGGCCATAATAAGACGTCAAAATTACCAGGATTTGTTGCATGTACAATTGGTGTTTCTTGATTATTCACTGAGTAGTCTTTATTTATAGAATCTCTTCATCACTATCTACAAAATTTTCCAGAAGAATCCGTCAACTTTAAAAAAAATTAATTTGTGTTTTAACAAATTAAATTATTTTAAGAGTCCAGACTCTCTTGAAAAGACAAAAAAAAAACCCTTGTTTTAACGAAGTCAATGAAAATACGGTCATTGAAAAAGAACCAACAAGTTCAGAATGACAAATAGAATGTTCATTATCATTTAACATCTGAATATCTCATCTTGAATTAAAGACCAAGAAATTAATCACAAATGAACAAAGAGAAACATCTCTAATTTAATTAAGATATTTAATGTGCATGAGTTTGTCAGATGGGCAGATGGCCAAAGTCCAACCTTCGGCCGTCAAACTCACATGTACAAGTGAGTCTAAGTTAATAATATCATGTATAATTCAATTTTTTGGATTTGTGTTTCCATGCAAGTTAAGGCCTCCCTCAAACGAAACTCCTACAAAGATTTGCTGCATGTACGTACAATTGGTGTTTCGTATTGATTATTCAGTGAGTAGTCTTTAACTCTTTATTTCCAATCTTTTGCTACACAACCTATATAAGTTTCATCATTCATATAAACTTTAAAAATGATTTTAATTTGTCTAGAACATATTTTAATCACATTCAAGTCGAATATGGTTATTGCAAATGTCAAAATCAACATGGAAAGTTCATAGCAGTTGCATCAGAATAACGTAATCCTGAAAATACATAAAATTCCAAACCAGCTAGGAAGATTCATTGTCATTTAACATCAGAATAATCTCTTTCTGAGATACAAGAAATGACAAATATCGAGAGAGAAACATCTGCTATTAGGCTATTTTGGACTTTTACATAATCTAACCTCAAGGGCACAAGTCAAATTCTCTATTTAAGGTAGAATTAAGACCAAGAAATTAATATCACCATGTACTAGTATATGTGAACAAAATTAAGTTCCATGAATTTGGAAGTGTATTCACACACACAAAAACTAGCGTGTGTATATACATATATATTCTCTGGTATAGAGGTCTGCACATTTTAAAGTTGCCGAGTTCTAATTTTAACCGTTAAATCTGTTTAAATGATCTAATTGGTGGCGTGAGTCATGTGATTAGTATCCCTGTTATTGTGGAGTAGACTATGATGATACTTTCAATTGTCCGCTGCAATTCTGTTTGTACTCTTTCTAAGAGTTTGTTTGGTATCTTTGTTTGAACCCATCTCAATTTGTTTGACCCATTTCAATTGGTTGTTAATAAAGCTCTCTGCACACGTCCTTTGTTGATTGAAGAAAGAAGAATGGGAGACTTGACCATTAATTCATTGTTTAATGAAGAAGGAGACAAAAGCTCTTCCTTCACTTCCTGTGATGTTGTGATTGTCCAGAACGTGACTGATAACTCCAGTTTTGGTGTGAAGCTTGATGGTACCAATTATCAATTATGGCAGAGGCTTCTGAAGATTCATATTCAGGGAATTGGCAAGTGGGGATATGTCACCGGTAGCACAACAAAGCCATCAGCAGGACCAAAAGCTGAAGCATGGGACACGACAAATACGAATGTGATGGGGATTCTTCTCAAAGCTATGACTCCAGAGGTAATGCTGTTGTTTGCTAATTTTGATTCTCCCAAAGCAATATGGGATTCAGTTGCCGCTACTTATTATGATGGGAGTGACTTTGCCCGGATCCATGAGCTAAACACCAAGGCCTTTAAGATGACTCAAAGTGGACAATCAGTTGTGACCTATTATGCTAGTTTGAAGACTATTTAGCAGGAACTTGATAACAGGCATCCTAATCTGATGACTTGTGATACTGACATCACTTCATATCGAGTGGAGAAAGACAAGATGCGAGTCCATATCTTTCTTGGTGGTTTGGACTCACACTTTGAGGGCGCCAAAAATGAGTTGCTGCGACTCACACAGCCACCAACATTGGAGCAGGCCTTTGCATACATTCGAAAGGATGAGGCCAACAAGGCAGCCATGAAGAACCTTCACACCGAAGTCTCTAGTCTGACAGTTCAAGCAAAGTCATCTCCACCGGTCACCTTGTCTCCTCAGATTGGCAATTCTCAATATCGGCCCAGGAATCAGGGGCCTCAGTCAAACCAACACTACAACAGGGGATCCGCTCAATTTAACAATCAGGTGACTTGCAACTATTGCAAAAATATTGGCCATTACAAGAGTCAATGTCCCAAATTGATGAGAATCAACTCCAATAACTCTGGGTGGAAAGGTGGCAACAATCAAAGAAGCAAGGCGGCAATTCAGCTGGTGCAAGAACCTGACTTCTATGGTGTGGAGGGCCAGGACCATACTAAGGGTAATGTTCCTCTAACTGAGGAAAATCGAGGTAAAATTGGTATTGCTTTCAATGTTTCTGACTTTACTGGTAGTGATACATGGATAATTGATTCTGGTGCGTCTGACCATATGACCTATGATAAGTCTTTGTTTACCACATTGTCTTCCCCATCTATAACACATGTCTCTAATGCAAATGGCAAATCCTTTCCAGTTCTAGGTGTTGGGTCCGTCCAAGTTACACCTTCTATTATTCTTTCTAATGTTCTTTATGTACCATCTCTATCTCATCATCTCTTATCTGTGTCTGAATTGAACTCACAAAATAAGTGTTCTGTAACCTTCTACCCGGTGTATGTTGTGTTTCAGGATCTATGCACTCGGGCGATAATTGGCAAGGGAGACCTGAGGGGGATACTGTTTCACTTGGATTGCATGTACGCAGGACAGACACAAGCACCACAAGGTCCAGTTGCCCTGACATTGAGTTCTGATCGATTGGATGAGTTATGGTTGTGGCATCGGCGTTTGGGTCATCCGTCTTTTGGTATCATGAAGAAGTCCATGCCCTCTTTGTTTTTGGGAATAAGTAATTCTAACCTACATTGTGAGACTTGTTCCTTAGCCAAAAGTCATCGCTCTAGTTATTTTCCTAGTTTTCATTCTAGTAGTATGCCTTTTGAATTAATTCATTCAGATTTGTGGGGACCTTCCAAACATTCAACTCTTTCGGGAATGCATTACTTTGTTCTGTTTATTGATGATTTTACAAGATTAACTTGGGTTGTTTTGCTTAAATCAAAAGATGCGGTTTTCTTTGCCTTCACAGCATTCCATAATCTTGTTCGTACTCAATATGATGCTAATATTAAGGTTTTCCGATCTGATAATGGGGGGGAGTTTGTTAACCATTCGTTTCATGATTATTTCCAATCTCATGGGATTATTCACCAAACCACTTGTCCTCAAACACCAGAACAAAATAGGGTCTCTGAGCGAAAAAATCGTCATCTTTTGGATATGGGCCGTGCCCTTCTTCTTAGTGCTAATATGCCTAAATATCTCTGGGGGGAGGCAGTGCTATGCGCCTCCCATCTTATTAACCGTCTTCCATCTTCCTCTGTTCAGGGCCGTGTTCTATTTGAGGTTTTGTCTAGTCATGTCTCCATTCCATCTCTCAATACCCTTCCAGCCCGTGTCTTTGGTTGTGTAGCTTATGTCCATCTTTATAAGAATCAACGTTCCAAGTTAGACGCTCGGGCTCTTAAATGTGTCTTTGTCGGGTATAGGTCTCATCAAAAAGGGTACAAGTGTTATCATCCTCCCTCTCAACGGTTTTATGTCACCATAGATGTTACTTTCAATGAGGACACATGTTATTTTTCGCCTTCTGCGGCTCCTAGTCAGGGGGAGAAAAGTGTATACTTTGAAGAACAATACAAGGAAGCGACAAATACCAACCTTGAAATCGCAAATTCACAGCAGAATCATTTCATCGAGCCAATTCCAGAAGCTCTCGACTCGTCTCAGCCCATTGACCTTTCTCCTCCGACAACTCCAGTGGCTCCAGAAGCTTTGTCTGATTCATCGACTGGGTCAGTTCGACCTATCAAAACACACTTTGATCCGTCATTGGGGGAGCATCGACCCGTCGACCATACACTACCAGGCGACAATGTGCATGCTACTCCAGTCTCTCCCTCTCCATCAGAGGTCTCTCCTGTTCAGTCTTCGCCCGAGGTATGTCGTAGTTCCCCTGTTTCTAATACTCCTCCTTTGTCTAGTAGTGTTGTTCCTTTAGTTGATCATACACAGGTTCAAATTAGAGTCTTGCCAGAACGATCAACTCGTGGTCAGCCCCCAAAGAAGTATGAACCGAGTTTGAGCGCCAAGGTTAAGTATCTTGTAGCCAATTATGTGTCAACCCATAGGTTATCTAAACCATATGTAGCATTTGTGAATCAATTATCTTCTGTGTCACTACCAAGTAAAGTGCAGGATGCAATGAAGGATGAGAAGTGGGCAAAGGCAATGGCCATGGAGATGGATGCACTTGAGAAGAACTGTACGTGGGAATTAGTACCATTACCTCTGGGAAAACAAACTGTTGGGTGCAGATGGGTGTATACTGTGAAGCACAATTCCGATGGGTCGGTAGACAGATATAAGGCAAGGTTAGTGGCAAAGGGCTATACTCAGAAGTATGGAGTAGACTATGATGAGACTTTCAATTGTTTGGTAGATCAATACCATCATGGAGTAGACCTTTGCATACCATGATCATAGTATGGAGTAGACTATGATGAGACTTTCGCACCAGTGGCCAAGATCAATACCATTCGGGTACTTCTGTCCCTAGCAGCTAATCTTGATTGGCCTCTACAACAGTATGATGTGAAGAATGCTTTTTTACATGGAGATTTGAATGAAGAAGTGTACATGGACTCTTGCCTCCAGGATATGGTACTTCCACAAGAGAGAAGGTGGTGTGTAGACTGAGGAAGTCACTATATGGTCTAAAACAGTCTCCGAGAGCTTGGTTTGGTCGGTTCACAACATTTATGAGGAGAATTGGATATAGGCAGAGTAACTCGGATCACACCTTATTCCTTAAGCATCAGAAGGGTAAAGTTACAGCCTTGATTATTTATGTTGACGACATGGTGGTGACAGGTAGTGATTCTGAGGAGATTAAGAAGTTGCAGAGTCAATTGTCTTCAGAGTTTGAGATGAAAGATTTGGGAAATTTGAAGTATTTTTTGGGAATTGAAGTTGCTCGAGGGAAGGATTGTATTATGTTGAGTCAAAGAAAGTATGTTCTCGATTTATTAGCAGAGACTGGCATGCTTGATTGTAAGCCAGCTGATACACCTATTGAGCAGAATCATCGGTTAGCAGAATATCCGGATAAGGTACCCACGAATAAGGCGCGGTATCAAAGGTTAGTTGGGAGATTGATTTATTTATCACACACTAGACCAGATCTGGCGTACGCAGTTAGTGTAGTGAGTCAGTTCGTGCATAATCCTAGTGAAGCACATATGGACGCTGTCATTCGAATCTTGAGGTACTTAAAATCTGCTCCAGGTAAGGGATTAATATTCTCCAAGCATAGGCATGTGGATGTCTGTGGGTATACAGATGCCGACTGGGCAGGTTGTATTACTGATCGAAGGTCTACTTCAGGCTACTTTACATTTGTGGGTGGTAATTTTGTTACTTGGAAGAGCAAGAAGCAAAAGGTGGTAGCCCTCTCCAGTGCTGAAGCAGAGTATCGAGGAATGGCTCGTGGAGTTTGTGAGATGTTGTGGTTAAGGCACGTGTTAAGAGATTTGGGGTTCAAACAGAAGAAGGCGATGCCTCTATATTGTGATAATAAAGCCGCTGTTGAAATTGCTCATAATTCAGTTCAGCATGACAGAACGAAGCATGTGGAGGTTGATAGACATTTTATTAAGGAAAAGTTGGACGGTCAAATTATCTCATTTCCTTTTGTACCTACCGAGGAGCAGCTGGCAGACATTCTTACAAAGGCAATATCTAGCAAGGCTTTTTATGACTCACTTGACAAGTTGGGCATTCGTGATCTGTATGCTCCAACTTGAGGGGGAGTGTTGGCGTGAGTCATGTGATTAGTATCCCTGTTATTGTGGTAATTGTGGATTGATTGGGATTGTGTAATCAAGGAGAGAATATTATGTAATTAAGGAGGGAATATCACAATGTAATTGCTGTAATTAGTTTCCTTGTAGAACTTCGTATATCCTGTATATATCCTCCAATTGAGGAGATGAATAATATACTAGAAATTATCATTCTCTGTGTTCTGTTTGACTCTAATCTGATGACTGAGATTAGAAATCCGTACTTTAGTTTGCCTACGGCTCCAAATACCTCAGGGCCGACCATGCACTACGCTTTTCATGCCTTAACTCATTGGCATTGAACTAGATGCGAAATAGAAAGAAAAACAATTTTTTTAAGCCTTAAGGTGTGCTTTTTAATACATTGATATATATATATAATTAATACATTGATATTTATATATATATAATATGATTCTCATGTAAGGAGATCATTATTTTTTTAAGGTGCAGAATTTTAATATCAGCCGTCAGATCCGTTTAAATGATTTGATCTGAAGGTTGAGATAAACACACACACACATACACACATACACAGATATATATGTAGAATGATTGGCTGAGGATTTGTTTGTATATTACATTCAGGCAACTAAATCTGTATAGAATCTCTTCATCGCTATATGCAAATATTCTAAAAGTCTGTTTTCACAAATTAAATTTTTTAAGAGTCCAAACCCGCTCGAAAAGACAAAAAAAACTTGTTTTATCAAGTCAATGAAAATATGGTCATTCCAAAAAAATAAAATCAACGAATTGTTGTAGGATATTATTATTGTGTGCCTTGTCAAATTAGGACTCTCTAGAATAAGTTATCCTTCTAAAATATGGATTGTATTTAGTATAGATATTTCCAACATTAATACAGATTGTACCTTGTATACCTCTATATATAGAAGCTGCTCTTATTCATTAATTAAATACATCATATTCTCTGTTATTTCTCTTGTTATTTACGTTTCTCTTAAACACGTTATCAGCACGAGCCCTAACCCTAGCTTCAAAACCCTAATATCCTAAAACTCCAAAAACCCTAACCATCGTGAACAGTACCCGTGAATAGTACCGCTATGTATCACCAACGCCGCTAGCTCCACCACCAATCAAGGATTGAAGTGCCTTTTGCAATCTTGCAACAACGCCGCAAATTCATGAGAATCTACCTGTGCAGAATAGCCTACTTTCGAATCACTTTTATTTAATTTTAACCGTCAGATTATATAGAAACTTTGTTGATATTTTCCTCTATGTGTCTACTATTTACAGTTCAAATGTCACATAATTCAGACCGTTGGATCTCCCGATATTCGGTTTTAAATGAGCGGAACTGATGAGTGCGTAAATACGCACTTAGAGCGTCTTTAATTACTTGGATTAGGCTTTTCCGAGAGCTTATTTATCTATTTAATATGTGTTTTTACATATGTAGGGAAAATATGCATAAATTGATCATTTGCACAAAAATGTGCATTTTGGAGGCTTTCAGCGCATTTCCGAGAATGACAAAAAGTTAACCGTGACTTTCAACGTCAAGATAACACCGGTTATCATTTCGATGTGGATTACAGATATTGTACAAAGATTTCGAAAACCGTTTCGAATCCCGACATTTTTACCGGCGAACCACCACAATTAAAGGCGCAACCACCGCAGGCGGTGGCGAAATACATTTCAAACCTCCACTTATTTTCCCTTATTATTATTTTTATATTTTTACTTTCTTTTTTTATTTATTTATTTGTTTGTTTATTTTATTATTTTATTTTATTTTATTTCTTTTATTTGTTTTATTTTCTTCTTTTTGACTTTTTTTATTTCTTTTAATTTCTTCTTGTTGACTTTGCAGAACCAGCCAAACCGCCCGGCCACCATAGTCCACCTTCACCACCATGCCAACAACCTCCGTTGGATTCCAGCTACACCAGCTTGCAGCCACTTCCATTCATCCTCTTCAAATACCCAGCTTTTGCTCATTTTTCTTTGGCCGGGGCTTCTCCCCGCGCCTCCATCCTCTCCCTCTCCACCAATTCTGAAGCCACCGTATACAGGAACTCCCTATGTCTTCTGCTCTCACCCTCTCATTCTCCCAAAGATTACCTCAGCCCCATCTTCCATCCTCTGTTACTCACTGCCATCAGTCACTCCCTCACAGCTACAACATCTCTCTCCCTCCTCCCTTCTTTCTCAAACACTATCTAAGCCCCGTCTTCTTCTCTGTTCTTGTTCTCACAATTGACGGCAGCTCCTCTGCCCAAATCTCAATCACCCATCAATTCAATCCACCACCACATACCATAATTGCCACCGTGAATCTGCAATTCACAACCACATCAATCACAATCACCTCTGTTCCTGCAATTACAAAACTCACAGTTTCTCCACAAACTAACAATTATAATCACCATCACCGCATCTCCAGTCTGACCATCGCTGCTTCTCAGCCCAGACCAAGCTAAGCACTGCGGTGCCCGTGCTCTACCGTGACCACGACCTCATCAGTCATCACCCAGTTGTCCCAAGAACCATCGCGTCGCTGCAGCTTCACTCTTCAATCCGGCATCGATCCTTAAAGCCCAGTCAGAATCTCTCTCTCCTCCGCAGAGCCCAGTCTCTGCCGAGCCTTCCCGCTGCAATTCCAGTCGGCGACGTTGATCTTCCACAGAACCTTGCCGGTGCTCTCAACTCTTGGCGTCGATTCCACTTCACCGAGCATCACCAGCGACCCATTGCTGCTGCTCACCTGTCGTCCCCATCACTGCTGTCGTCGACCCAATCGCTTACGCCTTCAATCCTCATCAGAGCCGGGCCGTGTCACCAGGGGCGGCCCGATGATTTTGGGTGCCCTGTGCAAATGAATTCTTGATGCCCTTTTTTTTCAATTCAATTTTCAACCTTAGCATCAAAATCACCCAGAAAAGCAACAACAATGTCAAATTAGCACCACCAAGATTCCAAGAACCAACATTGCCTTCACCTCGCTATCTCTACCCGAAAGCTCTCCGCCTATTTCTGGGATCTCACGTTTTCAAGTCGGTAATGGAGACTGAAATTGACTACACAAGAGCCCAGATCATCAAGTTGAAACTTGAAAGATGAGACAGAGTATGAGCGTAAGGCTCGGAAGAAGTTGGTGGTGATGAACAAGAAGCTGGCGAAGGAGTTGGGGAGGAGAGGAGGGTGAGAGAAATAGAGAAGCAATTAAGAGCGTGTGTGAAGAACTGGTGAGAGAGATTTCTGTCAGAATTCAGAGATTTGTAAGATGAGGAAGTTTTGAGGTTTTGAAGGAGAAAGTGTCGAATGAATCATAATTCAGGGACTAAAGATGATTTTTTTCCTATATTATATAATAAAAATTCTGTAATGTAGTGCCCCTGCCCTGATGCTGCCCTGTGCGGGCGATCACCCCGATCATGCTCAGGGCCGCCCCTGCGTGTCACCAGCGACGCCGACGCCGCTGCTCAATTGCCACTCCCTGTCACCAGCCACGCCGCACCTCCAATTGTCGTGCATCACCGGCGACCCAAGCATCAACTCTCTCCCAACCCGTGAGCTGCGCATGCCTTCTAAAGAATGATAGAATTGAAGAAACACGGGTTCTGGAGAAGAATAGCTGAAAAAGAAAAGAAAGGAAGAATTGATGCCTAGGCTGACCACGGGTCAACCAAGAGAAAGAATGAGAGAAGCTCTTGTTGAAAAGTCAACCCAGGGAGAGAAGAAAAGAAATGGGTTGGGCTTTTGACCAAGTCAAAGCCCAAGGCCCAAATTGCTTTCTACACCCGCAAGCCCAGGACCTGTTGGACCCAATTGCTATGGACACCCGGTGTTTTCAACCCCGAGCTTCCCGAGCCTCTTCACTTCCGATCAATGAGCATTCTCTCTCCTTTTTATTATTTCTATTTAATTTTGTTGTGTTTGTTTTCATTAATTAAATGTTGTGTGAAAATACTTTATTACTTTTTATTTGGATAATTTAAGTTATGTAATATTTGAATTATTGTAAATATTTGTGTAATTTGAATTGTGTGCTATTTATCGAAAAATCCAAAAACTGTTGTAGAATAACGGGAAAAGTAAAGAGACAAGTAAATGCATAGGAATCATAACTTCTTTTTTGATGAATAGGTGCCTCTTTATATAGAGGAATACAAGATACAATCCATATGGTAATAGGATTCCTATTCAATTACATTCCTTATGCAATCCTAATTAGATACTCCTAGGTTGACAAGCACACAAAACGGGTATCCTTAAACACTCCCCCTTGTGCGGTCAACACTAGGTGGTGCTCCTCGCGTTGTCTCATTAAAAACCTTGCCAAGTAACAAAAACCCAGTGGGAGATAAATAACCTTGGTCGAAGGTAAAAATAGTACAACACACCCTTCACATTTGGCATAACAAGACGTCAAACTCCCCCTCAAGTTTGCGTCTCCCCCTGATTTCCTCAATCATGGGAGGTCAAATAAATTAAGCAAACTAATGCTCTTGACATGCTTCTCAAACGTGCATTTAGATAGCGACTTAGTAAACAAGTCTGCTATATAGTCCTCAGAACAGACTTGATTCATTTGAATCATGAGGAATTCTATGTTATAGCTGATATACTTGGTATTGTCATCATTGATGAAACCTTGCCTCATTTGCAAGTAGCATTATCCTCATAAATGCATATATGTTCATCAGTGGTTGACCTCAAACCACATGTACTTCTTAAATGTGTAAGTATGGACCTTAACCATGTACACTAACGAACAACTTCATGGAGATAATCTCAACATGGTTCGAAGAAGTAGCGACAAGAGTCTGTTGCATAGACTACTAAGATAGCAAGGTGTATCACATGGTAAAAAGACATAACCCATATAGGAACATCCTTAAAGAGGGTCAGAGAGAGACCCAACATCAGCAAATTCTACCAAAACATCACAAGAGTTTGGGAATAAGGGGTTTATGCGGCACAGCGCTCAATCCGTCCGGACGGAGTGTAGTCGTCCGGACGCCTAACGCGTGCGGCAACTTCCAGGCTGCAATCCGTCCGGACGGCGCATAACGCGTCCAGACGCCTGGTGCGTGCTGTGACATTTCGGCGTCACTCCGTCCGGACGATCTGAACACGTCCGGACGCCCTGTACGTCCGACAATAGCAACAAAGATTTTCACTTTGTTTCGACTCTCTGTAGGGATAGAACAAGCCCATATCATTCGTACCTTTAACGAAAGATTGTCTTTATGTCAATCCAAAGGCATTGCGTGGGCGCAGAGATAGCTAACAAGTTCACATCAAAGGAGATATTGAGTCTTGTGCATTGAGCTAAGTACAATAGTGCGCATATTGAACTTAGGCATAACACCTCAGCCTCTAGAACATTTTCGTCATCATCCCTTGGTCGAAACGGATCTTTCCTTTGATCTAGGCTGCGACCAATCATGGGAGTGCTATCAGGATGGACCCTATCCATATTAACGCCTGAGCATCTTTTGTATCACGGTGCTCAAGTTCTAAACTGAGGCAAAAACCGTGTTTCCCAAGATTTTTAATCTCAAACTCAGATTACAATGCAAATCCGGAACTTGTGCTCTTAACACGCAGGGGCATAATTTAATTGTTCACATACCCTCTTCCAATCAAGTAGTCACTTAGACGGGTATACCACGTTCGTCCGGATTAATTCAATCCATATAGTGAGCGTTGCAACCTTAGCAAACGCGCTCCGTGGTCGGGAGCCACCTGACTTGGGTTAATCTCCATATCTAGATCCCCATAGAGATATGATGTGACCACATCCATAAGCTGCATAGTCAGTTTTTCGGAAACTACCAAACTGATAAGGTAGTGGAGCGTACTAGCATCCATTACGAGAGATATCTCATCGTAGTCGATTCCAGGGCGTTTGTGAGAAGCCTTGCGCCAGAAGGCGAGCTTTATCTCGTTCTCTCACTACGCACTCTAACAAAGACCTATTTATCCAACAGGTTTTATTCTAGAAGGATCGGCACACCAGGCTCGAACACCATTCTCTTTGTTAGTGAGTCTAACTCAACCTGAATTGCATCTTTCCATTTAGGCCAATATGCTCTACGTTGGCATTCCTCAACGGAGCGGGGTTCAATATCATTAGACTCAATCAACTCTCGTGCACAAGCATATGCGAAAACATCGTTGACTACGATGGAGTTTCTATCCCACGGCCCATGTACACCAGTGTAATGAATCGAGATCTCTACATTCTCACAGATAGGTTTTATCGATGGAGCGTCCTCCAGAGATGTCACTTGGACATAACCGTAATCCGGAATGTTCTCATGGGTCGGATTTTGAGTATCCATGATGAGAGGATCGTGTGCCATCGCAGCCCGCTTCCTAGGGCGCGAATTCCTCAAACCCGGTGGCATCCCACGCTTCCTCGGCGAAACCACGGCCTAAGCCACATCACCATCATTACTGGTGATGGTGCCAACGGTGCCCTGCCCATCCTCTCGGGTGGCATTCGCGGCGTCTTTGAGTCTGAAGCCCTTTTCAGGTACTTCCTTCCTTGCAGGTTTGCAGCAGGTATATATGATCTAGTCACTCAAGATCTGAGAAAGCGTCCGGAAGAGAATCGGCGACTTTGTAGAGATCGATAAGTCTACGCACTACGATGTCACGTGTGCAGTAGGGGGATCGTTATGTGATAGAGTGGGGACAGGCCACGACACTTCTCGTCGTTCCTGTTGAACGTAGACGTTCTTATCTCCCCCTAACGACGGGAAGACTGTCTACATAGCGGATTTTGGTTGGAGACTGGCAAGGGTTCTACATAGCGGATTTTGGTTGGAGACTCAAATCCAACATAAATACTCATACGTCATTGAGGACCCATCTGAGTACGTTGTGGCGGCGTAGTAGGCACATAAGTAGCACACCCAAGATGCGTACGTACGAGATGTTTGCCTCATACCCAGTCACTAACTGTTGCGCAAAATAAGATGGGGTGACGATGAGCCTCAGACGAATAAGCGTAGTTGCATGCAATACTGCGTGCACCCAGGCAGAGGGAGGAAGATTGGTGCGCATTACCAATGTCCTCATGACCATCTGCAAGACCACTCTGGGTATGCACATGTGGGAGTGGATTACTCAACATCAATCCCATGCAGTAGTCATCGAAAGCCTTCGATGTAAACTCTCTTAGCATTATCAAGCCTGATTTAATGGGATGATCCGGGTAGTGAGCCCACAGGCGAATCATATGTGCTAGGAGTTTAGCATAAGCAACATAAGAGATGGTCGTAGCGTGACATGTGACCAGCACCATAAAACCCTTATATGGCCCGCTTGATGGTTGAATAGGTCTACAGATATCCCCCCATGGATTATCTGTAAGAATGGGAGAAGTACTTTTAGAATCCTTTGCATAGGACGGTCTCAGTCCTAGGTTCCCTAAGGAACATGGCTTTGCAAAACGAGCGTTTGGCCTTAGAGGAATCAGAAGCATAGGAGGAATGAACCACATTCAAGAAAACATTGAGGTCAGACGGGGGTGTCCGGACGGAATGGTCCTCGTCCGGACGGAACATAATGCAAAAAGGTCCAGCCTGTTTTTCGGAGCCCGGGCGTCCGGACGGATTCATCGAGGGCGACGGACAGAAACGCATCTGGAGCAAGGGCGTCCGGACAGACCAATGGGCGTCCGGACGGATGCTTCGAACAGAAGCTCTCTAGAGCGACGGCGTCCGGACGGAATGGTCCTCGTCCGGACGGACGCTTCGGACAGAAGCTATTACGTTTGGTTTTGCATCTCCTTGAATCATCCTTTGATTCATGCTTCGATTAGCTCGATAGGATAGATATCCGTCTGAAGTTTTCAGTATACGGATCATCATATCATGACAGGAATGTTTCAATCTGTCTTGCCAAAGCCATTATGTGTCTGAATCCAAGAGGTCATCCCGAATGACATTGTTTGATTCAATAGCTCAAATAGTGGTTGCGTACAACCCACTAGAGAGACACATAATCTTCTCTAAGATGCGCTTCCTTCCACAGTCATTAGAGGCAATGCAAAGGAATTTTTTCCTATTCTCATCATGTGTTTTCGCATTGCATCCATTGGCGCTTATATCTTTAAAGCTCGATAGGGTTCTATTCCCTTTAGGAGCGTAGAGAGCATGTGAGACATCAATTCACAAAGGAAGATAAGCTCATCATTAAAATCGAGGCTATGAAAGCAACTCGAATTTTGTTAAAGATATATGCCAAGGCTTTACATTCAAAGTTGCATCTTGATCTTAACTCAAGACTAGAATCCATTGTCTTGGCAATCTTGCCTTAAGACATGCATCAACTTGGAAAACATACAAACTTGAGCAAATTAGCTTCCAAAGTCTTTAACCCTTAAACTCGACGTCATGATCATTGCAATTACATACTCATACGTATTGCAAACAATGGTTTATTGATCAGACGCTCCATATCATGAAGAGGATTCTCCATTGCTTGAGGCATAAGGCGCAGCACATATAGTCACTAGGATGGTGGCGGCAAGCCTTGGCCGATGGCGGTGTTGCCATGTATGGCTATGACCAGCGGTATCTGTAAGGGCAAAATATTTGCTATTGGCTATTTCCTATTTGACAAAACTTCTTCCCTTGTATTAGCATTTTATTGTATTCAATGCTAGGTTGTTTAAGGGATTAGGAATAGTGGCTTAGGTTGTTCTTGCTGGAGATGGTTCGTGAAGACGCCTTTCTTATCCGGTCTTTTCTCCGGACTTCGATTATTGTTCATCGAAGGTTTCGTTCAAGCATCTCAAGGTATGAAACATGCATATGCATTTCATACATTTTGTTTATGCTTAAATAGTAGCACAAATATCTTAGGTTTGCTAGAAATTATTTAAATTTCATTTGGTTATGCAAACATTTATTTTTAAGATATTTTTCTGTTTTGCTACAGTGTGTACTGTTCATGTGCTACAGTGTTACTGTTCATATGAACAGTGCGATCGATCGCCTGGAATAGTGCGATCGATCGTCAATAGTGTCGTTGGAGAATCTGCCCGTTGCGATTCGAAAATGTGACCGTTGCTACAGTGTTACTATTCATGAACAGTGACGATCGATCGTGAATAGTGACGATCGATCGCCCGAGCGTCTGTTTTGTTTTCTATAAATAGAATCCTTCGGTTTTCATTTGTTCTAACTCTTTCTACTCTTTGATATTGTCCAAAACGTCTTGAGAGAGTTTTCTGGTATAGTTGAGTGACCCTAGATCCATGTTATAGGCTCCTCACATCTTTGATGTTGTTGATTTAGTTATTGTTCCTTGTGAATAACTAAATCAACCCTTGAATCATATTCAAGGTTTGTCAATTCGGTTTGTTTGATTCTAGCAAGTGTTCCTTGTTTACTTGCTTGTGTCAAACGAATTGAATTCATTTCATTCACTCATACACACACACATTTGCATTGTTGGTGATGCTTGCGGTTGGAGGATTCACGTGGTGAAGTTCATTCAATTGGAGCGGCTTGAGGTGGGAGCACTTGAAGAAGCATTTGGAGGCTACACAAGGTTAGAGCTGCCACTAGTCATAGGGTTGATAGTGTAGAGTTTGGGATTGTGATTCCCCCTTGTATGTGTTTGCCAATTGGCGTTTTTCATAGTGTTACACAAGAGCGTGGGGTACGGCTCCCCTCCGGTTTTCCCTCTAGAGGTAGAGGTTTCCGGGTGACCATATCGTTGTGTTGTTTGTGTGATTGCTTATCTATTGTATTGTGCTTAATTAATTAGCATATTGTATGATTCCTTATTTATATGCAATTGTGCTTAATTGATTAGCATATTGTGTGCTTGTTCATACATTGATAGATATAGTCCGTGGTGAGCTATTGATGATGCTCACTTTGGGATTCTAGGTTGTACAATTGATTGTGCTTGTTGCATATATATTTGTTGTCAATTGTGAATTGCTTGTGCAATTGTTTGAACCTAGGTTGTGGAGAGATTAAACTTTTAATTTGTTCAAAGTTGTGTACGTATGCTCTCCAATTAGTGTTTAGGACGACTACCGTTTATTGGGACTATTCCGTGCAACCGGAATTTCAGTATCCCTCTCCTAGGGATGGCGGTCTTCTCTCACTCTTTCGCGGCCTTATTCACGCGTGATCGCTTAATCTTATGGCGATTACCTTCTTGAGCAAATAAATCTTACGGATCAATGTCCGGATTAGTCCCTAAAACCTTAGGGTTTTGCTCGTGGCGTCATCCCATAGGGGCGCAATCATCGTCATGCCTTTCATCAAGGCAGAGATGTAGAAGGTGGTGAGAGTTCCTCAATCAATTGCTCATCTGTGATGATTTACCACAGAGATGCATCAAGTATTTGATGCGGAGAATATCCGAATTATGTCCCATGACTTCTAAATTCATTATGCTTCTAAATTCGGATTGGAGGCATGAGTATTACCATAATCATTCATGGAGCGCTTATAGCGCTAACCTCTTTCATGAACTCAAACTAGTGCCATATCATGTGGCGTTTTCATCAGGAAAAATAACCTGGAATAGTCATCACAGTTTGAGAGTCTAGAGCGGTTCATTCAAAACATCGCTCATGGATTCGAGCTAGAAGCTCTTGTGCGGAAGGTTACATCGCAGAATCCAATGGAGTAAATCGAGTTAATTCATGTTCGAAATCCATAAATATGGAGAACAAGAATAGGGTACCTTTAGTGACGAATCTTTCATTGGTAAAGGATTTTCTCCCCCTATAGCGACGAAACGTTCGTCGGCAATAGGTAGCTAGGTTTCGGAGTTGATACTCCCACGAAACGATAGGGGGTATGTTTCGGAGTTAATACTCCCACGAAACAATCATGGTTTCTGAGCTATGCTCCCAAGAAACGTTTCCAAGGATCGGATTTAGCCGAAGACTTTGATGTAGTATGATCAATGGCGAATGCCATAACTTAAACCTTTCGGTAGCTCCACTTAAGCATGACCAGGTAAGTAGTAAGAGATGTCGGTAGAGCGAGGCTCACTTGACACCACTAATCTCAAACTATCCTTACCTAGACATCATACCCAAGTAGGTGAGCCTAGTCGTGAGTAAGTCAAGGCAAAAGCTTTGATGTAGAATGGTCGTTTCTTCTCTACGGATTCCTCATCCGGAGGTTTACAATGAACTCATCGTTCAAGGTCTCTTCTCTCTACGGATCCCATATCCGGAGGTTTAGCTCGAGTCCCCACAACTCGGCTCTTGAGATCATCACCAATAGCATGATGACATTAGAGGGCTCATGACTTACATATACCGCAAGCGATATAAAGCTCGAATAACCCGCTAATGCTTCTCATAGTTTGATGAGTCTCAAATGAATATCACCCTGCATATTGCATCAATATATTACGTTCAATACAAGACACTCAAGTATGAACTAACTGTTTGCCGAGGCGGGTGAAGACATGATGATGTCTAGTAGCGAATTCGGATTTCCTGAACACCTCTTCTGTTGAACTTCATATCCGGATATCCAACGGTCCAAATTACCTCAAATTTTAACTGAAAATATTTGACACATAAAAGAATCAGTCAGTAAATTTGTAATGAAATCCAACGGTTTAAAAGAGAGGAAATCAGAATCGAATTCTCCTATTCAGTATAGGCAGATTTTCTTGAGCATGTCATCTTCAGATCTTTATATCTGAAGATCCAATGGTCCGAAGTGGCTGAAATTTAAACCGCAAACAGAAGACACATAAAGGGATCAGTCAACAAAACAAAATCCAACGGTTAATAAAAGATAAAACCGAAGTCGAATTGTCCTATTCTGTATTGGCAGATTCTGAAGATTGCTCGATCGCGGTAAAGCGGTGGAGCGGTGGAGCTAGCGCACAGCAGCAACCCATCGTCGGAAGATGCACGGTGAACCTAGGGTTTAGGATTCTAGGGTTTTTGTTTCTCTCAGGGCTAGAGGCTCGTGCTGATAACGTGTTGTAGATTAACGGGAAGAGTAAAGAGACAAGTAAATGCACATGAATCATAACTTCTTTTTTGATGAATAGGTGCCTCTTTATATAGAGGAATACAAGATTCAATCCATATGGTAATAGGATTCATATTCAATTACATTCCTTATGCAATCCTAATTAGATACTCCTAGGTTGACAAGCACACAAAACGGGTATCCTTAAACAAAAACATGTTTATTATTTAATTGTGTGATTTATAGAAAACCCAAAAAGATTTTGTGATTTATTTCTTGTGTTATTTTAATTAAGTTTGTACTTTTTTGTAAATAAAATCTTTCTAATTTAGTTTAATTAATTTCGTGACATAGAAAAGCAAATAAACAATCTCATGTGGGTAATGACCCGAACTTCCCATTATATACTATTTAACGACACATTTTTAGGAAGTTAGGAAATATATCTCGATATGGTTATTTTTGTGCACCTTTTTGGTGTGCGAAAATATCTGTATCAGGAACTCAGGCTTAAAATTTTATGCGATTTTGCTATCAAGAAAACCAAGTAAGATTTTCTAAAAGTTGCTGCTTTGATTTAATTTCCGTATTCTTTTTCTCGGTGATTTCAAAGCTTCCCTTCTTCTTCATCCCTACCCCTCTTATGGCGTGAGACTTTTATGGTGAAATTTATGAGCAAAATTATAAGTTATACCTACTTTGAAAGGTTATGAGAAGCATTAGGGGAGTGATCGAGCTTTATATCGCTTGCGGTATATGTAAGTCATAAGCACCTCTAATGTCATCATTCTCTAGTAGAAGTTAAAAGTTTTAATAAATCGTGGGGATTCATAATATATGCTATGATAAAGTAATTTCATAAGCATCAAGAAAAGTTTTGTGATAAAGTAATTTCCCGAAGGCATCGAATTCGACCAATCTTTGGTCATGGCTTATTCATTACTAGACTCACCTGCGTAGGTGTGATCTTGGTAAGGGATTGGAATCAGTGGTATTGAGAGAGCTTTTGCTCCACCGACATTCCTCTTTCTTCTCTGGTCATGCCTGCGTGGAGCTATCGAACGGTTTAAGCTATGACCATATCCATCTTGGTCTTGCTCTAATCCGAAAAATCTTGAAAATTTTATTAGTTTTTCGTGGATGTCTTTTTATGACTACGAAACTATGTATCTTCTTATCGTGATAAAATAATTTCACAGGTGATAAAAGCGATAAAGTAATTTCACAAAAGCATTGCTGAATATAATTCAGATATGCTTCAACTATAACTATGCTTCAAAGGTGACTTTTACATAAGCAGAATTAATGGAGAAAACCCTCTCCACCTTCCTAGCTTCGGCACTTATATTGTACACACAATATCGATTAAAGTATATTGCCAAGCGACTTTAAATCAGCTTATCAATTTTCTACAAGTAGCTGGAAACATGACACGATCATAATGAACAACAATAATTAGGACTGCCGGAACAAAGAGAGTTCCAAAAATAAATTATGGCAAAAATGGTCAAAAGAGGACGAAACCCTAATGTAAAGGGTAATTCTAATGAATGATCCGGTTCATATAATTGTCCCAATAAGGAAGGAAATAGCAACAACGTTGTACAAAATTGTGGAAAATATTGCACGACGTAAAAAGAGCAAGGAGGAAGAGGCATGGGCCATGGAGGCCATAGCAACACTGGCAAAGTAAAGCATGGCAATAAGGTGCCAAGAGCACCAATCCATCCTCCAAAGGCACAAGGTGTCAAACGCGCCAATGAAGCATGTGTTGATAATAAGTTATACTCCACTTTATGAGAAGCATTAGAAGATATCGGAGATAACATAGACGTCACTCTCACAATTGCATATTTTAAAATTCGACTAAAGTAACTAGAAGACTATGGAAGCTCCAGACTTTGAATAAATTGCAATTTTTTTATTTCCAAGTTTATTATGTAAAGGCTTTTATGCCTTAGTTTATTTGACTTTTGTCATAGTGATTTATTTTCGGATTAGATTTTCTGGACAAGACCTCGATGTAATCGTTGTCACATTATTAATAAATTTCGAATTTTCTTCAAAGAATGGCAAGTATTTTTCGAAAATTTATTTATGTCATGGACATATTTTTCTAGGAGTGGCAAAAAATGATCGAATTGCCGAACCGAACCATCTACTGACCGAGCCGCCGCATATTTTTACCGACTTTCCGGTATACCGATATATCGGTCTGGTATAACCGAGCCGAGTTATGAAACCCGGTTCGGCATCGGTTGACAGTATTCAGAACAAACGGTACAACCGAACCGACCGAATCTCTCGAGAAAAAAAAAAGAAGCGATGGTGGTGACTGATGAGCGAGAGGAAGAAAAACATAGGTGTTTCAGCCTCGGCTTGGCGCCCTGCTCAGAACAAATGAAGGTGGCGGTGACTGGGCAGGCGGGTGTGCTTATCAAATCAAAGGAGGAGGAAACCGTGAGGGAGGGAACAGAAAGAAAAGAGAGAGATGAAGAGCGGATCAAAAGAGAGGGAGAGGAGAGATGAGAATATGAGAGTATGAGCGAGAAGACAAAAAAATAGAGGAAAAAGAGACATGGGAGAAAGAGAAAGAGGGAGGAGGCGTGGGGTGGGGTGAGAGAAAAGAGAATTGAGGGTTAGTTAGAAAAGTGGGTTAGATGGAGTGATGGATTGATTGGACTCAGACCGGTCCATAAAAAAATTGAAAAAAATATATGTAAAGGGAATAAAATAAGAAGAGAGAGTAATGAGTTAATGACTAATGAGTGCTTGAGTGGTGCGGTGGAGAGAGAGAGAGAGAGATTCTCTTTAGTAAATTTGAACGGTCTGGATGTAATGGTGGTAGATCTAACGGCTAATATTATGTCTTCTGAAAATTATTAAAATTATTAAATTTCAATTTCATAAACTTCCGAAAAAATAATCGAACTTTCATTGACTATAACTCTCTCATATGATCTCAAAATTACACGTGTAAAATGTCTACGAACTTGCAATGACGTGCTCAAAATTACACGTGTAAAATGTGTACGAACTTGCAATGATAGTTTTCTTTAAAAAAAATAACAAATCAAAAAGTAAATTTTGTGTAAACATTATCAAGATATTTCGGTCTAATTTGTTTCCAAACCATCTTAATTTCATATTTCACTTATAAAATACCTCACTCATTTCATAATAATATCAATATTAATTTCCTAACATTAGGGTTAGATATGAGTATAACGAAATAATAGGTGTTTTAACGTTACGAGTTTTCATCATTGAGCTCAAAATGATGTTGACTATGTTGACCAACGGTAAAAGTTTCACGAAAATGTCTACCTTTTTCGGCCTAGTCATTTTGCTCCGCATCAATTACATCAAACGGTAGGATTGTCTATTTTTCATCTCTAGTTTTAAGATTTTTCAAAACTATGCAATTTAGTTACTACTAATAAACATTGTTGCTAGACATATAGGAATGTTGTTTAATTTGTAAAACTAAAGACAAAAGATAACTAATCCAACCGTTGGATGTGATAAGCGCCAAGTAAAATGCTTATGTTACAAAAAATATGCATTTTCGTAATGGTTTTGCCGTTGGTCAATATGGTCAACTATATTATTTGTCAATAATATTCCCTTAATGCTAAATCCACCATAACTTTTTCGTTACATTGTTGATTTACTCGTAGCTTGCGTCTAACTTCTCGTGTGGTTGGGATCGATCTACTAGTGTAAATAAAATAAAATTAATAACACATCATAATGATTTTTTTTCTTAATTGCATCTAAATTTAAATCAAAGAGGTAAAAACGTATAAATATTGTCAGAGTCTTTAATTCTAGAATTCTATATGTGTCAATGACTTAAACATGGTATTTTTTTTCCCAGACTTAAGCATAAGATTGTTACGCGTCTTATAACATGTCGATCAATAATAAAAGTATAGGATTTCCAACCTAAAATGTTGCCATTTTTTTTTTTGATAGGAAAAGAGATATCATTAAATCCCGAAGCCAGAACGGCACATACAATAAATCTCATATACTTGTGCCCTATATCAGTGGCCCAGTAGGTCGAGAAAAATCAAGTCCGCTCATTAGTACAATTCTCGCTCACTTATTCAAGTGAGCCTATAAAAGACAAAAAGTCTCCAATCATCTAAACAAATAAATCAAAATTCCGCCGCCAATGCACTCAATTGTGGTGCGACTGAAAGATTCTTCGATCAAATGATTACACACAAATTCTCGTAATTGCAGGCTCAAAGACGAAACCCTAAGTAACAAATGAGAGTGGCAAACCACCCTCCCCGATAGCCCAGCCTAATGGAATGACCCGCTCTAATTGGATCTCAGAATAAGGCCCAAAAGCCTCACCCCTAACCCAACCAAAAAGACCCATACTGCAAACAGAAGACGCCGATCAGCAACAAGGCCGCTAACCCATCGCCGTCACCGTCTTGCTTCGAGTTGTCACCGCAGACCCCCTTCAACGAACAGAGCAGAAAAGAAAAACAAGACCTCAAACCCCATCATCGTTGAGTCGCGCATCACTACTCCTAAGCGATAGAACGGGATCAAATCTTCGCAGCCCAGACCAAAAGAGATCCAACCCATAGTCATGTGAAAAGTCTCTTCCTTCGGCAAAGTCACCACCATCAAGGAAACTCACAGTAGATCGAGGTCGTTGGGGCAGCCATGCACCAGGACCTGTCGTAGAGGTCACCGACAAGAGGCAACATAGAAGAACTAGAAGACCTAGCCCATGGCGGCTAGGTATGGAAGAGAGAAACGCTCTCATGTTTCAATAATACTCTAGAAAAATATTTTTGTTTATAAATGTTGTGGTTAAAACAATAACAATAAAATTTTGACTAAGAGTACGAATACACATAATTTATTTATGTACTTTTAAATTGTGTATATTTCAGGTTATAGAGAATATGAAACAAAGCCTTGACCACAAGACAACTTGTTTCTCTTGTTAAAGTATATTCATAATATTATATTTAACTATTTTCCTTCTCCTGATCAAAAAACAAAATTACTTTCCACTTTCCAGTCTTTCCTTCTCTCTCCCCGAGTCTCCCTACTCTTCTTTCCTTTCTAGGTCTCTTCTCTCTTCTTTCTCTTTCTTTTCCTTTCTTGGTTTCATTGTTCTATTCTTCCTCAACTCTATATTTTCCTCTCTACCCACTTCTCTCTCTCTCTTCGTTTTCGTCTTCGTCCTCTCTATTTTCCTTTATGGCTCTCTAGTTTGATCCCTTCACTTTATTCTTCAGTTTTTTTTTTTTGGTTCTTCTCCTCCTCCTTCTTCTTCGTCTTTTTTCTCCTCCGCCTCCTCCTCCTTCTTCTCTTTCTCCTCTGCATCTTGAATACTGGAGCTAGAAATCCAGTTCATCTTCATTACCTCCCTTCCTTCCACATCTAGATCTTCATTACTACTGTTCAATCCAGTCTGATCAACAAGTAGATCGGTTGAGCTTCAAACCGACTTAAATCAACCGATTTCGGCGGTTCGGCAATGGTTTAAGAAATTGAGGAACCGTCTTTGATCAGTTCGGTACCGGTAAGGGGCTCAAGGTGGTAGGTACCGTACCGAAGCCACCCCTATATTTTTCGAATTTTTCTCCAAGTACGGAGTAAATTTTGAAGTTTTCCTCAATGCAATAAAGGATATTTGTGCCAATGTATTGTGAGAATAGAAACGAATACCTATGTATTACTTCTAATGATTGCGGAAGAAATCACATCTTAGAAAAACTTATGTGTCGCTCTAGTGGGTTATACTTAACCACTATTCGTATTATTGAATCCAACAATGTTTTTAGAGATGATCTTATGGATTCCGACACATATAGGCTTTGGCATAACCGTTTGGGACACCCAGGTCGTGATATGATGATCTGTATATTGAAAACCTCACACGGACATCTCTTTTATCGAGCTAATAGAAGCAAGACTCAAATATTTCTTCAAGGAGATGAGACAGGAATGCCAAAAAGTAAAACTGGTGCTGTTCGACGCCCATCCACCGGTCAAGATACTTGGGCCGACCATTCGACCACCCTTTTGGATGGATCAAATCAATCCAGCAAGAGTCGTCGACCAATCGATGACATTGTCGACCGGTCGAACCCGTCCAAAGACCACCATCGACCGGTCGACCCTATCAGGTCTTTGATCTGACTCTGACTAGGTCAACTCTCCCTTTTCTTTTAAAGCTTCTCTGACTAAACGCTTGTTTTGCAAAGCCTGTTCCTTAAACAAATTAGGATCGAGACCATCCTATTGTAAGAACACAACAAAAATTATTTCATTCTTACATCGTATCCAAGGAGATATTTGTGGACTCTTCCATCTATATTGTGGACTTTTCAGATATTTTATGATTTTGATGGATGCATCGACATGCTGGTCACATGTTATTTTCTTGTCCACATGCAATGCTACTTATGAAAAGCTTCTAGCACAAATTATACGCTTAATGGCTCACCACCCACATCATCTTATTAGTCAAATACGTTTTGACAATACTAGAGAGTTTACATCACAAACAGATAATGATTATTGTATATTTATTGGGATTAAAGTAAATATCTCCTACCCCATGTGCATACACAAAATAGTCTCAGAAATTGGTTATGCGCACCAATATCCCTTTATCTGTTTGGGATTATGCAATGTTGCATGCAGCTTTACTTATTCATTTCAGACTCATTACCAATCAATTGTTTTATGCGTACAAGATGGTAACTGGATATGAGCTGGATGTCTCACTTTTACGCATATTTGATTATACGGTTTATGTGCTAATTACGCCCCCACAGCGCACCACAATGGGTCCTCCGAGACGTTTAAGTATTTATGTAGGTAACGATTCTCTAACTATTGTCCGCTACTTGGATCCTTGATAGGCGATCTCTTTACCACTAATTTGCAGATTGTCACTTTGATGAGACAGTCTTCCCATCGTTAGGGGGAGATAAAGAACAAGAATGTTCAATAGGAACGACATGAATTGTCGTGGTCTGTCCCCACTCTGTCTCATCTTGATCCTCAATTCAATATTCAGGACGTAGCAAATTCGATGCCTGATGCGTTTTCTGATATTGATAAAGTGACAAGATCAAATATACTAGCTGCAAACATGCTTGCAAGGTTAGAAATCCCCTAAAGGAAGAGGGGATATGATACCACTACACTAGTCTCTGGTGAACATGGTGTCGCAACCACACAAAGTGGAGGTGTGATTGAGGCCGTGGTTCCCTAAAGGAAGAGGGTGAGACCACTTAGTTCGATGGAATACTTGCCAAAGGAAGGAAGCGAGTTTGGCACAACCTAATCCATTCATCATCAATACCCAAAACTTATCTCATGAGATTATATCTAATTATAGTTATGTCCATGAATCAATATTGGGGGACGCCTCAATGATTGAACTAATTTCAGAGAATTGAAAAATCTCAATGCATGAATGCATGCATGCTTGAGACACAATTCTTGATGATTTATTGCTCAAGAAATTATAGAGCATGATGACATCGAATCACGCTCTATTGAAGAATATCAACGTAGAGCATATTGGCCTACATGAAAAAGATGCAATCCCAATTGAACTAGATTCACTAACAAAGAGACAGGTATTTGGGCCCATAGTGCTAACGTCCCCAAGTGTACGTAAAACCTGTTGGACATAAATGGGTCTTTGTTAGAAGCGTAATGAGAAGAATGAAGTTTTTGAGGTATAAGGCTCACCTCCTAGCGCAAGGTTTCTCACAACGCTTTGGGATTGACTATGAGGAGACATATTCTCCAATAATGGACGTTATTACGTTCCGCTACCTTGTCAGTTTGGTAGTTTCCACAAAAATTGACATGCAACTTATGAATGTGGTTACAACATATCCCTATGGGGATATAGATTCAGAGATATATATGAACGTGTCTGATGAACTTCAATTACCCAAGTCAAGTGACTATAAACCACCGAGTGCGTTCTTAATAAAATTAAAACCTCACTTTACGAATTTAAGTGACTACTTGATTGGGAAGGGATATATTAATAATGATTTATGCCCATGCGTGTTTATTAAAAGAACAAGTTCCGGATTTGCAATCATTGCTGTCTATATAGATGACATGAATTTAATTGGCACTCTCGAAGAACTGAGAAATACTGTTACATATTTGAAATCCGAATTTGAGATGAAAAATCTTGGGAAACTCGGTTTCTAAGCCTTGAGCTAGAACACCGAGATAGTGGAATATTAATCCATCAATCGGATTATATCCACAAGATGTTAAGGAGATTTAACATGGACAAAGTACATCCAGTTAGCAATCCCATGATCAGTTGGACCCTAGATCCAAAGAAGGATCTATTTCGTCCAAAGGATGATGACGAAGAAATCCTAGGGGCCGAAGTGCTATATCTAAGTGCAATAGACACATTATTGTACTTATGCTCAATGCACTACTCTCTTGTTGTGAACTTATTAGCTAGATTTAGCTCTGCGCCCACGCAACGCCATTAGAGTGGCATAAAGACAATATTTTGTTACCTTAAAAGTACATTTGATTTGGTCTTGTTTTATCCCTACGTGCGACCGGTGACCGGTGACCGGTCGAACTGCGGACAGAACCGCTATACTCCCTACACCAAAAATCTTTGTGATGTTTTGGTTGGTTTTGCTGATATCGGGTATCTCTCTGACCCGAACAAAGGTCGTTCACAAACTGGTTAGGTCTTTGCCATGGGTAACACGGCGATATCTTAGAGGTCCACCAAGCAAACGTTAGTTGCTACTTCCTCGAATCATGCAAAAATAATTGCTCTGCATGAAGCTGTTCGTGAATATGTATGGTTAAGGTGTGTTATTGCACATATTCGAGGAACGAGTGGTTTAAGGTCAACCACTGAGGAACCTACTTGCATTTATGAGGCTAATGCTGCTTGCATCGAGCATCGAGCAGATGAAGCAAGGTTTCATTAAAGGTGACAATACCAAGCATATTTTGCCTAAGTATGTTTTTAATCAGCAACATCAAACTCTCCTCAAGATTCAAGAGAATCAAGTTAGATCCGAGGAGAATATGGCAGATTTATTTACTAAGTCTCTTGCAGATTTATTTGAAAATATGTGAAAAACATTGGTATACTTAAGTTATCTGAGGTCTCATGATTGTAGGAATCAGGGGGAGGCGCAGACTTGAGGGGGAGTCTGGCACATACATGTCACTTTCAAATGTGAAGGGTACATTGTACGCTTTTTCCCTTCGACCAAGGTTATTTTTTCCCACTGGGTTTTATTGCTACTTTGCAAGGTTTTTAATGAGGCAACATGGAAAGCACCACCTAGTTGAGACCGACACAAACAAGAGTGTTATAGGATATGATTATTGTGTGCCTTGTCAAACTAGGACTCTCTAGAATAGGTTATCCTTCTAGAATATGGATTGTATTTGGTATAGATATTTCCTACATCAATACAGATTATACCTTGTATTCCTCTATATATAGAGTCTCTTATTCATTAATGAAATACATCATATTCTCTACTATTTCTCTTGTTATTTACGTTTCCCTTAAACACGAATACATTAATACCAATATATTTAGACTTCAGAACGACAAATGAAAAGTTCATTATCATTTAACATCTGAATATCTCATGTTGAATTAAGACCAAGAAATTAATGACAAATGAACAAGGAGAAACATCATTAATTTAATTAAGATGTTTAATGTGATCGACTTTGTCAGACGGTCAAAGGTTGAACTTTGACTGTCAAACTCACACAAGTGAATCTAAGTTAATAATATCATGTACAATTCAATTTGGATTGCATGGACTAATATCATGTATAATTCAATTTGGATTTGTGTTTTCATGCAAGTTAAGGTCTCCCTCAAGCGAAACTCCTACGAAATTATCTTCATCGGTTTACTGATGTGTAATTACAAAACATGAGCTCGGCCATCTAAATAAGTGGATTCTAGGAAGAAATCAATGCCCATAAAATGGGTCAGATTGGCTGTAATTAGCAGATTTAGTTACAAAAAAAATAACTTCTATCGCAACTTCACAAGTAACGTTGCATTACCACAAATGCATACCCACTAGCATAATACATTGACTTACCTTACATGTATATTGATGTACTCCTATATAATGCCTCTTGAGAGAAGAATTAAACATTACAATATTTCCATATATTTTCTAATATATACATGTGGATCAAATTATTATGGCAGCCATTTGCATCCAATATATCCATTAATTATCTACTTCTTGTTTTCTATTGGTGAAGAAAAAACGTTCTTGTTTTCTAGTTTGGGATATTCATGTTCTGTTTTAGAATTGTGAACATCCCTTTGAAGCAGCAAGCTAATAGCAACATTGCGAAGGAATCCTTCCACAAGTATTGTGAAATTGCCTTCTCCGGCCAGTAGCTTGACAAGAATTATGTTAACCTAATTTATGTAGCAAATCAACTCTGTCGTCCAAATAAACATATATGTGACCTAGCAAGATCGATGGTCCAGATCACAATCCTACTCACGTCTTCTTCAGAATTGGATACAATTTTATACCCATGTTTTGAAAACCTTGTACAGTACGTTAGAAGAGAAGTACAATATATACATGAAACCAGAATGAATTAATTATAGTATTGAAACAAGAATAGCTACGTATTTCCAGAATTCCTGTATGGATATTGATATTGCACTCTTTACATTACATGGAAGAATTTTCGGTGCTCTCTTCTCAAAAGGAATGACGCTCTCTTCCTTTTCAACAGGAGTGACACAGTGTCGTCGGTGGCGGGGATGATCATAAGTGCCCCCTAACTTGAGAGGATGATTGTCGCATCGGTGCCTAGCTGTAAGAGGTAATTTCACAAATGGAATACACAGAAAGAAGCCACATCTCCTACAACTGAAGAGGGATTCAACACTAGTACGTACCACAACCCCTGCAACAGTTGCGGTATCTGTTGAAGAAGAGGCAGTGGTTGTGAACCTCGTGTATAAGAGAGTCTGAAAGCATAATGCATCTAAGGTCAAGTATGAAATCACATAAGTTTCTGGTACAAACGTAGGAGAAGCCATGGCTAATAGTTGGGCACTCAGAACAACGAAAAAGAGGTATCAGAGTTGTGATCAATAGAAGAAGGACAGAAGAAAGAAGAGTTGGAACTCGTGCGGGTGAAATGGGTGAAAAAATTTATGGTCTTTTGGTAACTGAGCAATGGTCTCCACAACAATAAAAGGAACCAAGGGTGGTGGTGATGGGTAGCTAGTATGCAACTGTCGCAAGTAATTGTTGTATCATCATCAACTTTAGCTTTATTTTGTATATAACTGATCGAGAACTAAGTCATGGTAATGACGGTAGTGTTTGATTTGAGCACCTAACGCTGCATCATTCACGTTGATCTTCTGGGACTCAGGAACATACTTGATCTTTGCGTCTTCCTCTTCATACTATAGCGAGAGCCACTCCTTCACGACACATGCAGTGTGGCCAAAATAACTGCAAGACTCATCACGACAACAATAAACAGCGAGACTTTTGGTCCATATTAAAATGGCAGAGATTACAAAATTGGTTTTCTTGGAAAATGTCTTCTTCAAGGAACCAGGTGAGCTTGAGGGGGTGCTGGTGTGCGTGTCTTTAATGTGGGATGGTATTGGCACGCATCGGCTATGGAAGACGAAGTGGCAGATCCTACAGATATAAAACATCTCATCCCGGACGGAGAAGGGCCTCAAAGGGTTCAAGTGCTTTCTGTCTTGTACGTTTTTCTGTTCCCTCGCCACAGAGATCACAAGTAGTTGTAGTGATGAAATCCATTTGCCACAGACAACGTACAAATTTGTGTTTATGATGGTCACTTTCAATGTCGCGCCAATTGGAGGCACATTTGAGGTGAAGCTTGAAATCACATATGTAACAAACGTAATGGAATCTACACAACAAAAAAAAATTATGACTTGGGAATTAATTTTAGTGGGCGTTTGGGGTGCATCGGATGTTGATAATAAACTAATCTGAGTGTCACAATCAAAACCAATAATCTACAATTTGTGAGGTCCAAACCATTATAAACACATTTATAAAGTTTTCATTTTCCAATATGGGACAACACTCCATATTCTGCAAAGTACGAACTCAAGTAGTTGTTATATATATATATATATGCATGCATGGTCAGAAAAGATTATTACATGACCGGAGAGTTGATGACTCAAGGTACAAATCCTTTTGCAGTTAAGCAAGGCACACTCGATTGCGTGCTAAGGTAAGAATCATTTGTTTAAATCTTTAGTTTTCAATATTGCTCCATTTGAGATAAAGGTATAAATTAAAATTATCACAGGCTTTACTTCAAATACAGTCATAATACATTCTCTTTGAAGCAAACATTCACTAAGGACAACTCCAACGGTGAAGTTTCATTTGAGGTGCTAAACTCATTTTGGCATCCCCTTAGAGCATTATTCATATATATAGCACCTTTACTCATCTCCAACAATGAAATGCCATAATATGAGTATAATATTAATTAATATTAATTAATACATTATTAATAATGTATTTAAAATAAAAAATTACATTTATTTAATTAATTTTTTTTATTTCAATTATTATCTTCCTGCAACGAAATAATTGCGTACCACAGTTGAAACAGTATAAGCTGCAGGCTAGGGCACATTTTATTTCAGTTTTAATTCCTCTATAAACATTATACGGTATATATTGAAAGTCATAGAGCAATATGCATGTGCCTGTAGAGAGGGAAAAGTAGGAGCGTTCTTCTCTTGCAAGCAGCCAAGAACTAAACCAGCTGTAACTAAGCATCAAGAATTAATGCAATATTTACTTTAGGAATCCAACAAACCAGGACACTCCTTGGATTCTTTGCCGTTGAGACAAGTAATGCATGAATAACATAATGCTTAAACCCAAAGCAAAGAGAAGTAAAAGAAAAGATTAGAAAAGAAAAGGTTAGGGAGGGAGACAGAGAGAAACTACTTAATTTTCTGATTCTTTGTTTATGAGGGAGCTAGGTAAAGAATGAGTAGTCACTCAAAAGCAAAATTTGTTTTAGTTGGCTTTAGTAAAGCCTAAAGGCTTGAGAGTGACATTCCACAGAATGAGAAAAAGAAAAGTTTATTAGATTCTCTCATTTTACTTTTGTTTTTGTGTTCTTTTATTCTTGTGGAAGGATTCATAATAACTTCTAAAAAACACAATGATCTTACGCTTAGAGCATCAGCAGTGGGGACTCATTTTTTGGACTCAAATTTGAGTCCAAATTAGCCGGAATAGTGATATGAGTCCATCTGAATAGTATACAAAAGGACTTACTTTTATTCGGTGCTGCAGTGGTGCAAGACTCATTTATTTTAGACTCATATTTTGGGACTCATATTTGAGTCTCAAAATATGAATCATCACCACTGTAACACATATTTGGACTCAAATATGAGTCCAAATCTCTTTATGGTTTGCACATGGGGGGACCCCACAAATGAGTCCAAAACAATATAGGTCCAGTCTTGGCCTATATTTGTCTAAAACTGGACCTATATTTGAGTCTCAGGCAAATATAGGTCCATTTTATTCCGACCCACTGTGAATAAGATTCTTGTCTTTTGGACCCAAATTTGGGTCCCCATTGTGGATGCTCTTATTGATATATGGAGATTCTTTAGTGATGACCACTATAATGAGGACTTGGTAATGACTTTTAGATTAGATTTACTTTTTTATTACATCTCGACAAATCAACCGTTCAATATTTAGATATTTATGAGTAAATCACTTTTATAAATTTTCAATAAAATCTAAAATCGTTAGGTCATCTATAATTGTGATTTACCCTTTATGAATATGAATGGTTCAAAATTGACAGATTTGGTTCGTCCATTTATTTGGTCTAGTTTGGTACCTTAACGATTTCAAATTTTGTTGGCTAGAGAAGCTCTCATATTGATATATAGTAGTCGAAAAAGTACAAAAGATAGAATATCGGAGACACCACAACTGGAATAGCAGTATAGCACCACCCAATTCAACCATACAGTAAACTAAACAAAGAGAAAAGTAGAAAACAAAGCTGACAGGGTCAGAAAAGACAAACTCGATGACAGGGTCAGAAAAGACAAACTCGCAGTTGAGATACTCTTACATTATTATTAGAATTCTTATTAATAAAACTACCAAAACAAAAGTCCGCCTCCTTGGACAATAAAACTAGCAATTGTATAAGCAACAATAGTACTTGCACAGAATTTGTAAAAATATTTTTAGCAGACTCTTTATTTTAAATTTTTAGCTATTTAATTTTTTTAATTATATTTTGTAATTTTTAAATACACTTAAACAAAATGATATAAATTCAAAACTAACTAAAATATAGAAAACTAGTGGAGACGTATTTCCAAACTGACTAGCTAGCCTCTTTTTAGTTAAGAATTTTAGCTAAAATTTGTTAAAAATAGCTCACCCTTTAAAATATAGGAAATATCTCTAAATCTTTTTTATTAAAATAATACTTAAGGGATAGGTTGAAGATACTTTAAGATAGCTATTGGAGCATAAAATGACTAATTTCCCATACAATAGATACAAAACTAAGTGATGAGACTATTCGAGTGGCTCTTAGGAAGTTCAAATAAAACCTCTACACACTCTACGCCGGTGAGTTGCGATCTGTTGATTATTGACAAAATAAACACTATAGAGGTCATAGGTTCGAATATTACTGACATCTAGGAATGCGTAGTGTGGGGACAAAAATTGTCATTTCTCCTCAAAATTAAAAAAAAACCTCTAAAATTAGCATCAGTCATAATTTTTATAAATTGTAAAAGGATATCAATTTAGCAATGACTCGAAAAACTCACGAAATAGAACGAGTTGACCAGCAAGATTAAAAAATTGATCATTTGAGGATCAATCTGCCAAGATACAATTTATAAATATGTGAGTCTAGGGGGTTGAACCACCAACTTAGAAATGAGCGGCTTAACCCATTTATTAAAGTAAACAGTTCAAATTTCAAGAAGTTAATGTTTGTATGATTGCATGGTATTTTACTGATCCGCTTAACACATTTAATAAAGGGGTTGGGTTTGTGTTTGGATTCTGGGAGGCGTTTATTCATTGAATCGGAGTTGAATTTACATATTCCGATACATATAATATTTTGACACAACTCGAACCCGACACGACACGTTTTATTAACAACTGTGTATGCAGTATGGCTGTCAATTTGCATTTTACCAATCTAATGTGCTTTGGTCGGTTGGCTTTCTCGTAAAGTCAACAACGTGGAGGTCAGAGTTACGTCATTGGCGCTGGAGTGCTGTCTACGTTTTAAAGAAAAAAGAACTGAGTAGGATTGTACTATATATAGGTAGCTATGTGGCGTTGGATGGTTGATGATTTGAATTGTGCAATCTGAGTAGATCGTGTATTTTGATCAAAGCTGCCTGAAACCCATCCATTTTTTTCTTTTTTCAGAAAACGTACCCCTGCCTTTGTTTAAAAGCCCCTAGAATGGCTGAGAAGTGATGAGTACCGAACTATCAACTCGATCAAAATTGTAACAGGAAAGACTCTCATTAGTCTTTTGCACGTACAACTTGGTTTTCTGGATTCTCAGTTTCAAGTCCACCCCCGTCAGGTTTTTCTTAATCTTTCTTCTTCATTTTCATTTTATGCCCTATTGTTTTCCGTTGGTTTATTCATTATTAGTTTGGTGTTGCAAATACCCTGTTCAATCATTAATATAAAATTGTATAAGCAGCAGACTCAAATTCATTTGTATATTTGAATTATTTCTGTTCTGCTAATTAATTGTAATGTTGTTGCTCCAAAACTTTCATTTCTCTCCTCGCAGATGCCCCATTTTCAGTTATATTATGAATTTTTGTTCCCACTACTGAGAAATTGTCTTCATTTCTAGTAATATTATCTGCTAGATTATTAGGGGGGAAAGAAGAGAGGTTGTTGAAGTTTTTGTTCCACAAATAGGTTTTCACATCATTTTTGTAAGAGCCTTTCTGACCCTGAGCCATTATTTTAAGGAAGCTCTGATCTCAATCAAGAGAACTTCTTGGGTACTCCTGGAGCATGTGCTCCATACATATTTTTGAGCGCATGATCGTCAGTTTTTGACTTCCACGTGATTCTATTGAATATGAAAAAAGCTTGGTTAATAAGTTCAGTCGGTTGCCGGTAGTCTGTTTCACCAAAATCGAAAAAAGAACGAAAAAAAATAGTGAAGGATTTTACTCTCTACAGATAGTCAGATTCGCCTATCTCTCTCCCCATCTCTCTATCTCCGCCATTACCTCATTAATTCCCCTTCTCTTTAACGAAACAACCACCGTCGCTCCTCCTCCTCCTTTCTCTCTGTCTCTCATTTTCCTTGCCTCGTATCCTAACACTAATACAGATTTGGAAAGAGAGCTTTAACAAAATTGTTTTTCTCTTCCCTTTCCTCCAGTCCCTCGTCCTCTTTCATTTTCTACACACACACAACACACGCACGCCAAGACCAAATACCATGAATTTAGATCAATCAAAATCAAACTGTGGTGGACAAGACTGGTTGGAAATCATTCAAATATCATGGATTTAGATTAGATGGTTTTATATGGATTTGAGGGCTCCAAGTTAATTCCTAAATCTGAGTTTGCTGGGAGGGATTTTATTTCCTGGATCTTTGTATTTCTGGGTTTGGACGTCGCCGGCGGCGTCGAGATAGGGGGGTAGATTTCGTGAGCCTTTCGCCCAAGGATGTGAGCTTGGGCAAGATGAAGGCGAAGATGAATCTGCCGTAGGTGGAGATTTTAGATAGGTTTTGGCTTGGTTTGATTGTGCTGGAGATGAATTTGTCACCTGGTTTTTGCTTCTGATTGAATCGAGAGATAGATAGCTATTAATATAGTAATAAAAAATTAAGAATTGCTAACAATAGTTAAGTTATCAAGTATGTGGCTGTGGGTAGGGAACAAATTAATATATTAGAGGGATTTAGAGCTCACTTTCTGATGCAAAGCGTGGATATAAAAAGCATAACTTTTGTTTATTCTCAATCATCAGCTTTCGTCTTGGCCAAAAAAAAAATCACCAGCTTTCGTTTGTATCAAACAAAAAAAAATCAACATCTTTTGTCTTACTCGATTAAACAAAATTAATAATTTTTTTAAAAGGTGTAGATGTAATGGACAGAGATCCAACGGCTAATATTGCATATTTTAGAATTTATTAAAATAAAATAATTTTAATTCTCTAAACTTTCGAAACAAATAATTGAACTTCCGCTGACTATAACTGTCTCATACGATCTCGAAATTACGCATGCCAAGTGTTTACGAACTCGTAATGGCGTGTTCTACATCTCACATCTACATTAGTTTTCTTAAAAAATTAGCAAATCAAAAAATTAATTTTAAAAAAAACACCTATGGAAACTCATCGAGGTATTTTCATCCAATTTGTTTTTCAAATGATCATAAATTCATATTTCACTTATGAAATACCTTGCTCATTCCTTAATGATATCAATATTAATTACCTATTCATTATTTAATTATTTTTTCCTAAGAGTAACTGAACCGTGATGAGCTACTGAGTTCAAACTTTTTACGTGTGTATATGGAACTCGGGCATGTGAGACTATATGTGCAAATAGCTCGCGAATCATAATTGTGATGGAGCTATTACAAGCGTTTTAATGAATATGATATTTTCTTAAATGTTGGTAAATATGGGTTGACTACCTTAACTTAGGCCGAAACGACAACAAATATAACTAATTTTTTCACACGATACATATTACTATATGAAAAAAAACAATGGTAATGTCGAATCTACCATTTTTTTTTGTCTTTTCCGGATCACATAATCCTTATATGCCTGTGTGATATAACTTCTTTGTTGGTTATATCGAAAAAATATACCTTTGAAAGACAACAATGTGGTGGGGAAAAATTTTTGTCAATCCAGCCGTTGAATGTGATCGTTTCAGGACAAAATGCAAATGCTAGAAAAATTAGCCGTTTTCGTCATCATTTCGAGCTCAATCCATGTGGTCAACCACAGTGATTTAAATACCTTTTGCACTAAATTGTTCGTAACCACTCCATCACAATTCCTGTTCGCAAGCCGTTTACACCCACACTCCCAAGGGGTCAAGCTATATCTACCTATATAAAAAAAATTATTCAGTTTAGGGTTTAGGAATTTAAGAGTTAATGGTTTAGGGTTTGAAGTTTGGGGTTTAGGTATTTAAGAGTTTAGGGTTTAGGGATTAGGGTTTGAGGTTTAGGGTTTAGGGTTTAGAGTTTGAGGTTTAGGGTTTAGGGATTAGGATTTGGGGTTTGAGTTTAGGGTTTGGGGTTTGAATTTAGGGTTTAGGGTTTGAGATTTATGATAAAATAAATGATCTCACAATTTACAACAACCGTTAATATTCTTTTTCTATCAAAAAACAATGATGAGAGTTCCTGATAAAGTCATAAAGGTGTCTCACTTTATAGTCTTATACTTCCCATATTTTGTTTGGGTCAACACGAATACATAGTTCGAGAGAATTTTTTCTCACCCCTAGGCCACAATGATCGACCTGTCCAAAATTCAAACCATGGTAATATATCATCATTATTCTAATATTGAATAAATAAAAAATTATAACTCTCTCTCTCCTCAAGTCCTCGGTCCTCATCTTCTTCAGATCTTCATTCCCAGTTGCCGAGTAGCAAACATCTCCTCTTCCTCTTGACACTCCTTCCCTCTCCCATCTCTCACAGCCCACGAAAATGAAGACATGGCAGCTTCTGGGTTCTTCAAGTTCATGGAGGAGAGAAAGAGAGCTTGAAGAGAGATAAAATGGATATCTGAATTCTCTCTCCTGAATTCTCTCGCCGACCTCCGAGCATCATCGTGGCACACCGCTAGCATCACTGTGTTCTCCGGGATCCTTTGAGTCAAGCTCAATCCACTGCACTCGTCCAAGCTCTCCTGAGCTTCGCAACTGCCATGGGTGTGGCCATGGAGTTGCAGGAGAAGAGTAGAAGAAAGACGAGGAAAAAAAAAAGGGAACGAGAGTGGTGCACGTGGGTGAGAGAAAAGAGAAAAATTAGAATAATATTATAATAGAAAGGGGGTGAGAATAATAATTTTCTAGACATAATTTTCTCTAGTCTTTACATGTTCATTCGGTTCTCCGGTTTCAACTTTCAATGGCTGAAATTAAAGGCCAATAATCAATTGATGAGATTGTTGCTGACTGACGGTCACGCGCTGAAAAATATGTATGGAGCACATGCTCCAGGAGTACCCAAGAAGCTCTCCTCAATCAAAACGGGCAGTTTGTTGAAATATTGCAGTTTTGGCATTATTCAACTCCATGATACAAGACTGACTTAAAGTGTGAATTTTTCCAATTTTTATGTTTTTTTTTTTTTGGTTTTTTTCCAGGAGAAGTGAAAGAAAGAGGAGCAGAGGAAAAAGATAGGGATGAGAAAGGGAGAGAAGTGAACTCGAGTATGCATGTAGCAGATTTTCCCTTTCAGGAATCAAAAATCAATTGGTGAGTTCTCTCTCTTAATCTTTCCCACAATGTCACACAAAATTAATCGAGTTTGATTAGGTTCCAATCAAAGAATTAAGTAGTACACACAACTGTACAAACAGTACAATTATTTAGAAAGAACCAATTGGGTTATATATCCCGTCTTTCATCATTGGATAAATGATTTTAGGATTCTCGGACTTCCACATTTTTGTTGTTGTTGTTGTGTTCTGTTACTTTTATGTCTCATGGCGGGACTATACACATTCTAGGTTTCAATGCATATTTAGTCCTTTTCTTTTAACTACATTGGTTTTGCAGTTGATTCTGGTCTGGTATCTAAAAGTTAGAAGATGGAAAAATATAAAATGAAGAAACCTAAGCAGCAAATGCGTATACATGATCAAACTATATATCCTATCCCCTTATAATATTCTGCTGTCTCTTTAGCAAACAAAACCTTAATAAAGTCATAGATAGTGTGAGATTTCAGATTGTAAGTCACAAGTCGGTCAAAAGCGAAAGGTTTAGTTGGCTTTAGTCGAGTGTGAAGGAACAAATCGATTGGATTCCAGCCCTTTTCCTTTCTGTAACTTTATGCTAATGAATTAATGATGATAACTTGACTGGCCATATTCCCAAAATTGATATTGACATTTCTTATGTAGACAATAAACGAGAAAGAGGCCGAACAAAGTAACAAACTATACAGTTCTCTCGTAGCATGTCTGAGAAGTGACAAGTATCATATCAACTCGATCAACATTCAACAGGAAATTTAGTCCTTGCACAGCTTGGTTCGTATTCAGAATGTCAGGTTCAAGTCCACCCATTAACCCATCAGGTTTTCTCAAGCTTTCTTCTTCATCTTAGTTTTGACATTATTATTATTTTTTCTTTGGTTAATTTGTTAGTTTGGTGTTACAAACATCCCGTCATCAATTAATACACCCTGATTACAAATATAATATTGTAGCTACAAATTCATTTGTGTATATTAATTCTTTTCTTATGTTAATATGGGTGTTGTTCCTTCAAAGTTTCCCCTTGTGTAAAGTACCTATCAAAATTTTCCAATTTCAATATGTAAATTTTTTTCCCACCACTTTGAATTGTCCTTATTTCTTCTAATCTACTCCTTAAGTACGGGGGAAAGAACAGACGTTCTAGAAAAAGTGTTTTTTTTTTTGAACAATTTCTAGAAAAGGATTTATGTATCTAGCTCAAGAATAGTTTTGTAGCTTTTGTTGTTGAAAAGGTTTGGAGAAATTTAGACATCACTCAGTAAGAGCCTTTGAAACTCTGAACCAAATAATGCGTTTTAATGATAATCTCCATAGAGTTTTGTTGCAAATTTCGCAATATGAGCATCACTAATGATTGAATTCCTTGATAATAAGTGAATGTTTAAATTTTGTTATTTCTTTATTTTAATTTTTTGGGGCTTTGTTTACAATTACTGAGGGGAGGGTGATTTCTAAATTTCTCCAAACCTTTTCTACAACAAAAGCTACTTGGTAGGATTCGCCCTCGACTTTTATTGTTTCTTTGTGCAATAAGAATTTTATGGACCTCCCTAATTTCTGTTTTCGGTATATTGTTTTTGTTTATTAATTATCTTTCTCTTTTGGCTTTCTTTTTTAGGGGTTTGATTTTATGTTCCCCCTCTCCAATTCTTTGTTTTTTCTCTCTTTTATTCAATTTTTTTTTGGGGCTTTGTTATTTCAGCGTCATAAATTTTAAGCTATACAATGGTAGGTACCCTGTTCATAGATAATTCATAATAAGCTAAACACTGTAGTTCCATTAATTAAATTCAATCTAGGCTGGGCCAAAACTTCAAAGTTGGCACCTGACTTTGCAGCTAGTTTTGGCTAGTCACCAAGAAAATTAGATTTCCTGCTGCTAATCACGGATGAGGGAATGCAAACTGAATTTCTTTTATCGTTTTAAGGAAATAATTTACTGTGGCAACAATAGGATTTAGTGATAGTTCCAATTTCCTTTCCCTATAGAAATGGTTATATGTGTCATGTGTGTGTGTGTGTCTATATATATATATATTCCCTTATTAATTCTTTATAAGTGGGAATCAAAATCTTTTTTTTTTCTGTCCCTTTTGCTGAAAGTCTATAATTCTCGATATATTATGAAAGTTTCATGTGTTATGTTTTCATTTTTCTTTTGTTTTTGGTGTCAGCAATGGCTTTACGTACAAAGGAACGGACAAAAGAGATACTGGAGTTGTTGAAGAATCCCCGGGTGTCAACAGTAGTTCTTGATGGGAAGCGTGGAGTAGGGAAAACGTGGACAGCAAGAGAGATAAGCAAGGAGAAAGATTTAATCCATGACACTCTCTGGCTGTATGTGAATAACAATTATGACAGCGAATCTCTTGAAGAAAAAATTGCTCGCCAGCTATCTCTATTCTTTATTTATGAGGAATGGGAAGATGATGATGATGATGATGTTAAGGAGGAGGAGCAGAGCTTGGAAAAGTTGAAGCCGGAAATATCTAAGAAGCTTGAACACTTGAGATCTGCAGCGCGTAAAGAAAATAAATCTTTTCTTCTAGTTCTGGATGATGTTCAGGATGTTCAGAAGATTGTGGAAGAAGTAAACAAGCTGCTGGGTCCAAATGGCGTAAACAACCTGCAGAGTACAAATGGCGACAATTCTTTTAAGGTTTTAATCACCAGAGGCGAAAGCGACGGCAAAGGCACCACACTGGGGATGAACAATGAGATTGAGACCGACCATACAATGGTGCATGAGATAGTAACATTATCCACGAATGAGTCCTTGGCTTTATGGGGTGAAAAAATCAAGAAAGCAGTTTCTGATTTTCCAAGCTTTGAGAAACCATCCAAAGCTATTGTGGAGATGAGTAAGGGTATTCCTGCCGTACTTATCACAATAGCAAAAGCAATAAATTACTTAGCAGATAAAGATTCTGGCGTTTGGTCGTTGGAAAGTGTTTTGGAAGAAGCAGCTTATGATGGGAAAACTGCTACGAATCTGCTACTTGGCACTTGGTGTGATGCATTGCCAAGCGGTGCTCTGACCGACTGCTTTTGGCATAGTATGCAGCTTCTAAACAAACATGGTGGTGTTCATTACAATGAGTTGATCACGCAATGGATAATGGAAGGATATTTTGGATGCAACAATCCTATTGGGAAGGTCTATGAGGAAGGACATAAGGTTCTGATGGAGCTTATAGATTGGGGCATGCTGACAAAACAAGAGGATAATATGGTTACCATGGGAGGAATAGTTTTGAGTATAACTGATCATCGCCGTTGTGAATTCAATGCGACTGCAAGGCTTGGATTGGCTACTGTGTTTCAAGATGAAAAGTGGGAAGGTCTTGGGAGGCTTGCACATACGGATGGTATGATAAAATCACCCTCCAGTCATAAGACTTGGGTGAAAGTCTCCACACTTGTGATTGATGGACAATGCATTGGTAGGGAAGTCCCTGAGACATACTTTCAAACCATGGAGAGCCTCCAGGTTCTCACTATATTCAAGCCTAGGTTCACTATATTCAAGCCTAGGTTCGAATCTTTACCATTTCACTTGCCCATAGAGAATCTTACGATTCTTGTGCTCAGATTCTGTGATCGCTTGGAGGACATTAATCCTATCCGAGAATTTCAAAGCCTACGTGTTCTTGAAATATCTGGCGCTACTTTCTTGAAGATCCCTGATGACTTTTTTGCCAAGATGCCTAACCTTCGAAGCCTTAACCTTTCTGAAGCCGAGGTCAAATCACTACCTAGCTCTCTTTTTAACAGAAGTGAACTACGGTGGCTCATCCTTAGACGATGTTCTCAATTGGAAACACTTCCAAGCTTAAAATCCATGGGTAAGCTCAAGGTGCTTGATCTTTCTGGTGCTACCTCTTTCAAAATATTCCAAGACAAAACCTTTGCACATCTTCCGAAACTTCACACAATTGATCTTTCCAATTCTAAAATTATTCGCTTACCTTTTGTTCATGATAATGGTGAGCTCAATCAGCTCCTGTTAGGTGGCTGTGCAAGTTTAAACAGACTTCCAATCTTGAACACAGCACGTCGGCTTCAAATTCTTAATCTTTCAGGTGCTACAGGCTTGACAGAAATGCAGGACGAACCATTGGATAGCCTTAAGGTCCTTGATTTATCTGGAACTCATATTAGTAGGCTACCTTCCCGTTTAAGCCACCTTTCTGATCTCTGCTTACGTGAGTGTCGTGAGCTTGAAAAACTCCCACTCACAAAAGAAAACAAAGATCTTGAATCACTTGACCTTTCTGGTTCTAGCAAAGTGACTGAAATTAAGGACAAATCCTTCCAAGATATGAGGCTTCTTCGAGTTCTCAACTTTTCTGAAGTCAAAGTAAAAGAACTACCATCCCTGTCCAACCTCCCTAACCTCCGTCAACTCTTGCTAATGGACTGTTCACGTTTGGAAAAGCTGCCAGAGATGGAAGGACTTAAAAGGCTCCAGGAGCTTAATATTTCTGGTTGTGTGGCATTGACTGCATTGCCAAACCTGAACACCCTCGAAAAGCTGGAGACTCTTGATGCTTCAGGTTGCACGGTTTTGAAACAAATACAAGAGGAATCCTTTGAAAAGATGTCTCATATTCGGAAACTCAACCTCTCAGACACTATGATTGAGTTCCTACCATCCCCTTGCCCATCCAACAACCTCACTCATCTCGTACTCCGAAATTGCAAAAACCTGAAAAAACTTGCACCTCTTGAAAAATTTTCAAAACTTGAGGAACTCAATCTGCATGGTGCCAATTCTTTAGTTGACTACAAAGCTGAATTCCTGGAGCATATGGTCCACCTTCGAATTGTCGACTTATCTGAAATCCCACTTACAGAGCTACCATCCATGTCCAAACTCATCAACCTCAAACAGCTCTCACTGAAGGGTTGTTCATCCTTAGACAGAGTGCAACATCTCGAAGCTCTAACACTTCTTGAGATTCTTGATCTTTCTGGAACAGCAGTTCGGAGTCTGCCTCGCCTAAACACTTTTAGCAACCTCTGCCAGCTCTTGCTAAAAGGTTGTTCACAGATAGAAGAGTTGCAGCTTCTGGTGTCACTTACTCACCTGGAGGTTCTTGATCTGTCTGGAACCGGATTGAAGCAATTTCCTTATGAGATATCAGAGCTTACTCATTTAAAGCAGCTTTATCTGCCAAACTTGAGGGGTATGCATGATCTTGACTTGGGAAAGATAAAGCGTATGCCACAAGAGGTCAACTGGGATGAATGTGGCATCTTTGAGTGTGCTGATATTTTTGTGGGCTGTGACAAGCCTTCCATATCAGTAAGTGGTTCTGAAATTTTTCATATTTTGGACAAGTTCTGGGAAACAAAGTTCAAAAAATTTCATTTCTTTGTAATGAAGAAGCGAGGTGAAGATCGAGGTAGCAATGACTGCAAAGACGAATTTATCTTCAGAGATGTGTACTTCCACACTAGACATTTTTACCCTAAAGAGCATGACAGGTCTTTGGAAATCCATGGATCATATAGTCTCCCTAAGGGTTTTGAAAGTGTTCTCAAGTGTGCCGATTGTATATCTTTGGTTGACAATGACCTTATACATTGCCTATCTGATTTAGGTTCTGATAATGTGAAGGAAATGAAAGGTTGTTGGTTAGAGAGATGCAGTAAAATAGATATTCTTTCTAAGGAAGAGGCAGGTGTCGAACTTGGGAGAAGTTTAGAGATTCTATGGATTTCAAATCTTCCAATTTTGAGCAGTCTATACAATGGGAGTGTGCAGTCTAAGGTCTTTCAGAACCTTAAACATTTGTATCTGGATTGTTGTCCACGCCTCGAAAAAGTCTTTCCCTCCTCCCAGCTGCCAGAAAACCTTGAAATTCTACATGTTCAGTTTTGTGATAAGGTGCAAACTTTGTTCGAATGTGATTCACCATCTAATTGTACATTGCAAAAGTTGAAGAAATTGTGTCTACTGGAACTGCCGGAGTTGGAGAGGATTGGGATAAAATTGCCTGATGATCTGACTCCTGAGGTAATGCACTGCCCCAAGTTGAAGGAGTTGGGCAGGGATAATCATTCCGCTCCTGGGAGAGAGGTGGTGACCGGCCAGTTGGATGAGATCGACCAGGTCTCCAAGTAATCCTCAATCTTGGTAAGTTTCCAGCTGCAGTTTATATAGTTTGGTGATGATTGTGATTTAATTATTGCTTCTATTACATACTCTTACCTGAATTGCAGCTCATTAGAAGCTAGCAAAATGGCTAGAGGTGATGTAATTTAATCTGATTAAAAATTGTCATGTATTGTTTTGAGTTGTTGCAAGTGATTTTTATATGAAACCTCATGATGATGCTATTGCGTTCCTTAGATATACATCTGCCTCATTGATGATTGGTCGTCCTATCCAGAGATTACTGGTATTCGTTTGTATTTTTGTGTGTCCTGATTTATTGATTTTAGATGATCGTCACTAGAGCAATAGGGAGTGAACTATTGAATTAATGCATGACATATTATCAGTACATGCGTGGCATAGCAATGCTGTTGCTCTCCACGGTTTTTAACTTCCGAGTACGTATGAGCTTTCGAAAATTAGATGTTATTGTTGTTCTTGTACGTGCATCTCATATTTTGGCAGCATATATATATATATATATATGCATCTCTTACTACTGCTGTGTTTGTCTCCGACTTTCAAATTTTTGTTTCCCTTGGTGATTATTGTTTTCTAACTGATATCTCTTTTCAAATATGCAAGGTCCGGAATGAAGTGTTATCTTGGGAACTTTACGCTTGTAATGCAATTCTTTAGACCGACAGAAAGTCAGAAACTAGTTTGCAAGCTTAATTGAAACCACTGCAAAAGCTATATTATATGGGTTAGCATTCTAGGCTTTTTGAGAGGTTCAGTTTGAAGTTTGCTACAGAGAGCTGTGATGCATTCACTCAAAGCTGGATAATTTGACAAGTTCTTCTACAAGTCTTTTCTTATGGCCAATAAGTGTTGATAATTAACTTGAAGTTCATGTTTGTAATTCAATTTGTTTACGTGAATTGTAACGTATTGTTCAGGATTGAAATGTTATGTCCCCAACTCAATTTCTGACACCTGTCTAATTTTCTCAACACTCTGCTAACCACGTACCGTCAGCTCCTACTGTCTAGAAACAATAAAAATAAAAATAAAAAGATCAGTTGAAGTTGGTGGAATTCCAGAAGAAGTTGGTGGAATTCAAACATGAATTTGGAATCCCCACTCTCAGCAATGGTGTACCCAGAGCTCAAAACCACCTACAGACTCCACTACGACACCAATTTCACCATCTGGAAGATGGAATTGGACTTCGTTCTCATGGACAACAAAGTCGATGAATGGCCGAGAGAAGATCGGTAAAAGATCACATCAACGAGATTGATGGCGTTTGAGCTTGAAGAAAGTCAATGGAGGCCTGCAGACTGCAGTGGTGGTGGTGGGGTTTGGTGAGAAGATGAAGTGATGAACTAAACTTTTTATTTTTATTTTTTTTGTTTCTAAACAGTAGGAGCTGACGGTGATTAGCAGTGTTAAGAAAAATTGACAAGTGTCAGAAATTGAGTGGGAGACAGGGAAGGAGACGGGGGAGTTGGGGACGGAACATTTCAACAATTCAACCCCCTTGTTCAGTTGGTCCTAGTGACTTTTATTTTTTGAATAAACTACAAAAAAACTCATGATATTTCTTCATTTTTCTTCAAAATCCACAAACTTTCAATTCATGCATATAAATAATTTTTTTACTCATAAGGACAAGTTGTTTATAAATTGATATGAGGCAAGTACTGAATTATATTTTTGTCATCTTTTAAGTTGGGGTTTGAAACTCAAAGTGTATATAAAAAAAAAACTAAAAGTGTGTGTAGCCAGATATTAGTGCAGTAACAACAGCCGAAATATATTGTTGCAGTAACAGCCAATATCCGTGCAGTAGCAGCAGCCATGATCCTTGCAGTAACAACAGCCGATATATATTCGTGCGGTAGCGTACCGCCGATATCCGTGGCAAGAATGCTGCCGTCATTCGGCAAGATGAGTAGCGGCCGGATCCAAGCAATTGCAACAGTTTCGGCTGCTATATGTACAAGTAACAGCCGTCAGTAGCTTAGATCCTTGCAGTAGCAACAGCCAATATATATTCGTGCAAAAAGCAGCCGCCGATATCCGTGCAAGAATGACCATCGTATTCGTGCAATTAGTAGCGGCCGGATCCAAGCGGTTGCAACGGTTGATATTCGTGCGAAGCAAGACCCGATATTCATGCAGTAGCAGAAATTTGTGCAGTAGCATTTGCATATATATATATATATATATATATATATATATATATATAAAAAAAAAAGCAGTAGTGGTGTAGTAATTTATAAACTCACATAAGGCAAGTACTAAATTACATTTTTGTTCTCTTTTAAGTTGCGATTTGAAACTCAAAGTATGCATAAAAAAAAAAAGTGTGTGTAGCCAAATATTAGTACAGTAACAACAGTCGAAATATATTCTTGCAATAACAGCCCATATCCGTATAGTAGCAGCAGCTCAGATCCTTGTAGTAACAACAACCGATATATATTCGTGCCGTAGCAGCCTCTGATATCTGTGCAGTAACAGCCGTCAGTATTCATTCAGTAGTAGCAGCCCGAATCTAAGCAGTTGCAACAGTTGATATTCATGCAGTAGCAGAAATTTGTGTAGTAGCAGTTATATATATATATATATATATATATATATATATATATATATATATATATGCAGTAGCAGTGGTGTAGTAATTTATAAACTCACATAAGGCAAGTACTAAATTACATTTTTGTTCTCTTTTAAGTTGTGATTTAAAACTCAAAGTATGCATGAAAAAAAAAATTAAAAGTGTGTGTAGCCAAATATTAGTACAGTAACAACAGCCGAAATATATTCTTGCAATAACAGCCGATATCCGTGCAGTAGCAATAGTCGATATCCGTGCAGTAGCAGTAGTCGATATCTGTGCAGTAGTAGCAGCTCAGATCCTTGCAGTAGCAGCAGCTCAGATCCTTGCAGTAACAACAACCGATATATATTCGTGCAGTAGCAGCCGCTGATATCTGTGCAGTAACAACCGTCCGTATTCGTGCAGTAGTAGCAGCCCGGATCCAAGTAGTTGCAACAGTTGATATTCATGCAATAGCAGCACCCGATATTCATGCAGTAGCAGAAATTTGTGTAGTAGTGACGATGTCAAAATATAGTAGTAAAATAGAGATTAAGATCCGGGTTGTCGAACCACGGGAATTGAAAGACCATAAACCTATTTGGTAAAATTGGTAACCTAAAATTCTAGCACTAATAACAATTTTTAAGGTTTTTCTTATTTTTCAAAACACACAATAATTAACAAACTAATCTAAACAAGCAAATTGAAATAATTAAACTAAAAATAAACTTGAATCTAACACACAACAAATTAAGTTTTCAATAAATAATAAAACTTCACAAATTCACAATGGGTTATAAATTAATTTGAGTTTTCTAAATTATTCAAACCACACAATTAATATTACAAATACAAATACAAATTAATTATTTATAAAGAAAAATGAACAGTTAATTGAGAGAGAGAAAGAGATGCTCAGTTAAAGGAGAGAGATGCCCGCGCGTGAGAGAGAGGGAGAGAGGGCCAGGAGATCGGCGGCGCAGGTCTGAGAAGTGGAGCGACGCCGGCAGACTTGGTGATGGTGGTGACAGAGGGGGCTCTGGTGAGCTTGAGATGGTGACGGCAGTCTGAGTTGCAGGTGGCTTGGAGAGCAGCAGCGCCGGTCCGGGCTCCACTTGAAATCGATGGCAGCTGGGTTGGTGGTGCAGATCGAGTCGCCGGCGGAGCTTGATGGTGATTGTTGAAGAGCACGGGTTCGGTGAACTGGGTTTGAGATTGATGATTGCTAGGTGACTGTGAGTTGATTGCAGTCAATTAGAGCTGGAATTGAATTGTGCCCGTGATGGGCTTGATGGTGGTGGCGGCGGTGAAGGCGTGGTTGTGATGGTGATGGCGGTGACAGAGGGGGCTCTGGTGATGATTGGGTGTAGAGAGGAGGACTGAGGGTGTAGAGAAGAGAAAGAAAAAGAAAAAAGAAGAAGAAGAAGAAGAAGAGAAAGAGAAAGGAGAAGAGAAAGAAGAAGCCGGCAGAGGAGAACCGGGGAAAGAGAAGAAGAAAAAAAAAAAAAAGAAAGCCCGGCCTCCCCATTCAAATTCCCGATCGGGAAATTTCAAAGAAAAAGTCAAAAGTTTTTTTTTTGTTTTTAAATTATTATTATTATTAAATAAGTTAAATCTATTTACTTTTAAAACCAAGATTGAAATTAAAATAAAAAGAAAACAAATAAAAAAATATAAATTGAAATGAATAAACGTGGAGTTTAAAATGCACAATTTTAATGCAAATTGTCGAAATCCACTTATTTAACCTGAAAACATGAAAAACACACATTAAACACAATAATAAGCTCTCGAAATAGTATAATCCAAGTGATTTAGAACCATTTTAAGTGCGTGTTTACGCACTTATCAAGTAAGCGATGCATATATATATATATATATATATATATATATATATATGCAGTAGCAGTGGTGTAGTAGCAGATTGAAGAGACATGACATCCCTTCCTTTTGCAATGCATAAGCTTTAAGGACAAAGCAGCATGGGCTGCTACTACTGGTGCTCATCCCTTTCACCTTCATTAGGAAAACCACAATTTCCTCTCTCTCTCTCTCTCTCTCTCTCAAGTTTCAAAATCTAGATCTGAAACAACAATGCATCTCATTCCGGTAACCATCGCCAGCGCCCTTGTCCTCTCCATCGTCTTCTTCTTCTTTGTTGCCCAGGCGCACAACATCACTCAACTAATATCAAAGTACCCGGAGTTCTTCACCTTCAACTAATACGTGTGTTTCTGCCATTTTCCGACGGGTCGGGAGGAACAGGCTAGAGACCTTCGGTAGCCACAATCACACAGAAAGACATAGAGACAAGATTTATAGTGGTTCACCTGGCTCAATGCGAGTCCAAGGCTACGTCCACTTTAGGGGGGGTTCCACTATAGTGAATAATCATTACAAGTGTTTGGCAGGTACCGAGAGGGGGTACCGGCAAGGTACTTAGTCCTCAGAGGGTCCTTGGTATCGAGATGGACTCAAGGTACCGGTAAGACACTTAGTACCGAGAGGGTACTTGGTACCGAGAGGGACTCGAGGTACCGGTAAGACACTTAGTACCGAGAGGGTACTTGGTACCGAGAGGGGCTCGAGGTACCAGGAGCTTGGCTCCCAATGTAGAGGCTGAAGTCAGCGTGTCCTTCTAAGTGAGGGAGGAGTCCCTTTTATAAGTAAGGGATCTCCTCTCCTCTTACATTTCTCCAATGTGGGACTCAAAGTCCCTTATGATATTCTATGGTGGGGAGCTCCCTTATAGATGTGGGACTCCCTCACCTTACATTTTCCTATCATTCCTTGTCTTCCTCTAGCTTGACCATGACATACACCGCGTCGGTGATATGGTAGCAACAACGTGTATTAGAAAACTCCCACCGATCACTCGCACGCCGTCATTTGGGTTGAATAGGTTAAGATTCTCCAAAAATTGAATCTTGGCATAGGAGAGCCCGCCGTTTCGCACAAGAACCACCAGGATCTTCATCTCTTGTCGTAATTGGTCCACTTGTGGACAACTCCGGCAACAGTGGCCTTAGATCCCTTCGGCTGTCCAGTATTCCCGTCAAATCCGATCTAGATTGTTGCCAAACTCGCCGAGAAGCTCCGTGTTCGCTAGAGAGAACCTGATTTTCCTTGAAGCTTCTTTGCAATGGAGTTTCAGTTGGGCACCGTATTGCTCGTAGAAAAAGAGAGAGAGAGAGAGAGAGAGAGAGAGAGAGAGAGAGAGAGAGAGAGAGAGAGAGAGAGAGAGAGAGACTTGATGGCAAATTTGTAAATAAAACAAAAAAAAAGCCTGATTATGTAATTACATTTATATAATTGAAGTATGGGCTTGTAGAATTATATAATTGAAGTATTGTAGACACATGGGCCCGTGATGCATGTCCTTATGTGTAGAATTATATAGGGGTAGGTTGTAGCACACTAATGTATGTCATACCTCCATTTACAATTTTTTAGAACAAAAAATTACATATAATTGAACCACAATTACTACATTGACGACAAAGTTACCACATTCGTTTTACACTATTTACATATAATTGAACCAAAATTACAATTTTAACAACAAATTGGTCATAAACTTGTAACAAAGTCATAGATGGAATAATTATTTCTAATAGAACAAAGATTACACACACAAAAAAACTCTCGTTACCACAATGACAACACATTTTGTTGTTATATCTTTAAGTGAAAGTATGACATGCATCTTAGTATTGTAGAATTTTATATATATATATATATATATATATATATATATATATTAGCAACATGCTTATAAGCTTATGGATGTATGTGCGTGTAGATTTTTTTTTTCAATTGAGCTTTACATTTTATTTATTATGTAATTTTTACTTAGATTGAATTATTTATGGAGTTTGAACTTGATCTTTGAACTATGTATTAAACCTTTTGAATTGTTAAGTTAATTTTATTTATTTATTTGGTAGTTGTGATTTGTGAATTTTAAGTATAAGATGAATATTATTTGAAAAATGTTGGCATATTATTTTTGGAGTTCGGGTATGTTTGGATACCCGTTGGTACCCGCTACCCGATAGGTGTGGGTTTGGGTTTTCCCCGAACCCAATAGAATGAGTTTTGGATTTGGATTCGGGTAATTAAGGTACCTGCTACAAGTTTGGGTATGGATAATGGAAACCCATACCGACCCTATCCCTTGCCATCCCTATTTTCTAGGTGGGTGGATGCATTAAAATGGAGATTTTCAACATTTTCTTGTAGGAGATGGGATTCGAACCGAAAACCTTGACATACGGGGCTGCCTAGTTGTTTAATTTTGCCAATTTCCATGAACTCATTTATATTATACTTACTTATTTTCAACTCACCTTTCCCAAAGACTTTTTGTATTAAGACTTATGAATTTCTTCACCTCCTATACTTTTTACACTTCATTTTGCCTTTCAAAATACAACCTTGCTTGCGAAGTGTTTGGGTGATGTGATTGTTATTGGTAAGGATTTTTAAGTTTTAAGTTTTAAGTTTTTAATTTCATTCGCTTGAATAAAAGTATATCCAATTCTCTAATGAGTTACCAACTTATTAGCGTATTCTCTGAGTCAAGCCATAAGTGGCTTAGACATTGTGTATGATCTCTTGCTTTGGCATATATATCACTTTGAGGCATTGATCATTGAGAAATTATATTAAATTTCTTTTATAATTTCCTCACATGACCTCCTTAATTTTTTTAAAAAATCAAGAACTTAATTGAACCCTCAAACAAAACTGGTAAATAAAAAACAAAAAAAACTCTGGTCCGACCTATATGTCAAAATTCATTCATATTTGCATACATTCGACAGTGTAATTTTATTATTTGAACCGTTGATCTTATAAACTAACTTTTATAAATCAATTCTACACAATTCTCCAAAAAATCAACGTAAAAGGAAATTGTTTATTTATGCAATTGCATCAAACAAATGTACAGTTAGTCATGAGAATGTTAATTTTTACCAAAACCATCATTCTTTTTTTTTTCCATGTTGTGCAAATTTTACCAATCATATAAGTTATTATATATGGTCATCACTTGTTCTTAGTTTGAAAACGAGGCCGTATGCATAGATGAGAGTAAAACAAGAAATTTAGGATTTCTATCAAATATTAAATTAGAAGGTTTGCAGAGTAAATATCTATTGCTTATAATTTATCGTCCACAATTGTCATTTATATGAGGTTAAAGACATTATTTAATAATTCAAATAAGAGGAAGGTCATGTAAGAAAATTTGGAAGTTCTAACAGAAAAATTCTTCAAATAATATAACAACTTTAGCAAAACCAAAATTATTTTGTCATTTTACAATCTTAGCCGTTGATTTTGATCCTACAGCTAGAACTAGGAGTCCTCATCTTGTCCACAATTGCTTGTATTGTATTAAAACAGCAGATAAGTAAGAATCACACTCTCCAACCGTATGACAGAAGCTGCATATTAAAGCAGACAAACACATAGCTTCAAAAAATGATGAACCTTAACAAATTGTTGTAACCTGTTTCTTTCATGATCGAATTGCCATATATTAGTGTGGCAAGGCTTTATAATTTATTTTTAATTATTAGACAATGTTTATGTATTAAAATTGTGAAATTCCGGATTCGCCGGATTGTCCCAATAAACGGTAGTCGTCCTAAACACTAATCAGAGAGTATACACAACTTTGAACAAATTAAAAGTTACTCTCCACAACCTAGGTTCTAGCTATTGCACAAACAATACACAATTGACAACAAATATATATGCAACAAGCACAATCAATTGTACAACCTAGAATCCCAAAGTGAGCATCATCAATAGCTCACCACGGACTATATCTATCAATGTATGATCAAGCATGCAACATGTTAACCAATTAAGCACAATAGCATATAGATAAGCAATCACACAAAACAACAGAACGATATGTTCACCCGGAAACCTCTACCTCTAGAGGAAAAACTGGAGGGGAGCCGTACCCTACGCTCTTGTGTAACACTATGAAAAAATCCAATAGACAAACACGTACAAGGGGGAAACACAATCCCAAACTCTACACTATCTACCTATAGACTAGTGGCAGCTCTAACCTTGTGTAGCCTCCAAATGCTCCTTCAAGTGCTCCCACCTCAAGCTACTCGGACTGATTGAACTTCACCACGTGAATCCTCCAACCGCAAGCATCACCAACAATGCAAATGTGTGTGTGTAAGTGAATGAAATGAATTCAATTCGTTTGACACAAGCAAGTAAACAAGGAACACTTGCTAGAATCAAACAAACCGAATTGACAATCCTTGAATATGATTCAAGGGTTGATTTAGTTATTCACAATAAACATTAACTAAATCAACAACATCAAAGATGTGAGGAGCCTATAACATGGATCTAGGGTCACTCAACAATATCAGAAAACTCTCTCAAGACGTTTTTAGACAATAAGGAAGAGTAGAAAGAGTTGAACCGAAACAAGTCATCCAAGGATCTAGTTATAAAGAAATTGGACAATTATGCGATCGATCGCCCGAAGGATGCGATCGATCGCCCGAAGGATGCGATCGATCGCAAAGCACAGAATCAGTACGAAAAAGTATCGTGCGATCAATCGCGTAGTGCAAAAATCACAAACAGAAGGCTCTGTAAGTGTAAAACCTGATATGCGATCGATCGCACCAAGAAGTGACGATCGATCGCCCAAAAAGTTGCAACGGGCAAATTCGAATGCAACGGTCAAAAATCCAACGGATCTATTGTCCACGTGGACCATGCGATCGATCGCACGTCATTTAACAACGGACAGATTGTCCTACGTGGAGCGATTGATGGCCAATCATGGTGCGATCGATCGCAAGGCTTAAAACAGCCTTAAACATAAAGGAAAGCTAATCAAAATGATTTTAAGTGAAGATCTAGCAATCCTAACACAATAAACTCAAATGTATGAAAGACTGCAACCAACATTTGAGCCGGTCGCGTTGCAACCGGGTGCTTATAAAATAAGCACGTGAAACTTGTGTGATTTACAACACAAGTGTGGCTAACAAGCAAACCTAGATAGACCTAGTATAACAAGGAAGACTCAATATGAAATGAGTGCATGTGCATATGCATGAATCATACCTTGAGAAGCTTGAACGAAACCTTCGATGAACAATAATCGAAGTCCGGAGAAAAGACCGGATAAGAAAGGCATCTTCACGAACCATCTCGAGTAAGAACAACCTAAGCCACGACACCTAATCCCTTAAACAACCTAGCATTGAATACAATGAAATGCTAATACAAGGGAAGAAGTTTTGTCAAATAGGAAATAACCAATAGCAAATATTTTGCCCTTACAAATTGTAATACTAGTCTATACCACAACCCTCTGATGTAGCTCATTAATATTCTCTAATGATTTTAGTTTTAAAGTTTGACCCCTGGCACTAGAATTTTTTTTTTTATCGTAAATAATTTTATTCAATAAACTGCATCAAGTACAGCACTCATAGGGCATACATTGACAACGACATACATCAACGTCGACATGAAACAAGAAACTTAAACTAGATATCCTCACTCGAAAGAGGAGGAGCTGACTAGTTGATGTGAACGTAAAATACGTTCACAAAGTGTCTTTAATTACTGGATTTTGCTATTCCGAAAGCTTAATTGTTTGTTTAATATTTGTTTTCGTGTTTTTAGGGAAAATACCTGGAAAATGTTTATCTGCACAAAATAGGTGCATTTTGGAGGTTTTCAGCGTAATTCAGAAAGTCAACCGTGACTTTTACATGTGGAATAAAATATCGTACGAAGATTTCGGATTATTCCGAATCCCGACAATTTGTCGGCGAACCACCACATAAGGCGGCGCAACCACCACAAGCGGTGGTGGAACATAATTCAAACCACCATTTTATTTTCCCTAATAATTATTTTATTTATTTCTTTTATTTATTTATTTTTATTATTTAATTTTTCTTTTGTTTTATAATTATTTAATTTATTTCTTTTTGTTATTTTTTTCTTTTTCTTTTGTTGTTGGCTTGTTGCAGCTACCATGTTCACGTTCTCTGTGATTCTTCTCCAGCTCACCACCACTACCATTGAGCTTCAATCAATCACCGCACCATCACATACCACTTTCACATACCAGCACCACTTCACCAAGATTCCTCCATCACATGGCAATTCCATTCAAGAATCAATCTCCAAGCACTTTCTCTTTTCCGGAGCACTCCACGATTCCATCCTTACTGCATCTACAGCTCACTACTGCACTTCACCATCACAGCCGTGATCTCACCACCAGCTTCTTCTTGGCTGCTTCCCCTTCCCCTCGCCTATTTAAGAGCAACACCTGCAAGCACAATTCACCAATCTCACAATCTAATTATCCGTGTTCTTGTTTTTGCAGGTTTGGAAGCTCGCACGTCAAGCCCGGCCATGGCACCACAAGCCCACTGCCCGGAGCAGCCACCGTCGCTGTTTTCTTCCCGCCGGCGACCAACCCGCGTTCCTCCTTTCTGCCGTCGCTCTCGCCATCGTCGATCCCAAGAGCCCACCGGAAAATCCATCTCCGAGCCCGACTGAAATCATTCCAGCCAAGCCCGTCGGCGACCCTACGAACCCGGCGCCTCCTTAATCCTCCGTGAAGAACCCGGTCCACGCCGGCGTCAATCTCGGCCCATGCCGGTTTGCTTCGCCCGGCCCGGTCCACTACGCCGCCACCGTCGATCCTGTTCTAGCCGTGTCCAGCCGCCGTTCCGGTCTCCTGCCCCCGACGCCGTTCCCAGCTGCTCCCGGCGTTGATTCCAGCCCACAGATCTGCCGGCGTCGCTGTTGTCTTCGTCATGTCGCCGTGCCCAGTCCTACCACCGATCTGCCCAGTCTGACGCCGCTGCTGCTACTTCGTCGCCGGCGCTTCCTTTCGCCGCTTGCCTTGCTTGCCGGCGCCGCATGCTTCTCTCCGTCAACCTCGGGTTTGCTTTGGTAATTGAAAACCAGAAACTGAAGAAAGAAGAAATGGAAATCGTGAGAAATGAAGACCACGGGCTGCTTGCTATGCTGACATGGAAGAGAAGAAAAGTCAAGAGTCAATTTGGGCTTTGACCCGCTTTGACTCTTTGACCTGTTGACCGGCCCAAGCCCAAGGCCCAATTTGATCTTTGCACCCGCCACATCCAAAGTTACGATACAATAGCTGAGTCTGCCACCTTCGCCTGCCAGACAGTGTCCATTTTCATGGACACAACAGTAACATTTTTCCCAAACTCTGTTTATTTATTATAATTTATTTTTGTTTAATTAACTATTCGTGAATAATTTTGGGAAATGTTATTGTTTGTTTATTTTCTATTTTGTGTAATAAATTGGATTGAAGTTGATTAATTCTTCTAGCAGCTTATGTGAATTTTGTTTGTTTGGTTTTATCTTTAATGTTGAAACTAAATAATGAGGATCACGGATAGTTGGGCGGTCCCGCTAGGTCGTGCACTTGAATTAGCAACTCTTCTTCTATGCGTTAGACATGTTTAGATTAATTACCTTTGCATGTTTAATTGTTTAGCCTGTCAGGGTGGTCTCGGGGTTAATTTTCATAGTGAGGTTTTATTTGGGAGATGTATGGTGGTCCAGCATCTTACATATGTTAGTTTCGGATTCATGGCTAGGGAGTTGGTTAATCTTCAAAACAATATTTGTGTGTGTTTTTCTTGTTTTCAAAAATAATAAAAATCCAAAAATATTTCTTTTATTGTTTTCAAAAATCTCAAAAACCCCCAAAAACAACTTTTGTATATAATGTATATTTTTGTAAATAGAAACAATACTGTATAGTTTATTTAATTTTGTATATATATATTCTTTATTCTTTATACTTGTTAATATAATTCTTTATTTAATTTAATTTTTCGTGACATTTAAAAAGTAAATATAACAATCTTCTGTGGGAAAAACCTTTATTTCCCATTATACTTTACAACGACAATTGTTAGGAATTTAGGTAATAATTAATGACCGCGGTGTAAAAATACATCTAATCACTAGTCAAAGAAGTCAAGCGGGAACAGAAATGAGAAATACATTGGGTCAAATTGACCAATAAGTAGCATAACTGGCCAGACATACCTTTTGGATAGCCCTTTCTAGCATTTGACATTAACATCAATATCAATGTTCTCAACGCAGGCTGATAGTCAATCACACAATTAGGAGCCGGCAAAAGTCTGGGTCCTATGAACATATATAAGACCGATCACCCAAAGACTGGGTCAATCGCACCAGAACTTTTTTCAAGATGAGTAATCATTTTGTTTTTCCTTTTTAATGATATATATATATATTTATATTTATATTTATATAAAGAAAATATCGAATAGATACATAATTTCACTTAACATTTCTCATAAAGTTCGGTGATTTTTAATTTAAACTCATTTTCGTCTCAACAACAAGGACACAAATATTAAAGAGTAATTTTTTATGACACTTTTGCCCTTGAACTGATATTAAAGACGCAAAACGCAGGAGGATGAGCTGGGGTGATCAATGGCAGCCATAAGCCTATGAGTGATTGGAGGCACGATTGTGAATTGGTTGAGCACGGCAGAAGGAATCCGGTCTGGAGAACATAGAGAACCGGCGGGTGGAGGCCGATGATAGTGGTGTTGTGGTCTAGGAGCGAAGTGCGATTTGAATTGTGCTTTGTTCTCAGGAACAAAATTTAGCGGGTCGAGACTACGCCTTTCAATTCCTAATCAAAAAATTTCGAAGCCGGATCTATTATGTTCGAGCATTTGTTTACTCAATTCGTAATTTAATTCGGTTAATTTTCTCATTGTTTTCCTGTGATTTCATATTAGCGTATCATCAGATTAGTTTCTGTAATTGAATTTGTATCAGTTTGATATCTTTAAGATCAGATGATTATAGTGGTCAATGAGTTGGTCAATAATCAATATACTTATACGTAAACGGATAATTTGAAATGTGCTCAACAGCTACTTATATTGTCAATGAGTATTCAGGAGCTGTAGATCCATCATTTGAGAAGGAGTTTTCTGCAAGTAACATAGATTTCATTTGCAATGTTGGAACTGGAATGTCTACCAAGAAAGGCAACATGAAGCGTGGGTATATTGGGGAGAAAGGCATATATATACCGCTCTCATTAACGTTGGCATATATTTTTGCCAAATAGCAAATGTAGACATGTTATAGTATATATGGGTTGCCTAGATAGGCAAAATTGAATGATACACTTATGAATGACTTTAATAAAATATTTTATTGACCTTAATAAACAAAATTATTCACCTCAATAAAATACATAAAGATGATGCTCTTTTGTTATTTTCCTTCATACCACAGAAAGTACCGATTCCTTAAATTTTTGTCTTGTCATTCATGATAAATATTTGTTTAAATTTAGACCTTATGGTCAAGAACCCTTATATTTATAGTAATTCTCGTAATTAGACATGATTACTAGTATGCAAATTTCATTCCTTAATCAGATAACTAAACAAAAGCATCTGAAGTAGTCCAAAACTCCAAATAATGATAAGTTTGCTTGGCGGACAGGTTTTAGAATCTGTTTTTCCTGGCAGGGTTTTGGCACAAAATAGTACATGGTGCACTTTTATGATCGTTCCACTGTATTTCATTCGGATTCGTTTCCCTTTTGGACCACCATGTTTCCCAAAATTATGATGCTAGCTACTTTCTTTTCTGGGCAATCGAATCTAACCCTTACAAATGGCCACGGACATTGCCACTTGTTTAATTACTTGTGGTGGCATGGTGGCAAAGTAACTGGAAAAAAGACTGCCCAGTGAGTGACCAATCTCATCATCAGGTTTTTAATCGTTCTCCTAACCTCCTTAATTTATCTTCATTTAGTGCTTCGTTCTTTGTTTGATTGGTGTTGCATTTTATATTTGATGAACACATGCATTATGATTTGTATATGTTTATAACAATTCTGCACCCAACTTAGGATTTTACATGTTTTCGTGAAGCTATGGCTATGAAGTCTATGTCTACTTCCAATTCCAAGACAAACTCGGACGAAATCTTGCCCATTGAGAAAGTCAGAGATGAGCACATCCCCTCACTAATCAAAGACCTCTCCGAGGCCAAGCACCTCTCCGAGGAGCTCGCTGACAAGAAACAGGCAGAAGGCATTACCACTCAAATTGAAAAGCTACGGAAAGACCTCATTTTCATCAACCATGTTTACATCGGACTCGAGAATTTCGAAAAGAGCACTAGTGACCTTTTCAAGGTTCTCCTGCAGGAGTTCCCAGCAATGCCAGCATCGGAGACCCGCTTCCACGATCTGCTAGCACAGCAATTTCAACCCAAGCTTAGGCTGCTCGGTGACATAATAATGAAGCTGAAGCTGCTACTTCCGTCCCCTCACAAATTGTTGCTGAACAAGTCCAGTTCTTCTTTGCTGTCCAGCATTCAGTTGGCTGCAGACAAGCTGCTTAATCAATTGCCTGACTTGCATTCAAGTAAGGTGTTTTACCAAAGCCCGGCTTTTAAAGACTTTCAGGATGTTTATAACAGTCTTGGTGTTACTGCGAAGCTCTGCTTGCTGTGTTTCTCGGTGTTTCCTGCAAATGAGGTTCTAAAGAAGAGGCGTTTGGTACATTGGTGGGTTGGAGAAGGGCTCCTCTATCCTCCGGTTGATGGTGAAAAGACAGTGGAGGAAATTGCTGATGGTATATTTGAAGAGTTGACAAAGAAGGGCTGCATTGAACCTGTTAAGAAGAAGCGGAGATCGGACGTGCATAGTTTTAAAATGCACCCTCTTATTCGTTCTGCAGTGATTCGGATTGCCAAACTCGTGGGATTCTTAGATTTTGATGACAAAGGGAACCCCACTACAGAATTTTCAAGGTCTTACCGCGCGTGCTTGATGAGTGGCTGTCCTCTGGAATTGGTAAATAAACCTAAATTGGATCCAGAAAGACTGGATCCAGAAAGACTGCAGACTATATTCAATGTGAATGAGTCTTATCCCAATTTTTCCAAAGTGGAGTGGTCCAAGTTGAAGAATGCGAAGGTTCTTTATCTTGGAAGGTGGCACAGCAGGGCTAAACATCACATTGAAGTAGTTGACATGGATTTCTTGGAAGGGTTGATGTTTATGACACATTTGAGGTTTCTCAGCCTACGAGGAATATCTGGGATTATGGAGCTGCCTGATTCATTATGCAAGCTTGTTTGTTTGAGGATCTTGGATCTTGGAGCGTGTCACAATTTAGAGGTACTTCCACATAAAATAGGCTCGCTTAAGAAGCTAACACACTTGGATATGTCCGAGTGTTACTTGCTGGATCGTATGCCTAAGGGGATTGCATTGCTTTCAGAACTCGAAGTTCTTAAAGGGTTCATAATCGGTGATCATCAGAATAACACTTCGTGTACTCTTCACGATTTGTCTAGATTGCAGAAACTGAGAAAATTGACAATCAACACAAGCCGGGAGGATTTTCCTAAACAAGAAGAGTTAACTGTTTTACATGGATTTCCTTCGCTTCAAAAGCTAACAATAGCATGGGGAGGAGTAACCTTCCTTGCCAACCGTCAGGACAAGCCTATTGAGCAGAAAAATGCAGCAGCAAGCAGAATGGATAATCCTGCATCAGAAAAAGCAACTGGCCTCAAAAATCATGTGCGCAGAATCCCGGCAAAATTACCAACCATGAAGCGACCGGCTACATTGACTACGAGGAGTAAGGAACCTTTTGAACAACTTGAGAAACTGGACTTGCAGTGCTACCCTCAGATGACAGCACCGAGTTGGTTGGCGCCTGGAATGCTCAAGCGCCTGAAAAAACTCTACATTAGAGGAGGACAGCTCCAAAGTCTAGGTCAAGTTCAGGAGGATGACAAGTGGACCGTTGAGATATTGCGTTTGAAGTTCTTGAGTGAATTAAAGATTGATTGGAATGAACTCCAGGTGTCATTTCCAAAATTGACTTATTTGGAGAAATTTAGATGCCCCAAGGCCACTTTCTTCCCATGCAATGAGACTGGAGTCTGGCTGAAGCCCAGAAACTGAACTATGTGATCAGAGCAAGTGGAAGTCTCAGTTTCATGCATTCACAAATAAATTCACACCATCGAACTCAAGTGCTCGGAATACTGAAGTATATTAGTCCATTATTGGTTAATGCTGTGATTTTATTTTTATTTTTTTGTTTTCATGTCTGAGGAAGAAATTCGATTGTGCTTGTTTGCCTAGTTCAACAAAGACGCTAAGAAAATACTTTTCTATAGGTCTTTAAGTTCAATAAAATTTGATGTTGCTCAAACATTGGATGTGCATTGCATCTATGTTCAATATATCAGAGGAATTAATCAATAAAATTATAGACATTCAGATACTTGTCAAGTTCACTATGAGTAGCCAAAATATGTAAAGTTCTGCACGTCTACATGTATTAAAAGAGTAAAACGGCATGTCCTGCCCTTTTTTCTGCTGCAAATCAATACGATAGAATGAGACTATTTGTTGCTGTTTTTGTAAATTTGACTAAAGCAGACCACTGTAAAACATGTCCTGCCCTGTTTTCTGCTGCAAATACGATAGAATGAGACTATTTAAACCTTTATTTCTTAAGTTAGCTTGCTGTTTTTGTAAATTTGACTAAAGCGCGCAGACCACTCGAACAGAAACTGATAGATATAAAGCTTCCCCTCTTCCCTCTCCACATGATCAAAAGCAAGAGTGTTTCCAATTTAAAATGAAAAATGAAGATGCAATATATTTTAAATAATGAATTTGGAACCACTAGATTACTGTTGTTGATGCCATGCATGATGCCACTGCAAGAAAATCTGTCATCAGTTTTGCTTCATTTTTGTTTGATTTCTAGTCTTAGATCTTCTGAGTTTAGGGAGTTAGCGTATTGCTTCCCATCTTTCTCAACTTAGTTCAATCTGACTGTTACCCCACATCTAGCTTTCAGGTTCTGAAGGTACGTTCTCAAATATATTTTCCTCCCTAACTAATCATTTTTTATATTTCTTCATTCATACTTCTGACAATGACTTTTCTTCATTACCCTTTCGGAAATCCTTTTTTTTATTCATCTATTTAACTAACCAACCCTAATTAAGCATTAATAAAGTCATATATACTATAAGATTTCAGTCTGAGTGTAGATTAAGCTCACTCAAGCCAAAGGTGCTTGGTTTGCTTTAGTGTCAAGGGACCTTCCTAGAGAAATATTATTCTGGTTCTTCTCTTTAATTTCCTTTTCATGACTTTATGATACCTTGACTGGGCCACCATGTTCCAAATATATATTGGCCTTAAATTCTGTTAATCTTCTGTATTGACAATTGACTCATAGAATGACTGATAAGTGACAGGTATCAGATCGATCAGCTGGATCAAGAGAAATGAACTCTCATTAGTCCTCTGCACAGTTTTGCTCGTGTTTCGATCGGAGTTTCATTTGTGAGTCCACACCAACCAAACAGGTTCCTCTTTGTCTCTATCTTTATCTTTATGCTTGTTGTGCTTTAGAACTTTGTATGCATCGTAGACGTCCGTGTATACACCTGGTTTTAGAGCAGTAGTACGTTTCTCATGTCATGTCATTAGTTTTTAAAACTAATGCATGGCTGATGTTCGAATAAAGTTAATTTCTACTTGATGACTATCAAAATTTGAATAAAGAAAATAGTGTTGTCGCAGAGACTGTTCCAATGGCTCAAGAAATTGAACTGCATCTGAAAGACAAATTCCTGAACAGCCTTGATGGGAAAGACAAAAGTATCTCCAAGATTCCCAGGTACAACCAATTTCAAGAGATAAAGACAGTGCTTGAGGCCTTGTTCAGCTCATCCACGCCTGTAGATCAATTCCTGCTCAGGGACAAGCTTTACCGCCTCAACAATCTTTTGACCGAGTGCAAGATGCTATCAAGAAAACATGGTTTTAATTCTCCTGAGGAGCTGCTTACTATTAACAGAATGCGGGGAGACTTAAAACAGATCAAGAAGGATCTCAAGGCCCTTTTGAAGGACGACCCATCAAATCAAAACATTAATCAACGACGTAATACTGGTGATTCAAGCTCACATGTTAGAGACATTTCGAGATGTACATGTACTACTGCTCGCTCGGTAGATGCAACAAAGGTTCATGGATTTGAGGATGAAGTGTTGTCAATGGAAAGCTTGCTTCTCAAGCAAGGAAGTGATGTTCATCAGTTCAAGGCAGTAGCCATTGTTGGCAGGAATGGTATAGGAAAGACAACGCTTTGCAAACTGATGTTCAACAAACAAGAAGTGAAAAAGGATTTCCTTCCAAGGATCTGGGTGTGCATGGCCAGACACAACGATGACAATGATGAGGATCTTAAAGTAGCAATTGTCAAAAGAATGTTGAGGTACCTTGGAGTTGAAAAGGCAGTAGTCGAGTTGGTATGTAATGAAAAGCCTGGCCTCGAAGGACTGCTATGTGCTCTTCATTTACAACTGTTGGGAAAGAAGTATCTGATTGTGCTTGATGATGCTAGGGAGACAGACTCATGGTATAAACAGTTGGATTCCAGTCTGACTCACGATAAGAAATGGGGTGATAGTTTTGGATTTGGATTTCCAAAAGGCGGTGGAGGAAGAGTCATAGTTACAAGCAGGAATGAAGAAATAGCAAATATGATGGTTGGGGAGGAAAATGTACATCATCTTGAGCCCAAGTTGGACACTGAAAGCTGCTGGAAAATATTCAAAGACGAAGATCTGATGGGACGATCGGAAGATCTGAAATTGGAAGTAAAACTAAAATGTAGTGGCCTTCCATTAGCAGCAAAAATGATGGGACGATTGGGACCGGCAATGGAGGAAGCCGAGCGTTTGAAGGAGAAAACCGAGCGTCCGAAGGAGGAAGCCGAGCCTTTGATGGAGGAAGCCGAGCGTTTGAAGGAGGAAGCTGAGCGTACTGGAAGCCATCGAGGCATCAACAATATACAGGAATCCAATTAATAACTATGTGTCAGTGTGCTTTACGTTTGCAGTTGTTTGGGTATTTTTTATTTATTAAGGGTGCTTTCCTCTGCTATACATATTTCCCACATATTACCCTGTTTGGACACATAAAATTATTAATTCAATGGGCAACGCTAGAGGCCTTAATCCTAAATGAAATTTTCATGTTTTTTTTTTTTTTTGGACAATGGTATTTGGACGAGGAGGTCGCAGACCTCCCGGGCCCAGAACATTATGAACCATCTGTTGCCCGCAGGAACCCAACTAACATCTGGGTCCAGAGCCAATTACCAGTGGTGGGAGTAGACAGACCCCGCAACGTCTCAAAGCCCACACTACCACATTGTGTGGCAGGTGGAAGGACCCGCAGACACCCATCAGTCGAGCTACTTTGAGCTCAGACTCCCTTGGAAGCTGACACTTTCACCAGCGTTCGCATAGGTCCCGCAAGACCCCAGCACTCAACAACCTACCAGCAAAGACATTTAATTGGTAAGTGTTGGGGATCGAACCTTGGATGGGGGTACCAACCAAAGAACTTTCCTTGCCACTTTGTCAATCCTGCCAACCCCTGCTGGCGAAATTTTCATGTTTATATCAACGTATTTTGTCACGTCAAATTTTATAAAACAATATAATATGAAAACCTTGGACCATAAAAGGTGCAAAAACGTACTCTTATCAATCATTGGACTATTTTTAGCCACACAAAAAAAAATTCATTGGACTATATATCTGCCGGCCAAAGTAACATTTCTCAAGTACCTAATCGGTCAAGAATCTTCCTCCAATTAAACTTAGCCTTGGAAATCGCAAAAGAACATGTAATATGCCAATGATCCCCAAAGTGTACTTCAAAATTAGGACCTCCAAGTGCGGATGTTTCAAGAAATAGTTGAAACCCAACCCTTAAAACTCAAATCACCAAAGAGATTGTAAGAGACAGATACCAGCAAACAAAAGCAATGGAAAGAGTGAAAGAGAAGTTCAACTTTCCCCACTTTAGCCATGAACATCCACTAGAGCTAACCAGTTCACCTCTCACGCAAAATAAAACCTGTGCAGGCTGCAATCTGACAATACTCTCCGGTAAGGACTACTATGGCTGCAGAAAATGCCCATTTTTCCTACACCAAGTATGCTACAACATGCCTCGAAAAACTAGCCACCCGGCACATCCAAGCCACTATTTGTATCTCCATCCTTCATCTTCCAGCAAAGGGACCTTAAATTGCAAGGCTTGTGGAAACCATGTCGCCGGATTCTACTATGACTGCGCTGAATGTGGCCTTTACTACCATAGCTTGTGCTCAATCCTGCCTTTCTCCATTGCAACTTCATCACACCCTCACGCGCTGAAATTGTCGTTCTTGCCCCCGTTCGATTTGTGCTGTGATATATGCAGTGAGCCTGGTTATGAAGGGTGGCTCTATAGGTGTCACATATGTGAGTTTGATGCTCATCTTTCTTGTGCCATTTCCAATCAAAAACTTCTTGAAAATCCGCATAGTTACAGTATTGAAGGCAAGGAGCTATTGCAGTTGGTAAGGCATGGATTTGTAAGAAGTGGAACACATCAGATAACAGAAGCAGACATGCCCAGTACCATCTCTCTGAACCCAAAACCACAATTTCCGCATAAATATCCATCAACTCCTGTTTCGGAAGACACGACTCTGACTCGGAGTTATCAATTTAGTGATGCATATTTTTCTATAGATTTGGCAAGGTCTTATTCTAATTCTCCTTATGCTCAGAAAAATGAGGGAAGGAAACAAAGTGGTCATCAAGATCCACAGGGTACTGCTGAATTAGTCCAAGGAACATTTGGGTCCAGCAAAAGTACTTTCACAAACAACAAGGTCTTGAGCAATAAAGTAGGACCAGAAAATAGAATGAATGAAGCATTCTTGACTCGAACCGACACTCTTACGAGGAAGGAATTAGGCCCAGAGAAGAAGAGAAAATCAAGTGAAACTGTGGGGAGGTCAAACATTGGAAATCAGAGTACTAAATCAGATACAGTAAGTTCGTTTAAATACCAAACTTCATATTGATTCTTATATGAATCTCCAAATCAAGTGTTGCTTCGGGGAACTCATATGTTAGACTTCTTTGTAGGGTTAATTTCTTATTTTGAAATAATTAATACTGGTAGAGTACTTATTTCTTCTTTGTAGGGTTTACTTGATCATTTCTTGTCCATCAAGATATCGGTTCTAAGTTCTGTATCTTTTTGTTTTCTCAAAACCCTATTACTTGGGTTCTAGCTTTTGTGACTGTCTAAGCCTAGCCAAGAGTTGCAGAGAAAATCAATCCTTATAATTTCTTCGCTTCTAGTAATTTGCCGAACCACGCAAATTCTTGTATTGTGTTTGTTAATGTTTTCGATCTTAGCTTTGTTATTATTCGTTGTTGGTCATGTAACGTTGTACTCTTTTCCATGTTTGCAGCAAAAGTCAAGCAGTTCATTTTTGCAGATGCTCTGTGGGTGCTGCAATCCAGGATACGAAAGAAGTATATGAGAAAAGCTTTCAGGAGGGAAGCAGTATATCATAATTCCAGTAATGTGAGTCTTGTATAATCACAAGAATAACAGAATTAAGTTCCCTAGGGTTCGGTTTACATGATTGATTGTGTGACCCATATATGATTTCAACTTGTCTGTGTATTTGTTTCTTTTTCTCAAAAAAAAAAAAACTTGTCTGTGTATTTTGTATTTTTGTTGGGTGTATACATGGTTGATTGATTGTGTCACCCTTATATTTTTTTTTTTTAGTAAAAGAAAATTCTTTATTCAATCTGAAAGATTACATAATTGGGGAGCGACAAGTTGTAGCATCTCCCTTACCCACAAGGCCACAGCTCGAGTAATGAGAGAACCACACAATCCCCATTAATGGGGGAGGACATAAAACCTAACCCCAAAGAGGTTACATATACCATGAGCCGAAAGGGCCCAACTCTAACCACACTAATCGCCTTTCACAGGCTACTTGCGAAAAAATAATCTCAAGAGTCTCGATAAAACCTCATAGATAACTGTCAAAAAGACAACCGCCCTCTTCCACACCGTGTTCCAATCGTACCAGACCACATGCAAGGATCGCTCATCAACAAATTGACAATAAAAGTAAACCGAGATTGACAATAGAGTAAACCAATACAAAAACCATTTCTATTATCAATGCAAAGACCATTTCTATCATCAATGCAAAAACCTAAATGCATGTCTTCAAGTCTCTCTAATTCATTGTGTTGGGAAGTTAATTTTTATGATTTACTTGTACTTCAATCTTTGCAAGTTCTCGGTAACATTTGGCTCTTCAAACAATTTCAGTTTGTCTTTTTAGTAAAGATTAATTATACCGGTGTTTATTTTACACACAGTGACCACAAAAAAAATGTGTTTCATGATTTTCAAAACTAGCCCGGCCTACAACAATTTGGATGCAAGTATTGTGCGCTGGAAAAGGAACAACGATGGACGGTTCTGGGTGCATAGAAAAATTTGTAATCAGTTATTTGTATAATTCAGCCAGAACCGTCCATCGTTGTTCCTTTTCCAGCGCACAATACTTGCATCCAAATTGTTGTAGGCCGGGCTAGTTTTGAAAATCATGAAACACATTTTTTTGCATTATACAATCAGTTATTTGTAATCAACACGATTGTATAATTCATTTGTATTCAATAATTTGCTCAACCACGTGTGTTACGCTCTTTAATTTCATGCTTGACTTGAGTGAGAAACTAGAAGCTAGACGGACATCTTTATTTTAACAACTCTAAACATTTCACCTCTTAAAAAAAAAACATTTCACCTCTAAATAAATTATACGCGATCCGCTTTCGCATTATAAAAACTTTTTACAAAAATGTCTTGACATTCTTTATAATGTAAGTTGGATTACTCTTGCTTATTTTTTAAAGACTCGCAGCACTATAACGTTCTTAGCAGGGGCGGATCCAGGAGGGCAGGGTGGGCAAGTAACCCCTCTGAACTTTCTTCCTAAAGCTTATTGTATGGACTGTATGAAGCTTGAGATCAATAAAAATGGTGGAGGAGGGGCAAACCAAGCGTGAGGTTGAAGACGATTCTGATTTTATATTTATATATATATATATACATACAGTCCCCTTCACATGCGCACGTCCGCATCAAAAATAAAATGCGAACATCCTCATTGTGAGTGCAAACTAAAAATCAAACCCGTCTATATTTTAGATCATCATTCGAGGATCATTTTGATAAAAAACAAATTAAAATCGGAAATTATTTAGCCATTTGATTATCACATCCATTGTTTCAACCTTATCTGACGGACTGTATTTGTTTGTAAACTATACAACGAACAGATGACCAAACAATCTCCAATTCGGCTGATTTTTTACAAGGATAATTCATGAAAATAAATCTAAATGATGAATGATTCTGATGATTGAGATATATTGTCAATTGGTCGGGATGAAGATGTTCGCATTTTACTTTCAGTGCGGACGTGCGCATGTGAATGGGACTGTATATATATATACTATGGTCAAAACATCGTCGTTTAGCTAAGCAGGAAAGAATTTTAAAAAAAAAGCTGAGATTCTGGGAGTCAAATCAGTCAATTAGACTTCACAATTTGCAATTATACAAGGCTGCATAATGCACCCATATGATTAATCAATTATGGTGGAGGTATATTCAACAATTCAGCCAACTTAAACCCTAAATCCAAGCATCTGCAATTAACAATTATGATTGTTTGGGTGGGTGGCAGCTTGCAATCTTGCATGATTCACACAGTCATCATGAGTAAATTAACACTCATGAAGTACAAGGTAGTTTTTTATTAGTGCTTAATTGTTAATTGTTTGATTATAATGTTAATTTTAATCAAATTTTAACCGGAGCATACACGTACTGCCCTTAAGAATAGATTTCGCCCCTCGGATACAATGTCTTAGTGTAACAGGTTTGTAGCGTCTTACCCTCCAGGATACAACAACTGTTAATCCTTGTGAGCGTACACTAGCAAACTCGGATCTTAGAACCGCTTGAAAATTTCCTTTGGCATAGAACATGAATAATAACATAGGTATTTTTTAGAGACTACCACAAAAATACTTAAAAGAATAGAGAGAGCTCAAATAGAATGGGGAGAGGAAATCAAGCTTCCGGTATATATTCAGGTGAGCTAGGTATGAGTTTATATAGGAATAATATAGGCTCAATTATGTGTCGGACATTTAATCTGAATTGAATACTAAAGTGAATGTCATGAAACGATTGAGTGAATTATTGCTGAATTTTTTTTTTTATATAGAACCTCAAACAAACGAGGCCAATTCAACAGAAAAGAAAAAAAGAAAAGAGAGAGGGGAACATAAACCAAAACTTGTCAAACAAAAACATCATCAATACAAAAAAGAACTACCGATCAACGAAATCGAAAGTTGGGAAGCCCCATGACATCTCTATGAAGGTTAGAATTAACAAACTCAGTGAATTATTGCTGAACGTTTCAAGGTTTCATTCAAATTGAAACCATGCACTAATGGACAATTATGTAGTAAAACTAGATTATAGCAATTGCAATGATGAATTTTGAATGTTTGCTTAACCGTTATAACAACAAATTGTATTTTGAAATAACCATTAAATTTTCAACAAAACCAACCCACCCAACACGATTCTATCATCAGACTTGATAGATAACAAAAATAATCATGTTAGTAAGATATAGTAATTAATTTTAAGTTTCAATAAGAGTACCTAGCTAGTTGTGCGACAAACCAATCCAACCCGCCCAAAATTGAGTGGGTTAGGAGTTTGATCTGCAAAAATGTCCCCAAATAGCCACATATGTACATGTTTATTTTTCTCTTTAAGGTATGGCCGGAAAAGTGTCCGTAAAATACATGAAGAGGCATAGGTCTGAGTCTTACTAAGAGAGTGCAAAAATGTTAATCAAACAAAATTTTTCAATGAATTGCTTCAAAAAAATTATAGGTAAAAGCAAACTAGTGAGCGAAACAACTTGGAGAGGCGGAACTCTTCATTTTAATTGACAAATGAAGAAAAATTCTTAGATCCATGGCTGCCAACTAGCCAAGTTTTTAAATGTTGGAGTGTGGGATCATTCATCTTGCCTCTTTAATTTGGGTAGGGCTAACTAGTTCAAGGTAACAATGTAGCCAAAGCTGAATATTCATAACGAATCGTCAACTGTGATTTTCACCATAGAAAGGTTTTGGTTCAATCTCAACTACTCAAGTGCAACAACAGTCTGGCTTGCAAGAAGCCAACCTTTTGGAGGCTCCCAATTTCTAACTAATAATTTGTGTACCTTGTGCCGGCTGGTAGCTATTATATATGAAGATTGATTTGGTAATTTGGTACATATGAAAATATTAAATACAACTTGAACATGCAAGAGAAGAGGGAGAGGCTTCTATATAAAATTGTTCAGAAAGCAAAAGAAACCAATTATATACATTGGCCTTACAATCTATGATTTTAATGATCAGTTTGATATGATCTGATTGGCTTGCTGGCCCTCAAAGCTAGCTAACACCAGTCGATAGTGATGTTGATATTGAATTGAATTGAATTTATCTTCTAAGTAGAATAAGCAGCTCACCAAAGCAAACGTTAGTGTTTGAGGCCCTGGCCTCTTGTGTGACACACACATATATATATCAATGTTCTAAAAGGCGTCAGCGATGACCCGTAGCCTACAGCCTAGACAGCCTATGCGTGGACCAGGTGATTTATTTTTTTAATATTTAATTAATAAAAATATATGTAAAATATATTTTAAATATTTAAAAATAATCAAAAATTAATAATTATCATGAGTTCGTGAGAATTTTCGGGGTATTTTTCGAAGACCCAAGCTATTTGTTTAAGTTTTCGGAAGTTTTGGAAATAAAAAAATTAAATGTTGTTTGATCTCAGTCGTTGATGTCATCACCATTAGATCTTGACCATTGGATTTAAGTTAGTAGAGATGGATCAGCTTGGGGAGCCCAGAAGGCCAGAACCCGCACGTTTTTCCGCCGCTTCGTCGCCGGTCACGTTTTCTTCCTCCGGCCACCTCACAATGAGAAACCGGTCTCTTCTTCTTAATTCGCCTCAACGTGGTGAGGCCAACATGGGTCGTAGCTCGTCAATTAGGTGGCGGTAGAGAGAGAAACGAACGAAAGAAGGTCCGGCATCTCCGATGGGCTTTTCCGATTCAGGTCACGCCGACGGATGAAACCGATGGCTATGGCTTCTCTAGTTCGAGTCGAATACGGTGGTGGTCTCAGCTCGTTGAATCGTTGATTGTGCAGAGAGAATCGAAGAGGAGAAGTTGATTGTGGTCTGAGAGAGAGAGAGAGATCTAGTTAAAAAAAAAAACAGGGCCTTCAATCTCGCCTACTCTCGCCTAATCCAGCCCAGACCGCCTAGGCTCCGCCTAGATCGCCTAGGCGACCGCCTGGCTCCCTCTCGCCTGCATCCATCGCCGAGTACAAAATCCAGGCGTTGTCTTCAAGCCTAGCGCCTAGGCGACGCCTTTTAGAACACTGATATATATATAATTGTTTACAAATTACAATACACTACTGCTAACCAGAGCAAACCTTTTTCGATCTCTTGCAAAATCGATTCAAGAAATAAGGATATATTTGTTAATCTGAAAATGAGAAGGAATAATCGCTATTTATTTCGATATTTATTTACACTCAGGAATGAAAAACAAATGTGGATTCACGCTGAAATCCGTAATCCACCACTTCTATAATTATGCTTTGCGGTTGAACTGTTGAAGTATGACACACATTAGAAAATAACTTATATATAGATTCTTCGATCAGCATTTCTTTCTACATTGGGCTATGGTTGTGTGAATAACAAAATGGACAATTTGTAATTGAATAATACCGTAATGATGATGATGATGATGATAATTATCATCATCGAGGAGAATTGGACACTGACAACCAGGATGATGAGAGAACTATTTTCTTACAATTCATAAAGGAGTTCCCCCGATTAAACTTTAGGGAAATTATCATAAATGGTACCTGAACTTTACCTTCATTATATGGATGGTACCTGAACTTTACTTTTGATCACAACTAGTACCCAAACTTTTCGTTTTCATCTTAAATGGTACCTGCCGTTATAATTCGTTAACATTTCCGTCAAATTTTTTTTTTTTTTACATTTTTCTTTCAAATTTTTTTGTGTAACCTTTTTCCGTCATTTTTTTTCCCTCCCCCCCCCCCCCCCCCAACCCCTTCGTAACCTCTCCTCTTCGCCAAGCTGTGTCGGGGGGCTTCTCCTCTAGAACACCGCCGAGCCCGTGCGCAACCCGGGCATCGAGGGTTGGACAATGGCATGGCAAAGCTGGGCACTTTGATGATGGCAGCGGTTTGGGCATGTGGGTGCACGGACGATCGGAGTAGAGAGATGCGACGGTGGGGAACATGGACTAGGATCTACGGCAGCGTGAGAGAGGGACGGGTCAAAGAAGTAGTGGAGTGACACCGTGGATGAGAGAGAACGCAGGCGAAGGAAGAGACACGGGCTCATGGCTCGAGTTCTGCTAGGCGAGGCCCCCGGCACAGCTCGGCGAAGAGGAGAGGTTGCGCGGGGGTTGGGGGGGAGGGGAGGAAAAAAAATGACGGAAAAATGTTACAAAAAAAAATTGAAAGAAAAATGTAAAAACAAAAAACAAAACAAAAATGAAAGAAAAATGTAAAAAAAAAACAAAAAAAAAATTAAAGAAAAATGTAAAAAAAAAATTGAAAGAAAAATGTAAAAAAAAAAATTAACGGAAAAGTTAACGAATTATAACGGCAGGTACCATTTAAGATGAAAACGAAAAGTTCGGGTACTAGTTGTGATCAAAAGTAAAGTTCAGGTACCATCCATATAATGAAGGTAAAGTTCAGGTATCATTTGTGATAATTTCCCTAAACTTTAATAGTTTAATAACATAACATATATTGATACAACAAGTCTTTTCTCTCTCAGAACAAAATACAAACTAAGCTCTCCATCCGACGGCATGTCCTAAGGGCATGGTCATCGGCCAGGTTGTCTTCATCCCCACTTGTTTCGGCGAGTTTGGTGGTTATTAGTGGCTATCTAGGTTCAAGTTTTCGGATGAGATGGATGAAGGAGATGGATAGTTTGTGGCTGGTTGGGTTGGTGGATCAATTTGGTTAAAGACAGGATCGAAGTGAGGGTAGGGGTGGATCTGAGCTGCTAGGGGGCTGGTGTTGGGAGGATTGGTTTGTTGGATGGTTTCTGGGTACGGGCTTTTCCAAAGTCATGTAGTGGGTTGTGGTGTGGTCTTTTGATGGCAGCGGTGACTGTGCTGTCAAACAGCACAGGATCAGTGTGTGTTGGCTTCCCGAGGATCGACGGCGGAACTTTTAAGCTCGGGGTCTGAGCTTTAACCTTTGATCTTGGGGTTTGCATAGGTCCTAGATTGGTGGTGGTGCGATGGGGATAGGGTGATGGTGGTCCTCCGACGGGGCTCATGGTTTGGCCATGGCGGTGGTCCGATGATGGGTGCAGTGGTGGGGCGGTGGTGAGGTGGCATTGTTGTCCTATTAGGCTTGGCTAGCGGGCTTGTGTTTTCTCTTTCATGGCTTGGCTGAGAATTGGGCCTAGATTCTATATGTGGGCATTTACTTTTACTTTCATGTTTTAAGTTATCTTAACTTTTAGTAGTTGGTGGCTTTAGGCCATTAATAAGTCGTTATCAACTTATGGTAGGACTAGCTGGGTTGTGTCCAAGTCTGCACACTTTGTGCGCCTAGTCTGCTCTAGTGAGGTGGTGTGCCTTGGTCAAATGGTCACAACCTCCTAGTGACAGGATGAAACGTAGAACCACCGAAAGTTCCGGTTAGCTACATAGTGTGAAAGCTGAGCTAATTGGTAAATTATGGCTTTAATTTGGCATGATCTTTCCGGTATGGCGCCTATATAGTAAAGCGATTGGTATTTCCAGTGATGTATTGACCTACTAAATGGCACTTTTTTTTTTCTTTTTTTCTTTTTTTTTAAATATATGATGATTTTATTAGTTCTGCTTCTGTAGAACCTCAAGCTCAAAAAATTGTTGGGGTGATTTGGAAAATGAAGAAACCCTTGGGCACTCTACTGCATGTAATTCCAATTTTGAGTCTACTGCATGTAATTCCAAATTTGATCATTCTTGGCTTGATGAGGTTAACACAAACCTGGATGAGGAGAAGCTTCTTCACTCTATCCCAAAGATCTATCCCAAGAATTTGAAGAACAAACATGATCAATCGAGCTCACGAAACTCTGCTCGTGCTCAAATACCTGTTGTGCGGCTTAATCTTTGATTTTCTTGCCCCCCCCCCCCCTCCCCTTGCTTTCTTTTTTTTATCTACTGATTTCTTCTTCTTTTAATATAAGTACGCTGCACAATGCTTGTTCATATACTGGAACCAGCAGGCATATATAAGAGAACTCCCAAAGTTGCTGCTCTTACATCGCCATAGAAGCTTAATTAACAGGGTTACACTTGGATCCTCTGCTATAAAATTGCTGCTAGGATCTTGCTCTGAAACTCCCATATTGCATATGTCCAAAAAACTCAAAGCTCCATTCTTTTTTCATCCCCATGGAATTCACCAGATCATATTGGCTTTTAATCTCTTACTTGTGTTTAAATTCAAAGCATTTTGAGATTGGGCACTGTGAGTATGCTGGTATTCACTAATTTTGATCCAAAATTTTGAAATTCGTCACATCTCCGTATGGGTATGCAGATCTTCTGCAATTTTCAAACTGGGCAGTGGGTTCCATATTCACCAGTATTCATATTGCCGGTCTTCGCCAATTTTGGGATCAAATCAAGTGAATTAAAATGTGGGTGTGATGGATTTGAGGTTCATGGACTGGTTTTGGTATGAATGAGTGAGGATCTTGGTGGTTGTTTGAGTTTCTCCATGACTCCATGGATGGGACAAGAAATTTCAGTTTCGCTTTGTGGGTTTTGTGATTGTTGAAGAAGAAAGGAAACGGACGTTTGGTTCCGTTTATCCAAAAACTTGTTTTTTTTTGTCTTTCCCACCTTAAATGATGTGTCAAGTCCTTGGCCTTTGGATTCTACTATGTGTGACGTGGCAATTTCACATTGAAATCCAAGCAACATCCTAGCATTAATTTTCTAGCGGAGAATCCAAGTCCAAACTTTAGGTAACTTCCTTTCAACACTAGATTCTTTGGGGGAATGAACAATCCCCATTTTCTTCAAACGTTTAGTGTGCTCGAGCATAAAGCTTTTCTAACTCGATTCCATTAGACCCATTAGGAAGCTCAATGGTTACGTCCTCAAGTTGATCAACAAAAGCAAGGTTTAGCAATTTTCAATATTCCACATGCCAGAACATCTTGATATGAATAATATAAAATGTTGTGATGAAGAAATTCACCAAGATTATGTTTGAATGAACCCAAAAAATATAGAATTTAAATGAAAATGAAGATTTCATAATTTTCAGATGTTTATTATTTCGTTTGGCATTTTTAACTTGGAAATATAAATTTATGTGTTAAAAAAAAATATATATATATATATATATGTATGAATTGATTGCTCGAATATATTCCTCACTTCAATTTTCACCAAAACATGTGTCATTTTATTTATTTTTTCATAAAATTGTTTGTATTTCTTTATTAGTTTCCAAAATAAGGTTTTTTCCATTCTAAATTTTTTAAATTATTTTTAATTTATTACACATTCCAAATTCTATATAGATACAATAATTGCAATTAATGAAATTTTAATTGATGGAGTTGGAGATTCTATCATTTCAAACTTTCTTAAGAATTTATAATTGTCTCATTCAAATATATCACAAGATTCTCTTTTCTTGGATCATAAATAGGTGGTGAAGTCCAATCAGAATTACCATTTACCATTTTCATAAACATAGTCTAATTTTCTCTCTTCATGACTTCTCATATTTAAAGACCTATTTCAATTACCTTAAGGCCTCGTTTGGTTCGCGGAATTGAGGTCATGGGAAAAGAAACTCAAATATTGCCGGTGTTTGGAATGCAAAAGGAAATGAAATAATTTCTTGAAGGAATGAAAAATAGGGAAATTGGTTCATTCCCTACACCGGAAATTGGTTCATTCCCTACACCGGAAATTGGTTCAAATTGAATCATTTTTCCTACTTACTTTCCTGCATTTATTATACTAATTTAGCATCAATTACATTGTTTTTATGACTAAAATAATTATTTATAAAATTATAAATATTAATTTTATTAATTTTATTTCATATATTATTATCTATTGATTCAATTATTTAGTGTCGCCAAACACTTGAAATGCAAACTAATGGGAATTTCAGTTTTTCATACCTATGGAAAGAGCAATGAATTGATTTCTTTTTCTTTCCATGAACCAAACGAGGCCTAATAATCTTTAACAACCCCTACCATTTGGTCTAGTGGCATAGTTTCCTCTTTGTAGGTGGGAGGTTCTAAGTTCGACTCTCGTTAATGTCAACCATTTGTTGTACAATCCAATTGCAAGTGTCTTTAAAATGTGAACCATAATTTCAAAGACCAAAATATAAGAACCGAAAATTTCTATCTAAGCAAAACATATGGTCCAAAAATACAATTCTCACCCTAATAATTGCTAAACAATTTCCCAACCAACATTACATTCAACAACCACAATTTTGTCACCCAACATCAACCCACACTTAGTCTCCCACTGCAGTCAACCATTAACACTGAAAAATCCAAAGACTCAATGGACTTAACCCCTCAAGCAGTGCATCAATGGCTGATGAGAGAGCAGTTCATGGGGTTAACTTGGTTGCCAAAGAACACTTAGAAGTTAGAACTTAGAAGCTGTCTCCATTCCAAAAAGATGTTCCAACCAAGACGTACATACACTATTCTCGATTGAATATATGTAACCAAATTAACCAATAACCATTAGGTATATGAGCTGGCATCAGCTATTCTTTCTGTCTATTTCAGCCAGCAGTGACATAAAGGGCAGAGGTTTTAACCAAAATAAAGGAGGTTCAAACCTTCAAATAAACATATATAGTTGAAAGTGTTTTTTTTTTTCGCCTGAAAATATATCAGAAACTTGAAACCAATAGACATGCTGCACTTATAAGTTATAAGGGTAATTGTCATGAATGGTACCTGAATTTTACCTCAAACTTATCGATGGTACCTGAACTTCATTTTTCGTCACAAACGGTACCTGAACTTTTCGATTTTGTTTTAAATGGTACTTGAGGCCACCTTCGGCTAACTTTCCGGCCGAAAAGATCACGTGAGATGCATGTGACTTACAATATAAGGGTTAAAATGACATTTTTCTTCACGAGTTAATCATGGCCATTCAATTTGATCAGTGGCCAAAATTTGCCCCTCTCTCTCTTCTTTTCTCTCTTCCCTCTCTCTTTTCGTTCTCTCCTTTCTATTTCCAGGATTTAGTCCTTGAAAAACTCAGCCATTTTTTTCCCTTTCTTCATTGTCCTTTTGCTTTTGTATGTTTGGGTGTCAACCCTTTGTTCACTGGCGTTGTCCTCAATCAAGAGCACTGAAGCATTATGTTGGATCTGGTTCAATTGACCAAGGAGATGAGGGTGGAATTCAATCTGATTGTGACTAGTGGCGGATCCCGCTGGGGGAGGGGGAGGGGGGCAACTGAGGTGAGCTCACAATTGATTATGTAATGAATCATCAAAATGGTATGTAATGAATTATGGGCAGTGGGCATCAGAACGACCAAAAAAAAAAAAAAAAACTTGCAACTTTGCAAGCTATGCTGTCCCAGCATCCTTCTTCAACTCCTTTGTTCCCTTGTATGTCAATTATCAATTATTCAATTGATTATTGCTTTGAGAGTCTGGGCTATAAAGTGGCTTGGGTAGCTAATTAATTGGGCATTCACCCATTGATTCATTCTCCATAATTAATATTAACATATTAATTAAATTCTTATCTTGGTTAATTTCATGATTTTTTTTATTAATGCTAATCTGGAAACTAACGAAGAACAATAGGGGAAGGAGAGAGGGAAGAGAGGGAAGATTGAAGAGAAACGGACGAAGAAGGGGGAGAAGAGGAGGAAGACGGGAAGAGTGATCCGATCTGGAAAAACCAAGGAAGAAGAAGAAGTGGGGGCAAATTCGTTATTTTAGTTCATTTAGGAGTCACATGCATCTCACGTGATCTTTTCGGCCGGAAAATTAGCCGAATGTGGCCTCAGGTACTATTTAAGACAAAATCGAAAAGTTCAGGTACCGTTTGTGACGAAAAATAAAGTTCAGGTACCATCGATAAGTTGGAGGTAAAGTTCAGGTACCATTCATGACAATTTCCCAAGTTATAACTTTGCACATCGAAACCCCTACGATAGGCCCCACATAATATAATGCGATATTGGGACGAAATCTTGGTGTTAACGTTAACTAGGCTCTTAGTCAACCTTAATGAATCTTAATGATTATATTTTACTTTAGAGATAATATGCTCCATAAAACCAAAATTTAGTCACTTCCAAAACTAAGTAGAAAATGCACATGTAACTTTATAGTTTGCTTGATAAAATTACTTTGACCAAAACTTGTGGGAGTACATTTCTTTATTTGATATAATTTAATCAATTAAGAGCATAAATGATTTTCAAGTAAAGACATCTTTACTTTATAAGATGCAAAATTTCTATCTCAATCTTCAGATTCGTTTAAATAATCTAAAGCTACGACTAAAATCAAAACTCCCTCTCTTAGTGAAGAAGTTTCGTTAAGAGCATTATTGTGATCAGCAAAATAAATATATATAAATAATTACTTCATACTCTCTCTCTGTCAAATAATTACTTCCAGTTGTTTGTAATAACTACCATATTGCAGATGTCTAGTATGCATGAATATAGGACTCGTACCGAAGATGAGAGATATATGAACAAGCTTTAATTTGGAAACTAATTATATATCGAATTATCCAAAATGAATAAACCACCTTTTTTTTATATAGAATAAATGAATAAACCACTTGGTTTGTGTACGTCATGATTTTAACCTCTCTCTCTCTCTCAGTATATGATTTTATCCTCTCTCTAGTTGGTATCTCTTTTTGTATATATATATATATAATTACCAATCTTACTTGAACGAGAACATATTCAAACTGTCCTTATTTAGATATTGATTAACCATATGCATGTCAGGTCAATAGATATACAGCAACAACTGAACTAGCTAGGGTCTCCTGGTGTAGTTCCCCACATTTTATATAAATTAGTAGCTAAATCATATTCTTTCCAATATTAAACTTGAATTAATTTGCAATTAAACTGGACTCGATTGCATCTACTTGTTTAATATAAACCCATCACTCACGCGAAGCAAAAGCTAGCACTAAACAAGAAGATTAAAAAGAGGAACATGACAATGATAAATCCAACACTTTATCAAGCATATATCTGTTTATATCATCAGATCGAATCACACACGCAAATTGCAAGCAGTTGAAAGCATAGTTGCACCAAGCTAGCTAGTTATTATTCACACTTGAAACCTCAATTTTTGCTCTCAACTCTCAACTACACCGAATAGTTGAACGCATACTTTGACCTACTTGTTATTCTCTTCGTCCACTGCACTTGCACTGTTCGTTTGGCCAAGCAAACTACTCATGGATCGTGCCTTGACAATCCCAAGCTTCATTCTTTTCTTCGTAACCACCAACAGCTTTTTCTCTTCACCGTGTTCATTTTCGTGTCGTTGATCTTCACCGTGATGATTGACATCTAGTAGCATATCCGGTTTACGCTCTTCTTCCTTTGTAGACCCTAAAGAAGATGTCAATAATTGCTTGGACTTGGTCTCGATGGATCCGATATTAGAACTCGCCAAAGAGCGACTTCGGACGCTGTTCAAGCTCCTAAGCCTTCCTTTGCCTAAGTGATGCTCGCAAAGTGAGTACCCGACAAGTGTTTGTTGGCAACACCTCCATCCTCTTCCGTTAACTCGACTGCACCTTGATCCCTCCATGATTGCATTGCCTCTTGCTCTCTTCTTTGGACTCGTACCACTACCAACGTTATGGTCGAGGCCTTCTTTCGTAATTTCTCTATCTTCTTGCTTCTTATCATCACTTTGTTGATCATCACATTTCTTGTCCATCTTGGTCTTCGTTAATTTCTTCTCCTTCTCCATTCTCGTCGCCTCCCCGAAGCTCCCTCTTCGCTTCTTGAATGGGAACGCTTTCTCTCCCTCAAACCATCTCCCCAGAACTATACAATATGGAAATGCATAAACAAACCCAATTCAACACGAGCTAGAAGAAATGCATGGTAGACATTATTTCATGAATAGTTTAGATATGGAAACACAATTATTGACCTCGATGAGAAGAACTTGATGATTCTGAAGGAAACCCAGATACTGTTTCTGCACCCAATAAGCTTCCGTTCCTAAAAATCAACCACAACCACACGCCAGGTTGCACCTCAAGAATTTACATCCCAAATGACAAGAAATAATAACCAGAAAAAAAATATAGAATAATAGATAGAGTTGTAATATCTGGGACCAGAAGATCCCATGCTAACGTGCACCGCATGGGTACTTTAATTTGTTAGCCAATATGGAGAAAAAAAGGAGGAGCTAGGGGATTAGATTAGATGGGAAGGTATGGTGGCTAGCCAAAGCTGATATAAAAACACCTCCAACAGTATATTTCCACTTACTTACAGCAAATATTTTCTTTTTTCTTTTAAATTTTAAATTTTTAGTAATGAGCTGGGATGACTAAATAAATCAAAGTAATTAGAAATTCTTGGTCTCCCCTTCTTCTACCCCATTTTTACTACAAAGCTAGATTTCATGAAATAAAAATGGGAAGAAGATGAAATGAATTAACTTTATGTACTACTTGTCTTAATTACCTGGTATCGTTACTCTTCTTCTCTCCCTGATCTCTTGATCCGTCGTCGTCTTCCCCTTTCAATTTCTCCTGTAAAAATCAACACCAAATATAAATATATACATGTGATCCACTCTCACATGCTATCATGGGTGCAAATGAAACACAAAGTGCACCACTAGTATATTAATTAAACCCACAGTAAAGTAGAAATGACAAACGGGTTGTAATTATTTCACTAACCGGGAAATTATTTTTCCTCTCCTGCTCCCCAGAAAAATCACAGCCGTTGCTTGCTGCGCCAATCGGCGGGGGCGGACGAGGATTAGGACGATCAGACGGCTGAGGATGGGGAGGGCCCACATGATGGGAGGGATTCCTGGGAGGTGGGTTGGAGGGTTTTGGATCGTCGTGGGTTTGGAGTTGTTGTTGCACCATGGGAGATGATGAGCAGTGGTTGAGGTTGAGGAGGTGGGGATCTGGTAGAGGCACGGGAGAGAGAGAAGAGAGGGGCAACGGCACCTGTCTTTTCCGGATCCTCATCGGAGATATTTGGGTTTGTTTCTGAGGCGACCTGGAACTGATATGTTTCAGGTCAGATTCTGATGACACAGACACAAAGGAGTAGAGAGCTGGCTAGAGAAACAGAGAGGGAGAGGTGCAAACCCAACAAAATCCACACCCAAGAGAGAGAGAGAGAGACCAAGAGAAAAATTGTAATTGTTGCTTTTATTTGTTGCACCACAGAGAGAAGAATAGTAGTAATAGAGGAGGAGAGAGGGCAGGCACGTGTGGGGGAGTCGAATTACAGGCGAAGGGGAGCGTGGCACTCGTGCGAGGACCGGCTGAGACGGTGGCCGGTAAAGGCAGAGAATCGTAGAGGGAGGAAAGGAAGGAGGGACAGGGTACGGACGATTATGCCAGGGTGGAAGGGAGAGGAGAAGAGGAATACAAAATGATGGGAGTGGGTAGTTTTATCGTTTATACTTTTAAGAACACACGGTGGGTCCCGCCCTCCCTTAAGTCCCTAAACAGCGACCCTCTGCAGATGCCTTTCTTTGTTTGCATTTTCCTTTTTTCTCATTTAAATTCTCTTATTTTTACCTTGACTTTGCCCACCACAGCCCCCCATGCCTGTTTTAATTTTTGCCTTCGTAAACTTATGCATTTTTTTAGCCAAAGAAAAAAACATATGCGATACAGCTTGAGTTCGTTCGTGTTCAGTTTGTTTTTAGATCGTTCGAGCTCGGTTCGTAGAGGTCTTGAGCCGCTCATATTTAGTCACGAGACAGTTCGAACTAAAATTGAGTTCAACTTACTTGTTAAAGTTTGGCTCGTTAACTTAAACTTATTTAATATAGCTAAATATTTCATTATTCAAGCATTAGAAAAAAAAATTCAAAAACTATTTCTTCATTTATTGGTCTAGTCCCTCTCTTCCCTTTGTGTAATTTTCTCTTTTTTATTAAAAAATGTCATTACACATAAACAAATCTACTCATTTGATGCGAACGACAACGCGTGCATTTGTCAATTTTTCCACCACTCTTTCAATTCACAGCGATGTTATTCACCTAGACATCTAAATAAAAAGAAGAAGAAGAAGTGAAACTAAGAAATTAAGAGAAACATAAGTTGTAAAAGCATAACCAAATGAAAATACTCTATGACAAAAAGTCACAAACAATACCTCAACTTGAGGCCAATCAACACTTTGGTACCTCAAGCATTCATCCCGATCTACTATTCGTACATGTCGTCCATGACATCGTTAACCATTATGTCACGTGGCATTTTGTCATGAGTATTTTCGTTGTGTGGTTTAACGCCGTTATGGACGGAGAGTACTATTGCTATGTATAAATAATAAGTTTAGGTATCAAAATGGTAGTTTTAAAACTTGAGTTACTAAAGTGTCGATTTTCCTTAAGTTGAGGTTTACTCTATGCAACATTATTTTTTTATGAGCCTCCAACCTTGTTAGCTTTAAAGATAGAAACTCTTTACCGTATTAGTTATTAAATTTCTCACACGTATCAAGGATGTAATAATCGGTGATTGTTTGGCATATTTTGGAGCTCATAATGCTACAGTTTATCCATGAAATTTTTGGCCAACATGCACAACAATTGGCTTTTTTCATATTTGTCTGGTTTCCCAACATACACACATATTTTGATTGTTGTTTCAATTTGCTTGTTTTTTTTTTTTCAAAAATAGATTTATGCTGCTCATAAAGATTGTACTTTTTTACGTCTTTACAAATAAAATGTGGAGACAGACAATGTTAATATTGCTTATGTTCTAAAAGAGTGCAACAAAGTGGCACATAGGCTTGCGCGTGAGACAGTAAATACTCGTTTACCTCTTAGCTAGACTACTAATTTTCCTCCTTACCGTATTACACTTTGGTTGCTTAACTGGTCTCGGGCAGATTTGGTGCCTTTTCTGTACTTATTTGATCCTATTCAATATTCACAAAATAAAAAAATATATATATAATTATATATATTGCGTAGGTCTCCGATTGTTGGAAAATAAAAGAGAAGTTATAAGTTGAATGGTAGTCATCCAGTGAAATTGAGTATATTGAAATTATGTACGAGTGTATTAATAAAGTAGGCCGGATACTATGCACAAGATGTCAATATGTCCGAGTGGTTAAGGAGACAGACTTGAAATCTGTTGGGCTTTGCCCGCGCAGGTTCGATCCCTGCTGTTGACGTTCCTTTTTGCTCATTAATGAAAGATCACAAAGCTGTGAAACTATGGGTATGCAAAGCAAAGCAAAATTGACCATCATCGGATAAACTAAACATTTAGCACGGATGAAAATATATAGGTTTTATATTTTCAATTCCATAATATTTTTTTCTTGGCATTTTACAATTTCAATTCCATATTTTTTTTCCACAACAATATTAATTGGACTAATATTGCAAATGATGATCCTTCCAACCTTAAGCCCTTTAGAGGTACGACATAAATAGTCATTACCTAAAAAAATTATAAAAATGAGACATCTCATGGACTGATCCGACTGTAACATCTAAAAAAAAAAAGGTACTTCTCGTCATTGGAGGGTCCGACGTATACTTCATCAGTGGATTGGCATTAGCAAGAAAATGAGAACCGATTGCCATCGATATGGGTTGAGTGTTGATGTAGCGTAGCCAACCAACAATTGGATCACTAGCCCGCGTCGGTACGTAACTTGACAAACACAACGCCGACCACCTATTGAATCTCCAGACATCTTCCATGCAGAGAAAGAAGTATAAGTCCTGGTGACTGGCGGACAATAGATAACAACTGATACATCTTTATAAGGATGCCCTTCATCCTCTGAGAATGGAAAAGGAATGTCTAACTTGACAATGCCAATAAAAAAAACCAACTATTCTCAACAAACTAACAACATCAAATCTCGCAACCAGTAGTATAGTGCTGAGAAATCGACTTCCAAATCCAAGGAAGAGCACCACAAGGACCGCCAGCCCCAGTTGGACATAACTGAGCCCACCATTGATCAAGGGAAATTAGAGAATAAACCAAACATGAACTTGCTCGAAGGCTAGACACCATTGAGAAGAAAACTCCCACCAGCCTCGGTGCTCGACAAACAACCTCCTATGGCTTGGTAATTGTTGTCGCAATGGACTTCTTTGCAAAAATTTGGGTTTTATTAGAGTTTTGCTAGAGTTTATAATAAAACTAGTCATTGTGTGGGTTGCGTTGTATTACCTTATGTCATTTTCTGGTGGGAGTTACGTTAAGGCCATGTTTGGTTGAAGGATTTGAGGAATCAGGAAAGGAAAGTCTTTCCTTTGTTTGGCAAACACAAATTTGTGAAGTATCTTCCTGACATAGGGGGAAATAAGGGGGAAGATCATTCCTTTCAGACCCCATGGGATTGATGTTCTATTCTCTTTTCCCTGCATTAATTACAAAAATTTAGGACTATAATAATCTCACTCAAATGTATTATTCTCAAATATACTCATAAAGAACATTAATATATTTTTGCTTTCCTTTAAATACAAGGGTATTATTGAAACATTAATATACTTTTGCTTTCATTTCCTACACTAACCAAACACTGAAAAGGAAATCAAATGGTCTTTCCTGAATGATTTCATTGCTTTACCAAACACAATAAATGAATCTTGACAGGAATGTTAATTTCTCATCCCCATGGAAAAGACAAGGGAATTGACTTCCCTTCCATGAAAGGTTGTTTGGCTTTGTCATATTTTGGTTGCTTTAGTAATTGTCTTTGAAAACGAGGGGGTTACTTTTTTTTTTCTCTTCTTAAATCGGATAAGGTTTTCAATGGGATCATTATTTACCTTGAAAGTACTATCTATCTTTCAGAAATTATTTTTTCCTTTTAAAAATAATTCTGTTTTTATTTTGGGAATTATCATAAACAATATTTGACTTAATGGTTGTATATCACTTTGGTACCCGACATTTAAAAACTATCACATTAGTACCTGACCTTTCAAATCATACCATATTTTGGTATCCACCGTCAATAACTCCGCTAAAAGAAAAGAAAAATCTAAGGAAAAAAAGTCACGTGTGTTGAAGGAAATCTCACTTTGTGTGTGTCTTGTCAACCTAGGAGAATAATTAGTTAGTATGAAATAAGGAATGTAAATCCTACGGGATTATGGATTATGTATTGAATATGATTCCAGTTACGATATGGATTGTATCATGTATTCCTCTATAAATAGAGACCTCTATTCATTAATAAAATCATTTTATCCCAGAGCAATTTCTCTCTTCTTTATTTTCAATATTCTACAACAACGTGAGCATGTTTTAAACGGAGTTATTGATTGTGGGTACCAAAATTGGGTTGAGTTTGAAAGATCAGATACTAATGTGATAGTTTTTAAATATCGGGAATCAAAGTAATATCCAACCCTTAAGTCAGGTATTGTTTATGATAAAAGATATGTCCTTTTATCTTTAACGAATCATTAGTCCGAGAAACAATTTCAATCTGTATCACAAGGCCCAAAATTAGTTTTTGTTTCCATCTGCATCTCGTCTTAAAAGACTTTCTGCAGCCCATTGAAAGTAGCCCACTTTCACTTTCACTTCCACTTCCACTTCCACAGTTCACTTTCAACTAGTACAAGTAGAACTTGGTTTGAGCCACAGATGCATTCGAATGTGGGCCACATGCTTCATCACAGCCGTTGATGATAATCGAAAAAAAAGTCTCGAGGCCAACGAAAAGGATCATATCTCGTTCTCTCTCTCTCTCTGTCTCCCTGTGGCCTCTCCTAAATTCATTGCGCACACTCATCTACCACCACCCTCTCTCCCTTCTCTGTGGACTAGATCGCTAATCACAAAACAGGGTCGGGTTACACATGCCGAGTCGACTCGGGCCAAACCCAGCTCAGGGGGGTCTCCACCTGCTTCTCACCCTCACTGCAACTACAGCTCACCATCAACGCCGTTAATTCGCCACCCAGGTGTTCGAATTTTTTTTTCCTTTCTAAAACCTAATTTATTATTTTTCAGCTTCTGAAACCCTAGATTATCATCTAGAGACTGATAGCGCAAGAACCATTGCCTTCGGAGTCGCATATTTTATGCACCCCCACCCAGCTTGACTTTCTGACTTTTGTGTTATTGATAAGGTTTCGATTTGGGTTTGCTCAATTTAGGGTTTTTGTTCCCATCTTTGTTTACCCAATTAGTGACTACTTATAGGGTTTTTTTTTGTACGGATTTGTTCGTATTTCTACAATAATTAGGGTCTTGTGATTAGGGGCTCTTGAATTTGTGCCAAGCTTGGGGGATCTGTGTTGTCGGCTTGTTCGATTATGTGGTGAAGTTGGGGGTTTTTATCTGGGTTTGTGTAACTAGTTATTAAGTAAGCCTTTTTGGTCAATTTGAGATGGGTGAGGAGACTTCTGATGCAATGAACCTTGACCTGAATCTGGGTCCTGGTCCTGAGCCGGCTTCTGCCGCCTTGTCAAATGAGCCTGTGAATTTGGAGAATTGGATTGACCAACCTTTTCACCGAATTGCGGAAGTTATTGGGCTTGGTCCATTTCGACGGAGATGGCCACAGCCTGAAGCTCATAATGTTTCGTCAGAGCTGAATCAATTGATGGTCGATTCTGGTACTTCAAGTATTTTACAAGCAGGTGAGGGTAGTGTTGCTGCAGAGGGAAGAATCAACGATGTGCCTAAAATGTGTGAAAATATCAATGGGATTTTAGAAAATGAGACTTCAGAGGATAAGGATGATGTTGAAAAGAGCAGTGGCAATGATGGTAGCTTTTTCGATTGTAATATTTGTTTGGATTTGGCTAGGGACCCTGTATTGACTTGTTGTGGTCATTTGTTTTGTTGGCCATGCCTTTACCGATGGTTACATGTGCATTCAGATGCAAAAGAATGCCCAGTTTGTAAGGGAGAGGTAACTTTCAAGAATGTGACCCCAATTTATGGCCGTGGGAACAACCTTCGGGAGCCAGATGACGACTCAAATCTTAAGATCCCTCTTAGGCCTCATGCACGGCGGGTTGAAAGTTTGAGGCAAACCATTCAGAGGAGTGCATTTACTTTTCCAGTGGAGGAGATGATTCGACGCCTTGGAAGTAGATTTGATTTGTCTCGGGATTTGGTTCAGCCAACAGAAGATACTCCCCGGGAAACTGCAGATAGAACCCATGGCTTGTTAAATAGGATTCTGACATCTCGAGCACTTCGTAGAGAGCAAAATCAGGTGGCACCAACTGAGGTCGTGGATTTAACTCAAGACAACATCACTAGCATTGATACAGGAGAAAACCGCCGGCTTCAGTCCTTGCTACTTCGAAGAACACAATCACATAGAGCAACACTTTCTTCTCTCTCATCTGCATTAAGTTCTGCTGAAAGGTTGGTGGAGGCATATTTCCATAACCATCCTATTACACCTGCAGTTAGGAATCAAGAGCCGTCTCCACCAGTTGATGATAGAGACTCTTTCTCAAGTATTCAAGCGGTTATAAATTCAGAGAGTCAGATGGACACAGCGGTGGAAATTGATTCCATGGTTTCCCTTTCAACTTCATCTTCCAGAAGAAGAAATGAGGCGTCAAGGGTTTCAGACATGGACAGTGGAGATTCTCGTGCCCCAAGAAGGAGAAGATTGAACTGACAGCCTCTTCTTCAGCTTGACAACACTATGTTGTATGTGCTCTTTGCCTTTGTTTTATTACCCTTTCCCCTGCTCAAATGCCCTTGTATTACTACTTCACTGTTTACACTCTAGGAAGTGTTCACCTTTTACTACAACTTTGTCCTTTGACATTGATGAGGTGATTATCAACTATCTGTTTGAATTATTTGTTTTTACTTTATCAATGTTATGGTCTTGCTTAACTTCAGGGGTTTAGGTTTTCAATTATGTGGCAAATCAGAGTTGTACTCTTGTACTACTAGTAGGCTAGTTCATTAGCTCCCACTGTACATAAACTCATGAATTTCGTATGTCAGTGTTCATTTTGCAATAATTCTCTATATATTAAATTAACATTTGTGATCTTTTTATTCTATGAAAACTATTAATTTTTTATAATTTTCGTTCTTGGATATGCCAGGCATATAACAGCGATGGTCAAAAGTTTGTTTAACAGTTGCTTATAAGATAGTACATAGCTTTATAGCTATGATTTATGGTCAATTCCCTGTATGAATTGCTCAACAACCATGACCTTATTATCAAGTAAAAAATTTCAATTGACAATTTCTCATGCATTTAGATATGTTCCCATTCTTATTCCATTCTGTCCATTCTGTCCATCCTGTTTTATTCTGTTATTTATCTCGTTGATCCTGGTTCATCAAGAGCATCACCATTTCAAATAACTCAGGAATTCAACAAGTGTTGGGTGATTTTAACATTTTCTCCATCACTAGTACCAAGTACATGGAACTCATTTAGAACATTAGATCTTCTGTTATGCATAACCAGTAAAACTGAGAAACTAGCCAATTTTGTTTAGCTGCATACTTGAATCTTCAGGTTTGTATTTGGTTCCTTATGAAAGTGTCGATTACTTACTTCTTTGTTTTCCCTTCGCGATACATAAGTATTTGAATCCAAAATTTCCTGTCAGTGTGAGTGGGGATTTAGGTGGTAGTTCATGGCAAATACAAAACTCAGGATTTAGGATTGGTGTTACAGAATTCAGCATAAAGCTCATTAGTTTTGTATGTTTATTGGCTTTTCTTTTCATAAATGGATGGACATATTTAAAACGTAGTATAAACGACCCTAATCCTTGAAACTGAGAGGAGTAATAGTCATTTCTCTTCAATCTGCAGTCTTCAAGTTCATGAAGATGATCTAAAATTTTCCATTCTTCTGAGGGAGACGTGGACAGAGAAATGGGAGAAATAACTCCCAAACTGAGCGTTGTCTCACCCGTGGATCCAGTTTAAGCAAAAGTATAGTGCTTAGCTTGGATTGGCATGTTCTTAAGATCATACTTCAAAAACCCATAAAAACTGGATATTTGGAAATGACATTCCACTGTTCTCAAACAGATTTTGCCTTAACAGAATGTTTATCGGATCGATCATCGCTTAATGAGTGGCTATACATTAAGGAAAATTTGAGATATTTGAAGAAACTATAATACAAAACTAAAAAGTTTCCTTTGACGTTAATGTAAGCTTTGTACAGCTAAAACATCTTTATAGCCTCCATCACTCCCCAAAATTTTCAAATTTTCTCAACATTTTCTTCTCTCTTCCCAAATCCCCTCATTTTCCATTTTTCCTTACATCAGCCGTCTCAACTGGTTGCCATCCAGTCGCGACATGTCGTTCCAGCTCGGCTATTCACCTTCCTTTACCAATTTCTCTACATTCTACACCTCTTTTCACCTTTCTTCATTCATTAAACTTCTTCCAAACACCCTCTTCTACATTCACTTTTCACCACCATTTCACCACTTTTTACCTCACCTCATCTTGGAAATCATTAAAGACTCAAGAGGCTTGGAACAAGAAGGAGCTTGGAGAAGAAGAGGAGACCATCTTCATCTCACATTCTCACCTAAACACTATTCCAAGTTTTCTTCCACTATATAACTAGATAGTGTAATGTATTTTGTCGTCATTTCTTTCCGCATAGTAATTATTCAGATAACGTTGATAATGCAATAAGGATCAAATTCTCACTTTCTGGTTATATCGGTAACATGATGTAGGACAATTTAGGGTATTGTGTTTTTTAGGCCTCGGAGAAATGAGCATTCATCAAATAAGACGAGTACAACACAAAAAAGTGACACCATCAAACAAGATGCATCCAAAACAGAAAGTGACACAATGGAAAAATGTGACATGAAGATTAAACTAGAGTTTCGCCAAAGTGATGTTAGGGTTGTAATGTGTAGGGTGAAGAGGTGATGAGGTTAGAGGAAAAAGAAGAGAAATCACACCAGACGGGTTCTTGAAGGTTCCAAGATTTCTCACAAATCACTTGAGAGCATGTGCACTCATAAAAGTTAAGTTCTAAAGTCTAAACTAAAATTTAAGTTCCAAAAGTGACACTATTCATCAATTTAGATTTTTTATCACTTTTGTATTTCCACTCATAAAGTCTAAAGTCTATAATCTACCTTGTTAATTTTGTTTTCAAACAATTTTAACATCATTTAGTACCTTTAGCCTAGCTTTTGGTGAGGCTAAGTTTAGCCTCTTGGAAATGCTAGCTTAGGTATAGCCTAGCCTAAAAAAAGTTGGCTGCATGTGTGTTTGGGAAAGACTAACTTATAATTTAGTATAAGTTAGTCTAAACACTCATGGGTGCACATGCTAGAGAAAACTAATTAAAACAAAACAGATTTTTTCACTCTAATTTTCATAAGTACATGGAGGCTCTTTTATATAGAGTTACAAAAGATACTAAAAAACTAAATCACCCTTATTAATGATTGTAAAGACTCCAACTTTGTGTTTTTTTTTATATAATAATAATAAAATAAGAGATTATGCAATATTAGGAGGCAGACTCCTAACTTTCTAAAGACTCATAATTTCGTTATTTCTCTTTCGTTTCATCCATTCTCAACACGCTCATAAGCGCACCTCAGCTCCATTATAGCACAAGCAACTCCAACAAGTATCCAGTAGTATTATGGTGTCACTTTACTAATCTTTTTAATGCCATTAGAAAGATCTAATCTACTTAAATCCCAACCCTTCTATGTTTAGAGTCGTGACTGCATAAGGTTGTTTAGCCTTGACATTTTGTAGTTTTTGCTTGTGGTTGACAACTGACTTCCGATCTTTGCCTTGTTGTTTGACCTATTGGATCTCTCTTCTAGTCTTCTGGTATGCATAGTTTTTTAGGTCAATCAATTTGAAATTTCAAAATGAAAAACTACGTACCATTGTTGAGGTATGAGCAAGTGGGGTTGGTTTTAAGTTGTGATGATCACTGGCCATGTTTGTAATCGTACCCAGATATACATCGGGATAAACTAACACTGGAGTGGTGAATTGTAAGGTAGTCCGCAAATTCTGCATACCAAAACAAAGTCCAATCAATCTGCAGAATATTGGCTATGCATGCTTTCACCTAATATTTTTGTTTTTATTTTCTAGGTTTTATTCTCCTTCGGTGCCATATCTTCTAAATTGTAAATACATGTTCAATCCATATCAATTCACTCTAATGCCCCCAAACTAACCCGCTAGCTTTAAACGCAGAGAGTATTCGTCTCTGGTATCGGTTTTTAAGATAAATTTTAGATACGTATAATTTCCCATAAATTATACAACTCGGACATATATTACCCTATATTCGTCTAAAAGAAGTCCTTCTACATATGTGTCGGATCAAGTCGGGTCATATTGATGGTTAATGCTTCCAGAGGATGATGCTGGTGATGAATTTTTCAGTTTTATTGGAAAAGTCCACTACAACAAAAAAGAGCAAAAGCGAGGAATTCAATTCCGACAACTCAAAATTCCTCGCAAAAATTAGGTATATGCGAGGAAAGTTTAGTTGTCGCACATAATCTCATCAGCGACGACCAATTCGTCGCATAAAGTTAGAATATGCGAGGAATTGACGGTTGTCGCTTTTTTTACATTATGCGACACCCAATTCCTCGTAAAAGACCAATTAGGCAACGACTTTTATGAGTTGTTGCTTAAAGTTTATGTGACAGCTGGAACTTCCTCGCATAAGATCAAGTAGGCGACGACTTTTATGAATTGTCACTTACTCTTTATGCAACTTCTGGAATTTTCTCGCATAAGAAGAAGTTGGCGCATCAAGCATTGTCCCACGTTTTGTAGGAAATTAGGCCGTCTCAGCCGAAAAAAAGAAGGAAAAAACATGCAATAGCTTGTGCAACTTTGGACAGGTTGAAAGTTGAGATTGTGCTAATATTATGCAAACTAGAGAAAGTTTTTTTTTTTTGCATATTTCTCGAAGAAAGGGTAAGTATAATAAAAAAAAAGTATATTACATGAATGAAAAAAGTGCAATTGGTTGGGTCTCTTTTTGACTAAATAGTCTTCTAAAGGTGGTTATGGGTTCGAAACTCACAGTTCTATTGGGGAGCAAATTTGCTGCCCACCCATAGTTAGGGTGGTCATTTGCCCACCCCTATTTTGCTGCCATGTGTCCCATACCCCACCTCCCTACTAACTATGGTTATTTCATCATTTTTTATTTTAAATTTCAACCCCTAAACCTTATACCCTAAACCCTAAACCCTAAACCCCAAACCCTAACCCCTATACCCCAAACCCTAAACCCTAACCCCTAAACCCTAAACCCTAAATCCTAAACCCTATACCCTATACCCTATACCCTAAACCCTATACCCTAAACCCTAAACCCTAAACCCTAAACCCTAAACCCTATACCCTATACCCTATACCCTATACCCTATACCCTAAACCCTATACCCTATACCCTAAACCCTATACCTTATACCCTATACCCTAAACCCTAAACCCTATACCCTATACCCTAAACCCTATATCCTATACCCTATGGGTTTAGGGTATGGGGTTTAGGGTTTAGGGTATAGGGTATAGGATTTAGGGTTTAGGGCTTAGGGTATAGATATAGGGTTTAGGGTATGAGGTATAGGGTATAGAGTTTAGGGTTTAGGGTATAGGGTATAGGGTATAGGGTATAGGGTATATGGTTTAGGGTTTAGAGGTTGAGATTTAAAATAAAAAATGGTGAAATAACCATAGTTAGTAGGGAGGTGGGGTATGGGACACATGGCAGCAAAATAGGGGTGGGCAAATGCATGACCACCCTAACTATGGGTGGGCAGCAAATTTGCTCCCGTTCTATTGAGTTTTTTTTTGTAATTCCTGAAGAAAGGATAAATATAATAATAATAAAATTGTCAATTATGTGAACGAAAAATAGTGCAATTGGTTTGGTCCCTTTTTGACTAATTAAATAGTCTTCTAGAGGTGGTCATGGGTTCAACTCTCGGTTCAATTTTTTTTTTTTGCTGCGGTGATACATGTTAATTAACCAACAAAAACAAAAAAACAAAATTCAAGAAGAACCTCAAAAATGGCCACCTGAGATATACAAATGCATACACTATGTGCAATATCATTGCCAAGTATATGCATACATGATACACCGGCTACACTAAGCGCAATATCATTGCCAGTATATCCTATTACCACTTGAATACTTTGATGAGTTTTCGCAGTTAAATAAAACCAATTTGCATTCCAAATTGTCCGAATAGCTAGCTTTCAAACTTGATAGTTCCAATTTATTTTGATATATTCCAATATCATAGTAATGTGAGGACCTTTCAATGTTTTAGGAATCCTTAACTTAATAACTTGGGTAATGTGATAAATTACATTACAATATGAGTCAATCATCAATCTTAATGCATTCAGTCGTTGGTCCTAAATAGAATCATATTGTGTGAGTTCAACGTACATGCATTAATCATTTATCATTTAACTTGTCTACTTAAGAGTTGATAAATCTTATAGTAAAAGTTGCTATTACATTATGCCCATACAAGAAATATTGAGGTCACACGAGTAACAAATCACTGTTTCCTCTTGGAAGATGAACACACTATTACTTGAGGGTACGTATGTATAGGGTTTAGCGTTACAGTTTAGGGGTAGAGTTTGGGGTTTAGGGTTTAGGTTTAGGGTTAGGGTTACCGTTTTCTGTTTGGATATTTTTTATATTCTATATTCTTTAAATAAGATATATTTACTGTGTAATTGTGGTCTATTGGATATATTTAATCAATGGCTGGCATTCTAGCAATAAGTAAATTATCTCTTTCCTAAAAAATAGTAAGCTCATTATCTCTTTATGGAAGAGTCATTATCTCTTACTCTCTTCTCTTCACGTCCCTTCTCTCAGACTCTCAGAGAGGCGCAAAACTCAGTTCCTTCCCGTTCTTCTCTCAAATAGGCGCGCAATGAAAAGAAAAAGAGGCGGCCGGGTTCTTGAAGGCAGACCTAATTAGGACTCTTCTTAATCTTTAAAGAGATGAACGCAATATAAAAAGAGATGTTGGCGGCTTAATTTATTGATCACAGTTCAATCCATTGCTCTCTCTACTTCGTGAAGCGACTCTCCTTCTTATTCATAACGGTGAGGTCTCTATGGTATAGGTTCTGGTTTTCGATTTGTTTTTCTTTTCTTATGGTTTAACTTTTCGACTCTGGGTTTTATTCAAATTTGGGGTCTATTACGCTGTAAACAATCCATAGAAATCACTAATGAGTTTGATTTTCCTTTTTTTTTTTTCTGTTTGAATTGCAGATTCGAGTTATTATTAGGTCATCTCCCTATGCCAACTTTGTCAGGTATATACACATTTTTTTGCTTTCTGTTGAATTGCATATTAGGTTGATTATTAAGTGGTGTTTCTGATTTCATTGTGGGTTACGATTTTCAGTGGATAATGATAGAAAACGTGTAAAGAGATCAGATTTGTTTTACTTTAAGTTTCATATATGTTTTAGTGTGATTGTTGCTTAATAATTTTTGTGTCTTATTGTGATTGCTGCTTAATGGTCATTCTGGGTTTCTTTTGTGTCCAGATATGAGACTGTGAATGTGCTTGGTTTTTTTATAAATGATAAAACAATATGGAAATTTGACCATACGTACCTTAGTGTGTGCCACATTTGTGGTATTGGCTATCATCAACCTGTGCCAGCTTCACATTGAGGTTGGTGACTCCAACACACTTGGCTTTTATCAATTCACATAGACATAACTATTATATAAAATTAGTACAGATTTTTATTAGTTTTATGAGTGATTTGTTAAATTATGATCATGTAGGAGTCATTATTGAAATTTAAAATGTCTCAATCTAAGTTAGATTGTATTGGTGGAGTTTGATATATATTAATTTTGTAAGTTAGAGATTACTTTGACATTTTGTAATTTTGATCTTGTCCCCGATTCTTTTTTTATTTCGTAATGCAGATGGCATCTCAATAGCTCGATAAGCCAGCCGAGGGAAGAAGATCATCAATAAGTCTGCTACTGTAGCAGCAAAACTACCTCTCCTTGCAACAAGTATAGATACTAAGAAATAGAACAATTTATGGTGACTTAATACCCGGTAGCAATGACGATGATATGGATGATTGTGTTCAGAAAAAGTAGACGACTGTGTCCGCAACAATGCAGAGAATCTTGAAGATGGGGATACTAATGAAGAAGAAGAGTTATGATTCACTAGTTAGAATAAAATAATTTAGGTACTTGTGGCCGGTTTACCTGAAGTCTTGAATAAGTTTTTCTTTTCAAGTTTTATCTTTTTCTTGGTCAAGATATTTGTGGTCATAGAACCATGAATCACTTTCAGATTTGAATAAATTATCTATTTAGTACGTTTTCAATATCACTTCTTTTATTTGTAATATTGACAGCATTTTAAAATGATGAATAAAATAGTGAAATTCAATATGAAACCAAAGCCTCACAAATATTATTTGTGGCAATATGAAACCTCCCATATAGTATTTTATATAAATGCAGAAGCCTTGTAAATTATAATATGCAACGTAAACAAAACCTCACATTTACTAATTGTGACAAAAATAATATCTTGCATATAGGTTTTTGTAATACAATTACGTGTCTCGTAAATTATGATATGCAGCATAAACGAATCCTCACGTATCAGTAATTGCGACAAGAAATAAAGTCTCGCATATAGTCTTTTGTAACACAATTACATGCCTCACAACATGTGATAAGTGAGGCATCAGTTGTGTCGCAAATTGAATATGCGACAACCAAAATATTTCGTCGCTTTTGAGAATCAGTAAAAGCCATTAAGCGACAACCGGTAGCGACAACTCAAATTCCTCACATTTTCAGTTAAGCAAGAACTTTAGACTTTTTGCGACAACTTTGAGTTGTCACATATGTCATTTTCTCTTGTAGTGGTCCCTGTACATTTGTTGCCTCATGCATACTACTAGTCTACTACTACTACTGTTTAGTGATATGATGGTGGACATTGAGCCTGAAAAAGTGGAAGAAAAGGGAAATTATTGGAGAAGGCTAAGGCTATGATTGATGACATGAACTCTGCAGAGTAAGTTTTAAGCCATTGCCTCTCCAGCTCTCCTCTCCCCTGTGGCATATGGTCAACAATCCTCGTCCTTAGTTCCTTACCAAACATTCATCATCAATGTGTTATTATTCCTTTAGGAATCAATAATTTATAAATGAAGCTTTTGAAAAATAAGCTGACCAAAATTGCTTTTGATCGAAAAATAAGCAGATAGATGACTAAAGTTCATCATTGTATGTAGGGTTATTTACCGAAGTTGAAAAATGGAACGCGTGGAAGGTCTTAAAATAAGCTTAAGCAAGAACAAAAGTTATTCGGTCAAATTTTATATAAATATTTCGCTATAATAAATTGCATGTGAAAGACGAACATGTTAATACTGAAAAAAAAAACAAAATGAAATATAATGCTACTTCTTTCAAGTTTATTCTTTAGTTTTACTCTTTACTCTTTAACTTCACTCGATCTCGATGATTTCAAAATGTTAATTATTCTTTTGTTGATGAAGGGGTGATCATGATTATCATCGTCGGTTAATTAAAAAAAAAATTTGGGGGCTTACTGTTCCATTATTGCCCAACATAATTGAGCAGCATCCCAGGTTGAGAAGGGACATAGGATGCATGATGGTGATGATAATGTTGATGATGATTATGATAATATGAAAGAAAAGCATGACAAAATGCCTAATGATTATGTCTATAGGGGGAACAAAGATCCTTCCATTTCCAGGGTTGCATGCCTCGGTGTCTTTTCTTTGCTCTCTCATCTTCGGGTAATCATCACAAAATCACAATTATATCTTTTGATAAAGTGCTTTCTAGAGCCTAGCTACAATTAGAGTTAGGGAGTGTGCAATTATATAAAATGATAATTTGGCATAATTAGGGTTAGGGTTAGAACAAGACACTCACATCACTTCACTCATATTGCATGATTATGCAACATAAATCTTAATAATTTGGCATTGAATGTAATTGGACGGTTATATTAAAAAAAGAGAGGTTATTATCACATATATAAGTACATAAACTGTTTCTCAATTATATATTTGGTATCTGAACTTTAATTTTTGTTATAAATAGTACCTAAAATTTTTGATTTTATCTCTTCTGGTACCTGGACTTCAATTTCTGTTACAAGTATAATACCCAAACTTTTCAATTTTTGTCACAAATAATACCTAGAGTTTTTCAATTCTAATTACAAGTAATACCAAAAGTTTTTCATTTTAACCTCTCGTTTTTTGGAATACGTGTCCTCAAAAGATGAAATTGAAAACTTTGGGTACTACTTGTGACAAAAATTGAAGTTCAGGTACCAAATATATAATTGAGAAATAATTCAGGTAGTATATGTGATAAAAACCCTAAAAAAAATGTTGTTAACTTTTTGTTTTTGATTTATATGATTGGCAATTTAGAGAGACGATATTGGTTTTTTTTTCGTATTGAAATCCTATGGTTTTCCAAAGACGATATTATTAATGTTGAATTAGAGTCAAATTTAAAATTCTATGTCAATGAAATAAACAAAGATTGCCTCTCGCTATACGAGAATAGAAATACGCAAACTAATGCCAAAACTTTTTGGAAATACCAATAGTCATTTAGTCGATTTATAAGCTAAACAACTAGAATGAGAAAATATTAACATGGTAAAATTTGTATGTGTGGACAAGAGAGTACATAGATTTTAGTACAACATCTCATATAGTAAGAGATTATTATTCAATGCACACGCACTTCGTTAATAGGATTTCAACTCTTATCAATTGCAAAACAGCAATTTTCTCTAGAAATAAACGAAGCATAAAAGAAATCATTACATCACATAATCAATGGCACCAACAATAGGATCCCCAACAATATACTAATTGCTGTGATGTTATTGTCATCTGTTATGTGTTTATTTTCTCTGTCGGAACTGTAATTGCGGTTCCATTATGACCTTAATTTTCAAATGACTAAAGCGCCTTCATTAGTTCATTCCTATCATCATTTACAAGAATTGATTCCTCTAGTGGCACCCCTGCCACCACAAAACTATCAATTTGAATGCAAAACAACTATTTACATTAACACTATAAATAGGTAGATTAGCTTGATATAGTGAAAGACTCTACGCGAAGTTAGTTTTAACCTGAGAAAGTACAAACTCTTGAACAAGAACAAGGTAGAAAGGGTGAACTTTCCTTTGGTGTACAGGAGGGTCTAAATCACCCTAAGGAAGCCAGCTAGGCCAAAATGCTTGAGCTGACAAAACCCGGGTAAGAAACCCTCCCATTCCACATACCCAGGTTGGAAGCAATTCAACATAAAATAAAATTGAAAAATAACAACTTTGAGCATGGGAAGTCATTTTGCCTGATCTAACCCTGGTAAGAATCCCATCAAAGCACGTTATTTAAGGTTACACCTAATTTGATGAAGTGGTGTTAGATCAGTGGTTGGAGCACCCACTACCTAAAATCTAGGTCATGTGTTCGAGTCACCATAGAGGTAGGAGTGAAATCCTTTGATTCTCTTTAAAACAAAGGAAAAAGGTTATGCCTAATTAAGCTCAATGGGTCAACCAAACGAAACCTAACTAGATCCAATCCACCTAGCAGGGCCGACACAACCGGCACTTCCATCGATCACCACGGTGGAGTTGGAGAACCACTGGCTGACAACCCCCGAACCCAACATGAGGTAATTCACATTGCAGTCCTCTACAACTGCCATTGATGTTATCCGATCCTTCGAGACGAATCGCACCCACACCACCCTATCACCATTTATTTGAGCCGTACCAAAGTCGATTCAATCTCACTCTCAGCACACCATCATCTCAGTCAACAAACTTCCCACACCATTGGATATCGAACAAAAAAAAGGTAAGAAACACCTCCACCAGCACCACAAAGAGAAGGGAGCAGAAACAACCCCATTTTACTCATGCTAGAAACCACTCGATTATGCAAAGCAGACCGAGCAGGATCTTGGAGCTTAGCCGCAATTTCAAACCGGGTCCTACTACCATACGTCCCTAAGAAACCATAATAGAGCTCATTAGATACTTTTTCCTAAAAGGCACATATATAATCTAATCAAAAACATTTTAAAAAAAAAACATAAAAAAATCCTTTATAGATATTAATGTTGATCTTAATGTTTATAATTTTTTTTAAGAGAAAACGACAAAAAAAGCGACAATCTAAGTAATTTCACATACTTTTTAATTAAGCCCAATACAGAAAAAGTGCAGAAATCCTCGGGCACCACACAACTAAAAAAGCATAAACTCAGGGCCTTGATCCAACTGTTATCATTTTGCGCAGAAAAAATCGTTGAGTTTTTAGCTCTTGATCAAGGACTTCTTCTTCTTTCCTCTTTTAGCTAGTACATGCGCCATCTTTAACTTTTGGTTCATTCTTAGCACCCGGGGGCTTACCTCGACGCTTTCCACTAGAAGGAGCAGCTACTAGATCTATCAATTGCTTAAACCCAAAGTCAATACTTGGCTCCGACTCAAAGGAGTTTACCTGAGAGCCCATGGACACATCGCTCTTGGCCTCCTAGGCCTCGTCTTTAGCTAGATCAAATCGTACTCACTTATGGTTTTCTTCTAGCGCAAGGATTGAAGTAGGTAGCGTGTGTTGCACTCCAGAGACTAGACCCATCACCATCCCTTCACTTAACTAGAATATTGGTCGGCGACCCCTATGAACCTATGCACCCACCAGATCACATTAGAAACTACCATCTCAACCTGCATATGAACCACTAGTGACAGAGGAACCAGGTCACTATCCACCATCATAATTGTCCCAAACGTTGTGCCTATAGTTCTCGCCACCTTCTCAGACTTCAAGGCCAGAGAGAGGGTCCTAATCTGAAACCAAACCCTAATAGTATTTAGTTCCATTAAGGTCGAGTCAGATAAGCCATCGATCATAGTCCACCGCCACCACCATAGTGTTATCGAACACCTTGGACTCTATCACATAGTGTCACCATCTCAAAGTGCGTCATGAAGCAACTGGGACAAGCCTTCCAAATTTGTACACCCCCCCCCCCCCCCCCCCCCCCACCCCCCACAAAAACCTCAGCCTTCTCATAATTCCTATAAATTAAAAAAACCTCGGGCTTCATTGATCTCCGAAAAAGAGAACGTCAAAACAAATACGCTGCACCATTAGACACCAATGTTTCATTCAGAATCGTGAGATTCACAGCGATAGAATCAATCAATGTGAGTTTGGAAGCAAGATTCATCTCTTCAATTTGAGACATTGAAGAATGTGTATCTCACAAAACACCCTAGCAGTGCTCTTTATGAGACCGAAAACTAAAGCATCATCTTATGGTATGTTTACTTACTTAGAATGAAAATGTGAATGAATCGGAGTTCATTCCTAATACTTACCCCATTTTGGTAATCAAACTTTGGATATTCATGAATAAGTTTATATTTTTTAGTCACTTTTTCGTGGGAGCCACAACCATTCCGATTCATGTGCATGTTTTGTAAACACAAGAGAACTCATGAATAAAAATAAATTTTTTATTCCGATACTCATTCCAAGTAAGTAAACATGTCATTAATGTTTATATTAGATTAACCTAAGAGTAAATAGTAAATATATGTATATTGTACCCAAAAAAGAAAAGAAAATAAAAAATCAAGTGTGAAGCAGTAACTTTGTATAGTGTTTTTTCGAAAAGATAGAGAAATAAGGAGGGGGGACCTAGGGGAGGAGTGGTCACTTGCATCAAAAGGGTCGAAGTATTTGACTTCCCATGGCTCCATGCAAACACATTCCAGGCTAGGGCTGACAAAGCCACCTTCACATTTCAGGCCATCATTACCAAATATTGATAGTTTCCTTTCCCCGGTGGGGTGTGGGGGTTGAAACTTGAAAATAATTAATTCGAGCTTTTAATATTTTTAGCGAGCTATCAATTCAAGACAAAGCTGATCGATTTACTGGGTTTGGTGCCATTTACTGAGAGCTAAAGCAGCTACGGCTAGCTAGCTTTCTGATCTGCCTCTGTCTCTGGCTCTCTGCGGCCTAATCAAATCTTTGCAGGTCCCCAAGAGATCCTCTACACTACGCAACGCAGGGATATCTTATATCAGATTTTGTCTCTCATCTCGTTTTATTATTGGAAGCATGCAGCTTCTTCTCTATTTTTCTCTGCTGGATTGTTCAGCCTGTAATGGATACTCTTCTTTCCATAATTTTGTCAAAGCCTGGACTTACTTTGCCCAACTATTTGTTAAAATCTAGTTTATATTCGGTTCTTTCTTGTTTTTTTGAAAATATATTTTGTTTTTTATAAAGAGAAATAAACTTGATGTTGTTAAAATAAATTAAATGTGAAATTACATAACTTGAGGTTTCTAACTTTCGAAATATTAAAATAAAAATTGTAGTATTGAGCTTGGCTCGAATAATCGAGCCGAATCAAACCGCTTTATTCACTATTTATTTTCACCACAAAATACAACATATTTATAAAAATACTTTAAACATAAGAAATTACTAAAAAAAAAATCAATCAATCAATCAAGTAATAATAGAGACCCAAAAATCAATCAATGAAGTAACAATAACTAATAATTCCGGTACCGGTGAGGGACCTCATGATGACATGAAGATGATGAAGGATGGGGAGAGGGGGCATGATAATTAAAATTTAAAAGCAACCAAAAAAAAAAACTAAATCCAGAAAAATAGAAAGAAAAGAAAAACCTAATAAGATCCGACGTACAAATGATTGCAGCTGTAGACATTGTCTCCCTTGGACTGTGCACAGTGTCCCCACTTCCTCCACCGCCATCATTATTGATCATTGGCCGGTTGGCTGGCCTTTCTTCCATCTCCTTCTGTTCTCTTCTGCCTCGCGCCCATAACCCTAATAATAATAATTATAATAATAATAATTATTACGAGAAAATAATAATAATAATAATAACTCTGCGACTCTGTCTCACGTCATTCCACTGACTCTGACCCAATCTCCACCTATCATCCCTGCTCACGCGATAGTCACGTGACTTCTCTCATTACTCGTAGTCCTACAATCTGCATTTACGACTACTCATACATGACACATGCACACTTCTGTACGTACTCATTGGTTACACTGTAAATACTGCATCACACTCATCACTTGTGAAATTCGGTTAAAGAGTAAAATTCTCATAGGATACTTGAAGTAGGAAGTAGAGAGATTCTCTAACGAGGACAACTATAATAAAAACTTGGTGAATACTTTTCGATTAGACATATTTTTTAATTACATCTCGACAAATCAACCGTTCAATATTTAAATATTTATGAGTAGATCACTTCTACAAATTTTCAATGAAATCTAAAATCGTTAGATCATCTATAATTGTGGTTTACCATTTATGAATATGAATGGTTCAAAATTGACATATTTGATTCGTCAATTTATTTGGTATAGTTCGGTATCTTAATGATTTCAAATTTTGTTGAAAATTTGTAGAAGTACTCATGAATATCTTAACATTGATGACATGTTTACTTACTTGAAATGGGTATGAGAATGAAGGAATCGATTTCCATTCCTGAGTTTTCTTGTGTTTACTAACATGCACATGAATCGAAATGGTTGTGGGTCCCACGAAAAAGTAACTAAAAAAGTGAAATACATTCCTGAATATCCGGAGTTTGATTACCAATGGGGGTAAGCATTAGGAATGAACTTCATCGGAATGAACTCCGATTCATTTACATTTCTATTCCAAGTAAGTAAACATGACATGAACGGTTGATTTCTTGAGATGTAATCGAAAAATAGATATAACAACCATTAATCAAAAAATCTTCACCAAGTCCTCATTATAGTGATCCTCACTAGAGAAGCTCCCACTTGGAGTAATATGAAATGCAAATTTTAGTACTCAAAGAATTTTATTACAATTTTACAGTACCAAAATAAATTTTATGTCAAGCCACTAAAGTACTTATTATGTTTATTTTTCCGTCAAAATGCTTACATAAAGCCACTAAACCACTCATTTAGGAAAAAAAAAATTAAGGGCAAAATAGTCATTTTTGTTTATATTCTTTCATATAGGTGCGTGACTGACAATCTTTGGATCTAATCCTATGGTTGAGAAAAAAAGATGTAATTATAATTCTTTTTTATAACATTTATAATTTTAATACGAGTGTTGGTCCAGGTTCCAAACCTATAAACAAAATCCACCAGGGTCGTAGGGTTCATAGGAAACCCGATAGCTTTACCCAAGTAATTGCAAACCCGATAGCTTGACCCGGCCAAAGTCCCTAGGAAACCCTAGCATCATTTTCCATGTACAACAAGCACTTGCCCCCGTCAGGAACTCCCGTCGCAAAATTTCAACAGTTACCGCAACTATCTTCAACCACATCTCCACCATTGGAGGTTATATCAGAAGTCAATTTCTCTAATAGCCAACCATCATCACAACATTATCGTGCACGAAATAATTCCTGGCTACCCCAGGTTCACATATTGCACTTCACACTCGAGACCTGCCAAAACACTCACAAGGGACGAAATGAGTAACAAACATGCAATATCACCATAGAAATAGACCACCAAAAACACTGGAAACATCCATCGCAACCTAGAAAGCTCGAAGCAAAAAATCTTATGATTAGGATTTGCGGTATCTGGTTGAGAAAGAGCTTAGCGCATGATATGAAGAACTAAAATAGTGTTCAAGGACACACTACCACAAGCCTCAAGGTGCTACGTCACCGCTAAGTTCGGTGTTTTACGTTGTCGCCATGTTGGGTACTGCAAACAAAACCCTAAAAATTTTACTTGATAAATTAATGTATTAAAGCAAATAACTAAGAGAAATGATTGTATCGGTGCAATGTTGAAGAAGGAAAAAAAAAGATGTGATGGTGGTGTTGGGATAGGGTTGAATCGGAAGGACAACTAATATTTTCTTTTCGTTCTAAGCTTCCAATTTATTCCTATACATTACATATAGAATATTAAAAAAATAAACCGATAACAGTTGCCCCCCAAAAGAAAGGAAGAAAAAAAAAACCTAGCCGCCGGCCTTTTTCCCTCTGTTTCCGGTTGTGCCTCTTTGCATCGTTGGACAGACCACTCTTATGAGTTTTTTCTCCTTTCTTTCATTTTTCTATTTCCAAATTAAGTTTTCTTTTTCAGTGTTTTTGGTTCATGGATGTGTTATTCATCCTTCTATAGTGATATCAGTTGTCTTTGACCGACTTGTTGGGCATAACTACTTTATTTTCTATTTTTTTGTTAGGGTTTTGTTATTTTGTTATTAATTAGTTCAAATAAGTCTCAACTTTTTTTGAGCTAGATTTTGAAATTTGATTTTTAGACGGTTTTCTAGTGGGGATTTAGGTCTTAGTATGAGTCCTCGTTATGGTCTTACTGCTATAACATGGTTATGGCGTTGTTCATGGGAACTAATTACTTTATCATTGGTGTGTTTTTATAGTCAATATGCGGGTGAGCTGCCCTTGCACATGGTTTGGTACTTTGAGACACAGTACGGAAGATGGTGTAATTTTTTTTATATTGAATATGAAGATTTATAGTAATTCAAAAAGTTATTTGTTCTCTATAACTCGTGAAAATGAGTGATTATTATGGTTAGATTTTGAGTTTCTTTGGCTCATGGTGTTTGTAATGGCCGACTCTCTCAAAGTTTTGGTTCTTCCCCCCTCCACCCCGAATATATAATTTCTAATTGATTAGAATGAAATTTTTGTCAAACTACGTCATAATTAAGAACCCATCAAACTTATCATCATAGCAACATAATTAAACAACTTCTATTTCACGTACTGTAGATTGGAGTCAACTTCTCGTCGACATTGTAATGTGAAGTCCTCATTATGGGCAATGGACAACATCTCTTTTTTGCGTGGACACTTCTCTAGTTTCTTACTATGATCGACTTTAGGCTTTGTGGCGAATAATTTTACTAATTGTTTCTACTTTTGGATTAGTTTTACTTAATACTTCAAAACAAAGTACAAAATTTTAACTTGATACCTCATGTTTAAGAAATCACAAAATCTCTAAGCTAACAAGCCACTGTCAAACATCAATGAGTAACGGCACGACTTTGCTACAAGGCCTCAAGACTTCAAGTTTCCAACCAAGAAGTACATCTTGTTCGAGACTTGGAGAACTAAGGAAATAAATCAATAAATAATAATATATAAACAAAATTAATATTTAATATTTTATAAATGGTTATTTTAGTTATAAAAGTAATATAATTAATGTTAAATTAATGAAATAAATGCAAGAAAGTAAGAGGAAAATAAATCTCTGAGGGTGTGGAAGAAACCATTTCCCCCCTTAGTTTCCTTTCCTTCAAGAAAATGATTCCTTTACTTTTGCATCCCAAACACAGGAAATGAAGTTGTCAAGCCCCCAATTCTGTCAACCAAACGAGACCTAAATAAGGAGCACATTGTTCCGAATAAGGCACCTCACTATTCTCTGAATCTCTGGTCTCAATGCATTACTGATTTTGGCATTGGAGAGGCCGACACTATTAGTTGGACAAAAACTTGAACCGGTCGACCGGTCGGCGAAAGAAAAAGAAAAACACAAGACAACCAAGCGGATACAAATCCTATTGTATCCTACTAGCTGGAAGACTTGAGTTCTTACCGTAATGTCGTCCCCAAATATCTGTAGAAACAACCACAATATTAAATTTTAATTACAATGCTTTAAAGCTCACCTAACCCTCAATCTTCACCATAGAATCCGTGAGATTTATGACAAATAATGGAGCTTGAAAAGGTTTCACATTCGAAAATTATTCCTACTCAACTTTATATGTGTAGTATATAGTATATAACTACATACATATATGTTGTCATCGGTCACTAGCATTTGTTTATTACGTTTCATCGCATGAATGTCATTCTAAATGAGAATGCATTGCACACGCCTTCCATGACCCTAAAGAAAACAATCTAATCTTTTACTTTGACTATCAATTTTTTTCGTGACTCATGTTCAATTTATGTGATCGCTATCCAACGCTAATTTTCCATCTTGAATCAAAAGTTTGAATTCTAAGATCGAAGTAACAAAAGGGTTTCTGATTCTCGTGTTTGAACTTGAACTTCAGTACATTAAAGACAGCTATATAATACTATCACTTAGTCAAGAAGCCTCTTCTTCACCTCCATATCTGACTTAGCAACCAAGTCTAAGATTATATAATGGATTTGATGATTGGTGAGAAACAAACAGAGGGGCCTCCCCAGAATTACGCCCCATTATGGGCAATTGACTATTTTGTAAACCCAGTATATTAGAGATTGCATAATCAATGCACAAGATAATGATTTGCTTTTGGGTACTAAAATTTAAAAGGGAAAATGCATGGGGCCAGTCCTAGCTAAGATTATTACTTCTGCAAAAGAATTACTCATATTTGTTTGGCCATCGAATACATGCAAGTAGAAGATCTAGTGGCGGCAGCATCTAATAAATTAGGGTTTCAACTTTCAACTTTCAACCAACGTCGTCCTTCTAGAAAATCCAATAATGGGGTTTTACCAATTTTTCTTCTCGTTGAATATATGGTCATCATTCGTCATTATATCTAATAATTTGCGAATGCGAGACAACCTAGACAAGGTCTTAATTATGGGGATGAAATTGAAAACGACTAGCTTAGAGGCTCAATATATGCTTGAATGAGCAAAGAGTCAATCTGAATGTGGGTTTTAAGGCACAAGGGGTAGACTAGTATTGAGATGTACGTGTTATGACTGTTATTGCTGCATGTTACGGTGAAAGTTATAACTCATACATCACTTATCCTTCTAAGAGCTACTTATATATTACCAGAAAACAAGCTTTGCTAATTGAAAATCAAGGGACGACCGAGCTTAAAATGAACACTAAGATCTTGAATCGCCAGCACACATAGTGGTACGATCGCCTAAACTACCAAGCAGACGACCACTCACATGAATGAGCTAGGATGTAATCTCTAGGCTTAGGCCGGAGTAAAAGGAGAACCCAAAAGGTAAACTTATCAACTCCTAACAATCCATTCAACAAGTGATGAATGAGGATGGCAAGACACCTTCGATAATAATTCACACATTAACAAGATACGACACAAGATTCGCCCATTTTTGATTCAGATGCATGCTCAAAAGACTAAATCCAAAGGTTGAGGTGGCCCTCACCCTTCAATTTGTAAATCTTTCTTACTTTTTTTTTTTATCAAAGAAAGTTCGGCCAAGGGGAGAGGCAGCCCCCCAAATCCAGGCCCTGTTGAAACCAAACCGAGGCCCCGAGTGATCAGCCCAACTTCCATTCAGGAGACTGACCGACCTGCAGGTATGTGGGAGTGGAAAGACCCCGCAAAGTCCCGAAGTCCACACTACTGCCTTGCACAGTAGGTGGCAGGCCCCGCAGGCATCCGGCCTCAGGCCAACTTGCCCCTTTAGCTCCCCTGAAATCGCAGCGTCAACGCACCTGTGAACCCATGGGCCCCACTCGTTGCCCCACATGGGGCCCACACAATTGGTTGTTAACCCAGTTACCTATCAATAAGGGGCGTAATTATTGGGGCTCGAACTTGGGTAGGGGTGCCACTCAAGCCCTTGCCTTGCCAATCCTGCCAACCCTCATTGGCAAATCTTTCTTACTAATTAGCTACGATTAACATACATGCATGCATTGTATAAAAGAAAATATGTAAGCGAGGGTTTTTATTTATTTATTATGAGAATGCTTCAATTTGATTTTCGGAATTTTTCGTGTTTTTAAAAGTCTTGGTCTTCAGCTTAATAATCATGCAATTATATTGACAAAAGTACAAACCAATTTTATGTTATGACCCAAAGTATGAGGTTCGGTGTTTTCCTCCAATTCCTTCAATTCTCTTTATCCATGGATTTCAACATGCAGTACAACCGTTATCGTCACGACTTCATGATCGCATGATTCAAATTAACAACTCATTCTTCTGTCATTTTCGAAGCTCAGTCTTCCAAAAATTCAATGAAAAATCTATTTATATGTATATATATATATATGTGTACGTGCTTTGAGAGACTTTTTTGCATTTGTTTGTATTTTTGACCCTAATTATAATGATCGAGATGACTAAAAAGCTTTTAATTCGATTATGTAGTTGAAGAATGATCTTTGAAAGATATGAAAAACGCAGTCATCAAACCATAATGCAAGTTGAGTCCGCTACGGGTCTGCAATGTCTTTACTTTTCTCTTTTTGAAATAGAAATGTCTTCATCAAATATTTATATTATTACCACATGCAAATATTCTATATATAATTATTGCATAGTAATAACTTAATTAAAAACAATCAATCAGAAATTATATATTGAGGGGTAAATAATCAAAACTCTGAGAGTTAACAATTACAAACATCATAAGCCAAAAAGACTCGAACTCTAACCACAATATTTTTTTTTTCAAGGGCTACTAAAATAAACAAATCATAACTACTGCAAGTGGCCTAGTGGATCACCATCCAGGTTGAGAACCCCCTACGCGTGTTCAATTCAGGAATCTGTCAAAGTGGTCAGACACTGTGCTGCAAATCTGCAATGCATAGTTGAAGGAACAAAGCCATGGCATGGTACACCAATAGAACCAAGACCAAGGACCAAACTACGCTCTCAACACCAACTAGAAGACCACCTAAACGACAAATGCAAAAACTCTAGGAAAAAAATTATTGCCCTCAAACTTAAAAGTCACAAACTCGAATTGAAAATATATTGTCCAAATTAAAAAAGTATTGTCCGAACCAAAATGCCCTTACACTTTGTTCATTTTGAGTCATCTTGGTTTATGTTGATGCTATTACTATTTTTCTGCCTTGGGGTATACTGGAAACCTCTTAGCTCCGTATGTCCCTTTGGACCTGAAAATTTAGTCTGTCTTACTGGCTGTGACTTTATGTTATAAGTAGATCTTTAATGACTCATGTATGTATTGCTCGTTTTCTACTTGTTAACGATCGTTTTCAGTTAATCAAATGCATATTTGATCAAAAAATTATTACTGTGTAATTGTCAAATCGGGAATGTAGGAGGGACGAGGAGTAGCTAGTCATACTCATTCATAGTGACTTGGTGCCACAAACGAGAAGGTCCCACCCAATAATTCAAAGAAAAATTTATATATAATATCTCTCATTCCCTTTTTCTCTCTCTCAAACCTATCATTAAAGCCTGCATGACTTCAATTATTGCAATGATCCCAAAAGCATGACATATCTGACCTGGTCACATCCTCTGGATGTGCATTTTAATTACGACTTGTTTAAAAAGCTAACCCACGCGCGTGGGACCACACAAAAAAAAAAATCCCAAATTATTAAAATAATAATTATTATTCAAAAAACCACCCCCCCCCCCCCCCCTCCCAACCAAAACCTAGTATAAACACCCCTGTATATAATGGACTCCATTAGTCCATTCCATTGGATGCCCTTTTCTACGGCTTTTATGGTTTGGTTTGGTGGCTAGCTATCTCTCCCTGTTTACGTACCAACGCCAAGGCCAACCACAAGCTGCTTATAAGACACAAAAGCACCTTGCCCCCATAAACTATACGAAAGAAATAGTGCTTCTCTTGGAATCGTAAAACATGATCACTTTGTCTCCTTCAACAAAAACATATTTATAGTAGTCAATGACCCAGTAATTTTGTTCTTGTTTCTGATTGCTAATGATGATGCAACGCGTTATGTTATGAAGTAAAATAAATGTATATCGGATTAATTTCAACCCTATTCTTGCCTTCTTGGCATTGGCACATTTTGTATCTTTAAGGGTTCTTAGGTATTTCAAGGTAGTGCTGCATTCTTTTCGGTAGTAAGATATTATGCCTCTGCATAGATGAATTTTCTTCGATGGATAACTGTTATCTCAAAACAAATTGAGTAGCCAATTGTGCACTCATTGTTTTTCGAGCAAGTGTGAACACTTGTATGGTCACTATGGGTTTGAGAAGTCTCTCTTTATTATTGAGGGTGCTCTTCTGTATGTTTGTTGTAATCATACACGAGGTTAAGTTTTATGCCTCCCTCATTGTATACATTTGCTTATTCAATCTAAATAGTCGCTTCTGTCAAAAAAAAAAAGTAGCTCTTTGTAGTCGTAAATCAGTTTCTTATCGTAACTCCACATCTTTAATAAGGTAACATATCATTGCATTGAGTTGTTCTACCTCTATATAACGATATATTAGTATGTATTATGGACTTTTCGAAATCTAGTATGGGTTGAATCGTGCCCCAAGTTTTTCTCTATTCACCCATCATGCTAAGCAACCTAGCATGTTTGGTTGCCGAGAAAACGGAATCGGGTCTGGCTCCACCCAATAGTTGGAATGATACGTCATTCAAAAGAGTGGGTAAAGGTGCACTGCTCTCTCTCTCTCTCTCTCTCTCTCTCAGCCTAGCCCTCTGGTTGGTGAGTCAGCGGTCCAAGCTAGCATCAGAGTCATTTCATTTCAGACCAAATTACAAAAGACGATCGATGAGAAGAAAAAGAGAGAGAAGCGTTCCATTGGAAACTGCGAAAACCCTACTTTGAGCTTAATTGGCTATCATTTGAATACGACCAAAACCCCAACAGTGCATGGCAAGCTCATATCATTGTGTATTTGGTAATAACAACACCCCACATCATTCCCCTTCATATTACCATCATCATGATAATGATCAACATGGTGGTGATGATAATATTTTAAAATCCAATTAATTAAACAACATGCATGCCCCCATCATTCAAATCATTCCATCACAGCCCTGCCCTCGATTGATGAGTTATATATATAATTATGTTTTAATTGATTGTTGTTTTCCTATATTTAGGTCATGATAATTCGTGGCCCTTGTTTGGTAAGAAAAGAAAGGACAATAATTTAGCGCAGAGTGGGGACAATAATCACATTCACATAAATAAGCTATGAACTACAATATATATATATATAAATATATATTTCATTTAATAAAACAGTCTTGCAGATAAGTTTTTATTGTAAGCCTACCCAATTCCTCTTTTTTTTTTCCAGCACAAAAGTCAAACTGATTTGAGTTCTAGAGCAGTTTCAGTTGATGTGTCTTTTTCACATACTAGATACAGTATTTCATAACACTAGCAAATATATCTCATCGTTGGTTACCAATATTGTAGAGATCATGAGTTTAAATTTTAGTGACATATAAAAATGAGTTGTGGGGTGAAAACCTTTTTTTTTAAAAGCCTTTATTAATATATATGAAATAAAATTACATTATCGAACTATAAAATTTGACACCAAAATCAAAGGTCAAATAATTAAGAGTAAGTTACCCCACAATGAGTATGGGATGGCAATAGTTCACTTTCACGGCTAGGGACTTATTCAAATTGCTGCATAGGGACATGTTTAATCGATCTTGAGTTTCAATAAGAACCAAAACAAGACTTACGAAAAATTCACTTATCAGGCTTGTTCACTTGTTCTTGAGTTTTTGAAAAAAATTTCAGTACACAGCGTGTATATACACGATACAATCTGAATTGTCCAAACTTGATAAGAAAAATAAGTTAATATTTTTTTCTAACATTTAAATGGCTGACGAAATGCCGTATAGCTAAACACTGTGTACTAAAGATTCTCCATTGCATCTAATCAATTTTTTAACATTCCCCAAAAAAAAAACAAGAATAGTCTAACAAAACAATCTTTTGCAGCAGAAGCGGAGCATGCATGCGCTAATATTTGTATTTGACTACCAAAAGGATAAAATCTGGTGTGTATATTTTGGTCTGACCCCGACCCCGACCCCGACCCGGATTTCTTTTCTCTATAGTCTTTAGTCTCGTGTATGAACCGTTGTATAATTAAATAGATTCACGTGCGTTTGTCAACCTGGATTTGTCGGTCAATCTCTCTCTTCTCACAAAACCAAAAAAGAAAATAAAAGGTAGTTGTGTTTCTGTGTTTTCACACATTACATTAAAATATTTAGAGAGTGGATAGACATAAGACTATTTATTAGACTTGTTCACTTTGGTCTCTCTCTCTCTCTCTCTCTTTTTATACTCCTCAAAGGCCCCCCCTTTCCACCATTATTCAACACCAACAACAATCAAAAATGGAGCTTGCTCTCAGCTTAGGCGATGCTCCAAAGCAATTTCTCTTCCTTGACAAAACCCCAAACATGGCTAACAAGGATCTAGGGTTTTGCATGGCCCTCGGAAGCAGAGAAACCCGCGAAGGTTATGATCAAGATGATGAGAGTAGTCGAACAAGGAGAAGAGTTTCATCAGATCCACCTATTCAGCTCAATCTCTTGCCTTCTGCCCCGGTTATGAGGTCTTCTTCACAGCTTCGCTTCCCCTGGCTCACTGATAACTGTAAATACCCATTTCTGCTTCTTCATTTTATATGTACTACTTTTCTTCTTTTTGGTAAATAAAACCCATTTGGGTTCATTTTCTTGGCAACTAAAGACGACCCAAGTTCTTATTTGTTGAGTGCTCAAATGGGTTTGTGTTGGTTTTGGCTGAGATGGGTTTTTGATTCTATGGGTACTTTTGCATTTTTCCAGTGGCAGTGTCTGAACCGGCCGGTTCGGATGAACCAGGAAAGGGGCTGGATGTGAACCGGTTCCCGGTGGTGGTGGGTACGGCTGAGGAGGCAGAAGATGCGGCGGCGACGCTTTCATCTCCGAACAGCACCGTCTCGTCGTTCCAGATGGATTTCGGTGTTAGGAGAAGTAGAAGAGACTTGGATTTGGAGGTGCTCGAGACTGAGAGAGCGAGTTCCAGAGCGAGTGACGACGACGAGAACGGGTCGACTCGGAAGAAACTCAGGCTCTCAAAGGACCAATCGGCTTTTCTCGAAGAGAGCTTCAAAGAACACAGCACCTTAAATCCTGTAAGTCAAAAAGCTAAAGACAAAACCAAACATTCAATACAATGACTCGATCTTTTTTTTTTGGTATTATATAAGATATATATATATATGTATCATTTATTTATTAGTAGTTAAATAATCTTTGATCGAGTTAATATATAAACCTTGCAGAAGCAAAAAATAGCTTTGGCAAAACAGTTAAATCTTCGTCCACGCCAAGTGGAAGTATGGTTTCAGAATCGAAGAGCAAGGTATTTTCCTTGCTCATTTATATTTATTTTTCATTGAAATAACTCTACAAGAAAATCTAGTATTGTTGTATTATGTCTGGGGTACTGTTCAAGTACATGTTTCTGGAATATTATTTCTTGCTATCTTAGTAGCTTGCATATATTATTTGGAGAAAAAAATTCAATTCAAATTAATACTGTACAGGACCAAGTTAAAGCAGACAGAAGTGGATTGTGAGTACTTAAAGAGGTGCTGTGAAACACTGACAGAAGAGAATAGGAGGTTGCAAAAGGAACTGCAAGAATTAAGAGCCTTGAAATCCTCTCAACCTTTCTACATGCAGCTTCCTGCCACCACTCTCACAATGTGCCCCTCCTGTGAGCGCGTCGTCACCACCGCCTCAGCCAACACTGCTACTACCAACCCAACCACCATCAAGTCGTCTTCTCCTTCTTCTGGTCTAACCACCAATAATCATTCAAGGTTACAAAGTCACAGTCCATTTGCTCAAGCGCAGGCTCACATGCAGCCTCAGGTCCAAGCTAACAAAGGTGCTGCATGAGATCTTTTGGAAGATATATCTTGTACTCCACTAATTAATCCATTTTGTATATATTTTTGGGTTTTGGAGTTGGCTTTTATTTTTATTTGTTTATTTTTGGGGGTTCTTTTTCACAATATTTGTCTCTGTGGTTTCTTAAGAGTTTTAGAAACCAGAGAGACTAGTTGGAGAAGGGTGATATATATTTTTTTTATTGAGGATGATGAGAAAATACGAATGATTTTGCTAGAACTAAACCCTTCATTTGTGGTTTTTTTTTTCCTCTATTTAATTTGTTGTGTATTATTTGCACTAGTATTTCTTTTAATATTTTTGTTTGGCGATGATCGATGATTTTACATATCATATGTTCATATATACGTATGGTGTACATATACATTTATGGGTGGTCACGTTTTCCTAATGATCTCATGCATGAGAAGAATAAAAAAGGATTTATGGGATTACAGATTCTTGGTATGAAATATCCTATGAGGCTATGATGATTGAATAACCGAGTACCAATATTTAATGTTCATCTTATAGATCTTGCTTCTCTTGCTTTTGCTTTTGCTTTTTTGTTATGTCTTTTTCACTTCAAGTACATTTGTCCACCACTTAATGGCATAAATCTCAACTGTATAAGCCGAAGGTCTTGACAAAATAGAAAAAAAAATTCTGATTTTTATTAAATTTGATATGACAAACTATAAACTAAATAATACAAAACTTGACCGGTGCTTATATATGCGAAAGCAAGAGAACAATTTAATCTAAAAGAAAAATAAAATTCTAAAATAAAAGGAATATCAAACTTTTCAAAAAATATTAAATCTCGACTATTCGCGCGAGCTACCCGAAAAGCCTCATAAGCTCTCAACCTAGGAAGCACAGACACTGACACTGACACGGACTCGGCGACACGACACGATACGTCGATACGGCAAAATTCAAAAAATAAGACACGACACGTTGTCGACACGACAATTAAAATAATTTTTAAATAATAATATGAAAAAAATATTTAAATAAAAAATTCACAAAATAACACAATAATTTTTTTTTTTGGTTGTGATATACCAAAAAAATAGCCATAAAGACAGACAAAAATAAATAGCCATAAAAAGATTATTGAATTATTCTCATATCCGATCCACTTCATTCATCACTCAGTAGCATTGCTTCTGCCATCATTGTTAATTTGTTATTTACCAGAACATGTGAGCCTCCAATGTTGGCTCATCAAGAAAAGATTAGCAATCTCAAGCATGTCAACACTACCCCCATCTTTGGAATCAAATCCATCGGCTCCAACATCTCACATTTGAGACACACCTTCATTGTAGCTTGGGATCTTCTTCAATTGTTTTTGGGTTTGGCTCGTTAAGATTTAAAAAATTGCAATTATATACTTTTTTTTTAATATCCGAACACATGTCGAGAGAGTGTCGATTATGACGATACGAATGTCAGTGCCGTGTCGGCCAAAGTGTCAAAAAGTCAAAGTCAACCGACACAGCTCCGACACGTGTCGGAGAAGTGTCAGAGCGTGTCAGACACGTGACACGGCACCATTTTGGAGTGTCGGTGCATTGGAGCCCTCAACAACACCAAATTATTTCATACCAGGGTGACAAGAACTCCGACACAACACAACCACACTCTACATCAAAACTCCTAGTGTCCACCAAAGATGACCTTTTCCGCATCGCTCTAACATTGTCGATTCAAAATAGGCCAAAAATCGAACAAAAACATGAACAACACAAGCCAACTCAACCTTTCAACAGGGAGACCAAATTAACCAACAGGATCACTGAACACCCTCGTCAACACACTAGACAAGGAGGTCGAATACCATATTTGTAGACTAGAGGGATCGAGTCGGACCTCTCAACCACGAAATTAACCCGCCAAGAGTCCCCAAAAAGGGGAAAAAAGAAGACATAGAGAAACATGTAACTGGTACTAGAAGTCATCCAAGAAAGCAAAATCAATCGAGTAAGATCTCGGAACTTTGTCGCAATCTCAAAAAAGTTTGTCATCAACTTTACCTAAGAAACCTTAGCAAAACTCATTAGAGACTACCGTTGCATGAATTGATCTACTATTAATATCACATACTACGTCTTTATCTTTCTAAGATTTTGACATTTGGCTAATATGTTTTATCACATGACCACGATTGCGTTACCGATAACATTTTGTGATATGCGGATTGTATATATCTACAAAAGAGAATATTTCAGATTGATATATAGCTAAATATTATAACATAATGACAGGCCCAAAATGAGCATCAATTTAAAAAAACCCTATCGGTAGTATAGTGGTGTAAGTAGGATATCGTTCACAACGGAGATCAAAGGGTGTACCTAACAAAAAATGTCACAAAGAATTAAATAAAATAAAGAATTATTATTAACAAGTATAAAGTATAAATATATACATATGTACAAAGTAAAAGGGGGATTGAGTCATAAATTGAATGAAATGAATTAATTAAATTACAAAGAATAAATTAAATGAGATGGGATGAAACACAAAGTATATAAAGTTCAGCCACATATACACAAGTTTATTAATCATTGGACCGAAAATTAACCAAGTTCCCTAGCCATGAAACCGAAATTAACATATGTGGAAAGTTAGAAGCTAACCATTCCCCAAATAAAACCTCTCTACGAAAATTAACCTAAGTGAAAGCACCTAGATTAACCAATTAAACATGCCATCTTAGTCTAGAAAGCTAGCTAGTCAAACCATATTTAACGCATAGAAAAGAGTTGTTAATTAAAGTGCACGACCCATTATAGAAAAGTCCATATGTCCGCAATCCTTTTTATTTGACACCGACCTTTGTCCAAAGCCTTTACTACTCGTGAATTAGGTTTCCAAAACTATTAGGTGAATTGTAATCCCTAACTCTAGCTCCAATTATATGCAAATATTATAAGTATCGATCCCTATAACATAAACACATAAAAGTTTTCTATAATTCAGAATCAAGTAAACAGAGTCACATAAGCTACTAGAAGAACTAATTAATTAGGATCCAATAACTAAATAAACTCATATAAATAGGCTGGAAATTATATAAATCATGTCATGTTAACTAATACAAAGAATAATCAAGCAACAAAGAGGAATTCATAAGAATAATTAAAGGAAAAGTCAGATTACACCATATGGAATAGCATGAAGACTTGAAGACCACGAAACCTTGAATCCTTGAAAGCAAGTAATCCAAACCGTGTGCAGCAAGGTGGTGATGATGATGGACGAAATTGATGGTGATGATGGTGATGGTGCAGCCGCCTTTCCTCCTCCTTGAAGCCTTGAGAACCCTAAGTACTAGAGAATGGAAAATATGATGGAGAAGAGAAAGAGGAGGGTTTGTCCCTCCCCATTGGGGTGTGTATTGGTGAGAAGAATGAGGCTGCTATTTATAGGAGAATGGAGAGCAAGAAGAAGACAATGCAAGAAATAAAGAAAGAAAAGGAAGAGAAGTGGAATGTGAGTGGTAGAAAAGAAATGGTAAGTGGAATGGTGGAAATGTAGTCATATGGCAATGAACCATTTATTTAGGTAAAAGAAATTAAACACTAATGGTGTGGGCAGAAAGAAGAGGAAAGAATATAGGGGTGAGTGGAGCATTGAAAATAAAAGAAGAGGAAAGAAATAAAAAGCAGACAGCACTGAGCAGTTCCCACTTAGAACGGAATAATGCACGTTTGAACGGTTGGATGATTCTCAAATTTTAATACAGAATATATAACACACACATGCAGCGTGTATCAAAATTACAGCTGGATCCAACGGTGCAATTGAGAGATATGGGCCTCGCAAGTTGACTGATCTGCACAGGCAGAATGTCCGAAAATCTGGGCTTGGGCCATTCTTCTTGGGCTTGGGCCTTTCTTCTTGGGCTTGAGCCTTTCTTCATGGGCTTCATGGCAGACCACCTCTTAATGGGCCTCGCAAAATTTCCAACATATTGCTTATTTTCCTCAAGTTATCTTCTTTTCTCTTTATTTGCAATATGAAATCTACAAACACAAAAACTAAATAAATAACACAAATTTATGCGAAACTAACAACAAAAATGTAGAGAAATTGATATAAATAGTTGTACAATTATGCACCTATCAAATACCCCCACACTTAACTTTTGCTAGTCCTCTAGCAAACACGAAACTTAAAACAAAACAACACAAAACAGAAAAGGGAAACACAAAACATATATTCTTTCCAACTATAACCCTCAGCGAGTTCGCAAGAGTTATAATCAAGAGAATAAAAATTGTATACCAAGGCTAACAAATTTGCTAAGTATTTAACATGTACATCTTATTTATGCTCGGGTGAAGTGTGTGAAAACCAAGTATACAATTAAAGTCAAGCAATCCAATAGGCACATCGAAACAACATTAACCACTAAACCTCACAAGATTCACTAAATATTTCCGCTCAGTGTTTAGGGTTAACTGTTTACTCTCACAACAATTGCACAAGTAACGTTCCCATAGGCTTGCTCATCGACCAACTCTCTACAATTAATCCACAAATCTTTAGATCATAAGGGCTTTCAATGGTGTAATGGGGCCAAAGGGTGGATGGTAAATAGTGAATGGTAAATGAAGTGAAAGGACTCGAAATGAAAAATGTTTTATATGTTTGCAAGACAAGTCAACGACTTTGAAACTCATACCTATGCTAAACCCGAAACAACTTTCTTATTTTCCTCCAACCTTTTATTGAAAATAATACAATACAAGAAAATAACTCTATTTTTGTGGCATTTTTTTTTTCCACTTTTTTTTTTTTTTTTTTTTTTTTCTTCGAGGAATTTATTCCTTCTTTTGATTTTTGATTTTTTTTTTCTTTCTTTCTTTGAACAAATACAACAAAATAAATACACCCCCACACTTGCCTTTTGGTATACTACCATACAAATCCGAAGCATAAAACATAAGAAGTCACTATCATCGTCTTGCAAACACAGTAAAACAATGGTGAAATGGTGTGGGTGAACAAAAAGAAACGGCTAATGAGTGATCAGTTCAAAAGGGGATTCCTAAAGTTCGTGTTTAAATGGATGGTGAATATTTTGGCCATGGTGCTCAACTAATGCCTTACTCATTTCTAATTCATCACAGATTAATAAAAAGTTTCAAGCGGTCTCTGAGCAAGTTCTAGGTTCAAAAACTTGTGAATTGTGCACACATGAAGAACGAGTAAATGTATGAAATATGCATACATGTAAATATACAATAGGCTCAAATCCTCACATTTTCTGGGTATGCATGACAATGTATGTTCAAATGTGCTTCTCGGATTGCAATCAACTAATCGAAACAGGTTAAGTGAACATGGAAATTCGAGCAATCACAAGTTATGCATATTAAATCCAAAGCAAACTACGCAAAGCCTTGACATATAAGAAACATTCTCAAAATCATAACAATTAAACTCAATTCATCATCGGGATTGGAAAGAAAACAACACACATAACAGAAATAAACACACAAAAACACAAAACAGAAGCAAATATTTTTGTAATTTTTTATTTTTTGATTTTTTATTTTATTTTTCAATGTAGGTAACAATACGTGACCACAGTGACTTACTTAGTGCAATGGTAGGTTCAACGCTACCAAGGGAGTAAGTATGATTTAGTCGAGATACCGTTACAGTAGAAAACAAATGAAGTAATTTTTATTTTTCTTTTTTTTTCTTTTTTATTTGGGTAACAATACGTGACCACAGTGACTTACTAAGTGCAATGGTAGGTTCAACGCTACCAAGGGAGTAAGTATGATTTAGTCGATATATTGTTACCGTAGAAAACAAAAACAAGTAAATTATTTTTTTGAATTTTTCAAATATTTCAAATTTTTTCTTTTCTTTTCAATAAACCTTCCCCCCACACTTGAATTAAACATTGTCCTCAATGTTAGACAGATATTTCACGAAAATGAAAAATTCAAGTATGGTTATTGAATTTAAACACACAAACAGAAGTAAACACACAACATATATACAAATGAAAAACAAATAAGTTAAAGAAAAACTCCCCCTTGAAGATCATTAAGCTCCTCCCGAAGCAAGTCACCAACAGTCACAAACAAGGCTAGCAGGGCCTTGCATCCAACGTTTGCTCCTTAATTGACTGCGGTTCTGATCCTTTGAAGTGTGTCCTGGACAAGGGTAGTTGCCGACTCCACGGCAGACTTGGCTGATGTAGCCTTCACTGAGATCTGGAACACAATAGTCAGTAGTGTTCCATCAAGTACGGCTCCGGATACGTTAGGCAGAATGGAGAAGCCTGAAGACATAAGCGGAAATGGCTCCGGTTGAACTCCACATAGCAAACACTGAAGAATGGAATGGTTAATCGGCGCATAAATCACAGACGACCCCGTTGCATCGGTGCAACACTCCTGGAGAATGAGGAAGTCGTTGTGACTATCTATGGCGAGCACCGAAATCTGATTGCGCGGGTCAAGACCGATGGTGAAGTTTGCTAGCACACGCACCGAGCTGTCCATCGACATGCTATCCCACATTGGTCTAGTCTGAACGTCTTTGAGGAACTCAAAGATCCTGGTGTGATGAGATAGATGAACGACGGAACAACCAGCAGTACGATTGACTCCGGGGGCTTGCTCGGATCACCCCTTCGCTTGTTGGTCCCGACCTCCATTCGAGTGTCTCTTGTTCGGTTCGAACAAGTCCAGTGATGGTACGTGGAGTTGCCGATGTCGTTGAAGAAACAGACCGTCATCCGTTTTGCCATTTCCGCCAGCCTCTTCTTCCTTCGAGAGAGATGATAGAGTCACCGGGTGAAGTGTGGATCCCCGTGGCGCACATGTAGCGCTCGGCTTGTCGTTGGAGAGTTGAGATCCAACGCTTTGCACCAAAAGCGAACCCCGAATGAACAAAAGGTTCGAAACCGGCCTTCATCTCCTTCTCGCGTACATCCACGTGCTCCACCCAAGTGACTAAGGAAGATCCATTATGCAGATCACGTATGAGGCATCCGGAGGGGCGTTTTCGGCAGATCGATCTCACGGAAGGCTTCGGATTGGAACGCAATTCATCCACGGAGACATCCACGACGACCCAACTTCCATCCGGTTGTTGGTGAGAATACCGAACAAACCGGACTTCACGAGTCGAAACGATGTGAGATGGCACCGTAAACTCGGCCGACATCACCCGCTTCTCGCTCCTCGTAGCCTTCTTGGTTCGTTGGAGGATAGGATCTCCAACGTCCGGGCGTTTGTGATCATGCTACGAAGAGCGGCAACCATCGACCAACATCCATGAGAATTTGAACGATGGTGGTCGGATAAAGATGGATGGTTGCCGAGTGTCTCGACGATTCGGCTTTGAAGTACGGAGCAGGTTCAGCTCGTTGAAACACTCGCAAGTACTCGGCCCTATGAAGAGTCTCGGGATGAATAGACGTGTCGGGAGTCGGTGAAGTTATCCACAAAGGAAAACCGGCCGTGGCCGCGAGCATGAGCTCGTGCTTGGCCTTGCGGACGATATCCGAGATCAAGTCGGTGTGGACTCCGACAAGATCATGAGCAGGTCCGGGAAGGGTGTCGGATGGCAAAGGTATGGATGGGCGCTCGACAAGGGTAGGCATGAGGCTCCGCACATCCCGTCTCAAGTGGTCCATGTCGATGGAATCATCGGACAACTCGAGAATAGGCTCTTGTTGTGGAGGAACAACTTCGAGCCTTCGCCTAGGCACATCCGAGTGCGGAACGGGACCTCCGCAATCGGGGACATATGCCGCCGTGGAGAGCATCGACGAGTCGTTGATTCTGCATTTGAAGCTCCTCGTTCTTGCTCACCAGCTGATCGTTTCTTCGCTCTAACTCGGCAATACGTTGCTCAGACGTCAGGATACCGAATTTCTTCCTATTTCTCGACCCCCAATAGTAGACTTGGTCCTCCTCGAGTCCGATTTTTGGACCAAATCTTTCTCGTTGTGGTTTCGTGGGGTGAGAATACACCGCAAAGAAAGCCGCCAGTGCATCTCTCTGAGCTTTGGTGTACTTTGTCCTCGGAAGTCTCCTATAGACAGGAGCGGCTTCCGGCTCAACAGGTGGATCAGCAACCAAGATTGGTGCTTGGGGTAGTGGTTGTGGCTGTGGTAGTGGCTCGGTCGGCATGCTAGCATCGGCGCTATTGAGCATGCTCGGTGGAATTATTTCAGCCAGACCTTCAAAGATTGGGTTCTCTGAAGGACCTGCCTGAAACAAATCGCTGAAAGAATTAACTCTTTTGGCCATTTCTGGGTTGGGAAGGAGGAAAGCTTCTGGGATTTAGGAGGTTTTCTGGGAAAACTGAAGAACACGAAGAACACGAGAGAGAAAACGAGAGAGAGAGAGAGAGAGACTAAGGGAAACCTAAGGGAAATGCGTGAAATGAAACACACGAACAGAAGGGAAGGGAAGGGAACGGACGCACGCTCGCACACGTGCCACAAACAGAAGACCCGCAAATTGTGGATCGGGCGACGAAAGTCGTAAAGTCTACAGTAGACACGCACGCGGTTTATTAAACAATTCGGCCGACGCAAAAGTCGTGCGTCGGCCCAATCAAAATTTTTTTGATTTTCAATTTTTTTATTTTTTTATTTTTTTAATACTTTACGAAAAGTCGTAAAGTGAACAGTGAAAACGCGTAGCACACGCGCTTGCCGACACTTTAAACGGGCTTGGGCCATCGAAATGGTTTGGGCCTTAAAGTGGGCCTGGGCCAAAGAAAACTCCGGCCCATTATTGGTGGGCTTAACTATTGGGCCTAAAAACGAACAAGCCCGACACACTAATGGGCTTGGGTTACGGGTTTTGGGCTTCGTGAATGACACGAGCCCAATGGGCTAAATTTTTTATTTTTTTATTTTTTTTTAATATTATTATTTTTTTTTTAATTTTACGAAACCTAAAACCCTAACCAATCACACAAACGGGCCTAAGGCCCAATAACAAACAAACAACAAGCCCAAAAATAAAACAAACAGTAATTATAAATAGTAAAAATAAATAGTAACAAAACAATAAAACAAAAGCAAACACTCTTTTTTTTTATTTACAATTACAAATTTTCTAATTTTTTTTTTTTTTTTTATTTTTCAAACAAATAACGAGAGTGAAAAGAAAACTTACCTTTTTACTCCCGAGGAAACCGAAAATCACCAACAAGACATCAACCTCAAGGTTTTTCAACCTTGACTTCCTAAACGTATGCTCCGATGTATGTGGTAAAATTTCCGATAAACCCGGATTATTTCCTATACAAAATAAAAAGGTTAGTAATAAAATTTACAAGTTAAAAACAAAATATTTACAAAGTTAAAAATATGTCACAAATTATCTATACAAAATGAATAAATTTTCCTATGTCTACGTATATTTTATTTACACAATACACTTAAGTGTACAAAAATATTTTCTTTTGTCTGAATATAGTTGAAAAAAAATGAAAGTTGATTCCAAGCGGTAACTCAAGGTGGACTTACGGCCTAGGTGCAATGCCTTGACTTAAATGACTTTCCGTGTTTTCAGAAGGCGAATGGCCAGATCACAAGAGATAAGCGAGAGGCAGGATTCATTTAGTGGACAAGTCCTCTGAATCCAATTTTACAAACCCGTCACCCAGAGTCTTGATCATATCTAGACACCATTCATGTGCCCCTTACTCAGTTGAGAAAGCACTTAAGTGTTCGACAATTCTCCAAGTGTTAATAAAGGCCGCCCTCAACCTCAAATAACCTTACGGTAAAAATGAAGGGTTTAGGCCAATATTAACAAAAGGACCTTACCTAATCCGTTCAAGTTACAAGTTACAACAACAAAAAATAATCAACTATATAAAAGACACCTAAATAAATTACTAAGTGTAACAAAATATGAACAAGTATTAAAAACAAGTAATAACAACAACTAGTCACAAGTAATATAGACAAGTAATATAAACAAGTAATATGAACAGTTAAAAAAAATAGTAAAATTATAAACAATAAAAAGTAAACAGTAATTATATACAAGTAATAAAAACAGTAATAATTACAAAAAATTATAAACAGTATTCACAAAAAAAAATATTAGGTTAGGAATATTTTCAATCCACGTCGACGGCGCCAAAAATTGACACGCCCAAAAGGAGCGTCAATTTAAAAAAACCCTATCGGTAGTATAGTGGTGTAAGTAGGATATCGTTCACAACGGAGATCAAAGGGTGTACCTAACAAAAAATGTCACAAAGAATTAAATAAAATAAAGAATTATTATTAACAAGTATAAAGTATAAATATATACATATGTACAAAGTAAAAGGGGGATTGAGTCATAAATTGAATGAAATGAATTAATTAAATTACAAAGAATAAATTAAATGAGATGGGATGAAACACAAAGTATATAAAGTTCAGCCACATATACACAAGTTTATTAATCATTGGACCGAAAATTAACCAAGTTCCCTAGCCATGAAACCGAAATTAACATATGTGGAAAGTTAGAAGCTAACCATTCCCCAAATAAAACCTCTCTACGAAAATTAACCTAAGTGAAAGCACCTAGATTAACCAATTAAACATGCCATCTTAGTCTAGAAAGCTAGCTAGTCAAACCATATTTAACGCATAGAAAAGAGTTGTTAATTAAAGTGCACGACCCATTATAGAAAAGTCCATATGTCCGCAATCCTTTTTATTTGACACCGACCTTTGTCCAAAGCCTTTACTACTCGTGAATTAGGTTTCCAAAACTATTAGGTGAATTGTAATCCCTAACTCTAGCTCCAATTATATGCAAATATTATAAGTATCGATCCCTATAACATAAACACATAAAAGTTTTCTATAATTCAGAATCAAGTAAACAGAGTCACATAAGCTACTAGAAGAACTAATTAATTAGGATCCAATAACTAAATAAACTCATATAAATAGGCTGGAAATTATATAAATCATGTCATGTTAACTAATACAAAGAATAATCAAGCAACAAAGAGGAATTCATAAGAATAATTAAAGGAAAAGTCAGATTACACCATATGGAATAGCATGAAGACTTGAAGACCACGAAACCTTGAATCCTTGAAAGCAAGTAATCCAAACCGTGTGCAGCAAGGTGGTGATGATGATGGACGAAATTGATGGTGATGATGGTGATGGTGCAGCCGCCTTTCCTCCTCCTTGAAGCCTTGAGAACCCTAAGTACTAGAGAATGGAAAATATGATGGAGAAGAGAAAGAGGAGGGTTTGTCCCTCCCCATTGGGGTGTGTATTGGTGAGAAGAATGAGGCTGCTATTTATAGGAGAATGGAGAGCAAGAAGAAGACAATGCAAGAAATAAAGAAAGAAAAGGAAGAGAAGTGGAATGTGAGTGGTAGAAAAGAAATGGTAAGTGGAATGGTGGAAATGTAGTCATATGGCAATGAACCATTTATTTAGGTAAAAGAAATTAAACACTAATGGTGTGGGCAGAAAGAAGAGGAAAGAATATAGGGGTGAGTGGAGCATTGAAAATAAAAGAAGAGGAAAGAAATAAAAAGCAGAAAAGCACTGAGCAGTTCCCACTTAGAACGGAATAATGCACGTTTGAACGGTTGGATGATTCTCAAATTTTAATACAGAATATATAACACACACATGCAGCGTGTATCAAAATTACAGCTGGATCCAACGGTGCAATTGAGAGATATGGGCCTCGCAAGTTGACTGATCTGCACAGGCAGAATGTCCGAAAATCTGGGCTTGGGCCATTCTTCTTGGGCTTGGGCCTTTCTTCTTGGGCTTGAGCCTTTCTTCATGGGCTTCATGGCAGACCACCTCTTAATGGGCCTCGCAAAATTTCCAACATATTGCTTATTTTCCTCAAGTTATCTTCTTTTCTCTTTATTTGCAATATGAAATCTACAAACACAAAAACTAAATAAATAACACAAATTTATGCGAAACTAACAACAAAAATGTAGAGAAATTGATATAAATAGTTGTACAATTATGCACCTATCACATAACTTGGACTATATATGGAACACTAAGATCAAATAACACATGGAAAAGAAAGTGTATGCAGAGATTGACCGTATTTAGCTTGTACAAAATCATCAGACGACATTTGATAAACTTGATATTGTGGACGAAACTGATGTGAAGGGAAGAGTGAAGACCTTGTGGAAATTACTTGATCGATGTCATCATGTAGACCAAATTGTGAACATGAAAAGGGGATCGAAAATTCAGAATTAGAAATTATGAGTCTCGTGGGTTTGAATAGAATAAGCAGGTGATGATCTTGCTGCCTGTAATTGTGAGACCTCATAATGATAAAAGTGACAGAGAGTAGTAATAACAGATCCTTGATGCATGAGCAAATAAAAAAAAAAGGAAAGTTAGGCTGCAAAACTTTGAGAGGAAAAAAAAAAGTTGGGGTTAGGAGGAAGATAAGAATTTGAGAAGTTGAAATTCTATATTAAGAAAAGGTAACTATAATATGAGACAATTCTGGGGACCTTACAAAAAAGACTAAATAAGTACTTTTAAATTAACGGTAAGATGACTTGTATGTTGAAAATTTAAAATATCAACTAAAATTTAAATACTTATCTAACCGTTCATTTAAAAGTATTGAGTGAGGACCTTGAGACGTGAAGTTTTAGATTTTGAGGACTCTTAGCACTGGGGAGGCCAAAGGCGGCTAACTACTGACCCTATTGATCTTTAGGGGCGAGGACCGCGACCTGTATGTAGAAGGACTACCCTATATTTAGTAAGGAACTAAGGACTAGTTTTGTGCTATAATGATCGATAACACTATGCTTATGTCTAAATTAATGTCACTTTGGATTTAAGATTTACACAATGTAGATAGAGTTATAGTTAATTTTGATTGATTAAATGAAATTTCAAACAAGCATAACATCTCAAGGAGCAGTATATCAGAAATAAAATTAGGAGGGTCATTACTCCAAAGAAATGCAGAACTAGAATTAAAGTAAAGCTTGTCTTGCAATCAAATGAGCTATTGTGTTGGCTTGTGTTCGAGTATGAATAACCGAGGCTCCAGGAATTGATTTCAGGTCTTCACACAAGTCTTCATAAAGTCTCCCAAGTAAAGAGGTATTGATATATACCTCGGTTCGAGTTGAGCTGCAACTTCAACTGTGAACATACGTACACAGCACCCTGTGCTTCAAGTAGTTCAGTATGGTCTGCTGAATTACCATGTAGTACAGGCCTGTCGCATCCTCCCAAACATGATACTGCAGAATCTCTAATCACAAAACCAAGCCCTCCCTGCTGTGTTTGTGTATCAAATGCACCATCTACATTATTTTCAACCAACCTGTGGAAGGAGCTTTCCACTTGACACTGCCATTGCTTCGAATAGAAATTGTCACCTTAGAACTGTGGAAACTTATCACCTTAAATGTGATTCAACCAAGTATTCACTTGGCTTATTACCTTTATATATATTAACATGCACCCCAAGCAGATCCAAATCATTGGCCATGACGTGGGCTGGGTTCTCAGGCTCATGCCAATTCGCTCCCAATTTTCAACAGGTACCTCTTCATTCGTCTGATGAGTCTCCAATTCCATTGCTCCTTTTGTCATCTGGAGATGTTATGCAAGATGATCCGAAGTAGGAGTACGTGTAAGGTCGACCCTGCAGTGCAATTCTCATGGATTCCAAAATGGGAGAGGTGTATTTGATATAGCATCACACCATTTTCTGAGCCCATGGAGGTGGTTGGTATTGATTTTACGTGGATTCCTGGATTCGGCTTGCCCTGGCACTAGTGGATTCAACTGAATAATAATTTTTTTTTTTTTGGAAAAGGCCTGGTCAATTTTGAATAGGACTTCATGTTATCTTATAAACTCAAAAGATGTTAATCTTGCTGATGAAGAATTGGATGGTAATCCAGTTATGGCTGGGCTTATCCCATTGGATGGTAAAGAAACCTATGTGTAACCCCACTTAAGTGCATAAGAGTAGAGAGGAACAAAATCAAAAGAACTCTTTTTTTTTTTTTGAGGGAAAATGATAAAATCTATTGATTTAAAATCATATGACCGTACAAGGTTACTGTCAGAGTAATACATACGCCAGAGACTAAGCTCCCTAAGCAATCTAAGCCACAAATGGTCTGAGCGGGATGCTACCTCTAGTAAGTAATATCCATTAAAGACTAGGTTACATGCTTTATTTAAGTGACTGAAAATAAAAAACTAAAACTAAGAAAGCAAATAAACTAAGACCTAACTGATGTTACATAACTCGAGAAGCACATAGTAAACTCGCCTAAGACCCAAACCGTGTACAAAAATACAAAGTGAAGATCTGAGCCTGCCACGACGAAACACCAAAAAGGCCAAGCGAGATACCAAACTAAACCCAGACCCAAAAGGCAAAACAAGGACTGAAGGCCCAGGCCCAAAGTCTACCTGCCAACTGAGTCTAGGCAGCCGACATCGTCAAGCACCAAGACAGAGGAACAAAACATCGATCCGACCAGGATATGGCTGACAACCAAGCCACACTCCTGAATCGATCATTGACTACCAAAGCAGCACCAAGATGACACATAACCACCAAGCCCAGCCGCACCAAAACGGTGAAAACATAGCACACGAGCACCTAGATCACAGTGCCGCCGCAAACCCAACGCTGAATGCGCCTAGAAAACAACGACACACCTTGCCAAACCAAAGAAGATGTCATACTAGATCACAAGGTCAAACAGACTCGCACCAAGGCAACCAAACAGCCACACCAAAACCCTAGCCACTTCCACGCAAACCCAGGGGAAAGTGCTCTTAACAGCGAGATCAAAGATCTGCCCCACCTGACGAATGGAAACCCAAAGGCTGCTGCTGCCGTTTGTAGAAAAACCCTAGCAGAGCCTAGGATATTTTCATTAACTATCATCTACACACAAAGAACTCTTATACCTTAATAGTATGTTTAATTACTTATTTGGACTGAAAATGAGAATAAAAGAATTAATTTTAATGCATAATATCTCTTCCATTTAGTAACACATACAAGTAATGGAATATGTATGTGTCTCACGTCAAAAAATTTAAATAATTTTGGTGGTTGTTTTTTCCTTTCATTTTTGGTGCTATTTAATTATATTGTTGTTTTGTAGTATAGGACAAATGAATGAATGAATTTAATAATTATATACATTTACGGTGCAGATGAGCATTGGTATAGGACAAATGAATGAATGTATCGTACCGGTACCACCCCTTTTTTTTTGAAATTTACCGGTACCACCCATTATTTTAGGTGCAGATGAGTTCTAATTGTATAAGTTATATATGCTTAAAGTTAGAATATATAATTGAACTTGAAAATTAATTTATATAAGTTTTCGAGTCTTAAAACTCTTCAAACAATTTTCGGGTGCACAAATAAATCATTTGTTATTTTGGCCATTATTTTTGTGGGGATGTTTTAATAATCAAATTAGTTTTAATTTAGATTTATAAACACTAGTAAACAATATCAATTAAAATCAACTGCGATATGAAAACCCTAGCCGCTCTCTCTCCCAATGAGAGCGCCGCTCTCTCCCACACCTAGCCGTCTTGGGCTAGGCCTTCTAGGTCGTCGTTCGTCGGCGACATCACCTACGGGTCTTGGTGTATTGCTGCCCCATCGACCCCAACCTGTGGTGGGTTTCCTCCATGACGGTGCTTTTGCCAAAGGAGGAGACTTTTCACATGCCTACGGCTCGGATCTCTTTTGGCTTGGGCTGGGAAGATCTGGTTCCATTTTTTCAGTTAGGAGTGGTGGTGCGCGGCTCAATAACGACGGGGTTGGAGGCTTTATTGCTCTTCTGCTTTGTTTGTTGAAGGGGGTCGGCGGTGACAAATTGAAGCAAGGGGGTGCCGGTGGTAGGTCAACGGCCTTGTTGATGATTGGCATCTTCTTCTTGCAGTATGCTATTTGTGGGCTGACTCTTGTGCTCTTCTGGTTTGTTCTTGTTGCCGGTTGGGTTGTGGGAGTTGGTGTAGCTACCATGGATTGTTGGAGAAGGAGATCGCCGGATTTACTCTTCCGATCCGCACCGGTGATGCTCCGACTGTTCATGTATGGGCCTTTGGTTTGGGCTTGCTCTTGTTGGGCTTTGGATGAGGCTTTTGGGCTTGATCCGGAGTCTGATATGGTGTGGGACGTTCTGATGGCTTGGATTCTAATGGAGGGTGTTTTGCCACCCTCGTCTATTACTTAGTATTTTGGCTTTTGGCCTACATTGATGACGTACTTCGTCGGGAAGGCTGGTCTACGAGTTTCTAATCGTACCACAAATGTGTGCTCGACGGTTGGTTTCTCTCTAGTTAGGGTAGTTTTGCTTGATGTATTTCATCCTTGTAGGCTCGTTTTAATAAACGAGCGTAAAAGTCTTAATGAGCGGTGCTTTTAGTTTTCTAGTTACCTGGCCTTCAGAGACTTAGGTACGGGTCTAGGAGATTAATGTAAGGTGCCGTTTTTTGGCCATGATTAATGATATTATTATCTGATTTCAAAAAAAAAATTAAAATCAACTGCATTTATACTCTGATTCCATATGATCAATAAACAACTTAATGGAAATGAAATATTTTCATACCAATTCCTTATTCCCTCTCTCATTCCGGTTGTCTCCGATTCATGAATTTTTTCGTTCCCATTAAATAAATGTGCCATAAAATTTAACTATACGGTACCATTACTTTGTTACAATCTTCGGAAGAGAATACTCTTCCGGGACGATGAATCCTCTAGAGGAATAAGGGTCAATCACCAATACAGCTTGATTGTACATCTTCATTTCAGCTTGAGAAGAAATTTTGAGTTCGCCAACTGTCGCATCCATTGGGGGAGTAGAGGATTCCAAAATGGGAACCAACCCTCCAGCTTGAACTTCCACATCCACAAGCACCCCATCTTCCTAGGGATAGCCATATGGGGGATTCCCCAGCCCCCGCCCCTGCCTCAAGAAACGTAGCCCCACCCCGCCGACAAATGGGTTCGAAGCATGAAGATGGGGACATGTAAGCCTTCCTCTAGCAGTCTTTGGAGTCCTATTGTGTATCTCGATGAGGCCCTTTGATCATGCCTTCTGGCATCATTTTAGGTGACTTCTGGTTCGATAATGGGTGGTACGATACATTTTAATTCCCATGTCAGCTACTCATCTCTCCTGAACTTGTAGAGACTAGTGCAGGCCATGAAGCCTATGTTTTTACCCTACAGAATGCAATGTTTGCCACCCTCTTCGCTTCGAGACCGATTCTCCTACTCTAGCTTTGGTAACAAGATCTCTGTTGTCCAGCCATACGTTGACTTTTGGGGGTGTCCACACAATAGGACTTCTGTTGTCCGGCAGTATTACTTATGCGATTAAATAGGTTAATACTGCCGGATGTATCCTGGATTGGGCAGTTAAGGAGGTTGCTCAGTTGCTCTTGCTATCCTTTCTTTATAATCCACGGGTTATTGTAAATAAAGATCATTGTCATTAAAAAAAAATACTGTTGACTTGCTCTCTCCAAAAGAAAAATATTGAAATGCCCAAGATTTACTCCAAAAAAAAAAAGGTATTGTAGTCTTGGTCTTAGCTCCGAGGACAAAGACTCCAGTCCCAACCAAAAAAGAAGACTATGACATAGCAAATTATATTACAACATGGATCTCCTGACCCCTAATTATAGTATGGAATGTTGCCAAGTTATGGTCAAACATCCCATGTGAGAAGTTAGAAAAATGTTCTTCAGCATAAAACTAAGCAAATATATAGATATATCACATGAGATTATATATTCATCAAAAGCAGTACACAGTCGGCAACTTAATAGAGAAATAATGAAAGGAACAAGAGAGTATAATACATCCCACTATTTTATTTTAAATAAAACAAATAAATAATTAGAATTTAGACATTTACAATTCTCAAAGCCTTTTAAGGCTAAAGAACAAGATGTGGTAAAGGAGGAGAAGAAATTTACAAGGGAAAATTGTACCACCAGCTAAAATCCCTCTCTACCCTCTTTCCGTCTTCACTCTTCCCTCAGCTCTTTTCATTCACATAAACATATAAGTTTACTACAAGTTCATGTCTCCAAGAACGTCATTTCTCTTCACATAACTTTGCTTCAATATTTTTATCAATAATGCCGAAAAGGGTAGCCAAAAAAGAGAGTATAGTGCTACAGTATGATTTAGACACAGTTTTGAGTATGTATGAATTATGGCTTTTTAAAGCTTGTGTAACTTTTACCTAAGCTCTCTTCTTCTGCTGTTGCACATGCTGCTGCTTGCGGTACACTTTTACTAGGAGCTCGGCGTAAAGAACCTCATTCCATGCATCGGGAACACCCGGAAGGCACCAATGGCTGCAGTCCTGGAAGCTTTTTGGCGATTTCCTCTCCTGCGGGGAGAGCTTTTGCTTCCGGTAGATTGAGGGGTGACCATCCTTCCGAAAATCAGTTAATCTCGTGATATTGAGATAGGTAATGTGGTGTTTCATGTTTTTCAACACTTTCTCAAGTACCAGCATCTTTGGCGGGTATGGCCTTAGATAAGTCTCGTTAAAGATAGGTAGAGTCTCACTGTCACATTGTCCACCGGAATTCCATTGTCCACCACTGTTGGAAGAGAAATGAAACAAAGAATATATCATTCTTCAAGTGCATGCAAATCTCAAGAAAAAGGTTGTTTAACTTTAAAACCCATTTTGGAGAAAAGACTTCACTGCTTCTTTATATATAATCAATCACTAATTACATAAGAATTGGTTTCCATTTTTCACTTTAAGTTGAATAGTGATTGGGAACCTTTAAAAATAAAACTAATAGCACAAGGCCAGATACTGCAATGCATCACTAATATAGGTTAATATGATTATTCCAGTTTACCTGAAATGGGAGGCAGAATAACCCCGAAAGAATACCATACTTTTCCCCGTGTCAACATTGGTATCAACCCATCTGGCCCAAGTAGTCAAAGCTTTCCGAAATGCCTCGAGAACATTCAATTCACCATAAACATGGCTACCTTCTTGGTAATAGTCTTTCCTGCGAATGTTTATGCTATTTTAGTTCCCATGTACAGGGTCTAAACTACAAACAACATCCACCTGCTTTTCAAAACAATAACTTGCAACAACTATAAACATAGAAGTAATTATAAACTTACCCTTTGGCGGTTTTGTCATGTGTCCACCAGTGTCCAGTGTTGAAGATGAGAATATCTGCATCTTTATATAGATTGGATGATCTCCCTACTAAATCAAGACGAAGTGTTTCTTTCTTTGATCCATCTTTTTCCGGCATTTCCCATTCTCGAACTAAGAAGGGAGAAACAAAGAACTCCACCGTGCAATTATAATCCTGACAGTCCATTTATTTAAGCAGCATGGTAAGACATAAGTTCCAATAAATTGACGACATGTTGCTGCCGAATCTAAGAAAAGAATAAGTAGAATGATAGAATAAACCTACTTTGAATATGAAGGAGTATGAAGCTTCCCCACGAAAATGGGTTTTTCCATTGGCTTCATAAACCTTGCTTTTATCTTTTGCCGAGTTTCTTAGAATGCAAACCAGAGATTCCCACATATTCCTGTTCAGAGAATCACCAACAAAAACCAAGCGCTTTCCTCTCAATAACTCTAACATATGACTTGCATCCAACCTGGTCATAAACAACGTTTCATACTGATCAGGTCTTAGCCAAACATAAACCATAAATTATAGTCATGGATCAATTGCAATATAAAAAACCCAAAAGTGAAAAACACTCCAAACAAACTAGTAAGACAATCATCACCACATAAAGATCCTAATGAATCAAGTTCCAATTTTAGACAATGCTGAACAGAATCCAAAATTACAAATTCCAAAATTGATAGATCAGTATAAATTTCAACTAATCAATGCCAACTTACACATCAACCACTACATCAAAAATCAAAAGCCAATTCAAAGAGCCCTTTAAATAAATAAATAAATAAAATGTGTACCACATACCTCGGGAGAGTGCAATCCTTAGGCTTCCATTTGAATTTCTGATAATCCTTATCGGGCCTACCATTACGAATACAATTGAATTGCTCATCAATCAGAGAACAAGACCCAGGTTTGTATAGAGGGTATGAATCATCCTTGACCCATTCCCCATGAAACAAATCACAACTCATCAAGGACTTCAACAAATCATCCTTCCCCTGCTTCACCGTCACACCCTTCTCAGCAACACCCTCAGTGTTGTGCTTCTCCGGGGAACCCGTTTTCGGAGGCAAATCCCTGGTATTATTGGCCGGCGCCGCCACCGGAGGTATTGGGGCGGCAATTGCGGTCTGATTTGCCTTTAAAACTGTGGCCTTATCAGAGTTTGGGGTGCTTTGAGTGTGGTTTTTCACAGAGGCTTGTTCAGGCAAACTTGAACTGATGTTGGGTGTTAAGGAAGCGTTAGATGGGGAATTTGATGTCTGATTTGGGCTCAAAACTTGGGGTTTATCAGAATTCACAATAGGCAGAGTTTGGTTCAACTCAGTAGGAGGGGGTTGTTTATTCACACTAGATCTAGATGGCTGTGTTTGTGGGGGAGAAGCAATAGTTTGAACTGGTTGGGAGGAAGTGCCATTGGGGTTAAAGAAAGAAGAAAAGAACGAAGAGACTTGAGATCCGCTACCAGAAGTACTAGTGCTGCTGGTACTGAAAATATTTGTGAACCAAGGAGCACCGGAGTTTGGGTTTGGATTGAAGGCCAAGAAAACAGTGAAGGCAACAAAAGCAAACATGAACCCATAAGCAAAAGCAACAGTTCTTCTGGTTTTGATGATGGAGAAGAGGCTCTTGATGTCTGAGATCAAAGTTCCACCATTGATGGGGAGGTTGTGCTTTGCTGCCTCAGCCATGGAAGTAGTTGGGTTTGTGGAGGAGCCAGATGTGGGAGTAATAAAGTGAAGAACAGTAGTAGGATGAGAGAGAGAGAGATGTTGTGTGAGTGTGAGGAGTCCGAAGTGAATGAACCACCAGCCCCACTAAAACCAAAATCACAGAGAGGAAAGAAAGCACCGAGTTAAAGTTGTACTGTGTTGTGTTTGGGACCAAGACATGTGAGGTCTGGGAATATTGGAAATCATTGACCCTATATACAGGGAATATTTACGTGAGTGCCAAATGTACACAGTACAAGTAGTACAGAGGGAAAGTGCTGAGGTGTTATTTCAACGATTTTTAAAAGAAAAAAAGGTAACAAACTTCGACTTTCTTTTGACGCGTGATTTTATTATTATTATAAAAGAAATAAAAATAAAAATAAAAAAGTACGACAAAGAGGGGGGAAGTAGTTATTTAACCACCGGCCTACTTTACCATGTTTCGTGGCCTGATTATTGCGCCATTGCATTTTTCACTTATTTAAAAACAATTTTGTGGATAAGATTATTTCCAAACATTGTTATTTGCGAACATTGAAGACAAAATTAGGTGAAGTATTTATTGAGGAAATTGGGTAAGAGTTGATTTACGTTTAAAAAAACGTGGCCAAATAACACTTTCTACTTTCTTTTTTTGCCATAAAATGAAATTTTATTTAAAACCACAAAAGTGGCAGACCTAATATAAATGGATCAAATCCCAAATTTGAGAGATACAATCAAAATAGAAAATACTCAAACAACAAAAGCCCAAATCAAAACAAAACCCCAAATCAAAACAAAACTGAAATTCCGGTTGCACGGAATAGTCCCAATAAACGGTAGTCGTCCTAAACACTAATCAGAGAGCATACACAACTTTGAACAAATTAAAAGTTTAATCTCTCCGCAACCTAACAACCTAGGTTCAAACAATTGCTCAAGCAATTCACAATTGACAACAAATATATATGCAACAAGCACAATCAATTGTACAACCTAGAATCCCAAAGTGAGCATCATCAATAGCTCACCACGGACTATATCTATCAATGTATGAACAAGCACACAATATGCTAATCAATTAAGCACAATAGCATATAAATAAGCAATTATACAATATGCTAATTAATTAAGCATAATACAATAGATACACAAACACACAAACAACACACGATATGGTCACCCGGAAACCTCTACCTCTAGAGGGAAAACCGGAGGGGAGCCGTACCCCACGCTCTTGTGTAACACTATGAAAAACGCCAATTGACAAACACATACAAGGGGGAATCACAATCCCAAACTCTACACTATCAACCCTATGACTAGTGGCAGCTCTAACCTTGTGTAGCCTCCAAATGCTTCTTCAAGTGCTCCCACCTCAAGCCGCTCCAATTAGAAGAACTCCACCACGTGAATCCTCCAACCGCAAGCAACACCAACTATGCAATGATATGTGTGTGTATGAATGAACAATGAATTCAATTCGATCAACACAAGCAATTCACAAGGAACAATTGCTTGAATTAACCAAACCAAATTGAAAAGCCTTGAAGTGATTCAAGGGTTTGTTTAACTAATCACAAGGATCATTAGCTAAACAAAACAAACAACAAAGAAGATTGAAACTAAAGATTCAATCAATCAATTCAGCAATTCAACATGGAACAATTGCTAGAATTGAATAGAATCTCCTAAATCCTAAACATAGGCTAAACTAGCATACATATGCAAATCAAAGTGTTTAGCAAAGGATTATAAATGGAGATTTAAGATGAGGAACCTAAAACATGGAACTAGGATCACTCAAATATACCAGAAAACTCTCTCAAAGTGTTTTTAGACGATGGGGAAAGAGTTGGAACAAAAGAAAACCGAAGGATTCTATTTATAGAAAACAAAACAGACGCTCGGGCGATCGATCGCACTGTTCATGCGATCGATCGTCACTGTTCATGAACAGTGGTACTGTTCATGAATAGTGGTACTGTAGCAACGGACAAATTTTTGAATCGCAACGGGCAGATTCTCCAACGGTACTATTGACGATCGATCGCACGATTCCAGGCGATCGATCGCACTGTTCATATGAACAGTAACACTGTAGCACATGAACAGTAACACTGTAGCAAAAACAGAAAAATATCTTAAAAATAAATGTTTGCTTAACCAAATGAAATTTAATTAATTTCTAGCAAACCTAAGATATTTGTGCTACTCCTTAAGCATAAACAAAATGTATGAAATGCATATGCATGATTCATACCTTGAGATGCTTGAATGAAACCTTCGATGTACAAAAATCGAAGTCCGGAGAAAAGACCGGATAAGAATGGCGTCTTCACGAACCATCTCGAGCAAGAACAACCTAAGCCACTATTCCTAATCCCTTAAATAACCTAGCATTGATACATAGAAAATGCTAATACAAGGGAAGAGGTTTTGTCAAATAGGAAATAGCCAATAGCAAATATTTTGCCCTTACAAAAACCCTAGCTAATGATAAAGCGAGCCGGAGACGAAAACAGCTGCCACCCATCGCCGCCACCAAACCAGCCGGAAAAACTTGCTCCGATGGCCAAAAACCGACCCAAAACTACTAGATCTACACCACAAAGCCTCAAAATCACCCAATCCAACCAAAATCGAACCCAAATCACAATCACCCAACGTCGAGGAACAACGAGGCTAAAGTCGTCGAAAACCACCAAGGAACTTGACAGAAGTGTCGGTACGAAGACCGGAGACGCTACTCTGTACACCTCCATTTTACCAAAAGCATCGGAATGCGTAGGAGCGCGACAACGAGATTTCACCTTGGGAAGCCACCCAAAGCCGTCGATCATGAGAAGGGGAAGAAGAGATCCGATGAGGCACACGAAGCTTAATTCCAAGGCTTCAAGATTGTAGATCCAAAAGAGATATGGGAGAGAGGAAAAGAAGAGAATTAAAATGAAGAAAAGGAAAACGGACACCGCCGCCGGAAAGGGGACGGACAAAATCGTCAGGAAGGTGGACAGAGCCACCCAAGAACTGAGACTCGCCACCGACTCTCAAGGTGGCTGCTCAGAGAGGGAGAGAAGAAATAACACTTTTACTTAATGAAAACTAATTATGTATACAATACTATTATTTAAGAGCAGAGATCTTATTAATCTCTTTAGGATATATGGGGAAAATAAGAGAACAAAGATCTTGTTAACCAAAATTAAATTTTTTTATGTACATAACCCTTAAATATTAAAATATTTTTTAACAAATTTATTTAATTATGAAGGACAATTATGACAAACCACCAACTGATTTTTTATTAAATAAATAAATAAAATACTCAAAACCTACACTTTTTCTTCTTGCAATAAACTCTTTTCACATCACATTATTGCATTTTGGAGAGAGAGATCTTCCTAATTTCCTACCAAATGATCAAGATTCGATATACAGGGGCTTTGCTCGAGTTGTATGTGGAGTCTGATTGTTTTGTGTTGAATCATATATTGAGGTTACCTCTTGTTAAGGCACTGAAAGTGTATATTGTGCAAGTTTCACTTCTAAAGAAAGTTTAAGAAAGTTTTGAAAACGCCCTCAACGTAAGTATAAAAAGAAGCGCCATTATATTCAGGCTATTGAGGATGCCATTTGTGCACTTCTAGCGATTTGGTGCTTGTTTGAGTACTTTGTTGTAATTGAGACAATTGATTTTATATCGATTTGTTCTCATTGTAATATGGGGTTTAGGCTTTACGTCCCCCCCTTGTATTCTGCAGTTTCATTAATGGATGGCTTTTGAGGGCGGCCGGTGCCCCTCCTACTCAAAAAAAGTATAAAAAGAAGAAAGTAAATTCATTGTCTTAGTCTCGATCTCACTTTTTCTCTTTTTTTTTTTTTTTTTCTGAGCGATCCCACTTAAAATTCCATAATTAATTAGGTTCCATACTTCCATTTGAAAGATATCAATGAGATTACACCCAAGTTAATTAAGAAGGTATTTACTTTTTTTTTCTTCCTCTTTTTTTAGTCTTGAGTTAGATTAACTTTGTTTTTTTCCCTTTTTTTTTGGGTTTTCACTAAGATGTGATCATGTGCTAGATAATCCTTGTTTTTAACTTAGAGTGATTGGTAATACTAGACTACAATTTTTTTTTCTTTTGATACAAACAAAAATTGAATTAGTTTGGGTCTTTCCATCCCTCCATTATTGTAAGAACAGATTGACATTAGCATTTAACAAGGGTGTCCCCATATTGTGTCATAGACCCATAATTCATGAAGTCCTTGACAAATCAGGTGAGAATAATTTTTTTTTTTTTAAGAAAAATTTAAATCCCTATTAGGCGCAAAAAATTGGTAATTACTGGAGACCGAAACTTTACTATCAAAGACTTCAGATAATGGATAACAAAAAAGAAAAAAAGGCACCTATTTTTTAATAGTGTACCTTCAAAATTTACTGTGCTGAATTGCTGAGTTGCTGACCTAACGGTGAGTAAAAGTCTCTCTGTTAGTGGACAACGGTCGGTTAATGCGGCGCGTCGGTTTTGACGTCCCAACAGCTACGGTGATAGAGAGGACAATAACGTATTTTTTATTTAGATGGAATCACCGTCGAAATGTTGGGTTTGAAATTGGGAATCGGCCAAATGTTTGGTGTGATGAGTTTTGGGATCTAGTAAATGGATTTGGTCAATTTATTTATTCTCTTCGAGACTCGAGCTCGCATGATGATGATGGTGATAAATTAAGGAACCTAATCAACCTTTTTCTTTGGAGTAACCTCATTAATTCTGTTGTCCTTTTACTAAACATGATTTTTTTTTGTCAATTTTTTTTTTCTGTTGTCTTCATCAAGGACGCAATTTTATTGAAACTAATCAAAGAACTCCATAAATCATGATCAATCGTGTCTTAAGAAGGAAGAAAACTGAATTCTATGTTTGTGCCACAATTGAGTACGTTGGTTAACCAGTACGTGGTCCATTTTTATTTTTTTTCTTCCGGAAAACAAGGTGTAATTCTATTATAAATATGCTTATTTATATTGTTAAAAAAAAGTTTAGTGAATTTTAGTGTGTCGTTGATGATATTTATTTGTCTTTTCGGATAATTTCTTATATTTTTAAAATTTACATCAAAACCCTATGTATGCACCTCTTTATTTTTCAATTTTGGCCTTGTGTATATAATTAATTTATCTAAGGCTTAGTTCATTTTAAAATGTTACTCATTCATACTCGTCGCTTATTTTTACTATATGCGAGAATGTTGAGTATTGTCCCACATTGAAGAATAGAGACATTATAAATGTGTTTATAAAAGATTTGAGTCTCTCCGATCATTGTCAATTGATTTTGGTTGTGATATCTAGATTATTTTATCACCACATGTGAAGTCAAGTGGTCACACACTCCACGTCACTTTTCACACGTCATGCACTTAAAAACATACAATAGAGTCCTGAAACTAGAGAATTAAAAAATAGAACCCAAAATCCCTAATAGCTTGCACATCTTACTCCTTAAACTAGGAAGATGTGGGTGGGAGAACCACCTCTATCTTCTTCTTAGTCTTGACCTGTTTTGCATCAGCTACTTGCATACCTAAGGGATCCTTGGGCTTTTTTTTCCTCCCAACACAGACTCTAGTACCCATTTGTGCGTTGTCCATTACTTTGACACTCCTCCGGCAACACAGGCACGCTCTGACAAGGGCACAATATGTGCCTACTCCTCTAGTGTTTGCAAAAATAGGTTGCTAGCCACCCAGCAAGTTAGAAAACGGATGGGAGAACACAGAAGCCAAAATAGTAGCTCAGGAAGTCAGGATACTCCAAAACAACGTACCAAGCTCCCCCAAACCCTAGTCTCACCCAACTCCAATCAACACAAAATTTCGAAGAAAACAAAGACGGAACCAGAGCACTTGGAGTAGGCGTTGTAGCCGCCAGAGGAGAGATATGGCATGTTATCCCGGATGGAGAGCTTGTGTAGCCCCAAATTCAATGTTCCAAGCAATTAATCACAATGAGGGAAAACCATTGAATATCCTGAAAGACTGGTTAAAATCAACGAAAGTATAGAAGATCTCCAAATTTTATTGAAGTTTATATGAAAAAAATTAAATAATACAAAGTGGTGCTTATAGGCATAACTTCCTAAAGAAAATTGTACAATGAATCATAAACTCTTGCAAAGTAAGAAAACAATTTAAACTAAAAAAAAATCATAAAATAAAAAGAGTAATATCTTCCTAAAACTTAAATGTCAAATTTGATTTGGTAAATTAGTTTATGTATCACTAAAATAAATCTTGTAGATCTCGTGTTTCTCCTTTTGGAAAGGTATTACACATCCAAAATAGACACTGTAGCCCCAATGTAAGCAAATTCGGATTAACCGTCCAAACCTAACTTTTGCACGAGCCAATACTCTAGAAACTAGTAACCTCATTGAACGCAAATTACAAATTATCAATCATACATTCTTCTTAATTATGTGTTGCTTCTTTATATTAATCATTTTAGGGCTAAATTGGCTATTTTCTTGTTCTCCATTAGACTATGAAAGCAACTAATTAATCAAAAACAACAATAATCAACCCGTAAACCCGTTGGTCTCTCTATCTGTCTAGTATAATAACAATAATCCTAAGCAAGGCGCCAAGGCGCCTAGGGAAGCTTCTACAGTACTCCGGAGGAGCAAAACTCCTTCGGATCCAACGGCTTGAAATGCAGGGGGGGTTTTTGAGTTTGTGGAATGAAGGAAAAGCCATCTAATCTAAGGGTGGAAAAGTGGGGAGTTTTGGTGCTTGGGAGTTTTGTAGAATTTTCGGGCGCCTAGGCCATACACCCTCGTGGCTCGTGAGCCTCTTCTTAGGTCTTATAGTTGTACAGACTGCAGCAATGGATATAGGCCTTACAGACCAACACCAACCTTGGAATTCTCTTGGTTTTGACCCAACCAACCAACCAACCAACCAACCATGGACTTGAGCTTAGCATTCCCCTTATATATATATTGAAGGAAAACATTAATCTTAGATTTTGTTACTATCCATGGTTGTAAGTTTAAAGAAGTGATTTACACGTCAGGATCCATCTGGAGCTGCCGTACAGTTGAACGTGGACTTTGCTGGATGGACTTCTAATTCAACAGACGCGTCAACCCAGACTCATCAGCTTTCTCCATTACAAGTTACAACCATTGGTCCATTTTTTCCTTATATATGTATATAATATTGCTGAAAGAAGGCTTCTCACACCACGTGTCCACAGTTCCGTACCATAGAATAATTTCCCCATCCGTGTCGGTTCTGATTTGCTAATTATTAATTATTATTATGTAATAATCTAGTGTCAGGCAGTGTCAGGGTAGGCAATAGGTCACTGACTGTGACTTATGCAACTAATCTTCGTCCCACTCAATCAAAATGCGATACTTTCTTTCTATATGCTTTTTAATTGCCAGCACTTTTTTTTTGTTTTTAGGCTGTCATTTTAAAATGTTTATTCAATTCTTTTTCTCAAAATAATTGGAGAGAAATGTTATATATATATATATATATATATATATTTTTTTTTTTGCTTAAGAAATTTGATGACAATTCAGTATAAAATAATAAGAATATTTTTAGCAGATTTTTATTTTAACTCCTTAGTTATTTTAGATAGCATATTTAGTTTTTCAGATATTTTAGCAGTTGCACCAGCTTCCTAAGTGACTATCTCATATAGCTTCATAAATATAGAGAACGAAATGAGACTCTCTATTATTTTTTGTTAATTTAAAACATTCATTTTTAGTTATTTTGTGTAATTATTAAATATACTCAAGTATTTTAAAATAACTGAAAATAAAAGAGCAGAGAATTGCTTTGGAATATGATGTATTTCATTGACGAATAAATACCTCTATATATAGAGGAGTACAAGATACAATCAATAATGAAATATGATACATATTCTAAATACAATCCTATTCTAGACCTATTCTAAATACAATCATATTCTAAACCTATTCTAAATACAATCCATATTCTAGAAGCATTTACGGGAGATTTTGTCATGCCCCGAGCACTTAGTGCTCGGACATGTGGCATAATCTGTGCCCTTGGATGCAATCCTCTACCCCACCTCACCCCCTGCATTTGTCCCTTCTGCCCGAGCACCTTTTGCCCTGGGCACTGAAGGTGCACCCAGGATTTACCTTCCATAACCTATTTTAGAGTTGATTTGATTCCTAGTTTGACAAGACACACAATAATGAATATTATGAAATATTAAGCTATTTTTTATTCATTAATAAAATTATTTAAATTCAATACTAGATAACGTAGAGAGCATTTTAGTTTTTTAGTTACTTTATCTAAAAGTTAGTTAAAAAATAGCTAGCATTGCTAAAGATGCTCCGAAGATGAGAAAATGCATTTGAAAATAAACGAAATAGAAACAAAGCTAGATGCAAAATTGCATTTGAAATTATACTAAACAAGAACAAAATCAGATGCACAATTGCATTGGTTTTTGCACTAGGAAAGTCAGTCATGTAGTGAAATTGTAATAGGTTATTTGAACGACTATGCAATTCCAACGCAAAAATTGAATCTTGCACCGAAGAGAGGGAATTCTTCTACCTAAGTAACCGAAAGACCATAGCCAACCAAGGCTGTCAAAATATGGCCATATTGAGCGATGATATTTTACGAATAAGTACCATAGACTCGGATTCTAGATCCAAAACCAATAACGGTCTAGAGCGCAAAGCCAGACTCAATGCCAAAACAAGACCCAAAACAAAAGTCGGGGGATGAGTGATTTGACTAACCACATCAGGCGCACCACCAGCAAACATGCACCATGAACTTCACACATCCCCAAATTGCACCACTACACAAGGTCTACAGCAAAACCATAAAAAATCGAAGGAAAATCATATAAGAGATCCCCAACCATAAAAGGTTGTCTTTCAAAAAATAAAACCATAAAAGGTTGGAACTCTCTGATTAGATCTGTAATGTGAAAGTGAAGAACCTAAAGAAAGGAGAAGAGGCTATGAAACTGCTATCTAGCCGCCACACCAGGGAGTGTCTTTGAACACCCGATAGCGAGAAAGCAATGCTAAGGGCCATACTTTAGGAATTCGACCGCTAGCTCTCAACGTACCCTTGCATAACGCTAGGTAATTTTTTTTTTCTCTAATAAGTAATAACTATAACCACCATCATTTATTGGAATAATGTTAAATTAGACCTATATAAAAAATTATATGTTAAATAAAAATACAAGAACAAAACATTTATCAAACAACATGACTTGGTTATAGAATTTGAAAATTTATTGAACGAAGTACAATTTGAATAATTTAAATTTTTGACCTATTTCAATTTTTCAAGTAATTGATCCGTTAATAAATTGAGCTCTTTTTTTTTTTTTTTTTTTTTCCTTTTTGGTATTAGCCCTATTTCAAGTTTGGACTGCTACTTGTGTCCCGCCTGGACCTCCCCGTATGCCCCGTGTTCTCTCTCCATGGCAGCCTCCACCGGTAGGGTGGTTAAAAGGTAATGCTGATGTGGCTTTTGACGTTGCTTCCCGTTCTGGAGGCACTGGGGTGGTGGTTAGAAACCATTTGGGTGAGGTGGTCGGAGGAGTGTGTATGAAGCTTTTGCATGTGGATTCTCCAGAGATGGTCGAGGCTTTGGCAAGTCGTGCTGCTTGTGAGCTTGCTATTAATTTTTCTTTGACGCCAATTCTGTTTGAAGTGGATTCTCTTTTGGTGGTTAATGCTACCAAGTTTGCTGGGTCTAATACCTCTGTTCTTGGCAGGGTTTATGAGGACATTTGTGCCTACTTACTTGATCTTCTAGGTTCTACTTTTGTCCATGTCTTTCGTGATTCGAATGTAGAGGCGCATAAGCTAGCTAGGCTAGCTTTGTGCTCTAATTTACAACTAGTTTGGAGTGGGGATCCCCCTCCAGATGTAAGAGGTCTTGTATCCAACTTTTGTATCCCTTAGTTTCTTTGGAATAAATTCTTGCGCTTTCTATAAAAAAAAATGTACTAAAGAAATTTGATTAAAATTAGAAGCAAAATAACAAATATATCCATGATTAAAGTTGCAATTCTCCAAGGCACTTGAAACTTCCATCATCTTAATAAGTAATTGAGAATCACCTATTGCAATATGATCATGTAAACAAATGATGATTTCATAGTTAGTACGCCAAGTGAACGTAAGAAGGTGTAAAAGCATTTTTAGCAGACTCTCTATCTTAGCTCCTTAGCTATTTTAGCAGACTCTCTCTCATTTATTTTAGCAGCTGTACCAGCATCCTAAGTGGCTCTCTATTATAGCTTTTAGTTATATGGCTCCTAAATATAGAGAGCGAAATGAGACTCTCTATTATGTTTGACACGAGGTTGGATGGGTGGGTGGGATCAAGTTTCTTCTATGCTATGGACAACCGTTTGGATTGGTTTGGTTCTGAACTGGGATGGATCGGGTTGTTTGTTTGTGACTGATCTGAAGGGTTTTGGGAGGTGGCCGGTTTGGCGGTTGGCTATGGGTATACTGGCAGTGGAATGAAGGGACTGATTTGGGATTTATGCGACGGTTTCAAGACTGGCAGTGGTGGTGGTTCGGTGGCTGGTTGGGACTGTGGTGGAGTATACAAGGTAGGTTGATATTGAGGGGACCATTACAGTTCAATTCCAGTGTGGAAGGACTTGGTTTAACATATATCATCCTGGTAGCGAAGATTGTTGGAGCTCCGGTGTTGACTTCTCGAAGAAGGAAGGTGGATTGCGGTTGGTTTTGTTTGTTTTTTATGGTTTTTGTTTTGGTTTTTGGTTTTTGGTTTTTGTGTTGGGTTAGTAAGTCCCTACTCATTCGAGCTAGGTTTAGGTCTTAAGGTTGTGCCATGGTTATGGCGTTTCTCCAGGGGACTAATTGCTTCAACTTCGGTATGCTTTTGTCGTCAATATGCTGACATACGATCTTTGCACGTGGTCTGGTATGTTTTGGGAAGCGGTGTAGAAGAGGGCATTATCTTTCTGGCTATTGTCTATGAAGTGTTATCGGGACTCTTGGGATTATTCTTCATCAGTAGCCTGCACGGACGATTCCTGTGGTTCAAGGTTGGGTTTTTTTTGGCTAATTTGGATTTTTTTTAACAATCTCTATGTAACCAATGTCATTTCTAGGGTTGTGTGTGGTTCTCCCACTATTCGAGTTGTGGGTAGGAGAGAAATCATAGTTTGTCACTCCCATATTCTGTAATCTTTTCGTTATTGAATAAAGATTCTCTTTTACTCAAAAGAAGAAGAAGAAAGCATTCATCTTGAAGGGACGATCGATGGCTGGGTGAGGATATATCCTACCACGAACCATGATCACTTTCCAACAAGTCTACGCTTGAGGACAACTAAGGTACTCCACAATCCCATCTGAATCAGAGAGTGCTAAGGTGGAGGCTTGATGAGCTGTCATCCTTGTAATAGCCATGAAAAATGTTGGCAAAACCCTAAAAGCCTAGAATTAACCCTAACCAGTGAGTTGTGATATGTTGGTTAGTGGCACATTAACATTGTGGAAGTTATGTTCTAATATCACTGGCATATAGGCCGTTTCTCCTAAAAAAAAAAAAAATTCTAACCAAGAGAGAGGGCAAGTGGCAGAGCCACAATAGGACTTGGAAGGGCATTGGCATGGCCAATCCTGTTTTTTTTTTTTGTGATTTTCTTCTTCTTTTAAATATAGATTAATATATTGAAACAAAATCATAAAATTATCCTTTAAATTCATGAAAATTCCAAGACGAAAATGGCATGTTTACGGGCTCCGATAACTACAAATATAACATTGGCATGTTTACGGGCTCCGATAACTACGAAAATGGTATGATTGAGTTTCAAACTCAAGACCTCTGGTATTACCACCACACTGAAGTTAATTAAACAACAATCACCCATAAGTCAGTTGTTTTGCTGATATGATCTTTGATCTTAGGGTAAAATCCTAAGATGTTACCCAAACTATCACCGGATGCAATTTTTGGTACCCACAAGTGCATAAGGACTCTAATGGTACCCAACCTATCAATCCGTTTGCCAAAATGGTACCCCGGTTAACTTTTCCGTTAAAATTGAGGGTAAATTGGTCAAATTGCACACGTGTCACTCAAATGGGAAACAAATCAAGGTCAAAAAAGTCTTTTTGCCCATTATCCTCTCCTCTCTCTCCCCGCCACCTCTCTCTCTCCCCTCTCCGTCGGCGCCGCCGTCAACTATCTCCAATGGCCACAAAATGTATATCAACACGAAGAGCACAACCCAAGGATGAAATTATATAACTACATAAATGTGAGATTCAAAGTAGATTGTGAGATATCGATGCCGGAAGTTCAAAAACCAAAACGAAAACGGCGTCGGTCCTCCGCGTACGGTTGTCGATTTTGAAAACCAAGGATACCACGAGGTTGCTGGGATCGAGGGCTTCAAAGCCCACTTGGTTTGGAGGACCGGAAGTGCCCGGAACGAAATCTTGAATTTTCAAGCTTTTCCGGCCGGGGAGTTTTCTGGCGAGTGGGGCTTCGAAACCTGGTGGGTTTGGCTTGCCTTGAGCCTCTAAAGCCATTGGTGGAGGCGGTGACATGGTTTTGTGGCCGGAGGTGGGTGGTGTTGATGGCTGGAGAGGGAGAGGAGAGGGAAGTCACGCGGGGATGAGGGGGGAGAGAAGAAATTATTTTTTTTTACTGCATTGACCAATTTACCCTGAATTTTAACGGAAAAGTTAACCGGGGTACCATTTTGGAAAACAGAGTGATAGGTTGGGTACCATTAGAGTCCTTATGCATTTGTGGGTACCAACATCTGGTAATAGTTTGGGTACCATCTTGAGATTTTACCATTGATCTTATAGACCGGTCAATATTTTTTCCCCGGCCATCTCTCTCCTCGTCTCCTTTGGCTCTCTGAATCTCTTCCTCTCACTCTCTCCATGTCAATATTCCAATTTACTCCCTCTTATCTCTTTCGTTGGATCTTGGTATTGTTGGTGGTGGATTAGGTGGAGTTCGATCGTACGTGTTTTGGTGTGTGGTTGTGAATTTGGTGCATGTTGTGGTGTGGCCGGTTCTAACTTGTGTGGTGGCAGGTGGCTCAATTATATATCTTGGGTTCACTACTGCACATCATGATGATAGTATTTGAAAATATGAATATTATTAACACGACATTTTTGAAGGATAACATTTGCTTTGATAGGCCATTCATAACTAACCATAAGTCTAAAATCTTAGTAATATATAAAGGTCAGTGAAGATTAGGAAAACTACAATATGTTTTTTTTTTTATGAATTTCTTTAAGTGCATGCATATAATAATAACATTTGTCCGTATTGACTTACTCAATCATTCTTAAAATGAAAACAATTATATCAAAAAAAAAACACTGTACGATCTTAAAATTGATAAAAATCTTAAACCTTGTCCGGAGAAGTAGAAAACACATGGAAGGAATTTGCTTCCCAATTAAAGAAAGGGCCGGCTGACTAAGTCTAAGTCCGCTTAGTTAGAAGCGTTTGCAATAGCAATGGGTAATGAATACAAAGCTGACTATGTGCGTTAGAAATTAAGCTGTTTTGAACTCGTTGCAAAGATGATCAAGTATGATTTTGACAAACAATATATCTAGATGATCGATAAGCCTTTTTCTTCCATTTGGAGTTGAAAACAAGGACGTTAAAGTTCAAACAAGTGGACGTGTATGGATATATTAATCTAATCTAACTAGGGCACAGTTTAATTCTTGTACGTATGCATGTGACTTGTATGAGACCATTCATGCATGTCTCTTGGCGAATATTATTGTTGAAACTTAGAGCTAGCTAGACTAGTTGAAACGATGGATCGATATATTAGGATTAAATTCTTGTTACTACTCTGTATTTTAGGGGTCTAATCAGTTCAGTTTCTACACTTTTAATTTTCATCAAATAGGTCAATTTAGGACACGTGTCACCTATTATAGGTCGACACGTGTCATTTTTATTTGTCAAAAATGTATCTATTTGATGAGAATTAAAGATACAAGGACTAAACTGATGAAATTAAAAGATCAGAGACTGAACTGATTAGACCCCTAAAGTACAGGGTAGTAACAAAAATTTAGTCATATAAATTATAAAATATGGGAGAGGCTCTAACAAGTATTTTATAACGAAGACTTGTTGAAAATTTTTAAACTCAACCGTTGAATTAGTTTTTAATGAATTTTTTAAATATTAACTAACATTTAAAATACTCATCTACCGGTTAAGTTTGAAAATCACCAACAAGTCCCCATTCTTTGGTATTCACTAGAGAATGTCCCTATAAAATGTAAGTAGATATGGGATATATATGACTTGGTCATAAAAAGACAAGTAGCCCTAATTCATTGTTTGTAAGTAGTACGGATGATTTAAGATTCAATTTTTCTTGTCCCACAAGAAACAAAGATTAAAATTAAGAAGTGTATATATATTGTAGGCTTGTAGCATTGTACGTTGCAATAGTGTGTCTTTTATATATATATATTTTTTTTGTATTTAGCTTTGAAGTGTTTCTACGAATTATATATTTTCACATGCAACTTTTTATAAATTTGACTGAAGACAGTTGAATAGTTGACTTCCTTGCTTGCAAGAATTGCTGAATAAAAGGACCTAAACATAAGAACTAGAACGCCTTTGTTGACGATCCTTTATTCCGATAGCATCTAGTGATCTAGGTAAGCCTCGAGAGAATTATTTGTATATATATAGTACGTACTTCGATTATTTCCTATATATTGTAATTCAAATGCGGATGAAACAATATTATTTGGGAGCTAGAAGCAGGGGTAAGTGATTAAGTGAGAGCTCCAGCTCGTAGAGAATGTATAAATGGATCGAAAAAGAAAGAGGGAATCTGTATGGTGTCAATGGACGTACTTCGATCGCTTTCTGCATTGAAACCAATAATGCATAATATTCATTTTAATAAATAATTGGGACGTGAGAATGTGAGATTGAGGAAAGCTAGCGCTTATATACTCCATCCCAAGCTAGCTTAGTCCCAACCAGTATTATTGACAAGTGCAATTAAGCTATGAATATGAATATGACCCATTAAGATATGGATGTGACAAGTGCAGAAAATTATTTAGTGATCAATCGGAAAAAGACTGAAATGAAGATATAACGATAAATCAAATGACTAAACCACTCATAAATCCAGCTAAATTTTTCAAAAACAATATTTACTGTAAATAATATATTAGCAGATAATATCATGGCAATAATTATGTGTTTGCTTCCCTAGCTAATCGAATCATTCTAAAAGTGATTTTTTTTTTCTCACAAGGTGATTTTTATTTTTATTCCTAATCCAAACAAAAAGGTGAGATGTGGTCGATCATTTAAGTTCCAGCCAACAACTACTTGGATCTCCACCGACTGGACTTTAATGATATATCCAAATCACATACTCGATCATCATCTTCGATCATTGTCTTGGTCGCAGTAATAGTCATGACCTTTTGATTTGAAGGGTGAACAACTGACAAGCCAAGACAGCAAGCAATGATCGAAATCCGGCAGGCCGTTACGAAATTTTCCTTATTTAGTTTTCTAGCTTTTCCCTCAAGCCGGCCGGCCCCCAACTTTGTCAGAACACACCAGAACAAACAGCATGGGACTAATCGATCTGCTGCTGTCTAGCTAAAAAAGAAGAAGAAGAAGAGAAGGGATATGAATTGAGATCTCTGAGAAATGGCCGGGCATGATCTCCCATGTGAAACCCTGCATGAGCACAAAAAGGAGGAAGCAAGGTTTGATTAGCTTGCAAGCCTGAATAAGAATTCATTATTCATTCTTGTTAACTGTAAATAGAGATGGATATCACACATTCACATGGTCATGGGACGTGCACTCGTGACTCGTCAATTCCTACTTGAAAGTGTTCACTCAAGTCACAACGTCGATCATAATCTATAAGAGGTTATAGTTGGTGCAAGCACCTTAATCTCAATGTCCACTCGAACATTGTATGCACCTGTGTAATTTCTGAATTAAAATGCTTGGCTTCATTTGGACCAAAAAAACAGAAAAGAAAAAAGATTCTTGGCTCGATAGAGCATTTCCACCTGTTAGGTCAAGGGGAAAGGCAAGAAGGCTGGAAAGCCTGGAATTACTTCTAAATTGCCAAATTGGTACTAAAAAAGGACCTAAAGAGAGGTTAACCGAAAATGATTAAACTAGTTACGGAGAAAAATTGTTTACCAAATTTGTTCTCTAAACTTTTGGTTGCTTCTACTCACGTCACGAAGGCAAGAACAAGAATTTACTTTTTTTTTTCTTTTCTTTAATTATCATTACAAGGGAGTGTATCTAGTGAAGACTTTATAATAAGAACTTCATAAGGACTTTCAAATCAACTACGGTTGGATGACTACTATCTTTAAAACACTTAATCCAACTGTTGATTTGAAAGTTTTCACGAAATCATTATTATAAGGTCTCACTAATAACTCTCCCTCGGAGCTTATATTCCGTTATAGATGCATGACAAATATCACTAAATCAATAGCTAGCTGCCTAGCTAGTTGTCACTAGTTCAATCATAGTTGATTAAACAATTGATGTGGTATATGACAGTATTAACCGTTAGAATAAAATGAATTTGGAATAGCCAGATTCTTGAACAAATGAAACATTGCTGCATAATGGGAACATATCTAAATGCATGAGAAATTGTCAATTGAAATATTTTACTTGATAATAAGGTCATGGTTGTTGAGCAATTCATACAGGGAATTGACCATAAATCATAGCTATAATCATAGCACAGTTAAACAAACTTTTGACCATCGTAATTATATGCCTCGGCCAGTGCCTCGCAAATAAATTAGTATATTCAAGAAGAAAATTATAAGAAATCAGTAGTTTTCATAGAATAAAAAGATCAGTTACAATGACAAATGTATTTTTTAGTACCTACAATTTTTTTTGGCTATATTTGTGAATGTGTTAGGTAGCCATTATATTGTTTGGTTAAAAAAAAAAGGATCTGGAGAAAAGTGAGACTCTTACATCAATCATAGACTTACAATCTGTTGTGTTAATGTTGGCAGATGTGAACTGCTGAAGATAAATTGAAAGTTGGCAACATGCAATAGGTGCAAAGAAGAACTATGATTGCCAATGAGAGTTGGTTCTGTTGGCATGGATGGATTTGTGTTGGAGCCTCCATCCAAGTTTGATTCCCTCTTGCAACTATCTCTCTTTGGTGGGTAATTTAGAAAATGTCCTTGGGCCTTCGAGCCACTGGGTAAGTGTGTGTTATCCTTGAAGAATGCCTCTGGGCCTCCATGAAGGATGCCACCTTTTAATAAACTTGGTGAAATCCCCCCTCCCCGTCGTAAATTCAAAGCTTTTGGGTCTAGGTCGCAGGATTTGCCCCGACCCTGGTGGTGTAAGGAAGGCACCTTCTTACCTAAACTTTTTGTCACAAAAAAAAAACTATGATTAGCATTTTCCAGTAAAGAGTACTACATTTGTACTTTGTAAACGTCTTCAGAGTATTGTAATTTGATTTACTAATCAATAAGATCCCCTCACCGAGTATTTTTTTTCTTCTGGTTTTGATGCACATGTGGGGAAATGTCATACAGAAAGCGAGTTACCTTATGTGTGGACGAAGTGAAATTTTAGCAACCTTCTCCGATTACCATTTTTCTCTAACCGGCCTTCTCCAATTTCAAGCTTATCTTGGATGGAAATTTTATAATCTCTCATTCATTATATGGCTAAATCCCTAAAGATCATATCTAGAAAAAAGAGACAAAAAGGAAAGAAAGTAATATAGACAATTGTTTAATCACACACATATATATAGACATTTTCCACTGTGAAAATCATGTTTTAAAATTTGCAGATTTGATTTGATGTAACATTTTACATTGGAACTCCAAAAATTTTTAAACTGCGAATTTTGCACTTGAGAAAGGCTCTATATATATGATTAAATAAATGAATGGTTCGACAAAAAATATATTCTTACTAAAACTATTTGTCTCTTTGACCAAACTTGGGTGACAAGTAATAGGTTCATCTACAATACATTAATAGACTACCTCAGTAGTCAGTACAGAAGTAGACTAGCTCAATATAGAGCTAGACAAGCTCGAACTAGTCTACCTCTGTATCGAATTAGTTTACCTTTGTATTGAGATAATCTACTTAATGTATTTCGTTCTGTATCAAACTAGTCTACCTCTGTATCGAACTATTTTACCTTTGTATTGAGATAATCTACTTAATATATTGGTATTTTAATATAATGTAGAACTTTTGGACAAGTGATTTCCAAGTTCTGAACTGTTTGGATTATAAATGTATCTTACAAGATGAGCTAAATATATGGAAAATTTGCTAGCAATATAAATGGCCTCAGGTGAGAGAAGGCCTCATGTTGAACCTGTCGCCGACTCGCCGCCGTTGTCCGTATACCTCACCAAAAAAACCTTGAACATACCATCATCACCACCATCTCCCTTCGTCTGAGTGTAATTTTTATTGGGTGAAAGGGGTTTTCCATTCTTGAATCTTGATTCTCCTCTCCAAAATTGAGTGTGTCGACTTACCAAAATTGTCCCGACTGAAACCGGATTGATTGGTATCGGATTGGTTCGGTCTGAAAGTTGAAAAATGGCATTACCGTCCCGTCCCGTCCCGAATGAAAGTTTCGGTACCGGTATCGGTATGGGTACATTACCGGACCGTCTCGAACCGATCCCACCCCTACCCACACTCATATCATAATTTTTAAGGACTTCTCGAGTTGACAGAATGAAAAAATATCGATTTATTTATTTTTTACGATTTTTCAAATTCGGACAATTAGAAAATCCATAAAAAATAAACGATTCAAGATTTTTTAGCAACGTCAGTTTGAAAACCTTTAAAAAATCATGTCTTACCAATGGTGAAGTTTTGGCATGGGTAAAGTTAAAGAAAAAAGGGGGTTAACAAGGTTTGGCATGCAAGGGCATGTCGTTGCACCTCCAAAGTTAAACCTTGCCAACATTTTTTTCCCTTCAACTTTGTCTGTGACAAACTTTCACCAATGTTAACAAATAATTTTTAAAGCTTTTGTCACTGACTGTTCTCGAAAATCTCAAGTTGTTTGTGAGTTATGATTTTTTAAAGTTTGAAAACTTAAAAAATCATAACTAAAAAACAATTCAGGATTTTGGAGCAAAGACAGTTGGCATGCCTTTTAAAAATCATGTGTTACGACCAATGGTGAAGTTTTGATACAAGTAAAGTTGAAAAGAAAAATGCAGTTCACAAGGCGGCATTCTATGATGCCCCCGACACTTCCAACGATGTTCATGCTAGCGAGTGTTATACTGATTTGCACTTATTTGTAGCGCAATTTATATTACTAATCACAAGAGTTAAGCTTATCCGAAGATATTTTGTTGTTATTAATGAGTGTTTTCATGATTTCAGGTCACTTATATGACTTGAGATAATTTGGCACAAAATGTGCATTTTTGATGACTTTTGGGCACACTTTCGAGAAGAGGATACAAAGTGAACCGTGGCTTCTCGATGCTAAGGAATGCATGAATCAACTTTCGGAAGATGGTGCTCTTGAAGACCTTGAAGAATCGGTAGAAGGAAGAAAAATGATGAAATTACCTTTCCGGCGATTTTTCTGATAAACCACCACCACGAGAGGCGGCAGTACCGCCGTACCACCACTTGAGCATCACCACAGGAGGAGGAGATCCCCTTGACTAGCTGCACACATGTGCACCACAGATCACTTGCCCACTAATCCCTTACACCCCTCCACTAATCTTACTTCACTTAGCCTTGTCTCTTTTCCACCTCACTTTCCCACTCTTTGGGTTTCTTTTCCTTTGTTTTTATCTTGCCCCATCACTCTATAGATCAGGGGGATTTAATATTATTTCTGGATCACCCCTAGGTTAGGCAAGAGGCAGAGGAAGAGGAGGACGACCATTCACCCATACACAAAAGAAAACAGTCCAAAAAAACTCTCTCAGAAAAATTCCTGAACCGAGCCCAGAATATCGGACACCCTTCAATCCGTCCGGACACCTTGTGCGAGTTCAATTGCTGTTTGGATAGTTTTCTCCATCTTCCATCACACATCTCACTTTCATCCCTTCACGAAATATCTTCCACACATCTCATACACCACAACCATATACTTTCCACCACCATTCCATAGACCTATCTTCACCATAAGTTTTCAGCCATCAAGAGGAGCAAGGAATTAGATGCTAGAAACTTGCTAGAGTTGGAAGGAGAAGAGAAGAACGAAAGGAGGCCTGTACATTTCTTTGGAGTCACCAAGGAGCTGTTGGCTACTACCCTTGAGCAATTCTCAACATTTTCTCCCTTTAGTTTTATGTTTATGCTTTCATCTTTGAGATTAATGATGTATTTGACAATGAGTAGTGAGTAGTCTTCTTGTTGGGGGCTAGGGTTATGAGCCCTAGCCCATGATGATGTATTGATTTGCTGTGATGTTTATGAACCTTGATTGTGATATGAACATGTTCATTGCTTGATTTAATTATGTTGGATGCATGTTTGGATATCTAATCAATTGAAGAACATGTGTTAAACTTATATTGGTTGAATTTGTGAGCTTGATTACCTCTCTAAATTCTAGACTATTGGCAATGCATGTGATGAGTTAGGCTTAGGCTTAACTTGTTTGAAATTTCAATTTCTAGATCCTATGCCTCTTTTGATGAACTTAAGGACTATAAAAATCTTAAGCAAATTGATTGAGAGCCCCTCAAGAATCGAATAGACATGAGGGATAAATTGTGAAACTAAATCTTAAGTACTCTTTCTTGTGCTAAGGTTTGAAGGATCTTGGTTTGTTAATCAATCTTATGTTCATAACAAAGTGGTTTATCATACATCGGAGTGGGTTAGGCTAAACCCGAAACCCCAACAACCTCATCCATTTGACCACAAACACACTACAATTATATTGAGTTTGTAAGCTCATACACTTGTCCTAGCTAGTCACATTTTCTCACTTTAGTTACTGTTTTGGTACAAGTTACATTCTCATGAACACAATATAGAAACACTACACCATGTTGCACATAATCCACTTCACTAGTACACAGTCAATCTCTTACCTCACCACTTTAGTGTCAAGCATCTCGGTTACATTGTTTGCCAAATAGGGATCTTGGGCCTTCCAATCCCTTGGGTACGACATCCCTCGGTCTCAAATATACCATCTACTACACTTTGACGACGATACGCAAACTCACATTTCACCCAAACTTATTGTTGCGTCATATACCTATGTGCATGCTAAAGATGCCCACGATGCCCGTGTTATTTTTCAAAGTCAAACAACTAGAAAATTCATAAAATAGTATACGATTCGAGATTTTCGAGTTCTGTCAATTGGAATACCTTTAAAAATAATTGTTTTTAGCAATTATGAAATTTTGAGAAATTTTTTTTTTTTTGCCGAAATCATGGTTTTTCAGTAAAAACCGTAGGTATATATAACACATGATTTTTGGGCAAAAAACGCATGTTCTTATTTTTGCATCAAAATCTTCCTACTCTCAAATCATGATTTTTAAGGACTTCTCGAGTTGATAGAACACAAAAATATCGACTCGTTTATTTTCTACGATCATCCAAACTCGGGAAAACTAGAAAATTCATAAAAATAAAATAAATAAATATTTCAAGTTTTTTTAAACAAAATTAGTTGGAACACCTTTTAAAAATCATGTCTTATCAATACTGAAGTCTTGGCATGGACAAAGTTAAAGAAAAAAGAAGGTGGCAAGGTTTGGCATGCCAAGACACCTCCAAACATGTCAAAACATGCCAACTTCATTAGCCCTTCAACTTTATCCATGACTTCACCCATGTTAAAAAATAATTTTTAAAACTTTTTCAGAAGACTTTGCTAAAAAATGTCGAGTCGTTTGCGAGTTATGATTTTTCAAAGTCGGAAAACTTAAAAAATTATAACTCAAAAATGTGGCGGGTTTTTCGAGCAAAGTCAGTTAGCACACCTTTTGAAAATTATGTTTTACCGATGGTAAAGGTTTGACACTGGAAAAGCTGAGGGAAAAAGTGCAATTCGCAAGTAGACATCCTAAGGTGCACCAGACACTTCCAATAATGACCATGCTAGAGAGGATAACTAACTATGCATGCCATGCTAGAGAGAGTAACTAATGTCTATGCCCATGCTAAAAATGTCTACGAGGTTCATGCGATATTTCAAAGTTAGAATAGTAGAAAATTCATAAAAAATCAACGACTCGAGATTTTGGAGTTTTGTCATTAGTAACATCTTTTAAAAAAACATGTTTTACTAATGGTAAAGTTTTGAAAAAAAAATTATTTTCTTTTCCGAAACCATGTTTTTTCTATAAAAAAAACGTAGGTTATAACACACAATTTTTGGTCAAAATTTCAGGTTTATATTTTGGCACCAAAAATTTTTCACACTCAAATTATGATTTTTAAGATTTTCTCGAGTTAACAGAACATAAAAATATCGACTCGTTTATTTTTTACGATTTTTCAAAGTCAGACAATTAGAAAATTTATAACAAAAAAATAAACGATTCGAGATTTTTGAACACCTTTTAAAAATTATGTCTTGCTAATGGTGAATTTTTAGCTGGAGTAAAGTTAAACAAAAAAAGTTGTTGAGAAGATTTGGCATGCAAGGGGTATGTCGTAACTCGTCCAAACGTGTCTAACTTTGCCCAAGTAAGATATCTCATAGTGGGCTGCTGAGTTAGATTCAAAAAGCCCAAGTAAGCCCAATAACTCCTCCCAGGAAATTGAAAATCACACGGAGACCTATGTCGTATTGTTCTCATCCACTCCAACACTTCACTTGTGGTCTTGTGGATAAGCTCTCGAAACCATTTCTCCCCATTTCCAAGCATCAAGACAAAAACCCTTCCAATAGTAGCAAACCTCAACCCCAAAAGCTCAAGTAGCCAACCACACATACATACACCACCATTTTTGGGCACCAACTATGATTCTTATACATAACCCATCTGACCCATCATCCTAAAATTCTACTTCCTGTAAATCAAAGGCCATTGTAGCATTCTTGTTCTTTCTTGCAGAGAGAGCAATAGGAATATAGGATGTCTGTTCTTGCAGCAAATTCTCACATTCTGTGTAGAGAAGTTCATCACAGAGAGCATCAACAACAGTTTTGGACCGGTGGGGGCAATTTGCTTTTGCCAAAATCTTCTGGGTTTGGGTTTTTTCATAGAAACAGAGATAGCAAGAAGATATTGAGAAGAGACTTGAAAGTAGAAGCCTTTTGGCCAGAGTCAAGACCTACTTTTGTAGAGATGGAACCAATCAACGACTCTGATCAGCTCGATCATATATTAAGCTATGCACAACAGCTCTCCCAACCCATTGTCATTGATTGGTCTCTCTCTCTCTCTCTCTCTCTCTCTCTCTCTCTCTCTCTCTCTCTCTCACACACACACACACACACACACACACACACACACACACACTCTGTCATTCTAGTTTTCTATTATCTGAAATTTAATGGGAGTCTTATCCTCGTTCTTGTTTTAATAGGATGGCATCTTGGTGCCGCAAATGCATCTATTTGAAGCCTAAATTGGAGAAACTGGCAGCTGAATATGATACCAAGTAATCCTCTCTATTCAAATTGTCACATTGGTTATCCTTGTCATAAATTTAGCAATATTAAATTGCAAATAAGAGACTCTTTACATGTTGTGAACTTGTGATCACTGACCAAAAAGAAAATTACATATAGTGATCAATTAAGTACTAACAACTGCAACTCATTGTGCACAAAACAGGATCAAATTCTATTATGTAGATGTCAACAAGGTGCCTCAAACTCTAGTGAAACGCGGAAACATCTCTGTATGCCTGGAATTTCACGCCCTGCATTAGTTAAATTTTATTTGATTAGTAAGTTCTGTCTTCAATCAATACACATTTTTACTGATAATTTTCTTCTGTTTTTGTGTTGTCAGAAAATGCCAACAATTCAGGTGAGAATGGCAGATTTCCCTTTGTGCGGCACAATTAAGCTTTGTTAATCCACCAGGAAAATTTTCATTTTGAAAATAGATTATTGTTAAAAAAAAATTGCAGGTATGGAAAGATGGGGAGTTCAAGGAAGAAGTGATTGGAGGACATAAAGCATGGCTAGTGATTGATGAAGTGAGAGAAATGATCCAAAAATTTGTATAATGTAATCTGTTTTTCATTTTTGGGTCATTCCTCTGTTGTTGTAATCTTTTTGCATGATAATATATAGTGAAAGAACAATCTGTACAGTCAAATTTCTTCTATTCTAAGACTCGTGAATGGAGAGTCAGTTGTAACATTCCCAGTACCTAATAATATCAATCCATATGTTTATTTTGCTTTCAATGGAATGTTGTATTGGGCAAATTTCTATACAAGCAGTCTTGTTGGGTTGGATCCCTTCAGGATTAACAGCAGTTTATGTAATAATAATGGTGGCAAATGACCAGTTTCAGCTGTAGGTCACAGTTTTGTTGATCACGTTAGTTTGTGCGGGGGATGTATACGGATTTGCTACTTTGACTGGATCGACGTTACCGCATCTGTTTGGTAGTACTCGAACGAAGAACAAGATCATGATCAGATACATCAAGCTTGCAACAATAAGTTTTGTTGGAAACACAAGGGGCTGTATTCACTAAACCAAAGTAGACACAGTATATTTGGTGTACCTTCAGCGAGGTCTTATTGTTATGTGCTAATGCATGGTGGGAGGGAGATCCTCACTCTTCTCTTAAGCTTTTGCACCTTTGCCTCAATATGGATACAATATAATTAAGTTTGCCGAGGATGTACTAGCCTTCTGACCCTTTTTGCACCTTGCACTTGGCTTGGCCAAACTACATATTAATCTAGGTTTCGCTCTCAAATTGTGTGTTAATGTTTACGGGGAAGCATAAGCATGGTTTGTTACTGACTTGCTGGTTTCGAATACTTTCTGATTTTCCAGTTTAAATACCTCCAACGAGGAATAAAATAGCCCAATTCTAAAGCCAAAGAATGATATGTCAATGAAAACAAATAGAAACATATATGTGCGGGATAAAAAGATATACCAACCTCCCAAGTAAAGAACCGTTACAAATTAGGAAGAAACTAACAAGTTCAGAGAGGAAGCAATATAAAATAAACCAAATTTGATATCCGAGTACTCGGTTTGATAACATGTTACTAATTTTTCTTCTGCTTCTGGTAAATCAAAAGGTAATCTCTCTCATTCTGCTAGGGAAAGAGATGAGAAAAGTAATAAACCAAGAAGGAATGAGATGTAGAACCAGCTCGAGAACAGCTTTCATCAAAACTTCGTTTGTTTTACATTAATTGAATTACTTAGCATCACTGCATCAACATAAAAATAGCTTCATTCACCAACATATTTTGTTGTCTGCGTAACTCATGCAATTCTTTCCTGTCCAGTCCTCCACCATAAGCATTGATATTTGAGACATGGATTCTCAAGATTTTACCTTTGGTAATCCAATATCGCTTATTCTAATATTCTATGTTTACTTTAATTCTAAGAAATCCAACTGTTGGTAAAAACAGTGAAATCTGAAATCATAAGCTGATCCTTACTACAATGTGACAGCACAAAGGCGTCAGAATTATTCATCGGGCAGAATACACAGTGCCATTAGGAAGCACCTCCACCTTCTCAAATCTGGTTAGAGATGCTTTGAGAACAGCTCCACTAGGAGACACTGAGCATTCTGCCACAGAACCTTTGCAAGCCCCCAAAACATCCCTGTCAATCCTTGAACTCATTACTAGGTCACCTTGAACTCACCTATTGTCCATGACTTCATTGCATTCTCAAAAACCTTTTCAATACCAACTTCTCTCTCTCAAAACCTTAGATACAAGTAGAACCTGCTTATATACACTTCTGTATTCCCTCATTTGGAGTCTAGCAATACAATATCGAACAGGTTTACAAAATACTGAAGATTAACATGCTAGATACTTTTTGCATCAAACACCGAACACCTATCCTTGTAATCTCGCCAAATTAAATTATACCTAATTCCATGCATTATATCTTCACCTACATTCAAGACACTTAAGTATCCTTCTCAAACACACCAACAGTGTCCTAGAAATAAGGGAGAACATATGCAAAATTCCTCTAGTAAATGGCCAACCCCGCATATCTTTAAATTACTTGGCAAGATCCTAAAATCCTGGATGTACTATTAAACCTAAATTGGGGTTATCCGCTAAGAATTACGGTAGAACAGTTCCATCAACCTTAAACAGAACTTATAAACACAACCGCCGTCACATTACTACCACTACAAGGTTCTTCAACCTTTCATGCCAATGTTCTGAGCTGATGTTCATTATTCACACTCAATTGCCCACATTCAACATTTCAATGTGTGAACTTGCTAGCACCACAATGTATTCATTCCTCGAATAAACAGTTGAGAGGTCAAAACAATATATCGTTCATCTATGCCAATGATATAATTTACAGGTATATAAGCATATACCCCAATGCATTAACACCTAAACATAGCAAAAGGTTGATAAGCATACACCAAACCTAATAATGTATGCATCTAGCAGTGCTGAAAGCAACATTTAAACAACAATCCAGCAAAATTGACCAGCTCAACTGCCCACGTTCAACATTTATTCTGTGAACTTGCTTCCCATATAATTCATTCCTCCAATAAACAGTCAAGAGGTCAGGCCAACATATCGTTTATATATGCTAATAATATAAGTAATAAATAACGAGCATACTCAATGTAGCAACACCTAAGCAGTTTTGATATTAAAAAAGAATAGGAGGCAAACCATACTAAAAATGATCGGATGACACAAATCCTTTCTCATTCTTATAAAAACAAAGAATGAGTTTTAGTTATTGAACATGTGAGAGGAATGACAATTCATTTAAATGACAATCCAGCAACATTGACCAACTTAACCATGACAGCACATACATTAGACTTGGTAAATCTAATCTCAACATTGAATTCATGCTTCGAAAATGATCAAATTCTACACTTTCAGGGAAACTACTGAAAAATCTTAAATTCCAAAACCAAAAACTGCCCTTATCCTCTGGAAAATAAGATCCCGCCATCCTCTCTCAGTATTCTCTACCACAGTAGCATTTCCATATCTGCATAAAAAACACACAACAGATAATGCTGTAAGCTTCTCAACCAAAACAATCACAATCACAGAGTACAATTGATCAAGCTAGAATACCGAAAACCATTAATCTAAAGCTGGGAACCAACCTGTCTTCCTCAGGAACATCCACATGGTTTAGCTTGACAACAGTAAGCCCAGGTTCAGGCTCCTCCATTGTAAGTCTCACCTGCAAAACCAAGCAAATCATACTCAATCCACAACTCACAAAACCAACCAAAAACACATCCAAAACAATTCAAAAACCAAATAATCTCACCGTTGACCAAATCCCATCAGGCCAGTTCCCAAATCTCCAATTCTGCACAATCAACTTGCCATTCTGCAACTCCAAATTCTTACCCGTTACCGAACCATCAAAAATACTGAACTCTCCTCCGACCTCCTTGCTTATCTTAGCATTGCTCTGAGTAAAACCCTTCCATCTATTCTCATCCATCAGAATCTCATACAAATTACTCGCCCGGCAGCTAAACTTCTCAGTCAAAGTAATTGTCTTAAACCCTTTCTTGCTCTCCTTCTTTTTCACCTCCTTCTTCTCCACCACAACCTCCTTCTTCGCCGCCACCGCCGCCGCAGCCCCGGAACTGGTCGAATTGGTCTTCGGAGCAATCTTCTTGGCCTCCACTTCGTCCTTGGCAGGTCCACCTTGAGCCATAGACTGCACATACACCCGAACTTTCTCCAAAATCACAGGCTTCCCTTTAGCCACCATGGCCTCCTTAATCCTCCTCCCAATGGGCCCGTCATCCTTGACCGAAATCTTAACTTCCGGGTCCTCGTCGGCGTTTTCGTCCGCGATGTAGGGAATCTCGACGGCCCCGTCGACCTTGAGCAGCGATTTCCCATCGGAATCCTTGGCTTCGCCTTCCCAGGAGAGATTGACGCTGATTTCGTATCCGGGTATGATCTTTCCCTTGCGAATGTTGACATAGGCGTCGCCTTCGACCTTTTCGACCGTCTTGGTCTTGACGAAGAGGTCGCCTTCGCCGTCGAGGATGGTCAGGTTCGAGAGGAGCTTGGTTAGGAGGTCACGTGACCAACCAAGGCAATCGGTCTCGGCCCAGTGCCAGTTGTGGACGTTGGCTCCGTCTGCTCTGTCTTCCACGATCCAACGCTTGTCGCCCTCGCCGTACTTGGCCATTCAGAGAGAGAGAGAGAGTTGGGGATAGAGAGCTTTCAGAAATTGACTGGGATGTGAGATTTGGGGGAAGACAGAAATAGGAGTGAGGAAATCTGGAAAATTCTTCAGAGAGTGGAAGGGTCTAGAATTAGGGAGGGAGGCTGAGGCTCAATAAAGTTGAGGAAATTTCTTTCTTAGGTTTCCATTGGATTAGAAGGGTCTGGAACACAGGCACCATCTAACTGGTTGAGTTGGACTGACCAAAAAAAAAATTGCTTTGACCATCTAAAACCCTAGTCAATTTTTAGTTTCATTAAAATAATTTTTTTTTGAAAATGTTTTGTAGGAAACGAATCATAAATTATTCAGTTTTTTAGGAATTCTGTTAAATAGAAATTTATAGGGGATAATCTTTATTCTACTACAAATTTTATTGGAATCTGTTAAAGTTATTATTATCATATCGAAAGTCTTTACCACAACAAAATTGATGTTGTAACAAGTACAAGTAGTCTCGTCCAAGTACTCAATTGATTACGTATTCAATTTTCCTTGAATTTAGATCAGAGGGCGGAGAATAATGAGACAATTTGAATAAATTTATTTAACTCATTATTCTCCATCTTTAAATTTAGAGAAAATGATCACTTTGGTCACTGAACTTTGCCAGATTTGACACTTTAGTCACTGAACTTTCGAAAATATCACTTTAGTCACTGAACTATTACACCGTCTATCACTTTAGTACCTCCGTTAGTTTTTTCCGTTAAAACAACCTCTCTCCATTAAATTCAGGGGTATTTTAGGGATGTAAGACCAAAAAAATATTTTTCTGACTCACTTTCTATCATTTTTCCGGTATCCAACTTGGGAACCTTTTAAAATATATTTCTGCTCATTTTATCATATATACTTCTTCATAACAATTGTTCTATATTCTGTCTATTATTCCGTAATCAAATTTCATGATCATCCAACGGTTTAAACATTCCAAATCTAAGAATTTATTTAGTATACTCACAAGAAAACCTCTATGTTGTTCACAACTTCAAGTGATCATATCTCACTCATTTCTTAACTAAATTTTGTAATCTTTATATCAAAACGAAGATTAGAACCTGAAATTTTAATCTGGAGAATTTCATAATTATTGGTTAGATTTACATTATATAACAATTTAAGTAAAACTTTGCCTATTAGTGTTAGCCCAGAAATAATGGCCCAAGTTTTCCTTAAATTGTTACATAATGTAAATCTAACCAATAATTATGATATTCTCCAGATTAAAAGTTTAGGTTCTAAGATTCATTTTTATATAAAGATTACAAAATTTGGTTAAGAAATGAGTGAGATATGATCACTTGAAATTGTGAACAACATAGAGGTTTTCCTGCGAGTATACTAGATAAATGCTTAGATTTGGAATGTTTAAACCGCTGGATGATCATGAAATTTTAATACCGAATAATAGACATAATATAGAACAACCTTTATGAAGAAGTATATATGATAAAATGAGCATAAATATATTTTAAAAGGTTCCCAAGTTGGCTACCGGAAAAATGATGGAAAGTGAGTCAGAAAAATAATTTTTTGGTCTTACATCCCTAAAATACCCCTGAATTTAACGGAGAGAGGTTGTTTTAACGGAAAAAACTAACGGAGGTACTAAAGTGATAGACGGTGTAATAGTTCAATGACTAAAGTGATATTTTCGAAAGTTCAATGACTAAAGTGTCAAATCTGGCAAAGTTCAGTGACCAAAGTGACCATTCTCCCTTAAATTTATATCCAAAAACAGTTTAGCAAAACTGAGTACAAAATCAATGAGTATTTGAACATAACTCTAAGTACAAGTATCAAAATTAATGTATATTTATCCAATTTTTAACCATAACAAGAATACATCAACATATCAAATACCAAAACAACACTCCACCACAACCTTGAGCCATATTCAGACAAGTATGGTCGGGAACTCAATGCCGCCAAGATTTTGACATCCCTACTAACCTACTTGTTGCATTTCTTTCAGAATAAAAGAAAAAGAATTATTAATCTGACGAAGATATATTCTTTACAATAACTTTCCCTTATTCACTCTTCCATACCCTAAAAGGGACATGGATCCTCTACTTGGATTTTAATCCTATCCATTGATTACAAATCCAAGTTTAGGAAAGCAAAAGGAAAATGGATTCATACACCTTTTGGACGTGGGATTCTTCCCCAAAAGAATCACTAATAGAGCTATCCACAGTAACTTATAGAACTTCTGACCAAAAAAATTAAAACAATAGCCTATATAACTTGGGAGAGATTCTTACATATGGACTGCTGTGCAGGGCATCCTTCACAATGTACCCACAATGATTGCTTCATCAGAAACTAAATGACTTGACGCCCCCAAGTTCAAAGTTCAACCTTAATCGATCAATTCTGCATCTAACTAATTCATGACTGAACTTACATAATATCTTTCAACTTCACATTCTGAAAGTGAGTACAATGTGTTCCAAATGATACATGATAAAGTAGTACATACATGTGAAAGGAAAAGGGTTAGAACAAACACAAGTATATATATCTAAGTTAATATAATTACATGAAACCTTTTCTTCTTTTTTGGTTACATGGAGGCCAAAACAGACCCAAAAACAGAGAAAAACAAAAGGAAGCAACTAGCCAATTGGCCCAGTTGGCCCTGATCGAGATCTTCTTACTCTAGAGACTCCACCAAGATCATCCGGGAAAGCACAAGCAGCATGAATGGGAGGAGAATCAAAGTCCATGAAACCTTTTTCTCCCTACAAAAGTACCTTTACGGAATCCCTGCTGCCGATAATTTAAGATCATGGTGACCTGAGAGTGTTTTTGGGAGCACTTATCCAAGGAGTACCTGCAATTGCAAATCTCCACAACGCATTGACATGCTCAGGTAAAGCATAGTTAATGCCTACACGTGGACCAATCAACATCTTTTCAGGCTGGGGACCATCTAGGATTTCCAGACCACCTGGCCAGACAGATTCATCTATTTCAGAATTATATAAGTTTGTTTCAATTTAAAGATGAACAGGCATGATTACTTAGCACTTATCATACCGGGAGAGTAAAGAGGGTGGTTAGACCATTCTGTAGAAAGTCCCAGTGCTTGACCGATCTGAATATATAAATCGTGACTTTAGCAACTCAAAAACAGCCAACACAAAGAAAAGTACATGGAAATGAAAAAATAATAATTCAAACGCTTGATCTATTTTTCGAAGAAGACATCTGCAAACATTTCAGTCAATTATGTTGAGAATATAATTATTCTCATCAGTATGTGTTGATACAACAGTAATGCAGACACAACTTATTCTGAAGGGGAAAAGAAGTTAAGAATGATTTGTGTGTCAGGCAGACTGTTCAAACATAGGTTTCTACTTCGATATAATCAACGCACTGCATTAAAACATCCCAAAGAAAAAAGTACAGTCAACCATAAGCATTAAAAGAGAAACAGTATTATCCAACAACAAAAAAAACTGTACCAACAGAAGAATGCTTGAGAAATGTAAAGAGAGATGCTGACCTTTCCAGGTCCAGTAAGGAGAACAGGCTTATTAGTCTTCTGACATCGACGCTTCTGTATGGTCTCCAATCCTAAAGATATTGTCATGATGCATGTGATCAATAACTCTGTTTTAGATAGTTAATGTGGAGAGAAGCAAGGAGAAGTTGAGAGACTCAAGAGTTTTGTTCTTTCTAGGCCCGTTTTTTCCTTTTGGCTGCAAATCAAGAATGGTCCCTGTGGTAGGGAGTCATTCTCAATCCCTGTGAACTTTTTGGTGAATCCTGGCAACGAGTAATCAGCTAGATCTCAGGACAAGATATCAAGCTACCCTAGCTTTGGATGATAGTAATGACCTCTAGCCTTCCAAAAGCAAACCAAAAAAAATATATCCTCGATAATGCTATCAGCAAAGAAGTTTAAAGACATCTGCATACGAGTGCTTCTATACCACTCTCAAACGCTAAACTCACTCACCTGCTTTCCCTAATCCAGTTAATCATTTCTTAACTATTGCTAAGAGCCTTAGACCATCCCCGATACTTCCAAAATAGTCCTGACCGTAAACCCTTCTTTTAAAAAATATCTACATCTTGGACAAGGAAAAATAATTCAAAATAGAAGTGTCCAAATGATTGTAAGAATGGTTGGTGGGTAAGTGCTGTTGTGTGTATGTAACATATAGATTTTTCATCCTTCCTTGGTGTGAGCATGATAGGACAAGGACCTTTGCTTGCCATTCACACAAAATTCTAGAAGCTTAAAAATACTAGCTAGCAATTGGAAGGCAAATAGTGTAACTCTAGTTATAGATCGTAAGGATAATGACAATCTCTGCAGAAAATTACCACTAATTGGAGCGCAAGCACGTATTAGGACAGCAGCCCCGACTCCCTCCTTGTCAGCAACAACATTCAGCATTGAATGAAGACCATAGCAAAGATACACATATGCATGCCCTCCTGGTCCAAACTGTGTCCAAAAACCAATTCATTTACCAATATATCAATGAGTTCAGAAATGCTGGTCAGTCTAAAATTTCAGATGATAGACTTAAATAGGAAAACAACTAAGGGCAGTATCTCACAACAGGGGCTGTTCTTGGCGTTATACCAAATCGACCGTGACAAGCCGAATCATTTGGTCTATAAGCTTCTACCTGAAAAATGAAGAGACACAAAACCGGTAAATATTATGTTTTGCATTCCGATCATGTTTTTTGGTATTAAAAAAAAAACGAGTGAAATTACCTCAGTAATCTGAAGAACAACGTCGTCTCTCCTGAGGAACTTGCCGAGCAAACGCGGGGCGAGGTCTAAGGCGTCAATTTGGAAGAATGTGTATGGCAAGATGGTCATTTGATCGGGAGGAATCTCTAGGATTGGGATTGAGTCGGCTTTGGGTTGGGGTTGAGATTGGGGGTTCATGCGTTTGACCACCGCAGTAGTCAACGATTGGGAATGTTGACTCGGCCAAGTTTCGTCGTCGTCGTCGTCCGTGAGTCGGTTTGAGAGTATTGACCGCTTGGGCTTAGCGGCGACTGGTTTGAATCCCCGAGCTCTCTTCATTTCCTGGGTTTTTCTTTTCGCATAGAGTGATGTGTTTTTGGCGGGTATTTGTTTATGGAGTGTTTCTTCTTTTTCTTTTATTTCATTTTTATTCCCTGCTAAAGAAATGATAAACCACTGATTAGCCAAAAAACTGATAAACCACTACTCTAGTGTAGAAGTGAAAAATTAGGTTACGATTTGGTGGTTCAATTCCCTACAAAAATGGCTAAAAAATTAAAAGAATTGAAAATAATGCATTCACTAATTAGATTTTTGAAGTTTTTTTTACTGATAAAACGATAACTTTATTATATATTTAGGGTGAAAATTTGAGTTAAAATTAAGCATGATAAAATGATAATTTCATTATATCTTCATGGTAAGAAATTGTGTTAGAATGAAGCTAGAACAGTAGCTCGATCTCCTCTAATGTAGCAAAAAAATATCTCCAAGAAAACTTAATCAGATCCCCTTTTCAAAGAAAAGAAGAAAAAAAACAACAAAAAACGAATCACAATCTTGTAAAACATACAAATATCACTAGGTTAGACATTCACACTCATCGGATTTGTGAGTAAGAACAATTAAATGGTTGATGTGAAAAACAGTGGCTTGGCTTGGGTAAAATATTGCATTAAGAAAGCTTAATCCGATAAAGTTCCAGAAATATACACTCCTAACTCCTATACAAATATCATCTAGGTTAGATCAAAATCATGAAAAATATGAGTGGAAGAACGTAAACCATTCTAGCTTCTCAGTAAAGTGTCCATGTAATCCGAGTCTTTTCCTATCATGTAAATCTTAATCACCCCAAGCGCATCGGATTCAAGAATAATTAAAGAAATTCTTCTTCTCATGCCAACCTCAGCCAGCAGGAAATTGCCAAGATTTAGACAAGTTCTGAAGGGAAGATACAATCCAAAGGAATGGCCTTCACCACCTTAACTTCTTCCGAGTCATCAAAAATGGCAACACCAGCTTCCTCTGCTCCATTAAGGGGCAAATACGCACCATCAACATCAATCTTCATAAAACCATTAGGAGGGAGGAATATGCTCAACAGCTTGAAAGCCAAATGCCACTGCCCAGACTTCTCTAAAATAGTCACAGGAGACCGAGAAAGTTTACGACACACTAATTGATTTGTTTCATGACAATTCCCCAGTAAGCAATGAAAAGAAGGGAAAAAAAAAATTGGAATTCATCCAAATTCTCTACAGTAGGCAGAAGCACAACAGAACATCAGCAATAACCCATTGCTCCCACCTTTGCATAACAGCTCGTTTGAGGGAGCTTTGTGAACAATGCCTAAGAGCATCAGTAATACCGTAATAGTTTCAGCACCACCATAACATGGAAAGACAATATTAACGGGGATTTTGCAAGAACGAAGAGTAGTCATAGATGCAAAAATCTGATGAATAACACCCCCAAGAAAAATAAAAACAATTTAATCTCCTCTGGCACATTCAGTGACCAGACATAACGCCAAAAGTGGCCCTATCAAAACATGCACATCCATCATGGTAAATTATCAACCACAGAGAAAGGGATATAATCCCAATTCATTTCTTCACACCCCCTCACTTGGGATTATAAGACATTGTACTTGTATCAGATTTATTTCACATTAACAAGTATTCAAAGTCCAAGGTAACGCTTAGAGTTGAGATTAAATTGGTAAAGGTTTTTGAAAATATAAGTCATGAGCTCATAGCTAGCAAACCCCAAATAATGGCAAAACAAAAAAATATACGTAAAAAATAAAAATAAAACAAAGCAAAGCTCAAATATAACAACAAGAGGATAAAATGGAAACTCATTCTACAGGAAAGACTTAGAGTATAACCTTATGACCATCTTCCGGTGATCTTAATAAAGATAAGCACTAAAATGGATAGCAAAGTAAGTTTTCTGGATACATTTGAAAGAACAAAAGCCCCATATAAAACATACAAATACAAATTGTATTCCCCTCTGTAATGCATGTACTCACCTTCAAAAAGTTTCGGAAATCAACCATAAGAACCTTCTAGCATGATAATATAACATGCAGCTAACATCAAGTTTTCCAACAAAGGAAAAAGAGCAAGTACATATGTCTACTCGGGATTACATTTAACATTGCAAGGAAAGCTCTTTAAACATATTGTCTAAATGGTGGACAAGGAACAGCTAAAATAGAGGACCAAATGATGAAATGCTTGAAGAATCAAACATTTAAATAGCACTGATATCAGAGAGAATAAAAAACAGTAAAATAGCAGTAGCAATCATTATCTATCATTCATCTAATTCAGAACTATGATACAGATATACAAACTATGAATGGAAGGATAGCTCGCAAAGCTGAAAGAACTCACCAAAAAAATCCCTAAAATATCAGCTACGATACGTGTACACTATCACATCTCACACCCTGATCTACTGATGCAATATATCTTCAAGTCAAACCATAAACTTCCACACATGCCCATCAAAAACACCATCTGAAAACATTAAGAAAAATATATTAGATGTTAGTCCTGCAAAAAATGTTGAATGGAATAACCAGTAAACATCAAGGAGCCGAAGTTTTCCCACTACCTAACAATCAAGCAATATAAGGTAAATCGGTTGGTCCTGTCAGCCAGCTACAGCATGATTGTTCAACCATATGAGCCGGGAAAACTAATGAACTGAAAATGGTTTGAACGTGCCATGAATTGCAGATACATTTGCTTCAACATGTACATCTTTCTACGTACTAGGACGCAACTGGCTATAAAATTCAGTGAAGTCAAGCCGAAACAGGAGGAACTTTAAATCAACATGTTGCTGCATGGGCAACTTAGAAATAAAATCCTCAAGCAATGACGAATACTCTTTTGCTACTGCATCTAGATCCTGTCCCATATTCCGAAGAAATTCACCAGCACGTTGTGTGAGGGCCTTCCTGCCATCACTAATCCAGGACCCAGGCTCCGAGGATTTATCATTAGCTCGCTTTTTCGTTTTCTTCTTGTCTCGAGAGGGTACAGAGGATTCCATGGTTCTGCAGCAAACCATCCAACAGATATGAATTTACTACTTTAAAGAAAAACAAAAGAAAGTAGTACCAGTATTATTTGGTCCCCAAAATCACTGATGAGACAGAAGAATATTACCTTGCTTGCAACTCATTAATCCCTTCAGACAATCTATCTGCATGACTTCGAAATTTCAATATAAGATCAAACAAGGCAAAGAGTGAGTTGTAAAGGGTTTGGGAACGTTCTCCAAGGAGGGATTTCTCCACAATTGAATGGAGATACTTTTCATGTGCAGCCAGTAGATCATCAAGGTCCTTGGCCACCTCCATTTCATTCAAAAAATTAGACCATGACACCTCCAAGACTTCAAACATAATATAGTATTGGAAGTTTGAAACAAAATGATTCATCTCATCCCAAAGAACCTGGCATCGTCTCAAAGTTGAAAGCAACTGCAACTTAACTGCATTCTGCAGCTTCATGAAGGAACGTGAAGTGATACAGTTTGGTTTCATAGTCTTCCAAGCACCAATAAGAGCATGCTCTACTCTTCGAAGCTTCCACAAGAAATTAAAGATTCTTAGATACTTTGTCATCACAGATTCCGTAAAAACAGTATCTAAAGGAACTCTTGCATCATATTCCAATGAGAATACATCCCAACCCCTATCTCCAGTTTCGTGTGGCATCATCTTTACCTTCAATCTGTCCAATATGTCGCGATCATCATACTGAGCATTAGATGATCGGATTGCAGTTTCCAGCAACCCAGCTAACTGAAAAGAGCTTATAGTGTTAGCAGGCTCAGAAAGCTCTGGCCCAACAATATCCATTAGGTACTGAACAAAGTCACCCTGTCCAAGCAGTAAATAACGCTTTATTGCAAGACAGTGCTCCTTGAACTTATACTGGTTATATATAACATCCAACAAATGCTTATCAACTCTCTTTGCTGCTCCATCGACCAAAGACTCGAGAGCATCAGTTTCATCATATCCAAGACCCCATCTTCTTGTAGTGGTGCCAGCAGCAGCTGCAGCTTCTGTTGCAGCATCAGCCCAACCACGATCCTCACAACAGACACGAAGGAAATTAATTGACTTTCCAGTCCTCAGAATGCGTTGAGCGAGAGATTGGGAAATAAAAGAAGGAAGCATCCCAGCATGGAGCATGTAACCTTCCCTCCAAAGAGACTCAGCTTTCACTGGCTGACCCACAATAAAGAATTCAGCAAAAACATCTTCTAACTCCCCTTCCAAAACCCAACTCCTGACCATTTCAAATAGTGGGGAGCACACCCGCCGGAGTAAGCGCCCCATGAACTCGTGCACTAATGGGTCACCATGCTGAGCATGCATATGGATAGCCCCAGCCATTGCCCCACCCCTTAAAACCCTACATTTATCAACCAAAACAGCCATCAGCCTCATTTTCACCATTGGCTCTGCAAACCAAACAGACAACCTCCTCATAGAAAGATAATTCCCCGAGCTCACTGTCTCTGAAACCAAAGGAATCGGATTCATCGCCTGAGCTTCAAGCACCGCCAATAACTTATAATAATCGGAGAGCTCATCTTGCAATGCAGCACAAAAAGCCTGCCCAATGGTTCCAACATCTTCAGATGGAAACCCATCCATACTCTCTGAGATATACCCCTTAACCTTCCTAAACAACCACCCCAACTCACAAAGCTTTCGAACCATAATGCGGGTAGCTCTGGGAACCTTAATTAACTCGGATAAAACATATCCATCAGCATTAGTGTCAAATTTCACATAGTTTCCATCAATTCCTTGACAAGCATACAACACATCTCTCACCAAAGCCTCTTCAGAAACTTCATTCTCTTCCTTGACCAAATTCACAAACTCCCTAAATGCAATTTCCCGAAGATTTTCTGGGTCCTTGGAAACTAACAAAACCCCATTGCTCCAACCCTTATCTTTATTTCCCCTTACGCCCAAAACCCTAGACTCGTTGCCCAATTCCGCGTCGTTAAAATCCAAATTGGGCAACAAGACGGAAGAATCCAACTGGGAATTCACATTTTTCCGATCCTCAGATATAATTTTAAGCAAATAAAGGACTGCCCATTTGTTATTTACACTTCCTGGGCCGGTTTTGGATGCGAATTTAGTATAAAGGTCGGCGAAAGTGAGGGCTTGCGAGGACTTACCTTCGGTGGCGAGTCGGCGTTTGGTGGACTCAGCGATTGCAGCCGCGTCTGGGGCCACAGAGGGAGTCAATCGGCTAGAGAGCAAGCGAATCGCGTAGCGAAGTGAGCTTTGGAGATCAGTGGAGTTAGGAATTGGTGGGTGAGATTCGGGTGCGACCAAGCGAATGACGAGCTCTTTCACCAGATCTGCGACTTTTTGCTGGTCTTCTTCTTCCATTTTTGTGTGAGAGAGAGTGAGGGTTTTGAAGGGAAACAAGGATAGAGTGGGTGGGTGATCTTTGGGAGAGTTTTGGCGAGTGTGGGTGTGACACTGTGACTGCAAAGGGTTTTTGATTTTTTTTATGGGCGCGGAAATGAGAGCTTCATGTTAATGAAAATATTTTTTTATGGGAGAAAATGCAATTTGTTTTTTAATATGCAATCCTACATTCGTGCGAAATGTCCCGTTCGTACTGTTTGTTCCTCAATTTTATTATATTATTTTTTGAAATTAACTCATAAATATATTTTTTATCAAAATAAATAATAAATATGTTTTTTTTAGAAAAATCTGAATTGATATAAATACAACAAAATTACAATAATAATAAATATGTTAAAATATAAAATGTGAGAAGGAATAAAAAACTTTAAAAAAAAAATTTAATTGGCATGTGGGTCAACTTTTATTTTCTGAAAATCAGAAAACCCAGAAAAAAAAAATTATTTGGCATGTAAGTAGAAGTCTCTTATTTACTAAAAAAAATTACTACCGAAAACAAAATTGAATACTACCGAGAAACATAAATATTTACTAATATACACAACTTTATAGATTTCTTGGTATTTTTTTTTGTAGAAAACATTAATTCAATAATAGTGAGAGGCAATATAGTACACACGATAACCACTCATGATAGGTACGACAGAATCAATCACCGCTTAAGTAAAATCATCTTTGATAGCGCTATAACTCAAGTAATAAAGTAATTAACGTACCTAAAGCAACTAGGACTCGAAAGTAATAAACTGAAGACTCGAGACCTAATTTATTTCCTTAAAACAAGAAAACCACACTACGCAGAGGGGGGTATCCCCTAGCCTGCCCGATCCCCGGCCACAAGAAGCTGCAAGTTATATATATTGAGCTTCCCAGATGCAGACTTAGCCTTGGGAACACAACGTTTACATGCTGCAACAATAGTGGCAAACAGTATCTTCCTTGAACAAGTACCGTCTTTGGGTTTGTTCTTACTACGTACCTACAGGACGACTGTACGTGCTTGCGTTTCACATGTGAAATAACCAAAGCTCCCTCCTTAGAGGGTAAAGCAAGTGCAAGTTCAGTTTCCTGCAAAGCAGGCTTAGGATGCAACTCTATAGCTACCGATAGTCAAAAACGCCAACTTAGCCTGGCGGTTATTCCCCATGCCAAGAGGCGAGGAGGAGAGGTGGCAGCATATATGTGAAATGTGAATGAGGATAAACTGCATGTTAATACCAAATGTGATTATGGAGATTTATTTGGGTCCCATGTTGAGGTTGTGGTTTGATAATCTCGTCGTCCTCTTTTAATATCTTCACACAATCGGGATTTGTTTGGGATCAGAGTCGCTCCATAATATGTATTGAAGAAAAAGTGTATGTTGATCCACGAAGTGATCGATCGATTACATGGTGGAGAAGGATATATATTATGGTTTGATTACCTTATCATCCCCTCTAAAATTCCTTCTGTTAGCCTTATATAAAGAATGGAGCACCTTCTTTAGATCCTAGAGCATAAGCAATGGAAACTTTTTTTTAGATTCAATTTGGGTCTAAATTAGCTGAAATAGTAATATGAGTTTATATGAATAGTGTATAAAAAGACTTAATTTTATTAGGTGTCGTAGTGGTGTATGACTCATTAATTTTAAACTCATATTTTTGGACTTATATTTGAGTCTTAAAATATATTTTTTTTGAAAAAAAAAACAGAAACTTTATTAATTAATAGAGGATTATAATTCTTAATATGGTCATCCTAAAAAAGAGTAGCACAAACCACACAAGTGGCCTAATTGATGAGTCTAAACCTAAAACTCTAATCGATAATTCAAAATCTAGAACAATACATACATCGTGCATGCACGTTGGGTCAACAACCAAGAAAAATTTCGGCAAATATTGTCATTGAGATCAATAAATCAAATCTATCTCAAGGAGAACCCATAAAAAAAAAGTAAAACCACAATCGAAACTTACATAACTAATCATGTTTATTCTTAAACAAGAAATTAAAAAGACCCAAATCAAATAACAAAATCTGACTTAGGTTAAACTTTAGCAGTGTCACACCAGTAATAAGGTCGTCGACTTGGAACAGCAAGATTGTTGAGCCGCCATAATCGAATTCACCTGGATCCTAAACCTTGAATCCTTGGATTTGATTGACGCACAACAGAACTGACAACAAAATTAGATCTAAGCTAGGCGTAAACCATCTCTGAAACCCCAATAGAGGCCCTGCAGGAGCATAACTACCAAAGGCCTGAAAAGAGCATGACGGACATAATCGTCCTTGTGAGTGAGAGAGGCCAAGACCGTCCTCACCATAGGAAGCCACACCAACGATAGCTGACGGTACTAGAATTTACGCAATGAAAAGTATATAAAGAAGTCAGAGGCTATGAAGGATAACACACGAAAGTGCTACTAGATTTGATGCGCACAAAGGCGCTACTGAGGAATCTCATGGGGGTTAGGGTTTTACTAGAGAGAGAACTCTCGTAGGGGTTAGGGTTTTTTCCTTGGTGTGCAATATCCTTTTTTGAATCTCAGAATATGAATCATCCTCAATGTGACATAGATTTAGACTCAAATATGAGTTATAAACTCTATTTTGGTTGCACATAGGGGGACCTACAAAATAAGTCCTACCCAAATTTGAGTCTAAACCTATATTTGGGTCCTCATTTTAAGTATCAGGAAATTGCTAATTTTTTCTGACTCACTGTGGGTGAATTCCCTTTCTTTTGGACCTAAATTTGAGTTTTAGACCCAAATTTAGGTTCCCATTGGTGATGCTCTTACTAGAAGAAGTTTTAGGTCTTCTTATGTTGTTTCCTTACTTGCCCGTAAAGGGAAAATGCTTTAGGACAATTGTTGTTTGTTTAAATAGTTTACTTCTTTGGTGCTACAATTTGACAATTAAGAATGGCTCTTTAGTTGTTTTCAACGAGTCTCCCTAAACTAATATGCGTATCATATAGGTCATGTTAATAGAGGGTGTTTTGTCAATCTCATTGTCTATATAGTAATCATGGGATATAGGTCATCCATTAGGGCATCTCCAATTGTTAGCTCTAAACTCAAACTCAAAACCTATATATATATTTGAGTCTCTAAATTAGTACTATTTATATAGGTTTGACACCATCTTCAATGATTGAGTGTCAAACCTATATTAATTAATTTTTTTTATTGTTGTGTCATATTATATTAGTATAACCTCTTTTCTTTTTTCTCTTCTCTTTCCATTTTTTCTCTTCTCTTTCTTCCACATAGTCTTGCGCCCAACCAAACAATTATGGGTGTCAAACCAAAAATAAGTTTGAGACTTGAGATAGGTTTGAGCCTAACAAAATCCAGGTTTGGATAAAAAAAAAAACTATTGGAGATGAAAAAACTCATTTTGAGACCTATACATAGGTGTGACGCCTTAGCATTGGAGATGCCCTTAGGTAGCCTTATATAACCCTGCCTACAAGCTTGAGTGAAATTTCTACCGAATCACTTGGATGAAGATCGATCTTCTATTTGTATCACAGTTGCGTGCTCGACGGACTGAAGATCCTTTTTTATCTTTGTGATTGTTGTGAGTCGCCTATTAACTCAAGGTGAAAAGAGAGAAAAACAAGAGAGCAAAGCGTAGAGTGAATCGGTTGATATTGATCAATGGGTGTGTCAAATGGTGATGTCTCAACCTCTTTATATAGTGGAGAGGTTGAGGTACATTCATGGCATACAATAATGGCTCCACTAACCCACTAACTCACTAACTATACAATTTACATCCTCTCATAAGTGGTGTAACCCTTATGGAGCAAAGAGAAAGAAATACCAAAGGTCTTGCACAATGTATGTAGTCCACATCTTGTATCATGTTCGTACGGACTTTAGTTTATAGGACAGCCATCCCACAATGTGTCTTACAACACTCCCCCTTGGATGTCCAAAACTGACTTTGCTGCATCTGTACTCCTTCATCTTCAAGCATTGTGCTAGGTATAGTTAGGTAGAGTCAAAAATGAACATTCATTCGCTAAAGCCAAACACATAAAACCTTAAGTCCGGAAAAACCCAGTGTGGGACAAAACCGGAGTTTAGGAGAAAATTGTGTCGCCGAATGATGTAGACCGAAGCACTATGAGAAGTAAGTGCACGGAGGAACTAACCACAAGAGATATGCCTCATTAAAACCTTGCCAGAGTAAACCCAGTGGGACAAACCTCTGGTCGAAGGAAAAAGAGTACACGGTGGTTAGAAGTATACGACTGGATACTCCCCCTGATTTCGGTAATCCGTAGTGAAGGTCAATGTCAATGATTTGACAATAGTTAGACGATGGCTGAGATGGTGTCTCGTTAAAAACCTTGCCAAGGTAAACCCAGTGGGACAAACCCTTGGTCTAAGGACAAAAAGAGTACACTAGCCAAGCGTCGATCAAATACGAGCATTCGACAAGATGCTCCCCCTCACATGCACACGACTGGGTGCGGATTTTCGACTTTAAGCATGAATCATTACTCTAAGGTAGCTAAGATATCTTCCTGAGACTGATTGCCTTGACGTGTTTCTGAAACGAATACTTTGGTAGTGACTTGGTGAATAAGTCAGCGTGGTTGCTCTCTGAACCAATGTGCTTCACTTCGATCTTTTGGTGCTCTTGTTGTTGATGCGTAAAGAAGAGCTTCAGCGAGATGTGCTTAGTAGCTTCTCCCTTGATGTAACCATGCTTCGCTTGATCAATCACAACAGTGTTGTCCTCATAGATGACAACTAGTTCATCAGGATTATAAGGTAGCTCACAAGTATTTCGTATATGGCCAATAAGTGCTCGAAGTCATACACACTCTCTAGTTGCCTCGTAAAGAGCGAGTAGTTCAGAGTGATTTGTTGAAGTAGCTACTAGGGTCTGTTTTCGAGACCTCCAAAATATCGCCGTATTCCCAATGGTAAAGACATAACCGGATTGAGAACGTCCCTTATGCGGGTCTGATAAGTAACCAGCATCGGCGTAACCGATAAGGGTTGCGTTATTTCGAGTGCCAAGGGGGGTAGATCCACTCGATGAAGCATAGGGATAGAACAAGCCCATATCTGTTGTACCCTTAAAGTAACGGAAGATGTCTTTGATGCCATTCTAATGACGGTGTGTTGGCGCGGTGCTGTATCGGGCTAAGTAATTCACAGCAAACGAGATGTCCGGTCTAGTACATTGGGCCAAGTACAATAATGCGCCTATTGTACCCAGATATAAACACTCAGGGCTCAATATCTCTTCATCGTCTTCCTTAGGACGAAATGAGTCCTTGTTAATGTCTAGAGTTCGAACGATCATGGGAGTAGGTGACGGCTTAACGTCATGATGACTAAAGCGTCTCAACACCTTCTGGGTGTAGTTTGACTGATGTACTAGGATTCCATCTTTACGGTGCTGACTCAACGATAATTACGGGGTGAATGTGAGTATCGCCGTCAAAGTGTAGTGGATGGTAAATTGTGACCAGGGGTTGTCGTACCCAAGGGATTGGAAGGCCCAAGATCCCTACTTGGTGAGAAAATGCAAAACAAGGTATACAATGCACTAGAAGTGGTGTGATTAGAGATGGTGTATGTACTTAGAAGTGAGGTATGTGCAACATGGATTTGTAGTGTTCAAAGTGTGTCACTCTTGGGTGACTTGTTGACTTTAACGCTTTTGGAGCGCTTTCACGCAAGCTACGTGTCGTCAAGATAGTATGGGTAAGTAAAGACGGGGGAAATGTCGTTCGGGAATTGGCGGTGCCAATCCCAAGGCAACTAGGTAACTAGGTTAACAAGCACCAATGAGGGGGCAAGAAATGGATTGCTATGCATGAGCTATGTGGGGTATGTGCATAGTGGACATGTAGATGAAGACATTGATTGGTTTTGTAAAGTGACAAGTGATCAATAAACACAATTTAAATGAGTAAGTGCAAGCAAGAAATAAAAGTGAAAGCAAATTGATTGAAACTTTGTTGATTAAGTGAAAGGGGGTTTTGGGTCACCTTAGCCCAAATCCAATGGTTGATTAAATCACATAAACATGCAAGTGAGATTGATTAGTGGATCAAATCCCGTACCCTAGCCGTACTAGGGTTCTAGGGCCATGGTCTTTTCTTATGTATCTTCATGCCATGCTATGGTTCACAAAGTCTCTTAGTCTAACAACTTAAGCCATGCTATGGTTCTCAAATTGCTAAACTAAGGCAATGGGCACTAAGACCTAGGGATTCAAACAAGACAAGCTCATCACATCCATTGCCAATTGTCTAGAGAGAATAAGGTTATCAAGCTCACAATCTCTACCAAAATAGATTAAACACATGCTTTTAGAAGTGATAAAGTTCCTAGACATGCATCTAACACATAACAAAAGTGGACAATGAACATATCCATATCAAAATCTCAAGCATAGATATATAAATCAATCAATTCATTTTCATTGGGCTAGGGCACACAACCCTAGCCCCCAATTTCAAGGACTACTCACAATACATCACAAATAATATCATGTTCTCAAATATATCTAACTCAAAGACAAAAAGAGAGTAAAATAAGGTGAAGAGTTGCTCAAGAAGGTAGGCTAGCTGGTCCTTGATATCACCAAGTGGTTGCAAGCCCTCTCCTTGTGCTCCTTAGTCTCCTCTTGCTCCAAGCCTTCTAGAACTTGAAGTTGTTGATGAAATCCATGAGATGGTGAGTAGATGTGAGAGAATGGAAGGAAAAAGTGGTTGGGGATGTAGTAGAGGGTGTATGGAGGATGTTTGATGAAGGAAGTTTTGTGAGATGAGGTGTGAAAGTGGTAGAAAATGGAGGAGGAAGCCAAAAATCAAGGCTGTGAACAGTAACCGTGAATAGTGCCGATGAATAGTGGAAAATGGGGGAGATGGAAAAGAGAAACTAGAGAGAATTTTGGGAACTTTTGGTATCTAGGGTTGGTCAATTCATGAAAAATGGGAAGGTTTAAGATATATATATATATATATATATATATATATATATATATGTGGGGATAAAGGGCTAGGATGAAAGGAGAATGACCCTAGGGCCCAAAGTGTAGATCTAACTCAACCAAAAAGACCTAAATGCCATGGGGTAGTTAGGGGAGTGTATGGACATTAAAGGCAAAGTGGGAATGTGTGTATAGCATAAGCAAATCAGATTTGGGACCATTGGGAGACAAAAGGTGAAGGGAAAAGGCTAGGGGACAAAGTATGGCATAAGCATTAAATGCTTTGTCCCCTTTTTGAATTTGAATCTCTACTCACCACCAATATGCCTCAACCAATCAAATGAGCTCTCCTAGTAGATGTGGGAAAGTCTTGCATGAGTCTTTGTGTGATGCCTTCGGGGTTGACCATGTGGGCCCGGTTGACTTCGGTTGACTTTCCGGGCCGAAAGTTGACTTTTCGGTTTCTTGGTCTCAACTCCGGGATATCGTTGTCCTTCACTTTTAAGCCTTCAATCTTGGAATCTTGAGCTCCAAAGTCACGGTTGACTTTTTGGTTGCTCCACGAAAACGCCTTTAAAAGCTTCCAAAGTGCATCATTTTCTTCAAGTTCCATTTCTCCCAGTCTGAACCTATAAAAAGAGATAAACAAAGGGTAAGTGACATTATTAGGTGCTAAGGAAAGCATAAAACAAGTAATTAGGAGTGCTCTTTATACATAAAATATGTATAAATCACTTGTGACCAAAACAGTAACCAAATATGGCAAGGACAGTAGCTAAGTAACCAATCTAATCTAGATTAATATTGTGGTAACAAGAACACAAGTGTTTGTGTTGATAGCTTTGTGTGTTGTTGAGGTGACAAGCTCAACAAAAGTGTGATTGTTGTGTGATCAAATGGATGGAAACGATTGGGGTTTCGGGTTTACTCTACCTCAATCAAATGTATGACAAGTCTCAAGAACATGCAACAATGAATTCACTAAGGATCAAACCCCTATCATAGCCATGTTATGGTTCTAGGATTGACTCTTCTAGGCCTATTTTGTGCCTTATTAGGGTCACAAATACTCCTAGTCCATTTATCCAAGCCTTGTTAGGGTCTCAAACAAACTTTCTAGGCATAGAGATTCAAGAATCAAGATTCAAACAAACTCAGTCCATTGACATAAACTCATCATGCTCATTGCAAACACTTAGGATAAAATGTAATATTCAACATAGAATCCATTCAAGTTAAGTTTAACACATGCTTGAGAATTAATTAGATTCATGAACAAGCATCAAACAAAACCGTATTTAACCAATGAACATATCTAGAAACGAACTCATCATGCACACTCAAGAGAAATCATCAAAACATCATCATGGGCTAGAGCACACAACCCTAGCCCCCAATCTAATGAACTACTCACAATTCATTGTCATATACATCATTAATCTCAAAGATGAAAACAAAAACATAAAACTAAAGAAAGAAAGAGTTAAGAATTGCTCAAGGGTCGTAGCCAGCAGCTCCTTGGTGACTCCAAAGATATATGCAGGCCTCCTCTTCGTTCTTCTCTCCTCCTTCAAGCTCTAGCAAGTCTAGCTTCCGATTCCTTGCTCCTCTTGATGGATGGAAACTTGTGGTGAAGGTAGATCGATGGAATGGTGGTGGAAAGTGTATGGTTGTAGTGTATGAGGTGTGTGGAAGATATTTCGTGAAGGGATGGAAGTGAGATGAGTGGTGGAAGGTGGTGAAAATGGAAGAACAAAAACGGCAGACGTACTGGGAGTCCGGGCGGATGGTATCGGCGTCCAGGCGCTTGGTGCGTCTGTGTGTGTTTTTACAAGGTTTGGTGAGAGAAAATGGTGTGTATCTCCCTAGGGTTTTTCTGATCGTGGGTAACTGAGTGAGAACAAGGTCTGGTTGGTCTCCTCAGCCTCCAAAGCTTCCCTAGGGACTCCTAGTGGAGTGACATGGCAAGGGTGAGTGGAGGGAAAATAAATGGAAAAGAAAGGTGAAGTAGAGGGAATAATGGTGAGTGGACATGTGAGAGGGTTGGTGGATGGCTGAGTGGGTGTGTGACCTATGTCACACATGTGTGCAGCTGGTGTAGGAGGATCTCCTCTTCTGTGGTGGTGCTCCGGTGGTGGTCCGGCGGTGCTGCCGCCTCTTGTGGTGGTGGTTTGCCGGAAAAATCGCCGGAAATGCAATTTCTTCATTTTTCTTCCTTTCTTCGATTCTTCAAGGCCTTCAATGGCAACGTCTTCCGAAAGTGAATTCATGCAATCTTCAATGTCTAGAAGCCACGGTTGACTCCTTGTCCTCTTCTCGGAAGTGTGCCCAAAAGTAGTCAAAATGCACCTTCTTGTGCCGAATTACCTCAAGTCACCTAAGTAACCTGAAATCATGAAAACGCATATTAGTAATAACAAAATTCCTTCGGATAAGCTTAACTCTCGTGATTAGGAATATAAATAAGTGCAAATCAGGTGCTCGATCTGTAGGCCGAGACAATACCGTGTCTTCCCAAGATCCTTCATCTCGAATTCCTTCTTCAGGAGTTCAGCAGTTTCAATCAACTCTTTTGAGGTTCCTATGAAATTCATATCATCTACATAGACTGCGACAATAGCATATCCTGAAGCAGATTTCTTAATAAACACGCAAGGGCATAGTTTGTTGTTCACGTATCCCAGGCCGATCAAGTATTCACTTAGACGGTTATATCACATCCGTCCGGATTGTTTTAATCCATATAGTGAACGTCTCAGTTTAATCGAGAACATGTTCTGTGATCGAGAACTACTTGATTCGGGCAACTTAAGTCCTTCAGAGACTTTCATATATATCTCTGTGTCTAGATCCCCATAGAGATAAGTTGTGACCACATCCATGAGCTGCATATCCAGTTTTTCGGAAACTACTAAACTAATTAAGTAGCGGAACGTTATAATGTCCATTACGGGAGAATAAGTCTCCTCGTAGTCAATTCCAGGGTGTTGAGAGAAGCCTTGCGCCACTAGGCGAGCTTTATATCGAACAATCTCATTATTCTCATCACGCTTCCTTACGAAAACCCATTTATGACCAACTGGTTTAACATTGGGTGGTGTTGGAGCGACTGGTCCAAACACTATTCGTTTCGCTAAGGAATCAAATTCGACCTGGATTGCTTGTTTCCATTTAGGCCAGTTTGTTCTTCGTTGACATTCAGCAACGGTACGTGATTCCATATCATCATTGCTCATAATGTCAGCGGCCACTGCATACATGAACACATCATCAATGATAGTTTCGTTTCGCTTCAATATCTCGTCTAAGCTAGCATGATTGACAGATATCTCGAGATTCACAGGATTGGGAGGAATAAGCGTTTCGTCCGGAACACGCTCCTCTAATACATCTCCGTAATCCTTAATGATCTCATGTGGCAAAACGGGTTTCGCAGCAGTTTTCCTCTTCCGGGGTTGAACATCCTTGGAACCGGTCGGCCTTCCTCGTTTCTTGGGAAGGGCGGCAGACTGGACAGCCTATGGCAGTGTCCTTTGCTCGGTGGGTTCGACCGGAGCAACGTGTTCGACCAGAACACGGCGTCCGACATGGACGTCTATCCTTACAGGCACATTTGCAGCTGGTATATGGGATCTCGTGACATTTGCTAAGTCAGTAAATGCGTCTGGCAATTGATTCGCAACATTTTGCAGACTTAGGATTCTCTGCACTTCCTTATCACTGTGTGCAGTTGGGGGATCAAGATAAGACTGACTGGGTACATGCCACGTTAATTCACGTCGTTCCTTATCAACGTTAACGTGCGAATCTCCCCCTAACGACGGGAAGACAGTCTCATCAAAGTCACAATCTGCGTGTCTCACGGTAAAGAGATCGCCTGTCAAGGGTTCTAAATATCGAATGATGGACGGGGATTCATAACCGACATATATGCCTTGTCGTTTCTGAGGTCCAAATTTCGAACGCTTTGGCAGCTCGATCGGAACATTTACTAAGCACCCAAACACGCGTAAATGCGAGACATCTGGCTCATATCCAGTAACCAACTGGTACGCAGATAGTGTTTGGGTGGCCATGGGCCTCAGGCGGACCAATGCAGCAGCATGCAAAATAGCATATCCCCACGCAGAAACAGGAAGTTTGGTGCGCATTACCAAAGTTCGTGCAATAGTTATCGAAAGTTTTTGATGTAAACTCCGCGGCATTATCTAGTCGAATATACTTAATAGGATAATCTGGATGATGGGCCCTCAACTTAATCATTTGGGCTAGAAGTTTAGGAAATGTTGCAATTCGTGTGGACAATAAACAAACTTGTGACCATCGTGTCGATGCATCAACCAGAACCATGAAATATTTAAATGGTCTGCAGGCTGGTTGGATAGGTCCACAAATATCACCTTGGATTCTCTCAAGGAATTTTGCAACGAGTTTGGTGGGTTTTACACGAATTGGTTTGAGATTTGTCTTTAGAGCAAGCTTGGCATGGGATTTTCGGATTAATCACGAAATTCTTTCCTCCGAGAGGATGCCCGTGTGATGCATTTGTAGTTCTAAGCATCGTATTACGACTCGGATGTCCCAGACGGTCATGCCACAGCATATAAGTGCTCTCATCAATCGGCGCCCGGCGAATGATAAGGTTATTTTCAATCAAGTGTATAGTGGTAACATAAAGACCACTTGAAAGGCGTCTCAATTTCTCCAAAATACGCTTTTGGCCGTATTTAGTGGAGGTCATGTAAAGGAAATCCACACCATTTTCATGAGCGGTTTCAACATGATATTCGTTTTCTCGAATGTCCTTAAAACTCAATAAGGTTCGACTGGACCTCGGAGAGTATAAGGCCTCAGATATGGTCATAGGAGTACCATTAGACAACGCGAATTGGGCTTTGCCAAAGCCTTCGATTAGGGTCGACGGGCCCGATATCGTTGTCACTAAGGTTACCTTAGGCGTGAAGTTGATGAAATACTTTTGATCTCGTAAGATAGTGTGGGTGGTACCACTATTAGCCAGACAATCAACTGCCCCACTTGTCATGTCTAAGAGTAGAATAATTTAAAGTCGGTCACAATGTTTAAGGAATTTGCTCAAAAATACTTTAAATTATTTCGAGAAACATTGCATATTATTCATAAACAAAACCATAATCCAAAAAACAAGCGTAAACATATATCGGAATGGGCTACACCTAGACCCAATTATTATCATGAAAACAAAAAAAAAACATACTAATCCAAATCCATTTCAGCGATAAAGTCAGCTGCCTCAAGAGTTGCCTCTGGAGTTATTTCGACCAAATTAGTTTCAGGCTTCTTTCCACGATGGTAGCTTTGAACTTGTTGTGCAGAAGCACGGCAAGTTCGTTGCCAATGATCCGTACCACCACAACGATAGCAGAGATTGAGCTCGGAAGCCTTGTCTCTTGCTTGGGGACGACCGGCCCTGTTGTTGTTCCTTTCTCGAGGCTGTCTCAGTTGCCTTGGTGCCAAAGGTCCTAGGTTTGAACGAGCCCAAACCTCGCCTGGCAGGACGAGCACGAGGCTCGTGGCGGTTCCGAGGTTGATGGGACGACTGGCCCATATCTCGATTCTCAGTTCGTGGACGCGATCCACGAGCAGCATTAGGCTCTGGTAATGAAATTGTCTTTGAACCAGTGGGACGAGAGTTGTTATTCCTCATAAGGATAAGGCTATTTTTCTCGTCCAAGAAGAACTGGGTGATGAGCTCAGAGAATTTAGTAAACTTGGATTGACGGTACTGCTTCTGGAGTAGATTGTCCGAGCTAGGAAAGGTGGCGTAGGTCTTCTCCAATAGGTCATTGTCAGTCAACTGATCACCACAGTACTGGAGAAGAACACGGATCCTGCAGACTTCCGCGTTATATTCAATAACGGTTTTGAAGTCTTGGAAGCGCAGGTTAAGCCAATCATGGCGAGCTTCTGGCTACCAGATAGTTTTCTGATGGTCAAAGCGATCTTTGAGAGAGTCCCATAGCTCCTTTGGGGAGGTGATGGCCACGAATTCAGATTTCATGGAATCCGACATGTGGCGGCGGAACAAGATCATCGCCTTAGCATTCATATCTTGCGTAAGAGGAATCTCGCGATTGTCCTCCTCATAAATGACGTCCAACAAGCCTTGAGCGTCCAAGTGGTTCTAGATGTCCTGGGACCAGTCCAGATAGTTCTTGCCAGCGACATCCAAGGTGGGAAGTCAAGTTTGATCGACATAGTTTCTACAACGGGAGAAACGGGATTAGCGTATCATATAAATCGACTGGTTTATATGTTCATCATAATGTTTACGGACTAGACATGTGAACATAAGTTCAACTTCGAAAATCTTCTGGTTCGAAACATGTAATCATGGTTTTGTGAGAAATAAAATTCTCATGGATTATATCGAAATCGACAGGTCGATATAGATGAAATCTTCCAGTCATCATTTGGCATATATAAATATAATTTGTACCATATATATAATTTATACCACATATATAATTTGTACCACATAATTGCGAGAAAATAAACAATTCTAGAATGAAAAGTTATTTACTCAACCCTTTCGGTAGCTCCAATTAAATACGACCAGATAAGGTAGGGTGAGATTTTTTGGTAGAGCGAGGCTCACTTAATACCGAATCTCATTCGGAATAGTGTCAGTATTCTCCGAACCTTGCCTAGACATCGCATCCAACTAGGTGAGCCTAGTCGTGGAAGATTCATAACCTTTCGTGACTTAATGTGGAATTATATGTGCCATGTGTATCATTTTGTATGCTTTTATTTTTGATTTAGTGATCAAGTAATCAAACAAAAATAATAAACATATGCATCCAAATTACAATTTCTTTTGACCTAAGATTAATTAGGGTTCATGCTCAATGGTTATGGTTCACTATTTTTCAAGGATTGAAAAAAAAATTAAAAAAAATTATAACTTACTTGAGAAATGCACCTAAAAAAACTTAGGGTTCCACGAGTCAAGAGAAAAAAATCACCAACAAATTTGGGTTGCTTCCTTCGAACTTGGTGACGGTGTTCGTCGTTCGTCGTTCTTCGTTCTTCGTTCGTCGTTCTTCCTCCTTATTCCTCAATCTTGAAGCAGTACTGATAACGTGTTGAAATGAAGTTAGGGGTATAATGGATATTTCACAAGTTTTTGGGCCTGCCACATCAGCAATTAACATCTCAATTGGACGGAATGACCTATTGAGCGAAAATTGAAAGTTCAGGGACTGTTTTGATGAAATAAGAAATACAGGGACTAAACTGATTAGAGCCCTAAAGTTCGAGGTATTAACAAGAATTTAGTCCTTGACTATTTATTTACAGTTTGCATGTTTTCTCTCTTTCTCCCTCCCGCCCTCATCCAGTCTTCCCTTCACCATATCCCCAGCAAAATCACGATGCCAAAACCAATCCAAGTTTTGATCTTCTTTTCATCCCCATGAGTGGGTCAATTCTGAAAGTGTTATATTTGTATTCGGTCTTCGAAATTACGGCAAATCATTGCCATTCACAAAGAGCCCAGATTGAATTCGAAGGTGGGTTCTTTTTCTGCGATTATTTTCATTGAGGATTGATTTCTTCTATTGGGGTTTTAATGAAGTATGACTGTGTCAAAAAAAAATTCATCTTCGAGAGCGTGTTGCCAACGGAGATGGGTTTTGCAGCGGCGAAGAAGTCAAGCAAACGAATTTGGTCCGGGGAGATAAAAATGGAATGGTTTGTTGCTCTGTGAATTGGATTTGTTGGTTCTATTTTAATATTGAATCATAAGCCATTAAAATAAAAAATTGAAAAATATAAATCAGAGATACAAGAAGATCATTGAGCAAAAAAAAAAAAATCGGATGGTATTGGGTTATCACTTATCTGGGTTTGGTGGTTGACGGTGGAGAGAGAGTTAATAAAGAAAGAAGAAGAAGAATACAGTAGAGAGAGAGAGAATAACCAAATTATTTATCAATAGCAGTTAACCAGGGTTAATCTAGGTTTGTAGCTTTTTATGTGAGCTTCGACCACAAATAGTTCGAATTTGCATCGAAAAATTCGTAGAACTAAATTTCAAATCTGAGAATCTCCCAACCTAGGAAGAATGGATGGAGGATATTAGTGGCGATGAATTCGCCGTGAAGAGAGCTTCAAAACCCACTAGGTCTAGCCGGTTGATTTAGCCGGAAATAAGATATGCCCCTTTTTTAAATGTATTATTTATAACTTTTTAATGGAAAAAATAACCGAGTGATTAAATGATAAACAATGTTTTAATTCAGTGACTAAAGTGATATATTCGAAAACTTAATGACTAAAGTGTCGAACGTATTAAATTAGGTAAACATCTACATAGTTTTATGTTTAGTTGGGTGTACCCTTTGACATATGAGCTCTATTATTTAATAATATCATAGTGCAATTATTTTTTGAAAGCTATTCAATTTGAACTTTGAAGTGAGAATAACTATCTATCCTTGCTATAATACCAGTAGGAAAGTAGTTGTAAAATAATGAACCAACTAGATTTAGGAGGCTCCATCTTGGCTTGCTAATCATTAGGAATCTCGCTCGAGGTTGACAACATGCAGAAGACACTCAAAATCAAAAAGGGTCTCAAAGTACATAGAGAACAAAGAGACTTAATTGTGTTGTAAGTGAACTTTTTTGAACTCCACCTTTAAACACATATTTTCTTTGTAATTTAACCTTGCTAAACAAATCATAAAAATAATATTTAGATTGTCTATATAATTTTAGTGCTTTCTAAATTTCCTGTATGTTTTTAATATTTTCGACATATTCTAAACGCTTTTGAAACCTGCAACAACGTGCGGGCGCTATTGCTAGTTAATGTAATATGTACTCTTGCTTAGTGGAATATGATTTTGGTTTTTTTTTTTTCTAAAAAGATATATATATGGTAAGCTAAAATATATTCATAGATTTAGGAGTGATTCCTTTACCTCATTCAAGTTTGTAAATACACATTAATGTGTAGTGTGTGCTTATGAAATTCAATATATGATAGTTTCAAAGATGTACGTTGAGACCCGGTTGTTGTGATTTCAGGCAACATTCAAATGAGACCTCATTTGGTTCATGGAATTAGGGGTTTGGGAAAGGAACTTATTTTTTTTGGACTAATTTCTCGTTAATACCCTGAACTTTAGGGGTCTAATCAGTTCAGTCCCTGTATTTCTAATTTCATCAAAACGGTCCCTAAACTTTCAATTCTCACCCAATAGATCCCTCCGTCACTGTTCCGTTCAATTGGGATGTCAAATGCTGACGTGGCACACCCAAAAAAAATGTGAAATGCCCATTTTACCCCTGACTTCTATTCAGTTTTTTTTCCCTACTTTTTTTTTGTTTCTCTTTTTATGCAGTCTTTTTTTTTCCCAATTTTTTTTTTGTATTTTTTTATGCAGTCTTTTTTTTTCCTTCTCTCTCCCCGACCCCTCTCATCTCTCCCTCTCCTCTTCCTCCATTTCTTTTCTTTCTCTTCTTCTTCCCCGTTTCTTTAATCTCTCTCTCTGCAAACACCTCCTGTCCTCACTTCTCTGTCCATAAACTTCAAAGCTCCCGTGCACAGCCATAGTTGGCTGTGCCTTCTCTTCTTACCCCTATGTTTCTCTCCAAAGTTATCTCAGCCCCATTTCTCCCTCTCTATCACAATTCATAATCAATCCACCACCACAGATCACAATCTCCACCGTGCATTCCCAAAACCATAATCACCACAGCTCCACCTCCATCTGCAATTAACAAAAATCTTCACTCACTGCCCCAATTCATCTGAAATTACACACAAACATCACAATCATCATCACCCAATCACCCATCCCTTCAATCCATCCTAATTCCAATTCACCAATCCTTGCAATTATCAAGAAGCCCACAGTTCACAACTACCAAAATCATTATGTGAGACCCCGGAAATATTAAGGGCTTAATTTGGATATTAATCGAGATTAAATTCCTAATCTCGTTAATTATCAATGAGTTTCGGGAATTCTCCTGAAATTATATTTTTGTCGTAACTTCGATTTGAAGATTCGAGAATGAAGTACACATCACAACGAGTTTGTGGATATTTTCGGGATATTTTTGGGATACCCGAACTATTTGTTTGTATTTTCGGAAGTTTGGAAATTAAGGAAATTACTGTGGTGCAAATCTGGCCGTTGATCGAACGGTTTGATCTGGACCGTCAGATGTGTTTAATTAAGGTTGATTCCGTTTGGGCAAAACCCAGAAATCGCGCGACTTTCCCCTCTCCTCTGTCGCGACACCTCCGAAACCACCTCCTCCGTCAGGCCATTTCACGGTGTGAAACCGGTCCCATCGTCTTCGTCTCAACCCGGCGAGTCCAACGGTGGCCGCATCTCGTCAAGTCGTCGCCGGTAGAGAGAGAAACGGGCAGAAGAAGGTCGAACAGCTCCGATGGCTTTTTCCGACTCCGGCCACGACGGCGAACAAAACTGGTACCAATGGCTTCGCCTGGTCACAGCGAACTTGTCTATGGTTTCAGATTTTCGAATCGTTGCCTGTAGAGAGAGAATCGAAGAGGGAAAGGTTTGATGCTCCGGCGGATTTCTTCGAATTTCGGCGACTCCGGCCACCGATTTCGTCGATTGAGGTATCAATCTTGATCCTCTCATCGAGCTCTACGTTTCTGTATAATTGGAATTCATTTTGATTAACGTTTAGAAAAGTTGGGATTTTGGTTATTGTTCTGTCACCGTGAGCAGTGGCAATTCCGACATCCCTTATTGATTTCCGACTCCATTAATGTTTGGTTCCCTCGAATTTGAAGCTTGGGAGGAAAACTTGAGGTCACGGTGATTTGGTGAAACAGCTGAGAAGTGGTTCGCGCCTCTGTTCTGGTCCGTAGAAGCTTCAGTTCATGCTTCTCGTGTCGATCCTGAAGTCTAATACCAGACGCAGGTATAAACTCTTATTGGGATTGTTAATTGGTCAATGAAGTATGTGAGAAGGATATACTTAATTAAAGTGAGCTCGTGTTGATTTGGATGTACTGGAGAATTTGGTTTGGTCTTTGATTATTGGGTTACTATTTGGTTCTTGTTGTTGACGTTTAGCTTATAGCCAGGAGCTTTTGGTATGATAAAATGATTTGATCACCAATTGCTTAATTAATTGTGAACTAAAGAAGGTGCAGTAGAGAAAATAGAGAGAGCTAAATTATAAGGTTTCAATGTGGGAATACCCGAACTGGAATTAATGGTATGAGTTGGATTTAGTTATACTTATTTGGTTTGTAAGAAGTACAATGGATTTGAATGTAAACTAAGAGGCTAAGTTAATTGAGCCTTGGTATATTCAATTGATCAAGTGAACGGATCGTAGTTGGAATATGTTTGATTAATTGTTGAAATATGGGTTGGTGTCCATATTTGATTATAAAAGAAGTAATGTTGGGTGTCCAAAGTAATTAAGAGAATAACACCCGATAAGGATATGAATTCCGTATTCCTAAGTGGTTGTCTAAAAAGGACTTGATTGAATTAATTGAGTGTTATTAAATCAAGAATGTTATAATAACACCCAAATATTGTTATTGTCGGACTAGGGACTCCAGTTAGCCCGAAACGTGAACTATGGTGGTGGTGGTCTTGGCCTGAAGTGACGAGAGAAGACGAGTTCTGATATTCCAGGTAGGGAAACTTGGGACTCTCTCGGTTAGTATTTTCTCGTATATAACGAGTAAATAATAATGCATGGCTAGAGTTCTATATGAATTTGAATGATTTGATATTTTATATGCCATGCGTATTATCAATTATATTTGATTTTATGTGATGACCTGAGAGTGAGTGGAGCATAGTGACTACCTTGGGTTTCGATCCCCTAAACCTCCGGAGGGGCTGTACGAACGGAATAGTGTCTGACATCCAATGAGGTGTGGCACTAGATCTAGGCGGTATGGCATAAGTGGACACTCTCACTACTCCTTGCCGTTTATGACATTGGATCTTGGTAAGGATGTAGTTGGCTAGATTGATCGGTCATCAGGTTCGATATGTTATCCGGATACTTATATATCTATTTTCTCAATGATTATTATTGAGAAATGATTTATTGTTTTCCTTTATGCATTTTTACATACTGGCGCCAAATAAAGTTTATTTAATGATTTTTAAACCTAGCCGGGGAAAACCCCTACTGAGCAGCGAGGACGAAAGCTTACCCCTACAATAGTTTTGGATGCAGGTACTGTGCACTGGAAACGGGACAACGGTGGATAGAGCTGGGTGTGCAAATTTGTTATAATCGGATATTCGTTTTCGAATATCAGGTTCCAGATTTATCTATTCATTCTCATTGTATTCATTTCTGAATCTGTCGACCATTTAAGTTGTTCATGGTCAATATTGTACTTTACCACATGAGACTCATTCATGAATTCAACCTTCGATCCGGTTATTTAATTTGATAAAATTGGATTTCTATTGTTTTATGATTTCCAATTATTTCACCTCTATTCAAATTAAATACGTTTCCATATTGCGTTGTTAAAGTAATTCTCAAAATTGCCTTGCGTTTCTTTAAAGTATAAGTTAGTGATCTAGCTTGTATTTTTAAGGATTCGCGGCACTGTAGCGTGCTTAAATTGAAGAGGTGCAATTTGGGGCGTTACACATTACATCATTGCTGCAATTCCCGTCGCCGCCTAGGCCGCGCCGGCTCTCATCCCGTGCCTCCAACCGTGTCGTCGCTTCAAGTTCCCAGCTCTGCCATGGCCGGCGATCCCATCTGTCCAAGCTGCCATGCCTCTTCAATTCAAAATCCAGTTCTCACCGGAATTTCAATCCAGCCGGTCCCTCAAGCTCACCTATGCGCCGCTCATACCCATCTCGTGCCCATCCAGTTCTACCGCCGCGCCTCTGCTCCTCGGGGGGAGAGAGAGATCAGAAATGAGAGGAAGAAGGAGGAGGAAGAGGAGAGGGAGAGAGAGATCATAGATGAGATGAGAGGCGTCGGGGAGAGAGAGATCGGAGATTAGAGAAAGGAGGAGGAAGAAGAGAGAGAGAGATCAAAGATGGGATCGGGGAGAGAAACAAAAAAAAAATGGAAAAAAAAAACTGAATAGAAGTCAGGGGTATAATGGGCATTTCACATTTTTTTGGGTGTGCCACGTCAGCATTTGACATCCCAATTGAACGGAACAGTGACGGAGGGATCTATTGGGTGAGAATTGAAAGTTTAGGGACTGTTTTGATGAAATTAGAAATACAGGGACTGAACTGATTAGACCCCTAAAGTTCAGGGTATTAACGAGAAATTAGTCTCTCTTTTTTTCTATGTTTGAGATGCAAAAGTAAAGAAAACACTTTCCTAAATGAAGGGAAAATAAGGGGGAAAATGATTGCTTCCATGCCCCCAAGGGGATCGATCATTTTTTCTCTTACTTTCCTACATTTATTGCATTAATTTAACATTAATTACATTACTTTTATGACTAGAATAATTATTTATGAAATTATAAATATTAATTTTGTTTCATATTAATTATTGACATGAAAAGAAAAGTAATGAGAATTTCAATTTTCCATGCCTATAAAAAAAGCATTGAATTGATTTCCTTTCCTTTCTTTTCCGTAAACAAAGTGAGGCATGTGAATGAACTAAATTGCATGTAAGCTTTAACTAGCTTTTAACCAGCTTTGTATTATTGTTATGCTCATAAAACCAAATGGACAGTTAAATGCTTTATTTACTAGCTTTGTCTTTCTCCTCTCTGTTTTTTTTTGTGAGAGAAAATATTTTACTAGATATATATATATATATAGAAAATATCAAAACTTTATTAGAACTTAGCTTTGAGAATTACAATGTAGAAGTAAAACAGTATAAATAAAAGCTAGAGTATGCATGGTACCCTAATTTGCATGTTGATCAATTAATTATAACAGCAAAACAAGCAATTAAGTTAATATAGACAAGATGATGGAAAGGATTAACTGGGTAGTAGAGATGTAGATGAGTTGCGGTCTGTTGGTTATTTCAGATAACCAACAATGTAGAATTTAGGGGTTCAAAATCTCATTGGCATTATAGGATGAGTAGGGCGGGGTACGTGGATATTAGGAAATAGAAGAAAAAAAAACCGGTAGTAGAGATAGTCCTTTCAATTATGACATTTTTAGAAACAATTCAAAAAGCAATATCAATTAATCTTATTCAATAATAACAACAATTTATTTTAGTGAAGAAAAATAACATTAAGAATTTCGATGTTTTCAAACCTAGCTATAATATATAAATTATGTTTACATTCATACATGTACTCCCTAGCTACATATTATTTTTAAGCGTCTTTACTCTTTACATTCCTCAAGCAGCTATTTATGTGCTTACCCTTCATCACACCCTAAAATTGTTTAAAACCATTTTCTTAATACAGTATGTTCTGTAAGATTATCTCAATCGGTATGCGCAACCATAGAAAATTAGATTGATATATATATATATATATATATATATATATATAATTAAGCAGGACTTGTATTCAAATTGTGGTAACCATATATATTCTACCAGATTGAACAAGCTAGGTACGTAGTCGTTCTCACGTAGTTTGAAAACATGGCCATGCTTACCTACTTATTCTTTTTGTTGGAGGCTACCAACTTATTTTCTTACGTAGAGTACCATTTTTAAATTGTTGACAATGAAGATACTAGAACACGACCAAAAGATATGCCAAATTTTCTTAATTTTAATTGTATTTATCTACTCGTAATTCGTAAACACTACGTACCCCATTTACAATAATCACATTTGGAACTTACCCAAATTAATGGAATAAATTTATTTATCTTGTATTTAAGCATTGCTCCAAAATCAAACATTTGGATGGATGCAGTGGAGTATAGTGTACGTGGTGTTATTTTCAAGGATTAACATGGTTAATTTTATGTACAACACTACAACTTGTACAATTTTAGAGGACCACTTACAATTTTGGTAAGGCAGCTCCCAAATTCTTATTCTCAGACAAGTTTCTGTTCTGAAGTTGTCTCATTTCCTAGCCAAAGCTGAAAGGGTGAAAGTTCAAATAATAAACGACCAAAATCTCCTGGAAATTTGACCCAAAAAAAAAATCTCCTGGAAATAACAATCATTTATTTTAGAGATCGATATATTCTCAAGGCCTCAAGGGGATACTTAAATGTTCTCCTTCTTAATTGATTTATCTTGCTAGAAGAAGATGCCGAGATAGATCTCATGTTCTGGATTTCATGTACTTCATATTCATCCATAGGAGCCCGACCGACTCCTATAAGGTCAAGCCACGTTTTTTCTTTTTTATTATTAGGAATGATCTCTCCAAACACCTCCTCCTTCCTAGAGGGGAAGCCAAGGAGACTAATCTCCTTTCGCGGAACGAGTTGTTGTTAGTCACTGGTGTTTGACAGGTGCACAAACCAAGTCACGTTTTAAAGAATAGTGAATAGTAGTTTTCCCTTTTCTTTTTTTTAGGTCGTCTATGTTATATTTTATTTTCCGCATTGTATATTTCTAATTTTTGAATTGTCAATATATATATATATATATTTTATCAGAGGACATCAATTTATACACATGGGGTATCCTAAGAGAGTCTAACACACGATCTCTCTTGTGACAACTTTGGTGTCAAATCTACTGCACGAACAATCTTGAATTTGAATTGTCAATAGATGACAACAAACAATTTTTTGTCAAAATTATTTTCTCAGACCAACCAAACTACCTAGATAGAGATGATCATCTCACCAAAAGACAATTAAGTTTGCACAACTCCAATCTCTTAAATTTGTTAAATTAGTAGTTAAAATAGAAAGATGACAAGATTTGTATATTATTTTGCCCCATTTTTACTTTCATCCTTGTAGTTTTTTTTTTCAGTTTTACAATTTGGTTCTTTAGTTTACCTACTTTACCATAATCATAGCTCCCTATATATTTCATGATTTTCATTTCATGGAAATCATTTGGCAGATCTAAAAAATTGGGGTTCATTACAATTTCCATTTTGGGGCCAAAATAGAAATTCAGATATAAGGATTCAAAAAATCTTTGGGCAAATTTTATTTTCTTTATTTGCAATACTCCACTGCACCTTCAATAATTTCCCAATAACTTTCCAATTATTTTTTTATCTAGATCACCAACAAAATGATTGGACAATATAATAATTTCCTGCTTAAAAGGAAATGCTCTAAATTTAAGAAAAAATAGTGGAGAGCTCTCTCACTCTCTATATTTAGGAGCTATATAACTAAATACTAAAATAAAGAGTCATTTAAATAAGTTACTTAATACATTTTTTAAATATATTCTCTAAAATAACTTAGGAGCCAAAATAAAGAATGTGTTAGAGCCTAGAGTTGCTCTAATGGGAATATAAAATGATATTTTACGGCTATAGTCTTTTACGTCGCAGTTGGAGCAAAAGTAGCCCAATTTTCCCTATAATTTCCACACAAAAAAAGGGTATTGAGCAATCGTTGGAGTGCTCGACACCAAAATTTATATTGAGACATCATTTTGGTACACAACCATGATGAATAAGGAAGTCTAACATTATTGATTTGAATCTCATTGTGTTCAACTGCACTTGAATTTAAATTCAAAAATGAAAAATAATAAAACACTTTGAATGAGTTTATTTGAGTACTTAAACAAGATTATAGAGCCACAGAGCTTCCACAGTGAGGACCCAAATTTGGGTCCAAAACAGTAGGTCGGAGAAATTGACTTATAATTACCTGAGACTGATAAATATGAACCAAATATAGGTTAGCTTTGAACTCAAATATAGGTCTCATTTTCATGGGTCCCCTCATGTGCAAACCAAAAGAGAGATGATGAATTATATTTGGACCCAGATATAGGGAGAGTCTCTAGTGAGGACTTTAAAATAAGGACAAGGTGAAAACTTTTCAAATGGAAAGTTAGATGACTTACATGTTGAAAGTTTAAAAAATAAACTAAAATTTAAAGCACTCATCTAAACCGTTCATTTGAAAGTCCTCACTTGGTCCTTATTGTAAGGTCCTCACTAGAGACTCTCCCCTCAGATATATGCTACGGTGACCAAAATATGAGTATAAAATAAATGAGTCATGCACTACTATGGAACCAAAAAATAATAATTCATTTGTTACACACTATTTAAATGAACTCATATCACTATTCCGATCAATTTAAACCCAAATTTGAGTTCAGAAAATGAATCCCCACTACTGATGTACATTCGAAACTTCCACAACAAGTTGTTTCCTCGTTTAAATTTCGAAGTGGAGTTAGGGGGAGGGATTTGGAAATTCAAACCTCATCCTTTTGAAAAAAAGTGAACCCTACTCTAGTCCGGAGCGGAGCGTCCCCATTGTAGAAATTAAAGGCATCATCGATGCGTTTGAGAAAACTAGAAAAGATTAAAAGAAGCGGAATATTCAAACGTCGCGTGCGCGTAGAGAGAAAGAGCATCGGTCCACGATTGGGTAAAATTTAAATTTTCACACAAAAAAAAAAACAAAAAACATATGGGTAATTAAAAGCCGACAACAAAAGGCAAATATTATATTTTTGATAACAACACAAAAAACAAAAACGGGAGTTGAATAAAATAAGAAAAGGAAAAACCAGAAACACATTTAGTGATTGTGAAGCGTAGAGACAACAAAGACCATCGATGGCAAGCACCACCGATACGAGCAACGCTCTCGTTTCTTTCAATTTCCATATCCGGGTAACACGCGTGTTGTTTCTGGGCTCGTCCTTCGATTTTCTTTTCCTTTTTTTTTTGTTTTTCTTCTCGTTTGGGTTTGCAATCTGAGTTATTTGTCCTTTTTGATGATTTGGAGCCTGACCCAGTTGTTAATTTGCTTGAGCTTGTGGGGTTGTGGAGGCATTTGGGTTAGAAATCTCAACTGGGTATCTGTGTTTTGGTTTGTTCTTTGTTCTACATGTTGTGCTTTTGTTTTTTCTTTTGATTGGTAATGGTTTTGGACGCTTGGAATTGGTTTTTTATTTTTTTTTATTGTGCTGGATTTTACTGCACCGGGATTTTATATGAAGGGCCAGTTAGATTTTATATGAAGGGTGAGTTAGATTTTGGCAAAAGACAGTTTGAGCTTTGTATTAGAAATTTCGGTATCTGAGTCGAAATTGTGTTTGGTCTCTCTTTGAAATTTTATGTCAGGAGTGGTTATGGTCCAAAGGTCGATTTTGGGACGCTTGGTTTAACATTAGTGAGTGTTTTTTCATTGCAATTTTCAGCTGGGGTATGTTTGTTGTCGTCATTTTTTGATTGCTATAAGAAATGATTAGTTTGAGAATCGAAATGAGGAAGGGATTTTTCTTTGTAATGCTTTTTTCATGTAAATTTTGAACTTTCGTTTTCCAGTGCATGTTTTAAATTTGCTTTGTTAGTGCAAGTGAGGAATTGGGGTTTTAGTCAAGCCCATTTCTGAATTGATCTGGGTTTGTCCTTGTCTTGCTGGATATCTTTATGAAGATGAAAATGTGGTGAGTTTTGTGATGAGGAGATTTCACTTACGGATTTGGTTTTTCATGATTTCATTTAACTTGGTTCTTCTCTTGCATATCACATTATAAGATGAAAAATTGGTCTTATATCAATTTTCATGCATGATTTGTTCTCCGTATGTCATGTATACCTTTTTCTTTTGACTGTGTTTTTGTTGCCCCAGTAATGATGCTCAATAATAAAATTTGAATATTCAATTATGTTCAAAATTAATTAGCATGTTTGGTGTTATGCTTTCGGAATATGATGATTTACTTCTATCTTCTAGAGGGTCTTAGCCGTGCGTTGGTTGTATGCAGTTCCATCATTGCTTGTAATACTCACTAGTAAAACGAATTCCACAGAGTGTCTCAGTATGACGGCCTTGTAAAAGCTTGAAGAGCACTTTCTCAGTTTTCATAAAATATTAGGCCAGGAAACGCTAGTGTAGATATTTGTATGTGGAGGGTCAGATCATAGATGATTGAGAATGTCCTTCCTGCCAAGCAAGAATATGTTGAATAGCAGATTATGTTGCAAGTATTTCATCTATAGCATGTGATGGTACTTAAATCATTTTTATTTGTCTTGTTTGACAGGGATAGCAAGTCCATGGAGACCTGAGAGTGGAATAGAGGGAAAAGTAGAATATAATTTTGAAACTTAGGAGCCACATTTTTGGTAGATTTGAATCATCCGTGGCTCCTGGAGTCAAGAGCAAGGGAGTTCTCGAGTCTCGCCTAACAGTTCCAGATTATGACATGGCAATGGCAAAGTCAGAGACAGGTGCTGCACTTAGTAAGCCTACCCCTGGTTTGGGTGGAAAACATGGTCTGTATTCAACCAATGGCGTGCATGAATTACTTGAGTGCCCTGTGTGCACAAGTTTGATGTACCCTCCTATTCATCAGGTACATTTGCAGTTCAGACTTTCTGTGTTTTTCCTTGGATTTTCTGATTGACCATGTGCATTGATCATTCTGTTTATCATAATATCACACTGCTATACTGTTTATCATCATAGCAGAGCATTCAGTGATACATTGGCAATCACAAATGGTTGTTTCTTGGGAATGGGAACTTCTTTTGTAAATCCTCTGTGAAGGAGGCTAGATTTCTTACTTTTCCTCTTACATATTGTGTACCTACATGGGTATTAGGTTTAACGGGTTTGAATTAGGTCATTGGGAAGTAGCATTTAACTTCAAGTTGCTTGTTGTGGAGTGGATTTAAGGAGGGGAGATGTTTATGAAGTTTTGTTGCCCTAACATATAGTGATTTTCATGAGGGTTTGAGGGAGATGCTGTGTATTGTTAGGAGAATATTGTTGGGTATTACGTTTAACATGTTTTCAATCAGATAATTGCGAAAGTAGCATTTAACTGTAGGTTGTTTACAGTGGTGGAGTGGATGATTTAAGTAGGGAAGATGTTTAGGAAGTTTGGTTGCTCTAACATAAAGTGATTCTCATAAGAGTTTGAGGGAGTTGCTGTGTTTAGTACAATATTGTTTTGGCTTGACTTGTAAACTTCTACCGTTCTTTTTTTTTTCTTTTTGAAGTTTTTGAAATGAAAGGCAACACTAATGACCAAAATCATCAACTTCATACAGTATTTCATGAAATTATTCTGTGATGCTTCTTTACTTTAGCTTCATCTGATCTTATCTATATGTCAAAAATTGTAGAGAACTATCAGTCCCTCACTTCTTTTCACTTGTCAATGCAAACAGTGAGAATTTCCTCTGCCTTTGTAGATGTTATGACCCTGTCGTTTTCGTTATAATTGCTCACATAATTTGGTTATTTACTTTTGTTGTTGTTCATACTATTTGGAGTCCATTACTTTGTATAGTCAACCTTTTAATTTCCAAAGATTAAATTGCAATTCTCTGGGCCTGTGATTGAAGCAATAGAATAATCTCTCACCTTCTCTTGTCTTCGTAGCCTCTTCTGATACGACACTAGGGATAGTGTTCTATCATCCTGATATTCTTTCTGACTCTTTATTTTGTTTCTAAAATTTTACTGTGCAGTGCCCTAATGGCCACACATTATGTTCAGACTGCAAGGTAAGGGTGCAGAATTGTTGCCCAACTTGCCGCTATGAACTTGGAAATATCAGGTGTTTGGCTTTGGAGAAGGTTGCTGAATCATTGGAACTCCCATGCATATACCAGAGTTTAGGCTGTCATGATATTTTCCCATACTATAGCAAGCTCAAACATGAGCAACATTGTCAATTTCGCCTATACAATTGCCCTTATGCTGGATCTGAGTGCTCCGTTACAGGCGATATCCCAACTTTAGTTAATCATCTTAAGGATGATCACAAGGTTGACATGCATGATGGGTGTACCTTCAACCATAGATATGTTAAATCAAACCCACATGAAGTTGAAAATGCAACTTGGATGCTAACTGTAAGTTTTTTGATTTTTTGTTTGGTGGGCTTGTACATGTTCAGTTGTAGTCTTTTTGATTGATTCTGCTAGGCATATTCATTTTTTAATGTATGTGAAAGTCTGACCTACAGTTGATTTTTATCTGTTCTCTCCAGGTCTTTAATTGTTTTGGAAGACAGTTTTGTTTGCACTTTGAGGCTTTCCAGCTGGGTATGGCTCCAGTCTACATGGCTTTTTTACGATTCATGGGCGATGATACTGAGGCTAAGAAATTCAGCTATAGTCTGGAAGTTGGTGGAAATGGTCGTAAGTTAATATGGCAAGGAATTCCCAGGAGTATCCGCGACAGTCATAGGAAAGTTCGTGACAGCCAGGATGGACTCATAATTCAGAGAAATATGGCTCTCTATTTTTCTGGTGGGGATAGGCAAGAACTAAAGTTGAGGATTACTGGCCGGATATGGAAAGAAGAATGAGACCAGGATATATCAATGTTTAGGTGTACAGTTAAAAGTTCTGAGACCGGCTTGGGTAGCTCTACATGGAAGCATCGAAGTATGTAATCCGTTTTTCTGTTTACAGTGGGAGTTTATGTGATTGAGCTCAAGGCTAGTCTGCAATTTGATTTATCAACCGACTGCTATCCTAGTGGGATCTTTGAATTATTCAAAGGGGTTGATGGAATTGTAGCAGAATGGCCATGTTTTCAAAGCCATTAGCTAATGTGGTCTTATGCTTTACCCTCAAAGACTACCACTAAGTCCTTTGCTTCATATGTATCTAAGTGCACCTGTTGCCATCTACTAGTTGTACCAAATGTGTTTCTGATGTAGTGTGGTAAAGGTCATTAACACCATATGGCCTGAATTGATGAATCCATATCTTCTTTTGCTTGGCTCGTTTATGCAAAATTGGTTTCTGCGATAAATTAGTTGAATATGATATCCCTTCAAAATCAGCTTGACTGAATAATGACCGTGTAATATTTTCTCTGTTCCTCATATACATAACTACATTTTCTTATAAAGAAAAATTCTTGGCATTGTCCAAAAAAAAATTGTATAAAAAAAAACTCCTGGTTGTTTTCCGAAAATGTTTCTGTACATTTGAAAATTCACACAACAATTTTACCCAAAGAAAAAAAATGCATACAAAGAAACATAATTGAAAATGCATACACTAATTGATCCGTTTGTGTTTTTTTTGGTCAATAATTCGTTTGTTGTTGATCTAAAGAAAAAATCTAAATCTAATTGATGTATTATATATACTAGTCTCATATCTATGCGATGCACGTGTTATTTGTGTGAATGAAAGAAAAAATGTGAAAATTTTCATTTACTCACTTCAAAAAAATTAGTGAACTCTTTGACACCAAACTACTTCAAAGATAGATAAATAGATAAATATAGATAGATTAATTAAGAAAATAAGCCTTAAAGCTCGTAGTATAGATACATAGATGGATACATATATATAGAGGGTAAAAACCCAATATAGTACCCAAACTATTGCGAAAAACCCTTTTTGGTACCTACAAATATTTTTTACCAAAAATGGTACATGAACTATTGTACATTTACCCAAAATGGTACCTCCGTAACCCAAAATGGTACATGAACTATTGATAATTACTCAAAATGGTACCTGAACTATTGAGTCATTACCCAAAATGGTACCTGAACTATTGGCCATTACCCAAAATGGTACCTGACTTAGCTACGGAGGTACCATTTTGGGTAATTGTACAATAGTTCAGGTACCATTTTGAGTAAAAAAAATTTATAGGTACCAAAAAATACTTTTCTCCATAGTTTGGGTACTATATTGGGTTTTTACCCATATATAGATAGGATATTTTTTTGGACAATAATAATTGAGGTATTATATGGATTTAGGTATTATATGGACGGCTAATGATTGAACTAGAAAAGATTTCGTAATCAGAATTTGGTTGGTTATATAAATAAATAAAAAGCAAAAACAAAAACAAAACCCAGCGCGGGAATAAGAATTTGAGCCGTCAGATTGGCATAAGCAATAATAGAAGGGGGACGTGCAACGTGGGGCCACGTATTGGTGGTTCGTTTTTAGCGGTTAATTAAACTCCTCCAATGGCCGACTTTCCCGCGAAACAAAGGAGCACGATCGACGACACAGAGCCCAGAGATAACACAAATATTTATCCACCATTTCCTTCTTCCCTGGTCTCTCTCTCTCTTTCCTCTGTTTTCTTCTCCGCACCATTATTTCTCTGCAGATCCCAGGTCAATTCAATTTCATTTTCCTCTGTTTCCGATTACATTGTCAATATTTCATTGCCCCTGATCGGATTTCTTGGTTTTTATCTTTTCTGATATGAATTTCTCTTTTTGGGTTTACCCAGAAAACACATAGATCTTCATCTGTTCTTGGTAACTTTTGTTGGGGTTTTCACTGGGATTTTATTTTTGGAATGAATGCAGGATAAGATTTGCGGTAAATATATACAAAAATAACCATAGAGGAGCAATAAGAATAATTTGTTTGGGTACATGGGTCGTTAGATTGCTGTGCCTACACAAATTGTTTGAAAAATGATGTGCTGCGGCGGTGCGGAGGAGGAGAACTACGGGCCCCCTGCAAACCAATATAACACTGCCCCACCCAGAGGTGGGAATACATATGGAGGCGGAGGTATCTATTCATTTTCCTTCAACTATATATGAGACCCATGCATGGTAACATCACCACTTTTTTTGGTTCTTAAGCAGTCAAAAGCCATCTCATTAGCAAAATGCAGTTTTCTTTTTTCTTTCTTTTAGTTTTTTGTCTTTCTGTTTTTTTGTTGGACGTAATTTTTAATTCGGAGCATCTACACTGCGTCTTGTTTTGCAACATATTAAATTAAGCATTAAAGTGACGGAGTTAGAAATTTGTCATTGTGACAGCTCTAGCTTATAAAATGATTATTTGAGACATTTCATCGAATAATTTGTCTTTTACTAAAAAGATAAGTTTAGGAACATTTCATCATGACTATTTGAGGTCAAATTGACCATTGTGGCTCCTCTACTGAACTTGAGTAATAGACCCAAAAAAAAAAATCTAAGACACATGAAGCTACATACTGCATGTGAAGAGGTAGAAAATACAGGTGCAATCTTGTTCTTGGAGGTTGTAGGTTTCGTCCCAGGGTTAGAATATGGATCAACAATGTATATCAAGTTAGAAAACTAAAAAAAAATCGTTTATTTTTTATCAGAAAAAAATTCATTTTAATTTTCACATGTGAACATTTTCTCAACCTAGCTTCATGAACACTTGTTTCACTATGTTCCTTGTCATATAGGCAATGACAGAGGAGAGCCAAGGAGTTCCAATCCGGTTAAAAGTGGGGCTCCAGCAAAGGCCTTACCCATTGAAATACCGGCTATGTCCTTGGATGAGTTAAATAGGCTAACGAGTAACTTTGGTCAGAAGGCTTTGATAGGAGAAGGATCTTATGGCCGTGTTTTCTATGCAAAATTGAGTAATGGGAAGCCTGCTGCAATTAAGAAGTTGGATGCAGGTTCACAAGAGCCAGACTCAGATTTTGGATCTCAAGTAAGATTTCGACTGATATTATTTTTGTTTCTTTTTCCGGCAAAGACAACACTTCCCGATTTTACTCACAGTGAATGTTATGTCAATCTTGTGCAGTTATCAACAGTATCAAGACTTAAGCATGATCATTTTGTGGAGTTGATGGGGTATTGCTTGGATGGAAATAACCGAATTTTGATATACGAGTTTGCACAAATGGGATCTTTACATGACATATTGCATGGTATACTCGGTTAAACTTTTTATTTTTGCTTTTGTCTTTTCAGTTTTGTGTTGAGAATTGATTCAGATATTCGTTGTTTTGATCCATGCAGGAAGGAAAGGAGTACAAGGGGCTGAACCAGGTCCAGCCCTAAGTTGGAATCAGAGAATTAAAATTGCCTATGGTGCAGCCAAAGGGCTCGAGTATCTGCACGAAAAGGTTCAACCTTCCATTGTTCACCGGGATGTCAGATCCAGTAATGTCCTACTCTTCGATGACCATGTTGCCAAAATTGCAGACTTCAACTTGACGAATCAGTCATCTGACACAGCTGCTCGACTGCATTCGACTAGAGTCTTGGGAACTTTTGGCTATCATGCTCCTGAGTAAGCCTCATTTTTTTTTTTCTGTATGGTTAAGATGATTCTACCAACTAATTTCCCATAACCTTTTGACATTATTAGTTTAGAAGTTGTACATTAGCTTCCATTTGATACATTCTGTCCCCTCCAACGGTTAGAAAACTGAAAAAGTAATGCATGGGTCACATTTTAACTTTAGCACATATAAATAACTAAATAATATGTTCTTTCTTTTACCAAAAGCAGCATTTGGTTTGTACAAAAAGCTTATTGATTAGTCTGAGGTGGGAATACTTTATGTAATCCACACTAACAGTAGTTGTTTTCTGTCATCTTCATTATGTTTTCTCTATGTTCTCTATGTTATATACCTTGTTTAATTATATCATCATTGCTTTTGATCAGGTATGCCATGACAGGGCAGATAACTCAGAAGAGTGATGTTTACAGTTTTGGGGTTGTTCTATTAGAGCTATTGACAGGGAGAAAACCAGTAGATCACACAATGCCAAAAGGGCAACAGAGTCTTGTTACTTGGGTACTTACACTTCTCGCTACTTTGGTCTTAGACTTTCACTGATTTTAGCACCATTTTACACAACCTCTGATCTGAAACATTGCAGGCAACTCCAAGATTGAGTGAGGACAAAGTGAAGCAGTGTGTTGATCCCAAGCTGAACAATGACTACCCACCAAAAGCTATTGCTAAGGTTTGCTTTAGCATCCAATCTCTTATCATATCATTAGATTTACTCTGAAGAATTTGGGAATGATCGAGCAAGAAATCTCATGCACACACACGAAAACGCAAAGTTTGGAATAATGATCGAAGTAGCTATACATTACTACTATCTTCTTTTTTCTTGTTTGAAATATTTCTGAGACACTATTTTTTATGCAATGTCTCTCAGTTGGCAGCAGTGGCAGCACTTTGTGTTCAGTATGAAGCTGACTTCAGGCCAAACATGACAATTGTTGTGAAGGCTCTACAGCCACTACTCAACTCAAAACCTGCAGGCCCAGAAGCAAACGCTTGAGATCGATCGATGATGATATTCTACATCAGAATCTGCAGCAACTTGTCTTGTACGCGCGTGTGCTTCAACGTAACTTTCTTCTTTGTAATCCCATTCCCGTTATGCTCTACTGAATCAAGACACTGTCACAAGATTCCCGTTTCAGATATTAACATTTGCGGGATGAGAATTGTGAAACTTCTGAAACTTTTATTGAAGCAAGAAACCTAGTTACTCTCTAGTCTAATGCACCATTTTGTAATTTTTTTTTTTGCTACTCTCATAGCATCCGAAAAGATGTAGAAGCTATTATTTGGATAAACTATATATAGTAGTGTTTCTGATAATAGATTTATACAGAGCCATTCACTGAATTAAGGCCCTACCATTAACGATTTCTCTTTGTTGTTGTTGGTATAATTGAGGGATGATTACAGGTATCACCCACTATGAACTCCTTTGAATGATATGAGCCGTGCATGTTTAGGCCTCCACTCAAAACCATCATATCACAAGCCGAAAAATGTAGGGAGTACATGTATCTCATATTCGAATCTGAATATGTTATGGTCTTGAAAATTGCTCAAAGTTTATGCACCAAGTGCCAAAGTTATTGCACCGTAGTAATATTGGCTCAAAAATAAAAAAATTAGTGGTTTGCACGGGAAAAGTTTTCCGGCTTTGACCGCAAAAGAAAATGCTAGCTGCCCCGCCTTGAGAGGAAAAAACCCAATATCATATATGAAATAAGGTGACAAAACCTAATATTGGAATTTAGGAAGGTTAATTCCTTTCTACAAAGGCCGCCCAAGACTTTTTTTTTGTTTTTTTTGTTTTTATATATTTTTTAAGCATGGATTCCTTTCACAGACCAAAAAAAAGAAGCATGGATTCCTTTCTACATTTATAAAATGAGCCAAGAATAAGTCAATATTATAGTCTTGTACATTTTTTTCATTTTTTTTTAGGAAAAGAAGTACTATATATTGAAATTAGTTACGATTACAATCGTTATCGAGGACATCATAACTATTAGCAGGAGCAAGAGTTAACCACCTAGAGTTAACATGATAATCTAAAGCAGGACCAAACCTTTAGGTGTACGTACTACACTAATTGTTTGTCTCATAACAATAATGAAGCTTACTTGTTTGAATTGAAAAAAGAATACAACATACTATAAATCAATAAAAACTATCATCATCCCAGATTAACCGGCTCATCTGCTCGCCAATGTATGTAATTGTAGTGTTCACAGTATAGTAGTCCAACTAAGAGGCATTAAAACAATAGAGAGTAATCTAAAATTAATTGGTTAGCACATAACGTGTGTCCACCTCAAAATCACACCATGAATCAAAGTACAACCTTGCTTGAATTGGTTTCCAAACGAACACATGGTCTGTTATTATTCATGTCGCCCAAAGATAAGACTTGTGAAGGGAAAATAGTTCTCATTCGTCATATCTTCCATCGGGTTCACATACCCAAACATTAGCTTGGGAGATCTAGGACTCACCCCAAAATCTCATCAAAACCAAGATCAGAACCTGGTTCCAAATCCAAGAAAAAAGACCACATACCTTTATGGTGATGCAATGGAGCATGAAGACTGCCAAAGAGACATCATCGAATGTCATCGTGATACTCATCAAACTAGGTCGACGTTGAAGGACCGGGTTGCAATAAGCAGGGAGAGCCCTCTATCCAAACTGGAGTCGACATCTTTGATATCCCAAGCCTTGACAGCTAGTAGTGGCCGACCTAAAGTGAGGTCTAGGAGGGTCTAGATCCCCCCTCCCCCAGTTTCCTAAACAATATAATTAATCTTGATTATTTACCTTGATTGTAGCCTATTTGTTGCTCATCTTCATTAATGGACCCCCCCCTTTCCCAAAATTAAGTAACCAAAAATAGCTTATTTGAAACCAAAAAAAAATTAAGTAATTAACAAAACAAACATTTTTGTTCAAATTTTAATAATAGATACTTTTTTATTCTTTCCTTTTGTGTTATATTATGTACATATATAATATCAAATTTGAAATTTGAAATATTCGTTTCATTTTTCCCTATCAAATTTCAAATTTAGTGGGCATAATATAATTTATCTTTTCTTCTTTTGTGTATTTCATATACTACAATTTTATCTTTTCTTCTTTTGTGTATTTCATATACTACAATTTTATATTTTCTTCATAGAAGTCCCCCCCCTAACATAAAACTGGCGGTTACAGATACCATGAGCCAATAAGGCCCGAACTCTAACCACAAATATTGCTTTTCTCCATAGGCTACCGCAATAGATTGCTCCCGAGTGTCACGATCCAAACTTCCAGCCAACGATAAGAAAAGCCACTTCGCCCTCTTCAACATTGTGTCAAAAAACAACCAGACCACGTGCAAGAACAAAGCACCAACCAATTGACAAAAAGAAAATATCGAGAAGAGAGAACATAGTTCTCGAGAATAACGCCATAGCAATGGCACCACAAGAAAACTAAGAACCTCAAACACCGGCTCAATTGAGGAGGGACTTATTTGACCTAACCAACAAACTAAAAATAAAACTCTAAAAAAAACCAAATAAACTGCCACGACCCGCAATCCTCTCCCATCGGGCCGCCTCAAGCTGTCTGAGAGCAACCACCATGAAGATGAGAGCCACAGTGCTAGGGATCTCGACCTCCAACCACCTCCAACTTCGATGTAGCCATCTGGAATGAGAACAAGCACCAGCAAGCCGCCACCATCCCATACCACTAACCATGCATCCACCACCATCCCATACCACCAACCCTCCACTCGCTCCCTTTCAAATGGTTCAGACAAGAACTAGTCCAGAAACCAGACCATCCCATAAAAAGATTCTTTCTATTTATTTTAGGAAAATGGGAGAATTAAATTTGGGATCTCATCCAAGGAGTTATTGTGCTACTATGCTCTGCCATTCTCTATCTCGCCATCCCGTGCGGATTCCTCCTCCCTTTAATCTAAGCAAAGTGGTGTTAGGGACGTTGGTTCCGATTATGGTGTCTTTGTCTTTGGTCTTGGTGCTGGCGTTACCTACCCAAATTTAGGGTTGTTTTTCATCTAACCTGTTTCAATGGTCTCCTCTAGTGGCATTTAGGAGGATTCTCCGATTGTATTTTTTTTTGTCTATAAAAATTTAGGGGAGAGAGAGGTTACCCCCACACCCAAAGTCAGGACATACCCCAGCCCTTTTGTACCAGCATTTATAGAGAAATTTATATATCGCCCACCAAACAAGGGATCACTGGCAGCAGAGATCGAACTGAGGATGAGGCTCAACCAACAACACTTCCTTACCAACTGAACCAACCCTTGTTGGCTCAATTGTATGTTTATTTTAGTGAACCTACAAAGAATTCTCTTGCATTGTAAAGTTAAATAAGTGATATTATTTAGGTTATATTTCTTTTTGTTATGCTCGGAGGAGTGGTTAATTATGTATAAGTTTTGCCCCATTATATTAACATTTGCATTCTAAATATGAAAAAAAAATTAGCAATGAACCTAACTCTTCAATGTCTTGGACCCATAGATGATTGGTCTAGAAACTCATGGAATTGTCATTAGATTTGTTTGAATTCAATGAAAAGAGAGATCTAAGGTTACGTCAAATATAAGACTTGTAAATGTGAAGTGAAATGTCCCTTGGCCAAAAAAAAGAAGAAAAAGACCCAAATAAGACTCATAGGTGTCTCTAGGACATGTAGATCCTCATGCCAGCTTATGTTTGGAAGGATGACTACACCATGTCCCATTCTAATAAAACCATTAACCAAATGTCGCCACCATCTCCACATCGGACAACATACAACACTGAATTAATATATATATATATATATATATTTATATATATTTGTCTTACATAATTATTTCCATTTTATATGTGCTTTATTTTTTGTGGTATGGAATTTATAAAATATCACATCCTGCGACAAAACATATATAGGGATTGGAAAAACTATCCAAGTTAATTGGGCTCTACTACTCGATTTAGGTTCATTTCTTACTACGTAATATAGATGAGTCACCAATCACAAATTGGTGCTTAAATTGCAGCTTGCGTTTACCATCCAAAATAGTTTTTCCCTTGGAAAATTTCCTTTGAAGGAGTTAGGCCAGTTTGATATTTAGGTACTTATATATAACAAGTGGCTTATAAACTAATTTATGGTCGTTTGGTATTTGGTAAACAAAGAAACCGAGAACTAATTATAGGGTCTGTTTGGGATTACTTTTCGGAGACCCAAAAACACTTTTGAAATAATTGAAAAAATTAATTATAAATAGTAAAAAATTTGAAAATAAAATAAAATGTGTTTTGAATGAGTTTTAGAAGCACTTGGAAGTGGTTTTGAGAAGCACTTGTCAAGTGCTTCCTCATATAAAAACGCTTTTCAAATTTGGTAAAAACGCTTTTAGGTCTTTCAGAAGCAGTCTCAAACAGACCCATAGAAATGGTCTTCTCATTAAAGCTTTTTTCAAGAGTACTGGTATAGCGGAGAGTCATTTGTCTATAAGACTCTCACAAATTGTTATTAGAGGTTTCAAGTGTTGTTTTTTTTAAATATTTATTTTAAAGTTAAAATATTAATTTTATTAATCCAAAGTAGTTGGTGTAGTGGTTTGACACCAAATAGTGGCGTGGCTAGAAATTTTGTCCAGGAGGGTCAAAATTAAATAGCTATTAAACTTGTTTTTTTTTTTAAATTATCCAAGGCCACAAAGACCTTTTTTTTTAAGGTAATAGATAATTCGATTAATACGACAAAATGTACGTACGACCCCAAGGGGGGGGGGGGACGTAAGACCTAACCCCAAATCGATTAAATAGAACGTGTAGAAAATAGTACAATCTGAAATGAATAACTGCCTCATTCCATAGGCAACAGAGACTCAATAACACCTGTATTCTAAAGAATTCAAGTTTTCATTCCGCATTAATACGAAACCCTTGATTGTTGTTATTCCAAACTATTTTGTAATGCTATTATTCAAAATTAGAAATTAATTAGCATAAAAAAACTCTCATTAAGAATAATTCACAAAGAAACAAAACTCTTATATATGCTGCACATCTTGAGAGTCTTTTGTTTAGTGGTATCTCATGTGGACCCCGACGCCCAACATGTACGACATCACCCTACGCGCTCCGATGGTCACGAGAATGGTATCATCGAGTTTCAAACTCAAGACTTCTGGTATTACCACTAGACTTGACATCCGCCCACTAGATCACATATCGTGATTACATCTTAAGAGTCTTGAGTTTTGGTTGTATAGTTAAAACCTGAGATTAAAAGGGGAACAATACATTACTATTTAGTGGTGTAGAGTTAATGTCTCAATTATTATTTAGTAGTTAATTGCCCAATACTTATTAACTTTTTAGAAGGGTGAAAATTGATTTACATGTTAACCCTTCTTTCATACAAAATTAGAAAGAAACAAAATTGTTAATTGTTGAGAAGGCTTACTTGACCCCTCGATCTAATCCCTACCTCTCTATGCCCTTGGCACCAAAGTTGTTCCTGGAGAGATCTTTAGTTCGATTCTCCATGAATACTTGGGTGGGATGAGGTGGGTGTGTGTGTGTGTAAAAAAAAAAAGAGTTACACATAATAACTCATCCTCAATGACGCACAGAAAAAGTCATTACCATATCTAAGAAATCCCACCTATTTGACTTACAACACAAAGATATATAACTGAAAAAATATCGACTCTAAAATTGAAATTTTTATCCTACCAATTGAGGGGGTCCACCCAATCGGGAAACCTCATCTCTTCTAGACCATAGTCCAAATTCACAATTTTCACCTCCAAGATCCCTCCATCATAACTAACAAGAACAAATATCCAAAAGAATGTACATCTCCAATGGTCCAGGCCTACTCGCATTGATCCATAATGGGATTTTCTTGCCACCATTAAGGAGGCCAAAGATAGCATGTTCGATCCCAAAAGAATATGAGATAAGTGGTCGTACACAGAACCTAAAGAACAAGGTAGTAACAAGAATTTAGTCTTAAATAGATTAAATTCTTGTTACTACCATGTACTTTAGGGATCTAATCAGTTCAGTCTTTGATCTTTTAATTTCATCAGTTAAGTCTCTGCACTCTTAATTCTCATCAAATAGGTCTATTTAGGACACGTGTCACCTATTATGGGTCGACACGTGTCATTTTTATTTATCATAAATGGACATATTTGATGAGAATTAAGAGTGTAGAGACTGAATTGATGAAATTAAAAGATCAAGGACTGAACTGATTAGACCCCTAAAGAACAGGGTAGTAACAAGAATTTAGTCCTAAATTATATAAGCCATATAGACAAGAGACCTATTAGCCGCCCATCCTCGCTACTTGAAACATGTTGTCTAAAGCCATGACCATACCACTAAAAACCATTGATATCATTTCCAATCCATATCAAACATCCAAACCCACCTAGAACCCAAACCCTAGATTCCAGAACCAAAAGGTTGACTTCAGAGTCAATCAACTCTCTGATCGCCTCCTAAAATCCTAACCCTCTAATTCAAACCTGCATGATCCTAGCTCGAATTACCAACCTGAAGCCTATGGTACCATAAATTCACCGACTTTGTCTGTAACTATCATGAAGCAGGAGAAATGACCAAACATCCCCTAAGGGATGGGCTTTGGCCTATGGCTATCACTTAGTGGTTTCACAATTGTGGAACATGTTGACTGTTATTTGCCAAGTCAGGGATAACTAAATCCAATATACATTCCCTTTTGGCCCAAAGACTATATGGAGGCACTTAGGACGTATGTAGGACTCTTGATACAAAGAAGAGGAAAGGAAATTAAAGAGAGAAGAATCCGCAAGGATGGAGAATTCCTGCTTGGAGAATTCCCGGTGTAACTAGGAGAACTTAAGTTGAATGATTCACGAACTATGAAGGAAATCCTGACAAAGCATGAAAAAGTCGAGGCCATGCACAACAATTGGAGTTCTTAAAGAGAATATTTTAATGACATCGACTTTATTTAATTGGTGGAAATATTTATTTGATGTTTCCAATTAGATAATTCCTTGATGGCTTTCCTTGTAAGTTAGAGGAGTTTTAATTCTAAAAGACAACTATGAGGACTGCTGGAACAATATATAAATTAAGTTTCTTTGACTTCACATAATAGTTGACATAAAAATTAAGTGTTAGGTAAGATTGATCAAAATTCGTGAGTGCAGGGGCACATATGATGAAATTATAAGTTCAGGAGCACAAGTGATTTAAGGTGTAAAGATCAGTGAGGTAATATAAAATTTACCCATTTTCATATGTGTTTCTTTGGATGTCTACTTAAATGCATGTATTAGGGTTCTATTGCTATGAGCATATGCTTAACTGCCTTATCTTCGTATATTGTAAAATGGGCTTGTCAATAAATTAAGTCATATTCATGTGAATCGATTTCTAGTTAGGTTACGTAAGACACATGACATGTCCTTATGAGACTCGTGATGTTCACTCTCTTCACTCTTAATGATTATTGAATGTTAAATCTATGAACATGCTATTGTAGGTTTCATCTTAAAAACTAAGTTAAAGAATATATACATGTCATTGAAAATTCTTAAGTGCTCCGCAGTATCGGTGCTCCGCCATGTTGGATAAATCTTATCCGTTAGATTTTTGTTGTCAACTTTGACCCTTCAATCTTGGCCCTTCGAAAAGTGAAGTATTGATACTATAGAGCACTATAGACGTTGCCACATGTCATACACTTAACATACCAATTAAGCAAGAGAGAACAATAGGATATGATCAACATGTCATTGACTTATATTGAGTATCTTTATTTATAAACCGAGAACTATATGTGAAACATTGCATAAATAAATGATTGTTTCGTGTGGATAACTAATCCCTTACTCATTCATATATGTTGGTTTTCACCCTAAATCACCATCTCATATACTTTAATTTTCTATTTTTATTTTCTGTTTCATTTTCCAGTTCAGTTTTCACATACTAAATCAACTTAAAACCTTTCCAAAATTTGTGTGAATATAGTTTAGTGACTCTAGTATCTTGTGTTTTCAAGAATTCAAGTTAGTTTTCAAGAATCTGTTGAAAATTTTAATTTTTTGATCAAATCTTGTATGACAACCCTAGAGCGTACCTAGGGCTCACATAGATTAATTTAGACTGCAGATTGGTGACTAGTTAGTTAGAATTGTGCTGCTTGTTTACATGATTGAATATCTTCGATGTTTATTAAATTGTGTGAAAATTGACAACTCTGTGTTCAATGGTTGATGTTGCTAATTGTGAAAAATTATAAAGAAGCATGTCTCCCAATACTTGTATATCTTGTTTGAACAATTTTTATCATAGGTACAATTGGTATTTTTCACCAAAATTTGGTGAAGAACATACGAAAACCAACAACTGGCTTAGATTATTGGGAATTTTATCTCTTGGAAAATTTATCTCTGTGATTTCTCATTGATTATATGGATATAAGATCAGGAAATTTGTGTTTTGCCTAGTAGGTTCATGATTGTATCTCTCAAATTAATGATGATTTGACTTTACATGTATTTAATATGTATTACAACACACTACAAAATGTAAATAACAAATTACAAACAAGGTTACTTTTGTATATTACTGGACTACATAGTGACATACCTAGAGTCCTTCTATTAAAGGGAGGGTCAAAACTAGCTAGCAACGGAACCCTCGGTTCTCTTTTCTATAGTCCGATCCTCTTGCGTGATAAATACTTTTGATAGTATTACTATTTCATATTTTACTTTTGTTTCCATACCAAAGATATATCTTGTTTACATGTTTTTTGTTTGTTTTTTTAATTTATTATTACTTGTTAGACAAAATGTTTTGAGCACAAAAAATGATGACATTGAAGTCTTTTCATTACATTCTACGTAACGCCGCTATGTTTGGTGATTAGTGGAGTAAACATTGTAGAGAGTAATATCACATTAAGGTCTTATTTGGTTTGCTGAGTGAAATTGTTAAGATTCTCACTACAGAGTTTGGTAACAATGGGAAAACAATAAAAAAAGTAACTATATTTGGGACAATAAAAATGGTGTATCAAATGCTAAAAGTGTGTAATTAATGTAGAAATGAGAAGGGAAAAGAATTCCTAAGAAGGATGGAGGGATTAAATTTTTCGCTATTTTTCTTTGAAGGAGAAATCTTTTTTCCCACTTTGCACTTTACCAAACATGAAAAAGTTAACACTTGTCCGTTTCAAGCCTCTAATCAATGAAAAAAACGAGGCCTAATAGCTAGTTGGAGGTTAGTTCTAGATTCGCATCTTGTCGTTATACGACAAAAAAAAACAAAGAATTTCACTTCCAATCGTAAAAGTGACTTATCATGTATCCAATTATGGAAACACTTATCGATTAGTCTTTTTCGCGGCAACTGTAACGTTACAAATTGTTGGTTGAAAATTTGAAGTATAATTGTACAAAAAGATGAATAAAAGTGTCGACACGCTAGGTACAATACTTATCTTTCATATGGAACCTCTTCAAACTCTAACTCATTTCTGGCGCGCTCACTATAACTTGTGTCAATCGTAGAACTTGCAACACTTTTTTACTTTTATCATTTTATCCTGTGCATTTTGAATATCCATAAATTACATCAAAATGACAACTTAATGATATCATTTCAAAAAAAAAAATTGGAATGCATCAAAAACTACACAATTATTTTTTTTTCAGACAGAAAAGAAAAGAAAAAGAAGAAAATATTTTTTCTCTTTTGATTTTCATCCTGTTAAACAGTAACGTAACAGTATTGTCTCTGATTTGGTTTTAACCGTGTTGGCCTCGCTCTCCCTTATAGCTCTATTAGCTACAATGAGTCCATTACAAGAGCCTCCTCCTCCTCCCTTTCTCTCTCTACAAATATATACGCAGCACCAAATCTCATCTTCCTCAACCAAAACCCCCTTACGTCCCTCCTTTTCCTCTATCTGAATCTCTTCCTCACTAATATTTACCCCCCTCTCCAATCCAATCCAATCCAATTCAATTCAATCCAACCCACCATTCCAATCAGATTCACCTCCAGCGCTGTTTATTTCGATCCAGAAATCCTTCACTGGTCGATCTGTAATTTCTAAATTGATTATCTATTGATTCAATTTCGATTTTTAGTATTCGTTTTGATCGAATGCTTGATTTTCGATCGGATTGGATCCGAATCAGACCGTGAACGCGTAGCTGGGGATGGGAATTCTATGAGAGCTTGAACCAAAAATGCCCGGCTTAGCTCAGAGGAATGACCAATTCAGTGATGGGTCGTCGCCCATTTACACACTCTCTTCGCCCAACGGTTTTTGGTCCAAGCATCGCGACGATGTTAGTTACAATCAGCTCCAGAAGGTACTCCATCATTTTTAATTTATTCAATATATGCTTTGAGATTGATATGGATCACTTTTTGGTGTTGTGCCTTGTTTGACAAATTTTATGGGTGATTAGAGTTTGAATTGGATCTTGTACGTTTAAGTAATTTGATGGAGGGGTTGTTGAGTTTCTGTATGTGTAATTGTTCATTGGCGGGGTAGTTTTTATTGGAATATCAGTGTTTGTTTAATTCTGGATCCGCCTTATGTGTATATTTGTGTTTATATACATATTTTAGTGATTATTGAGTAATGTCAAGTGTATCACGAATTTTTGATCAAGATTTTGTTCCCGAATAGCTCTTTAATGACGTATTTTGAAATGAAAGTTATGTAGAAAAGAAAGAAATGTTACACGTTTGATTATTCCGGGGGTGCTAATTAAAACGGAGCATCTGTTTATACCAAGTCTAATGCACCCTTGCTTAGTTTAGTGTATCATGTACATCCTCACATCTAAAAGAACCAAAACACGGGCACTTGCTAAAGGAACGTTTACAGACACACACACACATGTAGTCTCCAATTATCCAAGCATGGAACAGGTAGAAAAATTGTGCTCATTAAATCTTGATATAGTTCCCCTAGTTACTGATTCAAAGACTCTTGTTCCTTCAATTGGCTTGAAGAAGAAAGTGCCTTGTAGTAATTTGAGATAACATTTTGCATTATCATAATTTTTCCTTTCATTTTTGATTCATTGAAGGACGGGACTAGTATCTAACAAAGTGCTTTTTACTTTTGACATAGTTTTGGAGTGAGCTGTCGCCACAAGCTCGGCAGAAACTTCTCAGGATTGACAAGCAAACCCTTTTTGAACAAGCTCGTAAGAACATGTACTGCTCTAGATGCAATGGGTTACTGCTTGAAGGTTTTTTGCAGATTGTCATGTACGGAAAGTCTTTGAAGCAGGAGGGAGCAGGTGGGCAACTTTCCTGCAACAGATCAAGGGTCTCAAAAATTCAAAAGGACGGGGCAAGTATTACTAATGGGTGCCATGATGAAATCCCAGATCCATCTGTCCATCCTTGGGGTGGTCTAACCATAACACGTGAGGGGTCATTAACACTCATGGACTGCTACTTGTATTGTAAGTCTCTCAAGGGGCTTCAAAATGTAAGTTCTGTTGATGTTATTATCCATGAGATCAGAGTATTATCCATTTTTATTCAAGTAGCTAATGTGCTGCTTGAATCAGGTGTTTGACAGTGCACGTGCAAGGGAACGAGAACGTGAATTACTTTATCCCGATGCCTGTGGTGGGGGAGGTCGGGGTTGGATAAGCCAAGGAATGGCGAGTTATGGCAGAGGACATGGAACACGGGAAACATGTGCATTGCACACTGCCAGGCTTTCTTGCGATACATTGGTGGATTTCTGGTCCGCACTTGGAGAAGAAACTCGGCAGTCTCTTCTTAGGATGAAGGAAGAGGATTTTATTGAGAGGCTCATGTACAGGTGTTTGGCTATTTTCTTTTTTCCCTTCTGCATGAAAGTTCAATATGAAACAGTGTGAGCATTACATATTTAGTAATGGCTATTGGAGCAAGTTTCTGTTATTGGAACTGCAATATTAGTGCCAACTGATATTGAGTACGTTCAGCTTGCTAAAACAGACTGGGAAGAGGAAAGAAGTTTAACTACGTATAACATGTATCCAATATTAGCTAGTGCACTGTTGAAGGGTTCTATATAGGGCTCACACAGCTATTTTCTGTTCCCCCTTCAAGGAACTAGCTATCTGCTAGAGTTTCTGTCTCTTAAAGATTGTAGGGCTATGTAGGAGGCCCCAATCTCGAATCTGGGTATCAAAGAAAAAAAATAGGTTTGGCACTTACTCGTTTCTTAGAATTATCATGTACTCGGGTTGAATCTCCTATTAAGTTTAATGATAGGTGTTTCAAATTCCTAAGAACAAATATGCAGTCGAGTTGAAAAGAATAGAAATCTTTCTTAGGGGCAAGATTGCTCTTTTATAAAGAGTCTTCCATATGGTAGATTATTTTTGCTCCTATGTTTGCATTTTCTTGATCTCAGTTTTGCTCCTTGTCATAGTGGGCCATTCATTGGGGCCTGTATAGCATCTGTAGTATTTATGCAATGCATGACCACGATTTTGGATAATTTAGATACAGGGAAGGAGGTACTGAGGACTCGTAAGTAGCCTCCCTACATATTTCATTTCTCTTTTGAAATTGCCAAAATAGATGGTTAGGAGGATTGAGAACTGAAAGAGGGAAGTGATGAGGGGAGGTTTAGCTATTGGTAACTTACTAAAGGAAATTTTTGTTTTGTAAATAGTTCTTGTGGTGCCTCAAGAACAAGATCCCTTGTTTTCTGTTATAATTACAGGTATGTCTATTGCACTCCGAAAGGTAGGATTCTCCAATCATGGAGGATTGAAAAATGAATGACGGAAGTGATGAGGAGCGAAAGGATCATTAATAATTGGTTCTTTTACAGGGTCATTAAATTTTCTGTTTCTTCTAAAAACAATAATAATTGGTTCTTTTTTCTCTTGATGTTAGAGAATCAATCCGGTTTTTGGTCCTAATAAAATAGTTGGGAAGACTGGAAAACCTACTAGATTTTAATCTTTTTCTTATTTGGTGTTTCTTTGTAAAATTAGGACTCGTGATATTCTTAGTACAAGTGCTTTGTTCTCTCCTTATTGGTGTGCGTTGTGTAAAGCATCAGGTGAGCATATCCTTTAAACTTGCTTATTAGTCACATAGAGGCCTGAGGCTTGGACTGGGTCATTCCAAGAAAGATTGAGGTCCTTTTGGGCATGGTGCTATGTTGTGCTGGCCTCTATCTAGGTTGTGTACATAGAACGGAACAGAAGGTAGGGAAAAAGAGTTGGATTTTATTTGTGACTAAATTAGATTGATTGCCTGCTTGTGGGCACTTTGTCTAAGCACGTTAGGGATGTTCCCTTTACTGTGGCTTTGCTTGTTTCATTTCGTTTAGTTGTTTGCTTTTCTATGTATGGCTGTACCTCGACTCTTGTGGATGTTCTCTTTTCTAATTGAAAGAAAATAATTTTAAAATCACATATTGTAATTGAAGGCATGACACTTAATGGCGTAGAGTTGTTGAAACGGATGCCTTGTTCCTAATTATTGTGTCATAGTATTGTTTTATTCTTAAAACTTTGTGCTCTGGCTGTTCTTTCCTGGTGTTATTTCATTGTATGCGAAAATTAGTTAACCAGTGTGTTGTCACATCACAAGTTCACTTATTATGTATCTAGCCTGAAGTTATAGGTTTTTTGGCCCCAACTAAAACTGCTCAATGAGGAGTTAAATTGTGGATCAGTTACTAACTTAAGTTGTGATATCTCCAAAGTCCTCATCAATTCCCCTTAATTCTCGTTGAATGTTTTATTAAGAAATTAAGAATTTATCTGAGATTGTTCAAGTTTGTATTTTTAATGATGTTCTTGTCACAGGTTTGACAGCAAGAGATTTTGCAGAGATTGCCGTAGGAATGTTATCCGTGAGTTCAAGGAGCTAAAGGAGCTGAAGCGCTTGCGGAAGGAACCTCGCTGCACTAATTGGTTTTGTGTTGCTGATACTGCCTTTCAATATGAGGTGTGACATCATATATTTTTTTAATGCTAGACTTTTCTCTGTTTTTTTGTTGTGGTTGTTGTTTTCTTTAAGTCGGTCATCCAAGAGAAAATTGATGAGATAACCAATCTTGATAGCTGGATCACATTTTTTCTGCAGCCTTGTCTATTTTATTTTATAAGACGTATAGTTAATGCAACTTTTTTTTTGACAAATATAGATACATAATGTGACTGGCCTTACATTTTTTAATGCAGGTATCTGATGGCACGGTACAAGCTGATTGGCGCCATACTTTTGCGGACACTGTGGGGACGTATCATCACTTTGAGTGGGCAGTTGGAACAGGCGAGGGAAAATCAGACATTTTGGAATTTGAAAATGTTGGCATGAATGGGAGTGTTAAGGTCAATGGCCTTGATCTTGGTGGTTTAAGTGCGTGCTTTATTACCCTGAGGGCTTGGAAACTAGATGGTCGTTGCACTGAACTTTCTGTAAAAGCCCATGCTTTGAAGGGTCAACAATGTGTTCACTGCAGGCTTATAGTTGGGGACGGCTATGTAACTATCACAAGAGGAGAAAGTATTAGAAGGTTTTTTGAGCATGCTGAAGAAGCAGAGGAGGAAGAGGTAGTTCTGATTCCAAAAGCTTATTATCTACCTTCTCTACGGCAAACCAGACTTTTGTCTTATGAGGGTTAAACTGATCGATCATTTTATCTGATGGATTCTTTCAGGATGATGATTCCATGGACAAGGATGGAAATGATTTGGATGGAGAATGCTCCCGTCCACAAAAACATGCGAAGAGTCCTGAACTTGCTCGAGAATTTCTTCTAGATGCTGCAACTGTTATTTTCAAGGAACAGGCATGTTCAGTTTGCTGATCTTGTTCTTTTCATAAACTTAAATTTTTTTTTGGGTGATCATACATTAATCTTTTGCCTCAATTATCGTGCGTTAATCTTTCACTTCAATTATTGTGGAGCGGTTTTTAAAAGTTGCATTTTCATTGGAGGAACTGGTTTCGGCTTTAATGTTTTATTTGTACCAAAAAAGAAGGAAAAACGAAAGTTGAGTGGCTACAAAGATGTATATAATGTCCTTGTACCAGAGATTCCGAAGTTTGACTTCTGGGCACCAATATTGGCACCATATTGTTATATTTCAAAAAAAAAAAAAAGTGTTGGCAACAGCATGTGGAACTATTCACCATTTGCTTGTATGATACTGGCATATGTCTCAGCATGCATATTGTATGTGACTGTAAGAAAACATATTCCGTGTTTGATTGTGAATGCTTTTTTTTTTTTTTTTTTTTTTTCAGGTGGAAAAAGCATTTAGAGAAGGAACAGCACGCCAAAATGCACATAGCATCTTTGTTTGTCTTGCACTAAAACTGCTGGAAGAACGAGTCCATGTTGCTTGCAAAGATATAATTACTCTAGAAAAGCAGGTATTAAATTTTGTTATATTTGCCGATAAGATATTAGAAAGGAAAACTGGGAGAGCCCATTTTCAGGAGAAATACTGACAGCTTTGTAATTTTTCCTTACAGATGAAGCTTCTAGAAGAGGAAGAAAAAGAAAAACGTGAAGAAGAAGAACGCAAAGAGAGGAGAAGGACAAAAGAAAGAGAGAAAAAACTGCGAAGAAAGGAAAGAATGAAAGGGAAAGAAAAGGACAAAGATCAGAAAGTTTCTGAAGCATATGAAACGCCTGTTCTTCCTGTTTCCTCAAAGGAAGAATTATCTCTGATTGTTGATGAGGAGCCCAATAGTTCCATTAGCTGCATGGATTCAGTTAGTGAAGCTGGGGATAATGTTCTATCTAGGCCTGGATCTCCCGACATTCCAGATGTACAATTCCAAAATGGTTTTATTATTTCAAAATTCGAAGAACCCTGTTATGAAAGTCCTGATGGGGAATTTACCAATGGGAAAGGTGGTACAGATTCTTTTACAGTTGAGCAATCAAAATTTTCCCGACGGAGATTAAAATTTAGGAGAGAAGTTCAACAGGATACATCTTTGAAGTGGTCTGACAGACGCCGGTATGCTGCTGTTTCAGATAGTGCTCCTGTGGTTAATAGATCTGAGTCAAGATGTAGTAGTGATAATTTTGAGACTCCATCAAGGGGTATCAATGGATCAAACAGGCAATTAAGAGTAAATGGCCCAAAGACTAATGGTCGACACTGTGGTCCCAAGTTCGCCGAGAAGTTTCTCTGCTCGAGCAACAGGATGAGTGACAGATATGACTTCAATTCTTGCAGCTGCAACAAAAGCACTGAATATAGGGCAAAGGTTGAGCCACATGTTTCTGCCGCCAGAGTGTGCTGGGAGACCAAAACTGCAAGCAAGTCAGAATCTGCATTAGATATGTCCAAGCAATTCTATCGTGGTAATAGGTATAACCAAATAGACGTGCGTGATAGTTGTGTACGGCCCAAAAGCAAAGTCATTTCTGGGGACAATCCTGCTAGAGATTTGCTTTATCCCAAAAAAATTTGGGAGCCCATGGAGTCACAGAAAAAGTATCCTCGGAGTAACTCAGACTCTGATGTTACCTTGAGCTCATCTGCTTTCAAGGCCGAAGAACCTAGTAATAAAATTATTAAGTCATCTGGTGACTTATGTAGGGGTGAAGTTGGTGCAAATGCAGGGGAAATTGATGAGGATAATAATTCAAAGGAATCAAGAATGTCCAGCTTAGAAATGAATGTGAGTTGCCAGAATGGACTTCATACAAGAGGACAGGATTCTTGCAACTCAATGCAAGCTTCTTATGAGGAGATTACAATTTCCGACCCTATTGTGAGCAGCACTTCTAATTCTGATAATTGTTCATCATGCTTAAGTGAGGGGGACAGCAATACGACCTCATCAAATCATGGAAATCAGGAATCTTCATCAACCTCAGATTCAGAAGATGCGAGCCAGCAATCAGGAGGAAAGGAAACTTCTGTATGCAGTCAAAATGGTTTCTCAGAGTGCAATGAAGTTGGTATTGAGAATAATCTGAATGCAAAGAGAGGGGAGCTTACAGAAAGCAGGGCATTGACGGGTCTTCCACTAAATGGAGGAAATAATCCATTGACAAAAGTTCCTCAGAGTTTTGATAATGGATTATCTACTGCTAGTATGGGTTCCCAGCATCAAAGCATGCTTCCTCCGATGCATAACCAAAATGTACACTTTCCTGTGTTTCAAGCTCCTTCAACGATGGGTTACTATCATCAAACTCCAGTTTCATGGCCACCTGCTTCAACCAATGGATTATTGCCCTTTACTCATCCCAACCACTATTTATATGCTAGCCCTCTTGGGTATGGTATGAATGGGAACTCAGGTTTCTGCATGCAGTATAGTCCTATGCAGCATCTACCTACTCCCTTGTTTACCCCTAACCCAGTTCCAATTTATCAGCCACTCATCAATACAGAGGAGCAGGCCCAAATTTCCGGGTCAGGTGTGCAAGAATCTCCTAATGAAGCTAATACAGAGAGTTTGGATGCAACTGAACTGTATTCGATGCAAGCAGCATCAAGTGGAGAAGGAGCACATGATGATAATTCTGGCAACTTACATATGAACAATGGTGGCTTTTCCTTGTTCCATTTTGGTGGTCCTGTTGCTCTTTCAACCGGAGGTAATTCAAATCCTATGCCTCCACAAGAAGAGATTGTTGGGGATTTTCCATTGAAATGTTCAGATCATATCGAGAATGATCATGCATGCAATAAGGAGGCTACTATTGAAGAATACAACCTGTTTGCAGCAAGCAATGGCATGAGGTTTACTTTCTTCTGATTACTAAGAAGGTGTGAGGTGGCTGTTCAGGAATTCAGTCCCTATCTTCTTATTTGGTAATGAAGGTTTGAGGTGCTTGGTTTTTGGTACACAATAATCTTCCTCTGAAAAATTCCAATTTTAGCTTATAGTTTCTTTCAATTTGTCCCATTTGTTTTTCCTATAATAGAGAGCAAAAAGGTTGGGAGAGTGTTACAATGTTTGAAGGTTCTGTAGAGGTCAGGTTTTTTTATTAATGAAGATGAATTTATTGGTATGAAAATTTCTCTTGGTATTTTGCAGCCAAACAATCACATTTTTTGTATTTCTGTTTTGGGATTTTGTGCCTCCTAAAAACATTGTCAGTTGATTAGTGAAATTTTCTTGGCTGATGACAATTATAGGGCTTATGATGAGGAACTTGTTCTATATTTTCCAGACTGCAAACCTTTTGAGAATCAAGTTTATTTTGGGATTCTACTCTGCAATTGTTATTAACTTATTATTAAGTTCACTGTAGTTCTTTCTCCTGTTACATAAATGACTTCAAATCACCTGCAACAAAGTGGCATATGCATCTGGATGGTTTGAAACTTGGACATGGCATTGTTAAACAAATAATTTCATATTCAAATACTAGCGCTGTAGTATGTATTCAAAAGAGAAAGACGGATTCAAAAGTCAGTGAATAAAGTGATATTTTTGAAAATTCAGTAAGTTAAAAGTCGGATAAGTACTTAGTGACTAATGTTGTCATTTTTTTTCAGAAAAAATAATAGAACTCTCCACCTTGGTCGTGACACGTTCATGTTTCTTAACAACTTCATTCAAACTTGAGCTCTCATAGTCTCATGAATCATTTAACCTTGCTCCATTTAACCTTCGAGTCACTCACCAATCGACTCATCTGTTCAGAATTTTCCTCAAGTTCTTAGCCCGCTCCACTGGGCTAGAATTACCTCCGAGTTAGTTCCACCTATCACATAATCCTAGCTCTGTCTAAGATTTTTTTTTTTTACTTGAGTAACCCACCTTGATCGTGTCCTAGCCTGACTATCGGCGCTGACACCATTGATTGTTCAACGTACGGATCTAAAGCCCACTATTATTGTTATCATAATAATAGTGTCAACTTAACCACCTAAAATACACTTATCTGAATGATGTCAAATTTATTGGAACTCGTTATTTGTGGACTTTTATCATAACTTGATAAAAGACTTCAAAACATCTTCCATTTTTTCACTCATAAACTTTTATTGGTTTCTTTAAAAAAAATGAAAAATTCTTTGAAATATCAACTTTAGGATATCTCTTTCACCTTGCACAAATTTCACTTTTTGGGAAGATCGATGCTGTTTTAAGCACACCTTCATGGAATTTGAGGACCCAAAGCTAGCTAGAGTAAATCAGGCTACTATACCATGCAACAAAAAGTCACCAAAAATAGGCACATGATTTCAATTTAAACTACAACTCTAAAATTAATTCATAAATGTGCTCACATTCTCTCACATGTAAGGTGGTCAATGCTGCTGATACTTCCTCATGGTACATAAAAAATCACAGAAAACAAGTATTATTTCATGGCAAACTCTGAATCAACATCAGGGATGGCTATTTGGGAGCCTGCTTAGAACAGAGTGCTCTGGCTTGTGATCACATTCATAATCAAGATGAACGAATGCCCTCTCGACTTCAGGGAGCTCTTCGATCTTTATTTGCAATGATTCTCCAATCGCATGCGCTTCTTTCAATGGCAAATCTTCTGGCAGTTCAATGTCAACCTGCTTTTTAATTTGAAGGAAAGTTCTGTTAGCATTTATGGCATGAACAAAAAAGCAGTTCAAAAATGATTGAAATATCTATATTGGCATCTTAATTTGAAAAACTCATATATACACTACACTGTCTACACAACTTCCATGAAAGCAGACGGAACATTTAAACAATTAAATCAAGTTGTTCTGAGGGTTTTTAAATAAATAGTACTTGAGCATTCTACCTCAACAAAATAGAGAACCCCAAAGGTGTAGGCTCTGACTGTGTCGACACGTTTGATTAAACTGTGGTGCCTTAGGATGAGATATGTGAGTTTCTGCAAGACTTCAGGAGGAGCCGATTGTCCGACCAAAGAAACTATATGTAGAAGCAACCAATAGTACTAGTGCATCAGTGTTTCCAACTGTAAAATCGTCACAAGCCTATGTGGTTGCCAAATAGAAGCATGTGTGTTTGTGCATGTGTGTGAGTGCGTGTGCGTGTGTGTGTGTGTGTGGAGAGAGAGAGAGAGAGAGAGAGAGAGACAGAGAGAGAGACCTGCATTTTCTAGCACAGTTCCAGACCAGTTAGAAATTGTATAGACTGCGAGGATGATAGCACCAACTGGATCTATCCACCAATAGAATTCATCTCCAAGAACAGCAGCAACCAAGCCAACGATGTTTGTGACCACATCAAAGTAATGATCCTGGAAACCATCATCAGCTAGAGTAATGAATTAAGATATCAAAGCAGTGAAGCACAAACCAACGTGATAGATGGAGTAAGAATTTTTTTTTTGTTAAAATTTTTGGTACAGATAGATGGCCATGTGTTATAAATTTCATGTAGAAATAATGTACCTTTGCATAGGCACGGACGATTGTGTTTCCCGAGCTTCTACAGTAAAACCAAAGAACAAGTTTCACTCCAGTAGCTGTTAGCATGATTGCATACAACCAGATCAACTTTTCTGAAGTCATCTTTTCGGAAGGTGTGTCTTCGATAAGTTGTTCCAAGGCCTGGACAAGCACTTGAAAGCCTACATTTGCAGAAGGTATTTTGATCCCAAAAGAGTGTTTCATATATAATCAGTACATAAATCCATTTCTGCTACAACAAGACATAATCGGTCTACTTCCTCAAAATTAATATGAAGTAAGGCTAGGGACATACCCAGAGTAGCCATGACAGCTGCGAATACGACAATGCCTACTGGTTGCACTCTCAACTTCCCAATAGGATACTTGTAGATATTTATGTTTTTCATAGACAAGTGTGTGAACCAAAGTATACCACCAGCCATAAGATCTAGCAGAGAATCTAGAGTTGATGCTGCAATAGCCAAGGATCCACTCTTTATTGTAGCATATATCTGCATTGCACGATAAATGATTACATCGATTCAAGGCAAGCAAACACTGTTAACGAAAACTGAGGGTTTATACTTCATAGTTCATAGTGATTACCATATTATTCTAATGAATATCAAAAAGTATAATAAAATAAGATTGATGCTTAAGAAAATTAGCATAAGGAGTAATATATAACCTTTAAAGCAAGCAGAAGGGTATTTGCCCAATTAGAAATGTTCATTGCTCTTTCATGTTGTGCTTGTTCTTTTCGATCTTGCTCCTCATCAATCACATGGGGTGATTCTAGAGAGTCGACTTCCTCAAAAGACCTTAAGGTGGCAAATTGTTTCTCATAGTATTCCCTCTCCCCTGACACAAAAAGGAACTGTAAGTTTTAAAGAAGAAAAATATATGTTTGCAAGTAACATCGATCCTAGAGTAGTAAACTTTATCACCGATGAAGATCAAAGTACCCAGAGATATAATGATAATCTGAATGAATACCAATTCATCTTCTACTTTCCATTCATTGTTGATGACCGATCGAGTTGTATAACATTACTGCTAGATCTGTTTGATATTTATTAATTCTTATTTACAGACTATAGAGAGGACTTTCGAAACTATATTCTAATCTGATTTTTAACAACCGTGCAATGAGTGAATAATTTCAGTCAACTATGAACAATTTCTTAATTCACACTCAAATTGTCCAGTATTTCTAGCGTATAGATCGAGTTTACTTAATCACCAATGGAGATGATAGCTACTGAAATTTGGGAGTCAATCAACCTTAACTCGAAAACTGATTCTAAGAAACTATGCGATTGAAGTTTCATCACTTCATCTAATTTATCATTATATTACGTACACACTTTCCTACAACTAAAAATAAAGATGCTACAAGTTTAAATATGGAAAATCAAATTACTAACCACCAAAATTTATATTTTGGTTAGATCGATAAAATAAAATAAAAAATCAAGAACATGCAAAGAGATAGTTTCTGGGTTACCTTCTATGAATCCAGTAGTCTTAGAGAGGTTTATATGAAAAGGGGCTTCAGGATCGAAGCCAGACCGAACTTTGTCTGGTAATTTGGAGAAGAAATCACATCTGAGAGTAGTAACAGAGTTACGGTCTTGCAGTAATCCATTTTGGTTCGGCTTTTCACCTTCACTTAACAACAGTTTCGTTTTCAAACCTCCTTCCATTTACTCAAAATTCAAGATTTGATCCTACGTACAAGACTAGAACCACAACAAAACCATAAATCGAAATGTGAATGTGAAAATGTGAAGATGAGCTAAACAACAACCGAGATATTTCCCGCTACTCTCATGAACAGTTAAAAGATATGTTTCACTTCAAGGAGCTTTTTTAGTGAGTACCACTTGAAGACTTTTAGATTAAACCTACTTTTTTATTACATCTCAACAAATCAACCGTTCAATATTTAAATATTTATGAGTAGATCACTTATAAAATTTTTCAATAAAATCAAAAATCCTTCAGTCATCTATAATTGTGATTACCATTTATGAATATGAATGGTTCAAAATTGACAGATTTAGTTCGTCCATTTGTTTGATCTAATTTAGTACCTTAATGATTTTAAATTTTGTTGAAAATTTGTATAAATGATTTACTCATAAATATCTAAATATTGAATGGTTGATTTGTCAAGATATAATCAAAAAATAGATCTAATCGAAAAGTTCTCAAATGATCGATACTTATTGAAGTAGTACTCACTAGAGAATCTCTCTTAATTTCAAATGGACCTCAAACACGATATCAATATTGAGAATAGCAACACGTACATGACATGAATTCTTTGGATAAGAAAATCGAAACTATTTGAGTGAAGGTGAAAAGTAGTCCAACCAAGATGCAAAACTTGGAGCAAGTTTGAGATAATTTAGGCTTATCGATCTCTTGTGCAATTGGATCGAGCAAATATAGAATTGCACTTCACCATTATTGGAGATGCTATATATAAGGTATATGATGGATGAAAGTTATGTAAAATGAAGTAGCCAGTAGTCAACATACCTTGGGATCGTTCCTTTGGCCGCTTGGTTGCTTCCACTTCTATAAGCCAATTAGTTCAGGTACATATAAATATCTTCGTACAAAGCTAAAATCGAACCCCCAAGTCCCCAACATAAATACATGCAGGTACAAGATGGCATGGCCATATTTATATGCTAGCTACAAAGAACAAGTCGGTTAATTAATTACTGCATAGTCTAGATATATATAAAGAGAAAGGGACTGTTGCTAAGTTCCGATAGCCTAACCGATTGGTCCTTATTGAAGTATGTGCTAGCTAGCTAGCTGACTTTAACAAGCCCATGCATGCATTACACTTGTGACAATTAATTGCTTGATAAAATACAAGAATCTGCATTTTGTCAACCCAGGAGATGACCCATCTGGAATATATGAGAAATTGACATGCAGGTTATGCTTTGTCGTTTGGTGCTCTAATATCTTCATAATACTATTGTAAGGTGTTAATGGTTAATTCACTCTCAAAGCAAGAAGAAAAAAGGCTTATGGCATGGTTTCCGTTTTGGTTTTGAGAACGTGAATTTTATGTTAAAAGAATTTTGCTCGTGGCCGCGCAGTCGCTGTGGCGGCTCCCTAGACTTGGCTAGGCTGCTGCTCTGGTGATTTGCTTTTTTTTTTTTTAGATTTAAGAGGGTTTGGTTGTCTCGTTTGTATATAGTTTTATAGACAAATACAATCTGTGGGAAAGGTTGAAGGAGAATATGGTAATCAAATGGCTAAATAATTTGATTTATTTTTTATATATCAAAATGATCCTTGAATGATGACCTAAAATTTGGGCTCCGTGAGTTTATATATATATATACTAATTTTATATCCGTGTGATATACTTATTATTTGGAAAGAAATGAAGAATGTGAAAGTTTTCTTGAATACTTGTTACCCATCTTTTCAAATTTTTTTTTTCATGCATATTTATATTTTTCTTGTTTTACTATAATAACTTTTTAAAATTATTTTATTATAATTTTTATTTTATATTATGAAGGATAATATAGGCGCTTCATAATTTGGTGAAACATTTAACACCAAACCCTACGCTTTATAGAGGAATGTCAAAACACATAACAACTGCTCCACCAAACCCTATCTTTTCTAACCATTAGGCACATACCAGATAAACGCGTCGCCAATCCCGAATAAAAATAAAAAAGACACGAGATCCACCGTATTAATTGGCGACATCTCCCTTAAAAAGAAGAGGTCGCAGACCCTCCATCAATTGAAACATAAAAACCCAAAGCCAACAGCAAAACCCTAGGCCCTAACTCATCGATCGTCAAAGTATAGTGGGTAAGTATAGGTTAAGAAAGGGTTGTCGTTCCGTCGAGGATCGATGGGCTCCCCAATATCTAGGTAGTGTGTGTGTGGTCAAATACTCTAGCTATGATGGAAAGGTGAGAAGTGGAAAGAGTAAAGTGTGTGATTTAGACAATGTGTGGAGTGGTGTAGTATGTGTGGTTTTGGTAAGAAATAGTGAAGTGCAAAGACAAACAACAAACAATGCAAGTAAGTAAACGCAAGAAAATAAGATAAATGTGTATGCAATGTGTGGAAATGTTGGGGTTTTTGGGCAAACCCCAAGTCTAATGCAACAAACGATGCTTTAATCAACTCAATCATGCCAATGTGTGTGTGAATCAAGCCCCGTATCCTAGCCATGTTATGGTTCTAGGACCTTGTTCCCTAAGGTATTCGAATGCCATGTTATGGGTCATTCCAACTCTCTAGGTGTCATAGGGGATTCCTCTAAGTTACCTAATACCGAATCCCCTTAAGTGCTTAAGAGGCATAAAACATCGAAACTAGGGACTCAAACAAGTCACAACTCATCACATATGCTTCCAATTGCCTTGAGTGTGTGAGGTTACCAATCTCACACAATCTCATCAAGATAAGTTAGTTAACATGCCAAAGAGGTGGTAAATTCTAAGAACAAGCAACCAACACATATTGAAATAGGTAAGCACACATATTCATACAATCACAAAAACATTTTATTCATAAATCAAGCATCACATAGTCACATTGGACTAGGGCACAAAACCCTAGTCCCCAACAAGAGTTATTACTCACTAATCATCAACATATACATCATCAAATTACACAATAAAGCTCTAAACATAAGGAAAAGAGAGAGTAGAGATAAGAGATGCTCAATGAGGGGTACTCTTCTTCTCCTCCTTGACTTTGATGATGAGCCTTGATGCCTTGGTGAGGATCTCTAGCAACAAGATGATGGTGTAGTGGAGGTGGAGAGGAATGAGAGTGATGGATGGTGGTGGCTAGCTAAAGATTGGGAGATGAGAAATAAAGTAGGCTATATATAGGTTAGAGAGGGAGAGAATGGATGGTTAAGATGAAGTAGGGTTAGATCTAAGGGCTAAGGAGTTTAATGAAGGGCAATGAGGTAAAATTTTATGGGAGACAAAAAAAAGGAATAGACTAAAGGTGACCTCACCATATCTAACATACTCCATGATGCCTTGGAAGCTTCTTGATGAGTCACAAGGTTGACTTCGCCTTGACTTTGACCATGACCCTCGGAGTTGACCAACGTTGACTTTTGACCAAACCTCCGGAATTCTCTTGCGACTCACTTCTGGGACTCCATGTTGACTCGTTGGCGCTCTAAAGTCGGGGTTGACCACGAGTTGACTTTTGGTCCTCGGGTTGACTTTTCGTCATTTTGCCGGAAATCCACTAAAAGCTCCAAAATGCGCTCCTTTCGCTCCATATATCAATCCAATGCTCATGAACCCTACAATGGTGCAATTCAAGGATTAGAGACATTAAATGACCCTTGAATTAGAATTGCTAAAGCGTTTAGAGGCCTAATTTATATGTAAATAACATACAAATCAGGCCCAAATAACACAACTGCAACAACCCTAGCAACAACAACCAACTAGCGCAGCCGCCAACCATCAACCGTAGAGCACGTGTGCCTCTGCCGACAACCAAAGCAGCCATAGAAACACCCACACTCAAATCCATACCACCATCAGTAAAACCTACAAAGCACTATGAATCCAGCAACTTCTCGAACCAATAAAACCCTACGCTTCTATTTATAGTAGTAGAGATAAGAAAAATAAAAATAACAAACTACAAAATAAATCCCCTTGGGGCTTGGGCAACCGATATTGATGTTAAGGGTAAAAAAAGATAAATTATCCATGTCAAGTCAATGTAGAAATATAAAGCACAAAAACTGTAATACTTGCGTAGTTAGTATCGATCATATATCAACAACTCTCTCTTTTATGTGTTTTTCATATAAGCTTTCTTATAATTCTAGCATGGTATCAGAGCCACAAGCCCATAACGATCGGTGCCTTGATTTCTCTATCAATTTTCGGTGGTTGATATTCATGTTTCAATTTTCACCAAGATATATAAGTGCTTTTGTCTCGGTTTACAAATTAAACCATGCTAGAATTCTGCAATTTCATTAATCATGCTAGAATTTTATAATTTCATTAATCAAGGCTTAAAGCCAATAATTTTATAAAAAAAAATATATATATTGTAATTGATTTACAATAGGGATAAACAGTAAGATTTCAGATTCTTGAATACAAAATATAATATGAAAGACTGAACAAAACAATAAATTATAATTAATACTCCTTATTGATCTTTGGTGATATTATGGAGCAGATTAACTGGGTATTTCTTCTCCTCTTTGCCCACAAAGAAAGCTTTAGAAACTTTTAGAGCTTAAGAGCTGATCCATGCTTCTCGATCTTCTTGGAGCTCTCGACATCTTTATCATGTACCAGCCATTCGTATGACTTCTTGGAGTGGCTTCTGCCTATGGAGGATTCATGAACTTCATGGTGGTCGGTTAGTCTTAGCTAGAAATGTGATGAAAGCCAATACTAGGACATTGCGAGCACTAGATGAAATTATCCGGGTATCGATATTGTCCCAACTTAACCACATATTAAGTGTTAGGTTTTATCATAAAAAACTTCGGTACAATTGAGAGTAAGTCATCCACTTAAAAGTTATATTTTCTTTTGTTGCTTTTGTGATATATGGGCTCTCCACTTTCCAACACCGACTCAACTCAAGTCAGAAGAACCAACACAGTGAGCAATGATAATGTAGATAGACCCTAGCTAAGCCAACCCAGCTAATAAGCAATACATTAGCCTACGACCCAAAGGTAAAAGTTAAATTGATGCAGCAGAATTACCACGTTGGAATCCACCAACGGCAACCTTGAATCCACAAAACTAAGGTTTCTCGAATCCGGGAGAAGGATTCGAGAATTCTGGAATCCACCAGGAAAATTGAGTACACTCAAAGTTTTTATTAATATGAAAGATCGTTTAATCCGCTAGTTAAGGTTGCTTATATGGCGCTAGAAACCATATATAGAGCGCTAACAAAAGACCTAATCAAGCCCACGAGTTTAATAAAAAGAAATAACAAAATCTAAAAAGGAAAATAAAATCCTAAAATAAAAATAATATCTTCTAACATTTAAATGTCGAATTGAGGAAGCACTTGACAAGTGTTTCTAAAAATCACTTTCAAGTGTTTCTCAAAATCACTTTCAAGTGTTTCTCAAAACCACTTTCAAGTGTTTTTAAAACTCACCCAAAATAAATTTTTAATTTTTTTTAAATTTTTTAATATTATAATAATTATTTTTTAATTAAATGAAAAACGCTTTTTAGGTCTCCAAAAAACAATCACACCCCGTCACCTCCACCAAAATCCAACACCGTTAGCCCCCCCACTGGAACCGATTACCAAATGAAACAACCTCCACCACCTCCGAACCCTAGAATGCAAAGAGTATGTAAGTCTCTGTTTATGCAGAGGAGAGTTACTTTGGTGCAAGAGTTAATTTCCTACAGGAAAAAAAAAACAGACAAACATATTTTGAAAATTATTTGTATCCATTTTTCTCAAAAGATTTTCTAGCTAGCTATTCTCTAGTTCGTTTCAAACACGTACTTCAATTTATCTAATTGTCTCTATCAGCTTCAAACTCGATCGAATGGATTTAGGAATATCGTACGGCAAGGTATATATATATATATATATATATACATATGCCGAGTGCTAATCAACGTACGTCTTAGAAGCCTAGCTATCTGGCGGGTTGACAGAAGTTATAGCAAGGGAGTTGGAACTTATTATTGGAAAATTAGAAAGTAAAAGCCAAGATTAAGTTGACAGTAGGAGATCTAGGGCTCAATCGATATTGTGAAGTGCAAGGGTACTAAAACATGAAGTGTAATTTTGTTCCTAGGTTACTTTCACATCGCACTAAAGAACAAGTCCCTGACTGAAATTAAAGAAGAAAATCAAGTGAAGAATTGATCATTACAAAACCATGCTGGAAAAAATATAGGATATACTGAAATTAATTTACAACAGTACTTAATATTCTTGAATACAGATAATAATATGAAATTACCCTCAAGAAAAAATTAAATTCTTATTAATATTCTTTATATTATTGAGCAACTGATCAAAGGTCTCAATAGAACACTGATCAAGAACAATGGGCTCATTCCATTTTGGATCGAACACGGGTCCTTGGTACTTCTCGAGAAGTTCTTGGAGCTTTGGGTGTAAAAGATACTTGAAAGGAACTGAGTATTTCTTCTCCTCTGCTCCCACGAACAAAAGCTTACAACCTTTTGGAACTGAGTATTTCTTCTTCTCTGCTCCCACGAACAAAACCTTAAAACATTTTGGAGTTGATCCATGCTTCTTCTTCTTGGAGCTGATCTTGACGTCTTCATTTAGCACCTGCTCGGTCAGCTCGGATGACCTCTTGGAATGGCTTCTGCATATGTTGACAAGACATGCAGGATTCATGAACCACATGGTGGCTGGTTAGTCTTGGCTTGGAAAGATCGACGATCGAATTCGTGAGAGAAACGATTGGTGATCGAGCTAGGGCTTCCAAACAAGAATGTGATGAAGGCCAATGAGTACTTATATATACTAGGTGTCGGTTTCAAGTCCAAACAGGACTTGGTTACAGTGGCTGGTTAAGTTTCTAATTTGTTTTAGGTGCATGTCGATCGATCAGTGCCCTTGATTCGTCTGACTTGGACTTTCTTAGTCCTATTCCAAAGTGGATTAGGACTAAGAAAAAGTGAAACTTGGACAACAAGCAAGAGACCACATGGTGATGATTCAACCAACCGATCCACTAATGCTTCAGAAACAACTGAAACCATAACCCTAGATGTTTCTTGAATCTCTCCTGCGAATATAATGCATGCGATCAACCTTTAGTTTATCCTGTTCATTATCTGAATCAAGATATATGACCAAGGAATGAAAAAGAAAAACGCTTATTGTCAATCCTTAAACTGATAGCCAAAGATATTTAATTATTAAACCTACAGTAGAATTTTTTTATATTAATATTCGATAAATTAATAATCTAGATAAAACTATAAGATAATACATTTTAAATATTTTTTTTGTATATTATAGGTCCCAAATATTTTATAAATTAATAATTAGCTAAAAAATACATAATAAATTCATCATGTGGTTTTCTCAAAAAAATGAATAAATAGTAACTTTTTTTTAGGACTAAATTTATGTTACTACTCTATATTTTAGGGATCCAATTAGTTCAGTTCCTGATTTTTTAATTTCATCAATTCAGTTCCTAGACTCTTAATTGTCATCAAATAGGTCCATTTATGACAAATAAAAATGACACGTGTCGACCCATAATAAGTGACACGTGTCAACCCATAATAAGTGACACGTGTCAACCCATAATAAGTTACATGTGTCCTAAATGGACCTATTTGATGAGAATGAAGAGTACAAAGCTATGATTGAATTGATGAAATTAAAAGTTTAGGGACTAAACTGATTAGAGTCTTAAAGTACAAGGTAGTAAAAAAGAATTTAATCATTTTTTTAAACTTCAAATCTAACTAAATCTCATATTTAATTGTTCGCAAAACGCCCAAAAGTTCCGGGATTGTTTTCTCGTATTGCAACAAGAAATTTTGGAGTATTATTGATTCTTTGAGTGCTTCCTTGCGTGACACTGGTCTCAAAGGTTGTGTATTGTCATCAACTTCAACTTCATCTTTAGAATGCACTACTTTCATGTTGTCAATGATCTCATCTACTCTCAAAACTTATGTACTGGTATTCCACCGAAAAAATTCAAGAGGTGGTTGACATCCACTTTTTCATCGTATTCATCGAACCTTGTTAAATAAATAAAATATAATATGTGTGCTGCTAAGCTAAAAACTAAACATATCTTTATATTGATAAATTAATATTTCACTAAATTAAATTGATATCTCGTTAAATTAATAAAATTTAAGCAGTCTCAAAACTATTAATTTAAAAAGGTTCTACTATACTATTGATCCAACAAGTTACAGAACTATTGCTCTGTGAACTATCACACACTCTTAATTAAACCATGGACCTATGTGATGAATATTAATGATCTCAATTAATGAATTAGAATTCTAATTACCGGCTTTCTTGGAACAATCAGAGCCAATAAAAAAAGGTTCATTTTGCTTTAAAGCTAATATATTAACATGTATATCTACCTTTTTGTTTATCAACCGTTTACAGAATTGTGATTAAGATAATTAAATAGAAACAACACAGGAAGCTAGGAACAACATTAATAAAAAACTCTAAAATTCACAATAAAATGAATAGAGCGATAAACTCCAGATATTCGATCGACATACAAGTGAAGTTAATTTGTTCGTTCATGAGAGTTCTAATTTTTGTTCCAAGGCAGCAATTTCTCTCATCACTTGAGCTTTGTCTGCCTCAAATTGTTCATCCTCTTTATCAATTTTGAAATCAGCAAACAGCCGTAGAAGTTTGCTTCTATTTGCAACAAGTATGCCCACGATGTCGGCAGGTTTATTATTTTGATTAGCAGCAAATAGCTTAAACACATGAAATGCTTCTATCTGGATGCTCTTGCTCGACTCTCTGAGAAGATTCATAAGGATCCTCAAATTGTCCCTTGAGCTCACATATCGACTCATTACAGCTGAATTTGACGAATGCAGCAAAATATCTCCCAACAGCTTCACAGCTTGTCGTCTGGTAATGTACTTGGAGGATTCGAGCAGCTTTGAGTTATACTCCGCAAAGAACCAGTCATAATTCTTGGATAAAAAATCTGCTACCGTAGATTTATGCCTTGTCATGAGTTCCTTAAAAGTTTCAGCAGCATCTGCAGCAATATCAAAATTTGGAAGCTGTATATAGTCAAAGAACTTGTTCATGTGCTCCGATTCTAAAACATATCTAGCAACACTTTGGTGGCGTATGCACCCCCTCAGCATTGCACCATAATGTAAGGCCATGTCTGTGTCTCCATACCCTTGGATCAAAACATCCATTAAATCTAGGTTTGCTTCCAAGTAATCTGATGCAATCAACTTGGAGTGAACCTGTTGCCTTTGTAGATTGGCAACAACTAGAGTGGCATCTTTCCTTGCCTCCAAGTTCAATTTTGGAGCACACATAATTAGGAGTCGAAGCGTGTTCTCTCTGAAGAACTCCTGAGCCAGTTGCGCACAAGCTTCTGAGACAGGCTCCGACTCACTGTTGCCATACAGAATGCACTTCATCTCCCTCATGTTTTTGGATAGCTCTGCCATCTTTTCTTCGCTCTTGCTCTCGCAGGAATCGGCATACATGAGGAGATCGCGGGTCTGGCGGACCACGTCGGCCGGCGTCCGGGGCTTAGACTTGATGAAGAGACCCTTCATCCTCTGGCTTTGGCTTCGTAGCTGTTGCGATTGCTGCTGCTGCAATGAAGGAGACAGCCCCGTCACCGGCCTCGAGGCTCTCCGTTGTCCTCCTTCTTTAGACGCACAGCTTCCCATTATGTGTGTTGTACGTTTGTGACTTTTGTGTTCGTAGGTTGCAAAGGGATTTTTTGTTTTTTTGGCAAAGAATAAAGATTTATAGAATGAAAAAGAGTACGAGCGTGTTTGGGATTAGGATTTTGTGAATATATAATTTCGGAAACTTAGGCTACACTCATCTAGTCAACTGTAACCAATCCTATTTTGGAAAGAACTTGATTTAACAATTACAACTAGTCAACTAGACATAATTTTATATCAAATTAAAAATTAGAAACTTGGCCTACACTCCACCTTAACCAATTCTATTTCGGAAAGAACTTGGTTAAGCAATTATAATGTAGACATAGTAAAGGGATTGAGCTTACTTAAATATCTCCAACATGCAAGTCTTTGTTTGGAAGTCCAATCCAATTCTTTTAAATCACTAAAAAATCCCATCTAAATTGAAATATTGAATCATCAACTCAATAAAAAAAAAAAATCCTTTAATATGTAAATATCTAAAAGAAGGGGGGGGAAGGGGGAGGTATCTAAAAGAGAGAAATGCGACTGAAAATTTGAGTGGGACATAGACACAGGCCATGGGCTCACAGAAAGGCGGCCCATAGTAAAATTCGTGCTAACTAACAAAACCAAACGAATCTGGCAGCAACAAATCAGATCAAGTTTTCCTTCGTCCTCAAATTTGCGATGGCGAGCCCCTCTTTCCTGTCAAGCTTGAAGTACTCGGATAGTCTAACAGTGGTGGGCATCTCAATCTGCACCGCCATAATTTGCGAAGCCATCTCATGGGTCCTCATCTACCGAACCAACTCCTACAAGTCGCTCCGATCCTCCATTGACAAGGCCGCCAAGAAGCTCGAGACCATGAAGACCGAATCCACTGCCAAAATCACCAAAAAGTCAAAGACCAAGAAGATCGACCGCGTCGAGACCAGCTTGAAGGAGTCGAGCCGCGACCTCTCGCTCTTCAAGTTCAAGTCCGGCGCCGTCGTCGCGCTCGTCCTCTTCGTCGTCTTCGGGCTGCTCAACTCGCTGTTTGAGGGCAAGGCCGTGGCCAAATTACCGTTTAAGCCCTTCGGGTTGGTGATGAAGATGAGTCACAGAGGGTTGCAAGGGGACGATCCGACGGATTGTTCGATGGCGTTTTTGTACTTTTTGTGCTCCATCAGTATTCGGACCAATTTGCAGAAGTTCTTGGGCTTCTCGCCGCCGAGAGGTGCCACTGCCGGGTTGTTCCCCATGCCCGACCCGAAAACCAATTGATGGGTCCACAGCAGATTCGGTTTGTTCTGAATTTTAGCTTCTGAATTGTTATTGTTCTAATTTTCTAATGACAATTTCGATGACTCTAATTTTGCTTTGTAATTCTCTCATTATTGGGTCTCTACGGAAGAGACTGAGTTTTACTTCTTTGCTGCTCATTTTGATTCGTTAGTGAATTGCGTAGTTTCCAAGTATGTGTGAATTCAATTTCTGAATTTTACTCTTTTAGTTAAGCTGTGAACATTACTCAAAGATGCTCAATATGTTGCTACAGTGATTCAAATACATTGATCTTCTTTGTGTTGCAATGATTCTGAATGATGTTGCTAAAGCAGTTAGTTTTATGGGTTTACTTATCTTGAGTTTATTACCTTGTTAACTGTATTTACTACAAATCTCTAGAAATTGAATTCTGGGAAGAAGAAGTTCTTGTGTTTTCGGGCAGAATGTATTTTTGTAGAGACTTCTTTCTTGGATCAGATTATCTTGAAAGTTTTGAACATCCTCTGTGAGGTTATATTTATATATAGTATATTGAGTTTCCTTTTATAGACTTCTGGATCCTTACTGTGGTGAGCTGTATTTAAATGTTGGTATTGATGTTGTCATTGTCTAGTAGTATATAAGTTGTTCTGTGGAACTCTATCAACCTGTTGTGCTCCAATGCTCTATCAAGAATTCTTTTGTTATATTCTTGCATGAAATTGTCTGCACCATTTTTATCGTGTTGCAGTTCACTTTTTTTACCAACCATGTTTCCTTTTCCATCTTCTGACAGTTTAACTGTTTGGATTGATTCTTGAAAAGGCAAGTAACATGCAGCGACAAATACAGACGTTTACATGCGTGTGTTTTTTGGGTACTATAGTGCATAACGAGTGGGGTTTTATGTCCATTTTTTGCTGAGTGGAGTGATGGTGTGATCTTGAATCAATATCTTGTCATATCTATTCTTTCTAAGTTTAGAAAATTAGGCCATTTTATATGAAAGTTGAATTTTCCTCTTTTTTTTTTACCTAGTTTACTCTTTAGAAGTAAGTATATCAACTTTCATTTGTACGGGAGTAAAGATATATAGGCACACACAATTAGCTAGTTGAACGGTGCCTTCCACTGACAAATTCTGACAGTTTGGCTAGGATTGGGAGTGGGAAATTTTTGCAATTCAAATGTTATAACTTCACATTCACGCCTATCTTTTGGATGATTTGTCTTCGTATTATCAAGGACGTAAAAGGCAATTCTGCTGCCTTGTGCAAGAAACGTGCCTTGTGAGCTCTATTTTTCATTAGAGGTATGGAGCAGTGTCGTCATTTTTATCCTTTTAATACTATGGGCCCTATTGAGAATACTAGCTGAATTGTGGAGTTACAGGGCTTGGCTATTTGTTCCTTTTCCAGTTTATTAGTGTTTTTGAATCTCTTATGGTTAGGACTGGGTTGGTTTATCCAAACTTCTAAGCTTATCCGACAAGGTTGATCGTCTGTAGAGTATTTTGCTCTTCGCTTGTTCCATGAGCGTCTCTGTCAAATTTGTCATTGATATATTGATGAAAGCATAAGACAAGATGAAATTGTTTTGTTGCTATGGTATTGATGTCTGATCTCGAATTATAGTTGATCTTAAATTCTGGAAAACGAGAAATGGAAAGCCAGCTTGTTCTGAATTAGATATGGAGCATAGTTTGTTGTTTGTTTAGAGGATGATAAAATAGAATTCAGATTTTTTCTCTGCGTTTATGTGGGAAAAAGTTGGAAAAAAAAAAGAATTAGGTTCTTAAGCATTTTACTCCTTTAATGCATTATCATACTTTTGGCTTCTGTATTTCCACCATTTCCCTGCCATGTTTGCATAACTGCATGTGTACAAAGTACATAAAATAACATCAGGAAGACTTGAATATATCAAATTGTACATTACAGCCATGGTGATTCCAGCAATTATCCATGTATCATACAATCAGGAACATAGGTTCGACCAACAAAATCTCAGCATATTTCGCAATGGCAAAGAAAAAATGGAATTAAATTGCTTTCGTTCTTTATATTTGAAATTTGAAGTATGGTAATCTTTTTGGAAATCATTTTTGAAATTGAATGAGAAGACGAATTTGTATTTCAAGGATCCGATAATGTGTGGTAGTTTATCTTTTGTCTTAAGTAAAATTAAATAGATAGAAATTGTCAAATTACATTATATATAAGTACATCGGAAAGCTAAGAAGGATTTTCTTCAATCCAAACATTGAATGCATGAAACAAAAACGCATTTTTAGCTACATCATGCGTTGCTTGATTACATTCACGAAGTATAAATGTACAAAGAAGAAATGAAAAAAATGACTTCACTTCTTCTAATAGGGCTCCTTTCACAGAGAAATCGACATCCGAATCTTAGAGGAATTGAATAATACTTTGAGAATCCATCTCTAAAATAACCTTATCAAAACCACCATAAAAGGCCAGTTGCAAACCCATAGAACTATGGCTGCATATAATTCAGTTGCCTTTGGATTGAAATTGCCTATCAGACCTTTTGATCCTGCCAACATCTTGGAAGTTGTTTTCAAGATTAGAAACCGTAAAAATGTGTTGCTAAACTTTGAAAATTACGAGAAAAAAAGTGACTAAATTTGATTAAAAAGAACATAGTTTTGCACTCGGGCTTACTAAGCCTTGCTCTGTTTTGGACCTTCCACCACCTTCTATCCAACAAAAAAAAATTGTGAGGAACATATGCTTTAAGATATGAAATTCTCAATTCACCTAATTTTTTTTAAAAATGGTGTGCTATAGCAAAATAATTTTTTTTAGAAATTTGTGGTGTTTACACATTTCTGACGCTCAATTAATGTGCATCAATAATAATTGTAATATTAACCCTGAGAGCACATGATTAAAATGAGGTTCCTTCTTTCATTTTTTAAATTTTCTAATTAAAATAAAATAATAATAAAAAGCTACCTTTAACGACGATTATTTCGTCAAGACAAATAGTCTTCCATATTTTTTTTTAATATTTTGGCTTTTGCATGTTCTATTAATTAAATGTTTTCCTGCTCGAACAACCATGGTGCTTGGAGTTAATTAATAAAATAACCAAAAGACAAAAAATTTAAAAATATATATAGGGAATGCCACTTTTTCTGACTTAACATTCGTCAAGAAATGTGCATTCCTTACTATTTTTATTGTTAATAACTTAGTTTAATTAAAAAAAAAAGAAAAAGCCTCTATATATCAATAAGTCATACATCAATTCTAAGTCGACCAAGTTTGGTTGAGGCTAAACACTAGAAAATTAAAAGCACCGCTCACTATGCCATGTTCGCTCATTTATTCAAAACGAGCCTACAAATGAAAATAACTCTCAAGTAACACCTAATCAAACTAGTGAACCAACAATCTCCAATGCACTAAATTGTGGTGAAATTACAGATTCGTCAACTAAATGACTATGCGAAACTTGTTAACTTCGTAGGTTAATACAAAAAAGTGAAATATAAAAAAAACAAGAATGAGATGAAAGAATCGAGTCAGTCAATATGCAGAAAACAGACAAATAGATTTGAATTAAATATTGGAAAGAATCAAATAAAAAAAGTGAAATTCCGGTTGCACGGAATTGTCTCAATAAATGGTAGTCGTTCCTACAACACTAATCGGAGAGTATACACAACTTTGAACAAATTAAAAGTTACTCTCCACAACCTAGGTTCTAGCTATTGCACAAGCAATACACAATTGAATAACAATCGAATGAACAATCACATTCAATTGAACAAATTACCAAAGTGAGCATTATCAATAGCTCTCCACCAACCTATATCTATCAATGTATGAACAAGCACATTCATGCTAATTAATTAAGCACAATACAATAGATAAACAATCACACAATCAATTGTCAAAATAATATAATCATATATGCATACACAATCGATTGTACAATCCTAGAAACCAAAAGAGAGCATAAACTAGCTCACCACGGACTATATCTATCACTATATGATGCAATCACACAAAATGCTCATCAATTATAATCACATAACATATAAATAAGCAGTGATACAATATGCTAATTAATTAAGCATAATACAATAGATAACAAACCACACACACACAAAATATATGGTCACCCGAAAACCTCTACCTCTAGAGGGAAAACCGGATGGGAGCCGTACCCCACGCTCTTGTGTAACACTATGAAAAATGCCAATTGGCAAACACGTACAAGGGGGAAACACAATCCCAAACTCTACATTATCTACCTATAGACTAGTGGCAGCTCTAACCTTGTGTAGCCTCCAAATGCTTCTTCAAGTGCTCCCACCTCAAGCCACTCGGATTGATTGAACTTCACCACGTGAATCCTCCAACCGCAAGCAACACCAACTATGCAAATGTGTGTGTGTAAGTGAATGAAATGAATTCAATTCGTTTGACACAAGCAAGTAAACAAGGAACACTTGCTAGAATCAAACAAACCGAATTGACAAACCTTGAATATGATTCAAGGATTGATTTAGTTATTCACAAGGAACAATAACTAAATCAACAACATCAAAGATGTGAGGAGCCTATAACATGGATCTAGGATCACTCAACAATACCAGAAAACTCTCTTAAGACGTTTTTAGACAATAGGGAAGAGTAGAAAAGAGTTTTACAAAATGAAACCGAAGGATTCTATTTATAGAAAGCAAAATAGACGCTCAGGCGATCGATCGCACTATTCATGAACAGTGGCACTGTTCATGAATGGTGGTACTGTAGAAACGGATACATTTTTGAATCGTAACGGTCAGATTCTCCAACGATACTATTGACGATCGATCGCACTATTCCGGCGATCGATCGCTTCTATTCACGTGCAATGAACAGTACTAGTATCAAAAACAGAAAAATATCTTTCAATTAAATGTTTGTTTAACCAAAATGAAATCCAATTAATTTTTAGCAAACCTAAGATATTTGTGCTACTTCTTAAGCATAAACAAAGTGTATGAAATGTATATGCATGATTCATACCTTGAGATGCTTGAACGAAACCTTCGATAAACAATAATCGAAGTCCGGAGAAAAGACCGGATAAGAAAGGGCGTCTTCACGAACCATCTCGAGCAAGAACAACCTAAGCCACTATTTCTAATCCCTTAAACAACCTAGCATTGAATACAATAAAATGCTAATACAAGGGAAGAGGTTTTGTCAAATAGGAAATAGCCAATAGCAAATATTTTGCCCTTACAACAAGCCTACAAAGTTGAAATACAGCAAAAAAAATAACCCAACAAAAGAGAATTCAAGCCCATGAAATGGGCCGATAGCCTAGTCATGGTCAACACACTCATCGAGGCAAACAAAAGACTAAGTAATAAACGAGGGGCTGCTCCCCAACAAAACTATACTCCCACATCAACCTAGAATCAGGCCCAAAAGTGTGCAACGCCCAATAGGTAATGACAAGAAATCGAGAGGAAGCAGCACTCGTACCACAATGTGCGAGCAGGAAACCCAAAAATCACCGCCGCCTATCTGGCAAACCCCACCTCGGTCGCACAAGAGAGGAGATTGATACACACCCGAACGACCCAACACGCGAGAAGGAAATGTTGTGCTGTAACTCAAAGGAAGGACAAAGAACCCCTTTGCTAGATCCGAGCAAGAGAAAACATAGGCCCCAAGAGACTGCCATTGCTGCAATCGAGTACGTAGACACGAACCCTAGGGTTCGAAACTAGAGAGCTTTTCTCGTATACCCGTGAGGAAGGAGGAGGCTAGATTGGGTCGAAACCCCCTGGGTTGGAGGCGTGAAGACTACGCTGCCGCTAGGGAGAAAACTCTTAATTCTTTATTATTAGGTTTAGGGAGCCTTTTCCTCGAAGCCATATATATGAATTCAATTTAAGATAGAACCCCCATTAATTCTGAGCTCTTAGGATTAATATCTCAATTATTATTGATGTACATTTGGCGTTGGAAATCATTTTTGTGTAAATGCCGCAAATTTTTTATTATTACATAAATGTACAAACTTTGTTATGATTTATGAATGACTGAGTGACATTTTACTTAACCGTTCATGCATGTGAAACAAATAAATTGATTTTATTATTACATACTATTTTTCCTTGATTTTTCTCAGTTTTCTAGATCAGTTTGTGCAACTAGAGAAAAAACTCTAGCAAAGCAAAAAGACTCAATTTTTCTTCAGGTACTAACTAGTTATTGTTTTCAAATTGTTTGATTTTGTATCAAACATATATGCTAGCTGTTATTTGTGCCTCCAATAGTCTTGCATTAGATTGAAACTCAAAATACGGATTTCATTATTATTGACGGCTTTTATTATTAAATTTCATCTATGATTTGAAAAAAAAAATTGAGTACAATCAGTAACTTTTTTAATTAGCAATAACTAGTTAGTACCTGAAGAAAAATTGAGACTTTTTGCTCTACTAAAGTTTTTTCTCTAGCCGCACAAACTGATCTAGCAAATTGAGAAATTTCTTCTCGATGAGGAGTGCTTAGCTCAGTTCTCTTGGCGGCGGCACTGCAACTTCGCTTAGAGGAGTGGCGTATTCTTCTCTCTCTTGTCTTTACGGGGACAATAGTGGTGGCGGTTTCTCTTCTTTACTTGTGGGATTTTGGTCCACGCTTCTTCTTTCTCTTGTTGCATTTCTTGTTGACGTTTTCGGGAGAACAACGGTGATCCCAACATCGGGTTGGGAGGTGATGTTTGATTTGCACTTATTTGTAGCGCAAATTGTATTCCTAATCACGAGAGTTAAGCTTATCCGAAGACATTTTGTTACTACTAATATGCGTTTTCATGATTTCAGGTTACTTAGGTGACTTGAGGTAATTCGGCACAAGAAGGTGCATTTTGACTACTTTTGGGCACACTTCCGAGAAGATGACAAGAAGTCAACCGTGGCTTCTAGGCATTGAAGATTGCACAAATCTACCTTCGGAAGATGTTGTCATTGAAGGCCTTGAAGAATCGAAGAAAGGAAGGAAAATGAAGAAATTGCATTTCCGACGATTTTTCCGGCAAACCACCACCACAAGAGGCGGCAGCACCACCGGAGCTCCACCACAGAAGGAGAGACTCTCCTGCACCAGCCACATGCATGTGTGACACAGGTCACACACCCACTCAGCCTCCCACATGCCCATTACATCCCACTAAGCCTTACATCACTCCACTTCCCATTTTCTTTTGATTATTCACCCATCACCCACTCATCTTGCCAACTCACTCCACTAGGAATCCTTAGTGGACTCTTAGAGGCTGTCCAGACCATCCCATTGCATTCTCATTCAGTAACTCACGTTTAGGAAGAAACCCTAGGAGATCCACCCAGTTTTCTCTCGGCAAAGCTTGCTGAAACCAACACAGACGTGCTTGGCGATACTGCCGGTGTCGCGGTTGTTCTTCCATTTTCACCACTTTCCACCACTCATCTCACTTCCATCCCTTCACGAAATATCTTCCACACATCCCATACACTAAACCATACACTTTTCACCACCATTCCACACTACCTTCACCACAAGTTGCCATCATCAAGAGGAGCAAGGAATCGAAGTAACTTGTAGTGTTGAAGGAGGAGAGAAGAAAAGAGGAGTCATGTATATCTTTGGAGTCACCAAGGAGCTGCTGGCTAACTTGAGCAATTCTTAACTCTTTCTCTCTTTAGTTTTATGTTTATGTTTCATCTTTGAGATTAATGATGTATTTGAAATGAGTTGTGAGTAGTTCATTAGATTGGGGGTAGGGTTGTGTGTCCTGATGATGTTTTGATGATTTCTTTGAGTATGATGATGAATTCGTTTCTGGATATGTCCATTGATTAAATACGGTTTTGTTTGATGTTGTTCATGAATCTAATTAATTCTCAAGCATGTGTTAAACTTAACTTGTTTGGATTCTATGTTGATTACATTTTATCTATGTGTTTACAATGAGATGATGAGTTTATGTCAATGGATGAGTTTGTTTGAATCTTGATTCTTGAATCTCTATGTAGAAAGTTTGTTTGAGACCTAACAAGGCTTGGATAAATGGACTAGGAGTATTTGTGACCTAATAAGGAAAATAGGTAAAGAGTCAATCTAGAACTAACATGGTAGGATAGGGGTTTGATCCTTAGTGAATTCATTGTTGCATGTTCTTGAGAGTTTATAATTTGATTGGGGTAGAGTGAAAAACCAATCTTTCCATCCATTTGATCACAACAAAGCATACATTTATTGGGTTGTCACCTCACAACACAAAACTATCAAAATTCACTTGTGTTCTTGTTAAATTTATATAGATTAGATTGGTTACTTAGCTATGTTTTGTATTCAATTGTTTGTCTTTCACTCAAGAGTGAACCCTTTGATACTAACTTGATGTTACATACTCCACATAATAATAATCCATCTAATCACATCATTCTAGTGATTATATCTTGGTTACACTTGTTCACCAAAGAGGGATTTGGGTTAATCTTGGTAAAACTATAAATCTACATCACTAATTGGATATAATTTATAATTATGTTGAGTCAATATTTCTGGCGTTTGGTGTGCGGCGGGGTAGTGGTGGCTGGCAAGGCTATCCTCAGTCTTCTACAAGGCTTTGTTGGTTGGGGTTGGCTGGTTTACTGGCTGGTTTATTGGTCCTCTCGTTCTACTCTGGTGTTTGTGAAGGACAACGTAGGTAGTATCATGGTTGGACATCTTTTGTTGAGATCCACCTTTGATGGTAGTACTTTGTGGCCTTTGGGATGGTGGGGGTGGTGGTGGTGGTGTCGCGTGTGATGGTGGGACATCAATGATATTCTTAGTTGTCGGCGAAGGCACAGATAGATTGCGGTTGAAGGACGAATGTGGCAAGGTTTGGGTGATGTTGTTAGCGTTTGTCGGCAGTGCCGCAGGTTTGCTGGGATTAATGGCCGCTAGAGGTATGGGTGTAAAGACGAATGGCAGCTACGAGTTTGTGTTGCGGCTAGGATTGCTAAAGTTTAGATTGGGCTTTGGTTTTGTTGTTGGCCTTGAGATTTTATTTTTATTGTCTTAATGGATGGAGGGTTTACGGCCTCTTCCAATTAGGGGAGACATCGCAGGTTAGCACGTAGGTCTCGAGTCTTTTTTAATTCTCTTTATCGAAATTTGCTAGTACTTATCTGTAATGGGCCTTATAGGTAGAAAAGATGAGATTGCTTAGGTGTCAACTCTTTTTTATAGCTCCACTGGAGTAGGTTACTATGTGTAGTTTCGTTGAACTTAAATGGATTGACTATTCTCTAAAAAAAATAACTTTTTCAACTGTTGAACTTGTTAATGATGAACATCTTTTTGATAAAAAAAAGTAACGTTTTTAATTACTATCTTTAACAGTTTTTGTTCAATTACACTACATTTACAGACAAAAACAGTTTCATGGAAATCCGTAACATTTCAAAAAATTGAGTCTGACATTAGAAACCAATTAATTTTATCATCCTTACTAAGTTTACAATAAAATATTTCTTAGAGGTTTTTCAATTCAAGTCTAATTTTCTATATAAAAATTAGATAGAGTCCACATATATTTTTTTGTTAATTGAGGTCCATTTACTATTTGTATCTGTTCATCTTGCCCTATTTTTTAACTACATATATTTATTTTTTTTAATAATAAATCCTTCTCTTCTAAAAAAAAGGAAACAATTCAAAATTCACTAATTAAAGCATAATTTTAGCTCAAATTTAAATTTTAAATTTTAAATTTAAATTTTTAAATATTTAAAATTTACACAATTCATTGTTAAATAACTCTTTACCATATAAATCTAAATGTGTTAGCATAAAACTAATATGCATGTTTCTAAGATGCAGGTCAAAAAACATCAAAAACTTCATGATATTAAGCAACTTAATATAAAAAAAATTACTTCCATTGTGGAAATGATAGAACAAATATAAAAAAAAATTACTTCCATTGAATATCTATATATATAGTTATATATAGATATATATATATATATATATTAAAAGTATGGGGGGCGGGGCGGGGGGGGGGGGGGGGCCCCGGCCCGGGGGGGCGGGCGCCCCCCTTCCGGGCTCAGCTTCTTGCCGCCATCCATACCCAAAGACTCCCCCAACACCCGTCCCCGGTTGATGAGAAGAGGGGGCTCCCGCCCCCCCCACCGGTCTGTGCCCCGGGGGGGGGCCTACGGTTGGGGGGGGAAAGTTTTTTGGTTTCTTGCCTTTCGTGTGTTCCTCCTTTTCTTGGCTTCTCCCCCTTCCTCTTTCGCCCCCCTTCGCCCCCCCTTGGCCCCCCGCAAACTCCCCTTCCTGTGTGTTCTGTGGGGTTCCGGGGTGTCCCCCGGGGGGGGGGTTTGCAAAATGTTGCAAAACAAACGGTACCCTACTAACACAAAAATAAAAAAAAAATAACCTTTTATATCAGAAAAAGTTTAAAATAATCCCGGGGTTCGCCCCTATCTATCCCTCCCTCTCCTTTTCCCTCTTTTTCTTTTGTTCTTCTTCCTCTTTGCCTCTCCCGTCCCCATTCTTCCTCTGAAAAGGGAAGAGTTCTAGGTATACAAGAACTCTAGGATCGTGGATACTACGGGAATGTAATTGATTTTTATACTTGTATTTTTGATTTTTTAGAAAGTTATTTAGGCTATTTACTTAGACTTTTATCGTTTGGCTTAATAAAATGTAAGAAAGGTTAATGAGTTTGGAAGGGAGGGGGAGAAGGGTGTTTGGGGAGAGTGTGGGGGTTGTCTCTTATTTATTTTTTTTGTTAATTATTTTAAACTATTGATGTATTATAAATGTGTGTTAATTTATGGTTGGGGTGGTTGTAGTTTTAATGGTGGTTTAAATTATGTTTATTCATGTTGGTTGTTCTATGATATGTTATTGTCTTTATAATGTTAGATGTTGGTTATAATTGAAGAGATGTGTTAGATATATTGGTTGAAAATTTGTAGTTGATATCTTTAAATTCTATTGGAATGAATTGTGATTATTTTGTTTATTGTTTGAAATTAGTTTATGCTCTATGCTTTTTATGAACTTAAGGACTGTAAAAATTAGAAATGATTGGTCTATGAATCTATTAGATGAGGGTATTGAAAGAAACTAAATTTAAGTATCTTTCTAGTGCTAGGTTTGAAGGTTTTAGTTTGTTAATAATAATGTGATTTCAAAAGATAATTCATTGTTTATGAAAATAATATTCTACATTTCTATATCTATCATGTTCTCCTTTACATGTTAGAGTGATTGAGTGTTATCAATATTCTTGTTTACTTAATTTTAATTTACTTGATATCTTATTCAAAAAATAAAAAATATTAAAATATTTGAATATATACTACCTTTGATCATTCATTTCTAGTCTTATATTTTAGTGTAAGAAAGTGTTACATAATTAAAGTGGATTTGGTCAATCCTGTAGATCTCTTAATTAATACTATTGAAAAAATGATTTAATAAATATTCAGTAGGTAGTAAATTCTAAATTTACCTAGACATATGAAGAAAAAATAATAATAATAATAACAAAGTATCACCAATCTAAAGAAAAGGTACAAAATAAATTAAGCAATATGTACATATAGATTCGTACATAATTAAAAGGTAAAAAATATAAGAGAGAGAAATGTAACCTCACATAGAGATATATATAAACTTGAATATACCTCTTTGCAAGGTTGTCTGATTCATGATTATTAAGATAAATATACCTACATTATAGGGTAGAAAGGATTTTTAAAAATTCAAACAATATTGCTTCCATTGAATATCCTTATAGTAGGTATTAAACAATATTTTATTTACCTAGACATATGACGCAGAAAAAAACATAGATCATATCACCAATCTTCTTCTAAAATCTTACCTACAAATATGACATATGAATGTGAAACAAAAACCCCACTTAATTCTATGATAAAGGTTGACTAACACCACGATCGATTCTATATTAAAGAAAGTAATAGAAGGGAAGCTACATCAATAACATAGTGACCTCGTCAAAGTGTAGTATGGTAAGTATAGTTTAAGAAGGGGTTGTCGTTCCGTCGAGGATCAGTGGGCTCCCCAATCTCTAGGTAGTGTGTGTGGTGAGTGCTCTAACTATGATGGAAAGATGAGAAGTGGAAAGAGTGGAATGTGTGATTTAAACAATGTGTGAACTGTGGTGTAGTGAATTGGTTTTGTAAAAGATGGTGGAATGTCAAAACAAACAAACAAGTAAAGTAAATGCAAGCAAGAAAAGATAAATGTGTGCAATATATGGAAATGTTGGGGAGCTAAGGGTCAACACTAGCCCACTTCAATGAAATGAACAACCACAATGAGATGTTTACAACAATGATTCATGATTCCAATTAATCGAGAATATATCACTCTTGCCAACCAAGAGCAAGGTGAACTCTCTAGTACCAATCGAAGCCATGTTATGGGTCTTGGTATAACACTTCGAGGCTATGAACTCCAATAATCTCAACAATGTATAAACATGCCGACCAAGGCCTTGATCAACTCAATGGGCATAGCTAGAGCCTAACCAAAGGTCTCTAATTACATCCAAAGGCTATGAACACAATGAAATGATTGATGTGATGTATCCTACATCGTAGGAACTCAATAGTAGAACTAGAGTCATGGTTCCCTAGCTATATCCAAAGGCTATGAATACTATCAAATTCAACTAGAAAGTATGATTATGCCGATTAGGACTAAAACCAACTCAATTGGCACACTTAGGATCCAACCAAGGATCTCAAGTGTATCAAAAGGCTATGGACACATATCAAACATACAACACATGCTATATTCCATTGCCTATGAAACTAGAGGCACCACCCACCAATTTCACATTAAGATAATGCTAGAGACATAGCTAGAAAGTGGTGAATTTCCTAACCCATACATCTAACATATGAAATTTAAATATAAACATACTCATGAATCAATATGGCATCACATATCATCAAAAGAGGTTCACTACATATCTATGGACTAGGGCACACAACCCTAGTCCCCAACAAAGTAAGTACTCACTAGGCATCATAGTATACATCATCAAATTACAAATAAGAACTTCAAACATTAGGAAAAGAGAGAGTAGAGATGAGGGATGCTCAATGGGTGCTCTCTTGCTCCTCCTTGGCTTTGATGATGAGCCTTGATGCCTTGGTGAGGATCTCTAGCAACAAGATGATGGTATAATGGAGGTATAGAGGAATGAGAGTGATAGGTAGTGGTGGCTAGCTAAAGAGATGGGAGATGCTAGATAAATGAGGCTATATAAAGGTGAAAGAGGAATGAATGGAGGGCTAGGATGGAGTATGGTTAGATCTAATGGCTATGATGTTTAATGAAGGACAATGAGGTAAAATCCTATAGGAGACAAAATGAAGGAATAGTCTAGGGGTGACCTCACCATATCTAGCATACTCCTTGCTGATTTTTGGATGCACATGTGGATGAATCACAAGGTTGACTTCGCCTTGACTTTGATCACAACCCTCGGAGTTGACCAAAGTTGACTTTTGACCAAACTTCCGGCATTCCCTCGGGTTGAGTTTTCGTCCTTTAGCCGAAAATGCACAAAAAGCTCCAAAACGCATCATTTTGCTCCCAATATCATTCTGATGCTCGTGAACCCTACAATAGTACAATTCAAGGATTAAAGACACTAAACGGCCTTTGGATTAGCATTGCTAGAGTGATTATAGGCCTAATTTATATGTAAATCTCATACAAATCACATAGGTATGAGAGAAAACATGGCCATGGAAGAGGAAGGAGATGAAGAAAGAGATTATTCAATATGAAGAAGGAAAGGTTGAGATCGATGTTAGGGTGCTCGAAACAATATATAAGGAATTTATATAAATTAATGCGCTAATAATTAACTTTGATTAAAAAAATAAATGTAGGAAACCTTATTTAGAAAATATAATAAATTCATTTATTTTATGAAATTTTGTTTGACTTTAATCAATTTTGTTAATTAAGATGACAATCTATCACCATTTATTATAAATGATATAATAGGAATGTAAAATAACAAAATTAGTTAGATAAAATTAAAAAAGAAAGAAATTTTGTATGTCATATGAGTCACTAGACCGCAATTAGAAAAAAAATATTTGTCTGGATTGCATCCAAAATAGAGCACGATTTCTGGACTACAATCAAATTTTCTCAAAAAATATTTCTTATTGGGCATAGAAAACTAAATTACATTTCTATTCTTCAAGGTTATCATTGTTCTTAACGCCCTTCCAAAACCGTCGATCCGTTTATATAAGTCACCACGGCTGGCTAGTGGGTTTTATGTGCACAAACAAATCTCGTTGTCTTACAGTATACATTTCATATTTATTTGCATAAACAAAAATCTCCCTCGTCTTTCATACTTAGAAAAAATGGCGAAACTTTCTAAGAAATCTGAAAGGCATGATGAAGACCAAGCTGGTGCAAGTAGAGAACCTCACATGTTCCAAAATGATAATCGGATCAATGATTCACCTGAGGTATATATATTTTATACCTTTTGCTGTTCAGTTTTCAAGTTAAATTTTTCACACACAAATTTATATATAATATATTTTTTTCGTGTGGATGTTTTATGTGCGCTAAGGAAGAAAAAAAATTCATCTTGTTTGTTCTTGTGTCGTAATTTTATTTATGTTGTGCGCAATTGAGCCTTTAAATTTCATTATAAATGACTCTAAATTAATGGAGAAAAATAAAATTAGAAAAAATAAACAGAAGCTAGAGAAGTTCCAACGTCCAAATAACCTGAAATCTCACACCTAATTAACCTCAAATTCAAGTTCCATTTGATTCCCGTAGGAGCTAGTGGGAAGAGAAAGCTGTATTCCAAATATCTATTGAAAGTAGAGTACTAATTGTTTTTTTTTTATCGACTCTATCTAAAACTTCATATTTTTTTCTTCTTGCATGTTGGCTGAAACCTATTGGTGAAGAGAAACCAAACTTCGGATCCGCAGAAAGTTGGAGGAGCAACCGAAATGATCCAAATGAGCCACGTCCTTACATCTTTGCCAAAGCTGAATGAAGAAGAGCACGACGCCACCAATTCTGCTGCCGCTGAGGCTGACGACGACCAAAGGCCTCTGTCACCAGACCCCATCTCTTGGGCGCCTCCGGCCAATGGCGAGCCGATTCCTCCCCCTTTCTACAACTTCATGCCAACAGAGCCCAATAATGGGACTCATGCGGCTCCGGCTCCGGCTCCGGCTCCAGAGAGTAAGCCCGGGTCACGGCTGGGACTGGATCATGCAGGTGGATCTAGTATTGGGTGTCGCTCTTATGGTGAAAACCCTAAGAAGCGGAAGTTTTGTTAATTTTTTGCTCAATAGTGATTTGACATTGGCAACCGGATCAGCTGATGAACATGACTGGTGTTTAAGACTGTAATGATTATTAATGGAGACTCTGCCTTCTTTGGTTGTGAATGATAATGTTTCTATCTGCATGTAATTCTCTTTTTGATTGAATAAATATTTCAAGTTCAATTGATTAATATAGAACTGATTGTGACTATTTGTGGTGATTAACGAGGCTAGCTAGTAGAGTCGGCCACCTTGGACTGAGAGTACAGATTAGGATGTGTGAAATGAGTAAATCGTGACTACAGCCATACACTTCTGACACTTCCTAAACGATTTTTCGAACATCATGGCATGAAGACAACAACAATTAAGGCCGTTACAGGAATCTTTTAGCTAAATTAATTTTGAAACTAAAAACGGTTATTGTTCAAGAGAGACTCATATATTCATGCATTGTTCCAGAAAGTTAAAAATTAAAGCTGTCATGGCCGGATAAACTTGGCGGTGTTATCATTCATAGTTTAAGTTTGTGATATGACTCGTGCAAATATTGGTGAAATCAGTTGACTGAAAGGGGAATCAGACAAGTTTTGTTTCTCTAATTTGGTTATATTCTCTTAATTAAGAACTCTCTACATGTTCACACGGGTTAGTAATGAGAAGCTAGTTTTATATTGAATTAATTACCGCAGCATGCAGCTAGTTAACGGGTTTTACTCGTGTAGTAATTGACTGCAAAATGCTTACATATCGATCATGTAACCAAGACGTCATTGACTACTCATTGATACCATTTTTGACAATTAGGAGATAGAGAATCTTGAAAGGAACGATTCGGTTGGGTTTTGATTTGTGAAAAGCCCCGGGGACGGTACGTGTGCCATTTTGATCGGGTAGAAAATAAGAACAATTAATGTCCTTTTCTGTGGAACTGGGTTCCCTGGCCAAGCCTGGTGATTTCAAATTATGATGATATTCGCAGCCAACTCTTTCATTTGAAATTAACCAACGCGACCTTAATTAGAAGCAAGACTCGCAGCCATCTCATTAATTTGAGACATTAAAGAAAGTGTTTCTCGCAAAATAAACCTTTAGGAGATAGAAAACTGTAGAGCTCCTTTTGAGAATGAAAACTACTGTATGCAATCATGATAACTATTTGCCAACAGGGGTTGGCAGAGTTGGCCTTCGTTGGTACCCCCATCCAAGGTTCGAGCCCCAATACTTACCAATTAAATGCCTTTGTTGGTAGGTTGCTGAGTGCTGGTGTCTTGCGGGACCCATGTGAACGCTGATAAAGGCGTCAGCCTCCAAAGGAGTCTGGGCTCAAGTAGCTCGACTGACGGATGTCTGCGGGTCCTACCACCTACCACACAATGTGGTAGTGTGGGATTTGGGACGTACGTTGAGGGGTATGTTTGCTCCCACCACTGGTAATTGATTCTGCACCCAAATGTTAGTTGAGTTCATGCGGTGATGCGGGCAACAATTGATTCATAATGTTCCTGGACTGGGAGGGGGGGGTCTGCCTCTCCCCCATCCAAATACCTCTTGGCCAAAAAAAAATCATGATAACTATTTAATTGATCTTTTAGTAGCTATTGTGATTTCAACGTTGTTTGATAATACTATATCAAACATATATGCTCTTATTTGGGCTTTCAATAGTCTTGTCTTAGACTTAAGCACAAAATACAAACTTCATTATTATTGAGGGCTTTTATTATTAAATTTTATCCATGATTTGAAATAATTTTTTAGTATAGCCACTAAATTTTTTAGTTACTATCTTTCATAATTTTAGTTCAGTTACACTACATTTATAGGCAAATACGGTCTCATGAAAATTTGAAAATTTTCAAAATATTGAGTCCTTCTTTCCGCCTCTCGTCTTCCCGTCGTTTCCTCCCGGGTTTGCCGGCTTGCTCCTGAGCTGGTCATCTCTCCGTTTTGGCGTTGTGTTGGGCTCGCGGGTTTGGGGGTTCCCCGGTCGTTCCGCCGTAGGGGCCCCCGGGTGGGTAGAGTGGTAGGGGGGTGGGGGGGGTCCCGGGGGGGTTTCCCGCCGGCGCGGGGGGCCGCCGCCGCCGGGGGTTGGGCGGTTTGGGTTCGGGGCCGGCCAGGGGGTCGGCGCGGCGGGGGGCCCCTCGGCCCCCGGGGGGGGCGGCCGCGGCGGGGGCGGGCCGCCCCCCCGGCGGCCGGGGCGGGGGGGGGGTCCCCCCGGGGGCCCGGGGGGGGGCGGCGGGGGGGGTGCCGGGGGGCCGCGGGGGGGCCCGGGAGGGCGGCCCGAAAGAATGAAGACACGGGGGGGGGCGGGCGAGTAGGGTTTTTTTTTTTGTGTTTATTAGATATAAAATCAGTAGGATTATTTTTGTAGTGAAAATATATGGGAGAGTTCAAAAAAAAATTGAGTGATTAATAGTTTTGTTAGAAAGGTAGGGAGGATGGCAGTTGATGTGAGAGAGTTTGAAGGATGTATTTTCTCTTGTTAGTTTGGTTTAAATATTATAAATGTGTATTTTAGGGGTCTAATTCAGAGTATATAAGGGTAATTTAATTACTAAAAAGGAGGTTTTGATAAGTAAAATTCTTTATGTGCTACTTGATTGGGAAGGGTGATAAATATGGTTTATTTGGTGTTTATTAAAAGAAAAGTTGGTTTGTATTATTATTGTCTATGTTGATGAATGAATTTAATTAGATTCTCGAAGACGAGAGATATGATATATTTGAAATGAATTGAGTGAAAGATCTTGGGAATCGGTTTCTGGCTTGTGTAGAGATGAGATAGTGGATATTATCACAATTGTTGTGCAAAGATGTTAATGAGATTTAAATGGAAATAAATTTTACTTGTAATCTATCGAATGAATAATAATTTCGTCAAAAGGATGTAAAATAAAATATATGGGGAAGTGATATCTATGAATAGGATTATTTCTATAATTTTTTTTTGTTGTGACTTTTAGTAGATTTTAGGAATATTGAGTGTAATATTTGATACTTTAATGGTATAATTGATTTGGGTTATCTTATTACTAGAGCAAGAGGGTTAAAAGTTAATCAAAGGATTAAAATATGGAGATTTATTTACTAATTTTGCTAAGTAGTTTGAAAAAATGTTAAAAGATTGATATGTTAAGTTATTCGAGATCATGATTGTAGAATCGGGGGGGTGATTGAGGGGGTCGATAATGTCTTTCAAATGTGAAGGGTGGTTGTTCTTTTTCTTGACAAGGTTATTTTTTCATGGGTTTTATTGTTACTTGGCAAGGTTTTTAATGAGACAACATGGAAAACACCACCTAGTTGTGACCGGCACAAGGGGGAGTGTTGTAGGATAATATTATTGTGTGCCTTGTCAAACTAGGACTCTTAGTATAGGTTATCCTTCTAGAATATAGATTAGATATTTCCTACATCAATACGGATTGTATCTTGTATTCCTCTATATATAGAGACCCTTATTCATTAATAAAGTTGATCATATTCTGAGTATTCTCTACTATTTCTCTTGTTATTTACATTTCTCTTAAACAAGTCTGACATTGTAAGACAATTAATTTTATAGCCCTAACCAAGATTACAATATAATATTTTTTATTGGGCATAGAAAACTATATTATTTTTCTATTCTTTTCTTTTCTTCAACCTCATTATTTTTAACGCCTTTCTAGAACCGTCGATCCATCTATATAATTAAGTCACCACGGTAGGTGCTTTTATTGAATAAACGAATCTCCTTCATTGTCTTGGAATTTAATTTTCATTTTCAGAAAAAATGGTGAAACTAATTCTAAGACATCTAAAGGGAATGATGAAGACAAAGACGGTGCTAGTGAAGAGAGCCTGATATGTTCTCAAATAATCATCGGATCAATGATTTACCAAAGGTATATATTTTATACCCAAGCATTTTCCAATTTTTCAAGTTTTTTTTTTCTATGCGCATATTTATGTATCTTTTTTTTTCCTGTTGGTGTTTTCTATGTTCTAAAAAAAAATTCATCTTGTTTTCTTCATGTGTGGTAATTTCGTTTATGTTCACTTTGAGTCTTTAAATTCGTTATAAATAGCTCTAAATGGAGAAGAATTAATAGAATCAGAAAAGAAAGGAGAAGAAGTTTCAACCAAACAAACCTTAAATCTCATACCTAATTAACCTCACAGTCAACTTCCATTTGATTCCCGTAGGGGCGAATGGGAAGATAAAGCGAGAGTTGTTTCTAAAATTCAATTGAAAGTAGTATTTTTATCTTTAATTGTATCTAAAACTTCAATTCTTCTTGTCGTTGTTGCAGAAAGTTCAAGAAGCAACGACAAGAAGTCAATGAGGAATCTCACATAACTCAATTAGTAGAAGAAAAAAGAAAGATGCTATACATACATCTATGAAGCATGGATACTTCATTTGAGTGAAGTATCACGTATGGATACGGATACGGATACGGGTACGATACGCAATGGATACGCTCGGATACGCGTATCTGAAAATGTGAAGATTAGATACGGCTAAGATACGCAAGTATCCATACTGGGTACGTTTTTTTTGTAATAATACTGGATACGTGGGGGCAGATTAGACTTTTTCAACCCCCAAAACCTAATTCTATCACATTTCTTCATTCATCTCATTTCTTCTATTTTTTTTAAATTGAACATTGTATTATGCAACTTGGTATTGTGTTTTTTATGATATTTCATGTATTAATTAAAACAATATATATTTATATATTAAATATTATAATTGCGTATCGGATATCGATCTATATAAATTTTATATTATTTAATGATCATAGCAATACATGGCCCATTCATAAAATAAAGAGGAAATTTATAAATTAGTAGACATTATAATTTATACATGACATGTGCTATAATTTCTACTAATTTCTACATGTTCTATAATTTAAATGTACGTGCACATGTATTATAGAAATTTAAATGTGCTATACATGACATGTAATATAGGTGTATATATGGATGGGCCATTCATACATGACATGTGCTATAATTTCTACTAATTTATAGCACATTTAAATTTATAAAGAGGAAAATATATAGCACATTTGGAACGGTCACTTGCTAATTTCTACTAATTTTTTTTATTGCTTAGTTTTTTTTTTCAATTATTCTTTCATTTTATATTTGAAATTCTTTTTTTGTATTCAATTTAAAAATAAAATAATATTATTTCACATGCACAACAATTACATAAGGACATACCCATGTGGTGTGGTCGGGTTGGCAAGCCTTAGGCCTCCAAGTTGGCGAATTGTTTGTACCTGGTAATAGGTCAGGTGTTCGAATCCTAACTTGGACAAAAACATTCATGGGGAGGGGAGCCGAACCCTGAGCGCAAGATTAGCTAGTCTCATCCTTAGGGGTGGGGACCACCTGCGAAAACTATAAAAAATACAGTTACATAAGGACATGAACATTTAGCACATGTCATGTGCGTGCAAGAAGACTAATACAATTAATTAATTGGATGCTGAAGAAAATTAATTTTACCAAAACTTCGAAATTCGGTGATATTATATTTTGATTTTCATTCCAATATTTCCTTAGTTAGTTAGGATATCAGTCTTAATGTAACAAAGATCATTTATTTTCCTACTTAAAATTTTCTTTTCCTATTAGAATAAGGATTAGTAATCTATAAAAGTGTCGTGTAGTCTTCACTTCCTCCACATTCTTTTCAATTGTCCATATATCTAACCCACCAGCTGTTTCTTAAGAGATCTCTCCTTTTCTTCTTGTTTCGTTTCTCTGCTTTCAAAAATGTCCATGACCTCTGCTGAACTTTTAACCAACCAAAACATGGAAGACCCATTGATACCTGCATCCATGAGCTGGAGCTCCGAGTCTTCTAGCCTTTATCTTTACACATGTCGTCTTTGTTCCAGGGCTTTCCCAACCAATCAGGCCTTGGGAGGACATCAAACTGCTCACCGGAAACAAAAAATTGACAGTTTGATTCGCATACAATGCCAAGCAGAAATCGATGAGCTGAAGTACGCCGCTGACAACGACCTGTTGTTGTCACCAGAACCCATCAGCTGGGCACCTCCGGCTACTGATGATCAAACACTTAAAGTGTCCAACTTCATGCCAATGGGGAATGGGACTAGTCCAGTTCCAGGTTCGGGCTTGGAGAGTGTGCAAGGGTTAGGGGTGGGATCAAGTGGATGTTCAGAGAATAAGGCTTCTGATGATTCAGACCAGAAGAAGCACAAGAAGCGCAAGTCTGCAGCTAAGTTAAGTGAATGTCTAGAGAATAAGGCTTCTGGTGATTCAGACCAGAAGAAGCAAAAGAAGCGCAAGTCTGCATCTAAGTTAAGTGAATGTTCAGAGAATAAGGCTTCTGATGATTCAGACCAGAAGAAGCAAAAGAAGCGCAAGACTATAAAATTAAGTGAATGTTTAGAGAATATGGCTTCTGATGCAGACCAGAAGAAGCAGAAGAAGCGCAAGACTACAAAATTTAGTGAATTTTCAGAGATAAATAAAGCTTCTGATGCAGACAAGAAGAAGCAGAAGAAGCGAAAGTCTACGAAATCAAGTGAATTTTCAGAGATTGTTCTCTTCTAAGTTCTAATAATGATCATTAACTAGAGTGTTCTCTTCTTTTTCTTTCTATAAATGATATTATAGATATAGACTCGATTTTTGTGTTGTATTCAAATAATTATGCAAGTCCCATGAAGGGATGATGACAAACTTTAACTATATTACTGGCTTTTGGCTTTTTATGGGTTGAACACTTGAACTTACTGGTTTTGTAATCGCTTATGCTAATATTAATTAGGATAATTTTCGACAAAGACAAATATAATTCAATAGAAAGTAGAAGTTAATTAAACGTGGAAAATTCAGTGTATGCAGCTAAAATCTACCCAAAAACAATCAATTATAATGCAAGCGATGATAATAGATATTTTTATTATAGATTTTTTACACATGCAACTGGCAAGACTTACTTTCACATTTTCAATTTTTTAATAGTGAAATATATCCTCTGGTATGTTGCAGACATAATCTATAGAATCATTGATAATAGTGAATATTATTCATACAATGAACCATATATTGGTATTAGTGTATTACCAAATCTTGATCTACTTCCACCCTCCCTTACCACTTTAGCTAACTACATTAATTTGGTTATAGCTTCATTGTTTTACTAACCTGCGCAACAATCATTGTTGATTTTCTTGCATTGCTCCATTTGCTCAAACGGCGGCTTATATGGCATTATTATTAGTAGCGGAACAAGAATTGTGAACTAGATAATGAGGAGAGAAAGTTTTCGTTAAAAAAACTAGACATAAAAGATTAGAGATATTTTTTATTCAATAACAAAAATAGTATAGATTAAGAAGAGTCTATAGTTGAGAGAGGAAAAACCACAAATATTACTCATTAGTTAGTTCATACTTCTTAGCGTGTAAGTTTAAAATAGATTTGAAGAATTTTGTGTCGGAGTTGGAATAATATCATTTGATTTTTGTTGGTCAATATGCGACATAACCCTCTAAGCTATAAGAAGATGATGAGAGAATTTCAGACTCACTATATCTTGTATGAAAAGTTCTACGATACATTAATGCATCGATATATTAAGTAGACTAACTCGATACAGAAATAGACTAATATATAATTCATTTGAGGTATGTCAACATTTATACAACATAACATTCTTTCAAGATAATAAGAGATTTCAGTCTCACTATCTTTGTTGATCCAACCGACACATGCATGACATGCATGATAGTTTAACTTAATTAGTGATTGTTTATGGCTTTGACCATTTATTTAAAATTTGATATCAATTTGAAACATATTGCACTCCCTCAAGTCTCTCTTAATTGGGTGAAAAAATCATTTCTCTTTGTAGAAAACCCCTCGCCCTGGGTTTCTTCTTCCCCGAGTTGAGAGTCGGTGGCAACTATCTCCGCCCATCATGGGAGCTTTTGCCTGAGTTTCAGCCTAGATATGAGGCATCTTGCCTCCTTTCATTTCTGCTGCTTTCCTTTTTGTTTGGTTTGTTTCGATGCCTCTTTATTGACCCCAAGCCTCCTCCTTTCATATCTAGTCTCTTCTAATATCTAAAATCACTTTCCTTGTATGGACGCTGCTCCTTTCAGCGGCTGTTATCCTATGTCTTCGGCCGCCGTTTCTTGTTTAAGTGTGGTTTGCTCGCTAGTGCACATGGGTCAATACCCAATTGTGCTTCACTGGATTAATTGTTCACCCTTTGGGTGGCTGTCTTGTATATCCCTTTGTGAATCTGGTTGCTTTTTTCTTTGCTCTAGCGTTTATGTATAATTTCTTACATGCATGCATAACAGTTGTATACATATCATGTGATGAGATAGGGGAAAAAGAAACAGAAGATTCAATTGTATTTTCTCCGTTTCAGAAAAAGGACTTCATCTCAACTGTCTCAGTGAAAAAGCTAGCTAGCGCTGAAACCAATCTTGGATTATCCGGCCAGTTTGCTCAAGTTCCTCTTAAAGCAACAAAGATAAGGTTTGAGATATAAAAAAATCTATCTCTACTGATGGATAGTATCTGATTGCATTAATTAATGTTTAAGTTAATATAAATTGAGAAACTTCCTATCTTCACTCCCAAGTCCCAACCCAACTAGCACTCTCTCATCTTTTTCTCTAATACCAGCTATGGCTCCCAGCTGCAAAACCAACTCTGAGGATAGCACGGCTAACTCTCCCCCTAAAAATCACTTCAAATGTCTCCACTGCCCTAAATCCTTCAGCAACGGTCACGCTCTCGGTGGGCACCAGAATGCCCACCGCGGCCTTGACAAAGGAATGATGAAGACGCTAAAACAGATCCTGGCAACCTATAGGAAACAGTTTCCAGGTAATTCCTCATCTCCCTCTGTCGCAGCTTCTGCTGACATCATTCTAGGTCATGAGCTTACCCCTGAAAGGTTGACAGAGCCTGAGATGGCTCGAGGAGGTAGAACAATAGATTTTCTCAAGGAATGGAAGCTCATTTATACTGATCCAATTGTTCAAGAGAAGATTGAGGAGAACTTGAACTTGGAACTCAAATTAGGTATGTGATCGAGTCTAAAGCTTTGGAGTTGCACTTAGTACTGTCTGTTCTAATAGGTATCTATATAAGAATAGTAAGGTACGTAGCAAATTAATAACAGTACTATGACAATGTGGTTTTCCTAATAGGTATCTATCAGTTTCGTTTCATTTGTTGTTGTCTCCAGGCTCCAGCTAGGAGGGATGCTTATTGCTTACTAATTAATGAATGATGATCGATTCTCCTAGATCCATATATATTCAAAATTTCCAATTGTAAGGCATGCATCATGGAACAAATAAACTAGATCTTGTGTGTAGAAAAACTAAATTGCTGTTTGCATATTTTCTGTGGCTGAAAGATTAATAGTACAAGTACTTGTTCATTCAGCTCCCTTTCTCTTTATCAATAAATTTTCCCTATTGATTTTGGTTAACAAGAGTGACAATAGTTAGGGATCGACAAACAATATCGTCACAGAAGCTCACATTTGCGATGAGCAAGTCTTCCTGTATTTGGCTCGTAAGGGTACTTTGCGAGTAATAATATCATTCAAATCATTACAAAATTGATATACTGTCACCAAAGGAAAAACTGTGAGAATAGTGCAAAATTTTGCGGCTACTGCTATGTCGGAGGTGCTTCACGTGCTTTTTATTGATATCGGATAAAATGCGGTCGTTGACAAAAAATTAAATGCTCCAAAAGTTGGAAAATCGAATGTTTCAATACTCGAAGTAAGCATGTACGTTATCCGTATATACTCGACAAATAGTTTCCATTTTTAATTTCCTTATCAAGAGGAAAATTCATGTCAAGTTCTCTGATGGATATTGAACAGGTACGGTAGTTTGTCAATACGTTGATATATATATGGTCTTAAACCAAAAAAAAAAATTGTGAACCAACTCTCTTTCATTTGTCTATTTTCCTCTTTTTCTCCTTTTTTCATATTTTTTTTTAGGGAACCTTTTTTTTTCATATTCAAAGAAATGAATATTAGAAAGAAAAAAAAATGAATACTTTCCATTAAAATTACTAGCAAATTTTCTAATGAGGCCAGCTTAACCCCTATGGTTGTAATTGACCAAGCATTTAATGAAAGTTTCTCAGTTGATGAAAAAAAAAATTACCAGCAAAATTTTCATTTCTCCTCTTGGCTTTTTCATGAGTCATGCCCCTCCCAATTTACAACGTAAATCTTTAACTCGGCCAGAGTCCAAAGCGAGTCATTGATTTTTTATTGTTTGATGTTTTATACTATTCTAACATTAGTGGCTTTTTTCCGGGTTGCACTCTACGGTTGTAAAATTGCTTGTTCAAATTTAGTTAATTTATAATATAATATGGCCAAATAGCATTCAAGGCAAGTAGACAATATGTAGAAGTTGGCTCGCATCCAGCTAAAACCAAACCCAGAAACAAAAACCAGTTCAATTGACTAATTAAACCATGGGCAACTGAACTGGCTACCTTAAGGTGAATGGCGCTTAGCAGCAGATTCGTCGAGCATGCAGCGACTGTACGTGGGATTTGATAAACACCACTTGGAGAATTTATGGTAACCTAATCACCTCTTAAACGTTTCACTCTATTACTTTACTTATTCGTCTCGTAGCATCGTCGCTTTTCTCAGTTCCAGAAAAGGGATATAATCTCAACCGTGTGTGAATGCGTTATAAAGCAAACTCTCATGTTTACACAGCATCCTTAGGTTTTTTAAATTTTGCTTAGGCTCGAGAATCAAGTCTGTCTCTTACTCGCCCTTTTGAAAGAAAGATAGATAAGGTTTGGTGAGAAGTGAACAGAGAAAATCTGTCTTCTTGCTTAGAGAATCTGCTCTCATTAATGTTTTAAGTGAATACAAATTGAACCAACCCATCTTCTTCTAAGTGCTCCCAACCCATCTCCAAATTCTCTCTCTGGTTTCATCTTTTTCTTTCTTCTCCATTAATCTCAGTTTCCCTTGTTTTCACCGAACCCTAGCAAGCTCTTTTCCTCTCCTTTTCTGATATAATTTCCTTGTTTTCATCAGACCTAGCAAGCTCTTTTCCTCTCCTTTTTTGATATCATTTTCCCTTGTTTTCGTCAAACCCTAGCTACCATGGCACCAAGCAGTGAAGCAAACTCAGTTAACAGCACGGCAACCTCAATCCCTGGAGAGGTTTATAGGTGCCGCCATTGCGAGAAAACCTTCCGCAATGGTCAGGCTCTAGGAGGGCACCAGAATGCCCATCGCGGCGTTCATAGGAAGGCGATGAGGAGAATAGCTGATGCTATGGGCTCCCTCAGGAACCCGCAACAGCTAGCTGCTGGTGCCTCATCGTTCCAATCCGGTGAGGTCAATCAGGTAGTCCACCTTAGAAGGACGTCAGAGCTAGAGAAGCCCCGAGAGGGTAAACCAAGAGACTTTCTTGAAGAATGGAAGGACAAAGCAGCTGCAGACTCGGATTCAGAAGGAACAGTGTCTGAGTTACTTGTTCCCAAGAGACCTCATTATAAGACAAAAGGGGAGGATGTGAATACTCCCCAGAAGAAGCATGATTTAGATTTGGAACTCAAACTAGGGTTGTGATCAATTCCAAGCTGATCTGGGATCGATCTACTCCATGTTAGATATTGGATTTGTATTTTGTTTTACCAAACAAATTTGTATGGATTTTCTGGAGGTAGATGAATCAAGTTTGAGTTATCAAATATCATGCAAATAATCTTTATTTGCCTAGTTAATTACCTTTTTGAGAATATTTTGCTGTTAAGTGTTCTTATGCGATTGTCATTTTTGTGCAGAAATATGATCAGTGAATGTGGTACAAATAATTTTATCAAAATTACCAGATGAAAAAAGAGGCCATTAAAAATATTGATTTTGTGTTCCACGATTGTTTTCCAGTTATAAACAGGAGAGTAAGGGGATGAATTGAACCCTTCTAAGTTCTAATTATGTTCAAGTTCATTGTTTATATCAGCTTAATTACCAACTCTGTCAGTTTGTTAATCATCATTCTCGGCTGTAATGAACATACACACACACACACAAAATATAAAAAACTTCCTGCGCTGACGCAAGCTTGAGCATTAGTTCCTCCCTCACCTAACCCCTCACCCTAAAGAAATACAAATAGCATCAATTTAAGTAATTCCTTAATCAAAATTTGGAAAATGAGAATTCAAGTTATTACCTTTCATTCTTGATGGATTTTAAATAACGACTCTGCATTCAATTTGGCCTAAACTGTGGTGGGAAGAGTTATTGATCGAGGATCTGAGGAATTATTGAGTGGAAGCTCATTGTGCATTTTAAACTGGCCGGAAGCTAGTGATAAGTGAAATATCTCGTTTGAGAATTAGTAAGTTCCCTGAAAAATGCAACATATTGTATCCCTAGTCAATTTACTAACGCAGTGAAGGCTAGGGTGTTGTTCACACTCCCATTCAATCAACACTTGTGCAGGAATGCCAACATTCAAATATACTAATAGGGTTGAGTTTGATCAACTAACTTACCTGTGAGGTCCTCACTAAGTTTAACACTTGTACTCATGGGATTAGTGACATTTTTCTTTGAATCAAGAGTTCAAGACCAAACTTTTTGACTAGGTTCTTAGCATATTTAGTTTGAGAAAGAATATATATACCTTCCTTAAGTTGACGAACTTGAAGACCAAGAAAGTAGTTAAGTTCTCCACACATAAAGGTAGACCGGCAACTGACCCTAAAACTAGAACAATAATTTGAGAAGTCTCTAAAGCTTGAATAATTGAATAATTAGTTGACTTCCTGAATTTTGTTGTACCAAATGACTATAGAGAGCCTTATAAGATTCTAGTTGACTATAGAATTTTTTTTTGACACGTACTATAAAATTTATTTTGACTATAAAAGTTATATGGGTCGCGAACCGGGTCGCGCGCGAGTCGACGGGTCATGCCCTGTCAATTAATTTATTTTTCTCGTCTGGGTCGCTCTTTAACTCTCCTCTCTTCTTGCTCTTGCAGTTGAAACTCCAAATGGCCTGATTTATCACTCAAAGTCTCCAACTCCAACTCTTCCTCCACTACCGGCCTTCCCTAACGCTAGCCCATCATGCACACTCGACCCTGTTAGTATATTTGAATGTTGGCATTCCTACACAAGTCTTGATTGAATGGGAGTGTGAACAACACCCTATGCCACTTTAAGTTAAGTGGATCTGCATGGTAAGTTTGTGATTGTGATCTCCTTGAATAGGTAGGATTTTCTTAACTAAATCCTTGATTTAATGGTGTTTTAAATTAAATCTGGCCTTTTCAGCTGCGTTTATACTTTGATTTTCAATCCTAATTGATTTAGGATCTTTTCAGCAAAATCATTTAAAGTTTTTCTCCTAATTGACAATCTTTTTTGTAAAGATATTTCCTTATAGGAAGTCAATTAGGATTAGAGCTTTAAAAGTGAGGGGGAGTCTTTCACAAAGGTTTTGTAACCATGCTTTGGAGGCTAGAGATTATTGTTTATCTCGTGTGCTGCTGAATTTGTATGAAAGCATAAAAGCATAATTTGTTTTCTGGATTCACTTGTACTTGTGAAGTGAATCCTTGATTCAATATTGTCTCATTCTCTCGTGGTTAGTAGAGAAGAGTTGCATATTGAAGATTGAAGGATGTGTTCAGTTCCTCGTTATCAAGGGAAGAGATTACATAAAAGAAGAATCAAGGCAAACATATAAACTAGTGCTGCTAGTGGTTGTAATATTGGTTAATGATTACAATTGTTTGTAAGAGATTTTTCTCAACTTCTTTTTAGTGATTGATCCTCTTTCTGGGCTTGTGCCTCGCAGTGTTCTTTTCTCAAATTGAGGTTTTTCACTGTGTTAACATATCGTGTGTTATTTAAATTTGTTGTTTCCAGTACACGTACTTGAGATTGTCACAGTATCGTCAATCCTCAACACACAGAAATATGCTCATTCTTTTTTAACAGACCCGATCTCATGAGGGAGGACAATTGTTTGAGATCGAGACAAACGCTTCCACCTCACCATCGGAACGTGAATCGGAGGCCTTATTGGTTTATAATAAGTAATTTTGATTTGTTGTTGTGCTTTTCTTTCTAGATTTTGATTGATTTTCTGGAGTTCATTTGAATTTTGGATTTTCATTTTGCTTTGGTGGGTGAAGATTGCATCTTGGATTTGTTTTTGGAAGAGATAGCTTTGGTTTGCTTATTTGGGTTGTTGAATATGAGTGTTTAATCATCGTAGTATATTCATATAGAGGTAAGCCAGTTAGATTTAATTTTTCTTGTTCTTATTCTTTTGGAGATTCTGGGCTTTGCCTTTATGGTGTAAGATTTTTCTATTTCGTTTTTGCTATTGATTATTCAAGCAAGCAGCTTCCACCTTTAGTGCTCAACTTCATTTGAAAGTTTTGCTATTTCAAATGGGTCTACTTGCCACTTACCAAATTTTTCATTCTCAGTTTGTGGTGAAACTTAGTTCAGCTTCTATATTGTGAATAACTTTGAGCCTCTAGGTAGTCTTGATAAATGTGTAGTAGAAACTCTTTCAATTATGTAATGGTAATTTTTATGAGTTAAAAATGTGAAATAGAAACTCTTTGAATTTTATAGTAGAAGGTCTTTCAATTGGAAATATGAAGGGGAAACAACTTTGAATTGCGAATATGTAGTGAAAACTCTTTCAATTGTGTAGTGGAAGCTATTTCAATTTTGTAGTGGGAACTCTTTCAATTTTGGAGTAGTAGAAGGTCTTTCATTTAGGAATATGTATTGGAAACAACTTTGAATTGCGAATATATAGTGGAAACTCTTTCAATTGTATAATGGAGGGCGTTTCAACTTTGTAGTGGAAGTATTTTCAACTTTGTACGTAGTGGAAGTATTTTCAACTTTGTAGTAGAAGGTCTTTCAATTGGGAATAAGTAGTGGAAAAAACTTTGAATTGCGAATATGTAGTGGAAGTTCTTTCAATTGTATAGTGGAGGCTATTTCAACTTTGTAGTTGAAGTATTTTTAATTATGTAGTGGAACTTGTTTCAATTTTGTAGTGAAAATTCTTTCAATTTTGTAGTGGAAGCTTCTTTGAAAGCTCTTTCAATTTTGTAGCAGCAACCGCTTTGGAAAGTGTTGAGGAGGACGTGTCCGAGGTGGGTAGGATTATCAATGAGATAATGACTGAAAATAATTATAAGAGATTATCGGAACTTATGAGATTATTTTCAGTCATTATCTCTTAGTCATATTTTCCGTGAAGCAAATTAATGGTGTGGCGCATAGACTCGACTACCTTGCTAGTTCTTCTGTGGAAGATTTTTCTTTTTTTTAGGTGAGAATCCTGCTATCATTCGGGACATTCTCATTGAGGATTTTAATGGTGTTAGGGATGCTAGTTTGTCTTCCCCCTATTGTCTTTCTCTTAATATTATCAATAATATTTGAGGGGCCTTTGCCTTCTCTTCTTTTTCAAAAAGAAAATGTGTGATGGAAGTTCTTTTGATTTTGTTGTAGCAGCTTCTTTCATTTGAGAATTTGTAGTGGAAACCCTTTTAATTCTGTAGTGGAAGCTCTTCAATTATGTAGTTAAAGCATTTCAATTGTGTAGAAGAAGTTATTTCAATTTTGTAATAGAAGCTTTTCAATTGTGAAGTGGAAGTTGTTTCAATTTTGTAGTAGAAGCTTTTTAATTGTGTAGTAAAAGCTGTTTTAATTGTGTAGTGGAAGCTCTTTAATTGTGTAGTGGTGTTTCAATTGTGTAGTGAAAGCTTTTCAATTGTATAGTTGAAACTTTTTTAATTTTGTAGTGGAAACTGAGCGAAAAAAATAAAATAAAATTTGTAGTGGCATCTAGGTAGAAAAAAAAATTGTAATAGAAACTAAGCGGAAAAAAAAACACCAACCCACGGGTCGCGCGCTGGGTCATGGGCAATGATTAAAATATCGTTCGTTACAGATATATCGGGAGTTCAAAAAAAAGATATATTGGCAGATATATCGTTATCAAAGAAATATCGGAGATTTTTTTATTTAAACCCGATTTAAGGGGAATAATTATTAAAAATTTCAATAATTGATTACAGGAGATATATAACAACTTTATGTCTTTATCTATATCCAGCGAGAGTTCCTAGCATGTTGAAATTGCGCCCATCCATCTACTAACGTGCAATAATGAAACCAAGTCATAACAATACATGATAGTTTGCATTGTAACAATGCACATGATAGTCATAGATCTCTTTTGAGTTCACTATTGTTTCTCCTAAAAGGGGATAGTAAAAATGAATCTAATCTGGTTGGGTATGTACTTCTCCAAGCTGATTATAATCATGACTCATGAGCTCCATATTGACTATAACCATAAGCTTTGTAGCCAAACTAGTTTTTTTTTTTTTCATAACATATCACCCAATGATGATAATTTGCCATTTGCCTTCATTAGTATTGATTTTAGTTTTAAACCCAAACAACGGTGTACTTTCAAAATCATTCTAAATCTGTAAATTGAAGAAAAAAATTAAATAATTTTTTTCTCTAATTACATATATCGGGATATTGTGAAGATATATCAGGATATATCGGCATATATATATCGACAATATCAGAGATATTCGGTGATGTCGGAGATATTTCGGAGATATTTGCAGACATGATAAATTATTGTAGATTGATATATCGGTAACTTGAAAAAATGATATATCGGCAGATATATCGGCATATCGGTAGATATTTTAATCCTTGGTCATGGGTATTTTGCTTTTTAAAGGATGTTTGGGTTTTTTATTGTCAACTTATGAAATTATTAGACTATAGTCAATTATAATGTTGTCTGGGCATTGTATGTCACGGACTAATTTTATTGAATAATTGAATGCCTAAAGCTTGACTTGTCCATACTATATTATAATACAAGTAGAGAAGAAGTATGAGAAATTGTGACCGTCACATTGCCACATGGCGTGATCTTGTATTGTGATTGGATCATATATTTTCTTTTTTCCTCCAGTGTATCAACCCATTGGAGAAATTTTTCCATATGATGGTCACGCCATGTGACAATGCGACGATCACATTGAAAAATCTCCCCCTTATATAGAGAACAAATCATATTCTTACTAAACAAGAAAACAATCCATAATAAAAAGATCGGAAAAAAAAACTAACTAAGAGTAAAATATATCCAACTCTCCTGAAAATCTCAAAACAAAAATTTCATTGCCTATAGCTAGACGACCTTTTTGGCTAAAATTGCTCATACATCATGGGCAAAGTGTTGAGTCTTGTTCATCTCACCATTCTCGTTTTCAAAAGTATTGGGCCCAAAACGGACATTGTGGTCCATTTATTTGATATAGTTAGATAAGTTAACGATCTTCATATTTAATAATTTTTTTTATAGATATGATCTTTAAATGTTAAAAGAAAAATTGTTCAGATCATGAAACTACACTGCCGAATATATACAAATAAGAAAGAGTTCGGACCTAAGTTTTTTCCACATCAAAATGGATGACTTGTCAATAAGTTGGAAAGGTAACAATAGTATGATGCAAATTAGAAAGATAACAACAATAAAGAAACAAATTTTTCCACACACGTGCTTTCATTTCTTACTTAGCCTCATGCGCTGGTGGGGAAGAAAATGACTACATAGGTTTAGCCGTTCTAGTGGTCTTAGCCTAGCCACTAATGGGAGGGTCTTGCGATTGTCATCAAGACCCTTTTTCTCTTTTTCTCCTTTAATAGGAGAAGAACAACTCCACCCTCTCTTTTTTCTCTTTTTATTTGCTCACATTTATTATTATTTTTTTGAACGAATTTACTCAACTTTATTTTTTTTTATTTTTGAATAAATTTACTCACCTTTATTGACATGCCGCTCAAGAGGTGAGTAAATTCTTTTTGCCAACCATGTTTTGTGCTAATCGTTGTCATCCTTCTATAACCAATAAATAATAAATAAAACCATACTTAATTACAAATCCGGTGTAACACAATGCTATGGAAAATTTGAATACCATCCAGGTTTGAATCCTGGCACTAGAATTCTTTTTGTCTTAATTGTATTATTTAAATGTAATTTGAACCATACTTAAATAAATACAACTATACTTGAATAACAAATCCAGTGTAGCACAATGCTATGGAAAATTGAATACCTTCTAAGTTCAAATCCTGGCAGTGGAAATTTGCTTTTTCTTCACCCTTCTTTTTCATTATTGATACAAAACAGTTCAATGATGACAATAGGATTACTACCTTTAATGAGTCCATAAACCCACACGGCCACACCACAGAGAAGAATGAACAAAGCTTGACAGCATCATAGAATTTAATGATGACAGCACCATATTACTTTCCAATGGTTCAAAAGCAGTTCAATGATGACGGTAGGATTACTAATTTTAATGTCGACAAACCCACACGGCCACACGGCCCACACCACACGAACAGAGACACAAACAGAGAGAGAAGAATGACAAAGCTTGATATTACTTTCCAATACACAACAGTACAACACACATACACAGAAGAATGACAAAGCTTGATATTACTTTCCAATACACAACAGTACAACACACATACACAGAAGAATGACAAAGCTTGATATTACTTTCCAATACACAACAGTACAACACACATACACAGCCAGCATCATAGATGCACATGCGAAATTGATATTACTTTTCAATATGCCTCTACAAACATTGCCTGCAAAACACCCGGAAACCAGATTTGGAGAATACATTTGATCAGCACTGTGTAAAAAAAAAATCCCTAATTCGTCATAAACGAACAAGAAACTGTTGACGAGAACGAAAAGAAAAGCCCTAATTTTGTATTATACACAAACAAGAACCCTTGCAAGACAAAACACACATCTTTACACCTTTCTCACAAACCAATCTTACTTGAAGGCTTATTAGTGTTGGATCCTCTTGAATCCCTATTACCATCCCCCCAAGCCATCAGTTACACTAGTCTCTCTTGTTGATTCTGAAGCATCAGTTTCAGCTCCATGAGATTTTTTCAACTTGGCCACAAGAACCCACATGTTAGCGAGTTCATTTTCCAAGTATGCTTCTCTTTGCTTGGATTCCTCAACTCTTCTTTGAAGCTCAGCCTCTCTTTTTTCCTTCTCCGTAAGAGCAGCCTCATATGAAAGCTCTCTCTCCTTACTCATGGCCAGTTCTCTCTTCATTTCTGAGACAGGCCCACCATGGTCATTCTGTTTGATGTGACTCTCTCTCCGACCATTCCGGAGTGTGTTACCACTTCGACGCTGAGTGGAGGAGTTCTTAGAAGTGGCCAGCTCAGCAGCTAGTCTCTCATTATGATTCATGAGTTTGGCAACTTCCTCTGATAACGCCTTGAGCTCAACAGCAGCAGCTGAGGCTAAACCTTTGGCATATGAACTCTCCTCCACCAGTTTCTGGTTCCGAAGTTCTAATTGTTCTTTTGACTCGGTCATTTCAGCCACCTTCTGCTTCAGTTCTTCAATCTCAAGCGCCTAGTTAAAGAGAAAACAGTAAGAATTCAATATATATAATGCTTGACCGATTTGAAACTGCCAACCCAAAAAAACATAATAACAATAATAAATAAATAAATAAATAAATAAGAGAACAATAGACACGAATTTGATCAGAGTGGTACTTTCCATGGGAAACTATAACCTGTGATTTCATTCACATAAATGTTAAAAGGAGTTTCTCTTAGAAATAATAACCTCTTCACTATAGAAGGTTTTTTCCTGAACCTGTCAGTTTCAGTTTTGTTTGTAAACATGGATGGTTTCCTCATGAATCAACAGAATCATCTGGAGGACTTAAATCATGACTAATTGCACCCTATTTTCTAACATACACATTATGTTGGGGGCATTTTGAATTTGCAAATTATAAATACTCAGAGACCACAAGAGGAGCAAACCTGCTTATCTGAACGAAAAACTTCTTTTGTGTCATTCAAAACTGCATTCTGTTCCTCGTGCAAGCTTCTTGAATCAATTTGAGAACCGATTATTGGACTCAAATTTCTAAATTCTAGTGCCTCAGAGAGCTGCTGCTTCATGGAGGCAACTGTTTCCTGCAATTCCTTGCATTCACAGATCTGATAGCAAGGTAAAATAAAGTCATATGTCGCCGTAAACTCTGAAATCTCATTTCAAGATGAAATAATAAGAAATTTATTTATGTGATTCCTGTACCTTTTGTTCTAGCTGCTCTTGAATTATACGATTATCAGCAGCTTTAACCTGGAATGAAAATAATGATACAACACTCAACGGGAATGCACTGGAACTCAGGGGTTGAGAAAACTTCCTTTGACTTTTGCATTTCTTTGATATTTTAATTGCAATTTGTAAAATTTCAAAAACTGTGTAAAATGGAAACTGAAGCAACACCAACAGAGATATCCAAACAGGGTAATGGACCAGTTATCGATTGGGGTCTTTTGGACATCCCATGGAATTCAAATGCTTCTAGTGTGTATCACAAGAGTCCTCTGGGCATGGAATAAATTTTAAAATAGAAAATATGTAACGATAGCAATCATGCTTTATAGAATAAAAATTTACATAGGTTGTAAGGTCATGGACTTCTTTATATGCAGAGGGTCCACCTTTGTTTCATTAAAGACCAAGTTTTAAAGATGATTGTTATCCTCCTCACTTACCAAAATACGAATGTGATTTTCTAGTTGGTTATAACTTATGAAATTATGAATCATGCTATATATTTTAGTTCATTACAATCAAGATGTATCTTTATCACCTCGAGTTCGAAGGACTTCTCATTCAATTGTGCCATCACTTCGGCAATAGACTGCAGCATAAACCACAAGACAGTATCAAGTTGAATTAACCAAAAACGGAACTCCTAATAAAGGTCATTAACCAAAAAGAGCATTAACTTTTTTCTTTTTGAAGGAAAAAGAATAAGAAGGAAATCAAAACTTACATGGGATATTTCCATTTGATCCATTTTCGTGGGTGAAACAATTGATGATTCGGCAATTTTCTTTTCCAGCAGAGCTATTTGTTCATTCTTTGCCTTGATTTCATCTTTTAACTTTCGCATCTCCATCTTAATTACAGAACAATCATGAAATTGAAGGTGTCACAGAAATCAACAACATTTTTTTGTAGCCAATGAAAATCAACAACATTGAGATGGTAAGAAAGTAAGACGATTACATTTATTCCGTCCTTCTGGGGGTTTCTTGCAGCCTCCTCAGACAACCGCTTCAGTGCACTTGAATGGAGTGCTACCTCTCCAGACAAAATTTTTTGCTGCTCTCTTAATAGATCGATCTGATCAATTGATTTTATGCTGGTCTGGCAATTTAATCAAGAAACAAACAAATAAATAAACTTGAGATACAGAAATTTAATCATTGGGACCACACAGAGTATCTGCAAGTAATTTGACACATCTCATCATGTAAACTTGATCATCAAATACAGAGGAAATTTGATACTTTCACAAATGAAAGAAGCAATGGCAAACTACTTTTGGAAAGGAATAGTATTCATTTCCAAGCACATTCTGTGAATATGCTGAGCAGTCGCCTATTTTTCTCTTTGTTCTTTATGTTTTTCAGTCCTAGCAATTATAAATGTCAGCACAACTTCAAAACTGACGTTAATATTTATTATCACCCATCAGCATTCGCATTGAGAGCAATATTTGGTACTAGAAAGCCAGAAATGTTTCGTAGGGGCCATAAGATGGTAATGGAGGATGCTTGTTTCAAGCTGGTAGCGTCATACTTCCTGGTTAAGAAAAGAAGGCAAGGAACTCTTGCCAACCAGCTAACACTAGCAAAAGAGATATAGAAGGCAAGTTTTTTTTGCCTTCTGCTTCAAGGCCTTCTCATTCCCTGGGCAGGTGAAAGAAGACAATAATCTTGATACATTTTCAATATTCAGGATGATGAAAGTAAAAGTTACTTCAAATTATAGAGATGTATTCAGTAAAGAACGATAGTTTTGTAATTTAGTTGTTGTAGGATTCTTATATTAGGGTTATTTAGTATTTTTGATTTCATTCTTGATGTAATAGAATAGAAGTGTAGGAGAAATCATTTCATATGAACGCTCAGGTATCACAAAATATAGTTTATATACTGGCCCAAGTACAAGGTAAGATATTCTAGGAAAAACAATCACATACCATAGGAGTCTCTTGTCCCAGGAATTTATCCTGAGGTACCTCTCTATCCTCTATAGCATCAGACAAAAGATCAGCAGATGGAGAGCTCTCTGTAAGTAGAGAATGGGAAAGCCTCGATTCTGCGTGAAAATTACCATTTTCTGCTTGAGGTGTTGATGGTGTACTAGTAGATTTCATTCCACTGGATTTTTCACTAGTGCTTGTCAATGTGCCGCCACCACTATCACGTTTCTGATCCAAAATGCAAAACATGGAAAATAAATCTACAAAGAATTTGTGCTGTCAGGCTCAACATAAGGAGCACAAGTCTTCATGCATCCAGCTAAAGGTTAAGAAGGTATTCAGAAACCCCCAGCTAACCAAATTTCATATTATAATATTATAACATACTCCAAAATCAAGGCACCTCTATGTTTTATTAATTACAAACTATTCTGATGTGGAAAAAGACAAAACAGCTAATAAGAAAAGAACACGCCACCCTGGATTGAAGTGTTGACACAAGATAAAACCCAGAGCAAGTTGCATATTTTCTAAATTTTCTATTGGTGAATTGATAATCAACATGATATAAATGTCTAATAATCAACCTTAAGAAAGGACCAGACTTCTAACAACCAAATGGCACGTACCCGTAGCTTTAACCAGTTTAACAGACCATGCTTCCGAGTCTTCTTTTCCTCCTTCAGTGTATCATCAGTACTTTCAGTATTCCCCTCAAGAGGAGGAACAAACAAGTCAATATTTTCATCCTCTAAAATCAAGTCCCGTCTTTTGTATGGTAGATATGCAAGCTGTAAGTTTTTACACAATTAGAACAATCATATAAAAAAGAGTGAACAGTCATATCCAAAAAAGAAAAACAAAAACAAAAAAATGAAAACAATTAAACAGTCATCAGCAGACAGAAATCTTAGGGAAACACAGTCCAACCTCCTCTTCCCCAAAGGAATGTCTTCTTCTAAGACCAGGTCGGTGAGGAAACCTTGATGGCTGTGTTGCTTTGGTGGAAACCAAAATCAACTTTGTCAACCTTTGGATTCTTCCTAACAAAGCAGCTTTGGCTTCTTCTTCTTGTTCCAATCTTGACTGCAGTTTGAATTTACCATCTTCTAACTTTACACATGAAATCAGAGCAAAAAATGGTTCTTGTCACACAAGATCGACTTTTCAGAAATATACTTTGTATGAATAGAATAGCTTTTACTAGAACAAATTCTGCATTAATTGAATGACAAATTGTCTTTTAGTACTATACAAGAGGATTCATTCCCCTTTATGAAGGATAGGGCTCAAGATGCCTTTACTACGGACCCAATGATATTAAAGAAACTAATAACAATGAATTAAGTAAACTTCAGAAGAAAAGAAAAGAAACATCTCAAAACTAGTCATATTTGATTTAGAGGGTTGTGCCGACTGAGATAAAAGTAATATTAGTGTAGTTTTCCATGTAGATTTTAATCATGATTTAGCATTTCATTCAAGTGTGATTTCTTCAAAAGTGACCAAGAGTTTTAGGAGCAGAATATCAGAACTGTTGCAGTCCCCAAAATAACCCTGAGACCAACCAGTAGAGGAGTTGAAATGCACCTTTTGTTTTAGGAGAAGAATATCATTTTCGTCAGCATCTTTTAGTTGAGGAACTGTAACAATACCCTTCTTCAACTGTTCTAACTCTTCCTTTAAACTACGAATCTCATTTTGATATTTCTTGATAAGCGACTTCTCATCAATAATCTGCAGGTTTAATAAAATTATGTCAGGTAAGAAACTAATGAAAATATTCAAAAAAAAAATATTGATACCAACAGTTTAAAGAAAAGAAAAAAATAAACATACCTTGTTTTGTGCTGCTTGAATTTCAATATGCTTTGCCCGGTGTGCAAACTTCAATGTATTATGCGTCTCTTCTGAACTGCTTGATGAAGGAGTAACAGTGCAGATGAGCTGTAATTGTGGACAATAAAAGTAAATAAATCAACTAATACAAAGCTTTCTTTGCAAGAAGTAATTGAAAATTTGAAATAATAATCGTCATCCAGATAAATGGCATGGAGGTTCCATATAGATAGGGGAAACCATACAGATACACGCCCATGACCGCTTAGCGAAGATTGAAGAAGTCTGGTCAGTTTAGAATCCCTGTATGGTATATGAGTAGCCCTCCCATCTGTCAACTTTGATATAACCTATATAACAAAAATTAATATCCCAAAATAAGTATATCGCGTACAATAATCATGGATTGAAATGACACAAAGGACAATCTAATACTGTATTTCAAACTAATTGGCTTAAAACAGCACTTGAGGCCTCACAGTTCCTAGAGTTAGCAGACTTTTATTTATATAGGATCCTTCTTTTCGTCTGACACCAGTAGTTTCAGCTTTTGAGCTCTCAGAACCAGCCAGATCAATGAGGTTCTGCACATGTAAGTAAGAATCAAAAGAGTCATAAACTTATCCTCAATATTGAAAAAACATAAAGGCTGAATAGATTCCAATTGTAACCAAGAAAGATAGTAAACATGTTAAACCAAGAATGATAGACACAAGTATCTTCTTTTTCTTTCTTTTTTCGGCCAACAATAGATAGATACAAGTATCAGTCCTTGATGTTGAATACTTACCAACTGCGACAGATTTACAGCTTCACCTTCACTATTTTCCCCACATGGGCTACTCTCTATTGTCTGATCACAAAGTAGGCATACAAATATATCAAAAGTCATTAAAAAGTGATAAAACATTAGTAGTTTCATTTGGTTAGAAAATTAAAGAGGAAAAAGAAAAAAAAAACAGAATTACTAAAATCAATCACTTACAGCATGCTCTATGAGGATAAAAAAATTACCAGCGTAAATATAGTGTGGCTCCTGCTACTAAGTAAATTGAAATTTGTTGATCCAACATGTCTGTGCTCTGTTGTTGGAAACAATTAAAATTTAATCACAAAATGAAACGAGATATCATGAAAGCAACATAGGGATAAAAATTTAACAATCATCTAGTCAACTGAACAAATTACAAGATTAGTGTTTGAAACAAATCTATCTTAACCATATTAATTTCTTATCTTTTTTACTTATATATTTTTTGAAGATAGTGAGCCTTGGCCAATGGTGAGGTTACCCCATTTGCAACGTACATGTTCTAGGTTCAAAACAAGAAAAGCATCTCCCAAAGTACTGTGAAGACATAACACTACATCCATCTAACCCTCCCCAAACATGCAATGACATTGTAACCCCAAAATTGAAGGATCTCTATTACACAGACAGCAAATGACATTAGGTTGGCAATATAAAAACAATAGTTGCTAATCAAGTAAACTCTATTTACCAGAAAAAAGGAACAGGGAATTTCAAAATTTGAAGGACAAAAAAACACCCAACATGATCCATTCAATTATCAACTAGACTAAGGAACAAGATTCAGTATTTTAATCTACTCAACTTTAGCACAAAATATGATTTATGTTCTTTTACCTTCTCCAGCAGCTATAAGCGATAGGGCATGAGCTGGGGATAGTACTACTTCTTCTTTTATTCCATCAACAAAGGTACCCTACAGCCATCAATTTAGCAATAAACAAGACATTCTTAACAGTTGGAAAGCAAGCTTAGATGATAAATTCAACAAACTCGACTCATGTTAGATTTGTCAACAGAGTTTACACCATAAACCCTGAGTCAACAGAGATTAAGCTCCAACAAGAGATCGGATCTTGCATGTAAACCGACAAGCAAAGTTCTCAAGCTCTGAGTCAACAAGAGATCTTGCACCCAAGCTAGGCCTCAGGTTCTAAGTTGACACCTGGTGCCCCAGCCCCAGCCATCGGCCTGAAAAGGAAAAAAGAAAAATATTTTTCTCCTAAGGCCCTAATCTGATGCCACGACCAATCAATTGGATCATACCTTCACCATTGTAAGGCATGGCTCAAAATGAATCCTGAAAGGCTGCAAAAAATAATCTAAATGTCTGCCCCAGTAATGATTCACTTCACAATGTCACACTGGAAATTACCCAACTTATAAAGTTATCCCATCACTGAGAATCTAACAACTTTACCACAGTGCCCCAGTGGAACTCAACAGGATAGGAGAAACAGAAACACCACAACCAACATGGGTAATTTCATATGTTTTCACCATAGATCATGATCTATTAAAGGAACAGAGATACATAACAGAAGTTCATCCAGTGCAGACTTGGGCTCAGCCACACCGTCACATAGATTAGCTCGTCTTAAAAACTACCAACACATTGAGCCTTGTGCTATAAAGTCCACTCTGTGTTTTACATTGTCTCTCTGATCCAAATTCAAGGCCACTTTGTTTTTTCCTACTCATAGACACTTCTCCAATTAGCCACTTCTACATTTACATTTAGATAACAAATATTTGTCTTTGATTCCACCAGTATGCTAATTGGGAAGAGCTACCTGGCAATCTTGAAAATATTTATTTAGAAGCAAGAGTGATGAAGGAAGCTATTCCCATGCTAAAGAAAGGTTCTTGTAAGATTGAAGGCTGAAGAAAAGACATACAAAATGCTAATCTTTTAGAAGAATTTCAAGGTCCAATGCACTACAAACTAGGAAAGTAACAATAAATAACTAATCAGAGATTTAATACAAAAAGTTAAACAGAAAAGGGACTGCCACAGGAAACTTCTCTACCCTCTACCGGCACCTGCTTCTGGATTCCAGAACAAAGAAGGTAATATAAGAGATTTTTTTTTCTTGAGAAGAAAAGAAGATAACAGTACAAGGAGTGGACAAGGAATCCATGGCCTAGAGCTGAGAACGAAAGGAAAAAAAAAATCCACACACACACAGACTAACTAGAAAACACAAGAAGCCAGCCCAACTTCCCAGCAACTAACAGATTAGACATAATAGAAGAGATGGAAAAGTCCTTAAATAACAGTAACTTAAGCCCATAATGCACTCTATCCCAAAACTCGTCCACTTCCACCCCCTATTATTACTCAGAATCATCTCCAACTCACCATGCGTATCAAATTCATCATGAAACAAGAAAACATATGATTAATGATGTGACAGAAGCATTTAGAAAGATGATAGCAACTATCATCATATGTAGAACAGTAATTTATGAAGATGATCGCAACTAAAAAGAGATCAGAAAAAGAAAAAAGCACCTGGGCATCCTCTCTAATTCGTAGATTCTGTCCTGCTGGATTCAACAAGTCATTAACAACCTGGAATGAAACAGACCTTAAAGGATAGTAAGGTAAATTAAAAGGTGCAACCAATGCTAGTAGAAAGTTGAGCATTACAGAACTCTGTAACAACTCACTAACTCAAGATAGGTCTCCGAACACCAACAGTCATAAGTAAGCCAGAGAGAAATGTGAAGGCAAAAAATGTTACCTCATTATAGATCTCCAAGTATGACACACGAAGAAGAAACTCACGGTTTGGAGTCTGGAAAAGATAAAAACCATAATGAGGAATTACTATACTGAGAAAAGCTATAGAAGTTACAAGAAGTTAGTATTGTTTATAAAGTACCTCTTGGATGATGCTAAACGCATCTTTCACTGCAAGCGGTATAATTCCAGGCGACCTTTGATCACCCTGAATTAGTAGGACGAACAAAAGCACATTGATAGTCTTTTTAGATCTAACCACATTAATTAATAATCCCACAATGTATATACTTTTATGAGAAATTATGAAGAAACAGAGATGCATGATGCATATTAACCAGTTATACTATGTATAAGAAGATGACGATGAGCAAAAATATTTTTTTCTCACATGCATAGTGTGGGTCTTCCCGCTGCTGGTGACCCCATATGCAAAAATTGTACCTGTCATAAGAAATCATAAACAAAATAAACAAACAATCCAGGAAAAATAGTACAATTCCTTCAACTTTTGGTGAAAAGTGCTAATATCTTCAATCAGTAGACCAATTAGTTGCCTTGCCTATTCGAACAACCTAAATGTGCAAGCTACTCTCTTAGTTAGCAGAGTTTGGCAGTCTTGACGGGGAAAGCATTGGTTGCCTAGGAATGAAAACTGATGTAGAACCGAGATGGTGTTGTACATCCGAATAGGTTCTCTGGTCAAATTTGCACAGCTTCACAAACAGAAGATCCCAAATTTTCGAGATGGGGGAAAGAAACTGTTACCAAGAATGAGGAAGGATTGGTCAGCTTATGGCTCCTAGAGTCCACCCAAAACTAATGGTTCCAGCGTTTCCATATGCAACAAAACTCTATTACCCACATTCACTATTCACCAATTACAACTATACTTCAGCAACTGAGCATTTAAAATGCACTCTCAACCCTCTAGCATTGTTCAGCAAGGTCCAGCAACCTAGTCAATAAGAATGTGGGATTAAAGTGGGAAGTCCTCAGATTGCTATTGCATAAGTGACTGAAGTAATTAATTAGGTGTCAATAACAGGCGCCCCATTGATTTATATTTTTTAATGGCTTCATGTATGTACATGTTATATCACATCTTCCAACTTAATCAAGACAAATTTGGTGAAAATATAATGATGAAAATAAATGGAAAGGTCAAATGGCTTTAATGAATGGCACTCAAAAAATTCAGGAAACTATTGACTAAAAGTTAGGTGCTCTAATTAATTTGAGAATGTAGGTGAAACAAAAGTGAGATAAAAAATAACAAAAATTAAAAGAACAGGCCACACAATAATATCAGATCTCAATTTTCGAGAAACTACTTCCTATGTTCCTATTGTAATTCAGTAGCTATGCTGACAAGATAGTTGGGGTAAGATTTTTCCTTGCTATTAATAGGTTAAAAACACATTTCATGGGACGAAGGCAATGCCGATGAAAATATACTTCAGAATTCTACGACATGTAATCAAACTGAAAACAATGCAGAATTATAAGTTGACCAAGCCAAAAAGTCTAGGCTCTTTACCGTTGACTCCTTCCATAGCACCACTAACAACATGCTGAGCAGCAACATCATAGACATGGCGTGTTGTTGTTGTAGGGCCGAACACACGATCTAGTACAAGGAATAAATAGAAAAATGAGGCATAAAATCATGTAGAAAATTAAGGGTGAAACTATTGTGCATTTACTTTTGATGTGATATGGCCTTTATAGCATACAGTTATTCCCTAGTTCGGATTTCTTATAAATGGACAGCTGAGATGCACAGTGAGTGAGAACTCAATGCAACTCCACCATCCATATCAAGGTTAACAGCTTGGAAGTCACATTCAACTCATTCTTTGGGAACTTAAATAGAAAATATATATTTGCTCAAGTATTTTCAACTACATATACATTAAACCTCAATCATTAAGCTTTGGTTTACTAATTTCTCCTCCACACAAGTTAAGCAAATTATGAGAATATAAGTAAGAGAAAGTGGATAGAATACCGTATGCATAAGCTATTGATGGATTATGCTCATTCCGCAGAATAGTTTCTCCATCTGCATACCATGCAATTTCTTCTCCTTGACGAATTTCCCTTGGGCTACACCAGACATAGACAACAGCCAACTTATTAAGTACTCATGAAACTTTATAAGTGAAGTACACTCATAATTGTGAATCGCACCTGAGTGGACGAAAGCGGACCGTCACTGTAACATTTTCTTTCGATCTTTCTACATTCTGTGGTAAACTTTCAGAGTAAAAGTACTGCGGCTTACTTCGAGCTGAAGAAGATGCAGGAGAGCTCTGAGCTTCAATAGATGTTTCCAAATATTGTTTTGAAGACGAAGTAGTCGAAGATGAAGGAGAATTAGCGGCTCTTGAACTGCTCAAACCTAATTTTTTCGATCGTGAACCATGTTTTGACGCCATTACCACTGGAGGTCAATCCTTCAGCACAACGAGAACAAATTCTACTTCAGCATTAATCGGTGACACTTTCTACTTCTGAGTTCTTCAATATAAGGGTTTTAGGCTTGTTTGGTTAAAAGCAAGCAGGAAAACATAAGCACCTATACTTTGAATTGCCAAAAAAAAAAATGAGGTTCTTGCTCTAATGCCATACTTAAATTCTAATAGAAGTGACTTCATTACCAACCAGATTGAAGTGACAGGTTCCGTTTCGAGTACTTTAACTAATTAACATCTGCTAGTACTTTGTTTGGTTGCCAAGAAAAACATAGGCAAAAGATAAAAAAGAAACTGTTGGGGATGCAAATCCCTTTGTTGACAACACAACGAAGGGAAAACCAAAAAATACAAACTCCTAGCCAGTCCTTGGATTAGTTAAGTTTACCTCATCAATTTCCAAAACTAAACTTATAGCAGAACCTGGAACCATAAATATCAAAACTCCATTGCCACAATTTCCAAGCGAGGAGAAAATGCAGAAGCCACAATAGTTACGTTGCTAAATTAAGCAAAGAGAGAAAGAAAAACCCATTCAATTCAACATAAGCTGTATAAAACTAGCTACTAATTAGAGCTTCCAATTTTCCGGAGCACGACTAACCAAACGAGGCTCCGGTTTCTGAGTAGCCAAACAGCGCCTTAAACGAATAAAGAGTCCAGAAACTGTACCTGTAATCAGAATCGGAGGAGCATTGCATGTACCAAACGGAGTAATGCGCAGGGAAAAGCGAGCTTTACACAGAGATCTTCTTGGGAATCAGAGACAAAACGGATCTGAGAGACGCTTTGAGTGAGTGAATGAGTGAGGGAGAGAGAGAGAGAGATATCTGAGCTTTTTTTTTCCTTCTATTTTACCAATAAATTGATTTTAGCTTTTCTTGCTTGCCTTGGAAGGGATGCCCATCATCAAAAGCAAACAGCATTTCTCAATCCAACTTTTTCAGACAGAGTAAGAAAGGCTCCTCTCTGCTCTGCTTTCTCTCTCTCTCAGATACTTACACCAGCTGACCAGCACCACCTATAGAGAGAGAGAGAAGAAAGTAGTTAGAGAGAGTGAATTTGGTACAGTAGCTGTAGCTGAGTAAAAGGCTGGCTGGAATGGTGGGGCTATGTTTTTTCTCTGTACTTTTTGTTTCTTCTTTTTTTTCCTTTTTTTTCTTTTTTTGAGCGAAAGCACAGTCAGAGTGTATTTTTTGTTTTTATTTTATTTTTATTTTTTTAGGGAGCAAAGACTCACAGAGTCACAGGAGTCGTGTGCTAGGGACGTTGATTGGGTGGGACCATACGGCCCATGGCAAGTGCAACCGTACCAATTTTCCAATTGTGTGAAAAAATTACCCTAGGATAAGAAAATGACACCCCAAAAAGGAGGAGGATCCGAGGATGCAAATACTAGTTTTGCCAAATAGTACTTTTGGTAATTGTTGTAGAATAATGGAAGAAGAAGCAGTATGCGGGCTACCTTTATTGTGATAGGTGCTCTTTATATGGGATCGATGGTACATCCATATAGTTATGATTCCTATTCATTACATTCTTTATACAATCCTAACAGATACTCCTAGATTGCAAGCACACACAAATCGGGTATCCTTCAACACTCCCCCTTGTGCGGTCAACACTAGGTGGTGCTCCTCGCGTTGTCTCATTAAAAACATTGCCAAGTAACAAAACCCGGTGGGAGAAAAATAACCTGGTCGAAGGAAAAAAGTCAACACCCTTCACATTTGCGCTAGCAAGACGTCAAACCCCCCAGTTCCGGCGGCCGGGTCCCCCCCGGTGCCCCCGCCGACCACGCAACGTATCTCGGTTGTAGTCTCGTTGATGTTTACATCGCCCCCTGTCGCGCCCGTCGTGGGCCCGGGCCAATAAAAACGTGAAAAAAATAATAAAAATAAATGAAAATACTACTTAAAAAGATTACACGGTTACAAAAAACAAGTTACCGAAATCAATAAGCTAAAAAATAAAAAACTAATAAAACTAAAAATTAAAAAAAAAAAAACAGTATAAAAAGTATAATTCGTAGTTTTTAAAAATTAATCAAGTGAATAAATATATATACATAATAAAAAAGAGTGATATAGAGAAAGACATAAGTGTAAACAATCAAGAATTACCAAGTAAACCCAAATACTAACAATATACATACAAACAACTATAAACAAGGAACTATAAAAAGAGCAAATAAGAAGTAAATAACAAGTGCAAGTAAAACACATATAAAGAGAGGAATAGTAAAACAAGATATACAGTCATAAATATAAAATAAGTAATGAACATAATAAGCAGTCATATCTAAGGAAAGCATAACAGTAATAAGTATGTAGAAAATAGCAAAGGAAATAAAGTTATCCATTAATAAGTAAAATCAGTTAGTCTCTTTCTTTATCCAAGTCCTATATCTTTTCCAATTATAATCATTAATTCAAATCAATACGTCCAGTAAATCTAAGGTAGTGCCCTTCTCAAAGCAAGGCAAGTATATAATAATTCCAAAGTGTCCAAGTCCAGAATCACAAATTAACCAAAACAGTACCTAAATAGGTATTCATGATTTTAACCTTAATTGCACAATTTACTACGTACTGTATTTTAATCAATTATTTATGATATTATCCATCATAAGTTCATGTTATGAGCCGTACTGATATAAAGATCATAAAATTGGAGAAGAGTGAGATATGACATAAGATGAAAGTTATACGTTCCAGGATAGTTCTAAAAATAGATTACGAACGTTTTACCGTTGGATTATCGTGAAATTGAAGTATGAGATAGAAGACACAACTTACACAACTTTCATGAAGAAGTTCAGATGTAAAAAGAACAAAATAATTTAAAGCTACCAAAGTTACGGTTTCAAAAAAAGATTATTCTATAAAATTATCCTTTTCCTTCCTTTGTTATTTGATAAATCTTAAAGAAAAAGTATAAGGTGTTTCTGACTACAAATAAGTGATCAATAGAAGGTAGAAGTGAATAGTTCCAGAAAGTCATTAGTTCTTGAGCATTTTTTAACTAAAGTTGCTCTATTTTATAGATTTCTAGAGGGAATCATATTGGGAAGGCTGAAGTAGGAAGAGCTTGGGAGGAGCTTGAGAGAATGTGAATTAGAAAGAATATAAGGCTAACCATTTATAGGCTATTTTGCAACCTACGGTTAGTTCTTAATCTAGTTGTTAATCTACTTGATAGCTGTACTTAAAATAGATAAGGCAGAACTTACAGAGACTAGACACTAATAGAAAGAAAACCCCGTTTTTAAATAACTAACATAGAATTGATCAGTAACAGCCTAAGATCACTACAAAAAGCAAAAAATTACGAAACTCAAAAAAAACTAAACATATAACAGCACTACAAATGAAAGACTAAGGATGAGGAAGTATAGAGAAAAAACAAATAAGAAAAAAAAACCAAAAACAACTACCCCAACCAACCAATAAAAAAGAAGACAAACAACGCTAAGTAGTCAAGTGGAAAAGGGGCAACGGCCTTGCGGGCCGACTTCAGGGCGGCAGGGTCTTACTATTTTGTCCGGTAAGTCTTTATCGGGCGTGTTTCAGAAAGAGCGGCCAGAGGCAGAAGAGGAGGAAGAACCCGAAAGGGGAGCGGCACCCATTTCCCCTTTGCAGGCTATTTTTTGTTCATATCAAATTTTTATGTTAATCTTCTTTTTTCTTAAGGTAGGGGGGATATAAGATAAAAGAGGTGCGCTTTTGTAAAGTCAAGCTTTACTTAAGTTGCATCTTGATCTTAATCAGACTAACTGCGTTAAGATGAAAATAAAATACAAAAAGTAACCTTAAACCTCGCATACTAATCTATGTATTGAAAATTTTATGTCGCTTCGGTCCGAAGGTATACATGCGCGTCGCATCCTAATAATCTTACTCTTTAAAATTTTCCCAACTACAAGGTAGGTGGAGAAGGTGGTGAGTTTCCAATCAATATTTCAGTGATGATTTCCACGTGCTCAAGATGATACATGTCGAATTATATGCATACTAAAGGAGTCGAGAGGGAGTCATCCATTATGTTCTAAATTCGGAATGGAGTGTTACCATAAACATTCGGAGGCTTATACGCTAACCTCTTTCATGAACTAACGGTGCCATATCATATGCGTTTTCATCAAAATAAGGAATAGTAATCACTTTGAGAGCTAGAGCGGTTCTTCAAAAATCGTAGGATTCGAGCTAGAAGCTCGCGGAAGGTTGCATCGCACCAATGGAGTAAATCGAGTTAATTCATTCGAAATCCTAAAAGGAGAAAGAATATACCTTTAGCGAAAAACGTCGAAAGCCCAGGGCGCGGCGCGCCGATAAAGGGCTTTCGTCAGGGTTGTTTTGGGGTACTCCAAATGGTAGTTTCTAATAAAATTTTTCGACTCTCCCAAAAATTTCCAAGGATCGGATTTAGGAACACTTTGATGTAGTATGATCAATGGCAATCCATAACTTAAACTTTCGGTAGCTCCACTAAGCATGATCAGTTAGTAGTAAGAGAGTCGGTAGAGCGACTGACACCACTAATCTCAACTATCCTTACCTAACATCTACCAAGTAGGGGTAGTCGTAAGTAAGTAAGGAAAAGTTTGATGTAGAATGCGTTTTTCTCTACGATTCCTCTGAGGTTTACAATGAACATTGTTCAAGTTCTCTTCTACCCAGGAGGTTTAAGTCCCCCAACTTCTGAGATATACCAATAGAGATGACATTAGAGGGCTCAGATTACATATAGCAAGGATATAAAGTAAAACCTAAGTTTCAAGTTTGAGAGTCTCGAATCATATCCACGTTATAAGAAAGGTGGGAGGTAGAAGAAGGGAGGTTGAATTCCGAAGAAAAAAAAGATAACTTAGAAAGTAGGAATTTATGTAAACTTACTTGGTGTTTTTCTTGACTTGATTTTAGAAGAGATATTAGGTTACTGTTCACGGGTATTAATATTTAAGAAATTAGAGTTCAGGTAAGATAGGGTATTTGTGTTCTAGGATTTTCTGTTTCTCGGGATTAGAGGCTCGTGCTGATAACGTGTTGTAGAATAACGGGAAAAGTAAAGAGACAAGATAAATGCACAGGAATCATAACTTCTTTATTGATGAATAGGTGCCTCTTTATATAGAGGAATACAATGGTACAATCCATATAGTAATAGGATTCCTATTCAATTACATTCCTTATACAATCCTAACTAGATACTCCTAGATTGACAAGCACACACAAATCGGGTATTCTTCAACATTTTGGTAATTTTTGAAGAAGCACTAGTTGTGCTTCACATTTAAACACTTCCAAGTTCTATTACGAAAAAATAAATAAATTTATGTATTTCTAACAAACCGCTCTAGTGAAAAAATTATATATCAAAAGCATTCTTACATAAACAATCTCAAACGAGCGCATTATCTCTGTTTTGTCTCTACATATAACTTCTTTAATTTTTTTCCATCCTATTTTCTTTCCGATCATATTTTTCATCATCACATATATAATATATGGGAGTTTCTAGCATTTGTATTACAAGACTAACTATATGATTATTTTTCCTCTCAAAAAAAAATTATATGATTATTTTTTGTTAGCATATAACAATATACTTAGCACTAAACAAGCGGACAGTAACCAAATGTATTAAGCATCAATTGACTAGGAAAGAAAGAAATGGGGTGAAGTTGTATGTTAGGTTCTAGGACTGCCCGTGTTTCAACATAGGAAGTGTGGTCACTATGTCATCATCTAGTTTACTAGTCGGGCTCCAATGTTATCAATCGGAGCTCGTCCTACAAAATGTGGTGCTAAGGCTTTTCTAACCCATATGTGTCCCGTAATTTTATGATCTTGACCTATTCAATGAGTACATCGATGCTCTCTGTCATTTATGTTGTATCGTTGAAGGGTTAGTATGGTCAAAATGTATTCTCAATTTTGGTTCATTGGTCGTGGGCTTTAGTTTATGGTAATGAGCAAAATGGTTTGCTTGTTGTCAAAGATGGTTTCCTACCACGTGAAAGGTGGGCGGCTAGGCATGGACCAAGCGTTCGACATGGGTTGTCCATCTCTTGTGTCTAGGGTTGTGCCTTTGTTGGATCTAGCTCTAAGCATGGATATGGTGGACTTGACGTTTAGTATATTGTTTCTGCCGCTTCCCAATTGCCCGGTAGTCTCGTGCGCGGGTACCTGAAAGCACAATATTCGTCAGGGAGGTCGGCGTGTACCGACCGAAGACCCTCCGACGCTCAAGTTAGTACCGATGGGTATTCGAGAGCAAAGAGTTTGGGATTCGGAGAGAACGTACCGAATAAGGAGTGAGGACTCCTTATATATGAGGTGAGGTCGGAGACAAGCTTCCCGGCGTGGGGGGACATCCCCCGACACGAGGAATATTCTGGTCCACTACCTCGATGTGCGATCGAGGGATGGCGGCACCAGTGCGGCATGGACTCGCGACTAGTGCGATCCGTGAGGTAGTGGACAAGCACGTGTGCCGCTGGCCGTGCCGGTACCCGTGGGGCGGCCACACCGTACCTGGTCGGAGACATCCATGTGGAGCCGGGGGAGAGCTGTGGTCGGACACCCGCCGGTCTTACGGTACCCGGGGTATCGCGGGGCTTCGCCGCGGCTTGGGGCGGTGTACTCGGAGGGGAGCCCTACCGAGTCGGTTATGGGGCTACAAGGAGGCTGCTCCGGTGATAGTGAGCTACTTCGGGCCTATCCCGTAAAGATATGAAATGGTAGCAACAGTATATTGATGATTGGGCTACATTGGAGGGGGGTTGGTAGCTTTTACGTATTGGGGTTAATAGATTTGTGTTAGATTCAGTAACTTTTCTAGCGAAAATTCTTCTATGCTCCTAGGAGCATATATTCCCCGGCGGCGCGTGCAACGTGTGAGTTGCCTTCCTCCCTCTCTGAGATCAGTTCCAAACCGAATCAACCAACCATGCTTCTAAGTTCGTCGAATTCGTGAGAGAAAGAGAGAAAAAACGCAGCCATGAGAGAGAAAGTAGATCTAGACTCTCTCTCCTCAACCGTCGAAATCTGAGCCATGTCGTAGCTCATCGCTGCCACCATCAAGATCGCCGTGTTCCGATCTACAACATCCCAAAACCTCATCGCCTTCCGACGTCAGGAAGTGGCCCAACGCTCATCCGCCTGGATCCAGATCTGGTATACGTCGTTCGCGGAGCTCCGCGTTTCGTTTCGTCGAACAACCACCATTTTTGGAACCAAGGGCCTCTGATCTTCTGTTCTCCACCGATCCAACAACCAAACGAAGCCGGATCAGTTTCCATGCGCCGCACGCGCTGCCCGCCCCTCCAGGAGTATATACTCCTAGGAGCACATAAGACTCTTCGCTTTTCTAGACAATAACTTTCTAAATGCGATACTACTTTTTTTCTTTTCACTTTAATGGGTTGTAGGTTTTTTCTCACTCATAAAGCTCCTATAGGTTTTCCTGACGGTTACAGCACACTATTGGACAAGGGATCGGGGGCCTCGTTCTCCTCTGGTTCATATTTTGGTAATAGGGGTAGCTTATCATGCCTAACACTTGTAGGGCTTAGCTTCGTACCCCTTTTCTTTGGCGAGCTTCTCAATGAAGATTATTTGACAGTTGCAGAATCTTGTTAGGTCGAGGAGGATGTTGTGTGATCCCTGTTGGTGATGGATATGAAGAGTGGTACTCGTTTTGGTGGTGTTGATCTCGGTTTTCCGCAATGGTATGATGTTTACATTGGAGGCTCTAGTGTTTGGCTTCTGGTAAAGTCCAATTGTGGCACTAGTGGTGGTGGCTTGTTATACCTAAAGTGTTTTTAGTTTGAGTTGTTGGTGATGACTATGGCTTTAATGGGTGTAGTGATGGAGAAAGGGTTCTATGATTACTTGATAGGCGCTGGTGTAGTGGTTCCAAGGACCAAAAAATCGAAAAAATCGCCATTGGGCTCAAGCTTGTAGGGCTTGGCATGATGTTTACATTGGAGGCTCTAGTGTTTGGCTTCTGGTAAAGTCTAATTGTGGCACTGGTGGTGGTGGTGGTGGCTTGCTATACCTAAAGCGTTTTGAGTTTGAGTTGTCGGTGATGACTATGGCTTTAATGGGTGCAGTGGTGGAGAAAGGGTTCCATGATTACTTGGTAGGCGTTGGTGTACGTAGTGGTTCCAAGGACCAAAAAATCAGAAAAAAAAAATTGCCACTGGGCTCAAGCTAAAACCTTGAAAAAAACCCAACGAAATTTCGTTCAAACTTCTTGGGTTCGACGTTGTTCCCTCAAGGAAACAAGCCAGCACCCCTACCAAGCCTGTTGTATTAGCTCCTTAATATTCATAATATGTTTTATTGTATATAACTACTATTTCATTGGAAAAATTCTAGTGTATATTACCGTATCTCATACGTACAATTACTACTTTTAGGACTTAACTACTCAAACGAGAACCTATTTACTCTAATGAGGACCATATTTATCTTAACGAGGGTTTTTTTTAGTTACCACATGAGTTGTAAAAGTAGTAATATGTGTCCTCAAGTCGTAAAACATTATAATTACAACTTTTAGGACTTAATTACTTAAATGAGAACTTAATTTACTCTAATGAGGACATTATTTACTCTAACAAGGACTTTATCTCCGCATTATGTATGAGAAATGTTAACATACCATATCCTTACTCATTTCATTGAAGCCTTAAAATTAGTAAGTAAATACTAATTACTAACCAATTTATAATTTTTTTAATTCACCTACATTTCTCATTCAAATAATTTTCAACTAACTTTCAAAATTTAACTCTATAAATATGAAATATTTTAATGTATTCACTACACTTTCTTTCTACTTCCACACTTTCATTTCTTTACTCTAAATATTTTTCATTCTCTAATTTTGTAGTACAAATATTAGGTATGTGATTACTCAATATCACTAAGTATTTAATTTTATAATTTATTTTTTTGGTCTTACCACTAACTAATTTTAAATATCACTACGTATTTAATCATAAAAGAATTAACATGTATTTAGTCAAATTCAAGAATTGTTGTTTGTTAGCAACTCAACATATACTAATTCGCCTTGGCCTCAATATACACTACAAGTCATTATGGAATGAAGTTTGCTCAATTTTTTTTTATCAAGGTGAATAATTCTATTCAATAAACTGTATCAAGTACAACACTCATAGGGTATACATCGACACCGACATACATCAACAAAGACATACATCAACAATGACATAAAACAATAAACTAAAACTAGACATCCTCACTCGAAAGAGGAAAGGCTGACCAGTCAAGAGATCCAAACATGAATAGAAATGGGTAGTTAACTGGGTCAAAAAGACCAATGAACAGCATAACTGGTTCATTTAAATTTGCTCAATATTTTTCTTTTGAAATGGAGTGGATAATTGATTAAATAAACATCTCATAAAGTTTCATTTAAATTTTCCATGTTTTTCTCCAAATTTTCATTATTTTTCTCGAACATTTACCGATATCGATATTTTCTCAATATTTCAGTCGAAATTGCTCTTTTTAGGACCGACAATATTTTCTCGAAATCCAAAATTTTGGTCTTTAAGTGGTTCTGCCTTTGAGGTTGTTCATCCCTCATGCAAGGAGGTCAATTTGTGTGACGCTAATTTTGGGGGTGTTGCCCACAGTTAAGGTGAGGCGACATCAGGTGTTGTTAATGTCGGCGGTGTGGCTGCTGCAAGTGATGACGACAATGGATTTTGAAAGGTGTTGATAAGGTAAAACATCAACAAAAGGTTATATTGCTCCAGCAAACTTCATATACCTCCTTTTAACTCAATAAAATTCAGAACTTTGCTTAAACAATAGAACATAAGAAATTTTTTTTTTGGCCAAGCAAAAAATAATAATAATAATAATTAATTAGGAAAGCCTCATTTGTCCTCATTTTGTATCGGGATGGCCATAATAGTGGTTAGTTACGTTGATTACACATCATTACAAACCCTTTAATAGTGAGAAGCTATCAATTAAAACGGTTGGTCCAACAAAAATTTAAAGGATTTAAAAGGAAGATGATGCAATCATGGATTACTATTAAATTATGAATTATTGTAACCAAAAAAAATAAATTATGGATTTTATTTATACCCCATGCAAGAAACTAATACGAGTACTTGACAGTGACCTAGTGCTGTCGTATGATTTTAAATTAATAAATTTATCATTTTTCTTTATTAAAAAAAAAGTACTTGGCAAATGACAACACAAGCAACTTGAGTATTAGCCTCTTATGCATGTGTTAATTAATTGTCTTTTTTTTCTTCATGTTTTATTTTTATTTATAAAAAATTACTTTTATTTGAGTTGTTTTTTGTTAATAATTTTTTTGTTTAATAAGATTTTTTTTTGTTTCAAACTGCTATTGTACAGTAGTTATATACAACAATGACCATTCTATCCTTTAAAGTAATCCCCTTTAAAGTAATCCATTACATTATTTTAAAGTAGTTGGTTACATGAAAAAAGAAGAAAAATTATGAACTTTCATCAAATAGGAAAGGGAATTAGGTGTCAAATTCGAAATTGACATCCATCGGTTAATTAGGTATATTCATTAGTTAATTAGGTATATTTATATTATATTTAAGATAAGAGAGTTTATCAATCATAATAATTTTTTTTTAAATTTAATACCCTTATGTATTAAAATACTTTATAAACCAATTAATTAAAAAAGGTAAACCGACAAACTACAAATAGAAAAAATAAATTGCATAACTACCCACTTTTCAAATAACTACATACACATACTCATCGGGTCTGTGGATATTGAGTATATCTATACTATTATAATGAGAACACATATTGTCAATTAAAACATAATTTTTAATACCAAAACAACTCTAAAGTATTAAATAATCTTGGATAAAAATCAACTATTAGGAACAAAGATATAAAAAACAAAATAATTAATAAAAAATTAAAATTAAAAAAGTTACCCACTACTTTTCAGAAAAAACTGTCACACATGCAGAGCATGTGTCCAAAATGCTAGTATGTCTTATTCGTCCAAAATGCTAGTATGTCATATTCAAACCAAAAAAAGTATTTTAGTATCAGTATTAATTAAGCAAACAAGATTTAGGAGGTTAAGCAATGACACTATTGGTGTTACGAAAATTTAACCTCCTAAATTTTGTTTGCTTAATTAATACTTACACTAATATACTTTTTTTTTGTTCGAATAAGACATACTAGAAAATACCACCACACCCTATGGGTGTGAAGGAGGTAGTTATATAGAGTGGAAGTTACATGGAGTTGGAGTTTTTTTTTTTTTTGAGAAAAACTTGGAGTTGGAGTTAGAGTGAGAAGTTATAGGTAATTTTAATTTTAATTTTTTATTTATGTTTTTACTCTCTTATCGTTGATAATTAAAATGAAATATAAGTTATTTAATCTTTTAGGGGTATAAAGGTAAACAATGTTAGTTATGGTTGACAATATGAGTTCTCTTAATAATAGTATAGATAGATATACCTAATTAACAAGTAGAAGTCAATTATGAATTCGACACCTAATTCTCTTTCATATTTGATGAAAATTCATAATTTTTCTTCTTTTTCATGTTGTGATTGAGACTTTGAGAGTGATTGCATGGAGGCAGTGACTATGATTAATAATGATGATCAATGTTGTGCATATCATGGGGTGGTGGTTGATGAGATTAAAAGGTTGATGGTATGGCTTAATATTTCTACTATCAGTTATGCTTCCCGTGATGGAAACAAGGCTGCGCGCTTACGCTATTGCAAAATTTGTAGCCGGAGAAAAGGGGCAGTTTTCTTGGTTAGAGGTTGGACCTCCTTGGTTTATGTCAATTATCACTAGTGATATGCCTGTAACCAACGTTCATGATTGAGATGTGTGTAGTTCTCTACCTCCGGTGAGGATTAATAAGACTAATCTAAGTCATTCCCCAATATATGCTTATTTGATGGAATAAAAGTTCATTCTTCTTCTTAAAAAAAAAACTCCTAAAGATCGTTGTCCACTATGACCATCTTGGATTTTGTTTCGTATGTAGCAATCTTAAATAAACTAGTTTAAATAACTTTTTTATTGAAAAAAAATTCTCAAATAGGTTAGCTACTAACTTATTATTTGGGAGTTGGTAAAACTAGCCTGGCAAACCAACAAAGATGTATGTGATCTGTTTTGTTGGAATTTGCAACCAAAGTTTAGGTGGAAGTAAAACATTAAAATAAACAAAGATTGATTAGATCAAAGAATGTATAAATATATAGGGTGCCCTTTTAACCTTTTTTTATCTTCAAGAATCCCACCTCTCCTTTAAACATAATAAGACGAATAATTTTAAACTAAAATGGAAGAAAAATATATTTCTGTGGTCAACATGTTAAGAGTTGTTACCAATAAGTTAACAGGCAATATGATGAGACTTGTCAACCATTTTATTCCTTTCAAAAAATATAATTAACACAAAAGTTGCATCTCCACACAAAAATTTGCATTTTGATAATTCCCAAAAAATGTTGCATTTTAATATTATATCAAGTGAGTATAGTGAGTTATTATCTTTCATTTTTAAATAGAAACAATGAAATTTTTCATTAAAAGAAGCGAAAAACATTATTATTAAAAAAAAACCTTTATCCCAAAAAAGAATGTTTTTTTTGGCAATGAAATAGAAATTATATTAAAAAAAACCAAATATTACAATTACAAAGGACCCTAACGGGCCATAACAGAAAGGAAAAACAAGGCCCAAACTAGGGAGGCCCAAACCAACAACACCCAAGCAACAACCAAGCCAGAACAAGGACGTTGCCACAGCAGCGGCGCCACCGCGCACAAAAGTCGCACTAGTAAGAGATAACACCATCGACCAAAAAGGAAGAGTAAGAGAGGTGCCGAAAACGATATCGACCGAGAACACCAAGAAACTCAATTTTCGGATCCAACACTAGGAGAAACGAATCGCAAACCATCTCCGCAACGGAGCACATCTTCAATCGTTAAAGAACCAATAACCACCAACACAAAGAAAAAAGAAGCCAGATCCGCGAAGGGATCAGCCAGATCCACCAAGGGATCTACCAGAGTGCCACCCAAAGGTTCGACAGTCCAGTGATGCACAATTGGGTACTTACCCATGTGCGCTAACGGGCAAACCCCGTTTAAACACCGAACAGAGGAAGGCATAGAATTGCAGCTGCTAAAGAAAACGACGCCCATGGAACGCAAGGGATTTGAGATTAAAGAGTAGGCTAGATCCGAAAAGAGGGGGCTCGGGATCGGTAGAGTCACATAGAAACAAAGACCCAACAAAAAGGAAAACAACAGAAGGGAAAAGAAGAGGCAAGGAGCCTCAGATCTAGGCCGAAACCTAGGCAAAATCACCCATGAGGGGCGGAGGGAATCACCACTGACTCTCACTGAGGAAGAGAGAAAACCAGAGCGAGGGGCTCTGGAATGAATTTGGAAGATTGAAACCCGCAATAATTGGATTTTGCTTTCTTTACAAATGCATTTGTTGAAGTTTCGACCTTCGCTGCTCAGTTTGTGCACCTCCAGGTAATCTAGGCTATACTTTTGGCAATGGGTAGTGTCATGTGCAAGTCTTTTTTCTATGAAGTTCTAGTTTCATGTGTCGTGTTCTATTTGTCGAGGTCTCTTTTTTTTGGGATCTGTTGGTTTGTGTGTGTCTAGTATTTGTGGCTTGCAGTGGTGGAGGGGTGTGTGATGGTAGCCGTGATGGCGGTTTAGTTTTGGTTGAGGATCTTCGGTTTTTTAGGTTGGATCTAGGTTACCGAATCTATTTTTCACGTTTTCAATTCAAGGTTACAATTTTTAGTGGCTTTATGAGAAATAAAAATATTGAATGACTTTAAAAAGAACAAGAACACCAAAACGTGATTTTTTTTTGTCTCAACCAAAAGTGATCTTATATGTAATTGATTTAAAATGACAAATTTTTGAAAAATTGATCTGATTGGTAAGTTTACTAAAAAAAATACCATCGTCTTTCGCAAATTCCGTCATGGACCCGATCCAATAATGCTCGACCTGAATACTTTAACACTTCACTCGACCCGACCCGACCCGTGTCGCACAGTTCAGCACAAACTTTACCCGCAGTCTGTTGACACTTGACACGACGACTGTTAGGTTCGGTTACTTTCTTCCCGGCGCTAAAACATAAATTCACACACAGTCTGCAATTTATTGTTCTCAATCCTAATCGTCCGTCTAAGCTCCCAATGGTCACTTTACCAGGTAACTTTCTCCGATTCTCATTTCTTCTTCTTGATCTTCTGACGCTGGAACCAGGAATATAATTTTTTTTTTTGTAATTTTTTTTTCTAATTCTAAAATTAGAACGAATTGTTCATAGGGTTTAATTGGAGTTTTTCAGTTGTTGCTTGATGTTCTTGAGTTGAAATCGTTACCCGTTCTTGTGAATTTTCAGTGGTACGTTTGTTTTTGTTGAGAATTGTGTTTATTCATTGTGCTGTTTGTTTCACAGCTCGGTGGATATGAAAGAAAAGAAATCCGCGTCCAGGCTTCAGCGTATTTTAGTGAGTTGTGCAGCTCAGGTCCGTACATTTATCTTCAATATTGATTATGTACATTGAATGTTTTGGGTGGTGATGCGGTTAAATTGTTAATTTGGTGTATTCGTTTCAAGTTTAGATGCTGAAGGGGTTGAGAGAAGCTGTAAAAAACTTTTGTTACCTGGGCACATGAACAATGTTAAATTTCTGAGAAATGCTGGGCTTAGATGTTTGATGAATGGTGAAGTTTCTGTTTATTCTGAACTCAGAAGATTTGCCCAAACGTAGAGTATGAAATTTACAGTGTAGAATTTTTTTTTTGGTCAGAGGGTTTTGGTGTCCGTCTGATAAACCCTAGAGAAACCCTAAATTTGGAGAGGGTGGGAGAAGGTTCTAGTAGTCGATAGAGCAGAGAGAGAGACAGAACTAACTAAAAGGCCCAGCCTTCTGGGAGACACGCAACATTTACAGCGTAGAATTTGCATCTACTTAATCCTGTTTAATGAAATTGTTAAACAGTGGAGCATAAGGAGAAAAGATTCTGGTAATGGAATCGTATACTTTTCATGCTGAATAGATGTATTACGATCAGGCAGGAGCTGTTGCTGAAGGGGAGAACCTGGGTTCCAGAATTACTATATCATAAATTCTACATCATGCTCATGTAAAAGAAGAGAGATCATGGGGAAATGAAATAACTATAATACATTCTAAAGTTATTATAGTTAACATCATGCTCGTATAGTTTCTTTTGGGAAGTGACTTTCCTCTATCTTTGAATGACTTTGTATGTTTCTATTATTTGAATTAGAAATTACCTTTATTTTTGTGTTTAAAATCCTTGCATATCTTAGTTCAAAGTGTCAATTTGGACGTACAAAAAGAAGAAGAAGAAAGAAAAATATGAAAAACCAAGTAGGGAAAAGTAGAGGGTGAAAATCACTCACCCTTTTTCTTGGTTATATTATACAGACTGTACTCATGGTGCAGTAGCCTAAATATATCTCTTCCTTGTAGGCAAGAGAATACGGAGGTTGTGTTGCAGCAAAGGTTCCACAAGTTGAACGTGATATGTGCTTGAAGGAATTTCTTTCATTGAAGAGTTGCATGCAAAACGTGGTACTGATTTCATTCTTTATTAGATTTGTTGAAGTCTTGGGCAGTTTTGTTTGGTCATCTTCTAGCACAAATTGCATTTGACTCATCATTATGCTTCAAAATAGCTGCGAGGAAAAGCTTGAATCTGGCGTGCGGTCTTCAGTGCTTGGAGGCAGTAGTTGGAAACACACCGGAAGAAGTGTTAAATGTATGTAGTAAAAAGTATTATGCACTTTCATACTGTTCCATTAAAAGTATTGTTAAAGTGAATGACCCTGAGTTGGGATTATCTGCAGAAATACTTGCCAATGAGCTGGGTTTAGGATTATTTGCAGAAGTACTTGCTAAATCTTCCGTTACTAATCAAAATTCTGAATATCCATTAACGCTATGTCTGAAAAAGCATCAAGTTCACAGCCGAGTAGTGGTTTGAGTGGGTCTGGTGCTCTGTCACATGTTTATATTCAATATCTCCCCCTAAGATGCAACGTACCTGGATCTAGGGGTTTATTTTATGATGATGGAAATAAATTGCTGCTTTCCCCAACATCAGATCAGGTATGATTGTGGTTAAAGTTCATGAACCCTTTTGTTTTCATTTTTTTTTCAAGAAAATGAGAAACATGCATTAACCCTTTCATTAAATATCTGAAGTCTGTAATTCCATTCCAATTGATCCAAATGTTGTTCTTTTTTCCCTTTTCCGTGTCCTTTTATTTTTCTTTTCATATAGGTCTTCTGTTGGAAGACTGTTCCTTTTGATCCTATTGTTGCTCCTACCATTGATTCACTTAGTGAAGGGCCCATCATATCTATTCGATATTCCTTAGACGCAAAGTTTATAGCAGTCCAGAGATCTGATCAGGAGATACAATTGTGGGATAGAGGGAGTGGAGAAACTTTTAGTCAGAGGTGCAAGTCAGAGTCAGAGAGTATACTGGGGTTCTTTTGGACAGATTGTCCATTGTGTGATATTGTTTTTGTAAAGACCAGGTAAGGAGATGCTTTTCAACATGTTTCATGTAAATATATGAATTACATTACTTGAAATCTCTATTTATTAGTGTGTTCTGTATCTATTTGATGTTTGAGCGAAAATACAACTATTTTTTTTTGGAAGCATATGGGCCAGACCCTGCTTGGTTAGGAAACTTTTTATTTGTTGTCTCAAGCTTGGGATTTGATGGACATGATATTGAGCATGTTATGTAAACTCTCTAGTGCAATTATCTTTATAATAGCAATTTTTTTTCCTACCTTTTTATCTTTCACATTTGTTTGTGCCAAAAAACTCACTTTACTAATCTGGAGTTCAATCTCAGTGGGCTGGACTTATTTGCTTACAATTCTGAGTCAAAATCACTTCAATTGGTTGAGACAAGAAAATTGAATGTGAGTTGGTATGTTTATACACATGAAAGTCGCTTGGTTCTTCTTGCTTCTGGAATGCAGTGCAAAACCTTTACCGGTTTTCAGGTATGTGTACCACTGATATTATGGTTAATCTTGTTCAAATACCTTAAGTTGCTGTTGTGGTGTATTAAAAACATGGATGTGGAACTAATTTCTGTTGTAACTCATGGGGAATTATTTATAAATTGATTTCAAATGGGTTGGCACAGTCAGCTTATGTTCTTGGAAGCATATGTTAAAGAAAAGTGGAAGATTTTCCCTTTATTTTTTTCGGATATAGAATTTTAGATAGCTTGAGTTGTTCATTTAAAAGTACTGTCCTTGTCTGCTCCAATTATGGAAATCTGAGAGAAATACAAAAGCAATTCCCTCGTTCTATTTTCTTGAACCTTAAATTTATACCAGATTATATCGAATCCCACACACTTTGTACTTGTTTGTAAGCTTTAAATCTAATATGATGTTTAGATGAATGACCAAGTGAGTGAATAGTAGCTTCGTTGTAGGAAAAAGGCAGGCAATACACAGTACTAGTATTCCTCTGAAATATTTTCTGGTATAATAATGAAAAGAAAATACAGTACATAGTTTAGGGGATGGTGTCTCATACTGTTTCACTGCCTTGACATCTACATGGCAGTTTCTTTCTTATTTAGAACTCTTCAACTTGTAATATTTAGTATTTACTTTCCAAATCAGAAGTGATCAAAGACATGTTTTTTCATTTCTTTTTTAGTTGGTAATAATTATAATTTATGTGCTAGCAATTAATTGTGATTTTGAATTTTTCAGTCTCTGTACATCATACCGGTGAGAAATATTGCATATAGGTTTCATTTTTTAGAACAAATTAAATGTTTAATTCTTTCTTTTTGAAAAACATTTGTTAGTGTAGATTCTCTGGTGTTTACAACGTAATTGTTTTGTTTAACTTGGTTATTGATTGTACTTGCTTGAAATGGCATGCTGTGCATTTTGTTTACATAGTCTGACACATCTGCTACTTCTTGTCTGTAGCTTTCATCTGCAGGGATTATTCGTTTGCCAAAGTTTGAGATGGCAATGGCTAAATCCGAGGCTAACAATAAGCCTGTTCTAGCTGCTGAAGATATTTTCATCGTCACCGTGTATGCTTTCATCATATTGTTTCTCTCTTGCTATATATTATTTTACAAATTACAATCAAGGTTTACTCTTTTCTTTTTCAGCTATGGTAGAATATATTGCCTGCAAGTTGATAGGATGGCAATGCTCCTCCATTCTTATAGGTTTTACCGCGATGTGGTGGTACAACAGGTAACTTTTGTGTTCATTCAGTGTTTAAAATATGTCTGTCCACTTTACGTTGGATATTTCAACCAATTAGTGGTAAGCTCTGTAGCATGATTTTTTTATAGTGAGCTATATCTATATTGCGTGTATGACTGATGTACCTTAGATACTACATGTATCCATTAGACCTTAGACAGTTATTTGTTGCTTTTTGACAAGTATTTTGTATATATCCCTTTAATTGATATTTGAATTAAGGATGCTAGCAAGGCTAAATTACTAGTGGAATATTCATGAGGTGTATAGTTTTGATGAAGAGATGAATTGCATGAGTGTAAACTATTGTTCCTTAAAAGTCAGTTTCTTTATATTATTTCCCTTTAGTTGTCTTCTTTCTGCTACTCCGCAACTTGAGCTGGCCTCCTCATCAATATATTGCTTTCATTAAAGTGTTCTCATTTATCAAAACTCGAAAATGTCACACACCCTATGGTTCTGGAGGTGGGTAATTGAAATGAGTTTTGGTGCACCTTTTATTTATGTTTTTTTATTTTGTTTTAACTCTTTGTTTAGACATTTCCGTCCTGATGAGTAAACTGTTTTTAAAAGTCTTTTAGTCTTTGAGGTTATCAATGTCCATTTTGTCAGTTGTGATTGACGAAAGCTGTTCTTTTATAGTACAGATAAATAAATAAAAAGATCCCAAAAACTCTCAGGTTGAAGGATTTGCGGGAAAAAAAAAACTTTGTGACTGAATCTCATTGTTGGAAATCTTTGATTTAAGTACTGTTAAGTCTGGGGTGAGTGATATTTGTGAGATATAGTTTCAGTGCATTTATAAGATAAACTTGGATTCATATGACCACTATTCAATTTTATTCATAGTATATAGTGTATAATTTTTCTACATAATGATGTCCTACTTTGCAGGGTTCTTTGCCTATTTATTCAAGCAAGGTTGCTGTGAGTGTGATTGATAATGTACTGCTTGTGCATCAAGTTGATGCGAAGGTTGTTATACTGTATGATATATATGCAGATTCTCGAGCACCCATATCTGCACCACTTCCTCTACTATTCAGGGGTTTCCCCAGGTCCAATTCTTCTTCCCTGCGCCCAAATAGGGAAGATAATGAAAGTTCAGAAGTGAATGTTATAAGTGATCATGAAGCAATCATCTACGGAGATGACTGGACATTTCTTGTTCCTGACCTCATATTTGCTGTTTCTAATCAATTCTTGTGGAAGATCCATTTAGATCTTGAGGCAAGTTTCCTTTCATTCTCTTCTGCATCATTTATTAGCAAGACTCTTCGTGTGTTACATATCAATACGAAAGAAAAGAAACAAAACCAGTTGTTTTTCTTGCATTAATCTCTCTCTCTCTCTCTCTCTCTCTCTCTGTATGTGCTTGCAGGCAATTTCTGCCAGTAGCTCAGAAGTACCATCAGTTCTAGAATTCTTGCAGCGGCGAAAGTTGGAGGCCAATAAGGTAGAACTCTTTTTTTGTTTCAGTATGATTATTTTTTTCTTGATTTTTTATGGGGCATCCAATTACAACATGTAATTATATGATTCCTTGTGCATTTTTCTTTTTGTGGTATCATTTATGATTACAAGACCAGTTTTCCAAGTAAATATTGTTATTGTTGTTAAAAGGAAAATCCTTTTGGTTTGTAATTTCTAGTGGAATGGTAGCATTTTCTTGTAGCGTTCTCTTGCCTTCTTTAGTCCGAAATGCTTAATTACTTTTGGTTATAGCTTTATTCACTTCCTTTTCAGGCTAAGCAGTTGTGCCTGTCAATAGCACGCACTGTTATTCTAGAACGGAGACCTGTGTCCACAGTTGCTAGGGCGATAGATGTTTTAGTTTCCTCTTATTCTCACTCTATTAAGACAGGAAACTATCTCAAGGGAAACAAATCTGGGAAGACATTAACTTCTGGTGTGCCACACACAAGTGGTCCTAAATCAAGTGCTGATGCATCTGCCAGTAGAGTAGTTGCAGTTGGAAAATCCAGGAAGTATGAATCTTCTGCTGGAGTGGACAGTGAATCGCCTAATAGATTTTTAACTTTTTCTAATTCGGACTCTGAGGAGGATGCTGGCTTTCAATTTTTTGATAGTAAAATAGACAGAGGGAAGTTAACCGGCGCTGAAACTTCTGCATCTGAAGTTCGCTCTTCATTGGTTAACAACCCATTGGATATTAATCTTTCTGAGCAGCAAGATTCTCAACTTACCTCTCCAGCAATTTCACCTGATGAAATGTACAGTTTTGTGTTTGCTTCTGTAGAGGAAGAGATGGTTGGAGAACCTTCTTACTTGGTTGCCATCATTGTTGAGTTTCTTCGCAGGTATGCCATATTTTTATGAGTCGTTAAATGACTCTGGGCCTTGAATGCAATGCTAAACTGAGCCTAGGTAAAAGTGTCTTGGCCTGATATGCATTGTTTGTCGGTCTGAACAGTTCTAATGAATTAAGAATATAGGCTTTTTTTATTTTATTTTATTATATACATAATATATATAATATCAGCTGATGTGGTTGATTAAAATTTGAGGAGTAAAGCACCTAGAGTTTGGATCAGCTAGCTGATTGTTCCTTCTAAGTGCGTTGATGTTGTATTACACAGTAAAATGTTCTGGAAAGGTGCAAATCTTTTACCATGTATATTAAGTTTGTGATTGATAGTGGGGGACTGCACAAGACATATACTGTAATTCTTTGATACTTTATGCTGATTTGAGTGGTTTGTTGGGAAACTCAGTTGATCAGGGATATAATTAGTGATTTGATTTTGATTTTTCTCTAAAAAATGGTCATGGTGCAACTATTTTGGCGTACCTAAATAGGGAGTATTGAATTTGAAACCAGTCCTCCCCCCCCCCTCTTGTTCATTTTCTTTCCTGCCTCTTTTTCTCTCTTTACCTTTCCCCTACTGCTGTCACATCAGTTGCTCAAATATTTTCACTGAATGCTTCTATTAAAAATTGCTACTTGTTCACCTTCATAAGTTATATATTTACAGAAGTCTATGAATTATTAATACTTTTTTTTCTTTGACCAGAAAATTTGAGTAACATCAAAATTCTATATATAAAGAAATGAGAGTATCAAATCCTTGTGAAACATGTTGATATCAAGTTAACAGTTGCTGGCTTTGTTCAGTCCCATGGGGCTAGAGTACCTGGAACAAGAATTTTTTGTTTTTGTTTTTATGAGATGGGAGGGAGAACAAGACCTGTTTTAGAAGTGTCTAAATAATATTAGGTCCAGAAAAGGGAACGATCACAGTTCTTTCCTTTATTTATTTGTTTTCCTGTGTTGCAGCGCTAATTTGGAAAAGGTTGAAGTCCATTCTAATCTCTATGTCCTGACCATCCAATTGCTAGCACGCAGTGAGCGATATGCAGAACTTGGGTTGTTTGTCTTAAACAAGGTGTCATATACGTGCCTTTTATAAATACGTGCTTGGAGTATCGTGCTATTTTTGCTTGTTCTGATGTTGACAGTGAAAACTCTGGCATAGCAGATTCTTGAACCTTCTAAAGAAGTAGCAATGCAACTCCTAGAGTCTGGCCGCCAGAATTCCCGAACAAGGAAGTTGGGTTTGGATATGCTAAGGCAGCTCTCTTTACATGAGGACTATGTTCTGTTACTAGTGCAAGATGGCTATTACCTTGAAGCATTACGCTATGCACGGAAGCATAAGGTAATTCCCACTTTGGAATTTGAGGGAAAAAAAAAAGGATTTACATTTATACCAATATACTTTTCAATTTAGTTGTCATATATTTTTTCTGTTGATCTTTGCTGCTTCTCTTTATTTTACCTGGTTCTTGCTGTGTTTTTCTTCCATCAACTCCCTGGCTCTTGCTGTTGTGACTGCTAAACCTGTTTAATTTAGTGATTGAGGCAACAAAGTTTTTCTTGTTCGTAGTATTAGATTCTGACGCTTTCTTCAAAATATGGGAAGATTATTATTATTGCTGCATCTCTTCCACGCTGTATACCGGTTTCTTATTTCTTATTTTTATCAGTTATCTCATTTGCAGTAATTTTCCAAAATCTTAGGATGTATTGTGTATTTGGTCCATTGCTTGTTTTTTAAGGTTACCAAGCATATTCTATGTCTCTTCCAGAGGAGGATAGGCAGCTTAGCTTTCCCCTGCGAAATTTATTTCCTAACTATTTTTGCTGAAAGGAAAAGTTCTTAGTTTTCTCGCACATGTTCAGAATGCTTGAAATTGTATCTTTAAAATTTTCAGGTCAACACCGTCAGAGCTTCACTGTTTCTTGAGGCGGCATTTACTTCCAATGACTCGCAACATTTAGCTGCAGTCCTTAGATTCTTTACAGACTTCATTCCTGGCTTCAGAGACACATCAGATCACAACACATACTACCGCATTCTCAATGAGATGAACTCATCCATTGCTGCTTGAAGTTTCTCATACAAAGATGGTTAGGGGCAATAGAATTGTGGTAATTAGTCCAAAATTTACAACTGCCAATGTGAGAAGGATTTTACTTTTTATTACTTTTATAACACAAGAAAGGGAATACAGGTGCACAATGATCATCAAAGGACTAATTCGCTCTTAGGAAAAAAGATTGTTCTGATGTATCATGTAAATTTTTTGAAGCTTTTGATTGCTCGCTTTTCCAGTCTTGATCAAACTGTTTAAGAACATGCAACATGTCGGATGGTCTTAAATATTTTTATTTCTAAATCATTAAGATGGGCTTTATCAAGACATTACATGGTAAAACACACGTTTTTGGTTGTGACTGAGAAGTGCTTTGCTCCTTGTGCTTGCTTACAACTTTACAAGCAAATTGCAATGTGACACGTGTCCATTTCAATGTACATGAGTGAAGTTTTTCAAATATTCTCCAAGAAGTTGTGGCGTTATAATCCATAACTGGAATATCCCACGGTTGTAATGTTCTTAAGTATTGAATAAAGGTTTATCTAGTTCTCAAAGAAAAAAAAAGGACTTGCTGATTGACCAAAACAATAGGACTCCCTAAAAGATGAATTGATATTAATTAGGATTTGTGGTTTATACACATGGTTAGAAAAAGAACATGGTAATTTACACATTTTTCGATATATAACAAGGAACCCACCCAATGGCATATCACCCACAGGCCACAGCACATGAGAATAAGCAACAAGAATTGACTACTACTGTTCCCACTTCCTTCCCACTTCATCTCGAAGAAAAATAGGAAATCTTTTGAAAAGAAAGGTATCTATAACTAGTTATAGGCAACTAATTATGAGGGACACTAGTATTTATGTTTCTAGTTATAGGTGTACTAGATTTGAATTGGATCCTTTGGCGTTTGGGAAGCAAAACTTCCTATCAAGGGCCCTACTGTCTTACTAGTTACTACGCTAGTTCATAACATTGGAGAGAAAAAGTCAAGCTGGGTTATGTGTGGAGAAGTGGTGCTAAAGAAGATAAAAACACAATTGGTGAGAATGCATATGAATAGGAGGAACTATTATTACATGTTTAGGACCACTTTGATGAGAATGCCGAAGCATAGAGAGAAGAGAGCATTGCAATTGGGTATGAAACATGAATGATCAATATTTAGGGCAAGTACTATGGCCTACTAAAAATGCATGGACTTAAACTTCTTCCTCATCCATATGTGGGGTTCCTCAAATAAGTACACCATTCACCAACAAATGCAGAAGCATGATGAGAAGTCAAGTTGCCCATGTTAATTCCAATAAAAGAAAAAGAAAAGAGATTTTTTCCTTCGATTTCAGTTTAAAATAGAAATACTAGATTTACTAAATTTGTTCACCATGTTAATTTATCTATGAATTTTTCTCTACTATATATGACTATGTATTTTTAAAGTACATAGTTCGAATGTCAGCTGTCCGATATGTTTAAATGATCTGATCTGACGGTTTGTATTAGAACTATGTACTTTAAAAGTACATAGTCCTATGTAGTGGAGAAAGCCTGATAATCTATACTATACTATTCTATACTATTAATCTATTATAAATAGATAATTTTTTTCTTCTAAAAAAAATAGAGGATCTTTTGTTAACCATAATTTTTTTTTATAAAACCTTTATAACCGTTAAGGAATTGAATAATCATTGATAATGTTTTAATCATCAAAACAAAAATGCCAACAAAAATGATAATTAATAGAAAAAAAACAATAGCAAAAAACCACTCACCGCCACATCCATCGGGTGTGTTGGCATTTCTAGTTTAACTAAATTATAGGTTAGAATTCATGTTTTGTTAAAAATAAATGAGTGAACTAAATTAGATGAGTGTATGCAAATAATTTATAAGAAGATTATGTGGCGGATGATATGTTATTGTATTGCTATTAGAGCATCTCTAATGGTACTCCCTATTTTTTTTAATCAAATTTGTTGAAAAAAATAGCTAAAAGTTAAATTATGAGTTACTTTGAAGGAGCCACAAATATTTTGTTCCAACCATACTCAAAACTTTAAGGAGTCATAATTTATTATTTTCTTTTAAATGTAATATTTAATTTCATAGTTATGGCATAGTTATTGGGAAACCAATCATAAAATAAAATATTTATAATTTTAAATAGATAATTAGTTTAATTAATGCACTAGTAGCTAGTAGCCACATTCTCTCTCCTCAAATTTAGGAGCTACTAGCGATTTTTCTATTATAGGAGCAGAGTAGAGAATATGGTTGAAGCATTATTATTATTATTATTATTATTATTATTATTATTATTATTATTATTATTTTGAGACAAGGGCCCCGGCCGCCCTCAAATCTTCATTAATGAAACAACCGAATACAAGGGGAGGGGTGGAGGGGGGGGGGGGGCATAGTGCCTAAACCCCAAATTACAATACGCATCTAGAAAACGTCTCGCAATAATAGCAAGAGTCTCTACTAAAAACATGTATTCAAATAAGCGCCATTTAGCAGAGATTGCATCACTGGCAATGCCAACCGCCCCTTTTACAATATAGGCGGTATACTCAAAAGATCAAGTCAAAACAAAGCCATAGTTTACCAATTAGCTTAGTTTTCTCATTATGCAGCCAACCGAAACTTCCGGTGGCTCTACGTTTTATCCTGCCAGTAGGAGGTTGCAACCATTTGACCAAGGCACACCCCCTCACTAGAGCAGACCAGGGACACAGAGTGCGCAGACCGGGACACATCCACCTAATCCTACCATAAGTTAATAGAGATTTATTAACGGCCTAAAGCCACAAACTACTAAAAAGTAAAGATAACATAAAACATGAAAATAAAAAAAAAAGCCCAAAGACAGAATCCAGGCCCAATTTTCAGCCAAGCTATGAAAGAGAAAAACACAAGCCCGCTAACCAAGCCCAACACCACAATCACACGACCCTCACCACGGCCCCACCACAACACCCTCGATCGGACCACCCCATCCCCATCGCACCACTACCGATTTGGGACCTACACAAACCCCGAGATCAAAGGCTAAAGCCCGGACCCCGAGCTTAAAAGTGCCGCTGTCGATCCTAGCCAAGCCAAAACACACCGAACCAGCGCCCTCGCCACCATAAACTTCCTCGCTGCTCATATCCATCCTAGCCCTATCTCCAACCAAACGGATCCACCAACCTAACTGACCATAAACTACGTACCCATGCCTTGCTAGCCGTTGTGACCTCTCCTTCAACCATCTCATCTAAGAGCTTTGACCTAGATAGCCACCAGGAGCCACCAAACCCGCTGAGAGAAGGGCAGACGAAGACGCCCCTAGGACGGAGAGTTAGGGTTTGTATTAAGTTCTCAAAGAGAAAAAAGGTTTTTAATGGCAAAAAACTATAAGATACTTTTAGGAAGTATTATTATTATTTTTCAGTTTCTCCCTAAATTTTGTCTAAGAAGCTCAAATAGGGAGCCTATTAGAGATGCTTTTAGTACAAGTAAGATGACTACTATAGTAGAACCTCGATAATTTAAAATTCAATAAATTAATAACCTTGGTTAAATGATATTTATGGCCGGTCCTGACTTGGAGATAATGTATTAAATTAATAATTCGCTAAATTTATAAAATAATACATTAAAAAAATTCATTTAAGTCCCACGTAATATATAAATTAATAATTTCCTGATACATAGTGCTTATGATTTGATTATGACGCTTTCCTAAAATATGACTCAATCATTGTTTGTTTTTTCTTGAAATTGATGTCACCTTGGATCTCATCTTTATTTTTTCTTAACATGGTAAGAAGTTCTGGTATTCTTGAAATAAAGTTTTTATTTGGTTAAAATAGAATAATATAGTACATTAAACAATGTACAATATTTTTTTTTTGTTTTGAAAAAGCAGAAATTTTATTAATCAATATAGGATTACAATCCTTAATATGGGCATCCTAAAAAGGAGCAGTACAAACCACACAAGTGACCTAATCGATGAGTCTAAACCTAGAACTCTAATCGACGATTCAAAACCTAAAACAATACATACACCATGCATCACTGTTGTCAACAACCAACAGAAAAATTCCGGCAAGTATTGTTTTTGAGACCAATAAATCCAATCTAGCTCAAGGAGAACCCATGAAAAAAGAAAGTAAAACCACAATCTAAACTTGCACAACTGCTCATGCTTATTCTTATACAGTAAATTAAAAAGACCCAAATCAAATAACCAAATTTGACCTAGGTTAAACTTTAGCAGCGCCCCACCAGTAATAAGGTTGCCGACTTGGAACACCAAAGCTGATGAGCCGCTAAAATCGAGCATCCAAAACACACCTGGATCCCATATCTTGAATCCTTGGATCTGATTGACATCCAACAGAACCTCTAAGCGAGGTGTCAACCATCTCCGAGAGCCCACGAGACTCGATCCCTGTAGGAGGATAACCACCAAAGGCCTGAAAAGAGTATGACGGACAGAGCCGTCCTTGTGAGTGAGAGAGACCAAGACCGTCCTCACCATAGGAAGCTGCACCAGCGAACGCAGACAACACTAGGATTTGTACGATGAAAAGTACAAAAAGAAGCCAGAGGCTAGGAGGATAGCACATGAAGGTGCTACTGGATTTGATGCGCACAAAGGCGCTACTGAGAAATCTCATAGGGGCTAGAATTTTGCTGGAGAGAAGACTCTCATGGAGGCTAATCTATTTTTGTTTGGTTAAATGTTCATGAATTTAATTGGTTAAATGAATACATATTTTTTTTTGAGAAAAAATATAAACTTTATTAATTAATAGAAGAGGATTACAATCCTTAGCATGTGCATCCGAAGAAGGAGCATTACAGACCACATAAGTGGCATAATCGATGAGTATAAACCTAGAACTCTAATTGATGATTCAAAACCTAGAACAATTGCTACAGCGTGCATGGGCATAGGCATCCTAAGAATGAGCATTACATACCACATACATCGTGCATTACTGTTGTCAGCTCCAACAGAATTTTTTTGGCAAGTATTGCCATTGAGACCAATAAATCCAATCTAGCTCAAGCCATGAAAAAAGAAATTAAAACCACAATCTAAACTTGCACAACTGATCATGCTTATTCTTATATAAGAAATTAAATTGACCCAAATCAAAAAACCAAATCTGACTTGGGTTAATCTTTAGCATCGCCCCACCAACAATGGAGCCGCCGTCTTGAAACACCAAGGCTGCCAAACCACCATGTTTTCCACCGGGATCCCAAACATGAAATCCATACCAAAACTCTAAAGAAAAAGTAATCCAAAATAGGGGCCAAAGACTTGACTCGAACCATGCAATCCATAGAAGAGAAAATACTTCAAGTATTAAGGGCACTAAATAACTTGACACTAAGAGGAAAACCAAACTTGTGCTGCTGCCCAGAACTGCCATCTCCTTTGACAAAGAAGGAATGAAACTCATCAGTGTCTTTCAACGTTGGATTGTAACACGGGAGGACCCAACCAACAATAATGGTGATTCCATAAGGAATCGTTGAATACCCAAGCCATGGCAGCTAGGATTTTTTTGGAGAGCTCTCGCTCTCATAGAGTTTTTGAATTTTAGCCCATTAAATGAATACATATTGTTAGTTCGTAAAATGAGAAACTAAATACAATGTACAATATTTAAGAAAATAAAGAATATTTTGATAAATTAATAAGTTTATCAATTATTTAATATTCGCTAAATTAATAGATTTTTTTTAGTCTCAAGGCTATTAACTGTATATGAAAATTAATTTATAGATTCGGTATTCTATGTCGGTAGTGTATTATTCCGCTCAACTGTCACTAAAAAAAAGAACAAACATCTGTCAACAGTCACATGGACACGTACTATGAATGAAATACATGTCTTTTTTAATTTATTTATTTACAGCAAAGGAGAGGACAAGAAATCGAAAATTTGAATTGTCGGTGTGAAGGTGCTAGCACCAACGACATAAATAAAAAACGAGATTACACGAAGCCAATCAAAAACTCTTCTCCAAAAGAAAATAAGTGATGCAAATCAAAGGAGAATAGGCCGGTAGACGGGCAGTAGTGGCAAAATTGCTTCGCGATTCTAAGGAATAAGGGCCAAATCGAATTCTTTCCTGGAATTAACATTATCTACTTGAAATTTAAATCTGAAAATTTGATCTTGAAAGGGGGAGAGAATTAGGAGAAGGAAGCAATTCTGAAATTCTAATGTGAAAGGAGGCCGATAACTGTTTATGTTGACGGAGGTAAATGACTAACCACAACATCAAACATAGTTTGGAAAGAAAAAAAAAATATCCAACATCCGTTAACGTGACAATTTTTATATCCATTAGATTATATAGACGAATAGGATTTAAGAACTTCACATAATTTCACACCCTTTGCACTTCAGAGAAGCCGAATTCTATTTTAATGCACTTGTGTATTAATGTCAAACTCACTATCATGACATTAATATTTCTCAAATGGTTTGATGAAGTAATGACTTCACTATCATGACAATTCTATTACTTTCTCTTTTGCTTGAATAAATACTCAATTAAAACGTCTGTTAAAATGAAAACTAAATACTTTGACAAAACAAAAATGGAAAAGATGGTTGAAGAAGGTCTCTTATGTCAACATCTTATTTTAAAGATGTGGACCAAGTTTCCAGTGATTGAAGTAAATAGGGGGAACATTATTCATGTGATCGTCGTTAACTTGCAACTACCAAATTCAGATGTCGTGGCTGTGACATATTAATGTCAAACTCACACAACATAGAAATGTGAATATATACATACTCTCTCTCTCTCTCTCTCTCTCTCTCCCTCACACACACACACACACACACACACACACACACACACACACACACACTCACACTCACACATCCGAAAGTCGTTTAATCGTTAATTCTAATGTGATTTGTTTAGATCGATCACATCATATATAACTTTATGATACACGATTTATTTATAAACAGTATCATATATATTAAGTTGATACGGATATCTCATGAACCAAAAGTTCAAGACTAAAACCCTAACTTCAAATCAAACTAGTTTTTTTATACATGCTCATAGAACAAAAATTTGAACTCGACATACACATATATGTCGGTAAAACTTAGGGAAAAAAAAACAGATGAAGAAAGAATAACTAAATATGCATGTTTTTATGTCAATTAAAGAGCAGCCGGATTATTTCGTGTTAGCAATAGTCGTTAGTTCTTGACAACTAAACTAGAAAATGCCCACTTCCTATGGATGTGGGAGAGTGAATAGTTACTGGTTGTGAAAGTGAGAAGTTAGATAAAATTTAATATTTTTTAATTTTATTTTTATTAATTATTTATTTGTGGTTTGACTCTTTTATCCTTAACGATTACATTATATATATGATTATTTAATATTTGAGGATTACTTTGATAAAAAAAAAACTTGTTTTGATCAACAACATGTGTTCTCATTATAATAGTATATATATAAAAAATTTAAAACCTATTCAATTATTTCACTTTTTTCGATCGAATCATTCTCGGTTTTTCTCTTTAGATGAAACCCTAGGTTTCGTGCCTACCCAACGGTGGCAACGGAGGCGGCTTCCTTTGGGCCGCTGCCCCCGTGTTTGGATCTAGTAGAGGAGGTCTATATCTTCCTCTGAGTTACCAGGTATCCCTTCCTTCTCTTGGCCGGTAAGGTTTTGGGTGGTTGTTGTTCTCTCCCTTTTCGGTGGCTGTGGAGGTGGATTTGTAGAGTGCGGCGGCGCTTGTTCAAAGTTCATTGCTCGCAATCTTTGGGTAGTGGTGGGGATAGAGTGTTTTTTTTTCTCTTGCCGTGACCAGCGGTGGTGGTAATCTCTTGCACTCTTTTGGTTTGCTCATGTTCTGGTTGCTAGTTGGGTTGTTGGAGTTGGTGTAGGTACCATAGATTGCTGGAGACGAAGGCTGTCAGATCTCCTTTTTCGATCCGTATTGTTGGTGCTCCTATTGTTCATGTCTGGGCCATTGATGTGGGCTTACTCTTGTTGGGCTTTGGATGAGGCTTTTGGGCCTGATTGGAAGTCTGATTTGATGTGGCACGTTAAAATAGTTTGGGATCTAAGGGAGGGTGTTTTGCCACCCTTGTCTATTGCTTAGTAATTTGGGTTTGACCTACATTGATGATGTGCATCGTCGGGAAAGCTTATCTATGAGTCTCTAATTGTACCACAAATGTGTGATCGGCGGTTTAGATTCTCTCTAGTTAGGGTAGTTTTTACTTGATGTATTTCATCCTTGTAGGCTCGTTTTGAATAAACGAGCGAACAAGACATAATGAGCGGTATATAGCTAAAAAAAATTGCAACTTTTAAAAGAACGTTGGAGCATTTAGTTTTGTTCATTAGCTAGAGAAGAAAAAAAAAACTAAAAGCCAAATGCTCCAACGTTTTTTTAAAAGTTGCAATTTTTTTTTTCAATTTGACTAACATAGCTAAAATTTCTGGAGTAGAAGTCAAAAATTTGGTAGCTATATTTAACTTTAAAGAATTTTAACAAAAAAATAATTTTTATTGTTGGAGATGCTATATATAATAGGCAAGAGCATCTTTAGCAAGACTAGCTATTTTTAACCAAATTTTAGCTAAGATAGCTAAAAAATCTATTTTGGCTAGTCAGTTTGAAAATACGTCTACCAATGCTCTCTATTTTAGATAGTTTTGAATTTATATTATTTTTTTAATAAAGAAAAATTGAACAAAACAACTAAAAATGAATATTTTGAATTAAAAAATAATAATAAAGAGCCTCATCTTGCTCTCTATATTATATGTAGCTAAAAACTAAAGTAGAGTGCTACATAAGATCGAGCATCTTGCAATGCTAGCTATTTTTAAACTAAAATTTAGCTAAAGTACCTAAAAAATTATTTTGGTTAGCCAGTTTTTGAAAATACATATGCACTAATGCTATATTTTTTAGCTAATATTAAATTTAAATCATTTTATTAATGAATAAAAAATTATTTAAGTGTATTTAATAATTTCACAAAACAACTAAAAATGAATGTTTTAAATTAGCAAAAATAATAGAGAGCTTTATCTCGCTCTTTATATTTAGGAATCACGCAACTAAAAACTAAAATAGAGAGTCACTTAGGAGGCTAATGCAGCTGCTAAAATAGTTGGAAAACTAAACATGCTCTCTAAAATAGCTAAACAGTTAAGATAGAGAGTCTGCTAAAGATGCTCTAAGAGACTGTAACAAGTGCTAAAATAGCTGAAAAGTTAAATATGCTCTCTAAAATAATTAAAAAATTTAAATAAAAAGTCTGCTAAAAATGCTCTTAGAGCATCTTTAGAAATGCTAGCCATTTTTTAACTAAATTTTTCCTAAAGTAGCTAAAAATCTATTTTAGCTAGCCAGTTTGAAAATATGTATGCACCAATGCTCTCTACTTTATCTAGTATTGAATTTAAATTATTTTTTAAATGAATAAAAAATAGTTTAAGTGTATTCAATAATTACACACTAAAAATGAATATTTTAAATTAACAAAAATAATAGAGAGCCTTATCTTGCTCTCTATATTTAGGAGTCATATAGCTAAAAGTTAAAATGGAGAGCAACTTAGGAGGCTGGTGCAGCTGCTAAAATAGTTGAAAAGTTAAACATGCTCTCTAAAATAGTTAAGGAGCTAAGTGATACAGCGGAATTATCACGTTGGAATCCACCAACGGCAGTCTTGAATCCACAAGACTAGGTTTTCTCGAATCCAAGAGAAGTTCTAGAATCCACCAGGAATATTGAGTAAACTCAAAGTTTTATTAATATGAAAGATAGTTTAAGCCGCCAGTTAAGGTTGCTTATATAGCGAAAGAAACCCTAGGGCGCTAACAAAAGACCTAATCAAGCCCACGGGTTTAATAAAAAGAAATAACAAAACCTAAAAACAAAATATAAACTAAAAAGGAAAATAAAATCCTAAAATGAAAAGAATATCTTCTAAAACTTAAATGTCGAATCGAATTTAGTAAATCAACTTATTTGGCCTAAATATGACGGGGCTCACTAAAGTGAGTCTTGTAGATCTCGTGATGCCCTTTTCGGAAAGGTAATATGCATTCAAAACGGACACTGCAGCCCAAAGTTAAGTTAAACTAGATTCACAGTTCAAATACGACTTTTCGCGAGAGTCACCTGGAAAATCCAAAACCACAACTTTCTAAATATTCCAGAAGCTAGCAACCTCATAACTCGTGAATTGCCAATCATCCAATCACTCTTCTTGATTTTGCGCCGCTTCGTTATTTTAATCATTTTAGGGCTACATTAACCCATTTCTTGTCCTACATCACTAAGATAGAGAGTTTGCTAAAGATGTTCTTACAATCTATTATAGTTTAATTGTCAAATCCAATTACTTTATGAAGTTGAAAAAAAAAATCATTTACAAATTTTTTTTATATAAGAAATCATTTATTAGTTATCATTCACCTTTTAATCATTTTTCAAAATCATGGCATGTATGCTACCAATGTACCTATGCAATGGATAGGGCAATGTTAAATGTTTTTTTTTTCTCTATCTCTTCTATTATGATGGTAAACTTATTTTCAAGGAAAATGATTTTTTATATATATTCTTGATTGGAACATATCAATTGGCATGTAATTTCAAAGTGATTGGTCCAAGTTAACGCTTCAGGCTAGGTAATCATAGGAGCTCTCAAAAGCCATCTAAGATTCCTTCAGATGTACATCCTCCTTCAGTTTTTTTTGTTTGGTGGAACTCCTTTAGCTTAATGTTGATTTTATCCGATTGAGGAGTCGAGTAATGTTGGCGCCGTGGTAATTAAGAAATGAGCAATGTGATATTGAGACATAGTTAAAGTCATATATACCTCTCTCCAGCATTACCTACACTAAATCCTAAACTACCCTACATAGACTGAAACCTTTGAGTTTTTGTTTGTGGGCATGACCTCCATTAATCGGATTCTGGATTTTCTTCTTGTTTGAATGTGATGCTAAAGGTGTGGTTCATGATTTTCGCTCTACAAAAGTGATCGAGTTTTGCTAAAGATGGCCGCGCAACTACTTGAAGAAGTCAATGGGTTACTAGATGTAATATGGTCGGTTTAAGTAGTCCTGGGAAAAATCCCACATTCCTGGGTTTTAACCTCATTTACAGACTGATTGCATTGTAACCCCTTATTACTGATGAAAACATATCAATTGACATACATGTAATTAAGTAATTTCATCTCACTATTTTACCTTCATTAATTAGTTTGGAAGTTTCATTGTCTCAGTACTAGCCAAGGCTTGTCTAGCTAGGTAATTCAACAGCAGAGAGGAAGTAGATGGATGTAGCTAGGATTCTGATTCATGAAGTTAATTCCTTACGATCTGTGCTGGAGCTTACTGAATCATATATATATATATATAAATATGTATATATTGAAGCCAAAAAACATGCATATATGACACTATGACATATCAATTTACAAAATAAAAGGGGAAAGGGACCAAGGATATCACATAATTAAGAGATGCCCCCACAAATTGTCAATGCAACATCTGAAAAGATGCCCTTATGGTGGTCCAAAACCCCCTCCCATCTAGCTAGTTTCAGAGACAACAATGATATCATACCCATCAAGCTTTTAATTCAAGGAGAGTTCAAAAGAGCCATCCTTATAATGACAGTTATGGCTCTTACAAGTAGAAAAAGAAAAGAAAAGAAAAGATTAAAGCTCACCATCCATCATATTCATGCTCATAGCGCCAGACTTGGTTCCAATGCATGTTATATATGTGTAATATATATATATTTGTTTTTGTTTTATATATCCTTTCAAATTTTAAAAGTGGGGCTTCTGATATCATCTTCTCGTTGCCACTTGCACTGGTTTCTTCTTTAAATTTTTGCAACCACATTCCTGGCTTCTGTTTGCTTCTGCATGCCAATTTGAATATTTCTTTTTTCAAAACATTAAATCTGGTTTTGATTTGTAGCTTAGAATGTGAAGTCACATGTGATTGATGAAAGAAGATGAAACAGGAATGTTTTGCTTCCCCTTCCCTTTCCCTTTTTCACTTCATCATCATTATCCAGCAGCTCCATGCTAGCTCGAATCCTCTGGACTCAACTGCAGCAATTTTATATCCATGCGACACGTGTTTCTTGGACATGAATTAATATGACAGACATGTACGCCTGACTTATAAATGATTGAATACGGTACATAATAATTTACCAAAACCACTGCTTTTCCAAACGTATATACTGAGCTAGAGCTACAGTAGTACGTTGAAATTTCCAGCAGAACGATAAAGTACATAGTACTTATAGTTAAAAAGTGTTCCAGTCAAATTATGAAGTACTGCCACCGTATATTGAATATACCATGTAGCAATACTCAAGATATATGTTTAATATTTTTATTTTTGATATGAAACCTATATTAAGAATTTTGGGTTGACTATTTTGTGGTAGACTTGCTAGCTAGAGTGTGCATTTAGGGTTAATTTATAACTAAATCCTCAACGCTAAGCAATAAATGACAAAATTGCCCTTAAAATAAGGGTCACATGCAGCTCACATGCCATTTTTTGTTTTTATGAAATATGGCATAAAAATAAAGTTCATGTACATGTATGTAATAGAGGTAAAGTTTAGATATTATTTATGATAAAAAAAACTTTTTTTTTTACATAATAAAAAAAAACTAATATTTTATTCTCAAATTTTCTTGTTGTCGGCAGGATTCCTAAAGCTCCATATGAAAATATATTAACCTTTTAAAAAAAAATATGGAGACCCTGAATAATTAATCTGAACTGACTAAATGGTCTTGAAAACGTACATAGACATTATGACGAATTGAAAAATTGTTGGATGTAAGCATCAAAGTTGAAGAATGACAATGACAAAAATGCCGAGTGTCGCAACCAAACAAGCCTAGTTTAAAGGAACACACATGATGACCATCTCTAAGTATGTCGATCTCTATCCATTTGGTCCATACATACATATATACATGGCAGCACATATGTTGCAGAAGGATGGATGGTGAAAGAGCTAGCCAGAGCAAAGTGGGGTTGAGGCCCAAAGACGGACGTACAGGAGTTCTCAGGCAACGTCGCATTCCAGCCACCTAATGGGAAAGAGAGATGAGGAACAACGAGATAGTGACCCTTCTCTATAGCTCTTTAGTGCCACTACAGACAATTCACAACGCGGCTAGCTGCCACTAGAGAAGAAAGAAGGAGAGAGAGGATCCTTATTTACTATTTAAAGAGAATTAGGGTTTCTTAGGATGGTGACCCATTTCGTTGGTGTCTTTCATGGTCACATGTTGTTGCTTTGGTTCCATAATTATATCATTGCCTCTAAGCTATCCACGGGGGAGAACAATGTTGGATTTTAGTGATTTACAGACAAAAATGGGAATGAGCATTGTGGTTCATCCAATTAATTACAAGAATGGAATGGACAATTAATCCCAAGCTAAACGGTAAAAATGTTCCATCCGTTTTTCACAATCTTACTTGAATGGTCCTGAGTAGAAAATGAATTCCTATTCGAATGGTGCATAACTGCATGGATAAGCTCACGTACACTAACATGTTCATTTGGTACCTGAATCTCAGGATTAGGAGCTTGGATTCGAGAATCAAATCTAGGGAACGAACATCGCACTTCAAGTATTAATACCTTAATACTTGTGTCGAAATATGCAAATATATATACACTCTTAATAAATGCAGATGTTGAAAAATCCAAACAAAAACCCAACTTGTTTATTAAACAAGTAGCTTGACCCGACCTGCTCAACTATTTTATCGAACATCGCACTTCGAGACTTAGGACACAAAATTTAAACTTGAGAAGACAACACCTAGACCTCAGTGGGACTTGAATCCTAAACCCTAAGGTCGATTAGGGGTGTCGGTGGGTTGTGACGTGCCAGGTTCAGGTCGTGTTAAGGTATTAACTGTGTCGAAATATGCAAATATACACTAATAATAAATGCATGTGATGAAAAATTCAAACGAAAACCCAACTTGTTTATTAAATGGGTTGGCTAATCCGATGCGCTCAACTGTTTTATCAAACAAGTCGTGTCGGTTTGTACTTGAGTTGACCCATTTGACTCATATAAAGGAATTAGGCTGACACAATTAGGCTTGATGAATGCAAGACATATGATTACACAATAAGGCAATAAGCATCACCATAGTTCTTTACATAATCGACTTACATTATAAACGGAAAAAAAAAAACAACCATGTACACTTGAAACCGATTGATTTTTAACAGACTTTGTATGTAGGTTACTTGACATGACCCTTTTAATAAAATAAATATTTTTAGTGGGTTATTTGTCATCAGTTGGCAGGTTAACTCGAGATCCACCTATTTATTAATCGTGTCTTTGGGGTTGACCTGAAATTGACCTATTTAGTATTTGTGCAGATTCGATCAACCCATCTTAATTCATGAAGGTTAATTTGGAGTTGTGCTATGGGATTGGGTCAGGTCGGGTCGAAATTTACAGCCATAAATAAGACTTAAGAGCTTAAAGCCAAGACTTGTACCTTGACACTCAAACTCGGAATGTAAATCCTAGAATGGAAAACTATTAAGATATGATATTGAGATCGTAAAATTTTGAACGTGGGACTAGGAACCAATACTCAAATCTGGACCACAAATTTGGGACCGAGACTCAGCCCGAACCCATATCCCAACTGGAGACCCAGGACCCGTACCCGTGGACTTGAAACCTATAACCTAGATGGGAAACTTGTGGTTTGGGTCTCAAGGGTATTTGTGTCAATTAATATAGGCAAAAATGAAACAACTTTCACCTCTCCTAGGTCTTATTTATGGCTATAAATTTCGACAACCTAGTAGTTTTATCTAAATTCAGTAAACTCTTAGATTGACTACACCCCTCCTTTTCAAGTTTCATCATCACAAGCTAGCTTCTTGTAGAAGGGTTTCACCAAAATGCAATGATATCAAATTAATAAAGGTGTGTCTCCCTTAGAGTTATGAGACGTCGCATGGCGACGTTGCCACTTCATGAGGCAAAGGTCTAGCTAGCTTAGCTTGGGTTCGCATCAGATCGATCATACATATCTAATTCATCTTACTTGCTTTACAATTGCAGGGTCCAATATCCATCCATTCCATACGATACAAGTAGCTAGTGGTGCAGTTGCATTTAACCAAATTAACATGGTCCCCTCCCCAAAGTCTTGTATGACTATGACTTTAATGGCAAAGACGAAGCTTATGTGAATGAAGGGTTGCTGTTACCGGCCATTTTATCGTTGTTAGGGTTTAGAGAGAAGGAGATCACATTGGCATAATGGCATGGCATGTTAGACTTGGGGATAAAACGGGTCCACCTTGAGATGGGTGCAAAATATGCTATGCTATGCTAATCAATCAAGCAGTTTACAGGTACCTTCCATTCCATTCAAACAAAAAAACCAAAACCATAGAAATTATATATATATGTGTGTGTGTGTATGAGAGATAGAGAGAGAAACAAGGGGAGGCAGATAGTGATTTGTCATGGGATTGAAAAGAGGGGTGGAATTATGAAAGAAGAGAGAGGCAGTTGGAGTTGGGGCTGGAAGTAATTGCAAAGCTAGTCAAGCATGCTGCATGCACGAATATGAAAGTAGAGTACTGGATTTTTGGCACAGAGAGAGAGAGAGAGAGAGAGAGAGAGAGAGAGTACTGTCAAAAAGAAAAATTATCAGGTACGTAGTTACTATTTCTGAGTAAACTATGTAAATCCACAGTTACAGACATTCATCAGAAGCCTTAAAACCCTCTTTATTTGTATATAACAACAACGAAGTGGTCACCATTCCCTGAGTCGATTCTAAAAGAAACACGTACATCTTGTGTAAAGAAGGGGGGCGTTAATGTTGAACTGGTGAAAGCGAGAACATACAAAAGAAAGCTTAGAGAAAAAGCTGGCTGAATCTTTTTATTTTTTTATTTTTATTTTATTTTGGCTTTTGGAGAGAAATACAATTAGACCAACTAAGCTTAAATTAAACATGTTTATTCTTTTATCTTTTATCTATACTATGTATAAAGAGAACCCATATTGTCAACCATAACTGTTTTTTTTTTACTTTAATGCCCGTTAAAAATTAAATAATTATATATTTATTTTAATTATGAAGGATAACAAGGTCAAAACACAAATAATAAATAAAAAATAAAATAAAAATCACTCTCAAAAACTACCTATAACTACCCACTTTCACACTCCTAACTTCCACACCATAAAAATAAATAAATAAAAATTCAGTTTATTACTTCACATTTGCTACATATATTTTTATTTTTTAATAAATACACACATAGTGTGTGATTTCCTTCTACAATAGAATCTATTTAAATTAATAGTCTTGAGACCACCTAATTTTTATTAATTTAGCGAGATATCAATTTATTGATAAATTAATAATTAATTTATAAAGATATTTTTAGTTTTTAACTTAACAATAAACATATTATATTATTCATTTAACAAGGTTCAATGAATTCGATAAAAAAAATATATGTCAACTACCTCTTAAATTTTCTCCATGAAAAAGATACCAAAACATAGGTTTTGAGCGTAGATGAGATCATTGACAACATGTAGGGCATTCTAAAGATGAAGTTGAAGTTAATGATGATACACAATATTTGGGACTGGTGTCACACACGAAAATATTAAAGATGAGATTCAGCTAGTCAATGACACTCCAAAACTTCTTGTTGTAATACGAGAAAACAACTCCAGAACTTTTGGGCGCATTGCGAACAATTAAAGATGGGATTCAGTTAGATTTAAAGTTCAAAAAAGACAAGCTACTATTTATTCATATTTTGAGAAAACCATATGATCAATTTATTATGTACTTTTTAGCTAATTATTAATTTATAAAATATTTGGGATCTATAATATACAAAGGAAATATTTAAAATATATAATATTATAATTTTATAGAGATTATTAGTTTATCACGTTGGTCCCGAGTAGGGACCGAATAATTTTATTATTTAATCGAAATTCTTAATTTATCGAGTATTAATTTAAAGAGGTTCTACTATAGTTTTTTTTTTGATAAAAACTGTAATTTTATTGATAGTAAGATATTTTTATTCCCTAATTTTATTATTCTTTTTTATGTATATTAATTATTACTCTCTCCACCCATAACCTGATAACCATATTTAAAAAGAAGTGCAGCAAATAAATTAGCTATGCCCTCAAAATTATGACCTCTTGTCAAATTTAGTACTTGTACTATCTTTTGCCATCTTTTTCTTTTTTGGGGGTCGATATGTACATAACTTCACTATCGTGTGTATAAAATAAAGTTTTTTTTTTATAATTATTTCGCCACTTGGTTATCTTCAAAATTATTTTATGATGTTTTTATGTTAATTTATGTGTTCATATCTAGACAATTACATAAATTTTGTAAACACTTAGAGCGATAATTATTGAAATGAGACCTAAAACACCAATATTGTTGGATCATGATGGAATCACAATGTGATGTTACCAAAATATGAGCCTCAGTAAGTTGGTAACTAGGTAAGTAAGGAAGTCAACACACACTTTAAGAAACATACACCCTAACCAAAGGTTCACTTTGGTGGTCGGAATTGTCCATTTTTATGGTCTTGAATTGAGTACATAATTAAAGATCAATTTCTATAAAAAAAATTAATCATTCCTGTATAACTCATCCAAATAAATTAGAATTATATAATGAATCACAGTCTTTCTCATAGAACTAAAACGGGAAGCGTCTGGCCATCGTAATATAATTACATGCTTTCCTTTTGAGTAATCGATCTGCTAATACCCTTGTTCATAGGACCACTTTTTACAGAATCCCTGCAACAGATATCAAAACAGCCAACAAAGCTATAAAGAACCAACACCAACTACTAGTACACCCTGGTCCTGGGGGGGAGAGAGAGAGAGAGAGAGAGAGAGAGAGAGAGAGAGAGAGAGAGAGAGAGAGAGAGAGAGAGAGAGAGAGAGAGAGAGCAGCAAAGCTTTGAGCTGGTAGGGTCATTTCTTTCACTTCCAGACTTTTACAAAGTAAACTTACTAAGGAGGTGCCATGGTGACTGATGGGTACCACGTACATGCAAATGAGAGGAAGAGACAGATCGCACAGAGAAAAAAAAAAAAAAGAGAAAAGAAAAGTGTCTTCTGAAACTTTGGTATACTGTGCTTGCACTGCATTTTAAGCAGATAAAGCAGATAAAGCTAATTATTAACTTTTATTCGGGATATGTTATAAAATAATTAATATTTATGGACTTGCATCGACTTTTCGTTAACAGAAATATTTATCAACAAAGCATGTTGATGATCTAAACCACCCTATACCTCGAGTATTACTTAGAGCATCTCCAACAGATTAATTATTTTGTTAAAAAGTAAAATTTTAGCTATTTTTGACATAGTTTTTCACTCCAACAGAGTAACTAAATGAAAGTTAAATTTAGTTTTTGTTAAAATCTATAGCTATATTTAGCTACATGGGAGAGAGAAAATAACTAAATCCTAAATTAACTTACTATTTAGCTACCCTGCTGGAAGCCAAAGTAAAAACGTAGCTAGCTATATTGCACTGTTAGCTATATTATCAAATAAAAATAGATTTTATTGTTGGAGATGCTCTTATGGAATTGTTGCTCCACAAATTAGGTTAATGAGTGAAATATTATAAATTAACTTATACATAAGCAATTTCTTTTGAATCTAAATCTTGAATGTAAGTTGTATATATACTAATCTCTTTAAACGCACATGCAATTTAGTGAGTAAATTATTTTTTGTCTATTTGGTTTTTTTTATTTTAAGAATAAAAGTTTACGAATGATGTGTTTGTAAATAAGTTTTTCATAATTATGAAATTAAACTATGTCTTTACATTGTTAATAAGAATCCATGTGTCAAAAACTGATTGGCTGATATAAGAGGGTTATCCTTAAACTATTACATTTAAAAAAGAATAATAAATTGTGGCTCCTTGCCAACAAGGATTGATTCAGTTTGTGTGTGTAAAAAAAAAAAGACATGTTGATGGTTGAGCTACAACCTCAGTTTGATCTCCGCTGCCATGCCAGTAATTTCTTATTTGGTGGGCGATCTGTAATTTCATATGTAAATCATAATACAAAAAGTTTGGAGTATGCCCTGGTTCTGGGTGTGGGGATAGCCTCTCCCTTCCCTAAACTTTTTCATAATAAAAAAAAAATTGTGGCTCTTATAAGTTGATGCGTTGAGAAATACTTCCTACAAGTTAGTTGGACTAACTAAATAAATGACTCTATTAAAGTTAATTTACTCAATGAATCTAGCTAATTAGTATTCAATATATAGCTTTCTCTACCTAATTTTACTTTTTATGTTGAATATTCTATAAGATCATTCCATCTCAAAATGTGGAGGTAAAAAACCTCTATGCGGTGTAATGATTGTCCTTGCAAAAAAGACAAGTATGATTGTTGAAGTTGTAGGGATTGAGCTAGACACCATATATAAACAATTGGTTTGCATAATTATTTAGCAAAGAAGCATAAATTGTTAAAACCCAAGCGACACGCAGAATGATTGATATTATCTTTCAGTCTTTCACTATTCCTTCTATTTTAAGCAGTTAAACTCATAATTAAAACAAAATTGGCACTTTAGTACGTGTTAAATGAATAAATGCGTACGATGACTTTATCAATAACAATCAATCAATCAATATCATCTTAGATTAGAAGTTTCTCTTAATTTCTTCAATGTGTCTGGCCAGCGTCAATTTAAGTTTTTACTAGTTGAATGGTCTGCTTAATTAATTATATATTAGCATTACTGAATGCTACAATTGCATGGGTTATATTTGCGGCACAGAAAAAGAAGAAAATAGCTGCACTAATAACTTGAAAGTGGTACGCAAACTATGATTAATTTATAGTTACTTCAACCTGAAACACCAATCCTCAGATCCATCAACTCAATAATAAAGATGGTCGGCCCTATTTTTTAACTAGTTAGTAGTTAGTACAATTGGGGAAGGAAATTTATGTTTTGAGATATCTAGATCAAATGCGTACAATTGTCCCACACCAAATAACTTGCGCAATATTAGTTGGTATTGAGTGAGAAACTTCTCAATTTGCAAAGGGCATTTTAATTAAGGTGGTATGATCAGTTTTGAGGTGGAGATGAATTAAATTTCAAGGTGGAGTTAGGCATGGGATTTGGCATTGTATTAGATGATCGTGTTTAGAGATGATGGACAATTGATTAGGATTGATTCAACGTGCGTGTAACCAAAGAAGAGTTAGGAATTTAGAGAATTGTTTTAATGTGATGAAATTTCTAACTTTATACCCTAAATTAGTACAAAATAAACTACAAGAGAATTTCTTAATGAAGTTATTTAGAGGCTAAGCCATCCATTAGCCTGCATAATCGATAGAGCTAGCTAGGCTAGCTGATTAACTAATTAAGTGGTTCCTGGTTTAAATTTCTATTTCCCAATTTGGTAATGGAATTGAAATTAATTAGGAAGTACTTGGTAGTTATCAATCCAATCTAGCTAGCTAATTACTTTATATTCCTTACTCTATAGCTACAACCTTACCCTATATAGAGTGCCCTAGCTCTTTCAACCTCTTAAATAATTACTTATTTGAGTTTTTGAGTTTCCTTATGAGATTAATGCATCTCAAACTTATGCATCCATCATTTCCATCATAAAATGACATCCCCATCATCATAACTGTTACACTACCATCATTAATTAATTATTGATTTCATTAAGTACAGTCATCTTTATTATCAAATTGGGATATAAGCATAATTGTTTGATTGATGAGTACTGATCACCTTCCTTGAGTTGTTAGATCACACAAGGGTTAGATTCAAAATTATGAAAGGTTAAGGGATGAAATAATAAACTTTCCCAGTTTCCCCCTAGCAAAACCAAAAATAAGTGAAAGGAAGCTAGCAAAGGTGGTGCTTTGAGAAGCCAAAGCGAAGCTAATTAAGCTAGTCTCAAACTTTGTGTTGTGTGTCCTTGTCAGGCCTTCACTCTCAGATGGGTCATAGCCTCCCCAATTGTCCATGAATCACAGTCCTACTCCTCAGTTCTCACCCCCTTTTATAGGCCCCACTCCATCCCTTCCCTTCTCATCCCCACATATCTGACTACTACTCCTCTCCCTTCCCATTCTCTCCAATTCTCTCCTCCTCCATTTTCTCACTGCCCCCTCCTTTTTCTTATTGCACCCCCCAAAAACCAGTAATAGCTACTACCCTTACTCTCAAATTTCATGGAGAAGATTGAGAGGGAAACCCAAGACTTCATGAACGTGGAATCCTTCTCGCAGCTGCCCTTTATCCGCCCGGCTCCTCCGGTCAACAAAGAAAAGGGCATTAGGCTCTTCGGCATCGAATTCGGGGCCGGCGGCGATCCCAACCACGAGTCGGACTCAGTACTCGACAACAATGTGTGTGAGAACGGGAAAGAAGACGAGGACAACAGAAACTCCAACAACACCAACATAAGCAAGAGCAACACCGAAAACGGCAGCGAGAGCAGCCGGAGATTCGAGTGCCATTACTGCTGCAGAAACTTCCCGACCAGCCAAGCCCTCGGCGGCCACCAAAACGCGCACAAAAGAGAGAGGCAGCACGCCAAACGCGAGCATCTCCAGTCGGCTATGGTGCATGGAGGGCTGGTGTCTCACGATGCTGCACACGTGTACGGCTTGATGAATTACAGCCGCCTCGGCTCCGCTCACCATCCCACTTATCCTTCCTGGAATAGTAACTATAGTTCTAGTACTACCACTGCCAATCCTAGGTTCTATGGAAGCTCCGGTGGATCTTACGGCACTCAATCCGCGCCCATAAACGGGAGCCCACTTGGCTTGTGGCGGATCCCGTCTGCTAACCCTAGTTTCAATCGTGACCGTTCGTTGTTGAACCCGATGGTGACGCCGTTGTTCGCCGGAGATGAAATGAAGCCGGTTGTTGTTGGTGGGTCTGGTAATTCTCAAAGTCGGTACGTGTATGAATCGAGTGTGCAGCAAGACCATGTGAGTCTGGATCTTCATCTGTAATAATTAATTAATTAATTATTGGATCCATCTTAGGGACAAAGAATTTGAGATTTTTCTCTCATCATGTCGAGAATTAATTTAAATATATATATCTTAATCTTCTGGAAGTAACCCAAACGATGAGACCATATATCAACTATTAGGAAATCTTGGGAATTAACTAGATATAATCTTTTGGTATTATGATTCATCAGTATGTAAATGATGAAATTCATTATGTGTTTGAATTTTGACCAACATGGGATGATGTATATGTACGTAATTTGATCCGAACCCTCTTTTCTTTTCCAGTCATCTTCATAGTTCTTTGTTATTACCAGAAAGTTTGAATCTAAAATTTAATAAGTGCATTTCTTTTTCATTTATTAAGCAGCAATTAAACGTAACCAACCACATTAGCAATTTTGGGTATTGATGTAGTACACCACCTTATTTTGATGATGAAGATTTCGTTTTGGTGTCATGATTTTTTGAAAGCAAAAAATAGAAGCAGCAAAGCATGGTGTTCACACGGCAACATCTCTTGTCCCTTCCTTGAGACTTCTCATCTGGTTTCCCACACGTGTGAGGAATATAGGGTATCAGTTAGGGGTGCATGGGCTTTTGAACATACACACGTGTGCATATATCCATAGTTTTTGTCTAGACAGGTGGGGTGTTAAGTGAGGCGCAATTTGATTCAGTGCAACACTTTCATCACAGATGATAAGGTTTGATGACTACTGTCTTCTGCTATCTAGCTAGCTTGCTAGCTTCTGCCTCATAATGCAGAAAGAAAATGATATGTCCATGGAATTCATTTATATTTTTCTCACTTATTTTCATTGCAAATTGAGAAAGAGAGGGGTTTATCTCTATGTATGTGAGCCCAGCTATCAATCTTTTAGGCTATGTCTTGTTTCTACTCAAATGCATGATTGAGGCAGAACAGAAGTTTTACTTTTCTTTTTGGGGTTTTTTTTTACTACGCAATATAACAGATTGAAAAAGAATGAGATGAATGGGGGGTCTCATTGATATAAAGTGATAAACATGCATGATCGATGGAGCTAGGTAGTGATATACTAAGTTGATGAGGGTCTACAACTAGCTAGGGATCCAATATGGGGTCAATTGTATGTGCCTTGTTAGAAACACATTTTTCATCATTCAAAGATGAATAGGAGAAAAACTTTCATGGCTTTAAAATGGCAAAGACAATCCTTCGGAAAAGCATGTGTCCCCCTTTGCTCTATAAGAGTGAGACTAGCTTGAAGGAACATATGATTGAAGATGGTAGTTACACTCCCATCTTTATCTTCCCTGTTTTAATTGTCCTTTGCTTTTATGTTAGATGAAAGAGAGAAAGATGTTAGGTGGCTTAGTTTTAGGTGTGAAATTTACGGAGTTTCTTCCTGATGGGCACAGAAGAATGAAGGGCATGCATGCATTTTTCTCTTTCAACAATAATTCAGTTCGTGTGTATGGCAATAGTACTGTAGGGAGTTTTATTAATCACATCTGTTATTGCATGTGACAACTCAACTTGGGTCAGAATTTCTGGCTAGCTTTGATTTAATGGACTTAACTCAATGAATCTCAAACAACCTCCAGAACTCATGATCATAAATATGTATGTCCTGCTTTAATATTGTTTACTGCTATGATGTCGGGATTTGTGTTTTGTCTCAATCTATTGCAAAACGTTCATTATGGAGAAAATTGTACTGCGGAACACTTGTCTGCGAGCTTGGTTGTTTCTAGTGTAACTTTTGAAAGCATGAAATCAAGCCAGGGAATTACATTAGCTAGTTAACCTACAAGAGCCGGGTAAAATATATTTACGATGAAATAAGAGATCGAACTCTTTGAATTTATAATACACAACTCATATTGCAAGTCCAACAATGTTAAAACAAGTTAAGAATATGAAAGAGTGAAAACCTCAAACACAAAGCTAGGTTAAGTGAAAAGAAATTATTTCAATCCCAAGATCTTAGAAAGGAGGTGATGACAGATTGCATTACCCTAATTCATGTTTTCTGTGAGCATGGCTTTGCTTGTGGTCCAAGCAAATTGAATCTAAATGCCATGTTGCTTAATCACTTTGCAATATAATTATCCCCCAATTAGATTAACTCCTTGGAAAAGTTTCCTTTCATTGTCCTGATAATTCCTTCTCCAACTTATTTGAACCATTTTTGGAAGATGCCCATTATTGGTTTAAATCATAACTATCACATTAGACCACTTTTACAAGGATCCACTTTTGTGCACTGTGTAACTTGCACTTTAAACAAGTTTTCCAATATTGGATAGGGACTCTTTTAAGTGCAAGACAAGAAATAGATTATTCATTAGCATATGAACAAAAAATTGTTTTGCAGAACAGATACATTATGAAGAAATCTCAGGACCATTTACAGTAAGCCTAAGCATTTGTTGCAGCAATTCAAGCTAATATTGTTGCGCAAAGAACCAAATTAAATAAGCCAGTCACCTCAGAAAAAAAATTGGCAATGAGCTGTTCCAATTTAAATTCCATGTCAGTTAGGTGGAGATTTTGTCTTGAAACCATACTGAGAAATCTCTTTCAAGAAATCCTATCTAATAATTCTGCCCATTCTACAAAATGCCAAAAGAAAATATATACTCGGTAATTTTATAATTAACTGTCAAGGATGTGATCCAATAATAAAATAACCCTCTTCTTTTTCTAAGAGATAAGTCCATTTTGCCCTTTGAAACAGTAATTTTAATTTCTCTAGTCTAATGCTAAAATATCAGCCTTGGAAATAAAAGCCACTAGTATATAAGAGACCTGTCAATGGATCGAATTTAGAGCGGATTGACCTAGATCTGAATCCGTTTAGCAATAAGAAATTTTCAACCCCATCCGATTTGATAACCCAACGGATCATTGATAAACCAATCCAAATCTGTATCCAGCGTATTAACAGATATCCGATACATCATGAATTCATGATACCCAATAAAAATTTGATAAAACCTTGAAACTAAATGATATCAAATTTTGAATTACATAATTAAAATATTCATTAAAAAAATAAACTAAAGTAACCAAAATACTAAATTTCTAAAGCAATACTTCAATGGTGATATATTTATCCCAACAAAATAGATTTAGATTTAAAAATTAAAACTAAGACTTTAGTCATTTGCAAAAGTTTTGTCAGAATATATATTTATTATTTTATATTTTATAAAATGATATTTTATTATTAAAAATATAGACTAGGTTATTAATGGATCCGTATCCAATCCGTTAAATAAACTGAAATTCCCTTAAGGGTAAGTTGTACAAACACTAATCGACAAACAAAGACTCAAGCAATTGTCAATTGAACACAAACAAGATTATGCAACAACAACACTCAATTGAACAATCCTAAAAACCCAAAGTGTGCGTCAAACTAGCACACCACGGTCTATAGACTATTGAATGAATCACACAGCAATTTATACAATTTAGAGGCAAGGCAAGCAAGACAACAATGACAACAATCACACAACACAAGAAGTGGTCACCCGGAACCTCTACCTCTAGAGGAAAACCGGAGGGGAGCCGTACCCCACGCTCTTGAATCACACTATGAATAAAGCCAATCGACAAGCACATACAAGGGGAAATCCAATTCCAAACTCAAACACTATCAACCTATTGACTAGTGGCAGTTCTAACCTTTCAAGCTTCCAATTGCTTCTTCAAGTGCACCTTCCTCAAGCTTCTTCGATTGGACTCCACCGGTGTGAACCTCCAATTCCAAGAACAGCTACAATGCAATGATGTATGAATGATTGTGTATGAAAACGTTCAACTCAGCAAAACAACAATTAACGTTTGCTAGAGTTGAACAAAACTCTCCTCAATCCTAAGGGATGCTAAACAAGCTTGTATCAAGCAAAACAAAGGTTTAGCTAAAGTGGATTGAATGGAGTAACAAAGGAGGAACCTATAGCATGGACTAGGATCACTCAATATCAGAGAACTTTCTCAAAAATCAGTTTGCAAGAGTTATAGATATGAAAGTTACAAAATGAAGCAACAGAAATCTGTTTATATAGACCAGATGCATTAAGCGATCGATCGCCCGATAGGGGTGCGATCGATCGCACGTTCCAGAAGCTCATAACCTTACAAGCGATCGATCGCATATCAAGGGCGATCGATCGTTAAAGACAAAAGGCGTAACGGATATATTCCGCACTCAAGCGCACTAGTTTAAACACAACGGTCATTTTCTTGACCTTGGGCGATCGATCGCCCGATAGGTGATGATCGATCGTCCAGAGTAAAAATCGGTTTTAAACAAGTTTTGCAATTTTCACATAAAACCAAGTTTAAGTTCTAGCAACCCTAAGGTGATTGAAAGACTTCCTAAGAGAACCAAATATGTATGAGATGCAAATGCATGATCCATACCTTGAGGAAGTAGAGGAAATCACCACGAACCATTGAGATGAACTTCAAGGATGCCGAACGATCACCAATCCTAATGCCACGACTCATAAAACCCTATCAACTATACAATTGAATGCAATTACAGGGAATAGGTTTTGTCTAATTAGGAAATAGCCAAAATGCAAGAAATCTTGCCCTTACATAAACGGATTAACATATCCGGACTATTAATATTTAACGGATTAACATATCCGGACTATTAATGGATGGAAAATGCTCTTGTTCTACTCAGGTTGAACCTCTGTGTCCAAACTCTCTCATATTGACATACATTCGGAAGTGTAATTTCATGATTTGAACAGTTGATCTTTATAGATTAATTATGTAAAAAAAAAATAAACAGAGATCATTTATTCATGCAATTGCATCAAACAATAGATGGTTCGTCATGAGAATGTAAGTTTTTACCAAAACTGTACATTTGTTTGATATAATCTGACAAGTTAACGATCTCCTAATTTGAATATTTTTTGCATAATTGATATATAAAGATTGTTTTACAAGATCAACAGTTCAAATCATAGAATTACTATATATTATGAATGTATGTCAATAAGAGAGAGTTTGGACATAGAGGTCCAACCTGGGTCGACAAGAATATTTTCCTTACCAGGTCAATGGATCAAATTTTCAATCCAAACCCGTCTATTAACCATGGATTGACAGGTCTAGATCAGGCTTATTCAAATCAAAATTCAATCCATTGACAGGTCTAAGTCAGGGTATTTAGTTGATTATGTGTGCTTGAAAGCATCAAAAGAGCAATAATGAGAATAGAGCATTAAGATAATAAAAAAGAACATTAATTGATGAATTAATTAATTAATTAATGTATTAAAAAAGCAAAACAAAAATATTTTTCAACGTATCCTTAAGCAATACTTTCCAACTATTTATTTTAAGTTTTCCAAAACTTTTACTTGAAAGGTCAAATATTTTAAAATTTGTTAGAGACACCTGCACACTTCTTTATCTTTTTTATAATATTTCCTTATCTTTGATCGAAGAGTCTTCAGCTACATGGCCTTCTGTCAGCCGTTTAAAGGTTAGAAAAAAAAGGTAAAAACCTAAAATGGTACCTATACTATAGCCAAAGGTACTTTTTGGTACCTACAATTTTTTTTAACCTAAAATGGTACCTGAACTATTGTGCATTTACCCAAAATGGTACCTAAACTATTGGTCATTACTCAAAATGGTACCTAACTTAACTACGGAGGTACCATTTTGGGTAATGGCACAATAGTTCAGGTACCATTTTGGGTAAAAAAAAATTGTAGGTATCAAAAAAGACTAACCCATTTTTGACTCGGTTTAGACTGCTCAGATTGCATCGTGTATGTATACACCGTATACTGAAAAATTTTCTATCTTCGATTACTTAAATCTCAAATTGTATTTAATACCTTAAGAATGTAGACAAGACAATAGTTTTATATATGTAAAATATTAAGACATCATTTAGTTAGCAGAAGGAAAATCATTTTGTTTGATTTTCTATAAGCTTGAAAAATTAAAATTCTCATAAATTTTTGATTTTAGTGTTTGGTAACGTTGAGAAAACAATCATAAATTTTATAATTAATGCAAAGAAACAATGAGAAAAAAATGAATCTCTTAAGATATGGAAGGATTCACTTTCTCCTATATAGATTCTGGGTTCGACTTCCCTCGGATACCAGGTTGAGGTGGGGTAGGGGAGGGCGGTGTGTAAAAAAAAAAGGATTCACTTTCTCCCTTTTTTTTGTCTCTTCTTGTAGGAAACTAGTTCATCTTCTATTTGTAGTTAACAAATATAGAAAATTACTGGATTTCTTTTTCTTAATCCTCATATCAGCAAGCCAAACAAGGTCTAAGGGTAATTCAATTAAAATAATATATGAAAAGTACTACGTACTGACGCAACGATAATTTTGGGGTGAAGTGTGGGTTTGCGTATCATCGTCAAAGTGTAGTAGATGGTATATTTGAGACCAGGGGATGTCGTACCCAAGGGATTGGAAGGCCCAAGACCCCTATTTGGTAAACAATGTAACCGAAATGCTTGACACTAAAATGGTGAGATAAGAGATGGATTATGTACTAGTTAAGTGGATTATGTGCAACATGATGTAGTGTTCATAGATTGTGTTCATAGATATGTAACTTGAAACCAAAACAATAAGTAAAGTAGGCAAATGTGACTAGCTAAAGTAAGTGTATGAGCTTACAAACTCAATACAATTGGTGTGTGTTTGTGATCAAATGGATGAGGTAGTTGGGGTTTCGGGTTTAGCCTAACCCACTCCGATGTATGATAAACTACTTTGTTATGAACACAATATTGATTAACAAACCAAAATCCTGCAAACCTTAGCACTAAAAAGAGTACATAAGATTTAGTTTCACAATTTATCCCTCATGTCTAATAGATTCATGAGGGGCTTTCAATCAATTTACTTAAGCTTTTTACAGTCCCTAAGTTCATCAAACGAGGCATAGGATCCAAAAACTAGGATTTCAAACAAGCTAGGCCTAGGCCTAACTCGTCACATGCATTGCCAATAGTCTAGAATTTTAGAGAGGTAATCATCCTCACAAATTCAACCAATATAAGTTTAATACATGCTCTTCAATTGATTAGGTATCCAAACATGCATCCAAAATAATTAAACCAAGCAATGAACATGTTCATATCACAATCAAAGTTCATAAACATCACAGAAAATCAATACATCATCATGGGCTAGGGCTCACAACCCTAGCCCCCAACAAGAAGACTACTCACTACTCATTGTCAAATACATCATTAATCTCAAAGATGAAAGCATAAACATAAAGCTAAAGTGAGAAAGAGTTGAGAATTGCTCAGGGGTAGTAGTCAGCAGCTCCTTGGTGACTCCAAAGATATATACAGGCCTCCTTTCGTTCTTCTCTTCTCCTTCCAACTCTAGCAAGTGTCTAGCCACCAAATCCTTGCTCCTCTTGATGGATGACAACTTATGGTGAAGATGAGTCTCAGGAATGGTGGTGGAAATTGTATGGTTATGGTGTATGGGATGTGTGGAAGATATTTCGTGAAGGGATGGAAGTGAGATGATTGATGAAGGATGGTGTAAACTAAAGAATAAATTCGGACAGAAGCAGCAGCGTCCGGACGGTGTACAGGCGTCCTGACGGATTGGTCGTCTGTGTGTGATTTTTTCAGCTTTGCCGAGAGAAAATGGCTTAGCTCCCTAGAGTTTCTTCTCCAGCTCGTGAGTGACTGAATGGGGATGGATGGGATGGTCTGCCCTCTCCAGATGTGTCCACTAAGGTTTGCTTAGTGGAGTGATGTGTCAATGGTGAGTGGAAAATGGAAAAGTAATGTAAAGAAATGAGAAGTGGAAGACATAATGGCTTAATGGAGGGATGAGTGGCTAAGTGATCTGTGACACACATGTGTCTAGCTAGTGCAGGGAAGCTCCCCTTCTGTGGTGGTGCTCCGGTGGTGGTCCGGCGGTACTGCCGCCTCTTGTGGTGGTGGTTTGCCGGAAAAATCGCCGGAAATGTAATTTCATCATTTTCCTTGCTCTTTTCGATTCTTCAAGGCCTTCAATGGCACCGACTTCCGAAGGTTGATTCAAGAATTCCTTAGCATCGAGAAACCATGGTTGACTTCTAAACCTCTTCTCGGAAGTACGCCCAAAAGTCATCAAAAATGCACATTTTGTGCCAAATTACCTCAAGTCATACAAGAGAACTGTAATCATGAAAACGCTTATTAATAACAACAAAATGCCTTCAGATAATCTTAAATCTTGTGATTAGGAATATAATTTGCCCTATAAATAAATGCAAGTCATGTACCAATGTTCTCTTTGTTATTTTGTGATCAAGGAATTCATTGTGTTCTCTTTGTTATTTTGTGATCAAGGAATTCATGGTCACACACAATTATTGGATCTAAATCTAACAAACAACTACTGAAAGTAAAAAAGTAAATTAGAACGTACACTACTATGAAAAGTACTAAGGAAAAATTTAGAGTTCCAAAATCACCCTTCCAATATACTATATGTTCGTACCACATATACCACATGCCGCCAAGCATAATCAACATACTCCTAGCGGGCCCACGTGACGTGTGGGACCCCGGCCACGACATGCGGGACCTAGCCCAACACCCGAGCTACCTCGCCATGGTGGAAGCCGACCAAGACCTAGTCGGGAGGCGTCCCTCCCATGCTCGCCAAAAGGCTTCGCGACAAGCAAATGTGGCTTGCATCCCATATCGGATAAATGTAATATGAGAGGAGCTTCCTTATCTATAAAAGGAACTCTCTCCCTCTTAGTCATGGATCCTAAGTCTGATCCATGAGCTTGTTATCCCTCACATGGGCTTGTACTTCTCTAATCATACTAGTGAATTACTCAAGTGGACGTAGCCTCTCCCCAAGGAGAGGTGAACCACTATACATCTCTTGTTATCCTTGCATGACACTCTTCGTACCTCTGATAAGGTCCCGACAAGCCTTGCAGAAACATTTGGCGTCGTCTGTGGGAATTGATACAACAAGCCATGTCGCCCACCCAAGCATCTAAGCTAACTCGAGTTGGTCAACTCTTGGTCAAACTCGAGCACCCTTGGTCAACCCACTTCTCTTTGGTCAAATTCATTGTCCAAGCTCAAACAAAACCTTCTCGGGTCTCCTCCTCGAGCACCCCTTGTCGGGTATACCTTGTCGGGTCTCCTCCTCGAGTACCTTGTCGGGTCATCTTCTCGAACATACCTTGTCGGGTCATCTTCTCGAGCATACCTTGTCGGGTGCACCACCTTGTCGGGTACCACCCTCACTCGAAAAAAAAAAAAAAAAAGAGTACCCATTCACAATTACTCTCCTCACCCGAGAGCTTGCTTCCACACACACCTTGAGACCAACCTCTCGGCCCACAAAAAAAGAGTCAAGCCTAGACCCCGTGTAATTAAGCATCCTCGGTGCAATACTTAGTCAACCCGTGTACCTTGGTCAAACATTTCAACTAGTTAAATCCAAAGCTCATTACCCATGGATTTACTCTTTACACCCGTGAGCAGCAACATACACTCTCCCTCGAGCTCACTCACCGGATGAGGAATCACCCAAGCACAAGCCGCTAGCGGCAAAACTCTCCCTGCCGGTCAATCGGTTTCTCTCGACTTAGAAACCTCCACAACTCACCTCTTGCTCGAGCTCACTAGTCGAGCGGGAAAAAAAAAAAAAACTACTCCCTAATCGAGCCCCCTCACCTCTCGACGGCGACCTGATCGAGACAATGTTCGCACCGCTGCAACCAGCAGACCTCGAGCAATCCTCACCCCGAGCTCCCCTCGCTCTCGGCATCAAGATGGCGACACGCGAACTCGGAGGCCCCTCACCCCACTCGATCAATTCCATCTTGCACTCTCTCTCTCCAAGCTCTCGACACAAGTACAAACCAACAACCTACTCCCTCATCTAAACTCGATCAAGCTTGGAGACGCGAGGCGCGCTCGATCGCGCTTCCTCCTCGATCGACATCTTTCTCGATCAAACACCCGCGGATCGATTGACTTCCCGGTCGACATCGCGCTCGATCCCTCCGAGCCCTCGACACCAGCCTCGTTTCGACCGAGTCACACTGGATCGACGTCCTCGCTCTCGATCAATCTCGGCCTCACTGGAGCTTCCGCCCGACGATCTACGTCGATCACCTCCTCGACTAGTCACCTTCGATCGAACATGGCCGGACCGACCGACTTCCCTGCTCCGGACCGAGTCCCCCTTGCCGAGTTCCGGCTCGACCCGAGTCATCCTCGATCGACTTCCCTCGTCGACCGTCGAGCTCCTCACCGATCGACCGTCGAGCTCCCTCATCGATCGACCTATCGACTCGAGCCCGGCTCCACGACTCGACCACGGTCGCCTCTCCGTCGACATCTCTCGATTTCGGTCGACTCGGGCCACCTCTCGCTCGGGTCGAGCACGGCCTCCCGTCGATCGAACAACCCAGACCCGGCCCTCGACCCGATCGACTTACCTCGTCGGCCGCCGAGCTCCCTCACCGATCGACGTCTGCGGATCGACAAACTCGAACGACATCTCCAGATCGCTCCCCTCGGTCACCTCGACCCGAGCCCGGCCTCCCCGACTCGACCAATCGCTTTGTCTCGATCGACTCGATCTCTCTCCCCGGGAGCTTCACACGGACAACACGTTGAAGAGAGCTCGTACAAAAAAAAAAGAAGAGAGGTGCGGGTATTAGCTCACGTACTCGACCGAGTTCGCAAAAAAAAAAAAAAAAAAAAAAAACAGGGAGCTAATCACCTACAAGCGGCCACAAGATACCAACACGGGTATTTGGTCTTAAGGATTGGAACGTGACCACAAACCATCGAAAATTGTTATGGACACCAAATCAACAATCACCTGCTCGATCAGACCCAGCTGACTTCCAACCTTGGTGCAAAATTATGGATAAGTTTCTTATCTCCTTACCAAGCATGTCTACTGCTTTCATACTATTTATTGTCACCCGAGCATGCCCATAATAGCATCTGACAATAATTAGAGTTATAGCATGCTTCTCATACGTCCCTGACTATGCCAATATGAACATGTCTATCAATTGCTCACATTATAAATATCTATTCGAGCATGTCCAGGCCAATACATGGTTAACAAATATATAATCGTGTGCTTAGCCTCACTTGTTAAGTCATCACCTACGTGCTCGTGCACATACTTACATATGTTCCAAGCATGACACTACACGCTTGCAATTACACATAGTACTATTTAAACAGAGCATGCATGATAAACGCATGTCACAAGCTCACATGGCTTCCGAGCATGTCAAAAACTTAACACTATTAGTTTATCAAGCTAAAGTAATTAAATGATTTTTACATACATATGTACTAATCATTTACTTTATTTTTGAGGAGCGTCGTCACTTCTCATTAAGCATCTTACGGGTGCATCACTACGACACTTCAATCTTCAAAAATGGAGTCCCACACATGGACATCTCCGATACAATTATGACACTTACGCCTCTTCCTATCGGCTCCCGATAAGTGCTCTAACTTACGCTCTATTACTTAGAGCTAACAACATGCTTCTATACTTTTTAAGCATGCCTACAACATGTGACACTACATGCTTCAATATGTTCATGCACCATGACATATTACACATATTAGGCATGTCACACTTTTAGTAGCATTCCTACTACATGTTAAACACATGCTTACATGCACGCATGCTCATCATCCATGCGCATTATTACTTATCGGCCATATTCACAAATTGATATGGACACCCGATACTCATGTATCCCTCGGATACATCAAACTGCCAACATGCAGCTCATGCTCTACGAGCAATCATTGCTTCCGAGCAATCACGGTCTACGACCACTTACAGTCAAGCATTCCCCACGGGAATCAAACCAGCTACAATCCAGGGACAGGTCACAATTTGCCGTTGATCAGGCATGACCCCCTCGGCAACAAGGGCTCCAACCAGGCTAGCTCCCTGGTGCCCGTTACGTCAACCATTTGGACGTAATGACCCCCGTACAAACAAAGTGGCCACTAAACACAGGGAGTTGGGGGACTCCCTTGGGGTCAGCTGGGCCCCAAAACGACATCTAAATCGTTTACAACAAACGCATGCCTAACACAAACCATGGTAGGGCACTGCACGACTACATAAACAAACACAACGACCTCTCCTTGACTGGGGGACTTGTTCGTACTCGTTGTGCACAATAGGCTACGCCTAACTCACTCGTATTAATGGAACATTGAATTCTTCAACCCTTGTTCTTCGAACAATTGAATTCTTTTCACCTTCCATTAATTACTTGCATATATTTGGGCGACTTTCGGTCCCCACACATACATACATATACACATTATTTGCATACAATCATAATGCAACACACTTCATATATCCACGATATATTACTTGTACACTTCTGTACACTCGACTTGTACGTCACAAATTCATTGCCCCGCGCAATATATGTACTTCATATGCTTTTCTCTCCTTGACAGGAACTTATGCAACATCATCGTGTCTCCTCTTGACACCGACATGCATACTTGGCGACCCTTGACGCGGCTCTTCTTCCTTGAGGACTTGGGGGACTAGTATGGGTAGGACATGCCCGTATGTCACTTATGCTTGACGACATCAACATTTCAACTCCCCAACCAAGAAGACCCTCTTACTCGGTGACTTGGGGGACTTGTTCGTACCACATATACCACATGCCGCCAAGCATAATCAACATACTCCTAGCGGGCCCACGTGACGTGTGGGACCCCGGCCACGACATGCGGGACCTAGCCCAACACCCGAGCTACCTCGCCATGGTGGAAGCCGACCAAGACCTAGTCGGGAGGCGTCCCTCCCATGCTCGCCAAAAGGTTTCGCGACAAGCAAATGTGGCTTGCATCCCACATCGGATAAATGTAATATGAGAGGAGCTTCCTTATCTATAAAAGGAACTCTCTCCCTCTTAGTCATGGATCCTAAGTCTGATCCATGAGCTTGTTATCCCTCACATGGGCTTGTACTTCTCTAATCATACTAGTGAATTACTCAAGTGGACGTAGCCTCTCCCCAAGGAGAGGTGAACCACTATACATCTCTTGTTATCCTTGCATGACACTCTTCGTACCTCTGATAAGGTCCCGACAAGCCTTGCAGAAACACTATAGAAACTTCTTGGTTGAAGTTTGGGTTAACTTTGTTCAAGAAAAAAGTAATTTAGAAAACCTTCTAAAGTTTCATAGAAATAAGAGTTTTTATCAGAAATATTCTCCCAACTTAAGGTCATTCATCACTTTGGTACCTCGTTTTCAAACTATATCACATTGGTATCTCAACATTCAAACCTGATACAATTTTCATACCCTCCGTTCATAACGTTGCTAACCTCATTGCCACGTGACTTTTTTCCATGGGCCTTTTCATCTCACCGGATCTTCCCACCAATGAGCACTCCATCACTTCGCCACATCAGCTCTTTTCCTCCAAAATACACTTCCCTTCCCCTAGAAAAAGCACAACCTCACCTCCTTCCCTCCAAGATCAGTTAAAGCCTCCACTTCCACCCATTCATAGCTCTTATTTTGCTCTTATTCATACCTCTTCCATATCTCCCCCCTCACCCCCTCCCTCCTCCACTTCCACCCATTAATTTTCGGCAAAATGGATATTATGGTGACAGTTAACTGAATTAGTTTCGATATAATGTCATCAAATAATTATTATTATTTTGGTGAATTATCATCAAGTATCGATTTTTTAGTTGTGCATTAAGATAATTAGCAAGTGTTCACTTAATTATTGTATGGTTTTCACTTTTCAGTGGCATCAAACTCAACTTTCCAATGTTTTCCAGTATTAGTCTATAGAGATACATATCTTTTATATCTCTTTCTCTCACATCTTATTTGGTTATCAACAGAGCCATTTCTTCCTCCTTAACTGCCAAACCAATATCTTGTCCTCAACACCGCCAAGTCTATATTGTGTCGTCGAGCTTGAATCACTTTGAGATAAGGGTAAAATCCTAAGATGGTACCCAAACTATCACGGGATACAATTTTTGGTACCCACAAATGCATAAGGACTCTAATGGTACCCAAACTATCACTCCATTTGCCAAAATGGTACCCCGGTTATGTTTCCGTTAAAATTGAGGGTAAATTGATCAATACAGTAAAAAAAAAAATTTCTTCTCTCTACCCCCTTCCCCGCGCGACCTCCCTCTCCTCTCCCTCTTCAGCCATCAACACCACCCACCTCCGGCCACAAAACCATGTTACCACCTCCACCAATGGCTTCAGAGGCTCAAGGCAAGCCAAACCCACCAGGTTTCGAAGCCCCACTCGCCGGAAAACTCCTCGGCCGAAAAAGCTTGAAAATTCAAGATTTCATTCCGGCCACTTCTGGCCCTCCAAACCAAGTGGGCTTGAAGCCGTCGATCCCAGCAACCTCGTGGTACCATTGGTTTTCAAAATCGACAACCGTACGCGGAGGACCGACGCCGTTTTCGTTTTGGTTTTTGAACTTCCGGCATCGATATCTCACAATCTACTTTGAATCTCACATTGATGTAGTTATATAATTTCATCCTTGGGTTGTGCTCTTCGTGTTGATATACATTTTGTGGCCATTGGAGATAGTTGACGGCGGCGCCGACGGAGAGGAGAGAGAGAGAGGTGGCGGGGAGAGAGAGAGGAGAGGATGATGGGCAAAAAGACTTTTTTGCCCTTGAGTTGTTTCCCAGTTGAGTAACACATGTGCAATTTGACCAATTTACCCTCAATTTTAACGGAAAACATAACCGGGGTACCATTTTGGCAAACAGAGTGATAGTTTGGGTACCATTAGAGTCCTTATGTATTTGTGGGTACCAAAAATTGCATCCCGTGATAGTTTGGGTACCATCTTGGGATTTTACCCTTGAGATAACCTCTCACCCTATCACTTTTCGGACTACTCCCTATAGACTGCCCCGTAAGTAAATCTTAACCTAATTACCCATATTCATGACCAAGAGAGATACCCTAAATACCCTAAATGAATAGGTGTCAATGTGTAAATTAAGGAATAATATCCTTAGACTAATGATCTCAATTCGCAGGCAATTATCTATACTAAAAGAATAGGGGAATCACTGTAGCTTAGGAACAGTGTCCTGACCCTTTTGCCCCTGCATGTTTTCATTTATTACGTTTCTGCCATTCATTATTATTATTCTAAATTAATATAATAGAAAAACTAATGTTTAAAAGGAAAAAAACAATTTGATAAAAAAAAAATATAAAAAAATATTTTAAGAAAAATTAAAATAGTAAACTATAACTTACATACTAATACTAGAAGGAAACCACACACATTATGTGTGTGTATTTATTTTTAGAACAAAAAAAAAGAAAAATTGATTTTTATTTTTATTTATTTTATGGTGTGGAAGTTAATAGTGTGAGAGTGGGTAGACGTTATAGGTAGTTTTTGAAAGTTTATTTATTTATTTTTATTAATTATTTATGTTTTGACCTTATAATCCTTAATGATTAAAATAAATATATTATTATTTAATGTTTAAAGGGTATTAAAGTAAAAAAAATTATGTTTTGGTTGACAACAAGTGTTCTCTTAATATATAGTATAAATTCTAAGTAACTCTTTTTTTTTTGCTATAAAACAAGTAGTACTCCAATTGATCATGTGTTCACCTCCGTTTAATTCTTATTATTATTCTTATCATGGTATAAATTATAATAGAAACAATAATTATTATTATTCTAAATTAATATAATAGAAAATTAATGTTTAGAAGGGAAAAAATGAATTTTGTTTATAATATATAAAATAGAAAAAATTATTTTTCAGAATAATTATTCGCCATGAGTATCCTTTTTGCTCTCCATATGGAAATATTTTGTAATCAAGTCAAACTAACTATTTTTTGAGTAAATAATGGTTTGTACATATAATAACTTAAGCTTTGTAACTTAAGCTTGCTAAACAAATCATAAAAATATTATTTGGATTTCTTATATAATTTTGGTGTTTTCTAAATTTTTGATATGTTTTTAATATTTATACATGTTCTAAATGCTTTAAAGGGTGTATGAGTCTCTATTGTTAGCAATCCAAAATGCTTGACCATGAATATATATATATATATATATTGGTCACCATGAATATATATTTTTTGGGTTTTTATCACATATAGTATTTGAATTATTTATCAATTATGTATTTGGTACCTGAACTTTAATTTTTGTCACAAGTAGTACCCAAAGTTTTCAATTTCATCTCTTGTGGTGCCTAAGCCTATTTTTGTCACAATTATATGCGCGTGAGAGCGCGTGTTCCAAAAAAATTGGAAAACTTTGAGTGTGACTTGTGCAAAAGTTGAAAACTTAGTACTACTTGTGACAAAAAATGAAAACTTTAAGTACTACTTGTGACAAATATTGAAGTTCAGGTACCACAAGAGATGAAATCAAAAACTTTGAGTACTACTTGTATAAAAAATTAAAGTTCAAGAACCAAGTATATAATTGAGAAATAGTTCAGGTACTATGTGTGATAATAATAATTTTTTTGTTTAAATTTTTCTCTATCATATATATCACCAATTATTTTATTTTATTTTTGAGAAGCAAAAGATATCAATTATATTAGAAACTAGAACGACACATACATCAATTTCCTAGAATTGTAACCAACACTAATGGCCAAGAAAACTAATAAGCCTCTAATAGAAAACATGTCTTAGGAACACCTAATCCACACTAGTGAATCCCCAACCGCTTAAGCACTCAATTATGATACAGAAGGAAACTTATAGACTAACTGATCAGCGAAAGATGTTCGCAATTGTAGGCTAAAACAAAGCATTAAGTAATACATGAGGGTGTCAAAGCACCCTCCCTCAAATACCAAACCAACTTAGCAACCCATTTCACCTTATGCCCAGGGTCATACCCATGAGCAGCACCCCAAGCCTAAGAGAAACAAGATGCCCAGATGGCTGAAACATCACCAGCAGCCAAACACACAACACCGCCTATCCGGCAGCCGCCTTTTCCAACCATCCATGTTGAGATCTACCAAGCTTAGACCAAAGTCGAAACCGGCCAACCTCAGGGGGAAGTTTGAAAGCCATGTGGCCTAGATTTGAATAAAAACCAGACTCCTAGAGATCCACCTGTAGAAAAACCACAACATGACCAAAAAAAATTGTTGTCCACGTCATGAAGCAGCACTCGTACTCCACCTCGAACTGAAAAATGCAACGAAGAACCTAGAAAGTGTCGCCAAACTACTACAAACCCCACCATAATCCTCAGCTATAGAAAAAGAGGAGATGGACACCACCCAATCCGACCTGGCCCGAAACGAGAACGATAAATTGTGTGGTAACTCAGAGGATGGCCAACAAACCCCTTTGCTAGATCTGAGCAAGAGGAAACAGAGGTCCAGAAGAGAGCCGTCACCGCCGCAGTCGGGTAGGCATGAAACCCTAGAATTTCTGTAGAGAGAGTTTCATGAAGCCTTTTTTTGTTGTATGGAGATCAATTTTTATTTTTTATTCTCTTTCCTACCATGTTGAATACAAATTTATCTCATTAATCCCACCAAAATTTATTTCATGATAGATACATGAGTCAAATATGAACCTAATTAAAATAAATGGATTAAGAGACATTTTTGGAATGGATCGGATCTTGCCCCATCTTAAATCGTTGGTAAGAAAAGTCCATGACTTCTACACTCTAGTTATCTTAGGACACAAGTAAAATAGTAGAGTTAGCTAACCATAGGCTTAAGCTACAAATAAAAATTCAGATCATGGGTTCGGTTCACCATGGGGGTAGGAGTGAAATCTTTTGATCATCTTTATAATAATAATAATAAAACAAAAAGCTACAAATAAAAATCCCTTCTTAATAGTTGATTCTTAGGTGTTTACCCAAAAAGAGAATTTTACAGTAGTTGTACGGTAGTGGGTAGACTAGCATTTGCAATGAATGCCAAACAGGGTTTATGAGCTTGGTTGGATTCGAAGGTTCAGTTTGGTGCCCTCTCTCTCTCTCTCTCTCTCTCTCAAAACTTTGCTAAGAGGAAATTGTACCATGCAAAGAACTTAACACGATATGAGGTAAATCAGTTTCTATCTTGGCTGTGGATACCACTTGCAATCAATGTTCAGAAAAAGTCCCGAATACATTTTTTTTTCTTTTTTGTCGGAAGACTTCAGTTTACACACACTTTTTAGGAAAGTTGAATTCGGGATATCTCTTAAAACAACTTTGGTGCCAAACCACTACTTTAATATGCATCCTCTTCATGCAGCTTAGCTTCATGCTGTGGTAAATAAATTTCAAGCAGTCATAGACAAACAACGTGGGGAGCTGTCTATCATCGCATGAAGTGAATCTACCACTACATAAAGCTGATCTTCATCAACACATTGATACATAGTGTACCTTATAAGAACTCGAGACTAGAGTTCGACTCTACCATCCTCAAGCAAGTCAATAACTCATCCTACCAAACAAAAGCAATCAACTGCCTACTATAGACTAGTAAGTAATCTTCTCATCCTCACCTTTTTGAGGTCCCCATTGTTGAAGTAACTCTCTACTTATCCGTCCAGGTTTTTAAACTCTACTGCTTTACCTTTTATGATGCCCACTGCTCAGAGTTGAAAATTGTCTGCAAGGACAACATATGCCAATTCGTGGCTTGCATAGACCTGTACTTTATGATGCCTCAACTACTTCAAAGGTGGACCTGTAATGTGCTATTCACAACTGAATTTGAACATAATTCTCAGACAGAACTCACTTCCGCTCCGTTTGGATGCAGTGATTTCGAAGAAAAGGATTTGCAGTTGACAAAAAGCCTAAAAATTGTGAAAAGAACTATTTCTAAAAAATAATATCAATGAAATGGATTTGAAAAAAAAAAAGATTTTTATCACATATAATACCTGAACTATTTCTCAATTATATATTTGGTACCTTAACTTCAATTTTTATCACAAATAGTACCCAAAGTTTTCGATTTCATCTCTTGTGGTACCTAAACCATTTTTGTCACAAATATTTGTCACAAATATATGCGTGTGAGGGCACATGTTAAAAAAAAATGCTAAAATGGAAAACTTTGGGTACTACTTGTGACAAACATTGAAAACTTTGGGTACTATTTGTGGCAAAAATTGAAGTTTAGGTACCACAAAAGATGAAATTGAAAACTTTAGATAGTACTTGGGATAAAAATTAAAGTTCAGATACCAAGTATATAATTGAAAAATAGTTCAGGTACTATATGTGATAATAACCCAAAAAAAAACTATATGCAGGCTTCAAATGAAACTCATTTGTTTTCTTCTTTCTCTTCTAATTCAAATCTCAAATTATACCGGTTTTAATAGTCTAAACAAGCTATTTAGCCTTCTGACGTTAACTAAATCCCTAGGAATCAGTCCTAAATCAGCTATTAAGAAAAGTCATAATCAACAATAATGAACTCAAGGTAGATCTGTTTCTCAGATCTACAACAGATCTACAGTTGATTTCCAAATGTAATAGCAAATTGTGGTCCTCAGCGTTTTTTTTTTCTTCTATGATTTGTCCTTGAATTGCTAAATCACATTATGCTGTCACTGTCACAATCAATGGGTACAGCGCACTTGCAATTCTTCATGATTAGATTATGTGGTGTGAGGACAATTTCTCCAGTCAATTTTCACATTATCAAACACCTCAGACAAAATAATGACAACTGCAGGCAATAGTATAAAATCATCTTGAGATACTAATTTTATTCATTAAAATTTAAAACAGTATTATTCAAGGTCTATTGGAATAAGTGAAGAACAATCTAAACCATATACAAGTTCATGCATCTAGAACTACATGTTTATAACATCAGTTACAAAATTGAAGTAGATTCTTTAATATGTGCACCTGCAAGAAATCATCAGAGTCTTTCTTGCTGAGAGCGAGAAGTGTGAGTCTCTTCAATATGTCGAGTAAGCAGTGAAATCCCGTAATGTGAAGCACTTGAGGTCGCATAATATGAAGTCACAGTGAGTTGAGCAAACTTTGGAAGTGCATAACCTACAAAATTCCATATTAATAGCAAGTTCAACAATATGCAACCAAAACTGAAGACAAATTTTATTGCATACAAAACCTAGAAAGCAAGTGAACAGAATGTGAGGCCGGATAAATATTGCAAATTCAATTACTACTATTTAAGAAAATCATTGAATCTTATACTTTGACGCCTACCTACTCTTTGATTGGGTTCTTCTGGGTCACTTGATCACTGCAAGCTCCCGATTAAAAGCGAAAAGAGAAGACTTGCATACCCCAAATACTAGATGAACTTCAAACCAATCAGCTTCCTATTTCTTAGAACTAAGGAAGCATGGCCCATGAAATTACTCAAACAAGAAGGGCCTTACCAATACCCCCTGAAATGTAAAAAAATAGAGGAACAGTGAACCATACATCATTGTAAAGCCCCAAATCAAGTGATCCAGTGTCAAAGTTTTATCACAAGAACCTTTTGAGACATAAGGCTAGTTTCAGTGGTTTTATACAGTCAAGAAATAATTTTAGCATGCAATCGCAAAGCCAAGGTTTTTCTTAAGGGAAATACCCCATAGGTCCATAGAGTAAATACATATTTCTCACTAGCTCTGCTACAGTACCACCTTGCTCAACAAGGTAAGAAATATTTGAAAATTTACAGTAACGGAATGAACAACGGCCATGATTTTTATTGAGGTCAATAAAATCCACGGTTCTTTGTGAACAGTGACCACAATTTTTATTGAGGGATTAATAAAAATAACTGTTTTGAGAGTTTTTATTGACCCTTAAATAAAAAATTATGGTCATTGTGCATTCCACTACAGTGAATTTTCAAATATTGCTAACCTTGTTGGGCAATGTGGTACTGTAGCAGAGCTAGTGGGAAATATGTGTCCATTGTTTGGACCTACAAGGAAAAGACCCTACTTCTTAATGGGTTGAATATATTAAGAATTTAAGATTATAACAACTCACTCAACATTATACAATCAAAAGACTGGTTCACAATATGTAACAACTAATTCAGACAGCTGAAAATTACATCATGTGAAGTGAAAAGCTCTCACGTTGCTACGGTTATAAGAGATGTGTGTAGCAACAACATATCGAATTTTAAATAACAATTGACATTCAATTACAGCGCACCAATATGTTGATGACAGGTTTTGTTGTTGATCTTTATTTGTAAGAAATTATAGCAGCATGTCATCAATCATGATCAGTTTCAAAAGGCAACAAAAAAAGCTTAGGTAGAAGCTAAAGGTTTAATCTTTAACTCATTCTATGGAATAAAATTAAACACAAATGGAAATCTCAGTGGGATCATCTGTCCCCGTGAGCACGGCATACGTCAAGCATAATGGCATAGAAAAATGTAATCCATGATATCTATGTGCCTGAGTAACAATGAATACTAAGATTGGATTTTTATAATTGAAAGTCTTTATTATGTATTTTACAGCAAAAACAGTAGTTGAAAATTAGAAAGGGTACTGTGGTGGTGTTTGAGCAGTAAAATATACTGTGTGGATTGCATATGAGGTCAGGGTAACAGCCATGCACAGGCACAAAATATGTCATTGTAGATTCACTGAATAACTTCATAAATAGGAAATATTAAATCCTTTTGTTCCTTTTATTGGGATTTAAACTGGGATCCTAATTTTAATATAGTCTCTTCAAGATGCCTAAATTAAAATATGAGTGGGCATGCTGGTTTTATAATATCATAGGAACACCAAGTTGCACTGAAACTAAAAAAATTCAAAACAATACTCAGATATGGAGGAAAAGATACTATATGCCCATGAGTCTAAAAAATTGGTGCAACCAAACAAGTCAAGAATCTGTTCTAACTTTGCAGTAGCTAATCAGTGCATGGTTGCTAAATGGGCAACCATTTGACTAAGAAAAGAGAGCAGGAGCAAAGGGGAATGTATAGAGCATTTATAACATGCCAAAACTAATTTAGACTTCTTTAACCCATGAAGAAAGGGCACGATTCATACCTCCAAATGCAGCACTGGCACCCGAAATCAGTAGCAGCGGAGGAAGCTGTTATTAAAGGTTTTATAAAAAAATAAATAAATAAAATGTTAGTTAGACTGGTGCATATACTAATGTAAGAAACTTAAGGTAAATAAAAATATGACAAGGTGTGGATTGCAGGTTAAAAAAACTGGAATACACAAGCATATGACATCTACCCCAACTAAGAAAGGAAGCCACTTTGGTCCTTTCAAGCGATTCTGAAGGTACGGTATCCCTGCAATCAAGTAACATTAAGAAAGTTGCACAAATAAGCACATACTTTCTAAAGACAAAGGGACAATGTATACCTGTATTGAAGCCATGAATTGCACTAAGCATTCCACCAATACCCGAGCCAGCCTATTCAAACAGTAAATATCAGAAAGGTTTAATCATCAGCATAACAAGAAGCCTCTATATAACCAAGTTTTGGTAGGACTGTCGCAACTCATAAATATTAGACTCAAACATGACCTCTTTCCATACTCCATACACATAGACTAGTAACCCTAACAACATAACTGCTTTTCAATTCTCCTTTTATAAGATGATTGAACTATTCACAGAGCGTTTAAGCGCAATAGTTCACGTATTTGGCTGGCTGGTGAATTGTTACAAGCATAAGGACATTAGGACAGTAGCCACAACATTTTCTAAACATATAATTTTAAAGTATTTCATAGCAAACACCAAGTATACAATTACTAATCAAGGAGTACAGTCAAGATCTCAGAGTTCATTATTTAAATGATGTAAATCTTTAATGTTCAGAATTGAATGCGGTAGACTAATCAAAAAGTGTTTTTAATCTATCTCCCATATCAAACCCATGAAAAATCAAAATCAAAAGAAATGGCCACGTTAAAAGACTAAGTTTGCTAGAGCTAGTAACTGGAAAAATGAATGGTAAACTGACTTGACACAAATTGAGACCTGGAGGAATTTAACTAGTAGATAAAAAGAAACTTACAACAGCAGTGGCATCATGAAGAACAGGAGTGATAGTCCATTCACCCTTGTCCTGAATAGTAAGAAAACACAGAAAGTCAGTTTCGAACGGAAAGATTGTCAGAAAATCAAATCATCAAACAAGTAATCTGGGTTATGGACTTATGGGTCAGTACAGAATCATGGTCAAGAAGAGAGAGACAGCGCGGGCAGCGAGGGGAGCCAAGGCCTGGATTCATCGTAGGATCATGATGCAGATTCCCACTCCGTAACTTCTCTTCATACACCTCTCTCGTCCCCATTCCCAGGCGGCCAATTCACGCACACACAAACTCACACGCTGCTTCTCAATCTAGGGAAGCTGTAAAGACTATGGGATGTTAATTATTGAGATTTTTACCAAAAAAAGGTTAATTACCCACTTTCCCAAGTGAAAAGCATTTTCTTCTGAATAATGTATTCCTATGTTATCAGCCTATGTATTGTTTTCTACAACTAAACGATTATTTTCTTACTGTCTAACATATTACTCCTTCAGTACCATTATCTCTTGTTGTTACAGCAATTAATTCCCAATAAGCCCAAAAATGAACCTTCAGTTTCTTTATGATCTTATGTCAAACGTAAATGAACAAGTCAGGCACCTCACCTTTTGATAGACCTCCTCTTGCCAAAGACAATGCGCTGTTACTGACAATTAGTACGAATTACCTCACATAAGACCAGCACTAGTGCTATATAAATAATAAAGCAAAAACTCAAAAAGAAATGCAAAGGGTTTTCGATGTTATCAACCATAGAAGAAAACCTTGAGCTTGTATAACTTGCAAAATCAAAGACCCAAAATCAAAAATTAAAGCTAGAAACCAAAGTTTCAACTAGTGAATCAACTATCAAGCACAAGAAAGACAAATAGTACCAGAGCCCTAAAAATTGCTATAAAAAAATAATTGAACAGATTATACCACGATAAACAAATCGATCCTCCTCAAACAGACAACCCAACAAAACACAACTCAAATGCTCAATTCTTTGGAGAATTGAAACAGATTATACCACCATAAACAAATGAAGGGGCACGCACGAACCTCTCAAAGGACACAAATTCAAATAAAAAAGCTCATTAAAGGAAAAATTCAAATCATGCAGAGCAGCCTATTCTGTATTAGGCAAATATAACTGCGAAATTCAAAGTAGAAGAACACATACCTCAAATGCTTAAAATTGCAGACCTAAGTTTGAATTAGAATGAAGATCTTTCTCTCTCGGGAGACTAAAAACAAACGAACAGAATAAATTTGAGAAGCCACTTCTGATATATCAGAGGGTGTAGTTTCACTGTTTCAGGGAATCAGGGTAGACGGAAAAAACTAAGGGAAAAAATCAAAAACGGAGATTTACCAATAGGCTATAAGCCTATAATGAGGCCCAAAAAAAAATTGGTATTTGTGTGAGATAAAACTACCCGTTGTTTTTTTATATACAGAAAAGATTAAAACAAATAATAAGAAAAAGCCTAAAAGACATCCCGAACTAAAAAAAACAAAATTAAAAGCATTAAGAGTCGGAAGAGGCAGACAACAATTCCAAATTTAACTGGAACTTAAGGAGTGTCCGATTGTGTTACTATTATATTGAAAAAAAATAATTAGATGTGACCGTCACATTGTCACATGACGTGACATTCCTATTGAGAAATTAGACCATATATTTTCTTGTTTTCTTCTAGTGTATCTACAATTGACTCATTGTTTTCTTAACAACTCATCACAATAGAAGGTCACACAATGTGGCAATGTGATGATCACACTGAATTTTTTTTCGTATTTTAGAGGACAATGACTCCATATAATTAATACTCCTCTAACGCCATTTTTTTATATTTTTTCATATTTTGATAACGAGTGGTAAACTCATTTCAAAATATTTTGAGATTATTTGTACGAGTGATAAGGAAAGCGTATTGACTGCAAGGAAACTAATTTAGGTATTTTTAGAGTACCTGAAGGCTTCACTTTTATTTTTTTATTGAACGTAAAAAGAAATAAACAAGGAAAACTTGTGCCGACGAATAAGTCTTCGGCAACAGTTACTCTAACAATTTTTTTAATATCATTTTGTCACTTTGTAAAGAAATTTTTGACTTTTGGGCTCTTCTATATGATCCTAAGATAATTTCTGAAACCTTGGTTAGAACTTAAAACTTACAAACTTCAATTTATTCAACATTTTTATCTTAGGAAAAACTAATTTCTATAATACATGGTTTCCATGAATATTTTCATTTTCCAAAATATTTTGAGATTATTTGCACAAGTGATAAGCAAAGTGCGTGTATTGACTGCAAAAAAACTAATTCGGGTATTTTCAGAGTGCCGAAAGCCTACACTTTATTTTTTTATTGAAAATTAAAAGAAATAAACAAAGAAGGTTTGTGTTGACGAATGCTTCATCGGTGATAGTTATTCTAACAATTTTTTTAATATTATTTTGCAAGCTCATAAAGAAATTTCTAACTTTTGGGCTTCTTAATTTATTTATTTTTAGAAATAGGCTTATGAAACCTCGGTTAGAGCTAAAAAGACTTACAAACTTCAATTTGTTCATAGTTTTTCTAAAGTCTTTTAGGATAAACTCATTTATATATATATATATATATTATACGGTTTCTATGAAAATTTTTATTTTTATATTATTTCCAAACTCATAACGCAATTTCTGAGTTTTGGGTTCTTTTATAATGAACCTAGCTATGAGATCTTTTGGAGCTTTTGTTAGAGCTAAAAGACTTACAAACTTCAATTTGTTCATGATTTTTCTGAAGCAAAGCCTTGTGAAAGAATAAGTAGTTATATATATAAGTATATATATATATTTTTAAAAGCAGAAACTTTATTAATCAATAGAGGATTACAATCCTTAATATGTGCATCCTTAATATGTGCATCCTAAAAAAGAGTAGTATAGACCACACAAGTGGCCTAATCGATGAATCTAAACGTAGAACTCTAATCAATAATTCGAAACCTAGAACAATACATACACCATGCATCATTGCTGTCAACAACCAACAGAAAAATTCGGGCAAATATTGTCATTAAGACCAATAAATCCAATCTAGCTCAAGAAGAATCCATAAAAGAAGAAAGTAAAACGAATAAGTAGTTATATATATATGTATGTTTGTATATATATAGTATAACCTCTTTAAATTAATACTCGATAAATTAATAGTATCTTTTAAATAATAAAATTGTTCGGTCCTGACTCGGTAATTCTTGCTAAATTGATACTCAATAAATTGATATCTCGCTAAATTAATAGAATTTAAGTCGTCTTAAAATTATTAATTTAAAGAGATTCTACTGTATATATATTTCAAAAGTAGGAACCAAATAACATACTAGGTGTCTATTGTGCACAATTAATTTGATCGATTGATCTCTACAACTCTACGAACATATTAATTTATACGATGACTTGTCAAAACTCGTACGTAGGCCATGCATACTTAATAATTTAACATACATATTGATATCAGAAACCAAAGAGGCCCATCGAAAAAAAAAAGGTTTTTATCACAAATGGTACCTGAATTATTTGTCAATTATATACTTGGTACCTGAACTTTTCGTTTTCATCTTAAATGGTACCTGAACTTTTTATTTTTCATTCTAAATGATACCTATCATCAGTCTACCGTTCAAAAATCTAAAAAAAAAATCTATAAAAAAAAAACTCCATCATACCGTCCAAAAATTGAAAACGAAAAAAAAAAAAAAAATTTAGTTTTTTTTTCTCTCTTTTAATTTTTTTTATACTAAAAATTGACTATATGTACCATTTAAGATAAAAACGAAAAGTTCATCTACCATTTAGGATGAAAACGAAACGTTCGGATACTGATTGTGATCAAAAATGAAGTTTAGATATTATGCATATAATTAATGTAAAATTTAGGTATCATTTGTGATAAAAATAAAATAAAAAAGGCTTTCCACCTACCACACTTTACTAACAACACATGAGGAAGAATATTCTTGTCCGGACAGAAAATTAAACAATTCAATTAAGGGGCAAGAACAACAATTAAGCTAGTCAATAATGGATCACAAACACATTATATTCAACAACAGCATCTCCAGTTGTTGCATTAAACCTGAGAGTCTTGGCCTGAACATAACCACGAGCAAACCGAAAAAGTCCACCTCCACCGATTATTGGCATCTCTCTTACAGTTTCAACCACAGGGTTTCGTCCCAAAACACTAAGACTGCTTCCATTATACTTTCCTTCTAAGAAAGCCAAGTTCATGACCACTATCAAAGCATTTTCACTTTGTGAGGCAGAAGCATAGAACCCTTGGGCTCTTCCCACAACTTTGGAGCTCCTTTTGGGGCCGATAGTTAAGGCATCGTCGATCATCGCTACGGAGCCAAACATCGTCGGAGATTTGTTAGACGTGGGTGCTCGGACGACCCAGATGGCAGTTGGGTTCGGGCCGCTGGCGATGTCATGGAAGTAGAAGTGAAGGTGGCTTAATTTCTCTTGCATGAGCCTAAATGACGATGGAGATGGGTTCTGGGAGGAAATTGAGGATTTTGCAGTGGCATGGATCGTGAAGAAGAAAGTGGTGAGGCAAATGAGGAAAGTAGAGGCGAGTATTGAGAGGGTTTTGGACCTTTTCGTCATGGTGTGGGAAATGATTGAGGTGGCTTTGTTTAGTGTTGGCATATATATAAAAGGAGGTGTGAAGTGGTGTGAAAGGAAGCTGGTGGATGGCATTGTCATTGTGACATAATAGTTCTACTATTTGGTTAATTTATAGTCGAAATTTATTATAAGTGGAATGTGAAGTACAATAATCCTTTGGATATGTGTACATCTATCCATATATACATGTTTTTCCCAATAAGGACTTTCACATTTTTTGAACCACTTTTATTATAAATATCTCTTAAATATGATTCCTATAAAAATTTAGTCAAATCGGAAACCATTTAACCATTGGATTTTAAGTTTTATCATTTCAGCTCTATTTGACGCTCTGTATTTGTCTGTTATGTTTCACCATTTTATATGACTAAACGGTTACCCTCATGGCTAAAATTTTGCTAAGTTACTTATCAAAAAAGAATAAGAAAAGGTCAACAGTTCTAATTGTTAAAATTCATCATGTGATTATCAAATTGATGACATCCGCAGTTTTTAAAAAAATGAAAACTTTTGTAGTATAATGGAGAAAGCTTATATATATATACATACATTCTTTTTCACGTGTGGATGTCCACATTGTATTAAAATGCGGACATTCTCATCCCGATCAATTGACAATATAACTCTATCATCGGAACCGCTCATCATTTAGATTTATTTTTAAGAATTATCCTTGCAAAAAATCAGCTAAATTAGAAATTGTTTGGTCATTTGTTCGTTGTATAGTTTACAGACAAATACAGTTCATCAGATAAATTTGAAACGATGAATGTGGAATCAAATGGAAAAATAATTTCCAATTTAATTTTTTTTATATCAAAATAATCCTTGAAGGATGACCTAAAATATAGATGGTTCTGATCATTAGTTTGCACGTTAGGATGATGATGTTCGTATTTTAATACAATGTGGACGTCCATACATGAAGAGAACTGTCACTATATATATATTTTATTTTTTTTCTTGGTAAATTTAATAGAACCTTGGATAAATTGGAAGGAAACAATTACAAATGAAAGGAAAGAGAAAGCCAACAATTTTTTTTTTTACTGTAGGCAAACCCAATGGAAAGAAAAGTCCGATTAATTAAGAACAAGAAGTACGTACATCACAAGCTATGCAACTAAGTACAAATTTATCACCATTATTTCGAAACCCATTCAACCATAAGACCAGTAAAACTAATAAATCCATTAAAACTAATTAGGTCTAAGCAACAGCTAGCCTCCGCTAATTAATCAAGCTAACCAGAGAAGCCGGCCCTAGCCATGTTGTGTACTACGCGATAGGGAAGGCCCTTGCCGGTTTCGTTCATTCTCGGCTTTCGTGGTGGGTGTGATTCATTTGCGGAGGAGGAGTTTTTGAGTATGTTTTCTTCTTCTGTTTAGGGCAAGGCTTCATTGTTATGTTCCTTGATGAGGAGAGGCGATCATGACTTGGTGACTAGTGGCGACTGGTGTAGGTTTTGAAGCTCGGTTTAGGTACGCGACGGTGCTCCAAGTTTGATCTTCAGGTGCTACAACGGCTACTCATCCCTCTTGGGTTTGCGTCTCTAACTAGTTCAGTTCTTGTTCTAGTAGATCTCTAGGTGCTTCTGTAGAGGGATTTCTAAGCCTCTTGTTTTCGATGGATTTTATTGGACTTAGGTCCACTCAAGTCTTGAACGGCTGCTAAGGACAGCTGGCGAGAACGACCACCGGAGATGGTTGGATGGTTGGGGTTGTTGTGTTTCATGTTAGGGCTGGTTGGGTGGTTTGCTTTCCTTTGGGCTTGGGGTGAGGTTTTTGGACCTTACTCTAGGCCGGATGAAAAGTGGGCTATTTATCAGCTTTAGGCCTTAAGGGAGGGTGCCTTGCCACCCTTTCTTATTACATAATGTTGGAGTTATGCCTACTTTGATGATGTATGTCATCGGGGAAAGTAGTCTATGAGTTTCTAATTGCATCTCAATTGCGAGCCTAGGCGATTGATTTCTCTCTACTTAGTTTATTATTTCAACTCTCCCAATCTCATCACTTGGCGTTTTAGAACTTCTTGGGCTAATGGCCTCCATCTCATAAAGCAAATGACTTTTCGTGTTTCTCATATCTACAAAGAAGGCAATTTAGTTGCTGACAAGTTAGCAAACTATGGTGCAGAGCATGTGTACTCTCACTGGTGGGATTTCATACCCCAATTTCTTGTTTTTTCTTATGGTCATGATGTTTCTTCACGGGCTTCTTACCGTTTTCGTTAAAGTTTTGTCCTCTCTAGTGTGGTTCCTTTTGGTTCCTTCTCATTTTCTTGCTTCTATGAGAGATGGTTTTGGTTTGCATATGGTTTAATTTGGTCTAGTCCCCCTCTCTTGATGTGTTGTAAGGTTGCTTTCTATCAATAAATTCTTATTAAAAAAATGTTAGTTTTTCTTGATGTATGCCATCCTTGTAGTCTCATTTTGAATAAACGAGTGAACAAGACATAATGAGCGGTACTTTTAGTTTTCTAGTTTTACTTAACCTTCAAAGCTATGGTTACATGCATATGAAGTTGATGTATGTTTCATTTTTTGGCTTTGATATATGAATCATCTGATTTTTCTATTAAAAAAAAAACAGCCAACCTCCGCTTGCTCAATTCATCATCTTCTCCTTTATTTATTTCTCTTCGATCTAGCTTGTTCACTCAAATCAAAAGAGCTATCATGTTGCTATTGGCCTGGGGATGATCTTGGTGATCCATTCGGTTTGAGCTAGGGCACTCTTAAATGAGAAGAAGAAGAATAAAAACGGACACATCCGAAGTAACAAGGGTTTACAAGTAATAAACCCTAAAGATAGAAAACTAGAATCCACAAGAGAATTGAGAAGAACTTCTCAATTTTATTGATAATAATAATATAAAAGATGAGTCTTGCAACCGTATAAGGTTGCATTTGTAATGAAACAAAACCATAGGGTACTAACAAAAGGTCTAATTAATATCATGGGTCCAATTAAAGGAAATAATGAAAACTTAAAAATAATCTGAAAATAAACTAAAATATTAAACTGTTGTTTTGAGACCATAAACTACCTCGGATGCCCAAAAAAGCTCATACAACATAACAAAGCGTTGAGTTTGCTATCTTGTCATTCCCTACTTAGAAAGGTATTATAATAATTAATCATTTGAAATTCGAATGCCAAACTTGAAAAATACTAAGTTTCCCCTTTCTTGATATCTATTTGTTCTTCAATCATCTCCGGCATCGTTCTACATAAAAACCTAGCTGAAGGCATTGCTGGAAGCACTGCAGACACAACTAGTCTCTAATAGATAATATTTTGAGAATCGTTTATAAAGCGATCAAGCATAAGTAGATTTTGGAAGCAGATCTGGTTGTAACTCTTTGCTATTGATCAACCAACTGATTTGAGCGGTGGCAGTGGTGGCGGTACTAGATTGGCTATTTCACTTCAAATTCATGGTTTTAGTCTACTTAATTATGTTTTCTATCATATATCAAGTGATTCAAAAAGAGTTGTAAATTGTAATAACTTACTAACTTTGTTAATTTTTCTTCACTTTGGTTGATCTGTAGTAATTGTTTTAGGTTTGTTTAGAATTTGGAATTAATTATAAGAATTAATGATGTGTGATTAGTTGGCTGAACAAATTTGTTGGTGTCCAATAAAGGGGCAGTTTTTTTTTTCAAAAGTCACCAATTTGCCACATTAGGGGTGACTTTTCTCTAAAATTCCTTTATTAGTCACCAATGTGGCAAATTGGTGACTTTTGGAGAAAAATCACCCCTCTATTGAACACCAACAAATGGTGTCTTTTGCCCAACATTGTTGAGTGAAAAGGAAAAACTAGGTCTAAGTAGTATACCTCAACAGCCAGCTGTAAACCAAAATAACGATTGAAAATTAAAAATAAATCAATTTCGAAACTGAAGAAATAGATGGTTTTCAAAATATTTTATTTAGTGCAGAATTAGTTTAACAATAAAACTGCTCCGCGTAGGGACCGTCTCAAGACTCATGACGAATGGAATGGTCTTTTGGAACTGCATTCTTTTAGGTTGGCTAAAGCTCCTCATGTTCATGGTGTGTGGGGGTGGCCATTATTATTAGACCAAGATCTGGTCAGAGCCTTTCTGGTTGGCCTTATACGATCAGGGAAGGATCATCCCCACAATGACTTGAAGCTAGTGACGAAGGACCTTGGTTGGCGTTCAGTTAAGCCAGATGTGGACCGGGTCGGATCTGGATCGTTGCAGAGGTGTGTGGCGGTGGGGGTTTTGATCCTTTGAAATGGTGTGCAACTTTGGGCTCTACCAACTTATGGGTGGCCATTTTTTGGGTGCCCAGAGTAGGTTGGGTGCAAGGTGCAAAGCGGCCATGTTTCATTCATTTTTACGATGGGTTTCGAGTTTAGGATCCTGGTGGAAGACATGGTATTTTAGGGTTTGACGTTATGTGACGACCCTTTATCTTGGCTAGTTTCTTAATAAAGAAGACTGGGTTTGTTTGCAGGCCGAATGCTTTGTGGTTCGGTGTTGAGGCTGTCTCGGGTTCTCTTTTAGAATTTTCTTTAATTTTGATTCCTGCAAATTAGTGGAGGATGTTCTCTATTGTTTGAATGAGTCTCTTTTGGACTACTGTACTATGAGCACCACAATTGAGTGCATTGACGAGCAGATCAGTCGATTTTTCTGGGACGAGGATAGTCTACATGAGTTTGCAATTGCATTGTCTTTCTATTTCCAAGAAGTGAGCCTCAACTTAGTAATTGAACAACCATTCAAACAACTTATGGTTTGTTCTACTTTAGTATTTCATATTAACCATTGTTGGTTAAGTTTAGCTCCTATTGTTGTTCAGGATGTCCATTTCAACGATTGTAATCGTGTTTACTATTAATATATGGTTACTGTCTTTCCTTCAAAAATAAAATAAAATAACTAATTAACCATAAAATTCATTCCATGTCCCTTGTGACACTACGCCACCAAGTGTAAGAGACGACAGTTGAGAACTGTCGTCTGATTGAACCGTCAACTGTCGTCTAGTAGCCTGCCGTTGTAAAATTATTAAGACGACAGATATTCTACGTCGTTGAACATTTATTCAGACAACAGATTATTACTAAAAAACTGTTGTCTGATGAAGCCAAAGTATCAAAATTGAAAGCTCATCTGTCGTCTGATATTCTATTCAACAACATTGATATGTCATTTAAAATGCAGGTGAACCACATTATCTTTATAAAATGTGTAGTCATTCATGAGTTTAAAAGACATTATTCTTTCGATATCTGTCGTTTGTTATTTATGTCAAAGACAAATATCAGTTGCTTAAAGGGAAAAAGTACTACAGTTTTGAAAATTTATATGTCGTTTAACATTATGTAGAATTACAGTTGTTTGTATTTTTCTGTTGTTATACGATATGATACACAACAGATTTTTCTAATTATCTGTCGTTTTAAGTTGATTCCAACAACAGAATTCAGGGTTGATTATGTTGTCCACTTTTTAAAAAAATAATAGTTATTGTCATTCATTTGTTGATTATGCACCACGTATACAACTAAATTGCTATTCTTGTCATTGATATTCATCATCATCCTGGAAACCAGCCACAAACTCATAAATATATCCATAATTGCATTGGATGAACCAAAATAAATTCAGATTCCGTCATTACATATACACCAAAATGCATCCATAATAAAGTACAATTGTTCCCACTACTTGAATTATTCTCGGCCTAATATCTTCAGCTTCTTTGTCACCCAAAGAGCCTCGATACATGCTCTTCTACTTCTCAAACTCAGCCTTGTACACATTCCAAAGAGTTGTGCAATCTACCACTACCACAGTAGTTGCGCCAGCTTACTTGTTTGCTGAAAGTTGAAAAGAAAGCAAAAGATCGAGATCAATATCATTGACGTTTTAACTTTCAACTAAATCGCAAAGAGTGATTATATACCTTGCATAAACAGAATACCAAAGCCACTACAAGCTGTAGCTAATAGACACTCCATCACCGGGAAGAACAGGAAGTTGTGCAGCTGTTTGCTCACCTCCCAAAGGAGCAAATTGTCCAAGATGCGTACCTTTTAACAGTAACAAAAGCATATTAGCATATCATAATTATCATTCTAGCTGATGATACCCTACAAAACTTAAAATTATCGATTGAAAACAAAACTAACAAGCTATAACAAAATTCATAATAAGCAGGATAAAAGATCACCACGTATTTACATGTCCGAAACAATGTTTCTAATTCAATTGCTACCACCAAATATTAATGTCAATAAAAGCTATAACAAGGAGCTGCCACATAGACATTTTTATGTAGATAAGTAACTCAGAACTCTCACATAGCAGGAGGACTTCAAAAAAGAAAAGAAAAACCAAAAACAACTTTTCCAAGTAGTTACTACGAACCTTGTGATAAAAGCGAGTATAGAAACAATCATTGATGATTGCAAAACCAAAACAAGCACAAGTTGAATTAGATCATGATGAATATCGTTGCAAGTAAAATCAAGTTATCTCTTGGTTATTAATTGTTCTACTTGGAGCAAGGTGACACCTTTGCTCATCGTCAAGTGCAAAGCAAATAATTCATCATGTTAAATATGATAAGAATTAAAAGAATTCAAATCACAAGCACCAAAAACTGATATAAAGCCTAATTTTTTACCTTGAAAAGTTAAGTCAACCCAACCAACCTATCACCTTTCATGGAATGGCCATTAGAAAAAGCAAAAACCCATACCAGAAATTCAAAAAATAAACAAATATACTATCATACAATTAGAAACACAGGAAATCAAGACCAACCCACAAAGCCAACAACAATGGACAGAAGTAATTCCAGGTCTTGAAGCTCGCCAACGCAAAATGCCCATGATCACAAATTGAGTAGACTAGTCAACAATGGACCACCCATTAAGCAAAAGACAAAACAAGCCAATGGGGAAGAGAAAGTCGGTTTCTTTATACCTGACGAGGCAGAGAAGGTGGCGGTGGTTGAATTGCAGAGTCAGAGAGACTTGGTAAAATCCCACACCATATTGGCCCATATTAACCAGACATATGAATTGTTAATAAAGGAAAAACACCCAAATTGATAACAATCAATTGTTAGATTTTATACCAATCCAATAGAAGTCTGCAGCTCTAACCCAATCATTGTTGCTTCCTTACACTTTTAGCATTTCAATTCCTTTCTCCTTAACAGGAACAACAAGAACAAGATCAAATTAATTGAGGTCAAAACCATCTGTAAATTCTTACTGAAACTACAAATTAAATAGACCCACACCAAAACAAATACCAAAGAGAGAAGAGAGAGAGGTATTACCACATCCAAGAATCAAAGAGCTTGCCAAAAAGCTTGCTTATAATCTCGTTTTGTTTGTGCAATGCGTGAGTTCTTTTGATATTAACTTAAACTACTGCTGGCCAAAGTACGATATATGATTCAGGTAGCTATTTAATCAACCATACAAACACACAGTTACTACATAAATCAAAATAGGCACAAGCAATTAAACAAACCCATAGCATACTGATGTGAAATCTACTTCACAGCTCAAAATGAAGTAACAGCAAAGTAAATAAAAAAGAAAGAAAATGCAATTGAGGTCTATTCCCCCATAATTTCCTCAAATCTAATAGCTTTAAGCAAAAGTTTAAACAACCAAAAACCAAAAGGTGCCGGTGGTTGAATTGTAGAGTCAGAGAGACTTGGTAAAATCCCAAGGCAAAGAGAGATTGAGATTTTAATCAAGAAACCATCTGCAAAAGCTTGCAGAAACTAAAAATTAAGCACCCGCACCAAAACAGATACCAAAGAGATAAAGGAGAGAGCGAGGTATTACCACATCCCATAACTAAATAGCTTGCCGAAATCCTTTGCTAAACGGCATGAGATAGAGAGCGATTGAATAAAGACAGATCGATCGATGGAGCGACGGCTGGAGATCGAAGAAGAGCTTGGGTGCTGGTGGAAAGTGAGTTTTAGCACTCACTCACACTGCTACTTCGTAATTGATCATGTACTTCCAATCATCAATGATTCATACAAAAATTAAAGAAAGATAATATCTACGAAGGGATCAGATCTATGTTAATTTTACTATCGGTGCACGAAATTTGAAAAGTGTCAAGAAATAGATAATGGACTACATTGTTGCCAACTTTCATTCATATCTATTACAATTGCCAACAACTAATATATATAACCAAGTTCCCACAATCGGAAGAGACCACAAGGGAGAGCTGCCAAAAGCCCATTATCCCCACCATAAGGAAAAGCAAACCAACATAATCATGAAAACATTTCGTGATTCCCTCCACTTAACCAGACACCACTTTAAGGTCTAATAAAACAAGACAGAGGCATTATTAATTCCACAACAACAAGCACACATGTACATGTGAACCTGTAAAGAGATACTTTTGAGTAGAGATATTTCAACAAAAAGGCCGGTGTGTGAAAATTGTTTACCCAATGCAATCTTTGCAGGAGCACCGTCTTGAACTGCCTCAACAAACCACAGCCACTGGAGCCGGGATCCAATCTGTGAGCCTCCTCAAACGCTTAGAACCGACCTTACATTCATATATTCAAAACCAAAATTAACACTTTGAGAAAACAAAATCAAACGCTAATTACAAAATCGATCGGCAATTAGTTCATACAGAGATAGGCGACGCAAGGGCGCTCGGTCTCGATTTTCATTGGCGACGCGGAGGATCGGAGCGATTGATGCAAGGGCGGAGGGGATAACCTCGTTGTCGAAGACCTCTGTGAAGAACGTCATCGTGGCCGCGCTCCTTGACGGCCATCTCATCAGCCCCTGCGGGCCGGATTCCTTCACCAAACGCGTTGATTGGAAGAATCAGATCCTCACTTTCTTCACTAGTGTTGGAAAACAAAGGAGATTGAATTAGAGAGAAACTGCGTGGTGGTGAATTGGGCTCGGCGGCACTGGGAACAGAACGATAGTAGGCAAATCAGAGATGGAGAAGGAAATTAGAGAACCCAGAGAGAAGCGTGAGGGCGAGTCTTAGATCTGAAAGGGGAGGACTGGGGTTTTTCGTTAGGGAGTTCAAGTCTTTTGTGGGACTTCTGGTAAACTAGGGCTATTCGAGAGGGAAACGAGATTTTAGTGAGGCGTCTGAGAGGGAAACGAAAAAAAAAATTCTAAATGTGGGAACGTCTAGAAAAAAAAATTAAGACATAACGTTACGCCAAAAAAAAAAACCTTGGGACCTTTTTGAGTGAGATTTTTCAGACGACAGATAATTTTAGAACTGTTGTCTTAACACACCCAGTTAAGAAATTTTTTCTTAAAACAATTTCAGATATGGCGTATATCACAATCAGACCACAATTTTAATTTAAATGTCGTCTGAAATTTTCAGACGACAAAAAACATGCATTCTGTCGTTAAATGTGTGTCGTCTGATAACATTATTGACGTAGTGTGATCTTGGCTTATTTATAAACATATAAATATAGCATAATTATTAAGAATAATCAAAGAGAGAGTTTATGCTCTACTCGATCACCCTTGGAGCGTAAATTTAAACCGATCCAAGTGAACCGCCAAAGTCTCTCTCCTTGATTTCTTCTTGATGATGTTTCCTCCACCTTGAAGTACCTTGAAATGTCAACTCCTTGAACACCTTTTTGTGCTAGAAATTTTCTTCTTGATGTATCAAGAAAGCCACAAAATGATATGGCCTATAAGGATCTTCATTAAAGTAAGATTTGAGATGAAGAAAGACGATAGAAAAAGAGAAGTGTGCAAGCTATCTCTTTTGCTATGAGTGGCAGCCATGTATGTGTATGAGAGAGAGAGAGAGAGAGACTCTTTCAATGTATGCAAAACATAATGAAGCCAATGCCTTAATCAAGGTTATAGTCATCCATTTAATTAAATAGTTATAAACTTTTTCTAATAATTAATTAATGGTGACATATTAATTATCTCATCACACATGGTTGACAATTTAATGCTCTTAGAGCATTTTTAGCAGACTCTCTATCTTAACTCCGAGAAATTTTTCCATGTGACGGTCACGTCACGTCACGTCAAAATGCTGAAATGTGGTGACCTTCCAATTAAAACATGACATGTGGAGTTTTTTAACAACTCAGCTTTGGAATAATTGGAACCACATCAAATTAACGTCTCCAAAATGACGTGAACAAGATAAGAAAAAAAAAATTCTGTCAGTTTGTTTCTGTTTCATCTTCTTCATTTGCAGCACTCCATTTTGATTTGGTATACATTCCGGGCTAACCATTTCAGAATGATCAAGTTGACCAAACGTGCCTCTTCCCCATGTCAGAACCTTCCCACCTGAAGAAGACAAAAAAAGGTCATATTTTTCCGTCCCTAATTAAGAAAAAATTTATAAACTACAATCATATTAGATGAAAGAGAGGAAGAGACACCCCAAATTGAAAAAAATAAAATAATTAAAATGAAAGTTAGATAAAAAAAATAATGAAAGCTTCTCAAGAGGCATCTCATTTTGAGTGAAAGTCAAGGTAGAGAATTTAGTTATATATGACTCGTAAATAGTTTTCAGATTATTTGTAAAACATATAAAAAAAAAAGAAAAAAAAAAAAAAAAAAAAAGAATAACGAATATTTTTTGGAAATAAAAAAAAAAAAAAAAAAAATTTAAAAAGGGGCCACCCCCCCCCAAAGGTGACCCGGTCGCCCCCCTCCCCCTTTTTCCCCTGTGTCTATTACTAGAGCCCCGAACGGGTTTTTTGGGGGGGGTGTGGTGGGGGGGGTGGTGGTGTTGGGGTGGGGGTTTTGGGGGGGGTGGGGGGGGGGGGGGGGGTACTAAATTTGTTTCCTCTCGAATGTTAGTGGACAGTCCCACAAAGCTTGAACTCCCTCGAAATAACTTCATTCCTTCCTTTCTTCGTTTTTTTTTTCTCTAAGACTCGCCCATCACGTTTCTCTCGAGGTTCTCTAATTCCTTCTCCAATCTCTTTCCGATTTGCTCTACTATCGTTCATTATTAACTTTTTCTTTTAAATCTCTTTTTTATTTTTCCATCGCTCAAGTCTTACGATTCACCACCTTTTACGCAAGTTTGCTCTCTCAATTCTTAATCTCCTTTGTTTTCCAACATAGTCAAGAAAGTGAGGACTTATCATTCTTCCAATCAACGCGTTTGGTGACCGGCACACGACTGGTAGGCTTGCCCACAATAAAAAATAAAACTCCCTCGCACATGGACGTCTCCCGCCGGGAGAGGCCAACGTCGCACGCCCACTACCTCGCCGCACTAAGGCGCCGCCATCCCTCGATGTGCACGTCGAGGTAGTGGACCGCAGAATATTCCTCGTGTCGGGGGATGTCCCCCACGCCGGGGAAGCTTATTCGGGTACGTTCTCTCCGAATCCCAAACTCATCGCTCTCAAAACTTATCGATCGACTTGAGCGTCGGAGGGTCTTCGGTCGATACACACCGACCTCCCCGACCAATCTTGTGCTTTCGGGTACCCGCGCACGACCCTACCGGGCGGTTGGGAAACGGCGAAACATTTGGCGCCGTCTCGTGAGAACTATTCCACCACTTCATAACCAAAGCTTACTCACTCCGTGAGGTGTTCTACCGGTCGAGCAATGACAAAATCGGCTAGCGATGGCTCACGGCCAACGAAGCAAACCAAAAAGTCCAAATCCACGAAGGAAACCATGACCATTGCTGGCCTGGGGCCCCTTCCCCGAAGACATACCAGCGACGGTCCACTCTACCGAGTCAGAGACCCCAGAGTCCCACCAAGCTGAGCCCTCTATGGTGGCGAAACTCGAAGCCATGATCCGAGAACTCCAGGAGAGAAATGAGCGATTGCGCCGCGATCAGCTCGCTGCTCAAGAGGCTAGTGCCCGGGAGATCAATCTGCTGAGAGAGCACTTCACCCGGGATGCTAACCCCAGTCAATCAGTGTCGGCACCTCTTCCGAGAATCGACACTCCTCTGAGGCCAAGGCATCGAGTACCGGATAGGCGGACCGGGCCCCTACCGGCTCCCCTAGTCTCGTTCCTTGACGCTGAGGGTGTGGTCCACTCTGCTGAAGAAGAAGATACCGACGAGGACTGCGACACCCTCCACGAGGAACCCGTTACCGTCACCCCCTGGGCCACGAGTGGAAGAAGACACGCCGACCAGCCTCTTCGAGAGCTCAATGACCGTCTCGGAAAAGTTGAGATCGGTACCGCCGGGGGTACGTCTAGCCTCGGCGTGGCCAAGAAACCCATCGGTCCCTTCACCGGGAGGATCTATAACCACAACCGGGATTTCAAGAATCCGAAGATGGATCCTTACACCGGCAAGGAGGACCGGTGATGATGTGTGACCGCCTTCCGGTCCGCCTACAACGGCGGGGGGTTATACCGATGAGGACTGGTGCCATGCCTTTGTCAACACTCGACTCGGGAGGCCATGTTATGGTTCTATCAACTAGAGCCGGAGTCCATCGACGGCTACGAGCAGCTGGTCGAAGCCTTCACCACCGAGTACGCCACCAAATCCGGCTTCTTCTACTCGGTAGGGGAGCTCACCGGCTTCCAAGCAAACCACGGGCGAACGGTTGGCGGACTACATGGAGCGGTTCAAGGCGCCTACCGGCGCGCAATACCAAGGATGACATCCGTGCAGCCCGGATCTTCGGGATGGCTTAGAACCGGGAGAGTTCCTCGAGAAGGCGAACTCCACTAGCACGGTATTCACCTATGCCGAGCTAATGAGCAGAACCGGCCGACGCCGCCCGCAGCTACTACTCGACTTACGAGAGGAAGTCTCATCTCAATGAAATGCACAAAGGCAAGAATGCCTCCACGGTGGTCGTGGACCCTACGGGGATAAACGCAAGCGGGAGCAAGCCAACGCGCCTAAGGTCGAAGAACCTGGCGGAATGACAAGCGCAACCGGGGTAACAATTACCGGGGGAATAACCGGAACAACAGCGGGGAAACCGGAATAACAATCGGCGGTATGATCCTCCCCATCGGGGAGCGGAATCACCAATACCAAGCCCCCCGAACAACCAGTACCGACCGGTATACCGGGTTGACTCGAGCTCTGCGAGCCGAAGGTACCGCCTCACTTCGTCGTATGATCGGGGGCGAGCTCGGCTACTCGGCCCGAGCACACCCCGGCCTACCGGGGCGGATGGCCGTACACCCCGGCTACCGGCGTCAACCAAATAAACATTCCAAGCCAAGGCCGGACTCGAAACCGGGTACAACCAGTACCCCAAGAAAAAGAATTCTTGGAGGCAAAACCGGTCCAAGAAATCCAACCGGCAGGACCTGCCGATGACAACCCACCGGTCCGCACCGTGTTCAACAAACCGATGGAGGACATCTACAAGGAGAACCCCGAGCTCTTCCCTCGGCGGTGGAAGAGGCCACCATATGCCGACAACGGGTCAACACCGGCAAATACCGCACCCACCATCGGTCCGGTACTCACGCACCGAGGAATGTCAAGCCCCGAGGGACGTTATTGAGCAACCGAGGATGGGAAGTTGGCCCAATACGTTGGCCGGACCCCTCGGGGGTACGAAAGGAAATCTTCACCATCGGTGGAGGCCCTACTCTTTTCGGTACCACTCGCTCCGAACACGGATCTCCGTGAAGGAGGCTAAGCGACGCTGCGGTGCTTCTCGGTACGATCTGCGCCGGTGCGAAGAGACGAAACGGGATCCTTGGAACATAGGGTTCTCCGGTGAGGAGGAAACCGGCATCGTGACCCCCACGATGACCCACTCGTGATATCCGCCAAGGTCCATACCGACCTGTTGCACAAGGTGTTGGTCGACGGTGGCGGCTGCCAATGTTATCTTATCTTCGAGTGCCTACCTCAAGTTGGACCTACCCCTCGAGAACATCTCAAGGACGGTGAATCCACTCATCGGCTTCTCGGGAGATCCGGTACAACCCCTCGGTAGCGTTTGGCTCAACGTCGAGGTCGGGCAAGACACCCGGTCCCAGAAGGTATCGGCTTATATCTTGGTAGTGGATTGTGAATCTTCCTACGACTTCGTACTCGGTAGGCCCATCCTGCGCCAAATCGGAGCATGCGTGTGCTATTACTTGCTCATGCTAAAGTTCCCTACTCCCGCCGGGGCTTGCCTCTATCGGGGGAAGCCGGCCCGTGGCCCGGTCTGTATGCCCCAAGAGACAAAGCCACGACAGCCCTGCGGGACGTGTGCGGCGTCGCGCACCGAGTAATAACGCGGCGGCGGAAGACAAACCAGATGACCCCGGGAAGGAGCTGTAGTCATACGGGGGAAGCCCCACGAGGAGGTGGAGCGGTGCCTTGTTCCCTGAACAGCCTGACAGGGTAGTCAAGATTGGTACCGGCCTACCGGTAGCCCTGCGTACCGAATTGATCAAGCTCCTCAAGGATAACGCTTCAGTGTTCGCCTGGTCCTACGCTGACATGCCCGGTATCTCTACCACAACCATCTCTCATAAGCTTGGGATCGATCCTGCCTACCGGCCGGTACGGCAGAAGAGGCGCGTCGGGGACCAGGAACGGTACGAGGCTATGAGGACTGAGGTCGACAAATTGTTGAGTATCGGTTTCATCCGGGAGGTTCAGTACCCCCGATGGTTGGCCAACCCGGTACTGGTGAAGAAACCCAACGGGAAGTGGCGAATGTGCATCGACTTCACCGATCTCAACAAGGCATGTCCCAAGGACAACTTCCCTCTACCGAGGATCGAGCGGCTTGTCAACTCCATTGCCGGTCACGAGGCCTTGAGCTTCGTGGATGCCTACTCGGGCTACAACCGGATCAAGCCGGATCCCGAGGACCGAGAACACATCTCCTTCATGACCGACCAAGGTCTATCTTGCTACAAGGTCTACCCTTCGGATTGAAAAATATCGGGGCCACCTATCAGCGGTTGGTCAACCGCATCTTCTCCAGGCAGATCGGGAGAACCATGGAGGTGTATGTTGACGACATGCTCGTCAAGAGCCTAAAGAAAAGTGACCACCTCACCGACCTACAGGAGACATTCTCCATTCTTCAAGACTATGGGATGAAGCTCAATCCCGAGAAGTGCGTCTTCTGCGTAGGCGAAGGAAAATTACTTGGCTTCATGGTCAGCCACCGGGGTATCGAGGCTAATCCCGAGAAGATCAGAGCGATCCTAGACTTGGAATCTCCCAAAACCTTCAAGGACGTCCAAAGCCTTAATGGTAGGATCGCAGCTCTCTCCCGGTTCATATCACGGTCTACCGACCGGTGTGCCCCATTCTTCAAAATTTTGAAGACCGGGAAGAAGTTCGAGGGCTGGACCGCCGAGTGCGAGCAAGCCTTCGCTGCATTGAAGGAGTATATCGGCGGCGGCACCGGCGCTCGCTCGAGACCGGTACTAGGCGAACCTCTCTTCCTATACCTATCGGTATCAAGGACTGCCGTGAGCTCGATCCTAGTCGGGAGCCACGACAAGGAGGACCTACCGGTAGACTACACAAGCAAATCTTTCGTGGATACCGAGACTCGGTACCCCGAAATCGAGCGGCTCATCCTCGCACTCGTGATCTCGGCCCGAAGGCTTCGCCCATACTTCCGGGCACACCCCATTGTGGTGCTTACCGATCACCCACTCGGGCGATCCTGCAAAACCGAGGCATCCGCGGACTCATGAAGTGGAGCATCGAGCTCGGTGAGTTCGACATCACCTACCGGCCCCGACCGGCAATCAAGGCACGGCACCGGCCGACTTTGTCTCGAATTCACCTCCGTGCAGTCCACACCCATATCGGTAGAAGGAGCCGGCTCGGCCGAGACGGCCCGAGCCACCGGCGAGGAAACACGGTTGATCCCGCACTACCGATCGCGGCAACTATATGTGAATGGTGCCTCGAACACCCACGGTAGCGGGGCCGGACTCATCCTTATCACTCCTCACATCGGTAGTCCCGACACATCTCGGCTCGAGAGTGCTCTCCGGTTCAACTTCAAAGCTTCCAACAATGAGGCCGAGTACGAAGCACTCCTGGCCGGCCTTCGGCTGGCCCGGCACATGGGAGCCCAGCAGCTCCAAGTCTTCAGCGACTCGCAACTTATTGTCAACCAAGTCTCGGGGGACTACCAGGCCAAAGATCCCATCATGTCTCGGTATAGGACTTTGGCAAAAGAGTTCACTGCCGGTTTCTCATGCTTCAAGCTAACGAAGGTACCGAGAGAAGAAAATCAAAGGGCTGACGCCCTGGCCAGAATAGCCTCGGCTATTGACCCCAACCCCGGGAACTCGGTACTCATTGACATGCTAGAAAGCTGAAGCACTGAGACGATGCCCGCTGAAGTAAATCACTTACGTCTGGAAGAGGCGAACTAGATGACACCAATCCTGGAATATCTGCGTGATGGCTCCCTCCCGAGAGATAATGATGAGGGAAAGAAAATAAAATTCCGATCCTCCTGGTACCTCATCATCAACAACCACCTCTACCGGCGGGCTCACTCCCTACCATACCTTCGATGCCTCGGACCGGCCGAGTCCCGAGGGGCCATCAAGGAGGTACCTGAGGGCATCTGTGGCCACCACCCGGGAGGACGAGCATTGGCCCACAAACTTGTCCGCATCGGCTACTTCTGGCCAACGCTCCTCCGGGACGCTGTGTCATTTACACGGCAATGCAAGGCCTGCCAGTTCAACGCACCAAACATGCCAAAACCGTCCCAGCCACTGGAGACGATGGTCAATCCATGTCCCTTTGCCCAATGGGGAATCGACTTAATTGAGCCCATGCCTAAGGGTACCGGCGGTGTGGAGCACGTAGTAGTCGCCACCGATTATTCCACCAAGTGGACGGAGGCTAAGGCCCTCAAGTCCATCACTTCCCAGCAAGTACAATCCTTCATCTGGGAAAACATCATCTGCCGCTTTGGTATCTCTCAAGTCATTGTCACGACAACGGTAAACAATTTGACTCTGCATCCTTCAGGAAATTCTGCTGGGAGAAGGGCATCACCCTTTCCTTCGCATCGGTAGCCCACCCACAGAGCAACGGTCAGGTGGAGGCAGTCAATAAAATCCTGAAGAGAACCATGAGGACCAAGCTCGGTGACAAGAAAGGTGCATGGCCTGAACTACTACCGGAGGTTCTTTAGGCGTACCGCACCTCGTACAAGGGTGCCACCGGCGAGACGCCATTTTCCCTTGCTTTCGGTGCAAAAGCCGTGGTACCGGTTGAAATCAATTCCACAACACACCGGATCGAAACATACGATCCAAATGAAAACGAAGAGCAGTTGTGCCTCAACCGGGACCTACTCGAGGAACGTCGGGAACAAGCCAACCTCTGGAATGCCGAGCACAAAAACCGGCTCAAACGCAAGTTTGACGCAAAGGCAAAGTGCCGGTACCTCAACCGGGGGACTGGGCACTGCGCAGGGTAAGGCAAAGTACAAAGGACTCTGCAGCCAAGACATTCAACCAACGATGGGAAGGTCCGTACCGAGTCACCGAAGTCCTCAAGCCAGGAACCTACCGGCTCATGGACTCCCACATCCATGGAATATTGAGCACCTTCGCTACTACTACCCAAAAGAAAAATCCGGAACATACCGGCTAAGGGGACCTTACCACTTTTCAAGCACTTGTAATTATTCTTTACTATAGTGGAACCCCTTACAAGTGGATGTAGCCTAGGACTCGCATTGAGCCAGGTGAACCACTATAAATCTTGTCTCTATGTGCTTATGTATGACTGTTATCCTACCGACAATCCATAAATGCCAAGAACAAAAATGAAACTTCTGTAAGACATGTGGCCGGTACAAGCGACCCCCATGCATAAGTTTTCCTATATCTAAACATATGGTCGGTACCAGCGACCCACATGTAAAACTTATGTAAGACATGTGGCCGGTACAAGCGACCCCCATGCATAAGTTTTCCTATATCTAAACATGTGGCCGGTACCGGCGACCCCCATGTAAAACTTTTGTAAGACATGTGGCCGGTACCGGCGACCCCCATGCATAAGTTTTTTATTACATTATTAAACATGTGGCCGGTACCAGCGACCACCATGCATAAGTTTTTATTACACTACATTCATCATGTTGCCGGTATCAATTACCTACATGAAATGAATACTCAAGAAAACGATACCGGGTGAGAGACTGAATAAACCAGCCCTCCCGAGTGAACACTTGATATGAAAAACAGAATTTATAAAACCGGCGAAACACGTCATTGTTCAACACAACAAATAAGGGCCTTATGGCCAATTCAAGTACTACCTCCCGATAGAGCACCCCCTACCGGGAGAGTTGTTCGAAAAATGGTTTAAATCCCCTAATAAAAAAACAAGCAAAACATAAAAAAAATTACACGGCCCATGGCCGGTACCACCCAACACGGGGGACTTCACTGCTGCGGCTGCTGTTCCGACTGGCTGGGACCACCGGCTAGCTCCTCCTCGATCTCCTTGAGGATGCCCCGGTGCTCATCATCAACTTGATCCTCGGTGAGCTCTGGCACCGGGAGCCGGCTCCAGTCCTGCTCGGGGAAGGCCTCCGTGATCTTGCCGAGGATGTACACACCACCCTCAATGTAGGCGGTGGCCTGCTCCACAGCTCGACCCCGGTCACGACGGTAGGCGAGGACGGCCTCCTTTTGGCCTCACCGAGAGCCGCCTCCGGGCGTCGGTCGAACTCAACCCTGGAGGCGAGCACTCTCGCCGCCACCGCGGCCTTGGCCTTCTCCTCGGCCTCCTGGACGAGCCTACCGCTTCTTCCTTTGTTTTCTCGAGCTCGGCCTTGGTCTTCTCGAGCTCGGCCACCGCCCGCTCCTTCGGCCAAACATGGTGTCATAGCCATTCCGCGGGATTTCCACCTGCCCGCCCACCGTCCGCCATTCCTTCCGGACCCGGCGGTCCGAGAGCAACTCCTCATAGGCCAGCCGCAACACCGACACAACAAGGGTTCAAAAAAAAATGTGCGGAGGTAAGGTAACGGTACCCTGCCGCAGACCGAAAGAGGAGATCCCTCGATCCCCGATGTTCATCTCCGGGAAGGAGGCAAGCCGAGAAACCGGGAGCGGGTCCTCCGGCGCCTTCTTCACACAACCGCGGAACAGCGCGGCATTCTCGGTAGGAATCTCCCTCTCGAAGATAGGAGCGGACTCGGAGCCGTGCGTGGCCGGAGTAGTGCCGGTACCCCCGCACCCCGAGCCACTTCATCGGCCGGGCTCGGCTCCCGCACCCTCTCGCTTCTTCCGGTGGTCCTTCACCCGTTTAATAAACTACCACAATGGTTAGTGCCGGTACACTAACACCACAAGCAAGGAAACAACGGAGAATGAGGTTACCTCCTCCCGAGCGGTGCGCTTCTTGGAGGACCCACCCGGGCCCTCAGACACCACCTCGGTCTCAGGACCGGCATCCACCTCCACTTCCGCCTCCGCCTCCACCTCGGCGGTAGACCGGCCTTTGTGGGCCTTCTTCTTCTTCCTCTTCGGTACCGGCTCAGCAGCAGCACCGACCTCAGCACCGGGAGCACCGGTACCAGCTACCACCTCAACCTTAGGCCCCGGGTCCTCACCGACGGCTTTCTTCAGCTGGTAAAAGTCCTTTCGCTCCTGGACCATACTTAAGTCGCCTTTGAGGGTGCGGTACCGACGGTACTGATAGATAACTGCACAATAACCACCGGTGTTAGACGCGACCATAATCTGGAATGTACAAAAGCTACCGAGCAGTACTTACATGGATTTGGTGTAGGGGCTAAATCGGAGCTATCGAGGGAGTACCGGTTCAGAAGCACCGTGGATCTCCTTAGCACGATTGAAATATGCTCCCGGATCCACCGAATCTCTTGCTCTTGCCTCTCGGTAAGTCTCCTCCAAGACTGACCCACTGCAAAAAGGAAAAAGGAAATTGTCAGTACCGGCACAAAAAAAATAAAAAGAGAAGAAGAATATCATGTGCAAAGTGTCTGCTCGGTAAAGGCTCCCAACCAGGTGTGTCAGTAAAGTGGCACGGAACCCGCTTCACGGTCGGCTCTACCCCTACCGGGAATTCCCACTCCCCACCGATGAAGAAATACCGGCTCTTCCAGGTTTGTTGGGAAGTTGGATTCCCGAACACGAGTGGATCCCTAATGATCTCGGGACTCCCGAACTCGTGGCTTTCCACATCGTGCTCACCGGCCATCCCCTCCCGTTCAAGGGCCTCTTTTGTCAAGCAGCACCGGGACACCTTCTTGTACTTGTGCAGGAAATCCATCAACTCGGTATCCGGGGGCACTCCTCACGGGGCTTCGTGCCGACTTCAATTTATACCGGCCTTTGTCCGTCCCGGAATGCTCCTCAAGCGCCCATTGGTTGAAAAACACCGCCAGGTCCGGCTCGCCAAACCCACGGTGGTGGTACAGCGTATACAACGCATTCGAGCAGCGCTAGGTGTTCGGGTTCAATTGGGCTATGGCCAGGCCAACCTCGGCCAGAAACCGCTGCTGGTACGCCGGGAGGGGAATCCTCAGACCCTCACCGAAGAAGAACGGGTGTACCAAGGTTTCACTCGGTACTCCAGAAGCACTCCTAAGCTCCCCCTTCTCCCGTAGACGCATCGTCACCGAACTGGGGATGTTGAAGGCCTCCCTCAGGGCTACCAAATCCTCCTCGGTAGACGCGCTCAATTTCAGCCGGTCCACCGCAAACCCAGCCGGTACCAGCGTCTTGCTACTACTGGACCAGGACTTCACATATGGTTCCGCGGCCAGGGGCACTATGTCCTCACCGGTGGTAACACCCATCACCACCGTTTGAATGATACCCTCCAGACAAAACCGGCTGGTTCTCGGCGAACAGGAACTACTGCTACCGGTACTCGAACTGGAGTCTGAGCCAGCCTCCTCCACCGATGAGCTCCTTTCTGGCTCTTCACTAGAAAAGGCGTTGCCACTATTGGCACTCTCGCTCCCCGAGTCAGACATCTGCAAAAATCGCACTAAAGGTTCTTACCGGGAGGGATAACCTATGCCTATGCAACCTAGCTCGGTACTAAGGCTGGACACCGGTACTCAAACTACGTTACAACAGCACCACACAAAAAAAACAGAGCAAAGAAATACACAAGAAGTCATCGGTACTTACAGTTGTTGCAGGCTGAAAGTCGAGCACCGATTGAATGCAATTACGCTACCGAGACACGCTCTCGTTCTCCTACCGACAGCTTGCAGAGCTCTGGACTTGAAATATGCACGAATGAGGTGAAGTGAACTCTCTTCACCCCCACATATATAGAGGGAGTCAACCCATCTTGACCGTACGACGTGAACCGTCACGGTCCAGGATGGCGACACGTGGCCACGCGACGGTTGAGCTCCCCCACGTTGTTCCACACCGGCCTAGGCGTGACACGTGTCACCCCACTACCTCGGCAGTTACGCCGAGGAGCTCAACAACCACGACGCTTCAACTCCCCTTGGAACACGGAGTGGTTACAATTCCTAACCGAGAGGAACCCCTTGTTCGGGGACTTGGGGGACTACATGGGACGGTACCAAGCATCGCCGCGGTTGCCCCACCGACACTTCGCTACATCCCGATATGAACTTCTGGAATAAGTCCCCGACCAAGAGCTTCCTCTTGCTCGGGACTTGGGGGACTTTTGTTCCTACCATTTCATATTTGTACCGGGATAGGCCCCGTGCAGGGCCCGGAGTAGCTCACTATCACCGGGAGCAGCCTGCCTGCAAGCCCCATGGCTAACTCGGTGGGGCTCCCCTACCGAGGGCATGACCTCTGCAACGCCCCACCGGCACAGACCTCGCCCCAGCGGCATCTACCGACTCGGTAGGGATCCCCTACCGAGTACACTGCCCCGGCAATGCCCCAACGGTTGAGTAAGCCCTAGGCCGCAGTCGAAGCCCTGGCAATACTCCAGCACTACCGGTAAGACCAGGTCGGGTGTATCGATAACAAGCTCTCCCTCCGGCTGCACATGGCCGTCTCTTGGCCAGGTACCGAGAGTGGTCAGCCCCACCGGTACCGGCACGGCCACCTGACACACGTGCTTGCCCACTACCTCGCAGATCGCACTATGTCGCACGCCCATGCTGCACTAGGCGCCGCCATCCCTCGATGTGAACGTCGAGGTAGTGGACCAGAAAATTTTCCTTGTGTCAGGGGATGTCCCCCACGCCAGGGAAGCTTGTCTCCGACCTCACCTCATATATAAGGAGTCCTCACTCCTTATTCAGGCACGTTCTCTCCGAATCCCAAACTCACTTCTCTCAGAACTTATCGGTACTGACTTGAGCGTCGGATGGTCTTCGGTCGGTACACACCGACCTCCCTGACCAATCTTGTGCTTTCAGGTACCCGCGCACGACCCTACCGGGCAGTTGGGAAACGGTAGAAACACACATAATTAAACCAAGCAATGAACATGTTCATATCACAATCAAAGTTCATAAACATCACAGCAAATCAATACATCATCATGGGCTAGGGCTTACAACCCTAGCCCCCAACAAAGAGACTACTCACACATGCTTGAAGTATCCATCATTATTACAAATATAAACATATGAAACTCTAAACAAAAGTAAAGTGAGGGTTGAGAAAATCTCAGTGATGAACTCCAACAGCTCCTTGGTGTTCCAGGTGTGATGCTAGGCTCCCCACTCCTCACTCCTTCTAGCTTCCAAAACTCCAGAAATGCAGTTTCTACATCTTGATGTCTCCAACGAACTGTGCAGTAGATGAGGTGGAATGGTGCTGAAAGTTAGTTTTCTAGACAGATTAACGTCTTAGGAACAACTTTCGTGAAGGACCCGAAGTGATTCGGGTGGTGGAAGGTGATGAAAATGGTCAATTCATGACTGAGGACGAGTGGTTCCGAACTCACTGTTTTTGAGAGATTTTCTTTGAGTATTTTTTTGAATGGGTGCTTGAATTGAAGCTAATTGAAGCTGTGAACTGATGAATTGCAAAAGCTGGAATTGATATGTTGGCAGGTGATGGTGCCCAAAGCAGAGAGCGCATTAGTGATGTGAAGGCTGCTGGTAAGCTTGAGGCTTGATTGCTGTGATCGGATTGATACCAATTGCAGAGAGAAGATGATCTCGGCAGTGAGTGAGCTGTTGTGCAGAAGATAGGTGATGGACTGATGGTGATGATTGTTGTTATGCAGAGTCCTTCTTAAAAAGAAGAGAAAGGTGATGAGCAGGTGTGGTTATGGAAATGATTGTAGTGATGAGATTGTGAACTTTGGTGATTGATTGCAGGTTGATTTGGAGCTGCAATGGTGATGATAAGTGATGAAGTAGAGAAAGCTCACGGTTGAGCTTGGATTGCAGAAGCTTGATGATTGTTGATTGATTGTGATTTTGAATTGCAGGAGAGGAAAGTCTTTGTAAAGACAAGAAAGGGGAAACGGCCAAGGAGGCTATCATCAAGTCAAGGAGCCGTTGAACCTTGATTGACTCAGGTGGGAGTGGCTTGCAAATGTCAAAAGCCGTGATGGATTGTCGGAGTGGTGGTGATCTGCAGCTGCAAAGAGAAGAAGCATCAAAGACTTTTGGTGTAAAAGACAAACAAAAATAATAAATAAAATAAAATAAATAGAAAAAGAAATAAAAAATAAAAATAAAAAATAAATAAATGTTAATAAAAAATTATGAGAGAAAATAAAAGTGGTGGTTCAATTGTATTTTGTCACCGCGTGTGGCGGTTGCGCCGCCGTATGTGGTGGTTCGCCGATATTTTATCGGGATTCGAAACGGTTTTTGAAATCTTCGTACAGTGTATGTAATCTACATTGAGATGATGACCGATGTCATCAGATATTCAAAAGTCACGGTTGACTTTTTGGAATTGCGCTAAAAACCTCCAAAATGCACCTTTTTGTGCAAATATACAATTTCTTCATATTTTCCCTAAATAAATAAAACATAAATTAAATATAACAAAACAGCTCTCAAACAGGCCTAATCCAAGTAATTAGAGGTAGATTTGACACGTAAAATACGGACAAATCACACCCTCACACTTGCACTTTACTTGTCCTCAAGCAAACATAGAACATAAATACACAACACTTTTGTGGCAAGTCACTGTGCACTTTGCGACTTTTGTTGCTCGATCCGTGATTTACGGATCTGTGTCTCTGACTTTGGACACGCGTCCGTTCCTTTCCCTTCCCTTCTGTTTGAGTGTGTTTCATTTGTTTCATTTTCAAACTTTTCCCTTAGTTTTCTCTCTCTGTCTCTCTTAGTTTTCTCTCAAGTGTTCATAGTCTGTTCTTCGTGTTCTTCGTTCTGTTCTTGACTTTTCCCAGAAACACATCCCAAAACCCAGAAAGTCATCCTCCCTTCCCAAACCACAAATGGCCAAAAGAGTCAATTCTTTCAGTGAATTGTTTCAGGCAGGTCCTCCAGAGAGTCAAATCTTTAGAGTTCTGTCTGAAATCATTAAAGTCACAAAGAGCACAGTGGAAACGCGTTCGAATTTATTAAACAAACATTTTTTTTCTTTATTATTAAGCCGACGCAGAAGTCGTCGTTCGGCCTAATAACAAATTTTCTTTTTATTTTATTCAAACTTTACGCAAAAGTCGTAAAGTGAACAGTGCCAACACGTGTGGCACGCGTCGACACGATTATTGGGGTGCCGACACTCTAAATGGGTCTGGGCCATCGAACATGGCCTGGGCTTTAAAGTGGGCTGGGCCGAAGAAAAACTTGGGCCTTTATTGGTGGGCTTACACTAATGGGCCTAAACAATGTACAGTAAATTTTTTTTTCTAAGGCCCGACTCAACTAAATGGGCTTGGGTTTTGGGTTTTGGGCTTTGAAAATGACAAGGGCCCAATGGGCCAAAAATTATTGAAATGAAAACATTTTTTTTTCGAAGTCCAAAACCCTAACCGACACACAAATGGGCCTAAAGCCCATTACTATACAAACAGTAACAAGCCCAAAAATAAAACAAACAGTAAATATAAACAGTAAAAACAAACAACAACAATTTTTCTATTATTATTATTTTTTTTTAACAAAGCAAAGTAAACACAATTTTTTTTTATATTTTTTTTTGTACAGAAATAAAACACACAAACAATAAATAAACAACAATTGAGTTAAAGGCAAAGGAGACTTTCCTCGTGACGAGCTCGTAATGCTTGGCGAAAATCACCAACAAGACACCAACCTCAAGGAATAAATCCTTGACTTCCATACGTATGCTCCAGTGCTGCACTATGGTGAAAAAAAATTGATTAAGCTCATTGTCTTATGTCTAGAACTAAAGAAGTAATCAATTTCATAGTTCAACCATGGTAATTAAATACATGCTCATAAGTTGATTAAGTTCACAAATATGCATTCAATTTTCTAAAACCTTAAGAAGCAGACAATGAACTGCCTGAAATTGAAGTGGAGACAGTAGACACATGGGTCTAACATGCCAAGGCAGTTCTAAAAATTGGGCAGCAATAAAACGCATTTCACCATAAAACTCATTATTGAAAATAAACACACAATGCAAAAATTAAACAAAACAAAAGAATGTGCAAGAAAAACCAAGTTACCCACCAAGAGATCAAGGTTAAACCTTAATCCCCGCGCAACGGCGTCATTTGACGCAACGATAATTTTAGGGTGAAATGTGAGTGAGATGTGGTTATGCGTATCATCGTCAAAGTGTAGTAGATGGTATATTTGAGACCGGGGGATGTCGTACCCAAGGGATTGGAAGGTCCAAGATCCCTATTTGGCAAACAATGTAACCGAAATGCTTGACACTAAAATGGTGAGGTAAGAGATCGATTATGTACTTGTGAAATGGATTATGTGCAACATGATGTAGTGTTCATAGATTGTGTTCATGGATAAGTAACTTGTAACCAAAACAGTAAGTAAAATAAGCTAATGTGACTAGCTAAAACAAGTATATGAGCTTACAAACTCAATATAATTGGGGTGTGTTTGTGATCAAATGGATGAGGTAGTTGGGGTTTCGGGTTTAGCCTAACCCACTCCGATGTATGATAAACCACTTTGTTATGAACACAAGATTGATTAACAAACCAAAATCCTCAAACTTTAGCACTAGAAAGAGTACATAAGATTTAGTTTCACAATTTATCCCTCATGTCTTTTACGATTCATGAGGGGCTCTCAATCAATTTGCTTAAGCTTTTTACAGTCCCTAAGTTCATCAAAAGAAGCATAGGATCCAGAAACTAGGATTTCAAACAAGTTAGGCCTAAGCTTAACTCATCACATGCATTGCCAATAGTCTAGAATTTAGAGAGGTAATCATCCTCACAAATTCAACCAATATAAGTTTAAGACATGCTCTTCAATTGATTAGGTATCCAAACATGCATCCACATAATTAAACCAAACAATGAACATGTTCATATCACAATCAAAGTTCATAAACATCACAGCAAATTAATACATCATCATGGGCTAGGGCTCACAACCCAGCCCTAGCCCCCAACAAAGAGACTACTCACACATGCTTGAAGTATACATCATTATTACAAATATAAACATATGAAAGTCTAAACAAAAGTAAAGAGAGGGTTGAGAAAATCTCAGTGATGAACTCCAGCAGTTCCTTGATGTTCCAGGTGTGATGCTAGGCTCCCCACTCCTCACTCCTTCTAGCTTCCAAAACTCCAGAAATGCAGTTTCTGCTTCTTGATGTCTCCAACAAACTGTGCAGTAGATGAGGTGGAATGGTGCTGAAAGTTAGTTTCCTCGACAGATTAACGTCTTAGGAACAACTTTCGTGAAGGACCCGAAGTGATTCGGGTGGTAGAAGGTGATGAAAATGGCCAATTCGTGACTGAGGACGGGTGGTTCCGAACTCACTGTTTTTGAGAGATTTTTTTTAATGGGTGCTTGAATTGAAGCTAATTGAAGCTGCGAACTGATGAATTGCAAAAGGTAGAATTGTTATGTTGGCAGGTGATGGTGCCCAAAGCAGAGAGCGCATTAGTGATGTGAAGGCTGCTGGTAAGCTTGAGGCTTGATTGCTGTGATCGGATTGATTCCAATTGCAGAGAGAAGATGATCTCGACAGTGAGTGAGCTGTTATGCATAAGAGAGGTGATGGACTGATGGTGATGATTGTTGTTATGCAGAGTCCTTCTTAAAAAGAAGAGAAAGGTGATGAGCGTGGTTCTGGAAATGATTGTAGTGATGAGATTGTGAACTTTGGTGATTGATTGCAGGTTGATTTGGAGCTACAATGGTGATGATAAGTGATGAAGTAGAGAAAGCTCACGGTTGAGCTTGGATTGCAAAAGCTTGATGCTTGTTGATTGATTGTGATTTTGAATTGCAGGAGAGGAAAGTCTTTATGAAGACAAGAAAGGGGAAACGGCCAAGGAGGCTATCATCAAGTCAAGGAGTCGTTGAACCTTGATTGACTCAGGTGGGAGTGGCTTGCAAATGTCAAAAGCCGTGATGGATTGTAGGAGTAGTGGTGATCTGCAGCTGCAAAGAGAAGAAGCATCAAAGACTTTTGGTGTAAAAGACAAACAAAAATAATAAATAAAATAAAATAAATAGAAAAAGAAATAAAAAATAAAAATAAAAAATAAATAAATATTAATAAACAATTATGAGAGAAAATAAAAGTGGTGGTTCAATTGTATTTTGTCACCGCGTGTGGCGGTTGCGCTGCCGTATGTGGTGGTTCCCCGATATATGATCGGGATTCGAAACGGTTTTCGAAATCTTCGTACAGTGTATGTAATCCACATTGCGATGATGACCGGTGTCATCAGATATTTAAAAATCACGGTTGACTTTTCGGAATTGCGCTGAAAACCTTCAAAATGTACCTTTTTGTGAAAATATACAATTTCTTCATATTTTCCCTAAATAAATAAAACACAAATTAAATATAACAAAACAGCTCTCAAATAGACCTAATCCAAGTAATTAGAGGTAGATTTGACACGTAAAATACGGACAAATCAAAAATATGCAGAATATGATGTATTTCATTGATGAATAGGGGCCTATATATATAGAGAAACATGATACAATATGTAATGAAGTAGGAAATCTATTCTAAATACAATTCATATTCTAGAAGGATTTACCTTCCATAAACTTATTCTAGAGAATCTTAATTCTTTTTTTTCCTTTTATAAATTAAAGAGAATCAAATGATTTCACTCATATTCCCATGTGATGACTCGAACCCAGGACCTAGATCTTGGGTAGTGGGTGCTTTACCACTGAGCTTAGTTTGACAAAGCACATAATAATAATATCCTAAAACAGTGAGCAATTTTTTTATAGGTAAATATCCAATAGGTCTTCAATTTCACCATATATTTCCCATTAAGGATGAAGATTTTTAATATATTCCCAACAGGCTTGGATTGGGCTTGTTTTACTCCCATCAAGGACAAAATGTCCAAAGCCTGATCTGTTATTTGTTTTTTTGGATATTTTTGCACTTCTTTTCATCGAGGTCGAGCTACACTTCAAAATTCACCTTGTTCAAATTCCAACTTCTATAAATGTTGATTAAATGTTGAATCAAAGCTTAAAAATACGTAGATCTTGTCAAGAGGGTCGAGTTTCATACCTTTTTCGTCAAAAACAATGATCGGAGTTGCCGAAAAACGTTCCAGAAACCGTCGAAATCGGAAAGTTTTTTTCCTTCGAACCGCCGTCTTCTGTGGCCGGTTTGACAAGCTGTGGTCGTGGGTTTCTTCGCGCCACCGAGAAGAAGAGATTGGCATGCACCTATGCGCCGATGAGAAGTGGCCGGACGGAGGAGAAATATTCGGGTCGGGTATCGGCTTCGCGGGTCACGATCAGGTTGAGTCGCCTGTTGATCTGGGTTATATGCAATCTAACGGTCCATATCAAAAGCGTCTGAGATCAACGGTCTAGATCTCACTGTTTCTATTTTATTTTAATTAAATAATTTCCTTTTATTACCAAATGTCCGAAAATCAATAAAAATAGCTCAGGAGTCGAAAAAATTCTCCGAAAATTCTCACGGACTCGTTGTGACGTATACTTTATTCTCACGTCCTCAAATTGAAGATTTTTCTTGAAAAAAATCGGAACAATTCCCGATTGTCCTTCATTATTGTTGAAATCATATTTTTATTTTCGAATAAAATTTTATTGACCTCAATAAAATTTTATTAACCTCAATAAAATTGTGAGCGTGAAGAAAACTAAAAGCTTATTGACCTCAATAAAATTTAATAAAATTCTGAACAATTCTGAACTATCCTTTATTATTGCCGAGATCACATTTTAATCTCGAATAATTTTTGTATCATTTTTTTAAATTTTCTCGGAGCTCACAACCTCTCTCTTGACTCTGCTGCGGAGAGGCGAGATTACTCTATGGCGTTGAAAATTCAAGTTCAGGACTGATATAGCATCATTGCACTGGTGTTCTCATTTGTTGATTTCAATAAAATTTTATTGACCTCAATAAACAAAATTTATTGACCTCAATAAAATTGTGGGCGTGAAGAAAAATAAAATTTTATTAAGCTCAATACAATTTTATTAAGGGTTCAATAAAATATACAAAGTTGATGCTTCTTTGTTTTTTCCCTCCTACCACGGAAAGACCTTGCCTCTTAAACAAAGGTGATGAACTGATGATCCATCACATATTGCACATGCACTAATTCCCCTACTCCAAAATTCATCTTCACGAGGTACCAATATGGCATGGTTGCTGCACTGACGTTCTCGTTGTCGACTTCAATAAAAATATTTATTGACTTCAATAAAAAAATTGATTAACCTCAATAAAAAATGTTGAGGCTGCTGAATGAAAATAGGTATGGAAGAATATTTGAAATTACACACATTGAGAGCGATAGTAAGAACATGTTACATTCAGGAAAGGCAAGGCTATATTTCGCTTGCTCATATACATTAGTATAATACCAATCAAAAGCACAAATTATTCACCACAAGTATTATAGATGTGGCCTATGAGCCTTGGGTTACAGTGAGGATAGATCTCCTAAGCCCATATCTTCATGCGCAAACAGAAAAAGAAACATGCAAAAGAAGTAATAAAACAATTTGATACAAGTCTAGAATAGAGGAAAAGAATTAAAGAAAACGAATCAGGTCAAAATTGTTAACTCTCAATTTGATACAGCGGCGACAACCTCCAGGAGAGGCTGATCCTTGGTTAATGCTTCCCAGTCAACTTGTCTCAATAAGTTGAACCTTTCATCCAATGTCACAAACCCAGCTTGAGGAGCAACAACACCACATTTTCCAACTTTATGTAGTAAAAGCACACTAGTAATTGATCGTCGAAATTGGTTCGGTTAGAGATCGATGGAGTTGGAGAAATTCCGGCTGATCAATCCGGCTATGACCTTCGACGAGGTCTCCATGGAGCGCAGCAAAAGCTTCGTTAAGGCCTTACGTTCGATTCTCAACACTTCCATTGATGTCACTACTAGAATTATGCTCATATACATCACTTTAAAAACATCGGTTAAAATTGCACCCGATGTAAAATGCTATTTATCGCATCGGTTGCAACATAATTAATTTCTACTAGATTTATTAACATCGGTCCTTAAAATAATCGACTTCTCCAACCTCCAAAATCTCAAAACACGGAGCGCGAAATTTTTTTTAAGTATGGGCGCGGAAAAAAATTTTAATTTTCCCCCTCCCCCCCCCCCCCCCCCTCAAATGTTGCCACACTAGGTATTTTTTTGCTACTCGACGCATCGACTCTCCGAAGTCTCGAAAACTCCTCAAGCACCCAGCCATCTTCTTCTCCAAAACCACACCGACGACGGACTCGATCCCTTCTCCACAAGCCTTCGTCTTCTCCTTCATCTAATAAAATCCATCTTCAGACTTTCATTGCCGAACCATATAACCTCCTCCCAAATCTCCCTAAACTCTAGCTCGAGCCCCCACTGAAAATCTTCTTCTCCAAAACCATACAACATAAATCTTCTTATCCTTCGTCTTTCTCTCCATCTTCTCCAGCACTCATACGTTCTCCTATAGCGTCGTCTGCCTTCAGGTTTAGAGGAGGAGGATTTTCATATCTCCATTCGTGCAGTGACGACCAATAGACAATTCAGATCGACGCCGCCAAGAGGATTATCCTCGACTGCATGTGCGGCTTCCGCCCTCACTGGTACTCTCACCCTTTTCAGATGTGGTCACCGTGTGAGAGAGCGGAGGCGGTGATTGTGTGCAGGTGGAGCAGAGAGTGGCGGAGAAGTGGTGAAGCTGCTTGGGTTGTTGGAATTCCGAGCTGCCGTGGGTGTTGTGCTGAACAGAGGAAGAAGAAATAGAATAAATAGAGAAAGCCCACAAGAAAAGAAGAGATGAGGAGAGGGAAAGAGAGGAGGAGGAAGATGCAGGGAAGCTCAACCCTCCCATCTCAACCGTATTCAAAAATACTGTTCATTTCCTTATACAATTATGGACTCGGATCTACCCTCTCAAGGTAATTGAGCATTACCTCTTGTCTGCCAATTCGATTGTTATTGGTAATTGAGAATTAGTGAATTGGTTGTGATTCTAATTATACAAATTATGTGGAGCTTACATCTCTTTTTCTGCAGCATTCACTACAAGAAAAATGGCTTTCCTTGACACTGAAATAACTAAAACGTCAACTTATGTACGGTACCTATCTTTGAACATAAAAAAAAGCTACTTGGTTTTGACTAGGCAATTTCCTTTATAAATTGTGTTGGGTTTGTGGTTCTAACTCTTTATGAATTTTATAAATTGTTGTGGTATTTGGTTTGTTTCTTTTTGTTTTTCATTAGATTTTCAATGCAATAATTTGTTGGCAGCTTAGATTATTTCTGTAATTTTTTTGGTAGTTTGTAATATTTTCAAATGCATGACATAAGCCATAGTTAGTTTTTGTTATTGTGAAGGAAGTTGTACTTTCCTAATCGTTCATAGGTAGTTGTACTCTCATTCCACTTTTCTGATTGATTTAGCTGCAACTTCGGATGGTTCATTTTCTTATGTTCTCTTGTTCCTCTAGTCTCCCCTTATTTGCAGGTTTTATTCAAGTATCTTTCCGTTTCACTTGGGTCCGGTTGCTGGAGTTTGAGTTGATCAGTGTGGCTGTTGTGGACACCCATGGTTTTCTTGCTTTTGTTTTCTTCTTCTGCCTGGTTCCCAGGCTTTTTTGCTTTGCCCTTCTCTTTTGTCATTCTTTTAGTTGCTTAATTGCTAGTTGCCAGCATGTTAATTGCATGCTACTTTTTTCTTCTTTTTTTTCATAGGCTTGGTCACTTTTCCGTCTTTTTTATTTGGGGTTGGCATTGGTCTTTGTCCTCCTCCCCTTTTGTACCGCCCTTCTCTGTTATTTAATTTTGCAGTTAATATATATATATATGTATATTTTAGAAGTTACTTATCGCCTCCATGATCAATATTTGTTTCTTAGATCTTTGCACATTCAGGATTTTATTCTTTGCAGCTCTTATATACCTCTATATTTGTATATTTTCTTTAAGAGGAAAAGCGAGTCGATTCTTTCCAAGTACATGGTAGCTTAATTGAGCTCTTCTTTCTAATACCGAACTCACATGCTTGACCATTCTATGATTAATAATGGACTGGTCTTTGCTGTCTGATATGTATAAATGTGTATATATAGACAAAAGAGAACCGGTGTTTATTGTATAGTTTTATGACATAACAATTTTGGTTAATAGTTTTCTCTATATTCTTGCAGATAACATAAAAGTTTGTAGCTTGGTAGTTATTCAAATCATTTGCACCTCTACTCTCTTAACTATCTATTATTTGCTCCTGCCCAACATCTATAGTTACCTTTCATCTGTTTTGCTTCTCTCTTGAGTCTCAATTCTATGAGATAATTACAGTTATTTCTAATTTCAGGTTTCAGAGGTTTTCTCCAAAGAATTGAAAGGTGCAATATCTGTGTTGGCCTCATTTCAGGGTCATCTATTAATAGCTTCTGGTCCTAAAATTATTTTACACAAGTAGACTGGTAGTGATCTGACTGGTGTTGGATTTTTTTATGTTCCACCTTTATACGTTGTGAGCTTAAATATTGTAAGCATACTCCCTTTACTCAAATATCTCTGTTTACTGCTCCCTTACTAATACAAAGTAACGAAGCAATCATAAAAAGTGATAATGTCCAAGGAACTCTGTCGTATTGCATCAATGTCTCTCATTCATATGTTAATCTTAGATAATATAGACGTGATGTGAGGCTTTGTTCATTCACTCATGTCTCATGATATGATGGCATGTATGATTTTGATACATGCAACATGGTATCTCTTTCTTTAATCATATTGTTGTTTAAATGACATTGTTAGCATTGTTGAAACAGGTGGTAACTATGGAGGTCATACAATGAACAACTCTTTGGATCATGTACAAGACTGAGTTTGAGAGCATGCTTCAATGCTCTTTGGGTCACAAAACAGCTGAAGATATTAGGCATAGAATAATAAACATATAGATTGTATTCTTACTAAGAGAATGTTATGCCTATTGTGTTTTCAATTGTTTATGCACTTTGAGAATCAATATTAATGAAAATTATTCTTTATCTTATATATGTATTCTTGAGTTCATGGTTCTAGCTAGCTACAAATGCATCAGTTCTAACTATAAAATCGATGTTGCATAAACACATGAACATCAAAAATTAAGCAAAGAAACGATGTCTCTTAAATTGATAAACATTGAAAATTAAAAAAAGAAATGATGTCTATTAGATAGATGAATATCGAAAATTAATGAAAGAAACGATTTCTCATCAAGGTTTGAACATCAATTGTTATGGTAAGTAGCGATGTACAGATGTTTGGTAGACATCGGCTGAAAACCGATGTCCCCAATTTTCGGATCTTTTACATCAGCCACTAACACATCGGTCGGATTTTTTTTTAACATCGGTTCTAGACTGATGTATATGAGCTTAATTCTAGTAGTGTGTGTGTGTGTGTGTGCGAGGTAGAGATTTTGGGTCTGGATCTGATAAGTGTGAAATGGATTTTGAACAATTCCAGCTGTATTTGATTACTTTGTGAAATTGATAATGTAGTATGAAGCCTTTTGTTGTTCCGTCGAATTCTGGTCTCTGAGAGACGCCGATGGCCATGGGACTCACACGCGTCCACAAGCGTGAGAGAGAGAAAGAGAGAGAGATCCGGTTTCTCTCTCCTATAGTCGTCGACCTCCACACACCACCACGGTGAATCGTCGGCATAGACAAGCTCGCCGATGTACGGGGGAGAGAGAGAGAGAGAGAGAGAGAGAGAGAGAGAGAGAGAGAGAGAGAGAGAGAGAGAGAGAGAGAGAGAGAGAGAGAGAGAGAGAGAGAGAGAGAGAGATTTTGGGTGTAGGGACAACACTGTAACTTCACGTTATGGTTGACAAAAACTCTTGTAGGGACAAAATTGTAACTTCACGTCCATAACAATTTAGGTGTCCTTATTGGGCAGCGCATTTTTGAGCATTCCTGCTTGGTGGTAAATCTTTATCCAAATATGTCCTTAATGGTTAATAACTCTTTTTTTATATTATAAATTATTTTGTTTTTGACCTTTTTATCCTTGATAGTTGATATTTTATACAAAGTTATTTAATATTTGAGGGTTATTAAAGTAATAAAATTCAGTTATGGTTGACAAAAACTCTTCTCTTAAATATAGTATAGATAATTCTAAAAAAAATATTTAGTATAGATATATGTAATGAACAATAAACTTGCCATTTTGATTAATAATAATTCCATCAAAATGATTGTTTTAGGACATAACTCCTTTAAAAACTAACCCAATCAAAACTGTTGGTGCAATATAATAGTATTTCTTTTCACAGTTGCAACTGTCGGTCCCAAACTTCAAATATCTCCCTCCCCATCATAAAACACTGAAATTCATAAACGGACTGTATTCTAATAGTCTAATTGTTGTTAAGTTTTCATGTTAATTCATTGATATTTTTATTTTGGTGAGATTACATGCATGGACTATTACTCGAGTCTTGAGATGTTGCAAGGAAATCAACACTAAAAATGTACTCAATAGTTAGGCAATTGCATGCATCGACCCTTTATTTTGGGAAGTTAAAAAAAGGTTTACAAAAGTTACTCTTAATTGGCTTCTTGGGTCATTCCACTATGTAATATAACAAATGAGGTGTTATACACTAACAAGATGACATTAATGTGAGTCATATTTCGGATGGAAAAATAAATTTCAGTGCAGACTGCAGAGTACTATTAAATAAGATTTGCAGACTATTCTCATAATCTCAATTCTCAAATCCATGTCCAATTGTTTACATCTCACAATGGTCCCTCATGATATATGATATATCCTAACAGGCTAATACCTCTCTCTTAATTTATTGAACGGCTCATACACCCAAAAAAAGAAGAAGAGTAAATTAACCAACAGAGGAGATCAATAATGGAGGACATAGACATTATACTCCACAACAGCATCCCCAGTGTTCATATCAATCTTGTGAGTCCTGGCACGGGCATACCCACGAGCAAACCGGAAAAGCCCGCTACCGCCGACTATGGGCATCTCCCTCACGGTCGAGAACACCGTGTTCCGCCCCAACACGCTCAAAGTGCTCCCATTATACTTCCCTTCCACAAAAGCATAGTTCAGCACCATCAAAAACCCTAGCTCGGTCTGCGAAGCCGAGGCGTAAATCCCTTGGGCTTTTCCCACTAGCTTGGAGCCCAGCTCCGGCCCGGCAGTCAGCGGGTCGTCCATCATCACCACCGCCCCGAATCCCGTGGAGGAGTTTTTGGTCGTGGGTGCCTCGGCGATCCTAATGGCTGTCGGGCTGCGGCCGCTGACTATGTCGTGGAAGAAGAACCGGAGATGGCTCAGTTTCTCTTTCTTTAGGCCGTGTTTGGCTCGGGACAAGGATCTCGAGAAGCGGTGGTGTTCGCCTGCACTGACGAGGGTTAGGAGGAAGAGAAGAGTAAAGAGAATGGCGTAGTGGGAACTGAAGTTTTGGAGGGTCTTGGCCATTGTTGGAAATAGAGGAGGTAGCTAGAGCTAGCTTTGAATGGGAGAGAAACTAGAGAGTAGCATTGCATATATATGAGCAACTCTTATATAATGCGAAAAGAGAATGGTTGAAAATTTTAATTACCGTAATACATATACATTCTAGGAGTGTTTGACACTTTAATAATCTATCCAGCTAGGAACTGAACGAAGCAGTCAATTTTGTTTTCTTGTTTTGTCAACCTTTTGGTTTTAAAATTAAGGAGGCATCTGGTACCATATGCATTAGAAGATAAAAGCAACCAGCACATATGGTACTGAGATAATTTGTGGGTGAGAGGGAACCTATTCTGCTAGTGGGTTTAGACTTTAGAACCGTCTGATTGACAAATGAAGATCAAAGATGTCGTGTAGAAAGGATCGGAGGATCTATCAATCTCGCTGTTGTGATTGAAAGACGACCAAGAAATCTCTGAAGTCTACTGGGAATTAATATAGAAATGCAGCGTACGTATGGCAGAAAATAATGGGAGTTAAGAGTCATATGGACCATGGTGGAATCTCAAGACATCGATGAGACGATGACCAAAAGCAGCAGAGTCTTTGGAATTATATGCAATTCTGAAACCAAAAGAAAAGAATAAAGGCCATGGAAACTTGGAAAGCATGGTTGGATATGGTCCCGACTCCCGAGGTAGCTATGTGGTCGTTATTGTCCTAGCTATACATTCCAAGTCTTCACCAAGGTCCTGGCCAAAAGAAGAGAGAAGTCTTTAACAAGGTCTTCTGAAAGGTCTTTACCAGCAATTTACCATGAAGGGGTAATTTGATGGAGGTCGTCTTCGTTTAACGATCCAAGTCATCGTCCAACAGAATAAGTTGAATGATTTGTGGACTCTAAATTATGAACGTATGACATTACTAACGTGGAATTTAAGGTATTCCAATGTAGATCCGCTCTTTTATCGTGCCACTCAAACCAACAAAAGAAGAAGAAAGAATTACATGTATTTATTAAATGAACATCTATTTTCAATGAATAACGTACCATCATTTGTCTACTTTTGAATTCAAGTTACCCGCAAGAGGCGTCATTTTCCTCATTGGCATGGACATTAATTCTCATACCATGAATCAAACTCCCATAAAGTCAATATTTGTAACAATCCATGTATCTTCCAAAAGTGACAATTGAATTTAGATTGATTTACAAGTTTTATTGACCTAAAGGGTAGGGTAAGGCCTTAATTAAAGTCAATATCATTTGTAACTAGTCTCTTCCAAAAAACCTGCTGCTAGCCATTTTAAACTGAATGTGGATCGTGCTATATGTATATTTGCATGGTTCAATTGGTGTTGAGGGAGTTATAAGGGACAATGAAGGTACTTGGTTTTCTTGGGTTTATGAAGAAGAGTATTGGACAGGGTGAATGTTATGCGGAAGCGTCGGATATGAGTCATATCCAAATAAATGCAATATATGAAATGATAAGGTAAGACAAACGAACACAATATTTATACTGGTTCGGCTAAACAAGCTTACGTCCAGTTAGGAGTAATTCACTATAATCAAGAGGGATACAAAAGAGTTTAACACTCACTACCATAAACCCAATTACACCCAAATATACTCACTAACCAAAGAGAGTCAAGAACATGCAATGGAACAAATATGTTCTTGCCGAAAGACCAAATAGAAAGCTAATCAAATGGGCAGACAGACACACAGATCAAATACAAGAGAATACAGAAAGCTTTCTCTTGCATGGTGTGGTTACCCTAAGGGTAAAAACTCAATTTGGTACCTGAACTATTGCAATGTATTTTTTGGTACTTACAATTTTTTTTTTACCCAAAATAGTACATGAATTATTATGCCTTAACCCAAAATAGTACCTCCGTAGTTAAGTATGGTCATATTGGATACCATATTGGGTAATGACACAATAGTTCAGGTACCATTTTGGATAAAAAAAAAATTGTAGGTACAAAGAAGTACCTTTCAATTCGCAATAGTTCAGGTATCAAATTAGGTTGCGGAGGTACCATGTTAGGTAATACAGAAATAGTTTAGGTACCATTGTGGGTAAAAAAAATTTGTAGGTACCAAAAAGTATATTTCACAATAGTTTAAATACCAAATCAATTTTTTACCCTTACCCTAAACTCCCTAGCTCTCTCTATGCATGTGTCTAGCTTGCTTGCATAGTCTTGCATGCACACTTTTTTTAAGGTAAAAGATAATTCGACTAATACGACAAAACGTACAACCAAGAGAAGGACGTAAGGCCTAATCCCAAATCGATTACAGAGAATATGGGCTAAAATAGCCCAATCTGTAAATGAACAACGCCTCATTTCATAGGTAACACACACCATATATATATATATATATATATATATATAATTAACAAGTGCATGCATTCAATTAACAACTCACATGTCTCTCTCTTTCCCAACAGCACACACACATGTGATATATGGCTATTCTTTCACATGCATGTTGCCTATTCCTTCACATGTGTTGGCTACACAGATTTTTGATTGATCACATGTTTGGCTGCTGCAAAGTGGAGCCAAAATACAATAGTGAATTCCTTCAAGCTGAGGCTTGGGGTCTTGTTACAGGACTTCAAATTGTTGCCGAGATGAACATTACTCATATTGAAGTGGAGTATGATTATGAGACTCTTATCAACATAACGCATATTCTTCTATGTCTTCTTTCGTTTATTAAGAGGTCACATATGCCACGTGACATGATGATCACTCTAAAAAATTCTTCCATTTTAGATGACATTGATGACCTAGTGAGGCCTTGATCCTTATTTCATCTACAACTAATTAGTCTTTTTGCATATTATATTTTGAGATTTAGGTTTTATGTCCCTCTCCAATTGTATTTGGTTTCATTAATGAAAATTTGAGGGCGGCCGAAACCTTTTAAAAAAAAAAAGAAGTTTTTTGCTTTGTTTTTTTTTTTTTTTTTGTTAGAGCTTTAGGCCCCCATGTAACCAAAATAGAAAAAGAAAAAAAAAACAAAAAGATGGGCTCGGGTTCATATTCCAAACCCTAAACATCAAAACTAGGCCCAACTTCTTGCATTTTAGACTTGGGCCATTCATCTTACAAAATGCTATGAAAGCACACCACCAACATCACTGAAACCCTACCCGGCAGCTACTATAAAAGCAAACGGACACAGCCTCTCTCGCATTCTCATATCCAGGGCTTTAGCAGCCGCTCCAGAGAGAAAACCCAGAAACCCTAGAGTGAGTGAGTAGCTCAAAATGCCGGCTGGACATGGTCTCCGATCACGAACCAGAGACTTGTTCGCGAGGGCCTTCAGGAAGAAGGGGTACATCCCACTCTCAACTTACCTGAAGACCTACAGGATCGGCGATTTCGTCGACGTCAAGGTCAATGGTGCCATCCACAAGGGTATGCCCCACAAGTTCTACCACGGCCGTACCGGTCGCGTCTGGAACGTCACCAAGCGAGCCATCGGAGTTGAGATCAACAAGCAGGTCATTTACTCGAACCTTTTTCTGTTCTTCTATGTTTTCATTTGTAGAGTTTGTTTGATTTTAGACTTCGTAGTTGTTTGATGATTTGCTTGTACGAAAATGATTGTATGGATTTGTGGGTTATTGTTGAAATATGAAGGTTTTTTTTGCTCTTATTTAGGGTTAAGAGTAATTAGTTACATCTGGGTAACTTAGTTTTGGTGTTGTTATTTGGCGGAAATGGTGGATTTGATTGAAATTTCTGAGATGTTTGATGTTAAAAAAAAATTCAGTTGGCTCTGTTTTTTATCTTGTTAATTTCACTTTTGATGTATAATATGCTGTTTAGTGGGTACTGCTAATTGTTGATATAAATTGTTCGATTATGTTTTCTGGTATGGGTGCTGATGACACTCACTGCATTTAAGATTGCAAGATTTGAATAAGCTTGAGTTGAAGCTGAATAATGTGGAGTAATACTAGGATAGGATGTGATTATTGTAAGATATTACCCACTATGAGGTATGTTGGAGTTAAGTATCAGGATTATTTCCCTTGTGAGAGACTTGAAAGTTTAGCGAAAATGATGGTTTAGTAATTTGGTTCCTCAGTTACTATGTACAATGGGATCAGTGGCTGTAAGATGGATTATGTTTTCAGAATAGAGATGATCCAGGTTGCTCCTTTATGAGCCTGTTATGTTACAATTCTAGTTGTATTCCCTGCTTTTGTTTACCCAATTTTATAGGTTACAAAATCCACTTGTTGCATGTTGTATGCTTTGTTCACCCAGTACTATTACAAGATTTTCTAATAGTCTACTTTCTAATGAGAGCAGGTGGGTAACCGGATTATCAGGAAGAGGATCCATGTGCGTGTGGAGCATGTGCAGCCATCAAGGTGCACCGAAGAGTTCCGTCTGAGGAAGGTGAAGAACGATCAGCTTAAGGCAGATGCTAAGTCAAAGGGTGAGGTCATTAGCACCAAGAGACAGCCAAAGGGTCCAAAGCCTGGTTTTATGGTTGAAGGTGCAGTCATGGAAACTGTTACTCCAATTCCGTATGATGTTGTCAATGATCTCAAGGGAGGTTACTAGGTCTACATTTGCTTGGCTTTGTTCACCATCCGGACTAATTGGATGTCTCTTTAGTTTGTCCTCATATAAATTTTTGAGATATTTTTATTTGCTGCAGAACTGCTGTTTAGTTAATTAATGTGTTTTGATACATGTGATGTTTTGAATTACGATTATTTGCGAATCTGGAAATTGTCTTTTGCAGGTCAATGCTTTTGTAGGTAAACTTTGCCTATCTCTATATTCCTAATGCTGCTCATTTCTGGCTTTTGAGTAGTCATTAGCAAGGTTTGTGATCAACTCGAAGTTTTCTGCATGCTAATCCCTCCTTTTGTTGAATTACATAGGAGGATTGTTAGGGATGGCATGAGAAATATGAATCCGTTGGTCTTTTTGATTTTTCACGGTAATCGAAGTTTTGCACAAGTCAAATTCATATCTCAAATTTCTTATTTATTTTCCATCTTGATTCCTTCAATTTTTTTTTAAGTCTTCTTTGACAACAGAAATAAATTGCATGTAAATTGTTCAATCGATAACGTATCACTTTCAAAAGCAGATGTTTAATCGATACAGCAGCACATCTCTTTCGAAAATAATGTTTTCAAATAGTCGCAAGCCGCATTTTGAAGAATTTGCACAACCGGTTCAAAATGAAACGTGACCATAATACCCAAGCTTGAAAGATAGAATGATTTAACAATGCTAGCAAAATGATCTGAAAGCCAATGCTTGAAATCCATAGCTTGGTTCTTGGTAAATTGAATTTCTTGAAGAAAAATGAGTCACCAAAGTTGAAATTGCCCCTTCATCATTTTGATTAACGAGACATGTTTGGGCAAGTAGGCATAGTGGCTGCTATTTGATTAAGTAATACTCTACAATTTTCTCATCTTACCCTCTCAAATGCATACCATTTTTTTCCCAACTATGACTATTTCAAACACAAGGGAATCACCTTCCACTTGCACATAATGTAAAAGGTAGAATCTGTTTCACACACATAGATGCACTCTTATACCAGGGCACAATAATAAAGCTCATTTTGAGTATACATATCATAGTTCTTCAAGGATCAGATCCGATATAGTAGTCACCATTGGCCATGAAATCCCATATCACCGGATCAAAATCCGTTGATTGACATTTTTGCATAAAGAAAATGCTTGATTGGGTTTTGATTTTCAACGAAACCATTAGATATTCATGGTCCATTGCCTCATACTTGAATCATTTGCATATTTCTGCCGTTGGATTTTCTGGACAGTTGAAATTGTGGCATCCTCAACTGTCTGCGGCTGTGCACACGCGGTGAGGATCCCAGAGCACTCATGTCATAAGCTGATTGGATCAAGGAAATGTGAGCTCCAGAAATGCATTCGGGAATGCTCCAAAGAACCATCTGGTGTGGGAGTGTGCAAAAATACCACTTGTTTTTGCACATACTATTGCAAGGATCCTCCAAAATAATACATTTTCATCCTTGCAATGCAATAGTTCTGTGAGTTAAGCTATAAGATTATGTATGAATATCGGTAAATGACAGCATTGCGATTGTTCTTAGTGAGTTATGTATTTTCATATGTCAGCAAATTTAGCCTTGATAGCTGCAAGCTACGACCAATAGATGTTACCAAAAATTTAGATACCAGAATCAGCACTAGTAATAAGTTCTAGACAAGTTATTACAATGGTGTCTGATGAAAACATATAACCATAACTAATTAATACAAGATCATCATTTTCTTAGAATGGACAAGTGAATATTGCAATCAAGTACTGCAGCTACTGTGAGCCAGCTTTAGTTCCTGTTCATTAGGCTTCAAGTAGCACAACACACTCTTTCCCTCTGTAAATATGAACTTGGGTAACTCTTTGCTTGATAAACTCACAAACGATGGTGTCCCCTTCATTAATCTGGTTCACCTTGCAAAAGGGACCGGAAACCTTTCATTATGTGAAAACGACCACGTCGCAAGTGCTGAGCATTGTTTTCTTGTATGGATCTTGAAGCTCTATTGTATTATTGTTCATAAGGCAATGGCTTTGGCTATTTTGAAGGGGTTGTCTACAATTTTGAAACAAAAGTTAAGAAATACAATCCACAGACCACATGTGAAAGTATGGAAGACTACAAACTGTCCTCTATTGAAGTGTTTTCACTTTTTTCACTTCAATGACTCATAAATTTTGTGCTCAGTTCTAGTACCAAGGAGTTAGGCCTTTCGATCAAGAACAACTTTTCGAAGTGAAACACTCAGCCAACTGGGTCACATATTATGGAATCATCAGGGAAAATGATTTTAGAATCGCATAGCTGATCAAGTGAGTACCGGCTGGTATATTGTTTCACTTGTCACAGTTTTCTTGAAGCATACATTCTCAGATTTGAACACAACTTTGCTTCTCTCCCCATACGCGAAGAAGATTTAAGAGCAGAGGGACGGCGTTAGAGAAAATAGGCACATACCAAAAATTGGTTGTAGAGAAGTAATCCATAGTGTTATAACTTACTACTTTCATCAGTGAGATGCTCACTTCTCTTTGTCTTGGATGCTTCTACATCCATCTTACATCCAATTTCATCATAGACTTTGACATGAACAGTGATTTACCATCATATATAACTGAAAACCAGAATGTATCTTCTTCCAAATAATGATCCTCCATCTTTTCCAATTTCGCAGTCAATATTTGCCACAAGGCCTCTAAGAGCAAAGTTGCCAAGTGGCGGTCCATTGAAGTTGATGATAAAATCACTTGGTAGAGCCTAAACAACTAGCACTGGATTGTTGACCTGTCGGTAGTAGGGTTCGAGATGGAGATTTAGTTAAACATGATGCTTTTCCAGGTTCCTAAAAAACCAAGCAAGACAGGAATCACTAAATCTTAAAGAAATCTAGGCTATGGGATCAAAACAATGAATTCAAAAACTTGGAAATAATTCAATCAAGAATTTGAAAGCATTTCAAATAATTGTACCACTAGTCGTGCACGTACTTACTGAGAAAATATTACACTACAACGATGTGGACGGAGAATCTAATGATTTGATTAAATTTAATGAACATGCAGAACCCATGAGTACAGTAATTAATTATCTTGGAAAGTCGAAAACTAAAATGAAAATTCATTTACTTCATCTCATTGGCTCATGCATATGATTCTTGCACTTGGGAGTGTAACTAAACGTTTTTTTAGCTCATACTTATAAATGAAGAAGTAGAAGATGAGAAGAGTGAAATCAGGAATACTTTGACTCAAAAACCTCTAAAAGAATTTGCTTAACAGAAAAGAAAAGAAAAAAAACAACAACAAACCTGGAAGATTAACAGAAAAATCTTTGGAGAAGATTGCAATGCAGAAGATAGACAAAGTTCCAAAGCTTAATTGGAAGAAGAAGAGGAAGCTGAAAAGCCAGTGAGGAAAGAAAAGGTTATAAGATGAGAAGAGATCGAGAGTGCGTGGTTGAGAAATAGTAAAGACGGATGCCATTATTGCTTAATTAGCTGATATTCTTCTGCGCTGGTTTCTGTTTTGGGCCTATCTTGGCTCTTATTTCTATTTTGGAATTGCTTTGGATGGCAATTTGTGTTGGTGTACGTCCTTTCGTGTTCATGTCGAGTACTAGCAAAAAGAAAGCGAACTTTGAATAAGAACAGAAGAGCAGACTACGTGAAGATTTGTAAAGGTGACAAGAGAAAATATTGATTAGTTCAACGGTTGGTGATCGCTCAAGTGATTGGAAAATCGATATGGATATCTCATAGACTGATCAAGTCGAGTAAACGTGACCCACAGAAATCGATTCCTCCGAACCATTGGGTGTGGTTGTGAAAACGGATAGCTACTTTTCACACCAAAAATAGATGCACAAAAATAACTTTTTATTTTCCCTTCAATCTAAATAATCAGTCGATGGTAGTATAGGAAGAGCAATGCTTAGGTTCACCCCTCCCTACTTAACATAGTTTCACTTCATAATTTCATAATCCAACCGTTCATATCATAACTTATTCTTCATAGATCATCTCTGCAAAAAATCAATTGAATTAGAGATCTTTTGGTCACTCTAATTATTGAAACAAGTGAACGGTTCTGACAACAATTACTACTATTATGAGGAATTATGAGGAACCGTCTATTTATTTCATATGAATGAGTGACCAAAAGATCTCCGATTCGATTGATTTTTTGCAGAAGTGATCTATGAAGGATAAGTTATGATATGAACGGTTGGATTATGAAATTATGAAGTGAAACTATGTTAAGTAGGGGGGGGGGGGGGGGGTGAACTTGAGAATTTTCCGTATAGGAAAGCAAGGGTCCCGCAGAGAATTGAGATTTAATTGCAAACTATGATTCAATCTAAATTAAAATTCTAAACTACGCATAAAAATCTCTAATGACCATGGAATTTTAACACTATATATACTAGACTCATTAAACTATATGCACACAAAGTTTGAGAGGTTTTGGAAATGATTTGATATGTGAAAACTAAATGGAAAGACAAAACAGAAAAGTAATGAAGTTGAGTTTGTGATTTTGGTTTGACAACAATTTATGGGAACAAGTTAGAGGAAAGCCTCCAACACTTCCAACAATAACCATGTTAGGGAGGCTAACTAACGATGCTCATGCTAGCGAGGGTAATTAACGACGCATGCTCATGCTAGAGAGGTTAACGATGACTATAGTGATTCGAACCCATGACCTGGATTTTAGGTAGTGTGGGTACTCTAACCACTGAGCTAATACCACTTCGTCAGTCATCCAGAAATTATGTAATTAGTCAAACATTAAATAAATGTTGTAACCACTTAAATTGTGCCACGTCTTTAAAATATTCTCTTTAAGAACTCTAAATTGTTGCGCCATGTCCTCGGCTTTCCTTCCTTGGCCGAGACTCCATCATCTTAAGGTCTCCTAATCACATCAGAAATTCTCCAAGCTTGTGCGATTCCCTTCTTTTATTTATTTTTCTCTTCTTTGCATCAAGAACATACAAAAAAAAGAAGTAAATAGCTCAAAATACCAATGAACTAACTAAAAAAAAAAATAAGAAAAAGAAAATACTCTTGTCCGACCCAGTTTTGGAAATCTGTGTCCGAACTCTTTCTTATTGGCATACATTCAGAAGTGTAATTTCATGATTTGAACGTTGATCTTGTAAAGCAATCATTATGGATCAATTCTGCAAAAAATTAAAGTAAACAAAGACCATGTATTCATGCAATTGCATCAAACAATTGGACGATTCGTCTTGAGAATATTAGTTTTTACCAAAACCGTACATTTATTTGATGCAATTGGATGAGTTAACGGTCTCCTAATTTGATTTTTTTTAGCAGAATTGATCTGTAAAGATTACTGTAAGGGAAAAATATTTGCTATTGGCTATTTCCTATTTGACAAAACCTCTTCCCTTGTATTAGCATTTTATTGTATTCAATGCTAGGTTATTTAAGGGATTAGGAATAGTGGCTTAGGTTGTTCTTGCTCGAGATGGTTCGTGAAGACGCCTTTCTTATCCGGTCTTTTCTCCGGACTTCGATCGTTGGACATCGAAGGTTTCGTTTCAAGCATCTCAAGGTATGACTCATGCATATGCACATGCACTTAATTCATATTGAGTTCTCCTTGGTGTCCTAGGTTTATCTAGGTTTGCTTGATTGTCACACTTGTGTTGGTTAATTCACACAAGTTTCGAGTGCGACCGGCTCAAATGTTGAATGCATTGTTTCATACATTTGAGTTTATATTGTTAGGATTGCTAGATCTTCACTTAGAATTATTTTGATTAGCTTTCCTTTATGTTTTTGCTGATTTTACACTGGGCGATCGATCGTCACTTCTCATGCGATCGATCGCGCCACATCAGCAAATATGGCCGTTGCAATTGATTAGAGTGCGGAATATTTCCGTTGCAACTTTTTGAGCGATCGATCGTCACCAATAGGCGATCGATCGCATATGAGGTTTTACACTTACTGAAGCCTCGGGTCGTTATTTTTTGCACTAAGCGATCGATCGCCCGATTGCCCGCGATCGATCGCACAGTACATTTTTGTGCTGATTTTGTGCTAAGCGATCGATCGCATCCTTCGGGCGATCGATCGCATAAATGTCCAGTTCTCATTATAAATAGAACTTTGGACGACTCATTTCGGCTCAACTCTTTTGTTTCTCAATCCTTTGTGCGAAAACTGTTTATTGAGAGTTGTTATGTTTGTTGAGTGACCCTAGTCCCATGTTATAGGCTCCTCACATCCTTGATGTTTGTTGATTTGGTTATTGTTCCTTGTGAATAACTAAATCAACCCTTGAATCATTTTCAAGGCTTTATAATTCGATTTGGTTGATTCAAGCAATTATTCCTTGTGAATTGCTTGTGTTAATCGAATTGAATTCATTGTTCATTCATACACACACATATCATTGCATTGTTGGTGTTGCTTGCGGTTGGAGGATTCACGTGGTGGAGTTCTTCTAATTGGAGCGGCTTGAGGTGGGAGCACTTGAAGAAGCATTTGGAGGCTACACAAGGTTAGAGCTGCCACTAGTCATAGGGTTGATAGTGTAGAGTTTGGGATTGTGATTCCCCCTTGTATGTGTTTGCCAATTGGCGTTTTTCATAGTGTTACACAAGAGCGTGGGGTACGGCTCCCCTCCGGTTTTTCCTCTAGAGGTAGAGGTTTCCGGGTGAACATATCGTTGTGTTGTTTGTGTGTTTGCTTGTCTATTGTATTATGCTTAATTGATTAGCATATTGTGTGATTTCTTATCTATACGCTATTGTGCTTAATTGATTAACATGTTGCATGCTTGATCATACATTGTTAGATGTAGTCCGTGGTGAGCTATTGATGATGCTCACTTTGGGATTCTAGGTTGTACAATTGAATGTGATTGTTGCATATCGAATTGGTATTCAATTGTGTATTGCTTGTGCAATAGCTAGAACCTAGGTTGTGGAGAGTAACTTTTAATTTGTTCAAAGTTGTGTATACTCTCCGATTAGTGTTTAGGACGACTACCGTTTATTGGGACTATTCCGTGCAACCGGAATTTCAATTACTTTACAAGATCAACAGTTCAAATCATGGAATTACACTTCTGAATGTATGTCAATAAGAGAGATTCGGACACATAGGTCCAACCTGGACTTTTTTTTTTTTCTGCTGCTATTTTCTAGAAGTTTGTTAAGGCAAATTTTACATTTGGAGGCAGAAAGGTCATTCGTACGTTGAGCAGCACCATATATTCTAAAGCTTTTTACCAAAAACTACAATACCAACACACCTTTTCCCATTAGCAAAGTGGACAAAGGGAAAAGATTAAAAGGCCTAGGTTACTTAGGTTTAATTACTTCTGTACCCTTATGCTGATGTAAGTCTAAACAGTACCATGCAGTAGAAATTAGAAACAGAATTTTCAGAAGCTAGCCTTCAACATGCCAATTTCACCTAACGGCCAACTGCCTAATGGTTACTTCAAGGGCGGAATCACTGCTGCCTCTTAGACTCTAGATCATAAGACAAAGCTTAGTAAAGCAAAACTCAACATCAGTTCTTGATAAGAAGTTCCTTTTATGCCAATAAACTGTAAATGAACAGATATAATTGTACAGTACGTGGAGAGGAAGAACTCGAAGTGCAGGTGATCATAAAGATCGTTTCGAGGTACTCTTTATCCGATATACTGACAATAAATGATTATGGAAAACAAATATTTTTGCGACGGTGGTTCTGGGCACAAACTGAATTTATTTATACAAACATAAATACAAACTAAGGACCCAGAGCCTCACTCTTGGGTAAACAACTATAAGCTGTTTAGCTACTCATAATTAAATACAAACTTACTTGAAAATAAGAACTTTAGAAGCTAGACCAGGATGCTTCGACTCACACACTTGGCTCTACTCTCAGATATCTTAGTGATAGTTCTGTTTTTCGATGCCCTACTAACTGAATGAAAGGCTCCTTATATAGGGAGCGGAACTCAAAACGGAATTCAAAATACAGAATTAAGAGATAAGATCCATCTCATGTGGACCAGCAAATTATTCCGTTCTTAGTGGAATTCTTGGTGGATGATGGGGACTTGTCTGCTGTCGGCAGAAAAAGCCATATTCCTTCTTGATAAGGTTTGGTGCGTTTCAGCTTTCCATCATATTTTCAATGTTTGCTAGCGCCTCGTCATCAAAAGGATAATTAGGGGACCCTGGGGACCCGATTCCACTAGCTGTTCCCTTGTCGTAATCTTCGACATTGAAATCTTCCAGATCTGAATCCGGATAGATCTGATAAGGGTTATCTTTTCCCAGATTCTCTAGCCAGGTGTATGTAGCTTTTGTACAATCCACCTCGTCTCTCATTATTGAAGAGAAACAATCACATGCAGTTGGTGGGGGATGATCATAGCTGGTGATCATTATCTTTTCGCCACTTGCCAAAAGATTTGCCTCACTATCTTGAGGAATGAATTTTTTTGATAAACTCAATAGTCATTGCCTTCATCCAGAAGATGCTTTGATTTGGTTTACCATTGATACCCGAAACTGCAGGTTTGTCGTCCACTGTAGGACCGTTGATCAATCGAACATAATGATATGGCGCTATGTATTCAATAGTGCCGTCTTTCTTTTCAATCCACTCTGGTGGAGTTGAGATGAATTTGATTCTCAGAATGCAACCATCTGGTCTTATGTTTTTGACCGTGTTGACTATTATTGCAGGGAGACCTCTCAGGTCATCATTGGTTTTTGACCAGAGATTATGGACAAAACCATTTTCAACAAGCCATAGCTTGTGGTTCTGGTGGTGTTCTGCTTGAACATTTACCACGTATCTTCCACAGAAAGGACCAGGGACAGTGACAAGAGTGCCTGGTAAACTTCCAGTTGTTCCTAGAACATTATGGAATTCAAACCATTCTCTTTCTGCTAGAGCTTTCAGCGGGACTTTCGCGCTTTCTGGAGAAGTGCTTATTTCTAATTTTGGTTCTCTTTGAACACTTCTTCCTCCATCATGGAGTTCCTCTGTTAAGGCATATAAGGATGAGAACATTTGCCTTGTATTTTTCTCCAGATAACTGTACAAGAGATTATCTAATAAGATCCTCTGATCTGTTGTCAGGCGTCTTCCAGTTCTGTAGACATCTCTGTCAAAGGTTTGGAGTTGGTATCCATGAATAATTTTTGTTCCAGTAGGAACATGTTTGCTTTTTGGCAAAGCAACAGCCATTAACGGGTTTGATGAGCCTTTACCGCCTACCGTTTGAGACGGGCTAGCCAGTCCTTTTCCCTGGGACTGATCAGTTGTGAAGGTTTCTTTTGGAACCTTAGTAAAGGATTCAAGAACATCCTTCATTGATGAGTCTTCTTCATTCATTCGGCCTTTGCCTTTGTCTGTTCTTCTGAACATTGCCATCTCTCTTGTGAGGGCGTCTGGAAGATAGTTTTTGTTACATGCAATTAATTCAACATGATAATCATATTGGTTAAGAAATAATTGCCAATTAGCTAATCTTCCTCTATCAGCAGCTTTATCAAGCTTAAGGTTTTTGAAATTTTTTACTCTAGCACAATCAGTTCTAACCGTAAACGGTTTTCCTAAAAATGCAGGAGAGTTTAAAATAGTCTTTTTGACTGCTAAAATTTCTTTTTCCCCTGTGGGATAATTTTGTTCTGCAGGGTTGAATTTACCGCTGCAAAATTTGCAAATCTTTTCGATGTTAGTGCCTGGGGTTTTAGCTAAAACTATTCCCGACCAGTAATGATCACTAGCATCAGTTTGAAGAATGATTTCATCATTCTCTTCAGGTTGTTGTAGTGGGGGTAAGTTTTTACACAGATTTTTTATCTGTCCCACTATTTTCTCATCGTCTTCAGAGAATTTCCAAGTTCTCTTAGAACTTGTTTTGGGGGATAACATTGCCGTTAACCCTGATATTTTTGGAATAAAATCTCTTCCATAGTTAATGACTCCTAAAAATCTCTGTAGACTTTTAGCGTCTGGTATTTTATCTGGGAATTTCCAGATCTTTTCTAGGATGTGTGGTTGGAGTTTTATCTCTCCATTTTTGATATTGATTCCAAGAAAATCAACTTCATCTAAGATAAAGAAAATTTTCTTTTCTCCTAGGATGATTCCGTGCTGAACTATCAGCTTGACCACCTCATGAAGGTGTTTCATGTGTTCTTCTCTATTCTTAGAGAAAACTAATATATCATCTATGTATACTACACAGAATTCTGCCACGTGTTTGAAGATGTTATCCATCTTTCTTTGGAAGATTGATGGAGCTTGTTTCAAACCGAAAGGCATAACTAACCATTCGTAATGACCCTGTGGTGTTCCGAAGGCTGTTAAAGGGATACTATCAGGATGCATCTTGACTTGCCAAAATCCTGATTTAGCATCAAATTTTGAAAAAACCTTTGCTCCTTTGAGTTGGTTTATTAATACTCTTGCTTGAGCAATTTGATAACCGTCTTTAACGGACTTTTTATTGACGTCTCTGTAGTCAACAACCATTCTAGCTTTTCCTCTTACTTCTTCTGCATGATTCCTGACATAGAATGCAGGAGCATGATGAGGGCTAGTGGATGGCCTTATTAATTTTTTCTCTAAGAGATCAGCGATATCTTTTCTGAACTCTTTTTGATCTTCCTCCTTATACTGAGGAATAGCTTTTACATGACATATCGCGTTCATATCATGTAATTTTAATTCACAGACTACTGGGTCTTTTTCCCAGAACTTCTGAGGATCTATATCGATGTTTTGCTTTAACATCTTCTTTATTTCTTCTAGGGTAACAACCTTCTGATTTTTTATTTTGTTTTGAAGGTGTTTTATATTATGTTCATGGATGAAGCTTGCTTCTTCATCATCTTCATTTTCTTCTTCTGAAGATTCTTCTATAAGCAATTCTTCTTGCTTTTTGTATTGCAACACTGTTTCAAATTTTGGTTTATAATCACCACAATTTTGCTGCAACTTTTGATATTGAGAGGTGAAATTTGGACCAACAACGCTTTTTGCGTTTTTGATTCTTTCTGTCCAAAACATTTTATCACCTTTCTCGAAGCCTAAAACTTCTTTGTTTTGTGTGACAGTTTGTTCTAATAGGAAGTCATTTCCTAAAAAAATGTCAGAGCCTTGGCCTTCTGATTGCCAGACTGCTTTTATTGTAAAGTTTCCACCACCTACGGTGATCTTTACATCTTTTGCTACATTTTTCATGGACAACCTACTTCCATCCATTTGTATTCCAGTATCTATTTTATTTTTATCTTCAACCCAGAGTTCTTCTGGAATAGCAAATCTTTTTGCTATAGTGAATCCTGATCCGCTATCTACAAAGGCATGTAGATGATATTTTTTATGATCAGGGAACTTCAATCCGATCTCTATGTAGTTGCTGAACCTACTAGTAGAGATTATTTTTGAATGTTGAAGTTCTGACTGTACTTCAGTCAGTGGTTTGCATCCTTCTGTTGGACATTTCTCCATTTCTATTTCTTCGTCGATTTTTTCTTTTTCGACTTCTTCAACCTTTGGCTTTAGTTGAATTATTATGTTTGGTGAAACTAAGTTAACATAGTCTTCCTTGTTGTCAACAAACTTAGCTCTTTCTTTTTCTCTAGCATATAATTCATTTCTTTCTGCTAGATCATCAAAGTATTCTTCGTACTCTTGTTCAACTAATTGGCTTATTGAGCCATTTTTGGTTTTTCTTCTAGCTTCAGCTATGAAGCATTCTTTATGATAGGTAAGTCCTGTGCTTTCACAGAACATTGGGAGACCATATATCTCTCGACATTGACAGTAGTCACAGATAAATGAACCAGGTTTAACACAATAAGAAGACATTATTTCTGTTGTGCTTTCTTCCCAATTTTTTACTCTGAGAACGTATACCTCTCTTTGGTATTCACCTTCTGATGTATCAGATTCTGAAGAACTTTCTTCTTCATAAGCTGAATAGATAGATTGATTATCTTCATCAGAATATGCTATTTCATATCCTTTGATATTAGCTTCTTCTATGATCTCTTCATATTCTTCTAGAAGAGCTTTCGAAGTTCTTTTGTCTTTTTCGGGACATTCATTTGCATAATGCCCTTCTGCTTTGCAGAGCCAGCATCTGCATTTCTTCTTCTCTGGTTTTTCTGGAGAAGAGGATTTCTTTTTGAAGAATCTTTTCTTCTTGTAGATTTTTCTATCTTTAGAATCTTTATTTCTAAAGTTATTTTTAAAATTGGAACTTTTCTTGAATCTCCAATTTTTATTCTGGTTTTTCTTAAACCTATTTTTTGAAAAGAGTTTATCTTTTCTTTTCTTTCTGGGGTATTGTGGATTATGACATCCCCAATTTGTAGGAATATCAAGAATTTTATAACAGAAATTCTCATTCCCTTTTAGTTGTTTTCTTGCCATCTTGGACTTATTGTTTTCTATACACTGTTTTCTTAACAGTTCTTGAATTCTTTCTGCAACTCCTCCGACTGTAAATCTTTCTAGAGGACGTTCAGCTATGCTTTCTGCCACAGCTATATTCCAAGGGGCTGGTAACTTCCTGTGAAGTAAATTTACAAGATTTGTATCATCTAGTTCTCCAATGGTACAGTAATACTGTTGGAATTCATTTAGATATTCTTCGAAATATCCTATGTCGCATATGGACAATTTTTCAATATTTATTCTAGCTACTTTCTTAGCTTGATCATCATGGCTAGTTACACTGCCACAGAATTGTTCATAGAACGGTACCGCAAATTCGTATGGGTTTTTTGAATTTACTATCTGTTCTAACCAATTTTTTCCTCTTTCTGTTTCTTTAAACAGAGGTAAAAATTTTTTTGCAATTCCTGTAAGGGTTGCCTCATAGACTACTTGTAGGTCTTGGGGTTCCAGCTTTCCTAAGGTTAGGGCTCCCATTAGAAAGAGACTTTCAGCCCATTGATCTAAGGCTTTTCTTTTGTCTAGAGCCTTTTCTAGTTCTAACCACGTTCCTTGGGTGGTAACTGGAACTCTTGGTATGTTATTTTCAAGAATATATCTTTCGGAGTTTCTTTCTCCTTTCTTACCCGTAGGGCCTTCCCTTATTGGAAGTTTTATTTTTCCATCTCTAGTGATGGATGCAGTATTTGTTCCTGAACTCTCTCCTATTTCCATATCTTGGAAAGGTTGAGTTTTTCGCTCTCTTTTCTTTATATTGAAGTTTTCTATTTCTTTAAGGAGCTGTTCTAACCTCTCTAGGTTTTCACAATTTTCTGCTTCTTCATAAAGCTCATAAAGCTTATTAGGCTTTAGCATTTTTGCTGGTCTGTGGAGTTCTAATTCGAACTCATCTTGTTCATCAAGATAGGGTTTAGTCTCACTGCTAGACGTTTCTCTTACAGTGTTGCTCCTTCTGAGATTTTGAAGCTTAAGGTTTGGCAGACTTCTATTTAATTCTACAAGGTTCACATCACTTTTTCTGTGACCTTCGAATCTTAAACTGATATTACCAGTTTTCTTGTCTTGATAAGACTTAGCCTTTGCATTTTCTGGTTGTAATTTTGGACCAGAAAGTTTTCATTCTATTGGAAAAGTTACTTCATTCCAAGTAACTTTCTTTATCTGTTCTGAGCAGTTTCTTGGATTTGTGATGAAACCAGTAGTGATACCAGGGATGTTTGAAATTTTTGTCCTTGGTTCTACTGTAGTACTCATCAACTTATAGTATACTCTATATACTATTGCAAGCTCTTGCATGCCTTCTTTCATGGCAATGCCGTCTGTTTTTACTCTTAATCTTAGAGCGTGAGTAGCGTCTTTTAGGCTGGTAGAGAAATTCGGAAAACAATTGAAGTATGCAATTTGGTTGCATAAGGAAGCTTCAAGTGTTCCTAACAGACTTTTTTGGAAATCTGCTATTCTATTGTCTTGTAGGACACATAGAGCCGAACAATCTATGCCTTCTCTGGCTAACAATTTTATGCCTACTTGGACTGCTCCAATATGCATAAATTCATATTTTCTTTCTCTTGCTCTAGCTACTTCACTAGGCGTTATCATTAGGAGATCTGTTTCTCCCGTATTTGCTGGAGTAGTAAACTCAAGCATTTTGAATTGATGGCTATCTAGCAATTCTAAACTTCCTCGTTTATATATTTGTCTGAATTCAAATTTTGGAATTGTAGAGTTTTTTACTCTATCTTCAATTTCATTGAATTCAACTTCTTCAGCATTTACTAGCTGTACTTCCTTCTTTTTCTTGAAGATGCTTAGCATCTTGATATTTCTTGTGGTTTCTTTAGTTCCTTTTAGAACTTTGGATTTTTCAAAAGATATTTTAGTCAAGCTGGTTGACTGTCCTATATCCAGCATACTGAATTTAGTATGTATAGGATTTTCTAACGGTATGAAAGCGTTAGATTTTACAGATTTTTCTGTATTTTTAGGTAAGAGAACTTGTTTCTCTTTTTCTTTTGATAGAGTTTCTACTAACTCTTTTAGTTTTTCTACCTTCGTTTCTGGAAGGGTTTTGATATAATCAATTTTTTCTTCCAATTTGGTTAATTGGTTGATTATTCCGTGAATAATTTCTATGTTTTTAGAAATTTCTTCTATTATTTCTTGATGACTTTCATCAATTTTTGTGAATAAAGAATTTAGTTTCTCTATTATCACATCAGATGTCGTTCCCATCTTGGGAAATCTTTGAGCTAAACTAGGCTCTGATACCAATTGGACTGCGGATCTAACCGATGCTCAAAAAGTCAAGCTGTTCTTTGTAAACAGCAAGAGATTCTTTCGCTTCTGACACTCTTTCTTGAGCGTTTATAATTCTGAGTAAGATAGATAGAAAGTTTGGGGAACTAGGTGGTGTATTGTCACGAAGCCACTCTAGATCTTTTAATTTCTTTCTTTCGTACTGTAGTTCTTCTACAGAGTCTCTGCAGTATGCTAACAGATCTGCTCTTGTTAACAAAAGACCAACACGGTTCATTAGGTTAAGAACTTTTCTAAGAGGGACTTTATTTCCCTTTTTTCGAATAAAAGTTCTTCTACAAAGGTTTCTATTAGAAGAATTTCTTTTCTAAGGAACTCTTCCCTTATATCACGATTCGTTTGATTGCTTGTTCTTATATTTTCTATCATAAACTGTAAACTTTCAATATGCTTATGATGTTTTTCTAGTAATTTTGGTATTTGGTACAATCTTTTTCTAAGATTTTGAGATTGAGTGCGATAATAAGCTATAATCTGAATGAGGGGAATAACTGTTTACCTTCAAGTATTGAGGATAGATCTTAGCAGTACTTGTTTATAACAAACAAATTCATAATATGGGCCCACAACGCTCCGCCAGTTTTTAATAGGTTTTTTTTTTTTTTTTTTTTTTGAAAGGGGGGTAAAGTTGGGATTTTGAAGAATCTAAATAGTGGAAATGCACCGCATGAAAAGGGAATTCATGCTTTTGTATGTATTGGTAATTTGCCCTAATATTCTATCCGTGTTTGAAACCCCTGGTTGCCGCTGCGCATAAGCATAAAATGGTGGACTTACAGGAGCTTTAGAACTTACTTGAGTTAACAACTCATGAACTATCTGATCAAACAACAAGGGAGCATCAAAGCATTCGTCATTTGTCACGTAAACCCCATTAATTAGTTGTGTCCTTTGTACCTATGAAATCTGCATTTGAGTATTTTAAAAGACAATCTCCTTGCTTGTAGGGACAAAGCTTGTGCAGCTCCGTACCTGCTTGAAGGATACAATACCTACAAACTTCTCGAGATATTAGAAGCCAACATTGAGCTAGCCCATATACCACTTGCTTTTTAGTTTTTGGTTTAACTCCTCTCTGAAATTTGTAGCCCTCCTTGCGACTTCCGTACCCCTTAGAAGTAGTTGTTTCAGATAATCGCAACACTAAACTATTGAAGTTAACCTCCCAACCCCCATTGGCTTGAAATTCTAGGTTACTAAAACATTTATGACTAAAGCTCCTGTGACCTCATGTACAAAAAGGGCGAAAGATAAGAGATGAATCAAAAGCCTAGGTAATGATTTTGGATAAAACATGTTCGATAACATTCAATTCAATATCATTTCAAAAATCTATTGCATATATAAGACAAAATTATAGAGCTATACGCATACATGTTCCCAATATGCATACATATACATATGAGTGCATTCACTGCATTGTATAGGTAATGCATGTTGTGGCCAACTAGTGCTAAACAGAACCATATATGCTTTTTGTAAATATAAAAGAAACTAATATACAAAAGAATAGAGGCAAGATCGATCGTGCAAGAAAGAGTCATGGTATTTCATGAATATAAGAATTTTAAGTATATGACCATACGGAAATGTGAGAAGATTTTTTTTTTTGGGTTCCTGGAAATGTGAGAAGATGGACAAGATGAAACCCTACTTCTTCAAAGAAAGTATGGTCGTTATATATGTGGCAAATGGTGCCCGTTAATGGAGTAATTTGGGTGGAGCTAGCAACGAGCTTGGAGGGCTCATGCCTCATGGCCACTTGGGATCTTTTTTCTTTTTCTATTAATGGTGTGGAAATACAATAAATTAAACAAAGAACCTTCGGCAACACCCAACACTCGGTTGGTCGAAACAGAGGACCCTAGGCAACATCCCAAACCAAATACAATTATTCGAGATCTCATGTCCAAAGTTCGCCATTGCATCTGCTACCTTATTCGCCTCTTTAGAGACATGTTTAAAGATAATGTTATCAAAAAACTTTATTTTTAATATATCATCTATACAAAAGTGAACTAATTAAAGCGTATTTTGGTAGTAAAATAATCAACGCTTGGTATTAGTAGCATTTTGTTATTCTATTTGTTTGACATGCTGCAAAATTCTTCAGCGAACAATCAAACCACAGTCGCAATGACGAAGTGATAAAAGTCTTGTGAAAACTATGATTCTCAAAATACTAAAATGGAACTGTAAATTTATATATCACATGGGTTTATGTCTCAAATTTTGTGGTGGTTTCTCCTGTAGAAAGTTGTAGTAGCTTAGAGGCCAAGTATCATCATTCAAATTCTCATCCTGTTAACCCGTTTGGAATCACACACAAGTAGGGTTAACTCGCGTCTCAACATTCATGAGGAAAGCAGAAAGGCGAGATGCTGGAAGAAAATAGTTGGGAATAGTTCAAACTTCAAACATAACCAGCATAAAAGAACCAGAGTATTCAAGCACACAAAGTTAAATAAAAGAAACAGAGTAATACAAATGGTTCCCTCAGCTCTGCAATTGTTTCTTGCAACTTCAACAACCGATCTGAGGATCCAAAACCAGTTTAACCTGCATCCCAGACAGACAATATTGCACCTAGGACCCGGCAGCATTCAGGGTCCAGATCACTTTCAATCACTAGTCCAGCTCAATAGAAGAAACTCTCACTTGTAGGACAAACACACATGAAATAGCATCTACAAATTTGGTTCACTAGTAGCCACATCGGGACCAATCCAGTAATAACCAGGGAGCACAGAGGGTTAATGAGCATGCTAGATCCCGGCACCAAATTTTGTGCAAGCAGAGCCCTGAATGCACAACAATTACTTGCCGCCCCATTTCTAAAACATCGCAAGAATACTTGGAATGACAAACTTCCAACAGACAGATAATGGTTAATTTGAAACAGTAGATTATATGTAGCACGAGAAATGCAATAGGCCTGGTAATGAAGGATCAATTCGAGATAATATAAATAAGTGAGTGTCAGATCACATGATCATCAATGCAATTATTATGATCACATGATCACTTGATCACCACCTCATTAACTACATTTAAAAATGAAGAACAAGTGACTGTATATCCATTTTCAGCATAAAACACAAATCAGGACAGATAGTAAAGGCACGTGCCAGATAGATAGCTAAGCAGTCACAATCACAGCCACGCTGGTAAGACACCAAAACCCCTCACAAAATGGCAGGAATTTAACGTTAGAGGTGGTTATTAGCTAGAAACCCACATATATGATCATGATACCAACATAATACTGGTCAGCTACCACTTAAAAGCGAAAGCCATGAAAAGATCTATGTAAGTTCAGCAATAGAGATTATATTTTAACAAGTTCAGACTAAATAAAGTCTTGAACACCCTACAAAATTAACCATGAACTTATTACCATGTCTCATTAATGTGGCTGCAAAGTTGAGACCGACGAGCAAGGTTTCATTGTTAGTGGCCGCAGTTGATTCTTGGCATCCACATCTGTGTCAATGAATCACAGGTCCAACTTATGTGCAGCATCAACTTGCACCATGACAGCAATTACAAATCCTTTTAGGTTCATGTAAGTTACAGGTCCAATGTCATATGCAGCATCAGCTACAGCTATGGACCCATTCAACTGTATCCACCTTCTCATAGACCATCCCAGCAACTAGACCAAAGAGGATTATCAGGTCAAACATTAAAATTCCTACAGTATATAACACTTCCAGATACAAAGAGCCAACCATATTCTTACCAAAATTTATTGTGAGAGAAAATCAGTTAATTTACTGGCCCAAACAGCTGACCGCAAAACAAATCATACTTCTAAAACCAGCAAACAGCATCTCATTCACGACCATCCATCTACCAACTAGAAACAGCATCACATTCAAGACCATCCATCTACCAACTAGAAACAGCATCACATTCACGACCATGCATCCACCAACTAGAAACAGCATCAACATCCTCTTATCCTGCCTATCACTCTTTTCCTGAACACAACTATAAAACCCAAGAAATATTTCATGATGTATCAGTCCTCTAACTGAGAACCAGCAAAAAAACTATCATTCACTCATAAATGAGTATAAGAGACTGAAAATGAAAGGTGTACATACTAAGGAAATTACAATAGAGTATCCTCTGCAAATACTGTAATACCAAACTAGGACGTGCATAAATTGCCCATCTGTCCCATATTAATAAAGATGCATCGAACACTAAGAAAAAACAGTCCTACCGAAACTAACAATTCAAAGTTTAGACGAAAACAAGCACGGTCATCAATGATCCCTGACATCGGCAGAACATCCAGAAGTACCAAGGTGCTTCCAGGTATTGCATAGTAACCAGAAACATTAATCCTACAAAATACAAGATTTACCAGTTTAGAATACTCCAACGATGCAGTAGAAAGTCATTCCAGAAGCACCAAAATCATACACATCAACTCACATCATCTGAATCAGCAAGACGATCTGGCGGTGAAACACTTCGAGAAGCAGGGGATCGATCACGACCACGCCCATCAGGGCTGGCACTGCCGCTTCTGCTTAGCGGGGAAAGGCTTCTACGAGGTGTAGGGCTACGCCGAAATTAATCAAAAATAATCAAAATAACTAGTATTCAATTATAAAATAATAGAACAGAATGATTGGAATTGATTATAACCTATCAATAGAACGGCGTCGAATTGGACTCCGACTCCGACTATCATCATAATAGCGCCCTCTTCCCCTGCTCCTGTAGTAATCAGGACTGGCACTAGGGCTCCTACTTCGTCTATAGTAGTCTCTGTCCCTCCCATGGCGGTATCTGTCACGCTCATACCTATCCCAACTCCTACTGCGACTTCTCCTCCTGTAGTCCCGATCTCTATAGTCATCGCGATACCTGACAGATTTTAAGTAGTGGGCAACACAGATTCACTCGTAAATCATCATTAATTCAGTTTCATGTAATATAAACATGCAATGGCAAATTAAAGCAAAACTCCACCAAACAAATGTTAGGCTCGCTAAGAGAAGATTTGACTAATACTCATGGTGCCTGAGTTATTCATTCCCTATAGCATTCATTCAAATTAGACTTATATGCATCACATTATAGCTCTTAGCAACAGTTAGGTCCAGTGTTCTCCAACATCTGTTCCTAGAGATGAGAGATATAAAAATAAATTAAACAAAAATAAATAATAAATAAACAGCAGGTACCCATGAGTCACCGTCAATCTCCTATTTCCCCTTCCCAATAGGAGAGGGGCGGAAGTTGACAGTTGTGGATTCCCAGTAGGTACCCAATGGGCCATATCTGTTCCCATCCGTATCTAAAAAGGAATGTTCACATTCTTGGTCAAGTTAAAAATACAGTTGCTATCACATTAAAAATATATTATTAATCAAGTGAGAAGGCCCAAATCCTTAGAGAGACGAGAAGGCCCAAATCCTTAGAGAGACCAAAGGGTGGGAACTAACCTTCTCCGAGGACTGCGACTTCTTGACCTATACCTTGATTTTGGTAGAGGTTCTGCGATCCTTCCTTTATGACTGAAGGGAGAAAAGTAAAAGAGAATGTTATATTAATACCAAATAGCGAATACGAGCAGAAAAGTGCAACTTACAGTATACATAGGCATCATTACACAAACCAAAAAAGTTGTAAGCGAATGAAACATGTCCCATATGTATCTCTGTGTGTGTGTGTGTATAGGATTGAAACGATTGCAATCTGTGTCACAAGAACCAGTGCACAGATAAAAGAAAAATTTAGGATCATAGACCAACAATAAGTACACCCATTCAACAAAATAGTCAGCAAAGCACTGGGAGGGAAGGAGAAAACACATACAGGATGCACTATTCAGGAGCAACTGCAACCCATGTGCAATAGTGGCAATAAATTTCAACCGAAAAAAGTAGTAAAAGCAAATGTAAGACTGCAATTGAAGGTCATAGATTACTTTATGTACATTGAATACAAATCAAACCCAAGCTATGCTTTACTGATCAAGAATTCACCATATACAACCAAACAACTAAACAGTACAACTTACATCCTCTCTGCATTTGGCCCATATTTTGCAAACTGAACAGTTATCTCGCGACCATCGACAACTCTTCCTGTAAAATAAAATTGGCAAGCACAAGTTTGAAAAACTAAAAACAGAGACCAAGTTTTTAGAAGAGAAAAGGTATGGTAATGAACATAAAAACAGTTAGAATACCATCGAGCCTCTCAACTGCTTTCTGTGCCTCATCTGCATATTTGTATCGCACAAAAGCAAAGCCCCTAGAATCGCCAGTTCTAAACCACAATTGGACAATAAAACACCCAAATATCAGTCTTGAAAAAAAGGAAATTTTGTAATTAAACAAAAAGAAATGTAGGAAAAAGGAAATCCTACAATTTCCTAGCCATCCACTTCAAGAGAATGCTAAATTACCCTCCGATCAAAAGCTTTCAATTCCCACGTCTTCTCCGCATCCAAGAGAATAAGAAAAGCAATGATCAAATGGAATTACTAACAACAGTGAATTGGGTTTTTAGATATGATCACAAAGAAACCCTTAAGATTTTAATTTTAACCCCAATTTTCTTCATTCATAAACATATATGAACCAGGATATGGAATTAAAAAAAGAAGTATCTAAACAAACCTTCGGTCTCTGGGAATGAAGATGTCGACCACCTTGCCATACTTATCGAAAAGAGGAAACAGATCATCAGCACTCGTCCCTAAGAATGATATACCAATCAATTAACACCATGAAATCCCCACAAAAATTTCAAAATCAATAAAACAGAGGGACATAACCAGAAAATAATAAGTGAGAGAACTTACGGAAGGTGATGTTGAGGACGAGGAGAGAGTAGGTATCGGTGATGTCCGGAGGGCCAGACCTACCGAAGTGAGACATGGTTGTTGCTGCAGAGCTTGAGAGAGAGAGAGAGAGAGAGAATAGGATTTGGGGTTAGGGTTTGTGGTTGGTAATTTGGGAGGAGAATAGAACTTTCCTGAAGTGTCTTTGGGGTTCTCGATTTGCATATAAATGGAGGAAGAGGAGGTGTCACACTGTCGGAGTCTGGACTTTGAGCGGTGGTGATTAGATTTGGATTTGCCGCTCAAAACCAACCCAAACCCAGTTGTTCCCTTTTTGGGCTTTTTACTGGACAAGATAAAATGTGTAACTTTCTAAATTACAACCAAGAGGATACTTTTTTTTTTTGGGCTAACAAGGAGATGTCTAGTTATCTTTTTTTTTTGGTTCATAACAAGGGGATGTCTAGTTAAAAGTAAAAATTTTTGTTTTTGTTATCAAGAAGGAAAACGGATAACTTCAGATTCTCTAGTGAGGACCACTATAATAAGGACTTGGTGATGACTTTTCGATTAGACTTACTTTTTGATTACATCTCGACAAATCAACCGTTCAATATTTAGATATTTATGAGCAGATCACTTCTACAAAACATTTTCAATGAAATTTAAAATCGTTAGGTCATCTATAATTGTGATTTACCATTTATGAATATGAATGGTTCAAAATTGACAAATTTGGTTCGTCCATTTATTTGGTCTATTTCAATACCTTAATGATTTCAAATTTTGTTGAAAATTTGTAGAAGTAATCTACTCATGAATATCTTAACATTGAACGGTTGATTTCTCGAGATGTAATCGAAAAATAGATATAACAACCATTAATCGAAAAGTCATCACCAAGTCCTCACTAAGGAACCCACCATGTATAGTGGCCCGACAAAATAAGTCCTCACACATAATACCACACTTATGTACATACACCTAGCCACCCAATTACAACACAAGATAATTAGAGTAATAATAAAATAAATTGAACTGTGAGTTATGGATCCTCCATTAAGCTAGTCGGGACACTTCTTTAGGAGCAGTAGAGGCCCATTGCGTTAAGTGTTTAAAAACAAAAGCAAAATTAACTAGTGGACTAGCACCAAAACCAAACACTAGGGGTAGAAGGAACCCTAGCCACCATAGTTATCAACCAGCAACCGCCACCACTGTTGAAGCCACCAACAACATCAAAACCATAGCGAAACCATGACCCAAGCTTGAAATCGGTCCAAACTCATAACTACGTCCCGCAGTTCAATCAATCTAAGAAAAAGCCGGGAGAGAAAACCATCCAACGCCTATTATCGTACGCACTAGAACCGCCAGCTTGAGTTAGAACCAAACAATTCTTACATGAAATACATCAACAAAGCGAATCCCATCCTTGACCATCGAATCCACCAAATCGAGCCATCCGCCCATAAGAACAATACCAGCCAGAATAGGGCATGGAATAACGAAATCGGGAGATACGTCTACTCTGAAAAATTTTGGGCATTATTAAAAGATCGCAACAACGACATGATTGGATAGATCAAATAAAAGGGCGAATTCCCTCTTAACACGCGATATATTTTCATAATTAATATGTATTGTTTGTATTCTACCAATCATGTTATACAAGCAATGTAATATGCGTTCTTACTCGAAATTTATTTATTGGAAGAGAAAAATATAATATTTAGAGAAAGATGGACTATCCAATATCTTTTCTAGCATGAAACTCAATCAAAAATAAGAAAATTAAAATTACGAAAATAAAGGTCCTAGCCCGAAAGCAATTAAAACTCAGACACTTCTTATGTCTACGACATTACCCTACATAGAGGAAGTGCCCTTAGACATCATACTGCCATCACAAACTCTAACACTAACACTAACATGATGAACCCCAAACCCAATCACACCGTCATCCATGCTGCCACAGCTAGCAAACCTAATGCCAACAATAAGGTCGCCACCACCAGAGCCGTACAATACCAATTCCACTCATAGAACCTCCGCCATGAACAACACTAAATAAAGCTAGTGCTAACAACCTCTAGACCAGCATCAAAACCCATCTGCAACCCAAAACCACCGTCTCGCATCCCAAATCGATAAGCAAACCTCCTCCAGAATGCACAACCTCCAACATCAAAGGCAGATTTCGAAGAACATATCTGAGCAGCGTGTCCATAATTTGAGCATATTTGACAAATATCATGTGGGAATGAGTACTCATGAGGAATGCCATTGTAACCATCTCGACTCTCGAGCAAAAACTTCTCAAGCTTGGATGGAGTTATATAGAGCACAAGCTGTCTCAGTTGGTCCAAAACTATCCTTGCTAATTTCATTGACAAGGCTATCAATATATTTGTTAAAAACAATCTCGAAGGTTGGAATATTTAAACTATGTGAATTGTTAAATCCAGTTAAGAGTCCAGATCGAACTGTTGTAACCTTTGCCAAAGGGACTAGAAGTGAAATTGAACCTACCTTTGTGTGTTCCTCTTTGAGTAAAAAAATTTTAGGAAGCCTATAAACCAAAAATTTGGTGCAGAAGGATTATGAAGACCACTTGTAAAAGCACTAGCAATGTTACACCCCCATGAGTATAACCAGAATCACCAACGACATCATTGTCCTTATCTCTGGAAGCATCATCATATATAGCCATTGTAGCCTTGGAAGTCAGAGAAATTGGCTTCGCAGATTGTTCAATCTCATCTTCAACAATCAAGAAAAAAGACTTTAATGCTTGCATTGAAACAGGGGATCGTTTGATCATAATTATAACTTTTATGGTAGCATATTCTGAGAGTAAAACATGAAGACAAGAGAATGATCCATCAATATATCCCATTAAGTCATACCCTACCAACTTATTTTCTAACAAGAAACTTCAAGTGATGTAGTTAGAGTCATCTAAGTGCATTGTAATTACATTGCTCAAGTTGGAGAGTAAACAATTATGCATCTCATTGTTCTTATTCATGAAAAAAAAATTGAATGTGTAAATGCAGAAACAATATAGTAAATTATCCTTTGTTGAAAAAAAACCAGACAAAGCTTGGGAATCTTTATCAATACTTACAATGAACAATTAACGAGAAGAATATACTCGATATCAAATACGTGACAATACCCCAGAGTTCCAACTTATTCAAATTTTTACTTCTTTGCATACTTTCTAGACTACTGCTTCAATCAATTTTCACTTGCCACAATGTTGCCCTTTAACAAATATAAAATCAACTGAATACATTATCCCAATGACTTCCATAGACCCCAAAACAACTCTCAAATACATTCCTAACAATTACCAATTATCAATATCAACAAGTAAAGACTGAATCTTTCAAGATATCTCTAAGAAATATACTTGAAACCAAAGGGGTCAATGAAATTTCAGTAGGAGATAACAGAGAATATACCAAACTTGCCAAGATGAAGGTATAAACAAACAAAAATTAGATTTTCAAAGAACAGAACTAAGAATCCCTAATTGGAACCAAAGTGTAGATGTGATAAAAAAATTCCACTTTTGTTCGTCAAATCTTCAACATATATAGAGAAACAGAACTAAAAATTCATTATGAACCGATTCTTGTAGAGTTGCAGAAGTCAGAACATACAAAAACAAGATATACCAACGAAGAAGAAGGTCCAAATTGAATCCCAAAGCTAGACCAAAAAAGCGTTGACGCGAAACTCAAATTGAGATCGAGCACACCATTTAGCTCAAAAATGTTTCATTATACTAAGAATGCTCAATTATCCCCAAATCGTCTATGGTTGATAACAAATCTACTTCAAAATTATCAAGAATTCAACTTTACACAGTTGGTGATACGACGACCAAACTCTGATTTCTTGATGTTTTACGGAAATAATCTTTACAAAGTAATCTAGCGAATAACTTCATTCATAATATTAAAAATTAAAGCACAAGTTTTGAAGATTTTTTTTAAAAAAGGGTAGAAAAATCTAAGTAAAATGCTTTGACATGTGTGTAAACTTTAGACAAAAGTTTATCCTTAAGCATGGCCATGAAATCAAGAATAAGGTTTGTTTCTTTATTAGTTTATTGCAATTGAGTTACAAATTACAAAATATATATCTATTACAATATACCAAAAATGTTATGTTGTGAAACATACCTTAAATATTGAAGAAGATAATCAAAGAATTGCAAGAATCGAAGAATACATCATATATATAAAGAAAGCAAACACTCTTTTATGAAGAATGGAAACAATCCTAATAAATAATTCTATCACATGAAATTTGAAATGTAGTAGTAAAATTAAAACAAAATGTTTATAATAATAATCAAGACTCAATTTTTTTTTTAAAAATGAAGTTTAATAAATCATGCGTTTAGAATGATATCCCAAATAAATTTGGGAGCAATCACAAATTAACCAAGAATGGTTTGACATTAGAGCTAAGGTAGAACAAACTAACATACATACTACACCAACAATTTGTCCAAATACACGAGAACATACACAGCTCTACTCCAACTAAATAAATACTAGCAAAATCTAACAACAATTTCATAGCATCTCAAAGATAATTATCAACAATTGAAAGAGAATCATTGTCATAATCTTGAGACCTATAAATTAAATTGCCATGAACTGCTTTATAGGAAAGCAAAAACCTCACAAATTAAATAATACTTTCCTCATCCCAACACGAAATGTACTGCCCGCTGGAGCACGCAACTGTGGTACGCACAATGCACCTATCTTGAGACCCATCATAAAGTCTAACAATCATCAATCCACCAAGGAATTTTTCAGCAAGAACCACTCCAAGAAAAATGAAATCCATTTCTCCGAGGTCCCAAATTCTTGTGCCTACAAAAATACAAGTCCATCAAAAATATTCCAGCAGTGGTTCCAAGCCCAAACAACAATAACAGCCAGCAACTAGGGTAGCCCAATTGCTTTGAGCACCCAAAACCTGAAGTGAAAGATTAGATTGGCGACACCTCTCACCACCGCAACTACTCGACCAATTGAATTACCACAACAATGCAGCAACACTAGCCTTAGCAAGTTACTTCCAGCGAACCACCAGCCCCATAAATCACATATCAGATTCGGCAACGCTCCAAGCAATAACCATCCTGGATCCCACATTACCATGCATGCCGAAAGACCCAAAGCTTGAAGGATTACCACCAGAATCATCCATCCAAAGCATATCAGATTTGCCAGAGTAGAGCCAAGGGTTGCTTTCGCCAAAAAATGACGAGTTGCTCCAATAGCAAGGGAGCTATGAGGCTTCCTAAAATGTCCCACAACGAAGGGGATATGAAAACAAGACTGCAAAGGGCGATCAAGGAGTTTGGAGCGGCGGCCATGGCTGCGCACATAGTGCTCGACACCCCGAGTTCAGTGTCGCTAGGATTTTTGAGAGCGACGACTCTCATCTTCTCATGCCCTAAACCCTATTATAGTCTCCTTCATGCATTGTAGTCGTAAGGGAATAAGTTTTATTTCCAAATTAAAAATTCAATGTGTGTTTAATGTTTAATTTTAATCCCGTAAGTTATAATATTTAGGTTAAATGACATTTTGGGCATAGTCTAATTTGCAGGGCTAACTCATCGAACTTAAAATGAAAAAAAATCTATGTGGCTCTTGGCCAAATGACTAAATCTAGAAAAGAATGACATAATTATCATAGCACCCCCTAAACTTGGCTATAATTGTCAGTTTGCACCCCGAACTTGCAACTATGAAAATTGACCCCCTAAACTTGACAAAAATTATTAATTTACACTTCTTCCATCAATTCTAACATTTTCTATCCAAATGTTAGTCATGTGCTACTCATATAGGGGAAATATGATCATTTTGGTCACTATATTTTAAAAAATAGTTTGTTTTAAAACAAATATATATAAGTAAAGGTGCAAGATGTTCTCTCTCACAGAGAACCTAGACGAAACCCCAGGTTTCGTACCAGCTGGTGGTGGCGGCGGCGGCCTTCTGTCGTCTTCTCCCTTCGGATCTAGCAAGGGAGGAGCCTTGGCATCTCCTTTGGGTTACTCTATACGGGCTTCTCCTCCTTTGGGGTTGGTTCATTCAGTTTTTTCAGCGGCAGAGGGGTACGGCGGTGGGTGGTTTGCTCGAATCAGGCGTGTGGCTCTGGTGTTGGTGGCTGGAGCGGCAATCTGGGGTGGGCTACTCCCTTATTGGCTGTTCTTTGTTCGTCCTCTAAGGTTTGCGAGTGAGGGAGATCGAGGCGTGGAGTGGTTTTTCTTTCTATACTCCTTGGTTTGCTTCTTTGTGCCGTTTCTATGGCTTGTTGGTGAAGAAGGCCGCAAGACTTTCCGATCAACATTGTCGGAGCAGTTCTTGATCAAGATTGAATCACTAGGGTGGGCGGGCGTGTGGTTGGGGCTTGATCAAGGTTGAGTGGCGGTTTGGTGGGGCTTAACTTATTTTTAGGGTGTGAAATTAAGTAGATGCGTGTTTGGTAAATTTTGCTTTTAAAAGTGTTGTGAATACAAAAGTAGTGAAGTGTGGTAAAAACAAAAGAGAAATTTGGAAGTATCAAATTTCCAACTTTCCATAGTAGTCTCAGACAAATATTTTTTACTATGAGGTCTGGTGATTACCCCTCATATTTTTTTTTTATTTTTAAAATTTTTCCTTTTGTAATAAATTATGGTACATTGTCATCATAATTAAATAGTACCCCATAATTAAAATAATTAATAAGGTCAAACAAGATTTCATATTTCATTAAATAACAAATTTATTCTCTTACAAGGTTTCCTTAAAAAAAATAATCAAAGATAATTATTAGTGCATTAAATTTGACAAATTCCTTATATATTTGTTAAGCTACCTTAACATCTCAACATTTCCATCTTCTTCATACTGAAACATCTCTTTCTTCCTCTCCTTCTTCTTCCATTGCCATCTTTTTTCTAACATGTAAATTTTCTAAAATCTACCTTTATCATAGACTTTCCCGAAACTATTGTAGAATTATCATGTCGTATCAACATTCATCATACAATCAAATATAGATTTTGGATGAATTTTTCATAAGAAGGTTCCGATTCATTTAAAGGAGGTAGTATTCGATCTACCTTGTTCATAGATACATTTGCATCTTTATATACCTAATACAAAGGTGAGTTAGAAAAGGGGATGCATTTTGCATATCTTAACGGAAGGTAATTTTAGTGATTTTTTTTCCTAACTTTTGATTAGGAATAATGCATGTTAAACCTACCTTGTTTTTTTCCTCTACCTCGTGATAGAGCCTTTGACTTTTAGTTAGATAATAGTATAAATGTGATATTTTTGAAGAGAGATGCAATTTGCATATCTTATAGGAAGGTAAGTTGTGGGGCTTTTTTATAATTTTGGATAGGAATAATGTTAAGCATTGATTCGAGACTTTTGATTAGGAATCATATCTTGAGATATTGTTGGTAAATTTCATTCGATGACACTTAGTTTTTTCTTAATTTCATTTTTTTTCTTCCTAGATGTAGTACAAAAAAGAAAACAAATATATATTCTATGCCAAAAAATACAAATATATATTCAAAAAAAAATATTTATTTTCTTTCAAAGCTTTTATTTCTTTCTCTAAAAATATTATATTTCGAATTATAATTTTAACTTATCATAAATTGTTTCGTATAAAAAAAATTTGTCATAAATTATTATTTATTAATTTTTTTGTATGAATTATTTCTCCTCACGAGAGATCATTTTAATTAATTTTTTTTGCATGAATTTTAATAATAATATTTATTTATTTATTTTACCTGAAATGATTATATTGTTTCTCACATAAGAGGCACATAACCAACATTTGGATGAAAAATTTTAGAATTATCGAAAGAGGTGTAAATTGATAATTTTTGCCACGTTCAGATAGCCAATTTAAGAGGATGTTTTGACAATTAAACCAGAAAAGAAATAACATCCGAATTCTAATTAAAAAATAAAAAAGGAGAAGAACTTTTTTTTTAATTTCTCCAATTGGCTCGTAGTGTATGAAAATGACGCTAGTGGAAGATTACAAATTCTACATACCCTACGGTCGGAGTGAGTAGGTCCCATGCCGTCATAGATTCAACGAATGCAAACATCCAATTTTCCAATGAAAGCAAACGTTGTGTTATTAGGATCGGATTAAATCAATTAGGTATACTTTCCCATATTTATATGACCCCGTGACGTAAGGAGGGACGTATATGCTTGGAGCACATGTTGAATAGCACATGATCAGTAGTGCAGTACAAGTGTTCTTCCGAATGACTGGGCGTAAAGGGCACGTAATTAAGCGGGGAATCGGGTTGATTGCTCAAATAATCACAGTAGGCTGCATGCCTATCTTCACACACACCAACTAAATTGCTAAAGCCAAAGGTTGGAAAGGTGTACGTGTTCATCGTAAGACATTTTCCTTGAAGTCTATAACGGGGCTTGCAGCATCCTCAATTAAATGCAGACAAACCACCTTCGAATTAGCCTCTTCCTAATACACCTGTTGCTCCCTTTTTTTTTTTTTTAAGAAACAAAGTTGAGTAGTTGAGTTTTTTAATGCTTTACTGCTTATTTCGAATAAGTGTGCAACTTAATGTCTAAGGGCTCATGGACCACCAAATTCTTTGTGAAAGATCGCCGACAAACAATAATAGCTTACTATACGTTAATTTTATGCATTCAGAAACACACACTAATTACTAATTACTATACGTTAATATCAGAAAGTTATATTAAAAGGAGATATTTTTACTAATGAAAAATGTCGGTACTATTTTGATAATAAATTAGATAAAATTTGCAGAAAATGATTGAACATGCCACATGTTTTTGAATCTGGCCTTGATTTGGATATCTATTAATATGTAAGTAAGAAAGTGAAGAAAAAGCGACAAAGCTAGGTAGAGAGACATGTGAGTAGGTACGTGGCAGGCAAGTTTGTCAATATAACAGTGTGAAAAGTTTCACAATTCAAACTCCTATATTGCGGCTACATTATCTTCTTCCTTCCTATATTTATATCCTGGATAAATACAGGTAAGTACGTACAGTGAAAACTATATTTTGTTATGTACGTGCACTGGTAAAAGCAGAAAGAAAAAATCTGGTAAATTATATATAGGAAAGCTAGAGAATTTTCTGAACTTAATTCACCCATTTTCCACATCCCTTGAAATCTTGTTTATGCGATTAAGACTTCAAACGAACACGTATATTGACTATGTGGACTCAAATTCGTACTTAATTGAAACGTACTCCGGTCCTATCAACCTTATCTTAATCAAAATCAAATAACTTATTCTTTTCCAGAAAGAAAAAGAAAAACCGTGGCAATCATGCATGGGTCTCACAAATTGATTTCTCTTTATCTTTTTCTCACTCACCGACTCTTCTCAGCTCCCACGTAGTCTATCTTTCTTGCAGGCCAGGAGTCTATAAATAGGGAAGGCCAAGCTACATGAAGTTCACTCCAAAACCAAGCACCTCTTATTAGTCACCTCTTATTACAGTCTAAGCAATCAAGAAAGATGGCACTCTCAAAGACTTTTCTTCTTGTTGCCCTTGCTTTTGCTGTTCTCCTCATCTCTGCTGAGGTTTCAGCTCATCGTGACCTAGCTGAGACTACTACTCGTGAGTTTCTTGCCTTTTTAATCAACTAAAGATTTCAGTTTGCAAGCATATACAGCTAACTATTGTGAAGTAGCATATATATATAATGTAGCATGATCTTTTCTTCCTTTTTAACATATGGTTTTTTTCGAGTATAGAAAATGCCAACACTGACGATCATGGACATGGAGGACACGGAGGACATGGAGGACACGGTGGACACGGAGGACACGGAGGACATGGAGGACACGGAGGACATGGAGGGCATGGACCTGATGCTCTTGAGACTGAAACCGAGAACTAGATGATGATGACACTTTGTATGCATATGCCTGCATTTGTCTATATTGCAGGCGTATGTACTTACCTGGTGTGCAACGGTATTAGTATGGAAGCACTAGCTTGCTTGCTTATTAATAAGTATTTGTCGGTTGAGCAGTCCACATAACTCTCAATCATATCTGTGTAATTCGATCCTCGGATCCTTGTTATGTACTATCTTTAATCCACTTTAATTTGCTGAATTATTCATATATATATATATATAATTATATATATACGCGCGAGTGTATAACTGTATATTACAAACTCCAGATCCGTGGGTGGAAAAAAATAAATAGAGATCGAGAGCGCACGTATAATAACAATTTAAAGTGAATATGTAATTTACATGTATATATATATAGGAATAGAGATAAGTTCAGAGAGTTGGTTTTAGAACCACGGCGCGCTAATTAAAAACAAGACCCAAATAATGTAAGAAATTTGACGAGGTTTGACAAGATTTTTCTGAGGCTCTCAATGGATTGATTTGAGGCCAACAAATTTCCGCAAGACTTTATGGTGCAATATATATAAATGGAAAAATCCTAATTAAGAACCAATTAATTGAACTATTTAATTAAGACTCGACGTAACAATTTTGGTCTTTGAAAGCAGGTAACACAGGCCGGCCACGTACTTTAATTTTAATTGTTACAAGTTCATTTTCATATTAGTTCAATCACCTTCAGTAAGAATGTTGAGTCGGAAATCCGTGAAGCTCTAGCCGGTTTGCTTGATGTTGAAGTGGTGGAGTCACATGAAAGGTATTTAGATCTGCCTACTTATGTCGGTAGAGCTAAGACTGCTACCTTTCAATATATCAAGGACCCACTTTATGAGAAATTTGAAGGATGGCAAGGAATTTAAACTTAGTGGCTCAATCCCTTCCAGCTTACAAATGCAATGAGGTGTTTCTTGCTAATTAACTAAGAATATTTGCGAAGATCTGATCGATCCAACACATGTGTGCAAGATTTTGGTGGGGAGGGCCGGACAGAACACAAAAGAAAGATTCATTGTTGTTTAATATATGCTCTTTAGCTATTCACTATAAACAATACATAGTCGGGTGTGGATATGAACAGTTAATTGAAATTGATATAATAGTAGTGTAGTTGGTAGTTAATGTAGATAATTATATTTTTTATATTATTTATTTTACATTATTGACCATAATTACAAATTTTTTTAATATTTAAAGGATGTTTTGGTATTTTTTTTTTTCTATTTTGATTAACAATATGAGTTCTCTTAAATATAGTATAGACATGTGAACAAGTTGAGGTAGTCCGGACCTTGTCAGATCCCAATGACGGTTTCACTCCTGCCTATGTGAACATAGGCAAATTCGCTTAACCACATACGTTATATATGTGTGATTTTATGTTCGTATATCTGTGTGTGATTGGCGATTGCCAAAAGTAGTGTGTATATTTAAGATCCGGAGTTGTCGTTCCAACGGGGATCGATGACCCTTCAAATATTCTAGCACCAAGATGATAAGGCAAGAGATGGAAAGACGCAAGAGTGAAGTGGATATACAAATGAGTGGTGTAATATTATTTGAGAATGAAATAAGTAAAATGCAAGCACGCAACATAAAGTGAACTAACTAATCAATGCACAAAACATAAAGAGGAAGAACATGAAGGGAATCTGAATGATAGAATGATTGAGTATTTGGGGTTTACCAAAGCCCACAATGATGAATGATGTCCCGGTTATGCATTTATGCTTAAGTGATGAATAAATCAAGTCTCGTATCCTAGCCAAATTATGGGTCTAGGACCATGCTTTCCTAAGGTATTCAAATGCCTTATTAGGGAGAATTGTTTCTCCGCCACATCTTGATCGATAACTCCGATGGTATTTTGTCTTGGATTGATTTGATTTTATCTGATAAGTCGATCTAATGGACCATTTAATTTAGCCTTCTTTTTAATTGTTTGTTGGCAAATTTGGGATACTATAAATCAATAGATTTTGAGGCAATCCCCTCCAAGTCCAAGTAAAGTTATTCATGTTGCTGAAGTTGTTACTAAAGACTATGTTGTTGCCAACCCGATCAAGAATTCTTCAAGTAAACAAATGGAAGAGTACATCAAATGGAAACCTCCTCACCATGATTTTACAAAGCTCAACTTTGATGGTTCAGTCATTAACAACCAAAGTGCTGCAATCGGCTTTGTTATCAGGGATGAAGAAGGTTGTCCAGTTATTGCAGGAGCTAAGAAAATCTAATTAATCTCATCTCATCATGTTCCCATTACTGAAGCTCTTGCCCTTAGAGAAGGTCTATGTTCGGCGAATAGTTTAAATTTAACTAAAGTTCAAGTGGAAGGTGATTCTAAGCTCATCATTGATTGTGTTCTCAATAAGTGCTCAATCCCTTAGCGTCTCAAATTGATAATCAAAGACATCCAAATCCTTGCCTTTCAATTTCAAGATATTCACTTTGTTCATATCTTTCGGGAAGCTAACTTCACTGCAGATGCAATTGTTAGTATTGGTCACTCTCACCTGACTTGTCGAATTTGGGATCGAAGTCTGCCTCTTTCGGTGCTTCCAGCTTTTAATTTTGATTCCTTGCATTTAGGATGTTGAAGAGATTCTCGCTTGTAATTTTCTTTTCTTAGCAAAAAAAAAAATTCATAGACAAGTGACGCAGGGAGGGACGTATGCTATCTTGTTTGTCTATCTTATCCAGCTAGTACTGCAATCTTTTTCGATCTGGCAACCTTTTTTTTTTTTTTTCTGGTCGAAAAAGATAAAGAGATATTTGTTGGGATGAGATATCAGAGACGCACGTCGACACTAGGACAGTGTGAATGACTTCCCGATTTAAACTCGTTTTGCGGCTATATGCAAATGCATGTTCTTGGCTTCGACTTTAAAGTTAATTTAAACACACAGAACACGTACTCTAGGTCCACTAATTTCGACCTGTTGCTTTCTGATCTTCTGAACTGAATTCGCCCAATTTTCCACATATATCCTTGAAATCTTATTTATGCGATTAAGATTTCAAACTAACACGTATATTGACTATGTGGACTCAAATTCTTACTTACTTGCATGATACGTACTCCTATCAACCTTATCATGATCAAAACCAAATAAAGCATGCTTTCTTTTTCCAGAAAGAAAAAGAATTCAAAAAAGAAAAACCGTGGGTCTCACAAATTGATCGATCTCGTTCTCTTTTTCTCACTCACTCACCGACTCTTCTCACACGTACTCGATCACTCTTGCAGGCCAGTAGTCTATAAATAGGGAAGGGCAAGCTCCATGAAGTTCACTCCAAAACCAATCACCCCTCACGTACCTTCCTAAGAAATCAAGAAAGATGGCATTCTCAAAGACTTTTCTTCTTGTTGCACTTGCCTTTGCTGTTTTCCTCATCTCTGCTGAGGTTTCAGCTCATCGTGACCTAGCAGAAATACTCGTGAGTTTCTCGCTTTTTCTTAATCAATTAAAGCTTCATTACAGCTAGTTATTGTGAAGTAGCATATATATATATATATATATAATTAATGTAGGGTGCATCAGTGCATGTGTTAGGAAATTGCGTAGATGTAGAATGGAATTATAAACAACTCAATCCAACAATATAATGAGAAATAAAAGAGATAGATAACACCGAAATTTAACGTGGTTCGGCGATGTGCCTACGTCCACGGGGCAGCGACAACAAAGAAACTTCCACTATACGAATAATGGGTACACCAAGAGATACACGACTTCAAGATACAACACTTGAAGGAAATCACTCTCTTCCTCACACTTTGTTTGCTCCCTCACACACACTCTCTACTTGGAGTGTTTACAAATATAGAAGCACACTTGTGCTCTCACAACTATTGCTCTCTCTAAATCTCTTGCTTCTTTCACTCACGGCTTGCATGCATCTCATGCAGCAAACACATATATATAGCTACATGCACACACAATCTGCCAAGGGACAGCTCACTAGGGACATCTCAATAGCCTTTAGCTTTCTAAAAGAAAGGCCTAACAAACCTACCAAACCAGCCATGCCTACCAAGCCTGCCATGGACCAGCTGTCCATTTTCTTTTCTGCCTGCAATACCAGCCATCACAAAGACTTGTACCTGCAATACCAACCTTCACAGTAGCAAGAGCTTACCTCCATTTGCTAAAGGAGGGACAACACAACAGCATGATCATTTTCTTCGTTTTTAACATATATATATATATATATTGTTTTTTTCGAGTGTAGAAAATGCCAACACTGACCATTTCCACCGAAACGATCACCATCATGGCGGCCATGGAGGACACGGTGGTCATCGAGGACATGGAGGGCATGGACCCGATGCTCTTGAGACTGAAACTGAGAACTAGATGTCTAGATCGATCGATGATGACCAGCAGTTGTACGCTTGCAGTTGTCTATATTGCACGCGTACATACCTGGTGCAAGAGTATTAGTGTGGAAGCAGTACTAGCTTTAATAAGTATGTATTGGTTGAGCAGTCCACAAAACTCTCAATCATATATATCTTTGTAATTCGATCCTCGGATCATTCATATATTTTATGAGCTATCTATAATCCACTTTATTTTGCTGAATTCATATATTGCGTGAAAACTACATGCTAGTGTAACTCAATATATAAAAATATAAATAAATTACAAACTATCGATCAATCAGTACGTGGGAAAAAGAAAAGGGATTGAGAGAGCACCTAATAGCAATTTATAGTGAATGTGTACATGATGTATATATATATAAGAATTGAACTGATGAGACCCCAAAAGTTCAGGGTAGTAACAAGAATTTAGTCCTAAAAGTAAATAGATATAGAGGAATGCTCAATGAAGATAGTGGCCCCGATCTTGTTGTCACCAAGACTTGAAGCAAGCTCCTCATGGTCTCCTCTTCTTCTCCTAGCTTCTTCTTGTCCAAATCTCAAAGGATCTTGATCTTCTTGATGTCTCCAAGCTCATGTGAGGTAGAAGTGATTGAATGGTGGAGAAAAGTGGTTAGGAACATAGAGGAGGGTCTTAGGAAAAAGTTTGGTGAAAGAAGGAAATGAATTTGAGGGGTGGAAAGAGGAGAAAATGGAGGAATGAAGTTGGCCGCCATTTCCAGGCGACCGGTCGACCCGAACGGCCAAATCAAGTGTGTTGTGACTTTTTTAGGAGAGGATAAAGAGAAAAGGGTTTGGGAACTTTGTGGTGGAGGCTAGGGTTGGTGAATGGTGTTATTGTCTCTCCCTAAAATGGAAGTGAAAAGGAATATATATGGAGGGAGAGAGAATGGATTGGAAGGTGGAGATGAGTTAGAAATGATCTAATGGCTAATAACTAAGATTCTAAACTAAGGAAATTACATAGAAGTCTAGGGTATGTATGAAAGCAAAGAAGAGAGAAATGATAGAGAGGTAATGTGTTGATGGATAAGAAAAATCTGATTTGGGAGGTGAGGAGACAAAAATGTGATAAAGGAAGGTTAAGAGACAAAAAGTGATTAAAACATGAAATTCTTTGTCTCTATTTTGAATTTGAATTTCAAATCACTACCAAAATATCTCTACTCTTCAAATGATGCTCTCCTAGCTGAATTGGGAAACTTGATGGAGAAGTTAAATCTCGATGCGGTCGTCGTTTCCTCGAAGTTGACATAGGTGGGCTCGGGATGAGTCACAGTTGACTTTTTGGGGCCGAAAGTTGACTTTTCGAGTTCTTGGTCAAAATTCCGGAATGATCTTGTGCTCTACTTTCAAGGCTTGATTCTTGTGATCTTGATACTCGAAAAGTCACGATTGACTTTTGTCCCCTTCTCGGAAATGCTCCAAAAGCTCTCAAAATGTAATTTAAAGCTCCAAATTACTTCATCTCACTTATTCAACCTAATAACAATACAAACACACATTAATAATTTTATTTGGCTCTTGGAGAAATATTATTCAAGTAGTTAGAGGCATGTTTTGTACGTAAATTACGTGCAAATCAGTTGCTTTCTTGTATTGCAATAAGAAGTTTTGGAGTGTTATTGATGATTTGAGTGCTTTCTTGCGTGACACCAACCCCAAAGGTTGCGTATCATCATCAACTTCAACTTCATCTTTAGAATGTCTTGCCATGTTGTCAATTATCTCATCTACGCTCAAAATCTCCGTATTAGTAGCATTTTCACTGAAAATATTCAAGTGGTTTACATCCATTTTTTCATCGAATTCATCGAACGTTGTTAAATGAATAATATCTTGCTAAAAATTAAAAATATCTTTGTAAATTAATAGTTATTAATTTATCGATAAATTGATATTTCGCTAAATTAATAGAATTTAGGTAGTCCTAATACTATTAATTTAAAGATGTTACACTGTATATACATGTATATACGACGCCATTTGCCTGTTTCCCTTTCCAAAGCAGCAAAACTCTTTAATTTTGATAGCAAAACCCTCTCTCTCTCTCTAGTGATCTAGACATCGAGTCTTCTCTAATTTCTATGGCTCTATGCTTTTCAGCTCTTGCAATTTTGATCTAATGGTCTCTAATCACTCTCTCTTATAGTATCATGCATGCTTCAATCTTGTAAATAAATTGTCTGTTTAGTTTTGTAGATGATTCAATTTGGGGATTATTTTAGGGTTTTAGATTTTGTGTGTAATTGCCTTGGTTTAATGATTCGGTACTTTTGTTCAATTTGGATGTAGCTACCGCAGTACCGTCGAGATTCAACAAAAATAAATTACTTTGCAGATTAACCCAGCCAGAAATTTCATCTAGCCTCCGCCCCATGCAATTGATCAAGTTGATGTCACCAGTTGGTTAAGCAGCTTCATTAGCACTCGTACATATATTTGCGTAAATAGCAACAATACATATTTGCTTAGCAATAAGCTAGCTAGTTCTCTTCAACACTGTGCTTCTGCATTGTTACTGTTGTTGTGTTGCTGCATTTCTCCATCTTAATTAGTAGCTTGATTAGCAACATTTTTTTGGTTGACTTGTTGACTAGCTGCATTGACCTGTTGACTCTTATATATTTCCATTAATTCATCACCTTATCAGTACAGTCTTACAAGAAAAAGAATTCCAAAAATCGTAATACATTCTCTCTCTCTCTCTCTCTCTCTCTCTCTCTCTCTCTATATATATATATATATATATATATATATATATATATATATATATATATATATAAATGGTCCCCTTAAATGTGCTCATTGCCTTTAATTTTATTTATATGGTTCTAATTGCTCTAAAGGCTTCTCTTTGTAGCATTCGGAGCGTCCCCTAGGGTGTTCGTCCCCGACTAGCAGGACGTCTTTTAATGTCGGATTTGAGCACAAGAAAGGCGGGGTTGTTCCTCATACAGTTTTCACTCTCTATGAACGACTTTGTTGTTGCAGTGGTTGTTTGACTGAGAGAGAGGTTGTGCTCTGGTGTAATCCGGCTTGGGTGGTGGTGCGTCGGTTGTGTCGTGCTAGTTTCTTGGCGGGCGGCACAGCGTAGGTTCTTCATGCATCGTTATAGCTTCAGATTTTGGTGATCTTAGGGCGGCGGCGATGCCTCCTTTTTGGTGCGGTTCGGCTTGGTGGTTCTATGCCATTTTGGTGCTGATATTGGCGGTCGATGACAGCTTCAAGTGTGTGGCTTAGTGTCTGACGATGTCGGTTGCCTAGATCCCGATAGTAGGGGAAGACTTTGGGCTTCGGGCGTGTGGCTTGGTGATTCTTGAGTCATGTAACATCAATTAGGTCCAGGCTTTATTTGCTTTCTTTTAGTTTTAACTTTTATTTTCAGTCTCTTAAATAAAGCGTGCAATCCAGTTTTCAATGAGCATTACTTATTAGGGATAACATCCTGCTCAGGCCATATGTGACTTAGATTGCTTAGGAAGCTTAGTCTCTAGCGTATGTATTACTCAGCCAATGACCTCGTACAGTTGTATGATTTTAAATCAATAGTTTTATCATTTTCCCTAAAAAAATGCATCGTTTTGTAGCTGTATTTTTTTGTTTTCTTAAACCATATAAACTATAACTTTACCGTACCACTCCTTTTTCTCTATTGTATAATTGTCCTTTTCGTGCCCTAAAAACTATGACTTAGTCAGAATTAAGCTTTACAACTCTGATACCAAGAAAATTTTATTTGGGAATTGATAGTACTCATTAAAAAATGACAAAGAAGCTTATCGTATACAGAGGTTATATTGCTCTAAAACTACTTTGTGAGTTTGTCTAAATTAAAAAAAAAAAAAAACTAAGGGCTCTGCATGTTGGCCACTTATATATACGATGCACTACTAGAGGAAAATGACCACAAAGGCATATCGCATTATAGCACCAGCATGGAAATAACGTGATAGGAATATACCAAATTCCAAATTCCAAATTCCCTACATGCAGTGATGGAGTGATTCGAGTCAGTGATCCACTACTCTCAGACTGAATACTATCAGTACAATAATATCCTAGGACAAGTGACGCGATACTTTTTTTACAATAATATCTTAGGAAAAGTGACCAGCGGCATCATGAAGAAGAGTCTGCACAACTTGACCCAGAGATTATAGCCTACTGCTATAATTGCGTACTGACTTGATCGTTGATGCCGACATTTGATGTTGTTTTGTAGGCTGATCTGAGGAGCAGCATACAATTCTAAAATAAATTTGGTCTGTTGATGACAAGATTCAAACCCTTCTACCCTCATTAACAAAGTCAAGTAAAGTAGCTTTTCCATCGGACCATTTCAACTCTTTGATAATATATTATACAAAGTTTATATTTAATTATCAGTGTAAGTTCTATTTTTTTTTTAAAACCCATTCCATTTTTTTTTGTGGCAAATCAGTCCATTTTCTTGTAGTGAGAACAAGACTACCTAGGTGATGACATCAGAACATCTCCAACAGATGACCCATTTTAAAATAAATTTAAAATAAAGCTAAATTTAAGGTAAAAGTTAGCTCCAACAGATTACCTAAACAAAAGTTAAATTTAACTTTTGTTAAATTCTCTACCTATATTTAGCTAGACATGAAAGAGAAAACAGGTAGAAGTTAAATACTCCAACGGCTATATTTTTCAGTTTTCAACGTTCTTTTTTTTCAATTTAACTTACAAATAGCTACAACTGCTGGAGCAGAAGTAAAAAAAATACTAGTTATATTTAACTTTTAGCTAATTTAGCTAAAAATAATGGGTTTACTGTTGGAAATGCTTTTAGAATTATAATAAGTAATAACTAAGGAGTATGACATTAGACTACCTAGGTCAGCAAAGTGGGATTGGTCATAACACCATCCTTCTTCGTTTTTTTTTAATTAAGTCTACCAATATTTACCTTCTTTCTAATTTACCCGAGAAAAATATCAGTCAAGCTAGCAGTGCAGTAAGTAGCAGAGCCGTCTCAAAATTTTTTAGAGGCCGTGTGCGAGATTAAAAACATGGCCATCTTAATGTGATTTTGCATGATGATGTTGAAAAAATTTCATCTTCAATTTAGTTAGGATGAAAGCAAATATTATAAAAAAATTCATCTTCAATTTAGATTAAATTTATCTTTAAATCTTTTGAAAAAAAAAATGGAGTACAAAAGCTTGTTGTTGACTTCTTGCTAAAGCAAATTTCATTAAAAGAAACAAAATTATATAACTAATTAGGGCCCAAAAATAAAAGAGAATAAATGTGACATCACCATCCTTCCCCTTCGTTCTTTGTTTTTTAGTTAAGTCTACCAATATTTACCTTCTTTCTAATTTACCCGAGAAAAATATCAGTATATCAGTCAAGCTAGCAGTGCAGTAAGTGGTCTTGTAAGTGGATGATGACTTTGATAATCTTATCTTATTTCATTATTTGTAGGTGAGGTGGACTCCAATTCTTACTTGATAGAAACGTACTAGTCTCCTCCCATATCAACCTAGGTAATCATCAAAACCAAATAAAAGCGGTATTGATAAATAAATAACGCGTTCATGCTTTCCATTCCAGAAAGACAAAACAAATCTTTTTTCTCACTCACTCTTCTCTCTATGCCACTACCTGCTTGCAGCTAGTGCCTATAAATAAGGAGGGCCAAGCTCATAAGTTTACTCCAAAATCAATCACCTCTTACATACCTTCATGTACACATAAAACTCTAAGCAATTAATCAAGTGAGAAATGGCATTCTCAAAGACTGTTCTTGTTGTCTTTGCCGTTGTCCTCATCTCTGCTGCGGTCTCAGCTCGTCGCAATCGTGACCTAATGGCAGAAGTCAGGACATGGAGACCAGGTGGGTGCAAGGCCCTTCTTGATTTTCAATAATCTTTACTTTAATGTTGATTTAGTGTTAATCTTACTTAATTATCTCCATTAATTTTAGGCTTATGTATTTACTAATTAAGTTGTGTCTTTTATTCCCCTAACGTACAATCAATTTGTGAATTATTTGAGGTATATATGCATATATAGAGCTAGTTATTGTGAATATATATATATATATATATATATATATATATCTCGTACATCATCTTTTGTCTTTTCCTTTTTAACATATAGTTTTTGTATTTTCGAATGTAAGAGGACCACGGAGGCAAGGACGAAAGCGGAGCAGTCTATGAAGTAAACGGATTCGGAGGAAGCGGAAATAGAGGAAATGGAAACGGAAACAGAAACGGAAACGGAAACGGAGACGGAACGGAAACGGAAACGGAGACGGAAACGGAAACGGAAACGGAAACGGAAACGGAAACGGAAACGGAAACGGAAACGGAAACGGAAACGGAAACGGAAACGGAAACGGAAATGGAAACGGAAACGGAAACGGAAACGGAAATGGAAACGGAGGAGACAACAACGGAGGCAGAAATAGAAACGGAAACGGAAATGGAAATGGAAACGGAGGAGACAACAACGGAGGCGGAAATAGAAACGGAAACGGAAATGGAGACGGAAACGGAAATGGAAATGGAAAAGGAAACGGAAATGGAAACGGAAACGGAAATGGAGAAGGAAAAGGAAACGGAAAAGGAAACGGAGAAGGAAATGGAGAAGGAAACGGAAACGGAAACGGAGAAGGAAAAGGAGAAGGAAACGGAAACGGAAACGGAGGAAACGGAAACGGAAACGGAAACGGAAAAGGAAACAGAGGAAACGAAAACGGAAAAAACAATGCAGGAAATGGAAACGGAAACAGCAACGGAGGAAACGGAAATGGAAACAGCAACGGTGGAAATGGAAACGGAAACACTAACGGTGGAAACGGAAATGGAAACAGCAACGGTGGAAACGGAAATGGAAACAAGCAACGGAGGAAACGGAAACGGAAACAACAACGGTGGAAATGGAAACGGAAACCGCAACGGAGGAAACGGAAACGGAAACTATAATGGAAAAAAAAACGGAGGAGGAAACGGAGGAAACGAAAACGGAGGAAACAGAGGAAGTGGAGGACGTGGATGAGGTGGACCCGAAACTGAGAACTAGATGATCCGGGTGCTGCAAGAGTATTAATTAGGATGAAAGCATGCCCTAGTGTGTTTGTTAATAAATAAACTTGTATTGGTTGAGTAGGTCCACAAAACTCTTAATCATATCTTTGTAATTCAATCCTCGGATCTCCTTGTTGTATATGTACGTTGTATGCCCTAACATGTTTGCTAATCAATAAACTTGTATTGATTGAGTAGGTCCACAAAACTCTCAATCATATCTTTGTAAATCGATCCTTGGATCTCCTTGTTATATATGTACATTGAATGTCTTAGCATGTTTGCTAATTAATAAACTCGTATTGATTGAGTAGGTCCACAAAACTCTCAATCATATCTTTATAATTTGATCATTGGAGCTCCTTATTATATATGTACGTTGTACGCACTATGACTACCATCTACCGTCTATTTAATTTCCTGAGTTTATATTGTGTTAAATATATATATACATATATATTTATATATACAGTCCCCGTTATATGTGCACGTTCACACATAAAATAAAATGCGAAAATCCTCATTGCGAGTGCAAAATAATGATCAAAACCGTCTATATTTTAGGTCATCCTTCAAGGATCAATTTGATAAAAAAGAAATTAAATTGGAAATTATTTAGCTATTTGATTACCACATTCATCGTTTCAACCATATCTGACGGACTGTATTTGTTTGTAAACTATACAACGATCATGTGGGAGGACTGTGATTTGCACTTATTTATAGCGCAAATTGTATTCCTAATCACGAGAGTTAAGCTTATCCGAAGGCATTTTGTTACCACTAATATGCGTTTTCATGATTTTAGGTTACTTAGGTGACTTGAAGTAATTCGGCACAAGAAGGTGCATTTTGACTACTTTTGGGCACAATTCCGAGAAGAGGACAAGAAGTCAACCGTGGCTTCTAGGCGTTGAAGATTGCACAAATTTACCTTCGGAAGACGTTGCCATTGAAGGCCTTGAAGAATCGAAGAAAGGAAGGAAAATGAAGAAATTGCATTTCCGGCGATTTTTCCGGCCAACCACCACCACAAGAGGCGGCAGTACCGCCGGACCACCACCGGAGCTCCACCACATGTAGAGAAGACCACCTTGACCAGCTGCACACATGTGCATGGCTGATCACATGTCCACTAATCCCTCCACTCATCCATAGTTTCCTCCACTTCCCATTACTTTCCATTACTTTTCCAATCCACTCACATATTCTATTGAGAATTTATTTGGAGGCTGCAAGAGAGCTGTTGTCAGCCATCCCATAACCCTAATTCAGTTACATAATTCGTCCATACCAAGAATCAGCCATCCCATTCCATATTCAGCCACCAAGAACACCAAGAACACCAAGAAACTGCCCAGTTTTGTTCTTCCATTTTCACCACTTTCCACTACTCAAATAACTTTCCTTCCTTCACGAAAGTTGTTCCTAAGGCATCCATTTATCTTAGGAACCAAATTTCATCACCATTCCACCACGTTTCAAGCTCCACAGCTGGGAATTCGTCAAGAACACAAGATTCCAGAAACTTGAAGGAGAAGAAGCTTGGAAGGGAAGAGGAGTTTAAGAGGGGGCTGTCATCTACACTTGGAGTCACCAAGGAGCTGCTGGCCATCATCCCTTGAGAATTTCTTAACCCTACTCTTGTTATTCTTTGTATCTATGTTTCCATTCTTGACAATATTGATGTATTCCTTGAACTTGTGTGAGTAGTCCTTTAAGATTGGGGACTAGGGTTGTGTGCCCTAGTCCATTGATGATGAATTTATGATACTTGTTGTTTATGCATGTTGGTTGATCTTTGGATATGTTTATTGTCTATTTGTGTTAGATGCTTGCTTAGGAATATGTCAAAATTCATGAGCATGTGTTTAATCCATTTTGGTGTGAGTTTGTAAGCTTGACAACCTTATTAATTCTAGGCAAATGACAATGAACATGATGAGTATGAGTGTGAGACTTGACTTGTTTGATTTCCTAAGTCTTGATGCTTCAACCCTCCATTCATTCTTGAATGAGAGGACTAATTCATTGTGACCCTAATAAGGCACAATTGTTATCATAGAAGATGATCCTAGAAATAGGATATGGAAATTGATCCTTTTATCAACTTGATTTTGTTAGTTTATCCTCTTGATGCATGGTACTTCAACCCTTCATTCACACTTGAATGCAAGGACTAATCCTTATGACCCTAATAAGGCATAAGACTACCATAGATTGCAAAACACATATGCATAACATTGTATGCATGGACTGTGGGGATTGATTCACAAGCCTCTTTAACATGTATTTACATTGATTATCTATTCATCGGATATGGATTAGAGTAAACCCGAAACCCCAATCATCTTCATCATTTGATCACAAACACACTCTTGTTGGGCTTGTCACCTCAACAACTTTGCAAAGCTATCATTCACAATCACTTGTGAACTTCACTTGTGAACTTCACTTGTTTGCCTAGATTAGTATGGTCACATTAAGCTACTGTTTTGGTCCTTGTCACTCAAGAGTGACACCCCTTTGAACACTACACAAGCATGTTGCACATACTCCACTTCACTAGTATATAGCTCATCTCTTATCTCACCATTCTAGTGCTATTACATCTTGGTTGCATTGTTTACCAAATAGGGATCTTGGGCCTTCCAATCCCTTGGGTACGATATTTCCCCGGTCATTAATCTATACCATCCACTACACTTTGACGACGATACTCAAAACCAACCCGAATTTATCGTTGAGTCAGACTGCTCTTCTTGTTTCCTTCTAAGAATGGATCATGATATGGCTCATCTTTACTCATATCATCATGCTCTCAAGGTGGTGGTTTACTATCTTTGCTTGAAGGTGGGTTGTCATACCCCAAAATAGGTGCGGAATGAATACGTGAACCTTCTTTGGGTTTGAGTGGATCCAAGGGACCGAAAATTCTTTCACTCTTGGCGTTATTCCCCTTAACCAAATCCACAGCAGGTACCTCTTTAATAACCTCTGGTAAATAGATGCAATGGAGGACTTGAATCTTTACATTCTCTCCCAATACCTTCAAGATAACAATGCCCTTAAGAACATTGATTTTTACTCCCGCCATAACCATAAAAGGTCGGCCAAAGATAAGAGGCATTTCATTATCATGAGTAGGATCATCTCCTATATCAACCACTACAAAATCAACGGGAAGAATAAACTTGTCTATTTGCAGTAACACATCTTCAATATTTCCGACCGGTTCTCTTATGCTTTTGTCCGCAAGTTGAAGAGTCATTGATGTTGGCCGCAAGGTACCAATACTTAATCTTCGGAAGAGAGATAGAAATATCACATTGACACTTTCCTCCAAATCCATAAGTGTGCCCTTTAGGAATTGCTCTGCTATTTGACACCCAATTGTGAAGCTCCCCGGATCTTTCAACTTTGGTGATATCTTGTGTTAGATCATGGCACTAACTTGGCCTTGAAGCTCCTAGCACTCCTTCTCTTGGATTCTTCTCTTTGTCACACAAAGGCTCTTGAGAAATCTAGCATATGCTAGTACTTGGTGTATGAGATCCAAAAAAGGAACATTCACATCCACCTTCTCAAAAAGTTCTTGCAACTCTTGCATCAAACCCTTGTTCTTCTTGTGCAATTTCACATCATGAATGACCATTTTCTCATCTAGGATAGCAAGTGATCCACCACTATAGTTTTCTCTAGAGGTGTTCATGGCTCTTGTTGGATCCATAGCCCTCATGGCCTCACCACCAAGGTTGGTAACCATATCACTCTCATCCTTAGGAATTGTTTTCTCAACATCATGAACATGTAAATTATTCTCCAAAGATACGCTACCATAACCACTCCCAAGCGCAACTCTATCTAATCCACAATTGTCAAGGAATACATTTTCTTCCTTGATAAGTGCGTAAATACGCACTTAGAGCGTCTTTAATTACATGGATTAGGATTTTTCGAGAGTCTATTTGTCTTTTTAATATGTGTTTTTGTGTTAATAGGAAAAATATGCAGAAAATGTTAATTTGCACAAAAAAATGCATTTTTGAGGTTTTAGCGCAATTCCAAAATTAACGAAAAGTCAACCGTGACTTTCTAACAATGAAATGACACCGGTCATTTCTCGAATGTGGAAACCAGAACTGTACGAAGATTTCGAAAACCATTTTGAATCCCGATAATTTTGTCGGCGAACCACCACAATTAGAGGCCCAATCACCACACGCGGTGGTGGAACAAAATTGAAATCTCCATTATATTTTCTCTTATAATTGTGTTTATTTATTCATTTAATTATTTTAATTTTTTATTTATTTTTATTATTTTATTTTTGTTTTTGTTTTTCTTTACTTTTTCCTTTTGACTTTGCATTTTTCTTTTGACTTTGCAGGTACCATTGCCGGCCACCACAGTCCACCTCCACCACCATTGCCGGCAGCTACCTTAGATCCCAGACAAGCCTCACCAGCTCCTTGCTTTCTCCTTCTTCAAATACACCTCTGCAACTTCATTTTTCTTTGGCCGGGGCTTCTCCCCGCGCCTCCATTCTCTCACCGCTCCACCCATTCTCCTGCGTCCGTGCTTGGCTCACTCAGCCAAGCCTTCTGCTCTAGCCCCTCCTATCTCTCTGCTTTCCTCCTCTGTTCCTCACGGCCACCACATCTCTCTCCCTCATTCTTTTCTCTCCATAGCTATCTAAGCCCCATCTTCCTCCTCTGTTACAAATACTCACTGAAATCACTCTTCTCCCTTTCTGTAATTAATCAAATACCAATTTCCATTTCTCTGCCTGCAAACAAAAAACCACTTCTCTGTTCCTCACCAAAATCAATCACAAACACAACCCATAATCACCAATTCATGCTTCAATTAACCTGCAAATCAGAAAATCAACCATAATCACAAAAACCACCCATATCCAATCACCCAAATTCTGGGCACTCACCGCTGCCAAGCACTTCGACCCAGCCACCGCACCTCTGTCTTCACCGTTCACCACCGCAGCACCTGCTGCCGTGCCCCATCCGGTGATTACCTGCTCCGCCGCAAGCCTCCTTGCCGCGCCTCCTTCAAAGCCCGGACCCGTTCTTGTCCAAACGCCGCAACCATCCATCTGTTCAAGCCACTGCCGGCGTCTCTCACTTCGTCGCTGCAACCAGCTCCCTCGAGCTTCGTCCCTCTTTGCGCAGACGTCGGCGCGCTTCAATCCCATCTCCGAAGCACCCCCATGGAATTCCAACTTGCGCCGTCGAACCCAAGCCGCGTCGACTATCACGCTCGCACCGCCAAGCCTAGACGCGCCTCCTACGCCGCACCATACCCACCACAGTCACCGGCGTCTCTCTCTCTCTTGCTCTGCTCACCGACGCAAAGTGATTTAGACACCCGTTTTCAAGCTTCCGACAAATTCAAGGCGAATCCGATCAGATCATTTGCCGAATTAAATGAGATTTCTCTAAACTCTCTATTTTAATTTAAGTTTTATTTAAATAATTGTTGAGTGATTTTATTTGGTTTGTATTATTATTTAGTATGAAATTACTTTTGTTAATATGTAATATTTGAATTATTGTAAATATATGTGTAATTTGATTTGTGTGATATTTATCAAAAAAAATCCAAAAACATGTTTATTATTTATTTGTGTGATTTAAAGAAAATCCAAAAAGATTTTGTGATTTATTTATTGTGTGTTTATTTAATTAAGTTTGTACATTTTGTAAATAAAATCTTTCTAATTTAGTTTAATTAATTTTGTGACATATATTAGCAAATAAGTAATCTCCTGTGGATAATGACCGTTTGCTTCCGATTATACTATTTAACGACACATTTTTAGGAAGTCTAGGATTTTGTCTTGATGTTATTTTTGTGCATCTTGTTGGTGTGCGAAAATAACAGTATCATTCCTCCTTGGCCCCATCATCCATATAACCAAAATGACTATGCACATTATTATTCAGCAAACGGACAAAAGGTACATTTTCTTCCCTCTTGGCCCCATATATATGCACATAATCATCAAAGTTCTCATGCATGAAATTAGAAGTGTAAGTGTCTTGAGGAATACCGGAGCAAGATGTAGAAATTTTGTTGCCTTGCTCACGTTGCATGCCTCTTGGATTAGGCTCAACTTGTGAAGGTAAAACACCTATTGGTCTTGAACTAAGTTGCTTTGCTAGTTGCCCCACTTGAATTTCAAGTTTGCTTAACCCTTGAGATATGACCATGACTTGTTGGCTTAGTGTGTCTTGTCTTTGGTTGGCCCTCAATTGGCTTGTGGTGAGGGCAGTGAGCAACTCCTTTATGTTTGGCTCTCTTAAGTCTTGAGCTTCATGGTTTCCTCTCTTGTTCTCAAAACGAAGAGGTGTATAGTAGTAGCTTTGCCTTTGAGGTTGTGCTTGAGAAGTATTTGCACCTTGAGTGTTGGAAAAGTTTGAACCCCCTCGAGGATAAACATTTGTTCCTTGAGCATTTCTCCCATAACTTTGGTGAGGATGATTGAACTTGCAAGGATAGTACTTTGAATTGTAGTTCTCAATTTGACAAACTTTTTCATCCAACACTCCTTGATTCAATGAGGTATGATAGATTTGGCATTCATGAATCTCATGTGTAGGCTCTTAGCAAAATGAACAACTTATGGAAATGGCTTTGACATATTCACTTGTAGAAGATGAGGTTGTTCCTTATTGTGTCTTGAGTAGTAGGTCAAGCTTGGTGTTCATGGCGGCTTCTAGTTGCTCAAACTTGGCATTCATGAGCTCATCTATGATAGGAGTGTATTTAGTGACGTTTAGAGACTTTATTATTATGTTTATTTAGTCTTATTTCTATTATATTTCAGTTATTTATTTAGTTTTTGGTATTTTGTAGGTTTCGGAAGCAAAGATGAAGAAGTTGGCTTAAATCGTGATAAAAGAAGGAATTCTAATCACTTGAGGAATTCTTGATGGACAAGGAAGACCGAAACATTCATAATTCAATCCATTGGGCTTTTCCTTGGAAGAAAGAAGTCCACGACTTAATAGGAAGCGTCTAGGTTGAGGAATCATATATAAAGAACCCTAATCGCAACAGATGAAGACTTTTGCCTCTAGAAACTCGTGAGTAGCCGAAAGCGAAGAAAGAATACAAACTTCACCCAAATGTCCGGACGCCAGTACTCCGTCCGGACGGATTCATCGATTCCAGAATTCCTTTTGGGTTTTTGGTTCTTTTCATCTTCATGTATTCTCTAGGGTTTTCGTTTAAAGCCATGAGTAGCTAAACTTCTTGTAGTTAGGGCTAGATTGAAGCTCTAAACATGATTATTTTGATGTTTTGATATTCGGATTTATATAAGTTTTGTTTCCCGAATGATAATGATTTCATTGTTCGTAAATTGTTATTCTCTTATGTGTTTCTGTGAATCGCGACCTTAGGAGCATGTATTAGGATCGACCAGCCATAAGCATGTGCGTGACGACCAGTATCATCATGTGTTTAATTTGTGGTGCGACAAGTACTGCGGTGCTTGTATGAAATCGTTTCAAGGATAGGTACTTAGGATACAAACCATATTCTAGGGTTCTTGCTATGTTCATATTCTCTTAGAACTTAATGATATTTGATGTGTTAAATCTTAGCGTGACCAAGCTAGACTGCATGTTAGGGAATAAATTAAGACAGATGACCAAATACTTAACATACTAAGTAAGAGAGAATCAATACTTGTTAATCTGAATTCATGATGTTGATTTATGATTGTTTGGTGGTGGATTTCGAAAACCTATCTTCTCCATCTCATTGATTTACAAACTCTTGTTGATTCCAGTTTTATATTTTCGTCAATTTTTATTGTCTGTTTTCCATTAGTTGTTAAAAATACTAAATCTTTTCAGAAAATTCTAAAACTTTGTCAGTAGTTAGTTTTACGTGTCTAGTTGATTGTGTCAAAATTTCAGATTATTTGGATTAGTTTAGAGTCGTCAACTGGTCAGGTTTTCCTGACTGGTCAGTTCTGTTTTTACTTGTTTTGAGTCATTGTAGTTGCAGCTTTATCTCAATCCCTTGCGGGTTCGATCCCTTGCGGGTTCGATCCCTACTTTTATATACTCTCTTCGACCATACTCATCTTTGTAGGGTAATTCATAAGTTCTTTTTATGCACCTTAATTGGTGTGTGAAAAGTCCGTTATCAATCTACTTGTTGAATTTGAGAGATTCCATGGATTGTTCTTGTGCGGTGCTCAACATCTCCATGTCCTCTGCCACCATGGGGCTTCTCATCTCTTTCTTATATTATCCATGGCCTTGTGTCTCTCCTTTGGTCATGATTGTCCTAGTGCACAGATTGGACAATGATCTCTTTTATGATGTCCCAAGCGGCATTCGGTCATTTTCTTTAAAAACTACCACCACAAACATTATCAAGTCTTCTACGGTCATCATCAAATATACCATTGTAGAAAGAGGTTACTAGTTGCCACTTGCTTATCCCATGGTGTGGGCAGCCAAGCTCCAAGTCTTTGAAGCGCTCCCAAATATCATAAATTGTCTCCTGGTCTTCTTGCATAAAAGTGGTGAGTTGATGTCTCATGGCCGTAGTTCGACAATGAGGATAGTAAGCATTAAGGAACACCTTTTGCATGTTATTCCAAGAGAAGATACTCCTAGACTTAAGGTTGTGAAACCACACCCTTGCTTTCTCCTTGAGTGAGAATTTGAAAAGATGAACCTTCAATTCTTAGAGACCCACAGCTAAGAGTGCTATACATGGAGTCAAACTCGATGATGTGATCATATGGCCTCTCCTTAGCCACTCCATGGAAAGTAGGTAGGATGGACAAGATAGAATGCTTGATCTCATAGGCCACATTCGAATATGGGTGCACAATGCAAGAATGTGCATTCATGATGTTCGGACATAAGTAATTACTCAAATTAAAGGAAGCTTTTGCTTAACCCATGGTGGACCTTGATCATTGTTTACCTCTCTCATTGTCTCTTTAGGAGGTGTTGGCTGCTCCGAAATGTGAGTGATCGGTGGAAAGCTTTCGGTTCTTCTAGCTCTCCTTCTCCTTGGTCGTCCTCTTGTGTCCTCGCTTAATATACATCCACTTCTCAGTGAGATTCAAGTGTTAGAAGTGGATAACTCATTCATATACCTTTATCACGCAACAAGAGATATTAGGAACAACTAAATACACAATTAAACACAAGTATACAAGCTATAAAACCAATTAGAAGCACACAACAGAAGAGAATAAACATAACCGTTTTAGGATAACTCCCAGGCGATTGGATTGATTGAATCCATCCAAACGGATTGCACGAGTAGACGCTACTGACCTCTTTGGCATTCAGACGGACTTGTGGGGTTCGGACTGATCCGTTGCACAGAGAAATTCCAGAAATGATCCTAACGACCAGTAGCACAAGAACTATTTATTTAACTAAGATGGACTTAATCAAATGATACAAAATTTTAACCACAAATACTAGACACACAATCAACATGCACACAAAATTTGGGAATTTTCTGGGTTGATTTGATATGGTAATAAAAATCAGAAACACACAATACATTAGAAAGAAGGCAAGAAATTCAAAGCAACAAAGGAAAACACTTAAAGCAAAAACAAAAACCAACACAAGAATGGAAAACACAAGCACTAATGAACATAACAACTACGAAATAATTATCAAACAATTTACACTTACAGAATAGTGCTAAGACAACCCGGCTACGATCACCAAAGGATCAAGGTTAAACCTCAATCTCCGGTAACGGCGCCATTTGACGTGTCGTATAGTTCGGTATATAATGTCAAAAATTATGTGTGGATGTATAGATTAATATCGGGGCACTGTCGTAACGAAGGGATTAGAAGGCCCAAGATTCCAAATGATAATACAATGTAACCAAGTAATAATAGCACTAAAAGTGGTGTGACAAGGAATGAGCTATGTACTTAGACGTGAAGTATCTGCAACATGCAAATATAGTGTTGAAAGTGGTGTCACTCTTGAGTGACTAGTGACCTAAGTACCAATACTAGACTAGATAAACAAGTAAAGACACAAGTGATTATGCTTGATATAATGCAAGTAATTTGAGGTGACAAGTCCAACAAAGATGTGGTTGTTATTAATTGGTGAAGGCGATTGAGGTTTCGGGTAAACTCTAACTCAATCAAATGTATTTCAAACCTAATGAATATGCCATGTTGAATAGCTAATGAACCAAATTTTGTATCTTAGAAATCTTATTGTTCTAAGATCGAGCCTTAATTATCCTCTCGTGCCAAATTGTGCTATTCACCACAATTTGAACTCCTACTTAATAACCTAAGCCAAGTTAAGGTCCCCAAGTTAATCAAGTAAGACAAACGACTTTAAAACTAGAAATTCAAACAAACAAAGCATTATGCTCACACTCATCATGCTCAAATGTCAACCATCCAAAATTGTTAAGGTGACTAAACTAAACAATCTCACACTACAAGTTCAACATATGCTCAAGAATTAGTCTTATTCAATCACAAGCATCAAACATGAATAAATTGACAAAGAACATGCTCATCTTTCATTCAACAAACATAAACATTAAGGTTCATCAATACATCATCATGGGCTAGGGCACACAACCCTAGCTCCCAATCTAAAGGACTACTTACACATATTTATGAAATACGTACATCAATATTGTCAAGAATAGAAACATGAATACAAAAAATAACTTGAGTAGGGTTAAGAAATTTTCAAAGCCGGGATGATGGCTAGCAGCTCCTTGGTGACTCCAAGTATAGTTGACAGCCCCCTCTTGAACTCTTTTTCACTCCCAAGCTTCTTCTTCTGCAAGTTTCTGAATTCCTTGTGTTCTTGACGAATTCCAGCTGTGGTGCTGAAAACATGGTGTAATGATGGTGGAATGGTGGTTAAAGTTCGTTTCTAAGATAAATGAATGTCTTAGGAAAACTTTCATGAAGGAAAGAAAGTTGTGGAAGGTGGTGAAAATGGAAGAACAAAACTGGACAGTTTTTAGAGTGTTCTTGGTGAGTGTCTAGGGTTTTTCTTTGCGTGAATGAATGAATGGTAGCTAGAGTTCTAGGTTTTATCATGAATGAGAGTTGCTAAACATATATAGGATGCTAAATGAAGGGTTTGGATTGAAGGAGATGATCCTTTAGTCCTCAAATAAGATGCTACACATTTTGTAAGGAAGCCTAAGGGACAAAATGATGTGTAGAGGCAATAGGAACATGTCTTGGGGACTATGTGATCAGATTTGGGACATAGCTAATTAAGAGACAAATAATGTTTTGACCAATAAATATTTTATCTTCAATTTAAATTTGAATTTACCACGAAAATATCTCAACATATCAAAGATGCTCTCTTTCTGTGCTTGGGAACTCATGGATGTCTTGAATTGTGATGCCTTCGGGTTTGACCATGTGTGGCACGGTTGACTTCGGTTGACTTCCATCTTTTTCTCGAAAATGCTCCAATTGATCGTGAAATGCACCTTTTTAAGTCAAATAACCTCAACTCTCATGACTGACTTAAAAACATGAAAACACAAGTTAAATGTCATAAACAGCCTTTGGAGTAACTTAACTCTCGTAGTTAGAAATATGATTTGCACGTAAAATACTTACAAATTATTCCCGAGTCAAGTCTGTTTGGAGCGAGTCATCCAACAACAAGGTGGCGGCGAAAGAAGAAGGAGAAGCGCCGAAGAAGTTGGGGGAGAGGACGACCTTGAAGAAGATTATGTTATGAAACTCGGCACCCGGCCAATTGTGATTGGGCAAACTTGTGAGTTCGATTACTCGGAGACTCGATCTTGTAAAGCCCTGAAAGAAGATGGATACGAGGTCGTTTTGATCAATTCCAACCCAGCCACTTTCATGGCCAATAGGACATACATTACGCCAATGACGCCGGAATTGGTGGAGCAACTTATCAAAAAGGAGTGGCCTAATGCTCTTTTGCCCACGATGGGAGGCTAGATGGCGTTAAACCTTGCCGTGGCTTTAGCCGAAAATGGTGCACTGGAGAAATATGGTGTGGAATTGATTGGAGCCAAGCTGGTGGCCATTAAGAAAGTTGAGGACATAGAGCTATTCAAGCAGGCCATGAACAACATTGGGATTAAAATGCCGCCGTCTGGAATTGCCAACACCTTTGAGGAATGAATTGAAATTGCTAAATAAATTGGTGAGTTTCCCTTAATCATTAGGCTAGCTTTTACGTTAGGATGGTCAAGAGGTGGAATTGCATATAATAAAGAGGAATTTGAGAATATTTGTAAGTCGGGGTTGGTGACAATGTTATTTTCCCACACCAAAAAGATGCACAAAAATAACATCAAGATAAACCCTACTGTGATATGAATATCGAATGTAGTATAGGAAAGTAGGGATCGTTACCCACAGGAGATTGTTTACTTGCTTTTCTATGTCACGAAAATTAAATAATATATACAACAAAGAATTTATTTACTGTTTAAGGGAAACGTAAATAACAAAGTAATAGTAGAGAATACTCAGAATAGGATTAACTTTATTAATGATTAAAGGGCCTCTATATATAGAGGAATACAAGATACAATCCATATTGATGTAGGAAATATCTAATCCATATTCTAGAAGGATAACCTATACTAAGAGTCCTAGTTTGACAAGGCACACAATAATGTTTTCCTTCAACACTCCCCCTTGTGCCGGTCACAACTAGGTGATGCTTTCCATGTTGTCTCGTTAAAAACCTTGCCAAGTAACAATAAAAACCCAGTGGGAAAAATAACCTTGGTCGAAGGGAAAAAGAGTACAACGCACCCTTCACATTTGAAAAATGACATGTATGTGCCAGACTCCCCCTCAAGTCTGCACCTCCCCCTGATTCTTACAATCATGGGGGCTCAAATAACTTAAGCATACCAATGCTTTTAACATGTTTTTCAAACGTGGACTTAGGCAAAAACTTAATAAATAAATCTGCCACATTCTCCTCGGATCTAACTTGATTCACTTGAATCTTGAGGAGAGTCTGTTGTTGCTGATTATAAAAATACTTAGGCGATATATGCTTGCTATTGTCCCCTTTAATGAAACTTTGCTTCATCATCTCGATGCAAGCAGCATTATCATCATAAATGCAAGTAGGTTCCTAAGTGGTAAACCTCAAACCACTTATTCCTCGAATATGTGTAATAATAGACCTCAACCATACTCATTAACAATTTCATGTAGAACAATTATCTCTACATGATTCGAGGAAGTAGCAACTGACGTTTGCTTGGTGGACCTCCAAGATATTGCCGTGTTACCCATGGTAAAGACATAACCAATTTGAGAACAACCATTATGCGGGTCAGAGAGGTACCCGATATCAGCAAAAACCAACCAAAACATCACAAGGATTTTCGGTATAGGGAGTAAAAATCTTTCTGTCCGACTGTCGACCGTTCGACGGTTGCATGTCGACCGGTCGATCATCGTCGTCGGCAGTAGCCTGTCTAGCCAGTTTTTCATACTTGGCTCTCTCTCTCTGTAGGGATAAAATAAGCCCAAATCAATTGTACCTTTAAGGTAACGAAATATTGTCTTTATGCCACTCCAATGGCGTTGCGTGGGCGCATAGCTAAATCTAGCTAACAAGTTCACAACAAAAGAGATGTCTAGTGCATTGAGCTTAAGTACAATAATGCGCCTATTGCACTTAGATATAACACTGCGGCCCTTAGAATTTATTCGTCATCATCCTTTAGACGAAATTGACCATTCCTTTGATCTAGGGTCCGATTGATCATGAGAGTGCTCAGATGGATGTACTTTGTCCATGTTAAATCTCATTAACATCTTGTGGACACAAGCCGAATGGTGGATTAATATTCCACTATCTCGATGCTCTAGCACAAGGCCTAGAAACCGAGTTTTCCCAAGATCTTTCATCTCAAATTCGGATTTCAAATACGTAGCAGTATCTCTCAGTTCTTCGAGAGTGCTAATTAAATTCATGTCATCAACATAGATAATAATAATTGCAAATCCAGAACTTGTTCTCTTAATAAACACGCATGGGCATAAACCATTATTTATATATCCCTTCCCAATCAAGTAGTCACTTAGATCCGTAAAGTGAGCATTTTAATCTTATCAAAAACGCACTCCGTGGTTTAGAGTCACTTGATTTGGGTAATTGAAGTCCATTAGGCACCTTCATATATATCTCTGAATTTAGATCCCCATAGAGATATGTTGTAACCACATTTATAAGCTGCATGTCAAGTTATTTGTGGAAACTACCAAACTGACAAGGTAGCGGAATGTAATATCATTCCTTACGAGTGAATATGTCTTCTCGTAGTCAATCCCAGAGCGTTTGTGAGAAACCTTGCGCCACGAGGCAAGTCTTATATCTCAAGACTTCATTATTCTCTTTACGCTTTCTAACAAAGACTTATTTATGTCCAATAGGCTTTACACTTGGGGACGTTAGCACTACGTACCCAAATACCTTTTTGCTTTGTTAATGAAACTAGTTCAATTGGGATTGCATCTTTCCATTTAGGCCAATATGCTCTACGTTGATATTTTTCAACAGAGCGTGGTTCGATGTTATCGTGCTCTATAATCTCTTGAGCAATACATCATCAAATAATGTCGTCTCAAGCATGCATGCATTTATCGAGATTTTATTATTCTCCGAAATTGGTTCAATCATTGAGGCGTCCCCCAATATTGATTCATGGACATAATCAGAGATAATCTCATGAGACGGGTTTCGATATTGATGATGAATGGATTAGGTTGTGCCAAACTCGCTTCCTTCCTTTGGCGAGTATCCATCGAACCAAGTGGTCTCACCCTCTTCCTTTAGGGAACCACGGCCTCAACCACACATCCACTATGTGTGATTGTGACACCATTATTGGCGCCATATCTCCTCTTCCTTTAGGAGATTTCTAACCTTGCAGGCATGTGTGCAACGGGTGTATTTGATCTCGTCACTTTATCAATATCAGAAAACGCATTAGGCATCGAATCTACTACGTTCTGAATATTGAGTTGGGGATCAAGATGAGACAGAGTGGGGACAGACCACGACAATTCCTGTCGTTCATGTTGAACATACTTGTTCTTATCTCCCCCTAACGACGGGAAGACTGTCTCATCAAAAGTGACAATCCGCGAATTCAGCGGTAAAGAGATCACCTGCCAAGGATCAAGTAGCGGACAATAGTTGGAGATTTTTGACCAACATAAATACTTAAACGTTTCGGAAGACCCAATTGTAGTGCGCTGTGGGGGCGCAATTGGCACATAAACCGCGCAATTAAATATGCGTAAAAAGTGAGACATCCTGCTCATATCCAGTTACCATCTGGTACGCATAAAACGGTTGATTAATTGGTAATGGGTCAGAAACGAGTAAGTAAAGCTGCATGCGATATTGCATAACCCCAAGCAGATAATGGGAGATTGGTGCGCATAACCAATGTCCAAGCGACCATTTAAAATCTCTTAATGGTGGCTTATGCGAGACCGTTTTGTGTATGCACATGGGGTACGAGATATTTACTTTAATCCCAATAAATATGCAATAATCATCAAACTTCTGTGATGTAAACTCTCTAGCATTGTCAAGACATATTTGACATAATAGAATGATCTGGGTGGTGAGCCCTTAAGCGTATAATTTGTGCTAGAAGTTTTGCATAAGCAGCATTGTGTGTAGACAATAAAACAACATGTGACCAATATGTCGATGCATCCACTAAAACCATAAATTATCTCAAAAGTCCGCAATATGAGTGGATGAGTCTACAAATATTTCCTTGGATACAATGTAAGAATGGAATAATATTTCTTTTGTGTCCTTAGCGTAGGATGATCTCGATCCTAATTTGCTCAAGGAACAGGCTTTGCAGAATGAGCCATTGGCCATAGAGGCGATAGAAGCATAAGAGGCATCCTGATGAAGTTTCACATCAGGGGAAAAACGGCCCGAAAAAGGCAAGGAAGCGTCGACCGGTCGACGGGGGGGGTCGACCGTTCGACAAAGCTCCCTGGACGGGTGTCAACCGGTCGAAGATTTTGTCGATCGGTCGACGACGCACGATGGATCGAGGTATTTCACCCTGGAGGGTGGTCGACCGTTCGACGATGGGGGGTCGACCTGTCGACGTGCGTCGGACAGTAGCATCGTCGTGCTTGTTTTCAACTGTCTCATCTCTTTGAATCAACTTTTGATTCTTGCTTCTATGAGCTCGATAAAAGGGATGTCCGTGTGAGGTTTTCAATATACGGATCATCAAATCACGACATGGATGTTCCAAGCAGTCGTGTCAAAGCCTATATGTGTCAGAATCCAAGAGATCATCTCTAAAACTTTGTTGGATTCAATGATATGAATAGTGGTTAAGTATAACCCACAAGATCGACACATAAGTTTTTCTAAGATGCGCTTTCTTCCGCAACCATTAGAAATAATACATAAGTATTTTTGTCCATTCTTACAATACGTTTTCCAATAATAACTGTTGACACCAATATCCTTCATTATATTGAGGAGAAATTCGAAATTTGCTCAGTACTTAGAGGAAATTCGAAAAATATGTCCATGACATAAATAAAATTTCGAAGAATACTTGCCATTCTTTGAAGAAAATTCGAAATTTATTGATAATCTTGCCAACGATTACATTGAGGTCTTGTCCAGAAAATTCTAATCCAAAATGACTATGACAAATGTCAATTGAAATAAGGCATCAAAAGCCTTTACATAATAAACTTGGAAATAAAACAATTGCAATTTAATTGAAGTCTGGAACTTTCGTAGTCTTCTCGTTACTTTGGTAGACCTTAAAATATGCAATTGTGAGATTGACGTCTGTGTCATCTACGGTATCTTTTAATGTTTCTTATGAAGTAGAGTATACATAACTCATTATCAACACATGCTTCATTGGCGATCCGTTGATTGGTAAAGGAAAGGTTACCAATAGCGAGGATCCATTCGTTGGTAAAAGGGCTATTGCGACGAACCGTTCGTCGGGAAAATATATTTCGGCACCATGTGCTTTTGGAGGATAGATTGGTGCTCTTGACACCTTATTGCCACGCTTTACTTTGCCGGTGTTGGCATGGCCTCCATGGCCCATGCCTCTTCCTCCTTGCCCCTTTTTACGTGGTGCAATAGTTCCCACGATTTTGTGCAACGTTATTGCAATTTCCTTCCTTATTGGGACGATTATATTAACCAGATTGTTCATTAGAATTACGTACCCTTGACATTAGGGTTTCGTCCTCTTTTGGCCATTTTTGCCATAATTTACTTTTGGAACTCTCTTTGTTCCGGCAGGCCTAATTATTGTTGTTCATCATGATCGTGTCATGTTTTCAGCTACTTGCAGAGAATTGATAAGCTGATTGAAAGTCGCTTGGCAATATACATTAATCGATATTGTCTATACAATATAAATGCTGAAGCTAGGAAGGTGTAGAGAGTTTTCTCTATTAATTCTGCTTCTGTAAGAATCATCTTTACAAAAATTGAAGCATAACCATAGTTGAAGCATATCTGAATTATATTCAGTAATAGTGAAATTACTTTATCACTTTTATCACTTGTGAAATTACTTTATCACAATAATAAGATACCTTAGTTTCGCAGTCATAAAAAGACATCCACGAACACTAAATAAAATTTCCAATTATTTTTCGGATTAGAACAAGACCAAGATGGATATGATCATAGCTTAAACCGTTCGATAACTCCACGTAGGCATGACCGGATAAGAAAAGGAATGTCGGTGGAGCAAAGCTCTCTCAATACCACTGATTCCAATCCCTCACCTAAATCACACCTACGTAGGTGAGTCTAGTAATGAATAAGCCATGACAAAAAATTGGTCGAATTCGATGCCTTTGTGAACTTACTTTATCACAAAGATTTTCTTGGATGCTCATGAAGTTACTTTATCATAGCATATATTATGAATCCCCACGATTCATTAAAGCTCTTTAACTTTTACTAAAGAATGATGGCATTAGGGGTGCTCATGACTTACATATACCGCAAGCGATATAAAGCTCGATCACTCCCCTAATACTTCTCATAATCTTTCGAAGTAGGTATAGCTTGTTGTCTTTTTGCTCATATGTTTCACCAAGAAAGTCCCACGCCATAAGAGGGGTCGGGATGTAGAAGAAGGGAAGTTTTTAAATCCCCGAGAAAAACAAAACCACATCAAAAGCAGGAACTTTTAGAAAAGACTTACTTGGTTTTCTTGGAATTTGAATATCTGGAGATCCAACGGTCCGAATGGGCTGAAATTTGAAACCGGAGTCGTAGACACACGTAGGAAGTTCTTGACAAAATTGCAGCTTGATCCAACGGCTGATCAGGGAGAAAAATGCTTCGAAAGTCGGCTGTCTCGCGCAGGCAGATTCTAGAGTTTTAGGTTTTTGTAGCTAGGGCTAGAACTCGTGCTGATAACGTGTTTAAGGGAAACGTAAATAACAAAGTAATAGTAGAGAATACTCAGAATAGGATTAACTTTATTAATGATTAAAGGGCCTCTATATATAGAGGAATACAAGATACAATCCATATTGATGTAGGAAATATCTAATCCATATTCTAGAAGGATAACCTATACTAAGAGTCCTAGTTTGACAAGGCACACAATAATGTTTTCCTTCAACATTTACAAATATATACAATATATACAAAAAGTGTTTTTGATTTTTGAAATGGTCGAAAACAAGAAATAAATAAAAGAAAATATTTTTGGATTTTTGTTTTTAACAATTAAACTAAACAAAAATAGTACAACAAAAATTACACACTCTTGATACGTTAACCTATAACTTCTTTTCAATTAAATGTCGTTACTCAGATTAAGTCAATGACATGTTGCACTTAATCTATTGTTCTCTCTTACTTGGTATGTTAGGTGGATGACATGTACTCCCTAACTTAGCTTCTAAAATGCAACCTAGAATGACATGTTCATAGATTCAACATTAAGAAGTCATTAAGCATAAAGAGAACGAGTAACGTCAGGCAACTTCGACACTGGTGTTGTTCTAATTGCCTAGAATCAAGATGATTCATATAACGATAGCTTACACCGTTATTTGCTACTTCTAGAATATATGATGATACGGCGGTCCACATATAATTCTAGCAATAAAACTCTAGCATGCTTACTATGTTCGCAACCACAATAAAAAAATTAGCAATTTATCGATGACAAAGCAATGAATCAAACAAACATTTAATATCCGAAAAATTATAAATCAAAGCTAATACCAAGAGTAATAGGGCTAAACCCTAAATTATTACACAAAATAGAAAATATAATTTTAAACAAATATTTACACAATAACAATTACCCAAAATTATTCACACAATATTCAAATGCGAAAATTAAAATTAAACTTAAACAAATATAATAAATAAACGAGTTTGAGTAAGTGTTACTGTTGTGTCCATGAAAATGGACACTTGTCGTCGGGTGTGGGTGGACGACTCAACCATCTGGACAGTGACGGCGGAACTGATCGTAACCGTCTTTGGATGTGGCGGGTGCCCATTTCAGTTGGGCTTTGGATTTTTGGGAGCCCAACTCGGATTGGGCATGTGAACAGTGGGTGTCCATAGCAGTTTGGACAAAATGAACTTGGGCTAGGTGCAATGAAGGCCCAAATTGGTTGGGCTTGGGTCTTGGGTGGCCAAATGAGGCCCAATAGTCTTTATTTTTCTTTTTCTTTCTTTCTGGCCCAGCCCATCTCATTCAGGTTGACTTTTCAACCTCAATTTTTTATTCTTCTTTCTCTAGTTCAGCTTCAAACCCGTGCAGCCTTCATCTCCTTCAATTTCTTATTTTTCTTCTGGTTTCTTTCTTTTTCTTTCTTTCCAGCACAGAGGGGCGACGACGGAGTGTCAAGGGTAATCCGGTTTGGGCAGTGGCATGGCGGCTGTCTGGCAGGAGATCATTGACGCCGGACGGGAGAAGCTCGGGTCCGGGCTGAAATTGCAGCGGTGAAGTGGAAGGACCGGCGAAGCTGAGGAGCTCGGCGTGGTGGTGACAGTGAGTTGGAGCTGCAGCGGCTATGCAGGTGAAAGGGCAGCAGAGATCGACGGCGATGTGCGCCGTGGGCAGCAGCATGCTGTGGGTCGACGGCAACTCCTTGGGCGCGAGATGGAACGACGCTGCAGAAACTCAGGTTCTGGGCAGATCGAGGATCGGCGGTGGTGGTCTTGGCAGTTTCAGCGCCGGCGTCAGGAGATTGAGGCGGTGAAGTGGCGGTGGTGTGGCGTGAGCATGGGCTCACGGCTGTGATCGATGATGGTGCCGGATGGGTGCTTGAGATTGGGTTTGCTGACGATTTGGTGATGGTTCTGGTGGTGAGTGAATGGTGATGATGCCGACATCTGGTTGGTGTAGAGAGCAAAAATGCTCTGGGCTGTGAATTGAGTGGTGCTGCAATTGAGCAAGGGCACGACTGCAAGTTGTGATGATGAACTGATCATGATGAATTTGTTATGGGCTGCTGGAATTTGCCTCTGGTTTATTGATTGCAGAGATTCTCTTAAGAACAAGAGAAAGGGGAAGCAAGTGAGTGGTGTCGGTGGTGGTGGTGGCCGGCAGGGTGGCCGGTGATTTGTCTTCTCCTTCAAAGTCAAAAGAAAGGAGAAAATTCAAATAAGCCAAATGGCTTTTGGTGAAAGAAGAAGAGAAAACAAAACAAAATAATTAAATAAATATAAATATAAATAAAGGGAAAATCATATGGAGATTTAATTTTGTGTTTTGCAACCGCGTGCGGTAGTTTTGTCTCCATTTGTGGTGTTCGCCGATAAATTGTCGAGATTCGACACGGTTTTCGAAATCTTTGTACAATATCTGTGTTCCACATTCAAAGAATGACTAGTGTCATTTCGATAACTAAAAGTCACAGTTGACTTTTAATTCAATTTCGAATTCGCACTAAAAACCTCTAAAATGCACTTTTTTGTGCAAATTATCAATTTTATTCACATTTTCCCTATTCACAAGAAAACACATATTAAACATAACAAAACAGCTATCGAATAAGCCCAATTCAAGTAGTTAAATGCACTTTGTGTATGTATTTTACGTCCACGTCAGTTGGCAACAAATGTGACATCTCAGGTTTTGGTGGAGAAGTCATTGTTGGGGTGGAAGGAGTATCAACTTGAGGATTTGTGGTTGTAGAAGAGTGTATAAGAGATATAATTTGAGTCTTTATCGAATTGAAACAAAAATCTCAGGGGATACAAAGGATAGACAAGAAAGAGGAAGGAAATAAACAATGGGGAGGAGGTTATTTTTTATTTTTTGGATAATTATCTAAGGGCAATATGATCATTTCAGCATGAATAGTCCCTCACAAGCGCCTCACATGTCAATTTTGGCCGGAGATCTGACTGGAGGTGTCCTCAGGTACCACTTTATATGAAATCAAAAAGTTCAAGTACCATTTGTGATGAAAAATGAAGTTTAGGTATCATCGAGTAGATTGAAGTATAATTCAAGTACCATTTTATCTTTTTTCCCTATATATTTATACTGCTTCACTTGGTCGCCTTATGATTAAAGTCTTAGTCATTACTCATGGTTGGATTTAACTTCAAGACTGAGATTAAATAATTTTATTTTAAGTGTTTCAACCTTAGCAAACGAAATCTAATTCAATAATAGATGACCAAACGATGAGTTAGAAATGAGTAAGGCATTAGTTGAACACCATAGCCAAGTTGACCACAATCCATGTGAACATGAACTTTAGGAATAGCCCACTTGAGCCATATACATCATTAGCTTTCCTTTATTCACTCACATCATCTTCTTCTATTCCACCACTGAAACTCTATCTCACCCTTGTTTCGGTGTGTTTGCAAGACGATGATAAAGACTTCTTGTGTCCTTTATGCTTGGCAAATCTTTGAAAGTATGCCCAAAGGCAAGTGTGGGGGTGCATTTTATTTTTGTTATAGTTATGTCTAAGAAAGAAAGAAAATCAAAAACAAACAAAAAGAAGAAATTGAAGTTCCTCAAGAAAAACAAAATTATATAGAAAAGGAGAAAGACGAAAAATCCAAAAAAGGAAGTTGTTTCTTGTATGGCTTTTGAATTCAATAAAAGGTTTGAGGAGAATATATATAAGAGAAAGTGTCCGGTTGTAGCATAAGTATCAGTTTCAAAGTCGTTGATTTGTCTTGCAAACATGTGGAACATTTGTCATATCCATCTTTTCATTTCATTTAACCATTCACCTTTTGGCCCTATTACACCATTGGAAGTCCTTATGGATTAATTGTGAAGAGTTGGTTGATGAGAAAGCCTATGGAAACATTACTTGTGCATTTGTTTTGAGAGTAAACACTTTGAGCCTAAAACACTTTGAGTGGAAAATATTTAGTGATCTTTGTAAGTGTAGTGGTTGATGTGTTCAGTTGTGCCTATTTGATTGCATGAGATTGATTGTACACTTGGTTTCCACATACTTTACCCGAGTATGATTGAAATGTACTTGTTAAACACTTATTTGTGAAGCCTTAGCATGTGATCTTTTGACTCTTGTTTATAACATTGCGAGCTCGTTGAGGACTATGGTTGGAGATAACTTTTGAATTTTGTTTTTCCCTTTCTTGTGCGGTATTGTGTTTCCACTTATGTATTGTTTCATGTTTGCTTGATGACAAGCAAAATTCAAGTGTGGGTGTGTGATTTGTAAGTATTTTACATGCAAATTGTACTCCTAACTACGAGAGTTAAGCTACTCCAAAGACCGTTTGTGACATTTAACCTGTGTTTTCATGTTTTTAGGTCATTCACGAGAATTAAGGTTATTTGGCTTTAAAATGTGCATTTCGAAACCAATTGGAGCATTTTCGAGAATAGGATGGAAGTCAACCGTGCCACACATGGTCTACTCCAAGATCAAACCCGAACATATCACAATTCAAGACATCTATGAGTTGCCAAGCACACAAGGAGAACACCCTTGATGGATTGAGATATTTTGGTGGTAAACTCAAATTCAAATTGGAGACAAACATGTATTGTTCAAAACATCATTTGTCTCTTAGCATATGATCCCAAAATCTTATCCTCATGATCCCAAAAATCTGTTGAGTTTTTATCATCAGTAGGGTCTGAACTTTTTGTGATCGGACAAAACAGGGTCTGAACTTACAAAACAATCACTTAGGTGCCTGTACTTAAAAACACAAGCCATTTAGGTACATTTCAGTCAAAAATAAGAGCAAATTAGACATTTCATTATAATTATTATTTATATTTTTCTCTTTTATTTTTATTTTTATTTTTTATTTTTATTTTTTATTTTTTATTTTTATCTTTTATTTATTTTTTAGCTGTTTCCTTACATTTTATTTTATATTTTCTTAAGCTTAGTTTATACAATTATTTTTTTTGGTGTATTTTTATTTTATAAATACTTGTGAGTTATTTTGAATAAATTCTTAAAACGCAAAATAATTTGTGAACTTTGTATTTTACAATGAATTTTTGTAAATTGTTATTGTGTTTATTATCTATTTAAAACTTGATTTTTGTTTTATTTCTAATTTTTGTGAGTTAACTTCAAGTTTATTTTCTTAGTTAAATTATTTTTATTTTGTTCGGTTTGTTTAGTTTATTGATTATTGTGTGCTTTGAGAAATAAAAATAAAAATCATAAAAATTGTCATTTAGTGTGAGACATTTAGATTACAATTTTATCAAGTGGATTTTAGGGCCTTCCAATCTCTTGGTTCGACAATTTCGAGCTTAATTTATATTTACCACTATACTTTGACCTCGTCAAGTATAAATATATATACTTCAAAATCAAATATATCAAGTATAAATATATATATTTTGAGCACCCACTATTCAAAATCAAAGTCATTAGTTCGAGTCGCCACATGGGGTATGAGTTAAATCATTTGACATTGAGCTTACTCTTAGGTAGTGGGTGCTTGATGTGTACGTAAAATACGTACACAAAACGTCTTTATTAACTTGGATTAGGCTATTCCGAAAGCATATTTGTCTATTTAATTTTAATTTCTGTTTTCTTGTGTATATGGAAAATATGAATAAAATGATAATTTGCACAAAAAGGTGCATTTTGGAGGTTTTCAGCGCAAATCCAAAATTAACTGAAAGTCAACCGTGACTTTCAGATGTCAGGATGACATCGGTCATCATTCAGATGTGGAATACAAAACTGTACGAAAATTTCGGAAACTGTTTCGAATCCTAGCACATTTACTGGCGAACCACCACAAATAAAGGCGCAACCACCATACGCGGTGGAGAAACACAGTTTAAATTACCACTTTATTTTCCCATATTTATATTTATTTATATCTTTATAATTTTTTTTATATATTTTTTATTTATTTATTTAATATTCTCTGTTTGTCTTCTTCACCGAAAGCCTTTCGCTTTTCTTGTTTTTTGACAAAATTTGTAGGCTGTCGATCGCCAGCAGTCCAACACCACCATGCCGACATTCTCATCGGATGCTTGACTTCCTTCTTGGCTGTTTTCCCTTTCCTTGTCTTCTTAACAAAACCAGCTGCTTAAATAAAAATTGACAGAGGCCTCTCCCCGGTCACCATCTTCTCACCTCACCACCTCCTCTCAAGCTTCCGAGTAGCTTTCCCCAGCTGCCTTCTGTCCTAGTCCCTCTAACTTCTTTCAAAAGCTACCTAAGCACCGTCTTCTTCCACCCAATTCATAACTTCAATCAATTCGCTCTCCGCAATTCACAAGAACTAAACACAGACTCAAGGATACACCAAAACCACCGAGCTGCTTCCCAAACAACCACAAACTACAACAAATTTGTTCCAACCACCAGTTCAATCTCCCAATTCACAATTCAATCATCACCATCACCGGCCATCTCTGTCCTCACAATCATCTCTCTGGTTACTCTCTGCAATCAACCTCCCTCCTCTCTTCTTCTCTCAGCCCCGTCTTCTCCTCTGTCCCTGCAAACAAATCACTTAATCACAGCCACCATTCTCAATCTCAATTTCACTCTCTCTGTTACAATTCAATCAAATCACTACAAATCAACAATCACGAGTTCACAACAAGCTCACAGCCTGCAAGTTCAGTTTAAACCCAGTTCAATCAAGGAATCACAAAGCAATCATCACAGCTCACGGCCTCACCAGTTCACTGCCGCACCTCCTGTGCCGCACCGTTTCTCTCTCCCTCTCGGAATCCGCCGTTGCCTTGTCCTTGCTCTCTCTCTCTCTCGAGTATCTGTTCAGAGAATAAAAGAGAGAAGAGAAAGAGCTGAAGAAGGGGAGGCACGGGATGAAGAGAGAAAAAGAACTAAAAAAGAAAAGTCAAAGAAGGTATGGGTGCAGAAAATAAAAAGACGGGTGAAGAAAGAAAAAGAAAGTCAACTGGGCTTTGACCCATTGACCAAGTCCAATCCGATTTGGGCTTCTGAACAGCTTGGCCCAGGACCTGTTGGGCCCAATTGCTATGGACACCCGGTGTTTTTCAACCCCGAGCCTCCTCACCTCCAATCAATGAGCATTCTCTCTCCCTCTTACTATTTTTATTTAATTTGATTGTTATTTCTAATTAAATAATTGTTGTGTGATTTCATTTGTTATTGTAATATTTTGTGTGAAATTACTTGTGTTAAATTTGTAATTTGAATTGGTGTCTGATTTATCGAAAACCCAAAAATATTTTGTAATTTATTTATTGTGTTTATTTTAATTAAGTTTGTACTTTTTTGTAAATAAAATCTTTTTATTTTAGTTTATTTAATTTATGTGACATTGAAAAGTAAATAAACAATCTCATGTGAGTAATGACCCAAACTTCCCATTATACTGAATTAACACCACTTGAACCTAGTCATCACTTGATTGCCATGTGGCAATCATGGACCCCTTTGCTGATGTGTCATGTTCTCATTGGTCAAGTGAAACCCACATAAAATGCTCAAAAAAAAATAATTAGAAACCCTTGCATTAGGTAGCGTTCGAAACTCAAACATTTGGTTAGAGGCTTGATGCTCAACCACTTAAATTAAAAAACAAGCCACCGATATTTTATAACTTATATATATATATATATACAATCTCATTCATATGCGCACGTCCGCACGTAAAATAAAATGCGAACATCCCCATTGCGAGTGCAAACTAATGATCAAAACCGTCTAAATTTTAGGTCATCCTTCAAGGATCATTTTGATAAAAACAAAATTCAAATTGGAAATTATTTAGCCATTTGATTACCACATTCATCGTTTCAACCTTATCTGACGGACTGTGTTTGTCTGTAAACTATACAACGAACAGATAACCAAACAATCTCCAATTTGGCTGATTTTTTGCCCTAAACTTGTCTGTAAACTGTATTTTAGCCATTTTATATATATACTTGACGAGGTCAAAGTGTAGTAGTGGTAAATATAAATTAAGCTCGAAATTGTCGAACCAAGAGATTGGAAGGCCCTAAAATCCACTCGATAAAATTGTAATCTAAATGTCTCACACTAAATGACAATTTTTATGATTTTTATTTTTATTTCTCAAAGCACACAATAATTAATAAACTAAACAAACTAAACAAACTGAACAAAATAAAAATAATTTAACTAAGAAAATAAACTTGAAGTGAACTTACAAAAATTAGAAATAAAACAAAAATCAAGTTTTAAATAGATAATTTTTGAGCATGTGTTGAACTTGTATTGTATGAGATTGTTTGATTTATTCAACTTAACAATCTTGGACGGTTGATATTTGAGCTTGATGAGTGAGCATGAAGCTTTCCTTGTTTGAATTTCTAGTCTTAAAGTCTTTTGCCTTACTTGATTAACTTGAAAATCTTAACTCGGTTTAAGTTAATTAAGTAGGAGTTCAAATTGATGTGAATAGCTAGCACAATTTGACACGAGAAGATAATTGAAGCTCAGTCTTGGAATAATAAAATGGCTAAGATATGAAATTTAATTTGTTAATTATTCAACATTGCTTATTCATTAGGATTGAGATTCATCATAGTGGGTTAGAATTAACCGGAAATCTCAATCGTCTTCAACATTTGATAACAACCACATCTTTGTTGGGCTTGTCACCTCAACACACTTGCATTATATCAAACACATTCATTTTTGCCTTTACTTGTTTGCTTATATTAGTATTGTCACTTTAGGGTAATATTGGATACTTGTCACTCAAGAATGACACCTCTTTGAACATTATACTATGTTGCACATACTCAATTTCTAAGTATATATATATATATATAAATCACTTCTTGCCACACCACCTTCAATATTTTTACATCTTAGTTGCATTGCATTACCAATAAGGATCTTGGGCCTTCCAATCCCTTGGATACGACATTCCTCCGGTCCTAATTTGTACATCCACACACTTTTTTGACACTCGTATAGACACACTCACCTATGCGAAACTATACGACACGTCAATTATTTATATAGATCGAGATCATGTTATATGTATATGCATGGGCATTAAGTGATTTAAACTACTTTATCTTCTAGTTCTAGGAATATGTATGTACATGTATTTTTAGAACTCTTATATATTTTTATTTTTAATGTTCATTAGAAAATTTTGACTAATACTTGAATCTATGACTATGACTTTTCATAAGATATATGCACATATTTTAGTTGAAAATATAAAATTCTTTATAAATTAATAAAATATTTATTTATCGGTAAATTAATAAAATATTCATTTATCGGAGAGAGGCTGTGGTATGTTGACATTTAGCATACAATTTTTTTAAAATTAGATTTATTAAAATAATTTAATGATTAAAACCTGTTATATAAGTTAACATGTTATCCACTCAAATTATGACACATGTCATCTTTTAAAAATGACTTTTACAACAATGATGTTACATATGTTGTTTCATATTTAAATCATTCACAAACTTGTAAGAGAGATTGTAAATATAATAATTACATTAAACATAACTAAAATTATAACTAATCACCTCACTGGTCGTGATTTGTTGTAAAATATATGTCTCAAAATTAAATTATCTCATTGACGATGAGATTTTCAAAAGAAAAGAATCTAGCTACACAATGAAGAACCATATTACAAGATTAAGAACTTTGGCCAATTTTGGTGTAATATAAAAGTTTACCATAGATTACAACTTTTTACCTCAATCATCGTGAAATCATGTAAAATTGTGAACGTAGATTGTGACTTTTTACCTTAATTGTTGTGATATCATGTAAACCAATTCTCAAACTTATAATAGTGAAACATTACCACAAATAGAACCTAGATTACCAGTTTTTACCTCAATTGTCGTGAAATCGTATAATATTGTTCTCAAACTTGTAATAGTGAAACATTACCACAAAAAGAACCTAGATTACGACTTTTTATCTCAATTGTCATGATATCATGTAAAATGGTTGTTAAAGTTATAATATTAAAGCATTACCACAAATAGAACTGAGATTATGACTTTTCATCTTAATTATCGTGAAATCATACAAAATGGTTCTCAAAGTTGTAATAGTGAAGCATTACTATAAATGGAACATAGATTAGGACTTTTTATCTCAATTGTCATGAAATCATATAAAATGGTTCTCAAACTTTTAATAGTGATGCATTAACACAAATAGAACCTAAATTACTTCTGTTTACCTCAATTATCGTGAAATAATGTAATATTGTTCACAAACTTGTAATAATGATAGATTAACACAAATAGAATCTAATTAAATTACGACTTTTACCTCAATTGTAGTAAACTGAAGTAATATAGTTTGCAAACAAGTAATTAACCTATGAGGACAATGATTACGTAATAGAGAACATCATTACTCCGTTAACGGGCTCGTGTCCACGAAAGAGGTAAGAAACTTGATTTGTATGTTATTTACATACAAATTAGGCTTCTAATCACTCTAGCAATGCTAATTCAAGGGCCATTTAGTGTCTCTAATCCTTGAATTGATATCGGGAGCGAAATGATGCATTTTGGAGCTTTTAGTAGATTTCCGCCAAAAGGACAAAAAGTCAACTCGAGTACCGAAAGTCAACTCGTGGTCAACCCCGACTTTAGAGTGTCAACGAGTCAACATCAAGTCCCGGAAGTGAGGCACAAGAGAATTCCGGAATATTGACCAAGAAACCAAGAAGTTGAGCAAAGTCAACCATGGTCAACTCCGAAGGTCAAAGTCCGAGTCAAGGTCAACCTTGTGACTCATCCACATGAGCATCCAAGACATCAAGGAATATGCTAGATATGGTGAGGTCACCCCTAGACTATTCCTTCATTTTGTCCCTATAGGATTTTATCTCATTTCCCTTCATTTAATCCCTTTAGCCATTGGATCTATTCCTAGCAATCCATGTCATGCATTCTCTCTCCCTTTTACCTATATATAGTAGGGCTGGCATCGGTAAGAAACCGACCCAAAAAAGGCCCAACCGATTACCGAACCGACTTTAGTCGAAAGCCCACATCAAGTACCGAAACCGAAAAATGATATTCCAAACCGAAATTTCGGTATACCGAATTGATCGGTTGGTTCGGTCGGTAATGGGCTTATGCCGATTGTAATTGGGCCTTCTATTTTTTCATCAAGTTAACGTCCATAACTCCAAATTATGGTAATTTTTCAGTTCAAACAATTTGAAGCCCAAATTTTGGGTTCAATCAATATTCTAAAGACCTAAACAACCTAACAAATAAGTGAATTATGATAAAACCAGTTTCATTCAAATTGAACTTCTGAATAAAGATTACAGTCCACTCCTAATTAAAGAAAATGACTAAATGAGAACAACTACTGACTACTTACTTAGTGTATTACAAAACCAAAATGAAGAATTGATGATTAATAGATTACAGGCCAAACTCCATAGTTTACAAAATCAAATGATAAACAATTAAGGGCAGTCACAAGTTCAACATTCTTTCACAGTTTCACAAATTCACTTTCGCAGCAAGCCAGCAGTTCACTTTCATAATTCAACATTCTTTCAGGCAGCAGTAGTTGTGGATGAGCTTGGTGCATTCAAGATTAGGCCAACAGTTCCTAGAAACAAAATTAAAACCATAGAAAAATACAAGTCATCAGAACACAGATTAATGCAGAAAAATATAAGTCATCAGAACACAAAAAAAATACAGAGAAATACCTTTCTCCAGTTCTTCAAGTTCTTGATACAACTCCATCTCTTCTGTAGTTGGTTCCTTGTAGAAATTTACTTGTGTAGCCCTAAGCCAATCACTAGAGCACACCAAACATTCCACCATTTGAGGTGTTAGTGAACTTCTATAAGGATCAACAATTCTTTTACCTAAACTGAATGCATTTTCACTAGCAACAGTAGAGCAAGGGATATCCAATATGTCTTTTGCAAGGTTGGACAGTATTGGATAGGCCCTAGCATTCAGCTTCCACCATTGGGCTAAATCAAAGCCTGGAGTCATTGGATTGACATATTTATCACCGAGGTACCTGTCTACCTCATTGGATAGCTCAACATTTTCTTCAACAATCCTTTCTTGCATAACATCAGCAAAGAGATCAGCAGGTCCCCCATCAATGTCTTGAAATTCAACCCCCTCCATTGCTCCAACTTCATCTAATGTGTTTATTTGGGAAGAGGCAGATTCACAGCATTTATATTCATCATGCATGGCCATCAGAATACGTTTCAACTCACTTGTTATAGCAACAATTCGATCACTTGTGATACCTACCTTTGCAAAGGCTTTTTTCTATAATTGCAGCTTCCACCTAGGGTCTAACACATTGGCTATTACTATGATTTTATTCATTTGTTCAAAAGAACCCCAATACTTATCAAACTTCTGCTTCATTCCACAAGCCACCCTTTGCAGAATAGGGTCGCTTGCATCTTTCATTTTCCTGTCTATCTCTGTTTGCAGCCCTATCAACTCAGAAAACAGAATATGTGCAGTCACTTTCTTCCAAGCACTCAACTTCAGAGTTGCTTCATAAAATTTACCAAGAAAATGCACAAATGCTTCTGCATTCCTCCAATCATCATATTTAGGAGGTCCTACACTTGTCTTACCTTTCCCATCTTTATCTTTGAAATACTTTTGAAACTGAGCATCATCTTCAGCCATCCTATCAAAGACTTTTTCATACTTTAATGCTGCAACTAGCATTAAATACGTACTGTTCCACCTAGTTATGACATCTAGGGGAACATTTGCATTCTTATTCAGATTTTCAAGCACCGAAAAGTCCCTGAATTTATCAAGTCTGCTAGAAGAAGACCTGATAAACTTAACACAGTTCCAAATGGCCTCAATTCCGTCTTCTATCTCACTTATTCCATCCCTGACAACTAGGTTTATGATGTGACAAGCACACCTGAGGTGCAAGTATTCACCTCCAAAGTTCAAAGTTTTTTGAAGCAATAGTCTTTTCTTCATGTACGCAACTGCACCGTCATTTGCAGTAGCATTGTCTACTGTTATAGTAAACACATTTTCAATTCCCCACTGCTTAAGACATTGCTCCAAAACCCTCCCAATGTCCTCTCCTTTGTGACTGATTATAGAACAAAAATTTATAATTCTTTTGTGCAGATTCCAGTCACTGTCCAAAAAGTGAGCAGTGACCACCATGTAGTTTATGTTCTGAATACTTGTCCATGTATCGGTTGTTATGCTCACTCTAGTTGAATGAGCAGCAAACTCACTCATCAACTTCCCTTTTTTCATTTGATACAATTCCCAAACCCCTTTAGCCATCATCTTCCTATTTGGTTTTTTGAACGTAGGCTGCAACTCATAAACAAACTCTCTAAACCCTTCTCCTTCAACATGAGTAAATGGGAGTTCATCCTTGATTATCATCCTTACACACTTATCAATATATCTTGCTTGACTGAAAGTATGATAGGCGATGCCACCACTAACATTATCCTTACTGAGTGTACTCTGCCCCCTAACTATTGGTGCCTCATAAAGAGGGCTTGGCTTACACTTCCTGCCATGAGCCCACATAGAGGAAGCCCCATTTGTTTTGCTGTCTGAAGGCACTATAGCTTTGCAGAAATTGCATTGTGCGTGTTCTAGGTCTTTATTGCCATCAGAGAGCAGTGGCCTAGTGAAACTATCCCATGTCTTACTTCTTCCTGTACTAGGCTTGTCTGGGTTCTCTGCTCTTTTCTTTCTTTTCCATCCTGCCCTAGTCGGCAAAGGATCATTAGGATTATTGTCTGGGATTGGGTTGGTTTCTGGTTCCAAGTTTGGTGTTTGGTTTGAGATCACATTTGCACCTATGTTTTGATTGTTTCTATTCAAATTCATATTGCTGGATATTGATGGAGAGGATGGAGAGCTCTGAAAACTAGGTGAAGATGCCATATTCTACAAAACAAATCAAAAGGAAAAACATTTACATTAAGTTTGTTTGTTTTTTTCCTTTTCTTATGAGGTTATTAAAGGTTTATGTTTGGGTTTATGAGTTTAAATGTTTAATCACTTTATGATTCAATAATCTAACTGATGACTAATCTTCAGTACTCACATAGTCATATATCATCATCACATATATTCATATAATCAGATTATAATTTATAAATGCACTTATCAAAATCAATTAATCAGTTAATAAGATATTCACATAATTACATTTGTACATAATCAAATTCATAGCTTCACAGGTTCACAGATTGTCAAATTGATTATTATTATCAATTATCAAATTACCAGTAGCACATCAACACATTCACATCCATCTAATATGAGAACCGAACGTATCATTTCATCAGAGAACTAACTAACTGAGTTCATTACCTTTGGTCCTTTGCTCCAGCCTCCTAAACGTATGCTCCCAAGCCTCCTAGTTCACTTCAAGTTCATTGACAAACCACCTTTTTCAGCTTTTTCTAGGATGAAAATCAAGAAATCATCAGATATATATATAGTAGTACAAATTGACAACAAAGACTCATACACAAAAAATGAAGAAGTAAAAACAACCTAATCGACATCAAAGACTCATCATCGGGTAATATATTACCTTTGATTCTTTGAATGTAGATCAGTAGATGCTAGAGTGTTGACACGAACTGTAAATTAGGGTTTGAATCATTTGATAACTTGGGGATTTTGTAGATTAAGGGCGAGTTTGTTTAATCGAAGTAAGGGGTTGATACGGGGATCAAATTTATGGGTCGAGTTTCATTGGATCATGCCAGAATCACTGGATTATGGCCGGTGTTTGAGACTAAGAGAGTCGAGAGAAAGAGAGAGAGAGACGATAGATCGAGAGGCGTCTGAATGAGGGATCGAGAAAGACCCCCTCTGGCCCTATAACTTTGACAAACCTCTAAACCAATCCAACGATCCATAAATGCCTAAGCTTGAATCCAACGATCCTTGTTAAACCATCTTATGAAAAATAGTTAAAATACACATAAGTATATATATATTCCGGTACGGTACAAACCGAAAATATACTTTCTGAGTACCGTATACCGAGCCGAGGCTTGTATTCGGTATGGCTCAGCCGAGCCGAATTTCGGTATGCCGCCATTTTCGGCTTCAGTCGGCACGGCTCGGCTCGAAATCGGTTCGGCTCGGTACAATCGGCAGAAAATGCCAGCCCTAATATATAGCTTAGTATTTGCCTCATTTAGGTCATCCTTAGCATCCTTAAATCAGCCCCCAAATTCTCATCACTCTCACTTTCCCTTTCCTCCCCCCACTTCTCCCCTAGAGATTAGGTTCTGCACTGCTGTCGACCAGTCAACAGCAGGTCGACGACCGGTCAACGCACGGCGGAGCAGCTCTCTTCCATCACCTCCTCACCTCATTTTCTCCACCACCCTTCACTAAATCTTCTCACCACGACGTCTACTACCTCCACCACCGCTTTGGACAGCTGGGATCTTCACCAAGTCACCAATTTCATCATCAAAGGACAAGGAGGAGTAAGAGAGCACCATTGAGCATCCCTCATCTCTACTCTCTCTTTTCCTTATGTTTAAAACTTATATTTGTTATTTGATGATGTATATTGAGATGATTAGTGATTAGTTTACTTTGTTGGGGACTAGGGTTATGTGCCCTAGTCCAATGTAACTTTGTGATGCTTAATTGATGAATAAATGCCTATGTAATATGTGTTTTGTTTATTTGAATATGTGTTGAATGTGTATTTGAAGAATTGATCACTCCAGAGTATGCATTTAGCCCATCTTATATGAGAATGGTTTGACTTGATCATTTTACCTTTCTCTAGACCAAAGAAATATATATGATAAACATGTTTGACTTATGTGTGACTCTTAATTCAATGCCTTACGCCTCTTCCATTGAGTACTTCCTGAGGAGAGTCCCTAAGTCCCTAAGTCGCTAGGAATGTTTAGGAATACATAAAAGGAATCCACTCCATGTCGATAGTATCAATTGAGTGGTGGATTATACATAGGGAGCTTATTTGAGTCTATTTGTTTCGATGTTTGACGCCTTTTAAGCACTTTAGGGGATTCAGTATTAGGTAACATAGAGGAATCCCCTATGACACTTAGAGAGTTTGGATGAACCATAGCATGACATTCAAATATCTTTTGAAGCACGGTCATAGTTTCACTTCCTTGGCTAGGATACGGGACTCGATTCATGGACACAATGGCATGGTTGAATTGATCAAAGCATTACTTGTTGCATTAGACATAGGGTTTGCTTGAAAACCTCAACATTTTCATACATTGCATACATTCCATCCTATTTGCCTGCATTTACTTTGTTTCTTTACATTTGCTTGTGTTTGCCTTTGGATTCCACCCTTCCTTTCACAAAACCAACACACCTTTACACACCACACATTGTCACATACACACATTTATCCACTATTTCCACTTCTTATCTATTCCACTATAGCTAGAGAACTTGACCACACAAACTACCTAGAAATTGGGGAGCCCATCGATCCTCGACGGAACGACAACCCCTATTATTAAACTATACTTACACACTACACTTTGATGATAAGTCAAAACTTCACCTAATCCTTGAGCTCTATATGTGCGTATACTTAGATTTCAGTTTTGGTTATGATTTGGACATTGAATGATTTGGATAATTTTAGTTATGCATTTCAATGTCTGGTAAGTTTGATATCAACTTTTCTTTTCTTTTTCTAGATTGCAAGTGGAGTGTGCATAACTGGTGAGTTTTCTTAGTTTTCGGGTGGGTTGCTATTTTTAGTGCGAGAAAGAACAGAGTGCAAAGTCGAAGAAAGATAAAAAAAAATAGAGAAGTATTTGTGTTCCATTGAGATAAATGATTCTATTCGTGCTTGGTTCGAATTAATCTAGTGATGAATTTGCTTCATTTCTCTCCGTTGACCTTCTTTTTTTTTTTTTTTTTTTTTCATTTTGGCTGGTTTGGATTATTAATTAAATAACTTTTTTTTTTGGAATATGTAAAAAAAAATAAATGTCAGCATTACTAACTACCTTTTTTTTCATCTTTCTCAAAAGATTTTCCTTGATCACAAGGTAATCTAGATCACAAATTAATCACAAAAATTAATTTCAAATGAAAAATCAAAAAGGAAAAAAAGTAACAAATATAAATGACATTAATTAAAAATTAATTACCTACTAATGGGTAAGTATGTAATCACAAATGTATTTTCACAATCGTCGGATTTATTTCAGATTTTAAATACATCCAACGGCCAAAAATAATATAAAAAAGTGTGTGTATGTCATACATTAACATAGGCTAGAATTTTCCCATTTATAAGTTAATAAAATATTTATTTATCGATAAATTAATAAAATATTCATTTATCGATAAGTTAATAAATTAGTCATTTATCGATAAATAAATAATCTCGCTAAGATAATAATTTTTTTCAGTGTCAAGAGTATTAATTTATCGAGGTTTTACTGTACTACTCTTTTAACAAGTTTTCGCCCATTAACACTTTGGATTCAGATCCTCTAAAGTTAGAAGAGTGTAAAGTTATGTGAAGTTCATAAAATCTTAATCCTCTATTTAATTCAACAGCTAAGATAACTGTCATATAAGCTAATACAACTTATGAAGATTTTTCCAAACTCCCGTTATCTCATGTCATCAATCTCTCTCAACTCCAGTCTTTTCTTCTTCTTTCTTCCTTCTTCCTCATTCCCTTCTCCACCATAAATGGAAAACCGTGGAGGAATGGACCATGATCACAATAATTAAAAAAAAAAAAACTCAGGATAAGGAATTGATAAAGTACACTGATCGGTGATGAAACAATTAAGACCAATATAGAAGCAATCATCTCAAAAAGAGAAAAGGAATGGGTAGAACGAATGTAATTGCCAAACCCCTTTGTGGTTCAAAACATGGAAATGGTGATGGCTAACTTGTAGTCTTTCTTTGAGATTAAGCAAAACTAAGGAAAATACTCTTGTTCGATCCAGGTTAGAATTTGGACCTCTGTATTCAAACTTTCTCTTATTGGCATACATTTGAAAGTGTAATTTTATAATTTGAACTGTTGATCTTGTAAAACAATCTTTATAGATTAATTCTGTAAAAAAAATCAAAGTAAACATAGATTGTTTATTTATGCAATTGCATCAAACAAATAGACGGTTCGTTATATATGAGAATATTAACTTTTACCAAAACTGTACATTTGTTTGATATAATTGGCTGAGTTAATGATTTCCTAATTTGAATATTTTTTTGCAGAATTGATATATAAAATGTTGCTTTACAAAATCAACAATTCAAATCATGAAATTATAATTTCAAATTTATGTCCATAAAAGAAAGTTTGGAGACAGAGGTCCAATCTGTGTCGAACAAAAGTATTATTAATATCAAAACATTGAGATTCAAATATAAAAATCAGAAATTAAAATTACTCATTCAAATATGAAAATCCTTTGGTCGTGAAAAGGAGATAACTAGGGAAAAAAGTTTACTGGAATCAGTTCCTAAAGTCTCATTGCCCAATCATTAAAAGGATTTTTTTTTCTTTTTTACGGAAGTAACAACAATGTTATGAATGATTTGACTATTTGAGAAGAAAAAACCATTATAATCATATTAAGTGATCATGATGTGGCCAGTGGCGGAACTAGGATTAGAAATTGGGGTGGGCTAATTTTGGCCGAAGGGCAAAAAAAATTTTTTTTACCTAAAGTCTTATGAAATTACCTATAAATTTTCTGATGATTAACATAGATTAAGGAATTGAAATTAAGTCGATTGGGATTTGGGAGACAAATCGAAGAGAATCAAGAGCAGGGGTTTTTGTGGATTGGGGAAGAAGTGAAAAACTCGAAGAGATTGAGAATTTTTGTGGCCTGAATGTCCTGGAAGATAAACTGACCATGGAGACATGAAGTTGCAGAAGAAAAAATGATGGAGAGAATGATGGAGAGAGAGAGAGAGAGTCGCGTGTGTGTTGAGAAGAGAGAAGAAGGAAATAAAAAAGGAAAAGAGAGAATCGATGTTGAGAGAGAGTCCTATACTAAATAATACTTTGAGAGAAGTCAGAGAACGTGGGAGAGAGAGAAAAACAAATTATTTATTTTTTCTTAAAGGGCTATTACATTAGTAACCATATAGGTATTAATTTTTTCCTAAAAATTTGGGTTGGGCTACAGCCTATGTAGCCCACTATGTAGATCCGCCCCTGGATGTGGCCATTTTCCTATCCCTTGGATTAAATGGACAATGGAGATTATATAAACTTCACATAACTTCATTCCTTCTAATTTCAGAGGAGCTGGATCCTAACACTTTAGCCACTCACATTTGAAAAATATCACTTTGATCGCTCAACATACTTATATCACATTTTACACTTTGGTTACTCTGTTTATTTCTCTGTTAAAAATTGTCTTGATAAAAAGGGTATAGTTTTCAGTCTTTAGTTTTTTTTGGGTGGATTGTAGTTGGATCATGTGGTTTCTTGTTGCTGTCAGACTCTCGGTTCACATATTCAGAGAATTATATTTACTCTTTGTCTATATGAAGTTGTCATGGAGTTGGTCAATATTAAACATAATCAGACAAGGGTACCATTGGAGAACACAATTTTTTTTATATTTTAATTAGGCCATAGATTTCAGTAATATGACCTAATGACGGACACTCAGAACCGAACTAAACCAATTGTTTATGAACAATAACAAAAACCCTCAGAGGGACACAACACAAGCATGGCTTCACTAGCTAGCTAAAGGCAAAAGTGATAAAGGTTGACATAGTTATTTTCACACACCAAATAGATATACAAAAATAACATCAAGATAAACTCTACTGTGTTTTATATTTCGAAGTAGTATAGAAAAGTATGGATCGATACCCAAAAATAGACAAGAAAATAAATAAAATAACAAAAAATTTTAAAAACAAATACAAAAAGTGTTTTTGATTTTTGAAGGGAAAACAAGAAATAAATAAAAAATATATATTTTTGGATTTTTGTTTTTGAAAATTATATAACTTATTTTCAATTAAATGTCGTTACTCAGACTAAGCCAATGGCATGTTGCACTTAATCTATTGTTCTCTCTTACTTGGTATGTTAGATGTATGACATGTACTGATCCTAACTTAGCTTCTAAAATGCAACCTAGAATGGCATGTTCATAGATTCAACATTAAGAAATGATTAAGCATAAAGACAACGAGTAACGCTAGGCAACTTCGGCACTGATGTAGTTCTAATTGCCTAGAAGATGATTCATATAACGATAGTTTACACCGTTATTTGCTACTTCTAGAATATATGATGATATGGCGGTCCACATATAATCCTAGCAATAAAACTCTAGCATGCTTACTATGTTCGCGACCACAATAAACAAACTAGCAATTTATCGATGACAAAACAATGAATCAAACAAACATTTAATATCCGAAAAATTATAAATCAAAGCTAATACCTAATAGGGCTAAACCCTAAATTATTACACAAAATAATAAACAAAGTTTAAAACAAATATTTACACAATAACAATTACCCAAAATTATTCACACAATATTCATATGCGGAATTTAAAATTAAACATAAACAAATATAATAAAGGGAAAAAATCACCTTTACTCCCTGAACTATCATCCATTCGACACTTTCATCCCTGAAGTTTGAAATATATCACTTTAGTCCCTGAACTTTAACATGTTATATCACTTTCGTCCCTGCCGAGGGTTTTCATCGAATACACCTCCGATTCCGGCCAAATCGGAGGACAACACCTATTGGGCTTTGAAGCCCTCCTTGATGAGAGTTCAACGCCACCAACCTCGCCTCAAACCGTCGCCGGACGGCGGAGAATTTATGATTAAAGTTCCGGCCACCATAAGCTTTCGGGCTAAATTCGACCAATTCTAGGCCGAATCAAGCTTAGCCCCAGTTATAAAAGTTACTCCTCTCATCCTTGCGAACATTTTGGCATAGGTTTTGCACCATTTTGTTCCGGTCAGGGACGAAAGTGATAGTTGGTGTTGAAGTTCAGGGACGAAAGTGATATATTTCAAACTTCAGGGACGAAAGTGTCGAACGAGTTATAATTTAGGGACTAAAGTTATTATTATTCATATAATAAATAAACGAGTTTAGGTAAGTGTTACTGTTGTGTCCATTTTCAGTCCATGAAAATGGACACTACCTTTCAAGCGCAGGTGGAAGGCTCAGCTATTGTACTCAGAAACTGAACACCGCCTGGCAGGTACAGGTGGCAGGCTCAACTTTTCAGAAACGGTATTTGGATTCTTTGGGGGCCCAATTCGGATTGGGCTTGGCTGGCATGGCCAGGTGCAAAGAAACAGTCTTGGGCTTCGAGGCCCATTTCTTTTTCTTTTTTCTTCTTCCGGCCCAAGCCCGGTCCTTCTTTTTCTTTCTTTTGCGTTTCCAGCTGGGTTGACTTTTCAACCCCGGGCTTCTATTCTCTTTTCTTTCTATTCCAGCCCGTGCTGGCTTTTCTTCTTTTCTCTTCTGTTCTTCATTTTCAATTCTTCTTTCTTCTTCTCTCCGAGCAGAGAGATTGATGAGGATGGTGGAGGTGCGGTGGCCTAGGATGAGAGCCATGAGGAGCTATGTGGCGGAGGCAGAGAATTGAAGGCCGTGGTGGCTGGGCTTCACGGCCTGGCAGAGGAATGGCTTGGCGGTGCAGCGGTGAGGCTCGGCTGAGGGCAGGCGCGGGCCTGGGATCTTGGGTCGTCGGCATTGCAGCTGGGAAATGGAAGGACCGGCGTCGTGATTCAGTGAAGGAGGAACGGCGGCCTAATCTGCCAGCGTGGCGGTGGTGAGTGAATCGATCGGTGCCGGCGAGGCTTGTGAAGGCGCGGTCTGGGCTCAAAGGGAGCTGTGCGGCCTGGTGACGACAGAGATTCCCGGCGGCGTAGCGGTGGCAACAACGAGCTATCTGCCATCGTGGCGGTGGTGAGTGAATCGATCGGTGCCGGCGAGGCTTGTGAAGGCGCGGTCTGGGCTCAAAGGGAGCTGTGCGGCCTGGTGACGACAGAGATTCCCGGCGGCGTAGCGGTGGCAAGAACGAGCTCGGGCTCGAGGTTGGGTGCTGGGACTTCGGTGTCGTGAGATTCAAAGAGCAGTTGTGCTCTAGGTGTTGTGGAATTGCAGACAGCTTGAAATTGAGAGGCTTGGATGCCATGGATTGAACGATTGATTGCAGGTGGTGATTTTGTGATGGTGATGAAGATGTGATGGGTGCAGAGAGTAGAAGCCATGGTGTATGATTATGGTGGTGAGGTTGCAGGAAAAGCTCACGGGTTTGATGATTGTGGTGATGAATTGAATTGCAGCAGAGGCTTGATGAAGTCTCTATTTGAAGCAGAAGAAGATGGGAACAGGTGATGGAGATGGCAGTGTCAAGGAGGGGTGGACGGCAGCTAGAAAAAGTGGAGCTCGGTGGTGTCGGCGACTTCCCTGAAAAAGAAGAAGAAGCGTCAAAGACTTTCGGTGTAAAAAACAAACAAAAATAATAAATTACAAAAATAAAATAAAATATATATATATATAAACAATTAAGAGGGAAAAGTAAGTGATGGTTTGAAATGTGGTTGCGCCACATATATCGTCGTTCGCCGACGAAAATGCCGGAATCCAGAATAATTTTCTGACATCTTCGTACAGTGCCTGTAATCAATATTGAGATAATGATCGGTGTCATCAGACATATAAAAGTCACGGTTGATTTTTAATTATTTTTGAAATTGCGCTGAAACCACCAAAGTGCACCTTTTTGTGCAAATGAACATTTTCTGCATATTTTCCCTATAAACACGAAAACGCACATTAAACATACTAATAGGCTCTCGGAAAAGCCTAATCCAAGTAATGAAAAGACGCTTTGTGTACGTATTTTACGTCCACATCAAAGGTCATCAATTAATCAGTGTTCTAAAACTCGCTCTAGGCATCCGCCTAGGCCATAGGTAGGCGCTAGGCGTTAGTGCACCACCCTAATTAAGGGGATATAGGAGAGGAAACTCAGCCAGAGAACTAGGTGGAGTTGGGCAACCAATTAGGAGGCATGAGCGGGCCTGAGCGGGCCTGAGCGGTCTAGCTAATTAAGCGGTCTCTCTCTATTCTCCATCTGAGATTCTTTCCCTCTCCTCTTCATCTCTAAAACTCTCTCTCTCCCCTTTCCTGAAACTCTCTCTCCTCTCCATCTCTGATTCTCGATCTCCTCTCCTTCTTTGATTCAAGGTTCTCGTGGTTCAAGGTTAATATATTTTGTTAGAATAAATATGGACTTAATACATGTGATTGTGCTTAATGCTATAATTAATCCAACATGGATATGAAACATAAACCTAATCTTGTTACTTAATGGATTCGTGTATTAGTCCATTAAGATTAGAAGTCCATTCTCAGGCTACAAGAAAGCCTAGTTGCTATTATACATTCAGTGTCTAATTAGGAGATCTAATCCTTATATGATACCTTAATGGAAGGACTCTAAGAGTTAGTAATTCTATATATATTGGTTCCTGTTTTTAGTTTCAATTCAAAGCATGTTTCCTTTTGATTTTGCGAGAATCCTAGAGGCATTCCCGACGTGCACGTAGGTTAGAGTAGATGGTGACCGGATGAAACTTAAATTTCATGGCTACTCTGTGTTTTGCTTTTGGATTGAAATCGAAATTTCTATGCATGTGGATAACTGTGGTTTTTGATTTGCATGGATTTGATATCTATCAGTGATTGATGCAATGTATGATAATGAATCGGATTGATCTCCCAAATGGTTTATACATTGAAAATTTTTCATGGATACATGAGTTTAATTTTTTCTTATAAGGATGTGTAATCTGGATAGAAAATAAAAGTTTTAAACTCATAAGATTTGTGTTTTCTGTTGGTAAATGATCATGGTGCACAAAACATTTTTTCATTGATATTGGCTAAGGACGTATGGATTAACAAATCTGAAAATTGTGTTTGAATTTTAAAACTACGCTACAGGTTTTTACTTCCAAAGAAGTTATTAAGTATGGTTTTAGAATACAAAATAGCAGTATGTATGTCTGATAAAAATGCATTAGGATACTTGGAAAATGTTTCTTCTGTCTAAAGATGTGAATTAATTTTCTATGTATAACACGATTTTATTTGTCATAGCATATTAAAAAGGAACTAAGGGATATTAAGCTTCTGCTTAAATGTGTTGCTTGATATTGTTTGAAATTGTGGACTATTTTGGTATGCAAGTATAGTGTGGATTATGTTTTCTGTGTTCTGGTTATGTGAATAAGTTTTGCTTGCTATTTTGGTTTTGCAAATACATAAAACACATAAAACATGTTAAAACTTTACAAATTGAGAACTTATTACAATTTTTTTTTTTTTTGCTCCCTGGGTAACACATATTTGAACCTCAACAATGTTTTGATTCTTACTGGAAGCAACTATAGGGCCTAGAAAGATTCAATAGAGAATTATATGAGGATGCATGAGAACATTGATTACTGTTTTACTGAGTAAGAGCCATTGAAACCAGCAAATTCAGCTTCTAAAAAGGACATTGAAAATTACAAGAAGTGGTTTAGGTCTAACAGAATGGCTAAGAATGTGATTAAGTTTTCTATGTCTAAAACTGTCAGATGTAGTGTATATGAGCCTGAGTTAGCTACAGAGTTTATGGCGGCTATAACTGCAAAATTTAAAGAAAGTGAAAAAGTCGAAGCAGCTAGACTCACTAAGGAGTTTAATAGCCTTAAGTACTCAGGTTCTGGGGGTGTCAAATGACATATGCTTGAGTCAATTAACATCAACAACAGGCTTAGAGATATGTTGATAGGGGTAAAGGATGAACAAGCTGTTCATCATGCTTTAGATACTTTACCTAGCAGTTTCAGTGAACTTAGGACTAGCTATAATGCTCAAAAGGAAAACTGGTCGGAACCTAGATGAACTCATCTCTATCTGTATAGATGAAGAAAACAGAATCAAGAAAGAGAAAGGTGACCTGAGACCACCATAAATCTAGTAGAAAAGCCTAAGAAGAAAAAGTTCCATAACAAGCTCAAGCCTAATAGATAGGACACATGAAAAAGGATTGTCTCGGCTATAAAAACTGGTTGGTCAAAAAGGGTAACGCTTTTTTCTAATACTGTTTTTTCTTTAGAAATTAATCTTTTAAATGTTGAACCACAAACTTGGTGGATTGATTTAGGCTCACCTATATATGTTACTAATTCTTTGCAGAGATTCATAAGGAGGAGAATCTCAAAAAGTGATGAGGTGAACTTGAGAGTAGGCAATGGCATGAGAGTAGCAGTCAAGGCTATAGGAACTTTAAAGCTAGATTTAGGTTCTGGAAATTTTCTAGTTTTGGACAATGTTTATTATGTACCTTCCATGAGAAGAAATTTAGTTTCGGTTTCTCTTTTGGTTAAATCTGGTTGTAGACTTTTAATTGATAGTAATGAAATTCTTGTTTCTAGATATTCTATGCAAATTGGTTTTTGTGTTATATTGAATGATTATTTACATGCAGCTTAACTGTTCTATGCCTCAACAAAAAAAATTTACTTGTTGAAAACAATAATAACACAAACAATACTAGCACCTTAACAGGTGTTAAAAGAATCAAATTAAATGAAAAGTCTGCATTTTTATGGCATAGGAGACTCGGCCATGTATCAAAAGAGAGATTGAAAATTTTGGTGAAAAACAAAATCCTAAATGAACTAGACTTTTCAAACCTAAATGATTGTGTTGAATGCTTTAAAGGAAAAATCACCAACTTAAGGAAAAAGACTGCATATAGAAGCCAAAATATTTTGGAATTAATACACACTGATATCTGTGGCCCTTTTTGGCAACAAACCATTTGTGGAAATATGTATTTTATCACATTTATTGATGACTTTTTTAGATACAATTATGTTTATCTACTTTCTGAAAAATCACAAGCACCTAAAGCTTTCCAAGTCTTTAAGTTAGAAGTAGAAAATCAACTAGAAAAGAAAATCAGAACAGTAAGGTATGATAGAGGGGGAGAATTTTATGGAAAATACACAGAATCTGACCAACAAAAGGGTCCTTTTGCCTTGTTCTTACAAGAGCATAAGATTAAGGCTTGATATACAACACCATTTAACCCTCAGAAAAATGGTGTTGCTGAGAGGAAAAACATAACCCTTCTAAATATGGTAAGGTGTATGATGTGTACAACCGAGTTACCTAAGTTTTTATGGGGTGAGGCTTTAAAAACTACAAATTATATTTGCAACAGAACACCTGACGTATCGTATAGTCTAGCTTATAAAAACGTGCCTATATGCTTGTCAAAAATGTGTGGATGTATAGATTAAGACCGGGGAATGTCGTACCCAAGGGATTGGAAGGCCCAAAATCCCTATAGGTGATGTGTAACTAAGTGATTCTAGCACAAAAAATGGTGAGACTAGGATGGAATATATACTGTGAGATGGATTATATGCAGTGTGTGAGTGTAGTGTTCTCAAATGGTGTCACTCTCAAGTGACAATGATCAAACCAACTCCTCAAGTAACACAAACAAAACAAGTAAAAACCAGTGAAATGATTGAAGTGTTGAGGGTGTCAAGATCAACAAAGATGTGATTTTTGATTGATTGTAATTGGAAAACGATTGGGGTTTCAGGTTCACTCTAACCCAATCCGATGAATAACAACATTTAGGAACATGCACAATGATCTAGCCAAGGATCAAACCCCCTTCCCTTTACCATCTTAAGGTTCTAGGAAAGATTCTTAAAAGACTACTTTGAGCCGTATTATGGACATCAAAGACTTCCTAATCCAATTACCTAAACCTCGTTAAAGGTCCCCAAGTAATTAAATAGGCATAGAGTACCAAGAGTCAAGATTCACAGAAGGTAAACATTATATTCAATCTCATCATATTCAATGTCAAATAGCTAAGAGAATGAGTTACTAGCAAAAAATCTTAACCAATTAAGACAACACATGCTCAAGAACTAGTAATTCCTAAACAAGCATTTAACAAAACTGTATTTGAACAAAGAATAAATCAATAAATCCATAAACTGAATCATTGAGCAAGATATGTTCAAGAATAATCATCAAACATCATCATGGGCTAGAGCACACAACCCTAGCCCCCAACCTTAAGGACTACTCACACATACTTGAAGTATACATCATGAATACAAATATGAACATATGGAAATGATAAATAAAAGTAAAGAGAGAGTTGAGAAATTCTCAATGACGAAATCCAGTAGCTCTTGATGTCTCAAGTGTGATGCTAGCTTCCCCACTCTTCACTCCTTTTAGCTTCCAAGTCTCCCGAGGTTTGCTCCTTGGTACTTCTTGATGTCTCCAGAGAAAATGTGTAATGGATGAGATGGAATGGTGGTGAAAGTTGGCTAGGGCAGCAGGCTAGGGCGTCCGGGCGAATTATGTGGGTGTCCGGGCGGATGGGACGTCTGGGCAGATTTTGTGAAGGCTTGGTGAGAGATTTTCTTGCAATTTTTCTCAAGGATTCGGGAATCATTGCTTCCAGCCATTACTCAGCCCCTTATCTTCTGTCTTTACTCCATTATTTCCTCCCTTTTCAGCTTGCTCATGTCACTCCCCCTCCAAAGTCAAGGATAAGGAGATAGGGAGACCAGGTGACACATTTTTCTTCATGGTGAGTAAGCAAGATGGTGATGGCTGCCTTGAGTGCCAATATAGACAGCTGATGATTGATTTGCACCACCCCAGATGGTGGTTGTCCGATGGTTGGGTCGCCGGTTGTGGTGGTGGTTCGTTGAAAAGTCGCCAGAGTTCGGAATTTGCAATAGAAACTTCCAGAATGCAACGTTTGAGTGCCAATAACCACCGCACCTTTATTGGACCTAATAACAAAAAAACACAGGTTAAACATAACAATAAACTCTCATATTATTATAATCCAAGTAATTAGAAACGTACTTAACACGCTAATCACACCCTCACACTTAAACTTTGCTTGCCCTCAAGGAAACAAATAATAAAGTAGTAGAAAATTTACAGAATGGGTAAACACAGAGCAACAATTCTTTCCAACCATAACCCTCAGCGAGTTCAGAAGAATTATAATAAGAAGAATACAAACTATATACCAAGGCTTAAAGAATTTGCTAAGTGTTTAACATGCACATCTCATTCATGCTCGGGTGAAGTGTGTGGAAACCTTAAGTACAATCAATCTCAAACAATCTGATAGGCATACCCAAATATGATTAACCGCCAAAACTCGCAATGATCACTAAATATTTCCTCTCGAGTGTTTAGGGCTAAACTGTTTACTCTCAAAACAATTACATAAGAAATGTTCCCATAAGCTTGCTAGTCAATCTCATCTCTACAAATCATGCACAAAAATCTTGGATCAGAATGACTTTTATTGGTTGGAATGGGGCTAAGGGTGAGGGGTTATAGAAATAAAGTTGAATGGGTATCACAAATTCCAAGCAACTTAGCAAGTAATGCACTTGTTGAGATTTTACAATTTAAGAACTCTAAGATGCTTGCTGGACTCACTTCATCATACCACTTTCCCCGAACAACAATTAGTGAAATCAAAACAACTAAAGACTCTTTTTTTTTTCTTTCTTTCTCCTTTTTTTTTCTGTGAAAACTTTTCTCCATTTTTTTTTAACTTTCTTTCTTTGAAAAGGAAAACAACAACTACAAAATGCTACTCCCCCACACTTATTCTTTTGTCACAATTCCCAAACTCACATTTTCAAGCATCAACAATAATCTCAAATTACTTACCAAATTGCTTGGAAAGGGAAGGATAGTGTTTAAGTTTAGGGAAAGACATTTGTGGTGGAAAGAAACGAAAGGCTAACAGATAGGCTCAAACATGGCAAACTAATGATAATCACAGTTTAAGGACAAATGCTCATTTGGCCATGGTGGATTCCTAGTGCCTTAATCATTTCCAAGATGTATCATGCATGAAAAAATGTTTCAAGAGATATTAAGCAAGTTCTAGGTTCAAAACTCATGAATTGTGCACACCAGAAGAAAAATGTATGAAAGATGCATACATGTGAATAATCAATAAGCTTCACAGTTTCTGGGTATGCATGTCAATACACAGTCTAGTTATGCTTCTCAGATTGCAATTGATTAATTAACAAAGGCATGGTGTACATGAAATTTCGAGCAGTCATAAATTGTGCAAATTAAATCCAAAACAAACCACCAAAAGCCTTAGCATGTAATCAATATTCTCAAAATCACAATAAAATAAACTCAAATCATCACTGGGATTGGAAAGAACAAAGGGCACAACAAAAACAGACACATAACAACAACAACAAAAATATACTTATATTATTATTATTTTTTATTTTTTTTTGAAATTTTCTCAATTCATTTTTTCAAATTTTTTGTTTTTTTCGACTGATTTTTATTAAGGTAACAATACGTGACCACAGTGACTCACTTAGTGCAATGGTAGGTTCAACGCTACCAAGGGAGTGAGTATGATATAGTCGATATATCGTTACAGTAGAAAACAGAAATAAATAAGCGATTTTTTTTTTAAAGAACATGAAACCGCCCCCCCACACTTGAATTAAACATTGTCCTCAATGTTAGACAAATATAACTTTGAAATGAAGAATTCAAGCATGGTTATTGAATTGAAACAAAAATAAAAAGACAAAAGTAAACACACAACAACTCACAACAATTAAATAAATGAAAAAGAAAACAGAAATACTCCCCTTTGAAGCGTGTGAAGTTCCTCCCAAAACAAGTCACCAACAGTCACAAACAAGGCCAGCAGGGCCTTGCATCCAATGTTTTCTCCTCAGTTGACCGCGACTTTGATCCTTCTTAGAGTGTCCTGAACGACTTCTGTTGCCGACTCCACGGCAAATTTGGCTGATGTAGCCCTGACTGAGATCTGGAACACTATGTTCAGTAGAGTTCCATCAATTATGCCTCCAGATACGTTGGGTAGAATGGAGAAGCCTAATGACATCAATGGAAATGGCTCCGGGTGAACTCCACATAGCAAAGATTGGAAAATGGAATGATTGATCGGCGCATAAATCACAGATGACCCCGTTGCATCAGTGTAACACTCCTGGAGAATGAGGAAGTCGTTGTGATTACTTATGGTGAGCACCGAAATCTGATTGTGCGAGTCAAGACCAGTGGTGAAGTTTGCTAGCACATGTACCGAGCTGTCCATCGACATATTATCCCATATTGGTCTTGTCTGAACGTCTTTGAGGAACTCAAAGATTCTGGTGTGATGGGATAAATGCAAGACAGAACAACCAGCAGTACGATTGACTCCAGGAGGCTTGCTAGGATCACCCCTTCTCTTGTTGGTCCTAACCTCCATTTTCGTTTCTCTTGTTCGGTTCGAACAAGTCCAATGATGGTATGTGGAGTTGCTGATGTCATTGAAGAAACTGACCGCCGTTTGGTTTGCTATTTCTGCAAGGCCTCTTCTCCCTTCAGGTGAAATAATTGAGTCAGTGGGTGATGTGCGCATCCCCGTGGTGCCCATGCAACACTCGGCTTATCTTTGAAGAGTTGAGATCCAACGCTTCGCACCAAATGCGAACCCTAATAGGACAAAAGGTTCGAAAATGGGCTTCATCTCTTTCTCGCGCACATCCACGTGCTCCACCCAAGTGACAAGGGAGGATCCATTCTGAAGATCACGAATCAGGCAACCGGAGGGACGTTTTCGGCATATTGATCTCACTGAAGGCTTTGGATTTGAACGTAATTCATCCACTAAGACATCCACAACAACCTAACTTCCATCTAGTTGTTGGTGAGAGTACCTAGCAAACTGGACTTCACGAGTTGAAACGATGTGAGATGCCACCAGAAACTCGGCCGACATAACTTGCTTCAGCTCTCTGTAGCCTTCTTCATTGCCAGAGGATATGACCTCCAAGGTCTGGGCATTGGTGACCATGCTACAGAAGGCGGGCAACCATTGACCAACATCCATCAAGATTTGAACGATGGTGGTTGGATGAAGATGAATGGTTGCAGAGTGTCTCGAGGATTCTACTTTGAAATATGGTGCAGGCTCACCTCGTTGAAACACTCGCAAGTACTCAACACGATTCATAGTCTCAAGATGAATAGAAATACTGGGAGTCGGTGAAGATATCCACAGAGGAAAACCGGCAGTGGCCATGAGCAGGAGCTCGTCTTTGGCCTTGCGAGCGATATCCGAGATCAAGTCGGTGTGGACTCCAACGAGATCATGAGCAGGTCCCAGGGGGTTATCAGATGGCATAGGCAAGGATGGGCGCTCGACTAGTGTTGGCATGAGGCTCCGCACATCCCGTCTCAAGTGGTCCATATCGATTGAATCATCGGACAACTTAAGAAGAGGCTCTGATTGTGGAGGAACAACTTTGAGCCTCGGCTGTGGCACATCTGAGTGCGGAACAGGACCTCCGCAATTGGGACAGACGCCGCTGTGGAGAGCATCAAAGAGCTTTGATTCTGCTGTTGAAGCTCTTCGTTCTTGCTCTCCAACTCATCGTTTCTTCTTTCTAGCTTGGCAATTCGTTGCTCATCTGTCTGGATACCAAAATTCTTCTTATTTCTTGTTCCCCAATAGTAGATCTGGTCTTCTTCTAGCCCGATTTTTGGACCAAACCTTTCTCTTTGTGGTTTGGTTGGGTGAGAATACACCGTGAAGAAGGCCTCCAGTGCTTCTCTTTGACCCTTGGTGTATTTCGACCTCGGGACTCTTCTATGGATTGGACCGGGAACATGTTGTGCAGGAGGATCAACAACCAGGATGGGTGCATGTGGACCGACTTCAGGTTGAGCCAGTGGCTCAGCGTCCTGGATTTGTACTTGTGGTTGCTGTTGCGGTTGTGGCACAATCGGCGTGCTAGCATTGATGCTTTCGAGTACGTTTGGTGGAATGATTTCATCCAGTCCTTCAAAGATTTGACTCCCTGAAGTACCTGGCTGAAACAACTCACTGGAAGAATTGACTCTCTTGGCCATTTCTGGGTTGGGAGGCAGATCGACTTTCTGGGTTTAGGAGTAATTTTTGGGAAAAACTCAAGAACACACGAAGAACACTTGAGAGAAACGAGAGAGAAAATGAGAGGTGAGAGAGACGCACTAAGGGAAAATTTTGGAAATGACTCAACTGAATACACTCAGACACAAACGAAAAACAAAGCAACGGTCACAAAAACGAACACGTGTCCAAAGTCAATGCGGATCGGGCGACAAAAGTCGCAAAGGGCACAGTTGAAACGCGTGCGGAAATTAATAACTAATCAGCCGACGCAAAAGTCGCTGAACGGCCCAATCAGAGTTTTTCTCTTTATTTTATTCACAACTTTACGCAGAAGTCGTAAAGTGAACAGTCCAACCACGTGTGACACGAGTGGACTCTTGCCGAGACTCTAAATGGGCTTGGGCCATCCAATTATTGGTGAACCAACAAAAACGGGCCTTAAACAAAATTTATTTACAAGGCCCGTAATTCTAACAAACAAACACACAGGCCTAAGGCCCAAAACTATATACAAGCCCAACATTTAAACAGTAACTCTAAACAATTAGAAATAAAATAATTATAAACAGTAAATTTTAATTAATAATAAATAAATAAAAAAATTTAAACTGAACACAAACTTAAAACAACAACAAACCCAAACACAGAATCAAAAACACAACAAACAAAAACTGAAAACAAAGAAGCCAAAAATTCCCAAATGAGGTCCCGCCGTCCAGACGGAGCTCAGGGCGTCCGGACGGATTCATCGATAGAAAACATGTATTTTGGTACCTCTCACGGCATCCGGGCACCATGAGTGGCGTCCGGACGGATTCATCGACTGGAACTTGCAGATAAGTTCGAAAATTTTGAAATTTGGCTCTATTTCTTCACTTTTCTCTCTATTTTCTCTCTTTCCTCACCCCCACACTTAAAATGAACATTGTCCCCAATGTTAAAAGTGAACTTGACAATTTCAATGGGTGAGGAACACAACAGACAATCAGCACAATCAATTAAACAAAACACAAACACACAACAAACAATTAACACAAAACAAACTAATGTGAGTGAAGTGAAATAAAAACTCCCTTTTGGGGATCTCCACAATGATATTCAGTAGGCACCAACAATCACCAACCTCAAGGCATAAAGCCTTGACTTCCATACGTAAGCTCCATGTGTGCTCCATGGTGAATATTGTTAAGCAAGAGTGAGTACAGTGAATCAGCTTTGACCTCTCCCCTTTCCTAGGGGCATAACTCCAATGGTAGGAATAGGAATATAGTGATTCTGATAGTATTGAAAAATAGACTCAAATGGCTTCATGTTAGCCACTGAAAATACCTCAAATGCCTACTGGAGGGTAAAACACGACCTGGTCAAAGTGAGGACTGAGAAAGTCAACTCAGGCTTGAGTACCACTCATTGATAGCTGAATATCTGGAGATCCAATGGTCTAATCATGATACAATTTGAACTGGAGGTAGTAGACACATAGGGGAACAACTTTTATGAATAGCTCAGCTCATTCTAACGGCTAGGATGAGATAAAAAGCCCCCGTAAGTCGTCTGACCTGTCCAGGCAGATTCTGGACATATTGCAAAATGGCTTATTTGAGCTCCTTATTCCGGAACTCCGAACTTAGCACCTCCTGTGCGCCCAAAAACTCTTTATTCAAAACTGAAAACAGCTATTAGTGACATGGGGTTGCCTCCCCATAAGTGCTTTTCTTTATAGACTTCAAGCCGGTCTTTCTTCCTCCTCTTGTAGTCAAGGTGGTGCAAAACACACCTTCTTGCCATTTTCTGGTGAGCTGGTCTCACCATGGTTTCCTCCTCCAAAACAGTTTTTGAAGTCATCTAGGATTGACTTCATGGTAGAGGGTACTAGGGACCATGCCCGCTTCTTATTCTTCTTGTTTTCTTCTTCTTTTGGGGGGCTAGGGACCATGCCCGCTTCTTATTCTTCTTGTTTCCTCTTCTTCTTCTTCTTGTCACTCGCTCTACCAGCCACATTGTTTATGCATCTGCCTCCTCTTTCACTTCACTTGATGGAGGGTGTTTCTTTACTCCTTCAAAGATTGGGAGCACCTTAGTGTACTTACATCTAGTGAAGGCTGCACACATTCATCAATCCGAAAGCATTCCCCCAAAGGCATAGGACTTCTCATTGCATCAAAAATTCTAAATCCGACTGTTGTATCAAAAACAGTCATGGTGAGAATTCCTTTTTGAACATCTATTTTAGTTCAAGCCGTGGCCATGAATGGCCTTCCCAAGATAATGGGTATTTCATTCTCATCTCCATTTTCACTCTCCTTCATATCAAGCACCACAAAATCTGCCGGTATAAGAAGTTCATCCATTTTCACCAGGATATTCTCCACCACTCCTCTTGGAGTCACTGATCTTTGATCTGCCATCTTAAGAGATATGTTAAGAGGTTTAATATCATCCAAAGAGAGGTTCTCGTAGATGTGATATGGCATGAGGTTGATGGAGGCACCCAAGTCAAGTATAGCACCTTCAAAACCTTTGTTCCCAATAGTACATGGAACGGTGAATGATTCGGGGTCCTTGAGCTTTGGAGTAAGCTTCCCTAGTAGCACAACTGAAACTTCTTCACTCAAAGTGATTTGCTCGTCCTTAGTGAATTTCCTCTTGTTGGTACACATCTCCTTCAAAAACTTGGCATAAGGAGGAAATTGCTTGATAGCCTCAATGAGAGGGATGTTGATGTTCACCTTCTTGAACATTTCCATGAACTCTTTTCGGTGCTTGTTTTGCTTCTTCTTCACTTCCTCCTTACTTCGGACTTCAGGAAATGGAAGTGGAACTTGATAGTGTTTCAAGTCCAAAAGTGGTACACATACTGGTACTCTTCTTGGAATATTGTCATGGTCTTCTTTATCTAATTCTTTCTCTAGAGAGAGCTACCCAAATTCATTTCCAAGGGGAATGTCATCTTCCTTGTTGACAACACTTGATGATGTCTTCTTTGAAACTCCTCCGGTGGGTACATTTTCTTCCCCACCGGCTTCCTTATCCACCCCCTTATTTCTTCGCATATTAGACAAGGTCACATCTCCACAATCCAATTTGCCGAAAGGTACATTGTTTCCCTCCCGACCCCATTCTCCACATATGCATCAATATCATCAATATCATCAATATCCAAGGTAATAGTAGTAAGAGAAGGAGACTTACCCACAATTATATTGGGATGAGATTGGACCTTGTTGTCATAGACTCTACCCGAAAGAAGAGTAGAGATGACATTTACTTGCTCATGTTGCTTGCCTCTTGGATTTGACTCTAGTACTTGTGAAGGTAATGCACCTTGTGGCCTTCCACTAAGCTCCTTGGCTAACTTTCCAAACTGAAATTCAAGCTTTTGCAAGTCTTGTTGAAGATTTTGCTGCCATAGTGCCAAGTTTGACACTTGTTGATCGGTTTTTAGTTGGCTAGTAGTGAGGGCAGCAAACATTTCTCTCATGCTTGGCTCTTGAGCTTATGAACTGCCTTGGTACCCTTGGGTAGAACTTGCAGACCCACTGTAGTTATTGAAGTTGGAAACTCCTCCTTGATAAGTTCCTTGAGGTCTTCCTCCAAAACCTTGAGCTCCATCATATCGATGATTCCTTGGAGGGTATGCTTGTTGCTCAATTTGATACAAATGATCGGCAACAAAATCTGGAAATTGAGGTGCTAGATGACACTCTTGAGTCTCATGATCAACGGCTTTACAAAGCAAACAACTTGAAGAGGTCACTTTTACTTGTGCATTGGATGAAGGTGAAGGAGCCCTTTGCACTTGGAGTAGCAAATCAATTTTCTTGTTCAAAGATGCTTCAAGCTTCTCAAGCTTGCTACTCATTAAATCTTCATCCCTTTGAACTTGAGAGACCTCATGGGAGCTTCTCCCATAGAATTCATCATTTCTTCTTCTTCCTCCTTGGAAATACTCATCTCTTCCTCTTGATTCTCTTCTTCTCCATTGGTTATCCCACTGTCCGGACCGAACAGAAATTTGTTCAATGATATCCCAAGCGGCATTAGGTCCTTTCCGTTGAAAACTTCCACCACAAGCATTATCAAGTCTTCTACGGTCATCATCAGATAAACCATTGTAGAAAGATGAAACTAATTGCCACTTGCTTATGCCATGGTGTGGACAACCAAGCTCTAAGTCCTTGAAGCGCTCCCAAGCATCATAAATGGTCTCACGCTCTTCTTGGAAGAAATTTGTGAGGCTGTGTCTCATTGCAGTGGTCCGATGATGTGGGTAATAGGCATTGAGAAATACCTTTTGCATGTCATCCCAAGAGAGGATACTCTTAGGCTTGAGCTTGTGAAACCATATCCTTGCCTTGTCCTTGAGAGAGAACTGAAAAAGTCGAAGCTTCACTTCACCAATTGATAAGCCTCCACGGTTTAGAGTGCTACAAATAGCATCAAAATCAATGATATGTTCATATGGCTTCTCCTTGGCCACACCATGAAATATAGGTAAGATTGAAAGAGTGGAATGCTTGATTTCATAGGCCACATTTGGATGTGGATGCACAATGCATGAAGGTGAATCCACTATGTTCGAACATGAGTAGTGACTCAATGGTAGCTCTTCTTCAACCCATGGTGGGCCTTGATTATTGTGTCCATCTCCCATTGTCTCTTCAGGAGGTGTTGGTTGCTCTGGAATATGAGTGATTGGTGGTGCGCTTTTGGTTCTCCTAGCACTTCTCCTCCTTGGTCTTCCTCTTGTGTCCTCACTTAAGACACGTCCACTTCTCAATGAGATTTGCGTAGTAGAAGTGGAAGACTCATTCATGAACCTTTAACACACAACAAGAGATTAGGAACAAACAAATACACAATCAAACACAAGTATACAATCTATGGAACCAATTAGAAGCAGCAAACAAAATAGAACAATCAAAACAGTCTCTGGATAGCTCCCAGGCGATCGGACGGATTGAATCCGTCCGTACGGATTGCACAGGCAGAAGCTATTGATCACTTAGGCGTCCGGACGGAGTTGTGGCGTCCGGACGGATCAGTTCGACAGAGAGGTTCCAGAAAATGATCCTGACGACCAGTATCACAAGAACTATTTATTTACCTAAGCTATGCTTAACCAAATGACCTGAAATTTTAACAACATATAGTAAACATGAAAAGAAAGTAGCACACAAATTCTTAAAATTTTCTGGATTTATTTGCTATTTTAAAAAAAAATCGTGAAGATAGAAGACAGTAGCTAAATGAAAAACATAGGAGTTTAAGGAAAATTTCCTAGTGATGCAAGGCAAGTAACCTAGCTTAACTTGAAACAAAAATTGATGAAACCAACACACAAAAGAATGATAGAACACACTAGATACTATCTAGAATTCAAATGCAAAATGAAACATAATGACAACAAAGTAAGCAAACTAACAAGAAACGTACACAAACACTTAAGAACAAACAACTACCAAGCAATTATCAAACAATCTAAACTAAAGAAAAGTGCTAAAAACAACCCGGAAAAGATCACCAAAGGAACAAGGTTAAACCTCAATCCCCGGCAATGGCGCCATTTGACGTGTCGTATAGTCTAGCTTATAAAAACGTGCCTATATGCTTGTCAAAAATGTGTGGATGTATAGATTAAGACCGGGGAATGTCGTACCCAAGGGATTGGAAGGCCCAAAATCCCTATAGGTGATGTGTAACTAAGTGATTCTAGCACAAGAAATGGTGACACTAGGATGGAATATATACTGTGAGATGGATTATATGCAATGTGTGAGTGTAGTGTTCTCAAATGGTGTCACTCTCAAGTGACAAAGATCAAACCAACTCCTCAAGTAACACAAACAAAACAAGTAAAAACCAGTGAAATGATTAAAGTGTTGAGGGTGTCAAGCTCAACAAAGATGTGATTTTTGATTGATTTTAATTGAAAAACGATTGGGGTTTCAGGTTCACTCTAACCCAATCCGATGAATAACAACATTCAGGAACATGCACAATGATCTAGCCAAGGATCAAACCCCCTTCCCTTTACCATCTTAAGGTTCTAGGAATGATTCTTAAAAGACTACTTTGAGCCGTATTATGGACATCAAAGACTTCCTAATCCAATTACCTAACCTCGTTAAAGGTCCCCAAGTAATTAAATAGGCATAGAGTACCAAGAATCAAGATTCAAACAAGGTAAACAGTACATTCAATCTCATCATATTCAATGTCAAATAGCTAAGAGAATGAGTTACTAGCAAAAAATCTTAACCAATTAAGTCAACACATGCTCAAGAACTAGTAATTCCTAAACAAGCATTTAACAAAACTGTATTTGAACAAAGAATAAATCAATAAATCCATAAACTGAATCATTGAGCAAGATATGTTCAAGAATAATCATCAAACATCATCATGGGCTAGAGCACACAACCCTAGCCCCAACCTTAAGGACTACTCACACATACTTGAAGTATACATCATGAATACAAATATGAACATATGGAAATGATAAATAAAAGTAAAGAGAGAGTTGAGAAATTCTCAATGACGAAATCCAGCAGCTCTTGATGTCTCAAGTGTGATGCTAGCTTCCCCACTCTTCATTCCTTTTAGCTTCCAAGTCTCCCAAGGTTTGCTCCTTGGTACTTCTTGATGTCTCCAAAGGAAATGTGTAATGGATGAGATGAAATGGTGGTGAAAGTTAGCTTCCTAAACAGATTAATGTCTTAGGAACAACTTTCGTGAAGGACTCCAGGTGATTTGGATAGTGTAAGGTGGTGTAAATTGAAGATTAATCTCGGGCAGCAGGCTAGGGAGTCCCGGGCGAATTATGTGGGTGTCCGGGCGGATGGGACGTCTGGGCAGATTTTGTGAAGGCTTGGTAAGAGATTTTCTTGCAATTTTTCTCAAGGATTCGTGAATCATTGCTTCCAGCCATTACTCAGCCCCTTATCCTCTGTCTTTTCTCCATTATTTCCTCCCTTTTCAGCTTGCTCATGTCACTCCCCCTTCAAAGTCATGGATAAGGAGACAGGGAGATCAAGTGACACATTTTTTTTCATGGTGAGTAAGCAAGATGGTGATGGCTGCCTTGATTGCCAATGTAGACAGCTGATGATTGATTTGCACCACCCTAGATGGTGGTTGTCCGATGGTTGTGCCACCGGTTGTGGTGGTGGTTCGTTGAAAATTCGCCGGAGTTCGGAATTTGCAATAGAAACTTCCATAATGCAACGTTTGAGTGCCAATAACCACCGCACCTTTATTGGACCTAATAACAAAAAAACACAGGTTAAACATAACAATAAACTCTCAGATTATTATAATTCAAGTAATTAGAAACGTACTTAACACGTAAAATACAGGCTAATCAACACCTAGTAAAGCCATTGAGAAAACCTCTTTTGAACTATGGTGTGGCAGAAAACCTAGTGTTTTTCATTGTCATGTATGGGGTTGTCATGCAGAAGCTAGAATTTATAATCCAAACTTGAATAAACTTGATCCTAAAACAGTTAGCTACTATTTAATAGGCAATCCAGATAAGTCTAAAGGATATAAATTGTATTCAGTTAAGCATACGCCTAGGATATTTGAAACTCATCAAGTAAAATTCCTAATTGAAAAAGTGCACAATACAAAATATGAAGATTTGACTACACATTTTGAGGAAATTGTGACAAATAAAAATATCGGTCGCTGTGTCATTACCCTTAGAATCTGAAACAATAGCAGCAGAAAACATTATAGAAAACCAAGATGCACAAGATCAAGTACTTGATCAGGAAGTGCACCTTGCTCAAGTCATGCATGATCATCCACCTATTGAGGAACCCGAAATCAATCCAGTAGCTCAACCAAATCCAGTAAATCCTGAACCTAGAAGATCACATAGAGCAAGAAAACCAACTTATGGGGGGGGAAGACAATGACTATATAGTTTATTAGAAAGAGCAAGACATTGAACCAGATGGAGAGGTTCTTATGTCTAAGGGTGATAGGCCGACTAAAAAGCACAGTCCCAAGAATGTTGTTGAGAAGGAAAATATGGAGTCTAAGCCTTATGCAAGGCTTGCTGGAACTCTTATGTATGCTCAGGTCTGCACTAGACCTGACTTATACTTTGCTGTTGGAATTTTATCCAAATTTCAGTCAAACCCGGGCCATGAACATTGGGTGGCTGGAAAGAAGGTACTGAGATACCTTCAGAAAACCAAAGGCTACATGTATAAACAAGTAGAGAATCTAAAGCTCATTGGGTTTTCAGATTTTGATTTTGAAGGGAGTTTTATCCAGACTCAAACAAGTCAACTTGTGGTTATGTGTTTATGTTAGCTGGTGGAGCTATTGCTTGGAGAACTGTGAAGCAAACCTTGGTCTCAACCTCCACTATGAAAGCTGAATTTATTGTAATATATGAGACTGTGTGTGAATGGCTTTGGATCAGAAATTTTCTGATGCAAACTAAGACTTTAAGTCACATAGAGCACTAGATAATGAAGCTGCTATGTTCTTTAGCAAGAACAGCAAGAGGTCAAATAACTCTAAACATATTGACTTAAAATATTACAGTGTTATAGAGAGGGTAAAGCATGGTGAGCTAGCTGTTTTGAGCATTGATGCTAATTCTCAGCTTGCCGATCCCTTCACTAAGGCATTGTCAATTGCTGCTTTTCAAAAGCATATAGAGAATATTGGTGTATTACCAAATTTAGATGTTTAGGTTTAGTAGGAGTGTTAGTACAGTGGGAGCAAATGTTAAACTATTATGTTTTGCGTTCTTGTAATTTTTTCAATTGTGTTTTAATCACAACCTATTTGTAATGACAGTTTATTATTATTGGTAAAGTTTTGAGGTGTTTTCAAACAATTATGATTATTGTAGCCTTTTATTTGTTTCTGGAAATTATCAGTTTTGCTTCTATTTTTATACTTGCAATTCGGATGATTTTAAATCATGTTAAGCATGATGATACAATTCAAGCAAATTCTAAAGCTATTGGTGTCCAGTAATTTCTTGAGTTTCTAGTTTAAGAAACATTAAGTAGAACTTGATATATGTTTTATCTTGTTAATACACATTAACATCACTACTAAAAAAAATTGTGTTTGCGACGGCCGATTGCCGTTGCAAATACGTTTTTGCAACGGCAAATAAAGCATTTGCCACGAAAAAAGCAGCGTTGTAAATGGTGGCGTCACAAAATCCAATTGCGACGGTAAAATTCCATAGCAAATACTATTTGCGACAGCATTAGCTTTTCGTCGCAACTTTTTCTTTTTTGTGACGGCACATTTGCTACGCAAACTTCCATAGTAAAGCACGTACACATTAGGCCAATCCTTGGGATGTATTTGCGATGGCAAAGATGCCGTCGTAAGATCTTTAAAAAATCCAACTTTACAATAAAAGAAAATAGGTTATTCACTTAGCAATTGCGATGGACATCGTTACCGAAGTAAAAAGGCGAAGCAAATGCAAGTTTTTTTTAGTAGTGCATATATCGTATAAACTGCAATATTAATATATGTAGATTACATAGGCTTATGTTAGTAGTATTGAAGCACTGCATTTTTATTAAAATGTGTGATGATTTTTGCTCTGCATAAGCAGCTGTGATCTGATCATGTTGGAATGGATTTTGGTTTATTTTGTATCTGGCGCGTACTTCAGTAAGTTGAAAAAGAGCTGAGCATTTTCTAGTGCCAATCATTGAGTATAAACTGTGTTAGTCCAAGTGGGAGATTGTTAGAATAAATATTGACTTAACACATGTGATTGTGCTTAATGCTATAACTAATCCAACATGGATATGAAACATAAACCTTATCTGGTTACTTAATTGATTCGTGTATTCGTCCATTAAGATTAGAAGTCCATTCTTAGGCTACAAGAAAGCTTAGTTGCTATTATACATTGAGTGTCTAATTAGGAGACCTAATCCTTATACGATACCTTAATGGAAGGACTCTAAGGGTTAGTAATTCGATATATAGATGGTATTGGTGTCTGTTAACACCACAAATTACAAGCATAAGTTTTGTCCATTGAGAAGCTTAGTGTGGTGACTAACAAAAGATGTAACCTATTCTCATGTTATTTATGTACTTAATATATCAAGCATATGATTTCCAGAATTGTGAGTTTTTGAATATTGGTTTTAACATAATTAATATACATTAACTTACTGACTTACTCTGATACATCGTCCAAAAAAAAACTTATTTTTCGTGGTTCTTGTTTCATTAATTATCTTATTTAATGTTAATTCCTTCTGAAAAAATTTACTCTAATACATTAATTATCTTATTTAATGTTAATTTCTTTCTAAAAAGTAATTTTAATTCATTAATATACTATATATAGATGAAATTGAGAATGAAATATATATACAGTAGAACCACTTTAAATTAATAGCATTGGGACCACCTAAATTCTATTAATTTAGCGAGATAACAATTTATCGATAAATTAATAATTATTAATATACAAAGATATTTTTAGTTTTTTGCTTAACTGTAAACATGTTATATTTATTCACTTATTAAGTTCAATGAATTCGATTTATCACATCATATGACAGTTAAAATTCAAAGTACTATAAGATTCAAAGTACTACAAAGAAGATAAATATTTTGGATGCAAACATTTATCTTCTACAAAAGTTTTGAGCGTATATGAGATCGTTGACAACATGGCAGAACATTCTAAAGATGAAACTGAAGTTGATGATGATACACAACCTTTGGTACCAGTGTCATGCAAAGAAGCACTTAAAGCATCAACGACACTCTAAAACTTCTTGTTGCAATATGAGAAAGCAACCCCAAGACTTTGGGGCGTATTGCGAACAATTAAAGATGAGATTCAATTATATTTGAAGTTTTAAAAAAACTACTATTTATTCATATTTTGAGAAACCTTCATAATTTATTTATTATGTACTTTTAGCCAATTATTAATTTATAAAATATTTGGGACCCATAATATACAAAGGAAATATTTAAAATGTATTATCTTATAGTTTTATCGAGATTATTAATTTAGCATGTTGGCCCCAAGTCGGGACCATACAATTTTATTATTTAAAAGAGAATATTAATTTAAAGAAGTTCTACTGTAGTTTGTATTGAATATATGAATCTGTACATAGTGGTTTCTTTATACAAGGAATGTGAAACTATTCTAGGAAAGCTAAAATTGCGTTGAAACTGATTCAATGCTCATTACAATACAATCCAACAATTAATACAAATCGGATCACTACTATTTGATCCTACAATCACTCCAAGTCTGCTAATCATAATTGAATAGGATTGTTGACAATATTGTTTCCTTAACACTCCCCCTCAAGTTGGAGTGTAAATATCAATGACACTCAACTTGCCAAGATGAGAATGGAAGAGAGGTGCTCTTAGCTTTGTAAACATATCAACTATTTGACTTGTTGTTTATACATAAGCAGATTTGACTTCACCTCTTTTGGATCCTTTCACGAATAGTGTGGCAATCCAATTCAATGTGTTGGTCCGCTCATGATATACTGGGTGGTGGTTCGACTTGGTGGTTCTGTGCCATTTTGGTGCTGATTTTGGCTGTCGATGACGGCTTCAGGCATGTGGCTTGGTGTCTGACGATGCCAGTTGCCTAGATCCCGATTGTAGGGGAATAGTTTCAGCTTGGGCTTCTGGGCCTTTAATCTTTGTTTGCCTTTCGGGCATAGGTTTAGTTTAGTGTTTCCCTTGGTCATTTTGCTGTTACGTCGTGGCAGGCTCGAATCTTTGCTTAGTATTCTCATACAGCATTTGGGTCTTACGTGAGTTTACTAGGTGATTCTTGAGTCATGTAACATCAATTAGGTCCAGGCTTTATTTGCTTTCTGTTTAAGGGAAACATAAATAACGAGAGAATAGTAGAGAATACTCAGAATATGATTAACTTTATTAATGAATAAAGGGCCTCTATATATAGAGGAATACATGATACAATCCATATTGATGTAGGAAATATCTAATCCATATTCTAGAAGGATAACCTATACTAAGAGTCCTAGTTTGACAAGACACACAATAATGTTTTCCTTCAACACTCCCCCTTGTGCCGGTCACAACTAGGTGGTGCTTTCCATGTTGTCTCGTTAAAAACCTTGCCAAGAAACAATAAAACCCAGTGGGAAAAAATAAACTTGGTCAAAGGGAAAAAGAGTACAACGCACCCTTCACATTTGAAAAATGACATGTATGTGTCAGACTCCCCCTTAAGTCTGCACCTCCCCCTGATTCCTACAATCATGGAAGTTCAGATAACTTAAGCATACCAATGCTTTTAACATGTTTTTCAAATGTGGACTTTGGCAAAGATTTAGTAAATAAATCTGCCACATTCTCCTCAGAACTAACTTGGTTCACTTGAATCTTGAGGAGAGCTTGTTGTTGCTGATTATAAAAGAACTTAGGTGATATATGCTTGGTATTGTCCCCTTTAATGAAACCTTGCTTCATCTGCTCGATGCAAGCAGCATTGTCCTCATAAATGCATGGAGGTTCCTCAGTGGTTGATTTTAAACCACTCGTTCCTCGAATATGTGCAATAACAGACCTTAACCATACACATTCACGAACAGCTTCATGTAGAGCAATTATCTCTGCATGATTCGAGGAAGTAGCAACTAAAGTTTGCTTGGTGGACCTCCAAGATATTGCCGTGTTACCCATGGTAAAGACGTAACCAGTTTGGGAACGGCCTTTGTGCGGGTCAGAGAGGTACCCAGCATCAGCAAAACCAACCAAAACATCACAAGGATTTTCGGTATATGGAGTATCAGTAGTGGCGCGACCGGTCGACATATTCTTAGCGACCGGTCGCCCGGCATCAGCAAATGTGTTCTTGTTATTCCTTTGTGTCTCTATGTAGGGATAAAATAAGCCCAAATCGATTGTACCTTTAAGGTAACGAAATATCGTCTTTATGCCACTCCAATGGCGTTGCGTGGGCGCAAAGCTAAATCTAGCCAACAAGTTCACAGCAAAAGAGATGTCAGGTCTAGTGCATTGAGCTAAGTACAATAATGCGCCTATTGCACTCAGATATGGCACTTCGGCCCCTAGAATTTCTTCGTCATCATCCTTTGGACGAAATGGATCCTTCTTTGGATCTAGGGTCCGACCGATCATGGGAGTGCTAACCGGATGTACTTTGTCCATGTTAAATCTTCTTAACATCTTGTGGACATATGCAGATTGGTGGATCAATACTCCACTTTTTCGGTGCTCTAGCTCAAGGCGTAGGCAAAACCGAGTTTTCCCATGATCTTTCATCTCAAATTCGGATTTCAAATATGTAGCAGTATCTCTCAGTTCTTCGAGAGTGCCAATTAGATTCATGTCATCAACATAGACAGCAATAATTGCAAATCCAGAACTTGTTCTCTTAATAAACACGCATGGGCATAAATCATTATTTATATATCTCTTCCCAATCAAGTAGTCACTTAGACGGTTATACCACATCCGTCCGGATTGTTTTAATCCATAAAGTGAGCGTTTTAATCTTATCGAAAACGCACTCTGTGGTTTAGACTCACTTGTCTTGGGTAATTGAAGTCCATCAGGCACCTTCATATATATCTCTGAATCTAGATCCCCATAGAGATATGCTGTAACCACATCCATGAGCTGCATGTCAAGTTTTTCGGAAACTACCAAACTGACAAGGTAGCGGAACGTGATAACGTCCATTACGGGAGAATATGTCTCCTCGTAGTCAATCCCAGGGCGTTGTGAGAAACCTTGCGCCACGAGGTGAGCCTTATACCTTAAGACTTCATTCTTCTCATTACGCTTTCTAACAAAGACCCATTTATGTCCTACAGGCTTTACACTTGGCGGTGTTAACACTACGCTGTCTCTTTGTTAGTGAATCTAGTTCAGCCTGGATTGCTTCTTTCCATTTAGGCCAATCGGCTCTTTGTTGACATTCTTCAACAGAGCGTGGTTCGATGTCATCATGCTCTATAATCTCTTGACCAACAGAATATGCAAATACATCATCAATGATAATGGAATTTCTTTCCAACGTCTCAAGCATGCATGCATAATTCATTGAGATTTCTTTGTTCTCTGAAATTGATTCAATCATTGAGGCGTCCCCCAATATTGATTCATGGACATAACTGTAATCAGAGATAATCTCATGAGACGGGTTTCCTGTATTGATGATGAATAGATTAGGCTGTGCCAAACTCGCTCTCTTCCTTGGGCGAGAATCCATCGAACCAAGTGGTCTCCCCCTCTTTCTCTGAGGAACCACGGCCGCAACTACTCCTCCACTAGGGGTAGTTGCGACGCCATTGATGGCGTCATGTCCCATTGTTAGGATTTCCAACCTTGCAGACACGTTTGCAGCTGGTATGTATGATCTCGTCACTTTAGCAATATCAGAAAACGCATCAGGCATCGAATCTGCTACGTTCTGAAGATTGAGAATTCTCTGCACCTCATTATCACACTGTGCAGTTCGGGGATCAAGATGAGACAGAGTGGGGACAGACCACGACAATTCCTGTCGTTCCTGTTGAACATGTTTGTTCTTATCTCCCCCTAACAAAGGGAAGACTGTCTCATCAAAGTGACAATCCGCAAATCTAGCGGTAAAGAGATCGCCTTTCAAGGGTTCCAAATAGCGGACAATTGTTGGAGATTCGTAACCAACATAGACACCTAAACGTCTCTGAGGACCCATTTTGGTGCGCTGTGGAGGCGCAATTGGCACATAAACCGCACAACCAAAGATGCGTAAGTGTGAGACATCCGACTCATATCCAGTTACCAACTGGTACGCAGAAAAAGGTTGGGTAGTAGTGGGTCTGAAACGAATAAGTAAAGCTGCGTGCAATATTGCATAACCCCAAGCAGATAATGGGAGATTGGTGCGCATAACCAATGCCCGAGCGACCATTTGAAGTCTCTTAATGGTGGCTTCTGCGAGACCATTTTGTGTATGCACATGGGGTACGGGATGCTCAACATCAATCCCAACAGACATGCAATAGTCATCAAAAGTTTGTGACGTAAACTCCCCAGCATTGTCAAGACGAATTGACTTAATAGGATAATCAGGGTGGTGAGCCCTTAAGCGTATAATTTGTGCGAGGAGCTTTGCATAAGCAGCATTGCGTGTGGACAATAAAGCGACATGTGACCAGCATGTCGAGGCATCCACCAAAACCATAAAATATCTGAAAGGTCCGCAATATGGATGGATGGGTCCACAAATATCTCCTTGGATACGATGTAAGAATGGAATAGTTTCTTTCATGTCCTTAGCATAGGATGGTCTCGATCCTAATTTGCTTAAGGAACAGGCTTTGCAAAATGAGCCCTTAGCCATAGAGGTGATAGAAGCATAGGAGGCATCTTGATTAGGATGTGAATCAAAGTTCATATCAAGGGAAACCGAATTTTTTCGAAAGTAGCCGACCGGTCGCTGAAAAATGTCGGAAGTGGTCGACCGGTCGCCCGAAAGTCCGCGACCGGTCGCCGATGTACTGAAAAGGGGCAGTAGCTTTCTGGAGACAGTCGACCGGTAGCCGAGAGCACCACGACCGGTCGCCGAACGTTTGACGATTTTTGCACCTTTCTTTGGTACGTCAGTGACGATTGTCTCCCCTCCTTGAATCTTTTGTTCATTTGTGCTTCTATTGGCTCGATAAAAGGGATGTCCGTGTGAGGTTTTCAATATACGGATCATCATATCACGACCTGGATGTCCCAAGCGGTCATGCCAAAGCCTATATGTGTCGGAATCCAAGAGATCATCTCTAAAAACATGGTTGGATTCAATAATACGAATAGTGGTTAAATATAACCCACTAGAACGACACAGAAGTCTTTCTAAGATGCGCTTTCTTCCGCATTCATTAGAAGTAATACATAAGTATTCGTTTCCATTCTCACAATGAGTTTCCATGTGATAACCGTTGGCGCGAATGTCTTTAAAACTTAGGAGAGTGCGATTAGCTCGAGGAGCATAAAGTGCTTCGGTAACTTTGAGCACTGTGCCATTGGGCAACATAAATTGGGCATTGCCTCGCCCGTTGATCAATGGTGATGACCCAGTCATCGTAGTCACAGAAGCGTTATAGGGAACTAACTCAATAAACAATTGCCGGTGGTGAAGTATTGTGTGGGTAGTCCCACAATCAGCAAGGCATTCAATCTCTCCCAGGGTATGAAAATAAATATATGTCCATGACATGACAAAAATGTCGAAAAATAGCTTGCAATTCTTTGAAGGAAATTTCGAAATTTATTGATAATCTTGCCAACGATTACATCGAGGTCTTGTCCAGAAACTTCTAATCCAAAATAACCATGACAAATGTCAATTGAAATAAGGCATCAAAAGCCTTTACATAATAAACTTGGAAATAAAACAATTGCAATTTAATCGAAGTCTGGAACTTCTAAAGTCTTCTCATTGCTTTGGTCGACTTTGAAATCTGCAATTGTGAGATTGACATATTTCTCATCTCCGGTATTGTCACGACCCCAAACCCGAGACCAATATTATATGGAAATATGGTACCCGAATCTGTGGTGTGAAACGAAGAAAACATATTTTCCTCAATAATAATAAATCAAATGAAACAAATGTCTGAAATAATACGTTTATTTGAAAACGAAAACATTATTATCTTACAATATCAGAGTTTACTTAATATTTATTTAATTAGAATCATAGTAGAAACATATTCGTTTATATGTTCATCCCGTTTTCCCCAAGCTTCGTAACCTGAAAACAAGGAGGTGTAGCATCATGAGCAACACAGGCCCAATAAGTACAGCTTACATTCTTATATTAATGTGTCTTAAAAGACATCAAAATTGAACAACCATTCAAAAATGTACCGAGAACATTTATGTTGCTTCATACCAATTTTATTGAATATAATCAATAACGTTTTTAACCCAAATAATTCGGTCTTAAATGTAATTTCACTTTTCACCGAAATGACTATTAATGCATCACTAGTAGATGATTAAATTAAACAATATATCATTTCATTTAACAACATAACATGCTATCGCAAATAGATAGTATTCAACTACATACCGAATATGCATGTCAACATATATTCGATGAGAATAATATATACCTCACTTTTCAATGAATAATTCAGGTTGACTGATAATAATTCATAAATTCATATATTGAGGTCTTTAATACCAAGCATGAATAATAATTACAAATTCACAGGCCAACAAGATATGGCAAATAAATATTCAATCACTTCACTTTTCAATGCATAATTCAGGTTGACTGATAATGATGCATCAATTCATATGCCAAGGTCCTTAATACCTAGCACAAGTAATATTCATAGATTCCATATGCCAATAAGATGTGGCTAACAAATATTCAATCAGTCAGAATATTATATACTTCGCTTAGTGACTCTTTCGGATAGAGATTGACTGGTAACCAAAACATAAGACCTGTAATGTAACAGGTTAAGCCGCAGCATACCTGGTCCTTAATACCAAGCATGTACACTCACGGTCCTTAATACCTATGAGTATAATAGTGCACTATCTGAAGGGACTAGGGCCCACAGCTAACTCCGAACGTCCATAGATCGTTCATACCAATAATTCACTTAAGCTTAATCGAGGATATACCGACTCCCGATTTCAAATATAATTAGAATTCACAAATATTGTCTTGTTGTAAGACAAGTCACAAATTATGTCATATGTACATATACACATGCTTAAACCTTTCATATGAATGCATATGTGATATAGATGAAAGACATAAGTTGATAAATCACATTATCAAGTTAATTACCAAGGTAAGCATGTGATATCCCAAATACACTCTTAACAATATATACTTTCATACATGTTAACATACATGTATAATACTAAGTATTGATGTATTCACTTAGTAAATAAGATCATGCACCAATATAAGATTAGTAGATAATCAAGTGCAAGTAAAACATATATAAAGAGAGGCATATGTAAAACAAGATATACATATGTTCATAAATGTAAAACATAAGTAATTGAACTCATGTAATAAGCAAGATCATTATCATAAGGTTAATAGCATAACCAAGTAATTAAGTTATTGTAAGACTTGAAATAAGCAAAGGAAATAATGTTATGCACAATTAATAAGATAAAATCAGATTTAGAATTTCATTCTTTAGTCCTTTAGTCCAAGTCCATGAGAGAACATTTTCATGTTTCTCCAATTATAATCATTGAAGTTCAAATTCAATATCTTGTCCATCGTAAATCCGATATAGGTAAATGAATACCCTATCTCAAAGGGAATTTCATAAGGAATTCAAAGGTATAATCCAATTAATCATGTCCAAAGTGTCCAAGTCCAGAATCACAAATTAACCAAAACAGTACCTAAATAGGTATTCATGATTTTAACCTTAATTGCACAAATTACTACGTACTGTATTTTAATCAATTATTTATGATATTCTCCAGATCATAAGTTCATGTTATGAGCTTCGTATTTTTATAAAGATCATAAAATTTGGCTCAGAAATGAGTGAGATATGACAACTTGAAGTTATGAACAGTTTATACGTTTTCCAGCGAGTATGCTGTCTAAAAATATAGATTACGAACGTTTTAACCGTTGGATTATCGTGAAATTGAAGCATAAGATAGAAGACACAACTTTACACAACTTTCATGAAGAAGTTCAGATGTGAAAATGAACAGAAATATGAGTTTCAAGCTACCAAAGTTGGCTTACGGGATTAATTCCAGAAAACAAGATTAGCTTTCTATAAAACTTATCCTTTTCCATTTCCTTCTTGCTTGTGTACTTTGATAAATCTTAAAGACAAAAGACTATAAGGATGTATTCTGTACTTACATGAATTGAAGTGATCAATAGAAGGTTGGAAGATTGAACTAGCTTCACAATTGAAAGATCATTAGTTCTTGAGCAATGGATTTTTAACTAAAGATTGCTCTATTTTATGAGCATTTCTAGAGGGAATTTCTATGCTATTGGGAAGGCTGAAGTAGGAAGAGCTTGGGAGGAGCTTGAGAGAATTATGAATTAGCAAAGAATATAATGGCTGAACCATTCTATTTATAGGCTAGAGATTTTGCTAACCTTACTTTGGTTAGTTCTTAATCTTAGTTGATTAATCTACTTGATAAGCAAGTAGTTAATTAAAGAATCAGAAATAAGGATTTGAGGCTGATTAGTTTCGTGCTAGAGAGTTTAGGATCAGCTACTATAAGGATGATATCAATGTTGGGTCATGCTTCCATCACAAGCATCATTCCATTTCTTCTTGTGCTCTATGTATCTTGTAAAAATCATAACTAACTATAGAAATATAATTTTCAGTTGATTCCAACTCTGAGAGTTTCCTTAAGACGTCTACTACAAATCATTAGAAGACCATATCCTCAAATAATAAACCCATTGGTGCAGTTTTTTACGAAATAGCTGACTGGGTCAGAAAAGCTTCGAAAATACACTAAACTTCCGCTGACCATAACTCCTTCATATGATATCAGATTTTAACGTATCACATGTCTACGGACTCGTATTGACAAGCTCTACGACTTTAGTGAAGGAAGTCATCAGAGAAAATTAACGAATAAGAAAGTCAACTTTTGACCCCTCGAAAATAAAACGTTTCGAGTAAATATTCGTTCCGAAATATTTTCCCTTCACAAACTAGACAAGAAAACTATCCTCTAATCCCTTAATTAATTTCAAGAATATTCAAGAAATTAAATATAAGAGTTCGGGTCGTTACAGGTATCTTCTCCATAATGAGCTTCTTGCTCTCTGGATTCACGGTACTTCTTGTAATCCGCAGCCAATTTGTTGTTTGCCTTGCATTGTCTAAACCAATGATCATGTGATCCACATCGGTGGCATTGCTCGTTGGCACCACCTGCCTCATTGTTGCGTCTAACAACTTGTGCCCTTGGAGGATGATTTTGTGTACGGTTGCACACCATGTTGCCTTCCTTATTTGGACGATTATATGGACCGGTGCGTCCATTAGCATTACCCTTAGCATTAGGGTTTCGTCCTCTCTTGGCCAATTTTCCATAATGTGTTTCTGGAACTCTCTTTGTTCCGACAGGCCGCGAGTTATTATTCAACATGATCGTGTCATGCTTCTCAGCTACCTGCAGAAGATTGATTAGCTGATTAAAAGTAGTAATCCGCTTGGCATTATACTCCATCCTATATTGCTTTGAGAGGATGAGTGCCGATGCGGGGAAGGTAGAGAGGGTCTTCTCTATCAAGTCTGCTTCGGTAAGAGTCACCTTACAAAATTGAAGCATAGCCCGTAGACGTAGCATCTCAGAATTAAATTCTGCTACGGTTTTGAAGTCAAGAAAGTGGATGTCGTTCCACTTGACCTTCAAATCAGGAAGTAGTGTATCCTGGATGTTTCCAAATCTTCCATGAAGAGCTGTCCATAATTCATATGGATCCTTGACTTGCATATATTCCCATCTTAGGGAAGGGGCCATATGGCGCCTAAGAAACATCAGTGCTTGGGCTTGGGCAGACGCAGTCTGGAGCACGAATTGTGGAAATAAGTTCTTTTCCAATGAATGTAGTTTCAACATCCGTCACCCATCAGTGATATTCGGTTCCATTAGGATCAAGGATGTCAAATTCGAGCTTTTGCGTTTCAGGCATCCTGAAATAGACAAATAAGAAGATACATTAGTTTCGCAGTCATAAAAGACATCCACGAACACTAAATAAGATTTCCAAGTATTTTCTGGATTAGAACAAGACCAAGATTGGTCGAATTCGATGTCTTTGTGAACTTTCTTTATCACAAAGATTTTCTTGGATGCTCATGAAGTTACTTTATCATAGCATATATTATGAATCCCCACGTTTCATATAAAGCTCTTTAACTTTTACTAAAGAATGATGACATTAGGGGTGCTCATGACTTACATATACCGCAAGCGATATAAAGCTCGATCACTCCCCTAATACTTCTCATAATCTTTCGAAGTAGGTATAGCTTGTTGTCTTTTTGCTCATATATTTTCACCAAGAAAGTCTCACGCCATAAGAGGGGTCGGGATGTAGAAGAAGAGAAGTTTTTAAATCCCCGAGAAAAACACAACCGCATCAAAAGCAGGAACTTTTAGAAAATACTTACTTGGTTTTCTTGATCGCAGAAGAGTTAATTCTTCATTTTCGGTGGTACTGTTCATGAGGTACTATTCACGTGTACTGTTCACGGGTTACTGTTCACGAAAAAACTGTTTTTGGATTTTTGGTTTTGTAGCTAGGGTTAGGGCTTGTGCTGATAACGTGTTTAAGGGAAACGTAAATAACGAGAGAATAGTAGAGAATACTCAGAATATGATTAACTTTATTAATGAATAAAGGGCCTCTATATATAGAGGAATACATGATACAATCCATATTGATGTAGGAAATATCTAATTCATATTCTAGAAGGATAACCTATACTAAGAGTCCTAGTTTGACAAGACACACAATAATGTTTTCCTTCAACACTTTCTTAGTTTTAACTTTTATTTTCAGTCTCTTAAATAAAGCGTGCAACCCAATCTTCAATGAGTATTACTTACAAGAGATAACATTCCGCTCAGGCCATATGTGGCTTAGATTGTTTAGGAAGTTTAGACTCTGGCGTATGTATTACTCATCTAGTAACCTCGTACGATTGTATGATTTTAAATCAATGATTTTATTCATTTCCCTCAAAAAAGGCTTCGTTTAATTTGTAGCTGCATTTTTTTGTTTTCTTAAACCATAAAAACTATAACTTCACCACTCCTTTTTCTCTATTGTATAATTGTCCTTTTCGTGCCCTAAAATCTATGACTTCTTCAGAATTAAGCTTTACAACTCTGATACCAAGAAGATTTTATTGGGGAATTGATAGTACTCATTAAATCATCGAAACTGTATATATAATGACAAAGAAGTTTATCGTATACAGAGCTGAGATTGGTCTAAATCTACGTTGTGAGTTTGTCTATCTCTATATAAAGCGAAGAAGAGAGTTTTTTAATGTCTCCTGTTTCACCAAAAAGTAAACTGACGATTTTGCCCCTGCCTCTTATTCATAATTTCTCTGTGTGGACTCTCTTTCGCCCTCTCTCTGTCCCGATACCCTCTCTCTCTCTCTCTCTCTCTTAACATTTCAGCAATTCAGCAAAATATTGTTATCATTACCAACGTTCTAATTTTTCAATTTAGTGTTCTCCCTACTTCTTTTCCAATTACCACCTCTTCATTCACCATGGAAACCAACCTGCAATCACAACAATCCCTGCAGCCCAATTGTTCTCTAGCTACACCCAATTTTGGGTACCAATGGCTTCACCAAGCTACCGTGAGCTTCTCTGCCTTACCCACAATCACTGTGAGCTTCTCTCATGACCGGAGCTCAATCTCCGAGCCCAGTTTCACGCACTCAGATGCCACCGCAGCTCCTGCCGCCGGTCTTCTCCTCTGCAGCTTCACCGTGAAGCCCAGTCATCAATTCCATTATTCATGATTTGGTTTCGCGTCTTCGTCGTTTGATGAATAAACAGAGGGGGGGGGGGGGGAGAATCAGAGGAAAAGAAGAAGGGGCAGAGGAAAGAGAAGAAGAACGCGGGGGGAGGGGGGGTGACGGGAAAGAACCAGAAGAAAAGGAAAAAACGAAGGAATGAGAGAGAGAAGAAAAAAAAAAGAAATTTTTTTATTATAAAGTAATTTGACCAAAATACCCTTAAAATGTAATTTTTTTATAAAATTTTAATGGAAAAAATAACTGAGTGATTAAAGTCATAGACATTATTATTCTAAAAAAATATTCACAGACATTGTTTTAGTTTAGCGACTAAACTAATATTTTCGAAAATTCAATGACTAAAGTTCGAACATGTTAAAGTTAGGTAAACCTCTATATATTAAACTTTCTGTTTTTTTTTCTCATCATATTTTTTCTCACTACTTAACGGCACCCCTTTGGGGGGGGGGGGGGGGGGGGGGGGGGGGGGGGGAATTGTGGGGGGGGGGGGGGGGGGGGGGGGGGGGGGGGGGGGGTGGGGGGGGGGGGAATTGGGGAAGGTTAGGCTCGGGACTAATGGTCTTAGGGTAAATGGGGGTTTGTTATTATAAAAGTAAAGAATTATAAGTTAAGGTTTTCGATTTGGTGTTATTGGGTGAAGTATATTTGGGGTGTTGTGAAGAAATATATTGTTGATAAAGAATATGGATGTAATAGTTTGTTTGTTGGTTTTGTTTTGTGTGGTGAAGTAATTTTGGAAAATGAGTTTGGAAATATATTTGGAATTGAATTTTGGGTTATCAGAAAAATTGAAATTATTTATGTGTATGTTATTTTTTGAGGTGTGTTAAGGAGGTTGGAATATTTTGAGTGTTTTAAATAGATGGATAAAATATTATTTTATATTGTGGATTTTTTGGGTATTATTGATTTGTATTATGGGGAGGTATGTGTTTTTATTCTTATATTGTATTTACTATTTATATATTTATATATATCTCCTCCCCTTGATAGGTTGGTGTTGTGGGTGATGTTGAAGTGATTATAGGGGTAGTGTCGTGAGGGGATTTTGTATATTAAATGAGTTTGTTTATTTATCTCTGTGATGATTTTTAAATGATATAAATTGGGAAAGATAAATTATTTTGAGATTATTTTCTCTTATTATAAATTTCTTTAATGCTTGTAGTTTGTGTTTTTTTTTTATATATATGAAAGTATTAGAATTGTTAAATGTGTATATTGTGGGAGTTGTGGGATATGTATGTGGTTTGTAATAGATGTGTGATTTTAACGGATGAGAGGTATGTTCATATTATGATTTGTGCTTTATAATTTTCTTTCTATAGTTCATGTTCTTTGTCTGAATAATTTGGCTTCACAAATAAAGATGAATGAAGAAGAAAGGTACAAGTTGAATGAAGAAGAAGATATGAGGCTACCTATCTAATTGTGATTAGGCAATTTTGTGGTGTTGTCTTCAGTTGATTTGAGTTTTTGAGTTTTGAGTTTTGAATTTTTATTTTTTTGTTTTATTTCAATTTTTCAGGTATTTTCGATACATATATTAAACTCACGATTAAAATACACATACGAAAAAAAAATGCAAGATCAACATATTAAATGTAACGATGTAAAATAAAGAAACATTAAACGAACACGCGAACGCAGTCCTTTGGGTTGTAGCTACAAGTGCACTAGAAGCAGAGTTAGAATGCATAGTACAAGATGCTTTGGACACTTATGGTGAATAGAACGACTGTTGTAGTTGCTTACCACCTTACCACGATTAAAGGGGCAAACATAATTGTAGTGGTGGAGAATGGTGTGATTGCTGAGAAGGGTAGCCATGATTTTCTAATGAAGATCACTAATGGTGCTTATGCATCTTTAGTGGCACTTCTTTCTAGCTCAACATGAGAAGTAAAACTCATATTAGTAATAACGTACTGCATCGCTGAATATTATAGGCACACATGCATATTTGCATGTTAACCGTATTTGGTTATTTTCAGCTAATCAGGTTATGTTGTTTGTCAGGATGTTTATTTCAATAATTGTTATTAATGATAAGAATGTTTGTTTCTAAAAGGCGTCGCCTAGCCTCGCCTAGGCGCTAGGCTAGCAAGAAACGCCTGGATTTTGTGGTCGGCGAGTGCTGTAGGCGAGAGGGCGCCTAGGCGATCTAGGCGGTCTAGGCTGGATTAGGCGAGCTAGGCTGGATTAGGCGAGCTAGTCGCCGGGGAATCTAGGTGCTGGCCTTTTTTTTTTTTTTTTTAATCCCTCTCGATCGAAACTCAATCTCTCACTCACTCTTGATCAGCTCTCGGCCTCTCATCTCTCAATCTCACAATCTCTCGAAGCCCTCTTGATCTCTCAGTCTCTCACCTCTCAATCTCTCGAAGCCCTCTCGATCTCTCAGCTCTCATACTCTCAATCTCTCATTTGGGCGTCGCATCGTCACCTCATCTGGATTCTTGGCTCCTTCTCTCTTCGATAGTCTCACCAAAGAAGCCGCTACCCGCTGGTGACACCGAGGCGAGGTCGACGTCCAAAGCAGCCGCCGGTGAAATCAGACCCGAGCCCGACATCCAACCGTTGTCGCCGGTGACACCAGACACCACCATCTTATTCGGTGAGTTTTTAATTTCATTGATTGTTTAATTGTTGGATTATTTGATTGATGAATTGTGAATTTGTGTTATTGTCATTTATTGATTGTTGGATTGTGAAATTGATTGTTGGATTGCTATTGTTTTGGCCGTGAAATTGGCAAATTGCTATTGATTTTGTGAAGTTGTTATATTTATCTCTCGAACAGAACGGTGATAGATGGTTGCCAACATTCGAAAATAGAGAAATATGGAGATTATAGATGGAAATTGAGTCAATGATATTGAAGGTGGTGAAACAGCGTAGTGAAGCTTCATATAAAAAAGATTTGCTGCAAATGATTCTTGAGGGTGCTAAAACTTCTGGTGATATTCATTGTTGGCCATGAGACCATTGCCGTTTCAACAGCATGGAGCTTGATGCTTCTAGCTCTACATCCAGATTGGAAAGCTCGTGTTCTTGGCTTCTTGCTGAGGTGCTCGAAATATGTGGGGATAAGCCTCTACATGCAAGTTATTTTGAGTAATTTGACTATTTTGGATTGTTTATTACTTTATTAGAGACTTTTGTTATGAGAGTAACATATTTGAACTATCCTAATTATTCTATTTTCAAGTATTAAAAAATATTTTACATATATTTTTATTAATTAAACATTAAAATAAAAAAATCGCCTAGGCCACACCTAGGCTGTCTAGGCTCTAGGCTGAGGGTCATCGCCCGCCTAGCGCCTAGCGCCTTTTAGAACATTGATTCCTATATTATTATTATTTCTTTATATAGTGTTTCCATTCCACGTAACCTTCAAGACATTTCCAAATAAAATTAAAATCACATGTTTTACTTTTTGAATAAATTAGAATAAACTCCCTGCCACATTCAATTTTTTAATTAAAATCCGAGTCAAATTTTTTTCGTAGTTTCAATCCTTTGACTAGTTGCCAACTAAGCTATTTTCCATTTTCGGATTGATGAGTCAGCCCTGTATATTTTAACGTACCTGAAATGCCCTTGACCTAATTTCAGATGTTCAAAACCATTGACTTTTTAGTATTTATGATAAAATTATATTCTCTCTAATTTTTAGCTTCATTTAATTGATTCCTAGCCTTTTTATTTTGTATTTCAATCATAATCTTGAATTTTTCATATTTCTCATAACTTTGAGAGAGAAGATAGAATTATGATCCATTCAAAAATGATCAATTTGCAGAAGCAAAACTCATATCATTGCTTTTGTGTGATTGACACATTCTTCTTACAATTAGTGTTGCTACAAGATTTAAAAGGTATTTGATATATTTATTTAATTTCTTTTGGTGATTCACGACATTTTCAAGTGTTTTTTCAATTTTTCATTCTTCTTATCAATGGTATTGTTATTGGGGTTGTTTTCTTCCTCGATTTCATATCGTGTTTTCTAATTTTCATTGCTTTCATATTATTCTATATCACTTTAGTAAATTTACCTACAATATTTTCTTAACAGATTAATTTACGTAAATTATTTAGTAATTTACCTACAATATTTTCTTAAAAGATTAATTTAATTACCTACAATATTCGCCTTAGTAAATGATTAATTTACCTAGTTTTTTTACCAATTTATTTACCTATTCTTTTATCAGTTTAATTTACCTACTCAATATTTATAGTCAACTATTTTACCTACTTAGTTAATTTACCTACACTATATAGAGGTGATAAATTAGCATACATTAATAATAGTATATGTATAAGATTAATTTACTCGCATGTAATCATATACAAAATAACCTTAATAAAGCATAATCATATTATCAAGTGGTTCATAATTTACCTACACACTATGTCACTAACTCACTATCTACCACTAAGAATTCATAATTTGTATTAGTCTACTACAAAGTTTAATTTACCTTATAGAGTTATAGATGTTTGAATCAGATTTGAAAATTAAAAATTTGAATGATAGAATTAATTGTAGGACTATTAATAATGAAAATTTGAATAGTAAACTTAATTATAGGGATTTGAATTGAATGCTAATAGATGTTAAATATTTTCTGATTATGGCAGATTTTGTAAATAATTTAAAAAATATGGTAAGAAGATATCCAATGTGTCATTTAGAATTTAATGTTGGTCTAAATCTAGTAATCTAAAAGTCAATGAATTATATTTTATAAAATAAAAACTGCAGGGATGTTTATCTAAATATCCCTTACTTTTTCCATTTCTTCTTATATATTTTAAACCCACAAATAAAATACAGATACGAAAAAAGTGCAAGATCGCATAATAAAGGAACATTAAATGTACATAAATGGGCTTTTCACACGCGCATAGCACATTCAGAAAAGCTAGTATATATAAAAAAAAGAACTAAGGGCTCTGCATGTTGGCCACGGAGAATTGATATATGAAATTTTGTATTTAGTAGTGTATTTAAAATAAAATTTAAATAAAATTTGAAAAAAAAATATTTGTTTTTAATATTTTATAATAAAAAAAAAAATAAAATAAATTAAAAAAAAAATTTTTTTTTTTTTAATAAATTTTTAAAAAAAAAAAGTGGCCACTTATATATACGATGCACTACTAGAGGACGATGACCACAAAGGCATATCACATTATAGCACTAGCATGGAAATAACGTGATAGGAATATACCAAATTCTAAAGTCCCTACATGCAGTGATCGAGTCAGTGATCCACTACTGTCAGACTGAATAGTATCCGTACAATAATATCCTAGGATAAGTGACGCGATACTTTGTTTACAATAATATCCGAGGAAAAGTGACGCGATATTTTTTTTTTGGTTACAAAGGGATCCGAAGGGCCAAACAGAGAGAAAGAAAACAACTATCTACAATTAGTTACACCCAGGCTTCTAGCTTTGCCAATACCAGCGGCATCATCAAGAAGAGTCTGCACAACTTGACCCGGAGATTATAGGCTCTACTGCTACAGTGGGTATTGACATCATCAAGAAGAGTCCGCACAACATGACCAGGAGATTATAGCCTACTGCTATAGTTGTGTACCGACTTGATCGTTGATGCCAACATTTGACGTTGTTTTGTAGGTTGATCGGAGCAGCATGCAATTCTAAAATAAATTTCGTTTGTTCATGACAAGATTCGAACCCTTCTACCCTCAAAAACAAAGTCAAGTAGCTTTTCCATTTTCAGCTTTTTTGATAATATATTGTACAAAATTTATATTTAATTATCAGTTTAAGTTCTATTTAAAAAAAAAAAAAAAAGCAAGCAAAAGCCCAGCTCATTTTTTTGTCTTCTTCTTCCTCATATTCATTCATTCTCTTCTTTTCTTCTTCTTCCTTAGATTCATTCATTCGCTCGAATTAATGTATACTTGTATAGGTTCTCATCAAATGTACAATCGCCTCGAGTAAAACTCGCTTCATGCAAAAGGCTTAAAAAGCTTGAGTCTCTTAAGCCTTAGGCACGACTGAGGCTCTTTAACAAAAAAAAAAACTTGTTGATTACGAGGAGGATGAATGTCCTTCCAATCCATATGATCATACTAATCTCTTGTCTGTAGTTGAAAATGTTGCTAGTGATGATGATGATAGGTTGGATGGTGATTTACTACTTGATGATGAGGAAGATATGGAATAATGAAGTACTTTTTCATTTTTATGTTTATTCATCATTGTAATTGTTTGAGTTTGACTGTTTAAACTTAAAATTTCTTTAATTATCTTTAATGAAATATAATTTTGTATTATAAAAATTTTATTACAAAAGGCTTACGTCTTTTCAAAATAAGCCTCACAGAGTCAAAAACATTCAACTACGTCTTAAGTCTTTTAAAACTTTGGCTAGACGTTATACCTTCTAAGGGACAACCTCACCGTGTGGACTTCCGACCAAGCTTCTAGATTCTAGAAGATGGTTCAGGAGGTGTGCATTAATAGTTTTCAAGAGTTATGAGGAATAGATTCATGTAAATAGATTAGACTCATGTATAGCAATTTTTTTTTGTTAGAATGTATAGCAAGTTTTAGAGGAATAGTTTCATGCCTTTCTGCTGGGGAAACTTTGTGGCTTGCTGTGAATTTTCAACAATTTAATTAATTAATAATGGTTAGTATTTCCTATCAGCAAATACAGATTTTGTTCGAAAATTCTACAATACTCTCAAGTATTGAAACTACGATATTTTGAACCATTAGATCGGGTCGGGTCCTTCTTATTTTCTAAACCAAAACCCCCCTAAATGCAGGCCATTGAATCGGGGAAATATTAGTGCTCCGGAGTATTGTAGAACGTCCCCTTTTGACTCTTCTCGTCAGGTTTAGGGTGGAATAAAATCCTAATGAGGCATGAAACACATGTACTAGTGAGACCAATAAAACACTTGAATAAGTGGGGTCCAAATATTGATTAAACTCTCGATTGATTGATGAACGTGGGTTTTTTAACCAGTGGCCACGGCAATATTGCACACTGGAGCAATATTGGGTTTTTTAACCAATAGTTTTAAGTTTTAACCAATAGCCAAATCAGTATTGCACACTGAAGCTATATTGGGATTTTTAACCAATAATTTTAAGTTTTAACCAATAGCCAAGCCAGTATTGCACACTAAAGCTATATTGGGTTTTTTAACCAATAGCCACGCCAATGCGCACGAAAACAAATGGTGGGTAAAGGGATTTTTTTAACCAATAGCCAAGCCAATATTGTATCCCAATAGCAAAATAGGCCAACGAGCACAAAAATTTGTGGCAGAGGGGCCAATGAGCACGAAAACAAATGGTAGGTAAAGGGGTTTTTTAACCAATAGCCAAGCCAATATTGTATCCCAATAGCAAAAAAGGCCAATGAGCACAACAATTTGTGGCGGAGGGGCCAATGAGCACGAAAACAAATGGTGGGTAAAGGGTTTTTTTAACCAATAGCTAAAGCCAATATTGCACACAAATAGCAAGGCCTATGAGCACAAAAATTCGTGGCTGACGGGCCAATGCGCACGAAAACAAATGGTGGGTAGTGAAAAGACGAAAATCATAACCTAGGTGATGACAATAGGTCAGCAAAGTGGTCTTAACACCATCCTTCCCCTTCGTTCTTTGTTTTTTTAATCAAGTCTTTCACCTTCTTTCTAATTGAAAATTTTCAGGTCCACCCCGATGTTCACCTCCTCTGGCCAATTAAGTTCTAACACGTGTTTTTTTATTAAAGAAATAATCGCTATTTTGACGTTCACTCACTTTGTTTCCCACTTTCCCCAAAATCTCATCCATTCCTCTACTTCACTCGAAGTCTTCCAGAACCCACACTGTGTTCTTGTCTTGCATATATCCTGAAATTTGAAGTTTTTCAAGCCAGTCTTATATTTCGACAGAATATGTATCGTACATCAAGTGAGTTTTTGTCAACATCAAGTTTCAATATTTCCAGAGCTGAGTAACCCTTGGACCTCTTCCTTTTTCCAGAAATAGCAACATCAATCCTGTTTTCTCAATCCTTAAAAGATAAACAAAAACTTGAAAGAGCCACGTACTTGTTACAAGGATATTGTAATTCATTCTCTATCAATTAATAAGGATCTGGACAATCAATGAAAGCACCTCATGAAATCTAAGCCATCACCAATCCCAATTAAAAGATGCTTGCAGAATAGTGTCCTTGATTTTCAAGACTTGAGAAAAATCTATTTCAAACACATGACTTTCCTTCATCCAGGCTTACTGTGCTACCTCACTCGGTGATCTCAGATCTGGGGCAAACATAAAATCAAGAAAAAGCACGCAGATGATGACAATGACCTGAACTAGCTAGACAAAGACTCCAAGCTCATGTGGAATATAGAGATCCTAGAGGCATTAGATCTTAAGCTCTCAGCTCCAAAGCGCGCTGAAAAAATCGGATATGGAAAAGAGCAGAGAGGAAGAGATCCAGAGAGGTAGATTCGATGTAATGGGAGTTCGGATTCTGTTGTGAAGGAACCGGAGAAGTCTAAGTTGGGGGAATTAAACCGGTGGCGGAATCAAAGGGAGTGGAGGAGGGACCAAGGATTTTGGAGTAGCAGTAGAGGAAGGGATGAAATTTTGAAAAAAGTGGAAAACGGCGTGAATTAACGTTAAAACAGCGAATGAGAGAGTTTTGATTATTCCTTTAATAAATAAAAATACACGTGTCATGACCTAATTGGTTACATGAGGAGGGGGTGAAACATATCAGTCAAGCTAGCAGTGCAGTAAGTGGATGACTCGGCAGGGAAAAGGACTTTGATAATCGTATCTTATTTCACTATTTGCAGGTGAGGTGGACTCCAATTCTTGCTTATATCAACCTAGGTAATCATCAAAACCAAATAAAAGCGATATTCAGACCAAAAAAGAAAAGAAAAGCGGTATTGATAAATAAAAAACACGTTCATGATTTCCATTCCAGAAAGATAAAACAAATTAAAAACATACACAAATTGACCTGTAGCTCTCTCTTTTTTCTCACTCACTCTTCTCTCGATGCCACTACCTCTTGCAGCTAGTGCCTATAAATAAGGAGGGCCAAGCTTCATAAGTTCACTTCAAAATCAATCACCTCTTACATACCTTCACGTACACATAAAAACTCTAAGCAATTAATCAAGTGAGAAATGGCATTCTCAAAGACTGTTCTTCTTGTTGTCTTTGCCGTTGTCCTCATCTCTGCTGCGGTCTCAGCTCGTCGCGAGCGTGACCTTATGGCAAATGTCAGGGCATGGAGACCAGGTGCGTCCAAGGCCCCACCTGATTTTTTCAATAATCTTTACTTTGATGTTGATTTGGTGTTAATCTTACTTAATTATCTCCATTAATTTTAGGCTTATGTATGTACTAATTAAGTTGTGTCTTTTATTCCCTTAACAATCAATTTGTGAATTAATTGAGGTATGCATATATAGAGCTACTTATTGTGAATATATATATATATATCATACATCATCTTTTGTCTTTTCCTTTTTAACATATAGTTTTTGTATTTTCGAATGTTAGAGGACCGCGGAGGCAAGGAAGAAAGCGGAGCGGTCTATGAAGTAAACGGTTTCGGAGGAAGCGGAAACAGAGGAAACGGAAACGGAAACAGAAACGGAAATGGAAACGGAGACGGAAACGGAAACGGAAATGGAGACGGAAATGGAAACGGAAACGGAAACGGAGGAGGTAATGGAGGAAACGGAAACGGAGGGAGCAACGAAGGAAACAACAATGGAGGAGGCAACAATGGAAATGGAGGACATGGATGGGGTGAACTCGAAACCAAGAACTATGCAATAAACGGATTCGGAGGAAGCGGAAACGAGAGGAAACGGAAACGGAAACAGAAACGGAAATGGAAATGGAGACGGAAATGGAAACGGAAATGGAGACGGAAACGGAAACGGAAATGGAAACGGAGGAGGCAATGGAGGAAACGGAAACGGAGGGAGCAACGAAGGAAACGGAAATGGAGGAGGCAACAATGGAAATGGAGGACGTGGATGGGGTGGATGGGGTGAACTCAAAACCGAGAACTATGCAAGTAAACGGATTCGGAGGAAGCGGAAACAAGTGGAAACGGAAATGGAAACCGAAATGGAAATGGAAACGGAGATGGAAATGGAAACGGAAATGGAGATGGAAATGGAAACGGAAACGGAAATGGAGGAGGCAATGGAGGAAACGGAAATGGAGGAAGCAACAAAGGAAACAAAAACGGAGGAGGCAACAATGGAAATGGAGGATATGGATGGGGTGGATGGGGTGGACCTGAAACCGAGAACTATGCAATAAATGGAGATGGAAACAGAAATGGAAACGGAAACGGAGACGGAAATGGAAACGGAAACGGAAATGGAAACGGAAACGCAGGTCGCAATGGAGGAAACGGAGACAGAAATGGAAATGGAAACGGAGACAGAAATGGAAATGGAAACGGAGACGGAAATGGAAACGGAAACGGAAACGGAAATGGCAACGGATGGGGGGTGGGGTGGATGGGGGGGATGGGGTGGACGCAAAATTGAGAACTAGATGATCCGGCTGCTGCAAGAGTATTAATAAGGATGGAAGCATGCCCTAGCATGTTTGTTAATAAATAAACTTGTATTGGTTGAGTAGGTCCACAAAACTCTCAATCATGTCTTTGTAATTCGATCCTCGAATCTCCTTATTATATATGTACGTTATATGCTCTTGCATGTTTGCTAATAAATAAACTTGTATTGGTTGAGTAGGTCCACACAACCCTCAATCCTATCTTTGTAATTCGATCCTCGGATCTCCTTGTTATATATGTACGTTGTATGTCCTAGCATGTTTGCTCATCAATAAACTTGTATTGCTTGAGTAGGTCCACAAAACTCCCAATCATATCTTTGTAATTTGATCCTCGGATCTCCTTGTTATATATGTACGTTGTATGCCCTAACATGTTTGCAAATCAATAAACATGTATTGGTTGAGTAGATCCACAAAACTCTCAATTATATCTTTGTAATTCGATCCTCAAATCTCCTTGTTATATATGTACGTTGAACGTACTATGACTACTATCTACCGTCTATTTAATTTTCTGAGTTTATATTGTGTCAAATATATATATACAGACCTTCTCTGCTAAGGAGTTCCTTACTTTTTTAAGTTAAAGAGTTTTGATCTTATCCGTCAAAGCAAATCATTTAAAATATATCTGATAGTTGGGTCTCACATATATTTTGATCTGACGGCTGATATCAAAACTTTTTAACTTAAAAAAGTAAGGATCTCTTTACCCGAGAATCATTATTTATATGTATACACTTCTTCACTTGGTCACCTCATGATTAAAGTATTAGTCATCACTCAGGTTGGATTTAATTTCAAGACTGAGATTAAATAACTTTATTTTAAGTGTTTCAACCTTAGCAAACGAAATGTAATCCGATAATAAAATGGGATGAACTGAGAAACAAGACCACAATCACAGAGAGCACGTACAAGTATTCACGGGGTTCATCTCTAACTGACGTTCACGGGGTGGTTTAGTATATACACTAATGATCAAAGGGGTTAGGACTTAGGAGCGCGTCACCATGAGTATGGCTTAGGAGTAGTGTGTGTGCAAATCATCCCTTTAAGGAAGGGAGGGGTTCTTTTTATAAACAAGGGAAAGTCATCTCCTTTTGCCCACTTCCAATGACAGACATGCAGGGAGGTCAACTACATGGTATCACCAGTTGTATGACTGCACTGTGCAAGAACTATGAATTCATGTGCCCTGAGATAAAACTTTGGATAAGTACGTGATTGCTGCTGTTACAAGCAAAGAGAGAGCAGAGAGAATTGGGAGAAAAAGAGAAACTCGTGTATTAACCAACTGATGCAAAGACTAGAGCTGGGTTTATATAGTCTAGCTCATGACAGTTGATAACATAATCAATGAGATAAATACACGTGACAAAGCTATCTTAACAAACTACTAAGAACTAAGCTTAGGAACTTAATGAAGGAATAAATACTACTCTTCTAACAAGCTTTCGCCGCTGATTTTTTCAATAATTTTTACTTCAATGGATCTTACTTAATTATCTCCAATAATTAATTCTAGGCTTTATGTAATTACTAATTAATTTGTGTCTTTTATTCCCTTAATAATCAATTTGTGAATTAATTGAGGTATGCATATATAGAGCTAGTTATTGTGAATGTATATATCGTACATCATCTTTTGTCTTTTCCTTTTAAACATATAGTTTTTTGTATTTTGGAATATAAGATGGCCGCGGGGGATACAACAGAGGAGGCAAGGAAGTAAGTGGAGCAGTCATGCAGGAAACGAAGGAAACGGAAGAGGCAAGGAATGGAGGAAATGGAGGAGGCAAGGGAGGGCATGTACTCGAAACCGAGAACTAGATAATCCGGTTCCTGCAAGAGTATTAATTAGGATGGAAGCATGCACTAGCATGTTTGCTAATCAATAAACTTGTATTGGTTGAGTAATCCACAAAACTCTCAATCGTATCTTTGTAATTCGATCCTAGGATCTCATTGTAATATATGTACGTTGTACGTACTATCTACCATCCACTTAATTTGCTGAGTTTATACTTCTTCACTTGTTCACATCATGATTAAAGTATTAGTGATCACTCATGGATGGTTGGATTTAATTTCAAGATTGAGATTAAATAACTTTTATTTTTAAGTGTTTCAACCTTAGCAAACAAAATCTAATCCAGCGATAGATGACCAAAATTTTTTTGGTCACCCTGACCAGATGATCATCACGTTATATTACAAACCCTACTAACAATATTAAAGTAAATGTGTACATGATATATATATATATATATATATATATGTCTTCTCCACTATGAAGTTTTGTATTTTTTAAATTGTGGAGTTTCAATATTAGCCATCAGATTAGATCAGTTAAACAGATTTGTCTGCTGACATTGAAACTCTATAAATTTTAAAAATGTGGAGTTCCGTATTGAAGAAGAATCATATATATATATATATATATGAAAAAAATTTACAAATAGTCATTATCGCCCATTAACACTTTAATTATTCACTCCAGCCGGTTTATTTATCTATTAAAAATCATCATGATAAAGAGGGTATTTTCAGTCTTGAGCGTTTTTTGGGTGGATTGTAGTTGGAACATTTGGTTGTTGTCATTGTCAGACTCTCGGTTCGCATATTTGGAGAATTACATTTACTCTTTGTTTATATGAACTTGTCATGGAGTTGGTCTAAATTAGACATAATTACAAATTAGACTGGGTACCACCGGAGAAATTAATTTATTTTTATTTGAATTAGACCATAGATTTCAGTAATATGACTTAATGACGGACACTCGGAACCGAACTGAACCAATTGTTAAAGGCGAAAGTGATAAAGGTCATCAATTAATTATCAAACATGGCCACTTATATATGATGCACCAGAGAGGAAGATTACAAACACAGAATACCCTACGAACAGTGACTACAGTTAGGCTGAGTCATAATATACGAGCCCATCTTCATGCCAAGTGAGGACAGGAAGGACGCATGCTTGGCTATATGTATACATACGATGGCCGGAACAAGTTTCTCCATATGAAGGAAGCATGCATCCAGCAATAATCACGATTATACAACATCGAGTTTATTGCTAGACTTTTCTTAAAATGAGAATTTCTGCACAATAAGTTTTGAGTATGACTTGACGAAGTGGTGTTAGCTCAGTGGTTAGAGCACCCACTACCTAAGATCCAGGTCATGAGTTCGAGTCACCATGAGGCAGTAAAGTGAAATCATTTGAACCTTTTTTTTAAAAAAAAGAAGAAGCTTTGATTATGACTTTGAGAAATTAAAAATTTAGTTTAATTTTGCAAGTATTGCTTAAGATCTTCTTAAATACTATAACTTTAGGTAAGAAGCTTTTACGCAGATGTTTTTGTATCTATTAATTCGTAGAAAAAATTGATGAAAAAGTGACAAATCATCAACGATAGTAGACATGTTAGATCGATGTTTGTGTGATCTACATGACAGTTTGAAAAGATATACAGTAGAACCTCTTTAAATTAATACTCGATAAATTAATATACTCTTTTAAATAATAAAATTATCCGGTCCCGATTCGGGACCAACGTGCTAAATTAATAATCTCGATAAAACTATAAGATAATACATTTTAAATATTTTCTTTGTATATTATAGGTCCCATATATTTTGTAAATTAATAATTGGCTAAAAAGTATATAATAAATAAATTATGAAGTTTTCTCAAAATATGGATAAATAGTAGTTTTTTTTAACTTCAAATATAATTGAATTTCATTTTTAATTGTTTGCAATGCGCCCAAAAGTCTTGGGATTGCTTTCTCATATTGCAACAAGAAGTTTTGAAGTGTCGTTGATGCTTTGAGTGCTTCCTTGCATGACACTGATACCAAATGTTGTGTATCATCATAAGCTTCAACTTAATCTTTAGAATGTTTTACCATGTTGTCAACGATCTCATATACGCTCAAAACATCTGTAGAAGATAAATGTTTGCATCCAAAATATTTATCTTCTCTGTAGTACTTTGAATTTTAACTTGTCATATGATGTGATAAATCGAATTCATTGAAATTGTTAAGTGAATAAATATAACATATTTATTGTTAAGCAAAAAACTAAAAATATCTTTATAAATTAATAATTATTAATTTATCGATAAATTAATATCTCGCTAAATTAATAGAATTTATGTGGTTCCAAAGCTATTAATTTAAAGAGGTTTTACTGTAGACTACCAATTCAAACTCCTATTACCTTCTTTCTAATTTACCTTTTGAGAAAAGTATTAGCCAAGCAGTGCAGGACAAGGACTTTGATAATCACTAGTCTACTGAAAATGAATCGACCAAATTTTAGCAAATTTTTCACATCCATCGAAATCTTATCTTAATTATCTGTTCGTGGACTCCAATTTCTCATTGTTAGCTTGAAACTTTCTTAGTCTCCTCCTATATCAACCTAAATAGCACGTTAATGCTTTCTATTCTAGAAAGACCAAAGAAATTAAAAACGTAGGTGCCACAAATTGACCTCTTTTTCTCACTTACTCTTCTCTCCATACCACTACCTCATTCAGCTAATGTCTATAAATAGCAAGGTTCGAAAAATCGCTAATCGGTAATCGAGCGGCGGGTAAGGGATTAGCGCCTAGAGGATTAATCGGGGGATTAATCGGTTTGTATTTTTTTAATTTTTATTTATTTTATCACATATAAACTAATGAATAAGGGCAAAACTAATATCTCACACATTACACGCACTGCACCTTATACAATTAGCTAATTAAATATTGGTATAATTAAGATTTAAGCATAAGGGCCATAAAGCATGCTCACTGCCTGTTGTCAAACTACAAAAAAAACTTTTTTCTTTCCTCAGCCACTATCTCTCTCTCTCTCTCTCTCTCTCTCTCTCTCTCTCTCTCTCCCTTCTTCTTTTCTTTTCTTTTGTCGGGAATCGAGTCACTCTTCTTCTTCTTTCTTCCTCTCGCCAATTCCAGCTACCTCTATCTCTCCCTCTTCTCCGATCTTCTTCCTCAAATGGATCTCTATACCAGCTCACTAAAGCAACCCCGCCGCCGATTCCTTCTTCCTTCTCTGCCTCCCGAGCTCCTCTCCTCTGCATTTTTGTCCTAGGCATCCGTCCAACCAAGGCCCTCTCTCTCTCACCCCGTCCCTCCCGATTCTTCTCTCTCTCCGCACCACATCCAGCACCCACAACACCTAATTTACAAAACGATTTTTTAAAATCCCCGATGAGACCGATTTTCTCCGATTTTATACGATTAATCTGCCGATTTTCGGGTTGCCGATTATCCCAGCCGATAGGGCAAAAATCGAAGCGGCTAGGTGCCTTTCAGCGCTTAGTCGCCGATTAATCGGTCCTAATCGCCGATTTTTCGAACCTTGATAAATAGGGAGGACCAAACTTTAATTTCACTCCAAAATCAATCACCTCTTACATACCTTCACACATACAAACTCTAAGCAATCAACTGGTCGAGAAATGGCATTCTCAAAGGTTGTTTTTCTTGTTGTCTTTGCCGTTTTCCTCATCTCTGCTGAGGTCTCAGCTCATCGTGACCTAGCTGAGACTACAACCACTCCAACTACTTGTAAGTTCCTATTTATTCCCGTGACCATACATTTGTGAATTAATCAAGCCATGCATATATAGAATTAGTTGTAGTCAATTAATATACATATATATATATATACGTACATCATCTTTTGTCTATTCCAATTTTAACATATAGTTTTGGTTTTTGTTTTTTATAAAAATTTCGAATATTAGATGTCCGCGGGGGAACCCCCAGGGTCGTCATTGGAGGAAACATAGGAGGCAGGCGTGGACGAATCCCGAATTGCAAAAAGAATCCTTATAGCAGGGAATGCGACAAAGTACGTAATGGAGGAAAGGGTGGAAATGGAGAAAAGGGAGGACGTGGAGCGCCTGGACCTGAAACTAGGAACTAGATGATCCGGCTGCTGCAAGAGTAGCTAATCAATAAACTTGTATTGGTTGAGTAGTTCACATGCAAGACTCACAATCATATCTTTGTAATTCGATCTTCGGATCATCTTGTTATGTTGTATGTCCTTTATAGAAATGGTCACTCAATTTATACCATGCATGTCTTACATGAGTAGTCCACAAGACTCTCATTCATAACTTTCAGTGCTAATATTGTTCTTTCAGGCCTAAAATGTCAATAAACAGACAGTAATGTGAGCAAATTAAATGATTGAGTTAATGAAAGTCACATGGAAACTTTTAACGGAGAAATATACCGAGTGATTAAAGTATAAGATAAAGAATAAATTGAGTGATCAAAATGATATTTATCAAAAGTGAGTGACTATTATGAAACTTTTTTTATAACAAATTACAAAAGAATTAATAAAAGAGTATTCCTTGATATAAATAACTAAATATACATGAGTGTAACGTTATTGGTACCTAATGAACAATTTAATCGATCTATATTTAAATTAATGGTCATTTTAGATATGGAATCTACAACGTTTGGACATTGTGTTGTAGCCTTAAGTACGTCAATGATAGATAATCTTATATTTGGTGTGACCTTTTTTGCTCAAAAATATGATGATAGTATATTTAAAAATGCGCATGTTCATTTCTTAATTAAAGTTTAGATTTATGTTAATTGCTGATTGCATGCAAAATAAATTTTGGGGACGACAAATTTTTCATTCTCTAAAACAGGATTCTAATTAACAATCCTAATTCTAATTAAATTTCAACCTTAGAGTTTTTATGAAGCAACTTCTCGTTTGTTTGACCGTGGCTCCTTGTTCCGGCATCAGCTTTCAACTGCATTGATGTGAGCTATATATATGTTGTTGGTTCTTGCCGCTGTTAGCATCTCAGTTCGCATATTCATAGAATTATAGTCTCTTTGTCTATATGAAGTTGTGGAGTTGGTCCTAATTAAATATAATCAGACTAGGGACTCATATAGTAATTTGAGCATCAAAATCATGTTAGGATGAAATCCTGAATATAAACGTTGATCACAAAAGACTTTAGATACATCATACATGCCATTTCATAGTAAATATCAGAGTTTAAAGTACATACCTTGAGTTGAAGAGGACGACATCTCGATGACAAAAGTCTTATGCTTTTCTCTAACCTTAGCACTCTCTATGCTTGATGACAAGTTTTCTCTATGCTTGATGACACTTTTTCAATGTATGACAACACTCCAGAGAGTTTATTTTGATACAATAATTCATATAATTTTTTATATTTGAATTAGACCATGGATTTCAGTAATATGACTCGTTGACACAGTCGTCGGACACTACCAAACTGAACCATTTGTTATTGAACAATAACAAAAACTCATAGGGACAAATGCCTTCACTAGCTAAAGGCGAAAGTAATAAAGGCCATCAAATATCAAACATGGCCACTTATTATGCACTAGAGAGGAAGATTACAAACACAAAATACCCTACGACAGTGATTACAGTGAGACTGAGTCATAGTATATATATACAAGCCCATCTGCATAGAAAGTGAAACGCCTGCATGCTTGGCTATATGAATACATATGATGGCCGGAACAAGTTTCTCCATATGAAGGACTCATACTTTAGATAAGAAGCTTTTATGCAGTTGTTTTTGAACCTCGCCTTGCTATGGGTATCTATTAATTCGTAGAAAAGGTGGATAAAAAAGTGAAAAATTATTACCGATATATAATAGCTAGACATGTTGGATGTTTATGATCAACATGACAGTTTGAAAAACCTACCAATTCAAACTCCTTTTACCTTCTCTCTAATTTACCTGCTGAGAAAATTATTAGTCAAGCAGTTCAGGAAAAGGACTTTGATAATTACTAGTCTACCTGAAAACGAATTTACCAAATTTTAGCAAACTTTCCACATCTGTTGAAATCCTATCTTAGGTATACTTCCTTGCTGATCAATTGAAAATTTCTTAGTCTCCTCCTAACTAACATGTTAATGCTTTCTATTCCAGAAAGACAAAAGAAATTATTAAAAAAAAAAGGGGCCACAAATTCACCTCTTTTCTCGATCACTTACTCCTCTCCATATTACTACCTGGGGCAGCTAGTGTCTATAAATAGGAAAGACCAAACTACATTAAGTTCACTCCAAAATCAATCACCGGCCTCTTACATACCTTCACTGTAATATCCGCTAATTTTAGCGGTATAATTTTGGTTGTTTTAATGCTTATAATTTATTTTCTGAAGTGTTTGAGTATTGTTAGTACTACATATATCACATGCCGCCAAGCATAATCAACACACTCCTAGCGGGCCCACATGACGTGTGGAACCCCGGCCACGACATGCGGGACCTAGCCCAACACCCGAGCTACCTCGCCATGGTGGAAGCCGACCAAGACCTCGTCGGGAGGCGTCCCTCCCATGCTCGCCAAAAGGCTTCACGACAAGCAAATGGGACGCAAGTCCCACATTGGAAACTTGTAACAAGTGAGAGGCTTCCTTATCTATAAAAGGAACCCCTCACCTAGCAATTAGAGAGAGACAATACATAGACTCAAACTTAGTCTCTTGTAGTTCCACTACTTAGTGAATTACTCAAGTGGATGTAGCCTCCCTACAAGGGGAGGTGAACCACTATACTTCCTCGTGTTATCCTTGCATGACTTAGTCCCTACACTATAATGGCACCCCGACAAACCACACCGAAACAAGTATTTTGTATATTAAGAATACGATCGGTGACCCTTGTTTGTGTAACAAGTCATTTGGTTCGTAAGGCTTATTTTAATTAGAGGATTTTCATTTATTTTCACTTATACTTTCAGACTAAACATAAAATTAAGTTTGTTTTAGTTAGAGTTTGAGTTGCTGCGTTTAAAGAAGTTGTTAGTTACTACAAAGAAGTTGAGGTTACTTAGGACTTTAGAACCTTATCAGATAGTTTTCTAAGGATAGTTGAACTTAAGAGAAAACTTTAAAGAAGCAGAGAGACGTGTTTAACGGGAAAAGAAAAGAAAAAAAAGGGTTCTGCACGCAGGGAGAAAGAAAAGGGAGAGACTAGCCGGTTTACGTTGTTTCAACAAGAAGGGGTACTGTGGGTCTGAGTAGAGGCTCGTGACGAATTTTTTAAGTAAGCTCTTATCTATAATTAAGGTTTTAGCATTCAAATAATTCTCTTGGTCGTTCCTTATAGAGGTTTTATGCTTGGCTATATGTATACATACGATGGCCGGAACAAGTTTTTCCATATGAAGGACGCATCCATCCAGCAATAATCACGATTATATAACATCGAGTTTGTTGCTAGCTAGACTTTTCTTAAAATGAGACTTTCTGCACAATAAGCTTTGAGTATGCCTTTGAGAGATTAAAAGTTTAGTTTAATTTTGCAAGTATTGCTGAAGATCTTCTTAAATACTATAACTTTAGGTAAGGAGCTTTTACGCAGATGTTTTTGTATCTATTAATTCGTAGAAAAAATTGAAAAATGAAAAAGTGACAAATCATCAACGATAGTAGACATGTTAGATAGATGTTTATGTGATCATCATGACAGTTTGAAAAGATATAGACTACCAATTTAAACTCCTAGCTATTACCTTCTTTATAATTTACCTTTTGAGAAAAGTATTAGCCAAGCAGTCAGGACAAGACTTCGATAATCACTAGTCTATACTGAAAATGAATCGACCAAATTTTAGCAAATTTTCCACATCCGTCGAAATCTTATCTTAATTCTCTGTTCGTGGACTCCAATTCTCCTTGCTAGCTCGAAACGTTCTTAGTCTCCTCCTATATCAACCCAAATAACACGTTAATGCTTTCTATTCCAGACAGACCAAAGAAATTAAAATTGTAGGTGCCACAAATTGACCTCTTTTTCTCACTTACTCTTCTCTCCATACCACTACTTCATTCAGCAAATGTCTATAAATAGGGAGGACCAAACTACATTAAGTTCACTCGAAAATCAATCACCTCTTACATACCTTCACACATACAAACTCTAAGCAATCAACTGGTCGAGAAATGGCATTCTCAAAGGTTGTTCTTCTTGTTGTCTTTGCCATTCTCCTCATCTCTGCTGAGGTCTCAGCTCATCGTGACCTAGCTGAGACTACAACCGCTCCAAGTACTTGTAAGTTTCTATTTATTCCTGTAACAATCAATTTGTACATTAATCCAGGCATGCATATATAGAGTTAGTTGTAGAGAATTAATATATATATATACACACACACACATATATGTACTTCATCTTTTGTCTTTTCCTTTTTAACATATTGTTTTTTGTTTAATTTCGAATAAAAGATGTCCGCAGGGAAGACCCCAGAAACATAGGAGGCAAGTCCCAGAAATGCAAAAACATTTATAAGAGGGGATGCGAGAGATACAACAGAGGAAGCAATGGAGGAAGAGGGGCATACAACAGAGGAAAGGGAGGAAACGGAGGAAAGGGAGGACGTGGAGGGCATGGACCCGAAACCGAGAACTAGATTCGGCTGCTGGAAGAGTATTACGATGGAATCATGCACTAGCATGTTTGCTAATTAATAAATTAACTTGTCGTGGTTGAGTAGTCCACAAGACTAGATCATATCTTTGTAATTCGATCCTCAGATCACGTTGCTATGTTGTATGTACTATATAGAAATGGTCACTCAACTCATACCATGCATGTCTTACATGAGTAGTCCACAAGACTATCAATTAATCATATCTTTTAGTGCTAATATTGTTATTTGAGGCCAAAAATTTCAATAAACAGACAGTAATGTGAGCAAATTAAATGAGTTAATGAGAATCACATAGCAATTTTTAACGGAGAAATAAACCGAGCGATTTTTATTTATTTTTTGAAATAAAAGAAAATTTTATTGAACTAGATACGATTACAATCGTAGATGAGGGCATCCATAATAGAATCTGGAGCATGAGAACACCACTCGGTGTGAATGTTTGACTCATAACTAAAACTAGCTAATCTATGAGCAACAAAATTTGTTGTTCTGTAGGCATGATGAACTGAAATGTGAGGAGAGATAATGAGCAAAGCTTTAATATCCTCAATGAGGTTACCCAAGATTGACAAATCTTCTCCCACAGTAGTAATTGCTTGAATGGCAAGAAGGCAATCACTATGAATAATTGCATTTGAAATATTCATAGCATTGAGAAAATGAATACCAGCTTGAATGGCTAAGAGTTCAATATGCTGGGCAGAAGAGACAGCGCTCTGTCTATAAGAGAAACCAGCAAGAAATTCACCCTTAGAGTTTCGGAGAACTCCTCCCACATCCCCAAAACTCTGAGAACAAGGGGGCTGCAGAAGAATAGTACTGGTTGTAGGATATTCACAAAAAATGTGCCCAACTGTTTCAAAAGGATGAGAACATAAAGGACATCTCAAATCTCTAGTAAAACCCTTAGTGCTCAGCTTCTCTTGTGTAGGATCACCTGACAAAGGAGAAGATAAAAAATTTCCCAACACATGGTCTCTAGCTATTCGATAGCAAGATTTCGCTGAGAATAAACCTTTTCGCTCAAGCTTCCACGTGATTTTGTCCTGGGATAGTCTAGAACTCAAAGGGATACAAAGAATATATAGCACTTACAATGTCTTGTGGGAATAATAAATTGAGAGCTTGAAAATTCCATGTTTTAGAATCTGAATGAATTAAATCTGAAACATATTGGAAGATGCATTGTACCGGTCTTTGAAGAGAATTAGCAGGAATGCTAGGAATTCATGCATCCTCCTAAATATCAATACACGCTCCTGAGCCAATTTTCCACAGAAGCCAGTTTGGAGGATATGTCGAGCACTCAGAATACTTCTCCAAGAGAAGGAAGGAGACTCCCCCATATCAGCGGTTAAAAAAGAACCCGCTGGAAAATATACAGCCTTATAAAGTCTGGCAATGAGAGAATTGGGGTTAGAAATCAAGCGCCAACCTTGCTTGGCCAACATGGACAGATTGTAAGCATGCAAGTTCTTAAAACTCATACCTCCCTCCGTCTTCGTCAAACACATCCGGTCCCAAGACCGCCAATGAATTTTCTTTCTTTTTTTCCTCTGTACTACCCCAGAAAAATTTGGCACACAATTGATGTAAATCATCACATAAACCCAGAGGGAGCATATAACAATTCATGACATAAAGAGGCACTGCTTGAGCAACAACTTTAATCAAAATTTCTTTCCTAGCAGCACTCAAAATCTTCGTACGCCAGCTGACTAGTTTCTTAGTGAGTTTTTCCTTCAAATACTCAAAAATAGCGGTCTTAAACCTACCAAACTGGATTGGTAAACCAAGATACATGATGTGATCCTCAACACACTGAACACCAAGAATATTAGCCAAATGTGACTTGGAAGCCTCTTGAACGTTCTTACTAAAAACTACACTGCTTTTCTGCAAATTTATCTTTTGACCTGAAGCACATTCATAAGTATTAAGAATATGACGAAATCTAAGACACTCGGTCTTAGTAGCTTCACCAAATAGAAAACTATCATATGCAAACAATAGATGATGAATGGTAGGAGCCCCAGGACACATAACAAATCCTTTCAATGATCCCTCCTGAATAGAGTGAGATATTAATGATGATAAACCTTCAGCACAGAGAATGAATAAGTAGGGTATAGTTGTTTAACATACGCATAGGTGGATTGGAGTGATGTATAGTAATCCACCAGGCATAGCACTCTAGGAGTTATGCCTGCAGCCCTGTATAGTGAGAATGAGGATTTTGAATAACCATATCATAACTACTAACCAATTAACCATAAAAGAAACATTAGAGATTGTAACAAATTGACTGATGAATTAAATTTAGTCATTTTGATCAATCGTATAACATAATTACAACTACTGGCCTGATACTGCACTTTTCTAAATATATTTTTTTGTTCTCTTTCTTTGTCACTTTGTGTTTCTAAGTTTGGCACCAATTTGCAGATGCAAAGTGGTTAATTGGTAGGAGATTCAGTGATTCAACAGTGGTTTAATTTCTGGGCAATTTACTTTGATTTTCAGAGGTTTTGCGATGATGAAGTTCGACTTCAGCAGTCTTCAAACAACTGTGCCGATATTCGGCGATAGCAGTGAGTTTCATGGTGGGTTTTCAACAGCCCTATCATTCCAGGTTCCTATTACTGATGATGTTGATTTTTCGGTTTTTACCGTGGTCATTAATTATTACCTAAATTCCTAACAATTGTTGTTGTAAAGTATAATGGGAAATAAAGGTTTTTCCCACAGAGGATTGTTATATTTACTTTTCAATGTCACAAAAAATTAAATTAAATAAAGAATTATATTTACAAGTATAAAGAATAAAGAATTTATATATATACAAAATTAAATGAACTATACAGTATTATTTCTATTTACAAAAATATACATTATATACAAAAGTATTTTTGGGGGTTTTGAGGTTTTTGAAAACAATAAAGGAAATATTTTTGGATTTTTATTATTTTTGAAAACAAGAAAAACACACACAAATATTGTTTTGAAGATTAACCAACTCCCTAGCCATGAATCCGAAACTAACATATGTAAGATGCTGGACCACCATACATCTCCCAAATAAAACTTTCCCTAACAATTAACTCTGAGACCACTCTGTCAAGCTAATCAATAGAAAAAGAGTTGTTAATTCAAGTGCACGACATAGCGGGACCGCCCAACTATCCGTGATCCTTCTTATTTAGTTTCAACATTAAAGATAAAACCAAACAAACAAAATTCACATAAGCTGCTAGAAGAATCAATCAACTTCAATCCAACAATTATTACACAAAATAGAAAATAAACAAACAATAACATTTCCCAAAATTATTCACGAATAGTTAATTAAACAAAAATAAATTATAATAAATAAACGAGTTTGGGAAAAATGTTACTGTTGTGTCCATGAAAATGGACACTGTCTGGCAGGCGAAGGTGGCAGACTCAGCTATAGTAGATCGTAATTTTGGATGTGGAGGGTGCAAATAGTAATCGGACTTTGGATATGTCGGGGCCCAATTCGGATTGGGCTTGGGATTTGAGTGGGTGTCCTTAGCAATTGTTTGGACTGAAATGGGCTTTTGGGCATTGGGCTGCTGGGCTTGGACTTTGACTTGGTCAAAGCCCAAATCTTCATTTCCTTCTTTCTTTTCCGCAAGCCCAGCCCGTGACTTAATTTCTTTTCTAGCGGGTTGACTTTTCAACGCTAGACTTGTCCAAGTCAGCATTGAGGCTTCTCCTCTCCTCTTTCATTCACGATTTCTTTTTTTTTTTTTGGCTAAATTTCATTCACGATTTCTGGTCTTTGTTTCTTCTTCTTTCATTTCGGACCAGAGAGAGGGAGACCGTGGGAGGCTTGGTGAGGCCGTGAGGGCAGCGACGGCGCTGGGTGAAGTGCAGCGGCGCGGAGGCACAGGTGAGAACGGCGACAGAGAGCAGGTCCGGTGCTGGAAATTGGGTTGTCGGCTTGAAGTTTCAGCGGCGTCTGGATTAAAATGCCATGGAACGGCGATGATAGGAGCACAAAGTGTGACGTTTTTAATGTATTTTCCCTACTATTTGGCTATGATTTAATTGTAACTTTGCTATTTTAGCTTAGTTTCCATATTTGAGTCCAAAATAATGTATTAATGTGAACATGTGCAGAAACGAAGTCTAATGGGCTTTCTCGAGGCCCATTAAGAGGTGCGCTGCCGTGAGCCCAAGATGAAGGCCCAAATCCATGAAGAAAGGCCCAATTCCAAGAGAAAGGCCCAATTCCAAGATGAAGGCCCAAGCCCAAGAAGGAAGGCCCAAGTTCACAAAGCATGAGGAAAGGCCCAAGCCCAGATTTTCAGACAATCTGCCTGTGCAGATAGGTCAACTTGCGAGGCCCATATCTCCCAATTGCACCGTTGGATCCAGCTGTAATTTTGATACACGCTGCATGTGTGTGTTATATATTCTGTATTAAAATTTGAGAAGCATCCAACCGTTGAAACGTGTAGGATTCCGTTCTAAGTGCGCACTGCTCAGTGCTGTCTACTTTCCAATTCTTTCTTCTTCTTTTATTCTCAATGCTCCACTCACCACCATATTTCCACCCATCTCACCACACTATCTTTATTTCTTTCTTCCCACACTATTAGTGTTTAATTTCTTTTTGGTAAATAAATGGTTAATTGCCATATGATTCCATTTCCACCACCACTTACCATTTCTTTATCTCCCATTCACATTCCACTTCTTTTCCCTTTCTTTGTTTATTTCTTCCATTGTCTTCTTCTTCCTCTCCATTTTCCTATAAATAGGAGCCTATTTCTCTTCACCAATTCACCAATTCACACCCCAATGGGGAGGGACAAACCCTCCTCTTTCTCTTTCTCTTCTCCATCATATTTTCCATTCTCTAGTATTTAGGGTTCTCAAGGCTTCAAGGAGGAGGAAAGGCGGCTGCACCATCACCATCATCACCATCAATTTCGTCCATCATCATCACCACCTTGCTGCACACGGTTTGGATTACTTGCTTTCAAGGATTCAAGGTTTCGTGGTCTTCAAGTCTTCATGCTATTCCATATGGTGTAATCTGACTTTTCCTTTAATTATTCTTATGAATTCCTCTTTGTTGCTTGATTATTCTTTGTATTAGTTAACATGACATGATTTATATATTTTCCAGCCTATTTATATGAGTTTATTTAGTTATTGGATCCTAATTAATTAGTTCTTCTAGTAGCTTATGTGACTCTGTTTACTTGATTCTGAATTATAGAAAACTTTTATGTGTTTATGTTATAGGGATCGATACTTATAATATTTGCATATAATTGGAGCTAGAGTTAGGGATTACAATTCACCTAATAGTTTTGGAAACCTAATTCACAAGTAGTAAAGGCTTTGGACAAAGGTCGGTGTCAAATAAAAAGGATTGCGGACATATGGACTTTTCTATAATGGGTCGTGCACTTTAATTAACAACTCTTTTCTATGCGTTAAATATGGTTTGATTAGCTAGCTTTCTAGACTAAGATGTCATGTTTAATTGGTTAATCTAGGTGCTTTCACTTAGGTTAATTTTCGTAGAGAGGTTTTATTTGGGGAATGGTTAGCTTCTAATTTTCCACATATGTTAATTTCGGTTTCATGGCTAGGGAACTTGGTTAATTTTCGGTCCAATGATTAATAAACTTGTGTATATGTGGCTGAACTTTATATACTTTGTGTTTCATCCCATCTCATTTAATTTATTCTTTGTAGTTTAATTAATTTATTTCATTCAATTTATCTCTTAAACCCCCTTACTTTGTACATATATATATATTTATCCTTTATACATGTTAATAATAATTCTTTATTTTATTTAATCTTTGTGACATTTTTTGTTAGGTACACCCTTTGATCTCCGTTGTGAACGATACCCTACTATGCACTATACTACTACCGATAGGGTTTTTTTTAAATTGATGCTCCTTTTGAGCGTGTCAATTTTTGGCGCCGTCGACGTGGATTGAAAATGTTCCTAACCTAATATTTTTTTTGTGAATACTGTTTATAATTTTTTGTAATTATTACTGTTTTTATTACTTGTATATAATTACTGTTTACTTTTTATTGTTTATAATTTTACTATTTTTTTAACTGTTCATATTACTTGTTTATATTACTTGTCTATATTACTTGTGAATAGTTGTTGTTATTACTTGTTCATATTTTGGTACACTTAGTAATTTATTTAGGTGTCTTTTATATAGTTGATTATTTTTTGTTGTTGTGAGTTGTAACTTGAACGGAATAGGTAAGGTCCTTTTATTAATATTGGCCTAAACCCTTCATTTGTACCGTAAGGTCACTTGAGGTTGAGGGCGGCCTTTATTAACACTTGGAGAATTGTCGAACACTTAAGTGCTTTCTCAACTGAGTAAGGGGCACATGAATGGTGTCTAGATATGATCGAGACCCTGGGTGACGGGTTTGTAAAATTGGATTCAGAGGACTAGTCCACTAAATGAATCCTGCCTCTCGCTTATCTCTTGTGATCTGGCCATTCGCCTTCTGAAAACACGGAAAGTCATTTAAGTCAAGGCATTGCACCTAGGCCGTAAGTCCACCTTGAGTTACCGCTTGGAATCAACTTTCATTTTTTTTCAACTATATTGAGGCAAAAGAAACTGTTTTTGTACACTTTAGGTATATTGGATTAAACATGACTTTAAGATGGGTAGCTGTTTCAGTCCCATTGCACATTGAAGTCCTCTGTTCCCGTACCTAAGTGTATTGTGTAAATAAAATATACGTAGACATAGGAAAATTTATTCATTCATTTTGTATAGATAATTTGTGACATATTTTTAACTTTGTAAATATTTTGTTTTTATTTTGTAAATTTATTACTAACCTTTTTATTTTGTATAGGAAATAATCGGGGTTTATCGGAAATTCTACCACATACATCGGAGCATACGTTTAGGAAGTCAAGGTTGAAAAACCTTGAGGTTGATGTCTTGTTGGTGATTTTCGGTTTCCTCGGGAGTAAAAAGGTAAGTTTTCTTTCACACTCGTTATTTATTTTAAAAAAAAAAAAAATTAAAAAAAGAAAAAGAAAAAGAAAATTAAAAAACAAATTAATTGTAAATAAAAAAAAAGAGTGTTTTCTTTTGTTTTACTGTTGGTAATTATTTCTTTTTACTATTTATAATTACTGTTTGTTTTATTTTTGGGCTTGTTAGTTAGTTAGTTTGTTATTGGGCCTTAGGCCCGTTTGTGTGATTGGTTAGTGTTTTGGGTTTCGAATAAAAAGAAAAAAATAAAAAATAAAAAATTTAGCCCATTGGGCTCGTGTCATTCACGAAGCCCAAAACCCGTAACCCAAGCCCATTAGTGTGTCGGGCCTGTTCGTTTTTAGGCCCATTAGTTAAGCCCACCAATAATGGGCCGGAGTTTTCTTTGGCCCAGCCCACTTTAAGGCCCAAACCATTCCGATGGCCCAAGCCCGTTTAAAGTGTCGGCAAGCGCGTGTGCTACGCGTTTTCACTGTTCACTTTACGACTTTTCGTAAAGTATTAAAAAAATAAAAAAATAAAAAATCGAAAATCAAGAAAAAATGTGATTGGGCCGACGCACGACTTTTGCGTCGGCCGATTTGTTTAATAAACCGCGTGCGTGTCTACTGTAGACTTTACGACTTTCGTCGCCCGATCCACAATTTGCGGGTCTTCTGTCTGTGGCACGTGTGCGAGCGTGCGTCCGTTCCTTCCTTCCCCTTCGGTTTGCGTTAGTTCCCTTAGTCATTTCACGCGATTTCCCTTAGTCTCTCTCTCTCTCTCTCTCGTTTTCTCTCTCGTGTTCTTCGTGTTCTTGAGTTTTTCCCAGAAACCTCCCAAATCCCGAAAAGCTATCCTCCCTTCCCAACCCAGAAATGGCCAAGAGAGTTAATTCTTTCAGCGATTTGTTTCAGGCAGGTCCTTCAGAGAACCCGATCTTTGAAGGCTTGGCTGAAATAATTCCACCGAGCATGCTCAATAGCGCCGATGCTAGCATGCCGACCGAGCCACAACCGCAACCACTACCCCAAGCACCAATCCTGGTTGCTGATCCACCCGTTGAGCCGGAAGCCGCTCCTGTCTATAGGAGACTTCCGAGGACAAAGTACACCAAAGCTCAGAGAGATGCACTTGCGGCTTTCTTTGCGGTGTATTCTCACCCCACCAAGCCACAAAGAGAAAGATTTGGTCCGAAAATCGGACTTGAGGAGGACCAAGTCTATTATTGGGGGTCGAGAAATAGGAAGAAGTTCGGTATCCTGACGTCTGAGCAACGTATCGCCGAGCTAGAGAGACGAAATGATCAGCTGGTGAGCAAGAACGAGGAGCTTCAACTTCTGAATCAACGACTCGTCGATGCTCTCCACAGCGGCATATGTCCCAATTGCGGAGGTCCTGTTCCGCACTCAGATGTGCCTAGGCGAAGGCTCGAAGTTGTTCCTCAACAACAAGAGCCTATTCTCGAGTTGTCCGACGATTCCATCGACATGGACCACTTAAGAAGGGATGTGCGGAACCTCATGCCTACCCTTGTCGAGCGCCCATCCATTCCTTTGCCATCTGATACCCTTCCCGGACCTGCTCACGATCTTGTCGGAGTCCACACCGACTTGATCTCGGATATCGTCCGTAAGGCCAAACACGAGCTCCCGCCTCGGCCACCGCCGGATTTCCTTTGTGGATAACTTCACCGACTCCCGACACGTCTATTCATCCCAAGACTCTTCATAGGGCCGAGTACTTGCGAGTGTTTCAACGAGCCGAACCTCGCTCCGTACTTCAAAGCCGAATCGTCGAGACACTCGGCAACCATCCATCTTTATCCGACCACCATCGTTCAGATCTTAATGGATGTTGGTCGATGGTTCCCCGTCTTCGTAGCATGATCACAAACGCCAAGACGTTGGAGATCCTTTCCTCCAAAGAACGAAGAAGGCTACGAGGAGCATAAGCAAGTGATGTCGGCCGAGTTTCTGGTGCCATCTCACATCGTTTCGACTCGTGAAGTCCAGTTTGTTCGGTATTCTCACCAACAACTGGATGGAAGTTGGGTCGTCGTGGATGTCTCCGTGGATGAATTGCGTTCCAATCCAAAGCCTTCCGTGAGATCGATTTGCCGAAAACGCCCCTCTGGATGCTTGATCCGAGATTTGCAGAATGGATCTTCCTTAGTTACCTGGGTGGAGCACGTGGATGTACGCGAAAAGGAGATGAAGGCTAGTTTCGAACCTTTTGTTCATTCAGGGTTCGCTTTTGGTGCAAAGCGTTGGATCTCAACTCTCCAACGACAAGCCGAGCGCTACATGTGCGCCACAGGTATCCACACTTCACCCGGTGACTCAATCATTTCTCCTGAAGGAAGAAGAGGCCTGGCGGAAATGGCAAAACAGATGACAATCCGTTTCTTCAACGATATCGCAACTCCACGTACCATCACCGGACTTGTTCGAACCGAACAAGAGACACTCGAATGGAGGTCGGGACCAACAAGCGAAGGGGAGATCCGAGCAAGCCCCCCGGAGTCAATCGTACCGCTGGTTGTTCCGTCGTTCATCTCTCCCATCACACCGGGATCTTTGAGTTCCTCAAAGACGTTCGTACTAGACCAATGTGGGATAGCATGTCGATGGACAGCTCGGTGCGTGTGCTAGCAAACTTTTCCATCGGTCTTGACCCGCGGAACCAGATTTCGGTGCTCGCCATAGATAGTCACAACGACTTCCTCATCCTTCGGGAGTGTTGCACCGATGCAACGGGGTCGTCGTGATTTATGCACCGATCAACCATTCCATTTTCCAAGTGTTTGCTATCTGGAGTTCAACCGGAGCCATTTCCGCTTATGTCTTCAAGCTTCTCCATTCGCCTAACGTATCCGGAGCTGTACTTGACGGAACACCGCCGACTATAGTGTTCCAGATCTCGGTGAAGGCTACATCAGCCAAGTCCGCCGTGGAGTCGGCAACTACCCTTGTCCAGGACACACTTCAACGGATCAGAGCCGCAGTCAATTAAGGAGCAAACGTTGGATGCAAGGCCCTGCTAGCCTTGTTTGTGACTGTTGGTGACTTTCGGGAGGAACTTCACGATCTTCAAAGGGGAGTCTTTCTGTTTCCCTTTTCATTTACTTAACTGTTGTGTGTTTATTTCAGTTTGTGTGTTTACTTCTGTTTGTGTGTTTAAATTCAATAACCGTGCTTGAATTATTCATTTTCGTGAAATATCTGTCTAACATTGAGGACAATGTTTAATTCAAGTGTGGGGGAAGGTTTATTAAAAAGAAAAGAAAAAAATTTTGAAAAATTGAAAAAATTCAAAAAAATAATTTACTTGTTTTCGTTTTCTACTGTAACGGTATATCGACTAAATCATACTTACTCCCTTGGTAGCGTTGAACCTACCATTGCACTAAGTAAGTCACTGTGGTCACGTATTGTTACGTAAATTGAAAAAAATCAAAAAAATCAAAAAAAAAATCTGAAAAATTACAAAAATATTTGCTTCTGTTTGTGTGTTTTTGTGTGTTTAGTTGTGTTATGTGTGTTGTGTTCTTTCCAATTCCGATGATGAATTGAGTTTAATTGTTATGATTTTGAGAATGTTGATTATATGCTAAGGCTTTGTGTAGTTTGCTTTGGATTTAATTTGTATAACTTATGATTGCTCGAAATTCCATGTTCACATAACCTGTTTCGATTACTTGATTGCAATCTGAGAAGCACATTTGAGCATACATTGTCATGCATACCCAGAAAATGTGAGGATTTGAGCCTATTGAATATTCACATGTATGCATATTTCATACATTTACTCGTTCTTCATGTGTGCACAATTCATGAGTTTTGAACCTAGAACTTGCTCAAAGACCACTTGAAACATTTTGTTAATCTGTGATGAATTAGAAATGAGTAAGGCATTAGTTGAGCACCATGGCCAAAATATTCACCATCCATCTAAACACGAACTTTAGGAATCCCCTTTTGAACTAAACACTCATTAGCCGTTTCTTTTGTTCACCCACACCATTTCACCCTTGTTTTATTGTGTTTGCAAGACGATGATAGTGACTTCTTATGTTCTTATGCTTCGGATTTGTATGGTAGTATACCAAAAGGCAAGTGTGGGGGTATATTTATTTTGTTGTATTTGTTCAAAGAAAGAAAAAAAAAATCAGAAATAAAAAGAAGGAATAAATTCCTCAAAGAAAAAAAAATAGAAAAGAAAGAAAAAAAAATGTCAGAAAGAGAAATTCCAAAAATAGAGTTATTGTATTGTTTTTATTTTCAATAAAAGGTTGGAGGAAAATAATAGTTGTTTCGGGTTTAGCATAGGTATGAGTTTCAAAGTCGTTGACTTGTCTTGCAAACATGTAAAACATTTTTCATTTCCAGTCCCTTCATACCATTCACCATTTACCATTCATCCACCCTTTGGTCCCTGTTTCACCTGAAAGCCCTTATGATCTGATGATTTGTGGATTAATTGTAGAGAGTCGGTTAATGAGCAAGCATATGGGAACACTACTTGTGTAATTGTTTTGAGAGTAAACACTTAACCCTAAACACTGAGCGGAAATAATTAGTGAATCTTGTGAGCTTTAGTGGTTAATGTTGTTTCGATGTGCCTATTGGATTGCATGAGATTGATTGTATACTTGGTTTTCACACACTTCACCCGAGCATAAATGAGATGTACATGTTAAATGCTTAGCAAATTTGTTAGCCTTGGTATATAATTTTTATTCTCCTGATTATAACTCTTTTGAACTCGCTGAGGGTTTTGGTTGGAAAGACCATTCTGTTTTGTGTTTCCTTTTCTGTTCTGTGTTGTTCTTGTGTTTGCTAGAGGACTAGCAATAGCTAAGTGTGGGGGAATTTGATAGGAGCACAAAGTGTGACGTTTTTAATGTATTTTCCCTACTATTTGGCTATGATTTAATTGTAACTTTGCTATTTTAGCTTAGTTTCCATATTTGAGTCCAAAATAATGTATTAATGTGAACATGTGCAGAAACGAAGTCTAATGGGCTTTCTCGAGGCCCATTAAGAGGTGCGCTGCCGTGAGCCCAAGATGAAGGCCCAAATCCATGAAGAAAGGCCCAATTCCAAGAGAAAGGCCCAATTCCAAGATGAAGGCCCAAGCCCAAGAAGGAAGGCCCAAGTTCACAAAGCATGAGGAAAGGCCCAAGCCCAGATTTTCGGACAATCTGCCTGTGCAGATAGGTCAACTTGCGAGGCCCATATCTCCCAATTGCACCGTTGGATCCAGCTGTAATTTTGATACACGCTGCATGTGTGTGTTATATATTCTGTATTAAAATTTGAGAAGCATCCAACCGTTGAAACGTATAGGATTCCGTTCTAAGTGCGCACTGCTCAGTGCTGTCTACTTTCCAATTCTTTCTTCTTCTTTTATTCTCAATGCTCCACTCACCACCATATTTCCACCCATCTCACCACACTATCTTTGTTTCTTTCTTCCCACACTATTAGTGTTTAATTTCTTTTTGGTAAATAAATGGTTAATTGCCATATGATTCAATTTCCACCACCACTTACCATTTCTTTATCTCCCATTCACATTCCACTTCTTTTCCCTTTCTTTGTTTATTTCTTCCATTGTCTTCTTCTTCCTCTCCATTTTCCTATAAATAGGAGCCTATTTCTCTTCACCAATTTACCAATTCACACCCCAATGGGGAGGGACAAACCCTCCTCTTTCTCTTTCTCTTCTCCATCATATTTTCCATTCTCTAGTATTTAGGGTTCTCAAGGCTTCAAGGAGGAGGAAAGGCGGCTGCACCATCACCATCATCACCATCAATTTCGTCCATCATCATCACCACCTTGCTGCACACGGTTTGGATTACTTGCTTTCAAGGATTCAAGGTTTCGTGGTCTTCAAGTCTTCATGCTATTCCATATGGTGTAATCTGACTTTTCCTTTAATTATTCTTATGAATTCCTCTTTGTTGCTTGATTATTCTTTGTATTAGTTAACATGACATGATTTATATAATTTCCAGCCTATTTATATGAGTTTATTTAGTTATTGGATCCTAATTAATTAGTTCTTCTAGTAGCTTATGTGACTCTGTTTACTTGATTCTGAATTATAGAAAACTTTTATGTGTTTATGTTATAGGGATCGATACTTATAATATTTGCATATAATTGGAGCTAGAGTTAGGGATTACAATTCACCTAATAGTTTTGGAAACCTAATTCACAAGTAGTAAAGGCTTTGGACAAAGGTCGGTGTCAAATAAAAAGGATTGCGGACATATGGACTTTTCTATAATGGGTCGTGCACTTTAATTAACAACTCTTTTCTATGCGTTAAATATGGTTTGATTAGCTAGCTTTCTAGACTAAGATGTCATGTTTAATTGGTTAATCTAGGTGCTTTCACTTAGGTTAATTTTCGTAGAGAGGTTTTATTTGGGGAATGGTTAGCTTCTAATTTTCCACATATGTTAATTTCGGTTTCATGGCTAGGGAACTTGGTTAATTTTCGGTCCAATGATTAATAAACTTGTGTATATGTGGCTGAACTTTATATACTTTGTGTTTCATCCCATCTCATTTAATTTATTCTTTGTAGTTTAATTAATTTATTTCATTCAATTTATCTCTTAAACCCCCTTACTTTGTACATATATATATATTTATACTTTATACATGTTAATAATAATTCTTTATTTTATTTAATCTTTGTGACATTTTTTGTTAGGTACACCCTTTGATCTCCGTTGTGAACGATACCCTACTTACACCACTATACTACCGATAGGGTTTTTTTAAATTGATGCTCCTTTTGGGCGTGTCAGGCGACTGGGCATCGGCGATTGTAGCGGCGTCACGGTTTGGGATGCTGGAAACCATAGCTGGGCTGTGAGCACGGGTTCGGAACAGTGAGCTGGGGACGCCGGCGTTGACGCGGTTTTTGGATGGACGGGATGTCTGGGCTCACGAAATTGCTGCCGGTAGTGGGTTCTTGCTTGATGGTGAACCTGCAAAAGAAGAACACAAACAATTAGAGAGGAAGAAGATGATTAATTTCTGCTTTATGAATAATGTTTGCAGGTAAATTGAGGCAGATGAGACATGATTTCTGAATTGGAATGGGCACAGCAGTTCAGCTGGGATCTTCGGTGAGGACTGATGGGTGTAGAGAGGAATTGAGGGGTGCCGTGAGTAGTTGTGGCTATGATTGTGATTCATGGTGTTGATTGCAGTGGTGGATGCATCCAAAATAGATGAAGGAAGGGGGAATTCGGTGGTGTTGGTAATGGAGGAAGAAGTAGGTGAAATGGATTGTAGTGGTGGTGGAAATTGTTGGTGAAGCTAGAAGCCAAGGAGGAGGGAATAGTGGACTCGGTGGTAGAGGAGTTAGGTGATGGTGGAATAGGTTGGTGCTGCAAACAAAACACAAACAAACAAAATAAATTAAATAAATAAACAAACAATTATTTAAAATAAATATACATATATAAAATCAAAAATAAAAATGTAAAATATAAAATTAAATAAAGAAGTAAATATAAATATAAACATGGGAAAATAAAATGGAGATTTAATTTGTTTTTCGCCACCGTGTGTGGTGGTTGCGCCGCCTTATGTGGTGGTTCGCCGACAAAATTGTCGGGATTCGGAACGGTTTCCGACATCTTCGTACAATATTTTATTCCACAAATGAAAGTCACGGTTGACTTTCCGATTTACGCTGAAAATCTCCAAAATTCACCTTTTGTGTTGAAATTGACATTTTTCTCATATTTTCCCTAAAAACACAAAAACAAATATTAAACAAACAAATAAGCTTTCAGAATAGCAAAATCCAGTAATTAAAGGCACTTTGTGAACGTATTTTACGTTCACATCACAGCCCTACACTTGAACTATTGCTAGTCCTCTAGCAAACACAGAACAAAACAACACAAAACAGAAAGGGAAACACAAAACAGATGGTCTTTCCAACCATAATCCTCAGCGAGTTCGAAAGAATTATAATCAAGAGAATAAAAATTATATACCAAGGTTAAAGAATTTGCTAAGCATTTAATATACACATCTCATTTATGCTCGGGTGTAGTGTGTGAAAACCAAGTATACAATTAATGTCAAACAATCCAATAGGCACAGATGAACAACATTAACCACTAAACCTCACAAGATTCACTAAATATTTCCGCTCAATGTTTAGGGTTAAGTGTTTACTCTCAAAACAATTCCACAAGTAGCGTTCCCATAAGCTTGCTCATCGACCAACTCTCTACAATTAATCTACAACTCATTAGATCATAAGGACTTTCAGGTGAAACAGGGACCAAAGGGTGGATGGTAAATGGTGAATGGTAAATGAAGTGAAATGACTCGAAATGAAAAATGTTTTACATGTTTGCAAGACAAATCAACGACTTTGAAACTCATACCTATGCTAAACCCGAAACAACGCTCTTTATTTTCCTCCAACTTTTTATTGAAAATAAAACAATACAACAAAATAACTCTATTTTTGGAATTTCTCTTTCTTTCCTTTTTTTTTTTATATTTTTTTTCTTTGAGGAATTTATTCCTTCTTTTTATTTCTGATTTTTTTTTTCTTTCTTTCTTTGAACAAATACAACAAAATAAAATTCACCCCCACACTTGCCTTTTGGTATAGTACCATACAAATCCGAAGTATAAAAACATAAGAAGTCACTATCATCGTCTTGAAAACACAGTAAAACAAGGGTGAAATGGTGTGGGTGAACAAAAGAAACGGCTAATGAGTGCTCAGTTCAAAAGGGGATTCCTAAAGTTCGTGTTTAGATGGATGGTGAATATTTTGGCCATGGTGCTCAACTAATGCCTTACTCATTTCTAATTCATCACAGATTAACAAAATATTTCAAGAGGTCTCTGAGCAAGTTCTATGTTCAAAACTCATGAATTGTGCACACATGAAGAACAAGTAAATGTATGAATGATGCATACATGTGAATATTCAATAGGCTCAAGTCCTCACATTTTCTGGGTATGCATGACAATGTATGTTCAAATGTGCTTCTCGAATTGCAATCAATTAATCGAAACAGGTTATGTGAACATGGAATTTCGAGCAATCACAAGTTATGCAAATTAAATTCAAAGCAAATTACACAAAGCCTTAACATATAATCAACATTCTCAAAATCATAACAATTAAACTCAATTCATCATCGGAATTGGAAAGAACAAAACACAATACAATAAAACACACAAAAACACAAAACAGAAGCAAATATTTTTGTAATTTTTGATTTTTTTGATTTTTTTGATTTTTTTTCAATTTGCGTAACAATACGTGACCACAGTGACTTACTTAGTGCAATGGTAGGTTCAACGCTACCAAGGGAGTAAGTATGATTTAGTCGATATATTGTTACCGTAGAAAACAAAAACAAGTAAATTATTTTTTTGAATTTTTCAAATTTTTCAAATTTTTTTTTCTTTTCTTTTTAATAAACCTTCCCCCCGCACTTGAATTAAACATTGTCCTCAATGTTAGACAGATATTTCACGAAAATGAAAAATTCAAGCATGGTTATTGAATTTAAACACACAAACAGAAGTAAACACACAACAGTTAAAAAAATGAAAAACAGATAGAAGTGTGTCCTGGACAAGGGTTGTTGCCGACTCCACGGCAGATTTGGCAGATGTAGCCTTCACCGAGATCTGGAACACCATAGTCAGCAGTGTTCCGTCAAGAATAGCTCCGGATACGTTAGGCAGAATGGAGAAGCCAAAAGACATAAGCGGAAATGGCTCCGGTTCAACTCCACATAACAAACACTGGAAAATGGAATGGTTAATCGGCGCATAAATCACAGACGACCCCGTTGCATCGGTGCAACACTCCTGGATAATGAGGAAGTCGTTGTGATTATCTATGGCGAGCACCGAAATCTGATTGCGCGGGTCAAGACTGATGGTGAAATTTGCTAGCACACGTACCGAGCTGTCCATCGACATACTATCCCACATTGGTCTAGTCTGAACGTCTTTGAGGAACTCAAAGATTCTGGTGTGATGGGATACGTGCAAGATAGAACAGCCAGCGGTACGATTGACTCCAGGGGGCTTGCTCGGATCACCCCTTCGCTTGTTGGTCCTGACCTCCATTCGAGTGTCTCTTGTTCGGTTTGAACAAGTCCAGTGGTGGTACGTGGAGTTGCTGATATCGTTGAAGAAACAGACTGTCATCTGTTTTGCCATTTCCGCAAGGCCTCTTCTTCCTTCAGGAGAGATGATAGAGTCACCGGGTGAAGTGTGGATACCTGTGGCGCACATGTAGCGCTCAGCTTGTCGTTGGAGGGTTGAGATCCAACGCTTTGCACCAAAAGCGAACCCTGAATGAACAAAAGGTTCGAAACTGGCCTTCATCTCCTTCTCGCGTACATCCACGTGCTCCACCCAAGTGACCAAGGAAGATCCATTCTGCAAGTCACGTATCAGGCATCCGGAGGGGCATTTTCGGCAAATCGATCTCACGGAAGGCTTTGGATTTGAACGCAATTCATCCACGGAGACATCCACGACGACCCAGCTTCCATCCAGTTGTTGGTGAGAATACCGAACAAACTGGACTTCACAAGTTGAAACGAGGTGAGATGGCACCAGAAACTCGGCCGACATCACTTGCTTCTGCTCCTGGTAGCCTTCTTCGTTGCTGGAGGATAGGATCTCCAACGTCTTGGCGTTTGTGATCATGCTGCAGAAGACGGGCAACCATCGACCAACATCCATGAGAATTTGAACCATGGTGGTCGGATAAAGATGGATGGTTGCCGAGTGTCTCGAGGATTCGTCTTTGAAGTACGGTGCAGGTTCAGCTCGTTGAAACACTCGCAAGTACTCGGCCCGGTTAAGAGTCTCGGGATGAATAGACGTACCGGGAGTCGGTGAAGTTATCCACAAAGGAAATCCAGCAGTGGCCATGAGCAGGAGCTTGTCTTTGGCCTTGCGGGCGATATCCGAGATCAAGTCGGTGTGGACTCCGACAAGATCATGAGCAAGTCTGGGAAGATGGTCAGATGGAATAGGTGCAGATGGGCGCTCGATAAATGTTGGCATGAGGCTCCGCACATCCCGTCTCAAGTGGTCCATGTCGATGGAATCATCGGACAACTCGAGAAGAGGCTCTTGTTGTGGAGGAACAACTTCGAGCCTTCGCCGTGGCACATCTGAGTGCGGAACAGGACCTCCGCAATTGGGACAGATGCCGCTGTGGAGAGCATCGACGAGTCGTTGATTCTGCAATTGAAGCTCCTCGTTTTTGCTCACCAGCTCATCGTTTCTTCTCTCTAGCTCGGCAATACGCTGCTCAGATGTATGGATATTGACGAACCGTCAAAGTATGGGGTAACTAGATTGTGAAGGGGGATTGTCGTTCCAACGAGGATCGATGGGCTCCTTAATCCCTTGGTGATTTGTGTGATCAAATGCTCTAGCGATGATGGAATATATGAGAAATGGAAAGAGTGAGTGAAGGTGAGTATGTGACAATGAGTGATGTAGTGGAGTAAGTTTGGTTTTGGAAAGATAATGATGCAAATGAAATGAAACAACCAACAAGTAAGGAAAGCAAGCAAGTAAATAATGTAAAGTGTGCGCAATGTATGAGAATATTGGGGTTTTCGGGTAAACCACAAGTCCAATGTAACTAGCAATGCTTCAATCGAATTAATCATGCCAATGTGTGTGTGAATCAAGCCCCGTATCCTAGCCATGTTATGGGTCTAGGACCGTGTTTCTTAAGGTATTCGAATGCCTTATTAGGGTCATTCCAACTCTCTAGGTGTCATAGGGGATTCCTCTAGGTTACCTAATACCGAATCCCCTAAAGTGCTTAAGAGGCGTAAAGCATCGAAACTAGGGACCCAAACAAGTTACAACTCATCACATATGCTTCCAATTGCCTTGAGTGTGTGAGGTTACCAATCTCACACAATCTCATCAAGATAGGTTAGTTAACATGCCAAAGAGGTGGTAAATTCTAAGAACAAGCAACCAACACATATTGAAATGGGTAAGCACACATATTCACACAATCACATAAGCATTTTATTCATAAATCAAGCATCACATAGCCAAATTGGACTAGGGCACACAACCCTAGTCCCCAACAGAGTTACTACTCACTAATCATCAACATATACATCATCAAATTACACAATAAAGCTCTAGACATAAGGAAAAGAGAGAGAGTAGAGAAGAGGGATGCTCAATGAAGTGTCCTCTTGCTCCTTCCTAGCCTTGATGATGAATCTTGATGCCTTGTGAGCAATTCAGCGACCCAAAATGGTGGTGGAGGTGTAGAACGTCGTGGTGAACAGATTTGGTGAAGGATGGTGGAGGAGAGGAGGTGTGGAAGTGGCAAAATCGGGCTGCTCAGCCGTGCGTCGACCGGTCGTCGACCTTCTGTCGACCGGTCGACAGACGTGCAGAAGCTGATCCGAAGGAAAAAGTGGAGAGAGGAAAGGGGAAAGGAAAAGTGAGAGATTTTGGGGCTGAAGTGATGGTCTAACCTAATGGGGCAAGTACTAGGTATTTATAGGCTAGAGGGGAAAAAATGAAGGCCTAAGATGAAGTAGGGTTTAATCCAAGGGCTCAAAGGTTTAATGAGGGGCAAGGAAGGGAAATCACAAGGGAGGACAAAAGGGAGGAATAATCAACATGTCACCTCACCAAATCTAGTGTGGTCCTTGATGATGTGGGAGCACATTTGTGAATCACAAGGTTGACCTTGACTTGGACCTTGACTTTGACCTTCGGAGTTGACCATAGTTGACTTTTCGGTTTCTCGGTCAATCTTCCGGAATTCTCTTGTGCTTCATTCTCGGGACTCGGCATTTGACTCTTTGATGCTCCAAAGTCGGGGTTGACCACGAGTTGACTTTTGGTCCTCGGGTTGACTTTTCGTCTTTTTGCCGGAAATCCACTAAAAGCTCCAAAATGCTCCCTTTTGATCCCAATTATCGTTCCGATGCTCAATTCATCTACAAGTGTGCAAACAAGGATTAGAGACTCACAAATGGTCATTGGACAAGCACAATAATGATGATTAGAGGCCTAATTTGTATGCAAATCACATACAAATCAGATACCGAACTTCTTCCTATTTCTCGTCCCCCAATTATAGATCTGGTCTTCCTCAAGTCCGATTTTCGGACCAAATCGTTCTCGTTGTGGTTTCGTGGGGTGAGAATACACCGCAAAGAAAGCCGCCAGTGCATCTCTCTGAGCTTTGGTGTACTTTGTCCTCGGAAGTCTCCTATAGACAGGAGCCGCTTCCAGCTCGGCAGGTGGATTAGCAACCGGGATTGGTGCTTGGGGTAGTTGTTGCGGTTGTGGCTCGGTCGGCATGCTAGCATCGGCGCTATTGAGCATGCTTGGTGGAATGATTTCAGCCAGACCTTCAAAGATTGGGTTCTCTGAAGGACCTGCCTGAAACAAATCGCTGAAAGAATTAACTCTTTTGGCGATTTCTGGGTTGGGATGGGAGGATAGCTTTCTGGGAATTGGAAGTGTTTCTGGCAAAAACTCAAGAACACGAAGAACAATGAGAGAAAACGAGAGAGAATGAGAGAGAGAAAGGGAAACCTAAGGGAAATTTCGTGAAATGACTAAGGCACTAACGCAAACCGAAGGGAAGGGAAACGAACGGACGGACGCGTGTCCAAAGTCAAGGACAGAGATCCGTAAATCACGGATCGAGCGACGAAAGTCGCAAAGGGAATAGTGAACACACACGTCGATTTATTAAACAATTCGGCCGACGCAAAAGTCGTGCGTCGGCCCAATCAAATTTTTTTTATTTTCTATTTTTTATTTTTTATTTTATTTTTTTAATACTTTACGAAAAAGTCGTAAAGTGAACAGTGAAAACGCGTGTGATACACGTGCAAAGGTTGCCGACACTTTAAACGGGCTTGGGCCATCGAAATGGTTTGGGCCTTAAAGTGGGCCTGGGCCAAAGAAATCTCTGGCCCATTATTGGTGGGCTTAACTAATGGGCCTAAAAACGAACAGGCCCGACACACTAAATGGGCTTGGGTTACGGGTTTTGGGCTTCGGGAATGACACGGGCCCAATGGGCCAAATTTTTTATTTTTATTTCAAAACCTAAAACCCTAACCAATCACACAAATGGGCCTAAGGCCCAATAACAAATAACAACAAGCAAGCCCAAAAATAAAACAAACAGTAATTATAAACAGTAAAAATATATAATTACAAAGAGTAAAACAAACAAACAAACACTTTTTTTTTTATTTACAATTAAAAATTTACTACTTTTTTTTTTTTTTTTTCAAAAACAAATAACGAGAGTGAAAAGAAAACTTACCTTTTTACTCCCGAGGAAACCGAAAATCACCAACAAGACATCAACCTCAAGGTTTTTCAACCTTGACTTCCTAAACGTATGCTCGGATGTATGTGGTAAAATTTTCGAATAACCTGGATTATTCCCTATAAAAAGTAAAAAGTTAGTAATAAAATTTACAAAATAAAAACAAAATATTTACAAAGTTAAAAATGTGTCACAAATTATCTATACAAAATGAATGCATAAAATTTCTTATGTCTACATAAATTTTATTTACACAATACACTTAAGTACGGGAACAGAGGACTTCAATGTGCAATGGGACTAAAACAGCTACCCATCTTAAAGTCATGTTTAATCCAATATACCTAAAGTGTACAAAAACATTTTCCTTTGCCTGAATATAGTTGAAAAAAAATGAAAGTTGATTCCAAGCGGTAACTCAAGGTGGACTTACGGCCTAGGTGCAATGCCTTGACTTAAATGACTTTCCGTGTTTTCAGAGGCGAATGACCAGATCATATGACAATAAGCGAGGGGCAGGATTCATTTAGTGGACTACGGAGGTTTACACCCCTATCGACTTACGTCAGTCTATAGTCCTCTGAATCCAAAACCTGTCACCCAGGGTCTCGACCTAGACACCATCCTTGTGCCCCTTACTCAGTTGAGAAAGCACTTAAGTGTTCGACAATTCTCCAAGTGTTAATAAAGGCCGCCCTCAACCTCAAATAACCTTACGGTAAAAATGAAGGGTTTAGGCCAATATTAACAAAAGGACATTACCTATTTCCGTTCAAGTTACAACTTACAACAACAAAAAATAATCAACTATATTCAGGATACCTAAGTATAATTACTAAGTGTAAAATATCTACAAGTAAAATTAGTAAGTATAAAATTAACAACTATTATTTACAAATGGTAAAAAGTAAATAGTAAAAACAATCCCCGGCGAGCCGGCGCCAAAATGATCGTTCAGTTTTTACCGTGGTTATTAATTATTACCTAAATTCCTAACAATTGTCGTTGTAAAGTATAATGGGAAATAAAGGTTTTTCCCACAGAGGATTGTTATATTTACTTTTCAATGTTACAAAAAATTAAATTAAATAAAGAATTATATTTACAGGTATAAAGAATAAAGAATTTATATATATACAAAATTAAATGAACTATACAGTATTGTTTCTATTTACAAAAATATACATTATATACAAAAGTATTTTTGGGGGTTTTGAGGTTTTTGAAAACAATAAAGGAAATATTTTTGGATTTTTATTATTTTTGAAAACAAGAAAAACACACACAAATATTGTTTTGAAGATTAACCAACTCCCTAGCCATGAATCCGAAACTAACATATGTAAGATGCTGGACCACCATACATCTCCCAAATAAAACTTTCCCTAACAATTAACTCCGAGACCACTCTGTCAAGCTAATCAATAGAAAAAGAATTGTTAATTCAAGTGCACGACCTAGCGGGACCGCCCAACTATCCGTGTTCCTTCTTATTTAGTTTCAACATTAAAGATAAAACCAAACAAACAAAATTCACATAAGCTGCTAGAAGAATCAATCAACTTCAATCCAACAATTATTACACAAAATAGAAAATAAACAAACAATAACATTTCCCAAAATTATTCACGAATAGTTAATTAAACAAAAATAAATTATAATAAATAAACGAGTTTGGGAAAAATGTTACTGTTGTGTCCATGAAAATGGACACTGTCTGGCAGGCGAAGGTGGCAGACTCAGCTATAGTAGATCGTAATTTTAGATGTGGAGGGTGCAAATAGTAATCGGACTTTGGATATGTCGGGGCCCGATTCGGATTGGGCTTGGGATTTGAGTGGGTGTCCTTAGCAATTGTTTGGACTGAAATGGGCTTTTGGGCATTGGGCTGCTGGGCTTGGACTTTGACTTGGTCAAAGCCCAAATCTTCATTTCCTTCTTTCTTTTCCGCAAGCCCGCCCGTGACTTAATTTCTTTTCTAGCGGGTTGACTTTTCAACGCTAGACTTGTCCAAGTCGGCATTGAGGCTTCTCTTCTCCTCTTTCATTCACGATTTCTTTTTTTTTTTTTTGGCTAAATTTCATTCACGTTTCTGGTCTTTGTTTCTTCGTCTTTCATTTCGGACCGAGAGAGGAGACCGTGGGAGGCTTGGTGAGGCCGTGAGGGCAGCGACGACGCGGGTGAAGTGCGGCGGCGCGGAGGCACGAGTGAGAACGGCGACAGAGAGCAGGTCCGGTCTTGGAAATTGGGTTGTCGGCTTGAAGTTTCGGCGGCGTCGGATTAAAATGCCATGGAACGGCGGCGGGCATCGGCGATTGCAGCGGCGTCACGGTTTGGGATGCCGGAAACCATAGCTGGGCTGTGAGCACGGGTTCGGAACAGTGAGCTGGGGACGCCGGCGTTGACGCGATGTTTGGATGGACGGGATGTCTGGGCTCACGAAATTGCTGCCGGTAGTGGGTTCTTGCTTGATGGTGAACCTGCAAAAGAAGAACACAAACAATTAGAGAGGAAGAAGATGATTAATTTCTGCTTTATGAATAATGTTTGCAGGTAAAGTGAGGCAGAGGAGACATGATTTCTGAATTTGAATGGGCACAGCAGTTCAGCTGGGATCTTCGGTGAGGACTGATGGGTGTAGAGAGGAATTGAGGGGTGCCGTGAGTAGTTGTGGCTATGATTGTGATTCATGGTGTTGATTGCAGTGGTGGATGATTGATGATTGAAGTTTGCAGGGACTTATCTTAAATAGATGAAGGAAGGGGGAATTCGGTGGTGTTGGTAATGGAGGAAGAAGTAGGTGAAATGGATTGTAGTGGTGGTGGAAATTGTTGGTAAAGCTAGAAGCCAAGGAGGAGGGAATAGTGGACTCGGTGGTGGAGGAGTTAGGTGATGGTGGAATAGGTTGGTGCTGCAAACAAAACACAAACAAAACAAAATAAATTAAATAAATAAACAAACAATTATTTAAAATAAATATACATATATAAAATCAAAAATAAAAATGTAAAATATAAAATTAAATAAAGAAGTAAATATAAATATAAACATGGGAAAATAAAATGGAGATTTAATTTGTTTTTCGCCACCGCGTGTGGTGGTTGCGCCGCCTTATGTGGTGGTTTGCCGACAAAATTGTCGGGATTCGGAACGGTTTCCGACATCTTCGTACAATATTTTATTCCACAAATGAAAGTCACGGTTGACTTTCCGATTTACGCTGAAAATCTCCAAAATTCACCTTTTGTGTTGAAATTGACATTTTTCTCATATTTTCCCTAAAAACACAAAAACAAATATTAAACAAACAAATAAGCTTTCAGAATAGCAAAATCCAGTAATTAAAGGCACTTTGTGAACGTATTTTACGTTCACATCAGATGTGAGCAGCGATGTGTTTTTTATGCTTTGATTTTAGGGCTCTTAGTCTATATATATGTGGGTTTAGGGCGTAGTTTAGTTTCGCTAGCTGATTGTAAGATTTTCTCCTATTTCAGTTTGATGGCTTTCAGAAAGAAGTTATCCAGATGTCAAGGGAGGGAACTACTACCCTTGCCTTTATTTTCAAGGACGGCGTTATGGTGGCTGCTGATTCTTGAGCTAGCATGGGAGGCTATATATGTAATGCTCTACTTCTTTGCATTTCTTTTGCGATATGGAATATGAATTTAATCATTTACGTTTACAATATTAATCTATCAATGTTTTCAGCATCCTAATCTGTGAAGAAAATTATTGAAATCAATCCTTACATGCTTGGAATAATGCCTGGAGGAGCTGCTGACTGCGAGTTTTGGGCATAGAAATTGGGGAGTGAGGTATTACACATAGTTTGTTTTCTTAGTTTTTGTTTATAAATTGTCAGATACGATTAATGTTGAATTGGCGAAGCGCGGCCCTTGGATTAAAGTATTTGGCATTTTTTTTGCAGAAAGAAGTTTCTATTCTTTTTGGATGATTTGAGTTTTACATGTAGAGGAGATCAGAACATTGGACAAGTAAGGTATGTGTGCATTTATTTTCTGTGACAATGTTCTTGATTTGGTTGCAGAGATCAGAGCAAAAGATTGAAGGCAACCTATTAGGACAATATGTTCACTTCAACCTTTCTTGCTTCATGATTCTAGGACTCAAAGTACTGACCCCTCTTCTTTATTTTGGTTCACTGTTATTTTTGTAGGGGTGTGTAAGTTCTCAAACTAACACTTTCTCCTTCGATTTCCTCAGGGTAAAAGTTTCTTCATCATTCTGCCTTTTGTGCAATCTTTAAGACTGAAGAATTTTTTTATTATTCATGCTTTGATAGCTTGGATCACCAAAAGCTTTTCCTTCAATTATTTTGTGCTTGCAGATGTCATCATTGGAGAAGAAGCACATATAGTTCTTGCTGATATCCAATGGTATACTTCTTCTGTCTTCATTCATGTTTTGCTTCAATTTTAACTTTTTATTGAATGGATTAATGATTATGAGTTTTGAGTTTACAAAGTACAAACAGAGTAGTGTATTCATTGACTCGGTTCTTTTGCGTTGTCAGATTTTGTGTTAGGTTTTGTGTGTATATGTCCTTTTGGCTAAGTGGCAAATACCCAATTACTAGAACTGTGTATTTTGGTTGTTATCTGATTCCATTTACTTCGTTTAAACGGGTCATTAGTTGTTTGCTGCATTCACTTTCTATTGATTGGTTTGGAATTTTGGATGACACTCAAAACTAAGTAGTCGGTGAAAATTTTATAGGGGGCAAGACTGCAGAAACTGCACTGAATTTGTGAAGGTAATTTTGTTTTGTTTTTACCCTTTGCGACTAATTTGGTTCTTTAACATGAGCTACTATTCTTATGTTCAATGCTTGAGCTGATATTTGCTAAGTTGTGACTACACAAGAAACAACTTATATAAATTGGTTTGAATTTTCTAAGGACAGTCAGCAGTGGCAAGGCATTTTGTGCTGTTGGAGACAGAGTGTCTTTCTATCATTTGATATGTAAACCAAGGTAAGACCCATATTGCTAATTTATTCCCTTCCAATAAGCTTATGTCGTTAATTTAGTGAAGTTTTAAGAAGGTTAGCTTTATGTAGTTAGTTGAGAAGGGATTAGATTACGGCGTAATGTTGATTCCAGAATGCAAATTTTAACATGTACATCAAAAATATATTTATTTTAGACGATAGGCTACACTCCTTTTATTGCTCATTTGTAAATTGTCATCTTTAATGGTATACATAATAGAGTATATAAATTCACATGTTGCAATGTAATTGATATATTGTTGCCAATTAACTATATTTTGGTTGTGTATTTTTTTTTTTGTGTAGATTGAGAATCAAGTACATAGTAATGGGTGGCAAAAGTGGAGCTGAATTTTACATGTACACTTCATGTGTGTAACTTAAACTAGCTAACAAAGCATCATAACGCTCTTTAGATTTCCTATGTAATTTTAATACTTTATAATTTCCAATATGTTTTTAGTACTTTCTACATATTTTAAATGTTTTTAAACCCGCAGCATCGCGTGGGCATTTTTTGCTAGTTTACTATATACTAAAGCACAGTTACTGTTCATTTCACTGTTCATAAGCAACAGTGTGCTTACGATTTTGCCCTCCTTGGCTTTTTTTTTCCTCTTCTTTTCTTCCCTGTCTTTTCTTCTCATTACGATTTTGGTCGGATCTGCTTTTCTCTCCCATAATCGATTTTGGTCAGCAATCCTACTCATCCCCAACCCATAATTGATCACTGCGATCGTGGTCTCTTGCTTATCATCCAATTACCGATTTCTAACCAAGAATTTTTCTCATCATCATCTTCTAACGCCTAAACCACAAATAATCTCTGTTCTTCCCTTCCTGCAATTCAAAGACCTTGACTTTCGAGTTAGATTTGTCCTGTGCCGGTTTGGGACTTCCATTCTCGGAGTTTGAGCGATACCCAGTTCTTTTTTTTGTTGGTTTTGTTGGTTTGAAGGCGAATTTGTGGGTCTGAAGCTAGGGTTTCGAAATTTCAGGTACCCTATTATTTAACTATCACTGTTTGAAGCTTTTATTTATGGGTGTTATTTGATCTTTTGTGTTCTTTGGAGTTAATCTCAATTTTTTTTTTGAGTTTATTGTGGATATGGTTTGATTCTTTGGTTTGGATCTGTTATTTTGATTTAGTTGTTTGATTTTGAGCTTTATACTGGGATTGCACTATTTTGTGTTAATTCAGCTTATTTGGCTTTTGGTGCAAGTGTAACGATTTTTTTTGAATTGTGGGTAGCTCTTTGTCTTCCTCAAAGATTATTGTTTTAGGTGCTTGGTTAAGATATGGAGCTCTAATAGTAAATGTCTTCGTCAAAGATTTGAACTTTGGCCATGACGATTTGTTAACAAACTATATATGTTCGTTTAGAGTGAGCATGATGATTTGAACTTTCTGCATTTTACTGACTTAGTGCACTCTTTTGGTAACTTGGGAACTAATAGTTTACTTGAGATGATGTTGATGGCAGTGATGAGATAACCTGAGTGGTGCTTATGCTTTATGAGAGTCTCCAATGTGAAAACTTTAGATAAAATTCCAAGAAAAAAAAGGTAGATTGTTCAAAGAAAGTTCAACACAAGAAAGGGCATGGGAGTGAGAAACTTATTTCTTGAACTAAATTTGATATAATTTTTTTCCAGTTATTTACTATATACTAATTGGTGATATTGGTGATATTGGTGATACACTGTTCACTACACTAAATATGGTAAAATATGTTTCCAGGAGATTTGAACTTATTTTAAAAGATTAGAGGTTGTTTATTTGGTCTGATAGTCATTCAGTTTTGATATATTGTACATATGGGCTGTTGTTACTTGGTTTTTGTCAGTCATCTTTGTTACAAGAAAATCCAGTATTCTTTTATATATAGATAGATATATGCAGTTGCAAAGCAAAACGAAAGAAAATTCTATAAAGTGTGACATTAGTGTATCATATCATATTAGAAACCATCACCTTTTTCTTTTCTCTTTTTTTTTTCCTTTCTGTTGCAGTTGGTTCCAATCTTTTGCTGGCGGCCTTTTATTTTTCAGTTTTGGGATTAGGGTTGTGATTTGGACTATGTCATACTGATCAGATTTTTAACCAATGAAAGCTGCCTTGAACAATTAATTTGATTCAGGACCTAAAATAAAAATAAGTTTCGGCTCCTATATCAGAACTCCTTTTAAGTTCTCTTTATCTATATACATATATAGTGCTACTCTTTTTTTCTGTTCTTTTTTTGTTTTGAGAAGACTATATAGTGCTACTCTTAAGTCAAATAATTTACTTCGGTATTCCTAATGACAATACCAACAGATAAAAATGACAAGAAGATTTCAGCAAGTTATATTCTTATGTCACAACTCAAAACAAGATTACTAAATACACACTACTACAATGCTGAGAAAAATAAAATACAGTTCAACCATCAGTGGACTAGAATAATGCCTTCTGTATATGATTTTAATTATTGAAGGGTGGCAAATAATATATCCATATAATCACCTAATATGTCTTTCACCAAAGGAAGGTTGTTCTGTTTGTTACTCTTATTGTATATTACTACTCCTTACTGCTCCTTTTAAGTTGTCTTTATCAACATACCATACCTTATATTGCCAGTTTCGGTAAATCATGTTTGTTCTCAATTTTTATGAGGTTATACACAGTATTTTAATATAGCAATTTCAAGAATAATTTTTCATGTCTAGGTAAAATCACAGATTCTGTATTGAATTTTGATTTGAATATTCAACATGGTTGCAGTTCTTTTTGCTTTTCCAATCATAAAGGTGTAATCTCAATCTATTAAGCTAAAATGAGCAGGTAGGTGAAATAAGTACAGTGTAAATTTTGAAACTGATTTTTCCCTTTTTCTTTCTTCTTTTTTCTTGCTACTAATTCATCTAATCTTAGCCTGTCTTATTAATGAATACATGTTCAATGTGTTTATCTGCAAGTTGGTGCTTTTGGGGAAATTGTGTGATAGTAGAACCTTTTGGTGAGTTATATTACACAGAAGTGCATGTTCTTGGACAGGTTGTGTTGCTGGAAGCAAAGGACTTTGATTTGAGAACTTTTGAGAACTTTTCTTCTGAGGTAAAGCTCAGTTGTTGCTTTGATTTGATTCGAGGATGCCTTTTTTTACTGTGTTGGTGTGTTTTAGCATTTGCGATTTGATTTTATTGGTAGTTGTCTATTTGGTTTAATTGTGTTTTGGGGGTTTTGGTTAGAAAAGAAAGATAACTCACCAAAAAAAAAGTGAAAAAAACAAAAAGAAATATACCATTGAAGCTACATCAATTGCAGAACCCTACTCATATTGGTTCAGTATTGGGAGTGTCCAGTTTTTGGTGTAAGAGAGGTAATAGTTTAAGTCTTAAACATGTTCAATATTCTATGAATTCTTACCCTAGATGAATGTAACGTGATTGTCTCTTTCGTTTTTTCTTTCCTTTATATGGAGTACATATATAGGATATTTGAATATAATATTAGCGATTCTTGATTTTATATCATTGATGATCTGTATATAACATCTCCTGAGGTCATATTATTCAATTTAATTGCTTAATTTCATGTTCATTCAACACAATTTGTTCTTCTGTGCAGTGAGCTTCAAGGAAGTTTTACTTGAATAGTGAGCTAACTAATGGAAATGAAGATGATGACTGGGAGTATGTAGAACAGGGACCTATTGAAATAGAATTATAGAATGTACCAAAAAAGAAACAATTGTGAAGAAGAAAAAAGTCCAGGTTCCAAAGAGAAATAAAGACCAGCAAAGTAGAAAGTAGGGGTGCAACATGAATCTAGAACTTTGATTAAATACATGATATTTTATGGTGTGCTTTCTCTCCGTGTTTTTTCAAAAAATATTAAGAGCAGATGTTGTCATTTGTTTGATAGGATTCTGATCAACCTTCATCAAATCCTCTCCCTCCAAAATTTGAATGTTTTGCTGATTACAAAAATGCTCATTTGATGGAGTGTTGGAGTTGACATAAATTGGCACTCATTTATATACAATATGTTGTTTTTCCACCATAGTTGTGTATGTTTTCTTCTGACAGTGTACGATTCATTTCTATGCATTGGTCATGCTTCATCCATTTTATCATATTACTAGCTTAGATTATTTTTGGTATATTATATTATGTTGAATCTCAATTATGTTGAATTGAGACATGATTGAATCTCTCAATCATGCTCTACATATTTTAAACACTTGAAACCTGCGGCATCGCCCGGGCATTTCTTCTAGTAGACTACTAATTCAAACTCCTATTACCTTCTTTCTAATTTACCTTTTGAGAAAAGTATTAGCCAATTAAGCAGTACAGCACAAGGACTTTGATAATCACTAGTCTATACTGAAAATGAATCGACCAAATTTTAGCAAATTTTCCACATCCGTCGAAATCTAATCTTAATTATCTGTTCGTGGACTCCAATTTCTCCTTGCTAGCTTGAAACGTTCTTAGACATCTCCTCCTATATCAACCCAAATAACACGTTAATGCTTTCTATTCCAGAAAGACCAAAGAAATTAAAAACGTAGGTACCACAAATTGACCTCTTTTTCTTACTTACGTACTCTTCTCTCCATACCACTACCTCATTCAGCTAGTGTCTATAAATAGGGAGGACCAAACTACATTAAGTTCACTCCAAAATCAATCACCGCTTACAAACCTTCACACATACAAACTCTAATCAACTGATCGAGAAATGGCATTCTCAAAGGTTGTTCTTCTTGTTGTCTTTGCCGTTTTCCTCATCTTTTATGAGGTCTCAGCTCATCGTGACCTAGCTGAGACTACAACCACTCCAACTACTGACCATGGTAAGTTTGTATTTATTCCCGTAACAATCAATTTGTGAATTAATCGAGTCATGCATATATAGAAATAAAAAAATAAAAAATAAAGAACTATATATGCATAAAGTGCGGAGTTTTGATCTCAGCGGTAAGATCCGTTTAAATGATTTAATTTAACGGTTGAGATCAAAACTCCGTGCTTTATAAAGTAAGAACCTCTTTAATAAAAAAACTATATATATATATATACACAATGATTCTCATGATACATTACTAAAGCAACTTTATATTTTTCTTTGTTTTTTGAAGTGAACTTTACATATTTTCTAATAAACGCTGGTAGGTCCGTATGTTGTTTGGTATTAAAGTCAATGTGTCCTCCAAAAGCAAAGATTGATGCTATTAACTTGATCCTAAAGTCATTTATTCCTCCAAGGTCATGGATCGATATCGGTAGCTTGAGCCTAAAACTTGTACCTCTTAGGTCAAGAATTAATTGATGATGGAACTGTGTACCTCATACCAATGATGACACATGCCTCCAGACCTACTTCATTGTCAAAGACGGTGGTATTGTCATTGGAACCCTAGACACTGCCATCTTTATATATAGAGTTAGTTGTAGATTTATATACATACATACATACATATATACATACATCATCTTTTGTCTTTTCCTTTTAACATATAGTTTTTTTGTTTTATTTCGAATGTAAGATGCCAGCGGAAGAAGCATAGGACTCGTGCCTGGAGGAAACGTAGGACGCAGGCCTGGAGGAATCGAGAAATGTAAGAATCGTGGTTATACTAGGGAATGCTACAGGTACAGAAATGGAGGAAAGGGAGGACGTGGAGCGCCTGGACCCGGAACCGAGAACTAGATGATCCGGCTTGTGCAAGAGTATTACGATGGAATCATGCACTAGCATGTTTGCTAATCAATAAACTTGTATTGGTAGAGTAGTCCACAAGACTCACGATCATATCCTTGTAATTTGATCCTCGGATCACCTTGTTACGTTGCATGTACTTTATAAAAATGGTCATTCTTCTTATACCATGCATGTCTTATATGAGTAGTCCACAAGACTCTCAATCCTATCTTTCAGTGTTAATATTGTTCTTTCAAGCCTAAAATGTCAGTAAACAGACTTTAATGTGAACAAATTAAATGGAGAATCACAAGCCTAAATGAGAATCACAGGGCAATTTTTAATGGAGAAATAGACCGAGCAATTATAGTATAAGACAATTGCATGCATTGGCGGCAAGAGATTCGCTAGTTGTTTTAGATGATTAGTAATTTTTTGTCTTTGTAGGCTTGTTGTTTCAACGAGCTTAGTGGTCTAAATGAGAGGTATTTATTAAAGTCCTTAGTTGTCTGACCGATAGATATGGTTACAGGCTTAGGAGTTTGATATATGTGTCTTTCTAGCTTTGATAATATATGAATTTTTGGTTTCTAAAACAAAAAAATTAAAATATAAGGTGAGGAATAAATTGAGTGACCAAAATGATATTTATAAAAAATAAATGACTAAAGTGTTTAACAAGCAAAAGCAAAATGACCATTGTGAAATTTTTTTTATAACAACTTGCAAAAGAATTAATAAAAGAGCATTCCTAGACATATATAACTGAATACACATGAGCTTAACGTTATTAATATCATGACCAATTTAATCTAAATTTAAATTAATTGTCATTTTGGATATATATGGTATCTAAGTGAACTGTGAACGGAACGAGCCCCGCACGGTTCTCTAAATTTCAACCTTAGAGTTTTTATGAGGCAACCTCTAGTTTGTTTGACCGTGGCTCCTTGTTCGGCATCAGCTTTCAACTGCATTGATGTGAGCTATAAGTCTTGAGTTTTCAGTCTTGAGTTTTCTTTGGGCGGGTTGCAATTGGAACATTTGGTCCTTGCCGCTGGTAGCCTCTCAGTTTGCATATTCGGAGAATTACAGTTGCTCTTTGTCTATATGAAGTTGTGGAGTTGGTCCTAAATATATTCAAACTAGGTACTCTTATAGTAATTTGAGAATCACAATAAAAATTAATTTGTAATTGTTGGAGAGAATAAAATTTTTGATATTGCACGATCACACATTTTCAACGTACGTTGGACAACACTCCACATGTACCACCAAATTTTTTCTTTTGATACAATAATTAATATAATTTTTCATATTGGAATTAAACCATAGATTTTAGTAATATGACTCGGTTACGGAGTCGTCGGACACTCCCAAACTGAACCAATTGTTACTGAACGATAACAAAAACCCACAGGGACACAAGCATATGGCTTCACTAGCTAAAGTGATAATGGCCGTCAATTATACCAAACATGCATGGCCCCTTATTATATATGCACTAGAGAGGAAGATTACAAACACAAAATATCCTACAACAGTTATTACAGTGAGACTGAGTCATAATATATACAAGTTCTCCATATGAATGACACATGCATCCATCAATTAATAATCACGATATATTATATAACATCGAGTTGCAAGATTTTTATTTCTTAAAATGAGACTTTCTTCATAATAATTAAGCTTTGAGTACAACTGTGAAAAATTAAAAGTTTAGTATGTTTAATTTTGAGAGTATTGCTAAAGATCCTTGGAAATACTATAACTTTATAATGTTTTATGCAGATGTTTTTAAATCTGTACTTAATATGGGTATGTATCTATTAATTCGTTGAAATGATTGATGAAAAAGTGACAAATCATCAACGATAGTAGACTTCTAAATGATCAACATGACAGTTTGGAAAGCCTACCAATACAAACTCCTTTTACCTTCTTTCTAATTTACCTGCTGAGTATTAGTACTCAAGCAGTACAGGAAAAAGACTTTGATAATCACTAGTCTATTCTGAAAACGAATTTACCAAATTTTAGCAAATTTTCCATATCCATTGAAATCTTATCTTAAGTATATGTACGTGGACTCCAAGTCTTCCATGCTTGAAACGTTCTTAGTCTCCTCCAATATCAACCCAAATAATTAACACGTACGTTAATGCGTTCTATTCAAGAAAAACAAAAGAAATTATCAAAAAAAGGGGCCACAAATTGACCTCTTTTTCTCACTTACTCTTCCCTCCATACCACTACCTCATTCAGCTAATGTCTATAAATAGGGAGGACCAAACTACATTAAGTTCACTCTAAAATCAATCACCTCTTAACAAATTAAACTTGGAACACATGAGAAAAACAATCCCTTTAAACATCAACTGAGGAAAAACTGAAATCCTACATAGCTAATTGATGAAAAATAAACAAAATTTATAATACAGAGTAACTTCACTTACCTTTTCTTCCTTGGACAGTAGTTGACTGGAAAAAAAAGTTGCATAGTAGCTACTGAACCCACCCAAAATCAGCCTCATAATTACCCCTCGACCAAGTTAAAAATTTATACCTGTTAACTTGTGAGAGAAGAAAGTATCAGTAGTGTACGTTTCAGCAAACAAATACTACAATCTGTAAACATAGATAGCCAAAACCTATAATAAAATTGACGCTAAATCAAATTAAACCAAAGCCAACGATTCAAGTTAGGGGTGGGCACAACTCCCGGAAATCCCGAACCCGAAACGGTCTCGAACCGTCCCGAGGCGGGACGGGACGGGATTGAAATTTGTAATTGTACTGTAGCGTCCCGTCCTGTCCCGTCCCGTCCCGAACAAACGGGACGGGACGCGGTTCTTAATTTTCATATCCCGTAAGGCCCGTCCCGTCCCAAAATATATTTTATTTATGTTTTTAAAGCCCATTAGGCCTGGCCCAAATGCCCAATGTATTACTCTCTCTTCTCCCTGTCTTTTTCTCTCCTCTTTCGTTTCTTCTTCTCTCTAGAGTCTCTTTCGTCTTCTTCTTCCTATCTCCTCTCTTTTCTCCCTGTTTTTGCTTCCCTCTTTCTTCATCTTCCTGTCTCTTCTCCTTGGTTCTCTCTCTCTGTCTCTCTCTCGACAAGCCCGGCCCGAGACCAACTCGATCTCTCCCGATCCACGGTAGCATGCCGCCGCCGAACTCGAATCCGCCGTCGTCCTCTTTATCTCTCATAGTCGCCGGCGTCCCATATCTCTCTTCTCAAACCCGTGCTCGAGCCGCACCAGCAAGCCCAGACCCACCCCCGGACACCCACCTCATACCGCAGGCTGGGTGTAGGAAGACGGCGGCACGGTGAAGCCGTGATTGGTGCAGACTGCAGAGAGTAGTTGGGTTTGGCTTGTGCAGGTGGATTGATTGAAGTGTGATTTTGTGTGTGTTTGCAGAGATAATTGGGAGTCTGTGATGTTGTGAATGTGAATTCGCAGGAATTGTGAAAAAAAGGGCTTTAATCCCGATCGGGTTCGGGATGGTCGGGATCACTTTTGAAAAACACCAATCCCGTCCCGTCCCATCCCGAACCTAAATTTCGGGATCAGGATCGGGAACACCTCTATCCCCGCCCTTCCCGGCCCGTGCCCACCCCTAATTGAAGTTGAAAAAAGAGAGCAAGACCAATCAAAGGTTACATCTTAGACTGCTAACTAAGTATAGCTAAGAAAGACATCAATCCAAATAGAAATACCTTGTATATCTTAGACTGCTCACTGTAACTGCTCCAAATGTTTCCTTGTTGTACAGCTCTACAAGGAAATGTGGTTTTAGTGCATAATGGATATAGGAAAAGAACAAACAAGTACAATTACACCAAACATGAATTAATATGGCATAAAACATGTACATAATCCAAGTAAAACAAAAAACTGCAGTACTCCTGCTTTACCAACTGCTTATGCAAAACAAGCACAAAATGATAGGGAAACTCACTTAATGGATCCTAGTTTTTTCGAAATCAAAGAAACATAGACAAACATGCATGTATCGCCATTAAAGTAAATTAGCAATAAAACTGGGCAACATCACCACTTAGAAGTATATAAGCCATGAAAGATAAAAGCCAAAATCAATCACTTGCCTAAGTGCAGATCACAGATAAGGGTATTTCAACACTACTTCAAATGGAAATGCAAAGCCTCTTTTTACCTCATAAGAAACTAAGAATACCCAAATAAGAAACTCAGCTGCTCCAATCTCTACATTCCTCTCAAGACAAGGAGGCAAAATCCAGGAACCACAATACCTGCTATGCACACCCATAAACACGAAACTGAAGAGAATTAACCAAAAACTTTCATTTCAGCAAATGATATGATCTAAATTATAAAATTGTAATTTTAACAGAGAAATAACCAACATTCTCTCTCATTTCAAGAATGCTCTCCTGCTCTAGCTACTCCACCAGAAAAGTTAACACGTCAGCATAGTTAAACAATCCCCCAAAACCACATATCATTGATTTCAATTGCAATGAAATCAAATGACTCATATCAAATAAGAAATCAGTTTGATACATCAATCGACAATTTCTACAAACAGGAAACTAAACAAGCTAAGCTAAGATGAACGAAGAAAATTAAGATAAAAAACACAACCAACTAGAACAAACCTATAGCTGGGAAATAACTAGCAACACATCAAGCTACCTCATTAGCTCGTTATCTGAAAACCCCAAGTAGCGCTTTAATGCCATCTGCCAACTTTCTGGTACAATTCAAAGCTCCACAGGATAAGTTACCTTTACCCACTGCAAATGGTAATTGCTTTTAGTTACCATAATAAATTTGCAATTTCAACAGTGGAATAATATTGACTAACTAGTGAGGACCAAACAATGAGGACTTGTTGAGGACTTTCAAACTCAACCGTTGGATGAGTTTTTAATGATTTTTTTTTAAATATCAACTAACATTTAAAATACTCACCTACCGGTTGAGTTTGATAGTTCTCAACAAGTCCTCATTATTTGGTCCTCACTAGAACCTCTCCCTACAAATTAAATGCCACTAAATATATATTAACTATCACCAATTCACATATTTTAATTTTGTATCCAATGGTCCAGAATTAGCCATGGATATAAAAATATAATTAAAAAAATATTATATAATTAACTCTGTATCAAGACGTGACATGGACTAGGGAGGTTCCAAAATTGGAGTGCGTTTTTGCTCACCCCCTTTAGTTAAGGGTGAGCATCACCTCCCCCTTTCCCACTTGACACGTGTCCATAGTATAACCATGGTTAAGTTTTGTTTTTTTTCCCTCTTTTCTCTCACCCGACTCTCTTTCTTTTCTTTTAATCTTCTTCCCTTTCTGGGGAACTGCAAAGTTTGCTGTTCCGGTGAAGAAAGGCGGAAGCGAGTGGTGCTGCTCCCGGCGTCGCCGTGCGTTGCGGAGAACTGGGCTTGACTCGGACCGGTCCAGCGAACACAATGATGGTGGCAGTGAGCCACGATGATGCATTGATGTTCGGAGTCGGCGAATCGAAGAGAGGATTCGGAGATCAATTTTCTCTCTCTTCAAGCTCTCTCTCCCCTTCGCGCCTCTCTCTCCTCTATGAACTTGAATTACCTGCCATGGATTGATTTTCGTTGTGAGAGAGATGAGAGAGGAAAAAAGCTGTGTCTAGAGGAAGAAGAAAGAAAGGAAAGAGAGTCGGGGTGAGAGAAAAGAGGGGAAAAAAAGTTAACCTTGGGTTAGACTATGGACACGTGTTAGGCGGAGAAGAGGGAGGTGATGCTCACCCTTAACTAAGGGGGGGGGGTAAGCAAAAACGCACTCCCAAAATTGCCACAGATATTGTGGCTAAACAAGCCCACTAAGAAATTGGTACCAAATTGCCACGAAAACCCTGGCTAGGTTAAAATTATCGACCACGGTTGCAAGTTTGTGGCTAATAATAGCATCAGTTCACAAAATTGCCATGGAACCTATTTTGTGGCTTATATATATTTTGTGGCCATAGCCCGTTTTTCTAGTAGTGTAGTATGCATGTCTTACATGAGTAGTCTACTAAACTCTCAATCATATTTTTCAGTACTAATATCGTTCTTTCAGATAGACCTAAAATATCAATAAGCATCAGAGTTAAAATTCACAAAGTTTAATATTCAACCCATGTATGCTATTGTCATTTTATGGGTTCTAGCTTGTTGGCATATTTCCTACTATAGTGTGTAGGTTCATAACACATGGTCGTAGTCGGCATCAAGTATGGGACACGTACATGGTGACATGGCTTTGCTTCTCCAAAGAGTCGTACCTCTTACATACCTTCTCAAAGGCTGTTCTTCTTCTTGACTTTGCCGTTCTAGATATTTTAGTGATAAAACCCAACACATAATAAGTGGTATCGGTGCAATCGTGGGTCACAAGCCGCATTTGTCCTTATTTAACATAATTGTCCTTTCTAGTGCCCTAAAAACTATAACTTCGTCATAATTAAGCAGAACCAGCCCTGAGTATATATAATGACAAAGAAGCTTATCATATATAGAGGTTATATTGCTCTAAACCTACTTTGTGAGTTTGTCTATATAGTTAAGAGTAATTTTAAGCGCTAGAGTTTATCCTTAAATGCAACTTTATCATTAGAAAGAGCCCTATGGCTAATGCTAATAATAATAATAATAATAATAATAAAAGAACTAAGGCCTCTGTTGGTCACTTATACTATGCACTGACCACAAAGGCATATAGCATTATATAGCATGGAAATAACGTGATAGGAATATACCAAATACCAACATGCAGTGATCGAGTCAGTGATCGACTACTGTCAGACTGAATCCTATATATCCGTACAATAATATCCTAGGACAAGTGACGCAGGGAGGGACGTATACTTTGCTTGGCTATATGTCTATCCAGTACTGTAATTAATCTTGTTTCGATCTGAAAATCTTTCTTTTTCTTTTGGTCGAAAAAAGCTAAAAAGATAGTGATGAAAAAGGCAGAAGTCATCATCGTTTAGTATTTGCCGACTTGAGATATCAGAGATGCACGTCGACACTTGGACAGTGTGAATAGCCTCCAGATTCAAACTCCTTTTGCTGCTATATGCATGTTTTTGGCTTCTACTTTAAACTCAATTAATTGCTGGATAAATGCAACACAGAAGCACTTACTGTAGGTCCACTAGTTTCTACTGTTTTCTGACCTAAAAGTTTCAACCTGTTGAAAACATGAAATCCTTCCCTCTTTATTGTTTTTTGAAGAAAACTGACGAGCTTTATTAAGATTGATACAATTAAGATCTATAGCATTTAAAATAAGAAAAAAATCTGTCTATGAAAAAGAGCATGCATGTCATGCCAAGGATATCGTTGGCTTGATGATAAATAATTAAAAATGTTTGAAGGAAGAACCTGGAATGGAAGAGATGCCCTCTTTAAATAAATATTGAAGATCAATCCACTTTACCGACATGTTTGTTTTGGATGATCTCCCTTGAATAAACTGGTGTTAAAGATGAACCTTCTAGTGTTAAGCATGTTTAATTGCCACATCCCTTGAATCCATGATATGCAATATTAGTTAATTAATGACACAAATCATCAACAACTGCTTTGACTTAGGCTGATGCACGTACAAAAGCTAATTTAGAAATTTTATTTTATGTGGAAGCATCAATGAATCTCACACACGCAAAATTTAAATAAACTGGACTTAAAAAAATTTGTCAGATAATTACTTACCGGCATCATTTTAACTTCTAAAAGTAAATAGTGAACAACCACCATGGGTGGTCGGTTTGGAAACGAATGCAAGCTGGGTAAACTAATATGAGTGTCCCAACAAAAAACAATTAGCAATAGTTGGAGAGGGGTACCCAAGCCTTTGAACTGTATTGCAATGTCATATATAACTTTCCAATGTGAGATTCACATTCTCATCAAGACATGCAATTACCAACCGAACCCAAGAGGCATTAAAACCTAAGTGCAATAAAATAAACATACTGCCATTGCACCCTCTCATTAGTTTTTGCTGATATTAAAATTATTGTTAATTAATTTGAGAGTATTGCTAAAGATACTATAACTTTGGGTTAGAAGCTACGCAACTGTTTTGTCTTTCTTGATATAGGTATCTATTTATTCGAAGAAAAGATCGAAGAAAAAGTGACAAATCATCATCGATAGTGGACAAGTGACATGTTTATGATTAACAATTTGAAAACGTCTACCAATTTAAACTTCCTTTACCTTCTTTCTCATTTGCCCGAGAAAAATATCAGTCAAGCTAGCAGTGCAGTAAGTGGATGGTCGGCACTCGGCAGGGAAAAGGACTTTGATAATCTTATCTTATTGATAAATAAATAACACGATCATGCTTTCTATTCCAGAAAGACAAAACAAAATAAAAACGTAGGTGTCTCACAAATGGACCTGGATCCTCTGCTATAATAGCATATGCTAGGATCTGCTTGGATTTTAACATGAGCATGCCACATTAGACAAAAACAATCCAACAGCTCAAAAGTAATAGCTTCAGAAAGTCCAACTTCCATACGAAGCAATGAATCCCCTTCTCTCCTCCCCTACCCCTTCCAGACTTGTTTTCATTCTCTAAACCAAAAACATTTCCGATAAGTTTCTCCTCTTCATTTTCGCATCACTGAATCAAGGTGTCATTTACAAGTTTTTCACAAATTTATTTTGCACAAGTTGTGGAAGCAGAGAGTTGTAAATCGAAGGAAGATATGCCTCACCAGAAGTATCTTAGGGAAAAGCATAATGCTATGAATGTTTTTATGAATTTCTTGTTTTCAATGTCCTTAAAATTAATCCCCTCAATAGCAAGAATAAGAAGAAAAAACAGAACCCATTTCTCTAATTTCATTAGTAGATTCAGAGCTCAAAACCCCAAAAGCAAAAAAAAATTATGTAAAGTACATAAATCTTCCACAGGAAAATAGATCTGAGCTGAATTAGGTTTTTTGAGCAAAACCGAAAACTAAAAAGATCTTAGACACGGGACCTTTAGCGTCGTAATTATGGAATTTGGTTATAATTTAGTTTACCGGCTTGTTCTATGATCTTTATTTTGGTGACTATCTAATGTTGAATTGCATGAATATCAGTGTATTCAATGTTCAGCTTTATTCGTCCGAAATTTATGGGTACTGTTAATTATTGTCTTCACTTGCAGGTGGCTAACAGGTGTGGAGGAGTAGGTAAATCAGATAATTCTCTTGGACTCTTTCATGTGAAGTCAAAAGGCATGCATAATGAATGTGTCGGCAGCTTCATTATTACTCCAATCAATTAGTGGATGCAAGTATTATATATATATATATATATCAATATATATATAGATAATGCTGCAAAGAGTGGGAGAGACGTGGGTTGCATTTTGCATGCATTTGCTATATATATAGCCACTTGGTGCTGCATGAAAATGAGAGAGACAGAGGAGAGAACGTAAGAGAGAGAGTGATTGCATGCAACGTGTGTGCATAGAGAAATAGAAAGAGTGATCAACAGCCAAGAAAACAGAGGCCATGCAATTGTAGCTCTGCTTTTCGTTTGTCAAGGTGATCCGTTCTAACTTGGATTATCTTGAGGTTGTAAGCAGTTTTTGTTCTCAAGTTCTTGTTGTAATTCTCCAATTTGATCATAGTAGAATATTTTGCCGGCTCCGAAAGTGGACGTAGCTCAATGACACTAATTGAGTGAACCAGTGGCGGATCCAGAACAAAACATTAGGGGGGCAATCATGGGTTGAACTAGGATTGAAGAATGAGGTAGACAAATTTTGGCCGAAGGGCAAAAAGTTTTTTTTGACTTAAAGCTATATGTTCATGTTATAATTAAAATTAGTATTAGAAAAAGAAGAGGGACGGCAGATACCCAGCTGCCCAGCTATAATTGCTATAATCAAATACCAATGACCCAATTAATCAATCCATACTATAATTGCTATAGCCCAGCTGCCCAGAGGAAGAAGCAATTGGAAAAAGAAGAGGGACGGCAGATATGGCAGAGGGTTTTTTTCCCCTTTTCTTCTAAAGTTCTGATGCCCAGTATTCATAACCCCACGGTTTTGATACTTTTTTTTTGTTTTGCCTTTTCCATTGCTAAAATGACGTCGTTTAGGCAAGTCATTAATTGCTTAAAACGGCGTCGTTTTAAGGTATGAAAGAATAAAAAATAAAAACCCAGGAACATAGTCTTCTTCCACGGTTAGTTTTGCCTTCTCTGCCATTTTTTCCGATCCCAGCTGCTACTTCATAGATTTTCAGCAAAAGTTGAGGGGGGGGGGGGGCAATTGCCCACCCTCGCCCCCTGGATCCGCCACTGGAGTGAACCACTATAAATATTGTGTTATTTTGTCCGTGATTATTTTTCCTGTTTTACCCATATTAGCTTGTATCAATATTGTGTTTTTTACGCTTCTGCACAACAAACTGGTATCAGAGCTTTGGTTCTGAATTTGGAGTTGAATTTATTGATCGAGGTCAATGGGTGACAAGGAGAAAGATCCGGAGAAAGATCCAGAGAAAGGTTCGGGTTCGAGTTCGTCATCAACTACGCGGCCATCAGTCGGTAATGCCAAATTTGAAGTTGAAAAATTTAATGGTACTAACAATTTTGGCATGTGGCAGTGTGAGATGATGGATGTCTTGTGTCAACAAGAATTGGATATAGCTCTTGATGACAAACCTAAAGATATGAGTGATGCGGAGTGGGCTAAAATTAATAGGTGGGCTTGTGGTTCCATCAGACTGTGCCTTACCAAAGATCAGAAATTCTTTGTCATGAAAGAAACATCGGCAAAAGACTTGTGGAAGAAATTCGATGATCAATACATGTTCAAGAGTGCTGAAAATCGGCTTCACCTAAAGAGGCGGCTCTTCCGATTTCAGTTTTGACAAGCTATTTCTATGTCTGAACACATCAGTGTTTTTATAAAATACTCGCAGATTTGACTAATTTAGAAGTGATAATTAGTGACGAAGATAAAGCTTTATGTTTGCTAAATTCTCTTCCTGACGAGTATGAGCATTTGATCACAACTTTGTTGTATGGAAAAACTGTTGTGAAATTTGATGATGTGTCTAATGCTTTGTTGAATAATGAGTGCAGGAAAAAGGACAAGCAATTTAATGCAGGTCCAAGTGAAACACTTGTAGTAAGAGGCAGATCTAATGAGAGAAAGCCTGGTGGAAAACAAGGTAAAACTCGTTTCAAGTCAAGAGGAAAATTTCCTGCAAAAGATGAGTGTGCCTTTTGTCGCCAAAAAGGGCATTAGAAGAAAGATTGTCCAAAGCTGAAGGGTCGGGACAAGGGTCCTGAAGTGAATGTTGCAAGAGATGATGATGATTTTGGGTTCGCTCTAAACTGTTCATCAGCCTTTGAAGATTTTGATGAAGATGAGATTGAATTTGCCTTGGCTAGTTCATCTGAAACTGGCTGTTCTGAGAAGTGGATCATGTACTCAGGTTGTTCTTATCATATGTGTCCCAACAGGGAGTGGTTCTTTACTTTCAAGACGTTGAACGGTGGAGTGGTGTTGATGGGAAACAACAGTCCTTGCAGAACACAAGGGCTTGGCACAATTCTTCTCAAGATGCATGATGGAGCAGTCAGGGAGCTAACAAATGTTCGGTATGTTCCAAACTTAAAGAAAAATCTTATTTCTTTGGGTGATTTAGAATCTAAGGAATATACAATAACTTTAAAAAATGGAGTTGCTAAAGTTATCTCTAGTTCACTTGTGGTGATGAGAGGTGAAAGATTTAGAAACTTATACTTTATGCAAGGAAGTATAGTGACAGATGAAACAGCTGTATCTGAGACGGTGGAAGATGCAGACACCACAAAATTATAGCACATGTGTCTCGGACATGCTGGTGAGAAACCACTGCAGGGATTGGTGAAACAAGGCTTGTTGAAAGGTGCAAAGACAGGCAAGCTGAAATCTTGTGAACATTGTGTTTTGGGAAGCAGACTAGAGTGAAGTTTGGCACCGCAGTTCATCAGACTAAAGGTACTCTAGATTATGTTCACACTGATGTATGGGGACCTACCCAAACTGCATCTTTGGGAGGTAAACATTATTATGTCTCTTTTGTTGATGACTTCTCTAGAAGAGTATGGGTGTACACCATGAAACATAAAAATGAAGTCCTAGATATATTTGTGAAGTGGAAAAAAATGATTGAGACTCAGACCGGTCGGAAAATTAAGAGGCTCAGGTCAGACAATGGTGGTGAATACAAGTCTGATCCATTCTTTAAGTTATGTCAAGATGAGGGTATTGTGAGACACTTCACAGTGAGAGAGACACCACAGTAGAATGGGGTGGCAGAACGCATCAATCGGACTTTGCTGGAGAAAGTTCGATGTTTGTTGTCTAATGCTGGATTAGGCAAAGAGTTTCGGGATGAGGCAGTTACATATGCGGGCCATCTCATTAACAAGTTGCCTACTGCGGCAAATGAGGGCAAAACACCTATGGAGGTATGGTCTGGAAAACCTGCTACTGATTATCATTACTTACATATTTTTGGTTGTCCTAGCAACCCAAGCAAATCCTAGCAAATTTTTTTCAAGCAGAGGATCCAAGTCCCTCACAAATTGACCTCCTGCTCTCTCTTTTTTCTCACTCTCTTTTCTCCACGCCGCTAGCTCTTGCAGCTAGTGCCTATAAATAAGGAAGGCCAAGCTGCAATAAAACCACTCCAAAATCAATCACCTCTTACAAACCTTCACACATAAAAGCTCTAAGTAATCAATTAAGTGAGAAATGGCATTCTCAAAGACTGTTCTTCTTGTTGTCTTTGCCGTTCTCCTCGTCGCTGCTGTGATCTCAGCTCATCATGACCTAACCGAGACTACAACCACTCCAACTGCTGACCATGGTAATTAAGTTTCCATTTATTCCCGTAACAATCAATTTGTGAATTAATCGAGGCATGCATATATAGAGTTGTTGTAAATATATATTTTTACAAGGCCATGGAGACTAGGTGGGTCCAAGGCCCCTCCTGATTTTTTCAATAATTCACTTTAATGTTGATTAGGTGTTAATGTTACTTAATTATCTCCATTAATTTTACTAATTAAGTTTTTTTTTTAGGGCAAATTTACTAATTAAGTTGTGTCTTTTATTCCCTTAACAATCAATTTGTGAATTAATTGAGATATATATGCATATATAGAGCTAGTTATTGTGAATGTGTATATCGTACATCATCTTTTGTCTTTTCATTTTTAACATATAGTTTTTGTATTTTCGAATGTAAGGTGGCCGCGGGGGATACAATAGAGGAGGAAAGGGAGGAGGCGGAGGAGGCAAGAGAGGAAGCGGAGCAGTCGATGCAGGGAGCGGAGGAAGCGGAGGAGGCGGAGGAGGCAAGGGAGTAGGCAGAGGTGGAGGGCATGGACCCGAAACCAAGAACTAGATGATCATGCTCCAAGAGTTTTAATTAGGATGGAAGCATGCACTAGCATGCATGTTTGCTATTCAATAAACTTGTATTGGTTGTGTAGTCCACAAAACTCTCAATCATATCTTTGTAATTCGATCCTCGGATCTCCTTGTTTATATTGTCAAATATATATATACTTCTTGGCATGGTCACCTCATGATTAAAGTATTAGTGATCACTAACGGTTGGATTTAATTTCAAGAATGAGATAATTCATCCAATGTGTACGTGATATATATGCGTTCTCTATTACAGAGTTATGTACTTCCGTATTTGTAAAAAATTTGCGAATTTTTAATATTAGCCATCATATCATTTAAACAGATTTGTTGGCTGAAATTAGAATTCTACAAATTAAAACAATGCGGAGCTCCGAAGTGGAGAAAAAACATATATATATGTATGAAAAAAATTCCAAAAAAGTCACTCCTTTATTGAAACATATCACTTTGGTTGCTCAACATATTTACACCACATCTTACGCTTTAGTTATTCCGTTTATTTCTTTGGTAAAAATCGTCATGATAAAGAGGGTATAGTTTTCAGTCTTCAATTTTTTTTTTGAGTGGATTGCAGTTGAAACATTTGGTTCTAGTCGCCGTCACCCTTGGTTTGCACATTCGATGAATTACATTTACTCTGTCTATGTGAAGTTTTCATGGAGTTGGTGTAAATTAAACATAGTAAGACTGGGGTACCACAGGAGCAAATAATTTATTTTTATTTGAATTAGACTAAAGATTTCAGTATTATGAGCTAATGACGGACACTCGGAACCGAACTGAACCAATTGTTACTGAACAATAACGTACAAAAACCCATATAGGCCAGGGACACAACCCGAGCATGCCTTCACTAGCTAAAGGCGATAGTGGTATTGGTCATCGATCAATTAATTATCAAACATGGCCACTAATATATCATGCATGCACTAGAGAGGAAGATTACAAACACAGAATACCCTACGAACACTGACTACAGTTAGACTGAGTCATAATATACAAGTGAGGACAGGAAGGACGCATGCATGCTTGGCTATATTTATACATATGAAAGACGCATGCATCCAGCAACAATCACGATTAGATAACATCGAGTTTATTGCTAGACTTTTCTTAAAATGAGACTTTCTCCATAGTAAGCTTTGAGTATGACTTTGAGAAATTAAAAATTTAGTGTAATTTTGCAGGTATTGCTGGAGATCTTCTTAAATACTATAACATTAGGTAAGAAGCTTTTACGCAGATGTTTTTGAATCTGAAATTAATATGGGTATCTATTAATTAATTCGTACTAAAATTTAATGAAAAAATGACAGATCATCAACGATAGTAGACATGTTAGATCGATGCTTGTGTGATCTACATGACAGTTTGAAAAGATATAGACTACCAATTCAAACTCCTAATACCTTGTTTCTAATTTACCTTTTCAGAAAAGTATTAGCGAAGCAGTACAGGACAAGGACTTTGGTAATCACTAGTCTATACTGAAAATGAATCGACCAAATTTTAGCAAATTTTCCACATCCGTCGACATCTTATCTTAATTATCTGTTCGTGGACTCCAATTTCTCCTTGCTAGCTTGAAACGTTCTTAGTCTCCTCCTATATCAACCCAAATGACACGTTAATGCTTTCTATTCCAGAAAGACCAAAGAAATTAAAAACGTAGGTGCCACAACTTGACCTCTTTTTCTCACTTACTCTTCCCTCCATACCACTACCTCATTCAGCTAATGTCTATAAATAGGGAGGACAACAATACATTAAGTTCACTCCAAAATCAATCACCTCTTACATATCTTCACACATACAAACTCTAAGCAATCAACTGGTCGAGAAATGGCATTCTCAAAGGCTGTTCTTCTTGTTGTCTTTGCCATTCTCCTCATTTCTGCTGAGGTCTCCGCTCATCGTGACCTAGCTGAGACTACAACCTCTCCAAGTACTTGTAAGTTTCTATTTATTCCCGTAAACAATCACTTTGTAAATTAATCGTGAATTCGTGATCCTTGGTGGTAATGAATTAATATATGTATATATATATATATAGAATTTTTCTCCACTACATAGGACTATGTACTTTTAAAATACATAGTTCTAATGTCAGCCGTCGGATTTGTTTAAATGATCTGATCTCGACGGTTTGCATTAGAACTATGTACTTTAAAAGTGCATAGTCCTATGTAGTGGAGAAAACCCGTATATATATATATATATTTACGTCAATCATTTTTATCTTTGCCTTTTTAACATTTTTTTTTTAAAATTCGAATATAAGATGTCCGCAAGGGGTTAGACCCCAAAAGAGCTGTCATTGGAGGAAGCGAGAAATGCAAAGAAGGAACAAACAGGGAATGCTGGCGGCATGTAGGAAACGGAGGAAAGGGAGCACGTGGAGCGCCTGGACCCGAAACCAAGAACTAGATGATCCTGCTACAGCAAGAGTATTACGATGGATTCATGCAGTAGTATGTTTGCTAATCAATAAACTTGTATTGATTGAGTCATCTACAAGACTCTCAATCATATCTTTGTAATTCGATAGAAGTGGTCACTCAACTTTTACCATGCATGTCTTACATGAGTAGTCCACAAGACTCTCAATCATATCTTTCGGTGCTAATATTTGTTTTTTAGGCCTAATATGTCAATACACAGTCTGTAATGTGAGCAAATTAAATGAGTGAGTTAATGAGAATCAAATGATAAGTTTTAACGGAGAAATAGATCGAGCGATTAAAGTATAAGACAATAAATAAATTGAGTGATCAAAATAATATATATCAAAAGTGAGTGATTAAAGCATCTAACAGACGATATCAAGTCGTCATAATTTTACAATCAATAAATTTATTCATTCCCCTAAAAGAAAAAAAGGTGGCTATTGTGAAACTTTTTTATAACAAATTACAAAAGAATTAATAAAAGAGCATTCCTTGATATAAATAACTGAATAAACATGAGCTTAACGTTATTGGTACCTAATGACCAATTTAATCTATATTTAAATTAATGGTCATTTTGGATATGGAATCTACAAGGTTTGGACATTGTGTTGTTGCCTCAAATACGCCAGTGATAGATAATCTTATATTTGGTGTGACCGTTTTTACTCAAAAATATGATGTTAGTATATATAAAGATGCACATGTTTATTTCTTAATTAAAGTTTAGATAAAGTTAATTGCTGATTGCATGCAGTTTTTATTAGGCGCGCAACCTATCGTTTGTTTGACCAGGCTCCTTGTTCCGGCATCAGCTTTCAACTGCATTGATGTGAGCTATATATATGTTGTTGGACGTCATGATAAAGTGCGTATAATTTTCAGTATTTAGTTTTCTTCGGGCGGATTGCAATTGGAACATTAATTTGGTTCTTGCCGCTGTTAGCCTCTCAGTTCGCATATTCAGAGAATTATAGTTGCTCTTTGTCTATTTGAAGATGTGGAGTTGGTTCTAAATATAATCACACTTGGTACTCATATATATAGTAAATTGAGTTTTGAGCAACACAATCAAAACCAATTGACAATATATAGTTGAAAAGCCTAAAATCCTTGATATTGCACGATCGATCACACTCTTTCAATAGAATACAACACTCCACATGTATCACCAAATTAAGAATTTATTTCGATACAATAATTAATATAATTTTTTATATTTGAATTAGACCATAGATTTAAGTAAAATGGCTCGTTGACGGAGTCGACGGACATTCCCAAACTGAACCAATTGTTACTGAACAATAACAAAAACCCATAGGGACAAATGCCTTCACTAGCTAAAGACGAAAGTAATAAAGGCCATCAATTATATCAAATATGCATGGCCACTTATTATGCACTAGAGAGGAAGAACACAAACACAAAATACGTGCCCTACGAGGCTACGACAGTAATTACAGTGAGACTGAGTCATAATATATACAAGATTCCCCATAGGAAGTACGCATGCATCCAGCAATCAATAATCACGATTAGATAACATGAGTTTGTTGCTAGATTTTAACTTCTTAAAATGAGACTTTCTCCATAATAACTAAGCTTCCAGTACAACTCTGAGAAATTAAAATTTTTCTTTAATTCTGTTATAACTCCAACAAGCCCAATCACCAGCACTGGCGGATCCAGGATCGATTGGTAAGGGGGGCACAAAACTAAACAGGCGCCGCAGGTGAAATTTCTATCTGCCCAACTAATCATTCCGAACAACTCCTTATTCAATAGCTTTAGTAAAATATATATGTAATAATAGCTGGATTAAGTATCGTAGGAGGCAATCCACTGGATTGCCTCCTACGATACTTAATCCAGTGGGTTGGTTAAAGGCAATTAGTTTTGCTCCTGAGGTACTGGGTTCGAATCCTGGTGTGTTCATTCCCAGCTCCCGTGTTTTTTGGTTTTTTGTCCTTTCCTGCTCTCCTAAACAGATAAACAACGTCGCTTTGTTAAATAAAAATTTCCAGATTCTCATCTTCAACCTTTGTTTCGCCTGGGTTTGCCCCTCCTCAAATTCCTCCACCATTTTTGCCAATGTCAAGCTTCATACTTCAAGCTTTAGGAACAAAAGTTGAGGGGGCGCACTTGCCCACCCTCCCCCTGGATCCGCCCCTGATCACCAGTTAAGCATCTGGTCCAGGTTGGTCTTGAATCATTCAAGTGAATCCAGGTCTGCCAAATCCCCATTGCACAAAAACCCAAGCAGCAATCTTTGGTTATAAAAAATAAAAATAAAAAAATAATTAGAGCACCTAAGATTAGGGCAAGCCTCTCAAATGGAAGCAATTAAGGGCTTGATACGACATCAAGGAGCAGCACAACAAGTTCAATTCTTGGAGATGTGTGCCCAGAAATGACGAGGAGTCGTCCAAGCGGAGGAAATTAACGGTGAGGCTACGGAGACCTCCTCTGCACCGACATTGGAAGAGAGTTGCTCAAAATCTGGGCTTCCATAGAAAACGCCTGCAAATTGGGGATTTCTTGATTAAGTTTCAATAAAATCGACAAGGAAAAGTTTGAGATAAAGAAGAAGACTTTACGTAGAGATTGAGAGCGGAGAGAGAAGGTGAAAGTCACTGCTCTGCAGAGAGGAAGACCCAAATAGAAAAACTAAAAGGCGTGAAGAGAAAGACCCGTGTTTTTGGAACTTAAAAGGCCGTCTGTTATTCAAAGAATGTCCTAAAAGCCTTTAAGAACACTTCATAATTTATTTGTCTTTGTTTGGTGTCCTCATATCCTTCTTTTCTTGTAGTGTTTTTCTTGTAGTGTAATTAGTATCGCTGAAGATCCTCTGAAATACTATAACTTTAGGTACGAAGGTTTTACGCAGATGTTTTTTAAATTTGTCCTTTATATGGGTATATATCTATTAATTCGTAGAAAAAATTGATGAAAAAGTAACAAATTATCAGCGCTAGTAGACATCAAAATAATCAACATGACAGTTTGAAAAAGATATAAATTACCAATTCAAACTCCTTTTACCTTCCTTATAAAATAAAAATTAAAATAAAACTCCTTTTACCTTCTTTCTTTTTTTGAAGAATAGAGTTTGTATTGCAAAACTTAAAAAGTATTACAATCATAAGCAAGGGCATCTTGAATAAAATCAGGAGCAAGAGAGGACCACATTTGGTCCATGGAAGAATCAAAAGCATGACTAGCAAGTGAATGAAACACTCTATTAGTCTGTCTAGGCTCGAATGAGAGAGTAACATGAGGTAACTGAAGTAGGAGCTCCTGAATATCCCGAAGTGTGTGGCTGACCAAAGATTGATCCATTTCAGTAGCATAAATGGCATGAACTGCCATCAAACAATCACTCACAACCATTGTAGGTTGTCTAGGAAGAGAGGAAAGAAAAACCAACGCTTCCTTAATTCCCAAGAGTTTCACCTGATAAGCACTAACCACATGATAAACTAGTTTTGCAAAACCTGCTATAAAAATCCCATCATGGTCCCTAATTACACCCCCGAGACCACCATTACTGGAATCACTTGAAAAAGCTCCATCCACATTGAGTTTCCATTCATTAAGAAGAGGAGCTGACCATCTTACTCTGTCCTTCCTCACCGAAACTGTTACTGGCCTTTGATTTGCAGAAACAAAATCATCATACCACTGTAGGAACTTGTGGGACTTTAGTCCCACATTGAAGAAATGTTAAGCGTTTATACCCTTTATATGGGATTAACTATATAAAAAGTAAAAAGGGTGAAAAGTGAGATGTGGGCTTTTCTATTGAGCTACACACACAAATGCACATATATTTAAAAGTCAAAAGATGTTCTTGGGCTCGGTTGACTAAATCCGAATTAATTTTTTGAATTAATATTTTTATTTTTGAAATAAAATTTCGGATAAAATCGAACAATTGCAACCAATTGCAACTGATCGGTGGTTGAAACTACCAACGCAACTTCTCGTTTGGACTTCTATATATGGACGACCATTTGTCATTACAAAACACGAATTCATCTTCTCCCTCTTCTTCTTCCTCTTCTGTTATTCTGAACAACATATAGTAAATTCGCCAGGAACAAGTTCTTGTGCAAGAACTTGTTCTAGATAGTTGTATCCTCTAGATAGACGTCCGAACTACAGCACGAGTGGGGGCGAATTTCTGTCTTAGGTCACTGCTACGCAGGCCTCTATCTAACAAGTTAGTGAAATTCAATTTCAATTTTTATTGTTGATTTCGTTAACTTATAATTGTTGCTTAGAAATTGTAATTATATATATATATACATATATATATATATATATATATACATATATATATTCTGTTTGTGTAAGGGATATTGATTGGTTCTAACAACCACGCCATGGTTTGGGAGACAAGTTCCATAGAATTCTTTGCTTTGTCTAACCAAACCTTCTCATTCCTGTTACGCCATAAAGCCCATAAAATCATGAGCAGTTGATCAAAAACAGTTTTCGCCATGGTCAATGCACACTCAAGTAACCATTCTTTGAAACAGAAAGAGGGAGAAACCAAAGGCTTAAGATGAAAAGGAGCAGCCTCCAAAATATTAGTTGTTGTGGAGCATTGACATAAAATATGCCCCAGAGATTCATAAGGATGAGAGCATAGAAGGCATCCAAGCTCACCTTGATATCCTTTGCTACGAAGTCTATCTCCGGTGGGAAGTAAATCATGACAGCCACGCCACATACAAATAGCCACTTTACCTGGAATTTTTGCAGACCAAATTGCCTTCCAAAGCTTTCCAAAACCACCTCCAGACGAAGAAGTTGCAAGAATGTGACCCGAAGTCATATCACGCGCTACCCAGTAAGCACTCTTGACCGAGAAAAAACCCTTCTTATCCAACTTCCAACACAAAGTATCTTGTAACACATTCTTGCTAAGTAGAATGCAAATGTTTTTCTTTAATTTGTCCTTGATATGGGTACGTATCTACTAATTCGTAGAAAAGATTGATGAAAAAGTGACAAATCATCAACGATAGTAGACATCTAAATAATCAACATGACAGTTTGAATAGATATAGACTACCAATTCAAACTCCTTTTACCTTCTTTCTAATTTACCTGCTGAGAAAAATATTAATCAAGCAGTACAGGAAAAGGACTTTGATAATCACTAGTCTATTCTGAAAACGAATTTACCAAATTTTAGCAAATTTTCCACATCCGTCGAAATCATATTTCAACTATATGTACGTGGACTCCAAGTCTTCCTTGCTTCAAACGTCGAAATCATATCTCAAATATTACAAACTACCGATGTTCTTTGTCGTTTATTTGACATTAGTTTTTATCTTTGTATAAAGTGTTCAACAATAAAAACACAAAAAAAAAAAATTATATCCATGGACTTATTCAAATAATAAAATCCAAACAAATCCTAATAATTGAATCCATTAGAATTTATCAAAGAGAAATTTTATTAGAACCTCCAAATTTGCTCACTTAACCTCCTATACTTTTTGCAGCTCCTTTTTGCTTTTAAAATACAAGATTTGATTACTAAAGCTCTTCTAAATTCTTAAAATAACCATGATGATATAATTCACATTAAATATATAAAATTACTTCTATAATTCTAAATTTACTCACCACACATCCATTAATTAATTTTTAATCAATAAGAAAATATTTTAGCATGAACTATTATTTATTTTTTTAACTATTCTTTTCTCATTTAGCTATGCAATAAAATAAAAAAGTAATCATTTATTCTTACTATTTATTTTTTTTCCTCTATTTTTTGTACCTCATGATTAAATATTATATATATATTTTAATTGCTAGCTCTTTTTTTTTTGCAAATATAATAGATAGACTTAGATTTAGGTCATAATAGAATTTCTTTTGTTCTCTATCACCAATATGCGTTCAACAAATGATAAAAAAATTTAGGTCACATGATCTATCATAGTTTTAATTCTTATTAAATATATATATATATATATATATAAATGCTTTAATGAGTATATAGTGAAATTGGAAAATGAAAATAGATAAGGAAAATAATAAAGAATGCAATCTAATGTTATTGAATTCGAAACTCTAGAGAAAATAAATATAATATCTTTTTGGTATAATTATTATCCTTAATAGTCATTTTATAGAAGGTTATAAATTTCATTTAATAATTCATAATGGAGTGAGGTCAAGTGAGCAAATTTGGAGGTTCTAATATAATCACTCTTTATCAAAGTCCATATAGAATTGATACAATATATCCATGGATTCAGCAAAATCTTTTATAATCCATAGATTATAAAAACTCAAACACAATCTTTTAAAATCTGAATTGAATATGGGGCCCCCTATCTCCTCCTACATCAATCCAAATAATATGTTAATGCTTTCTATTACAGAATAAGAAAATAAATTATCAGAAGAAAAAAAGGGGCCACAAATTGACCTCTTTTCTCACTTACGTACTCCTCTCCATACCACTACCGGCCACTTGCAGCTAGTGTCTATAAATAGGGAGGACCAAACTACATTAAGTTCACTCCAAAATCAATCATCTCATACCTTCACACATACAAACTCTAAGCAATCAACTGGTCGAGAAATGACATTCTCAAAGGTTGTTCTTCTGGTTGTCTTTGTCGTTCTCGTCATCTTTGCTGAGGTCTCAGCTCTTCGTGACCTAGCCGAGACTAAGACCGCTCCAACTACTCGTAAGTTTCTATTTATTCCCGTTAACAATCAATTTGTGAATTAATCAAGGCATGCATATAGAGTTAGTTGTTGTGAATTATATATATATATATATATATATTTACGTACATCATCTTTTGTCTTTATCTTTTTAACATATAGTTTTATTTTTTATTTATTTTTGTTTCAAATTAAGATGGCCACGGAGGATTCAACAGAGGCATCATTGGAGGAGACACAGGAAATGGAGGAAGCGTGTCATGCAATCTGTAGAGAAAAATGCATTGCACACTTGGACGCAAGCCTAAGAAATGCAACAATCACTATGCCAAAAAATGAATCAGACGACACAGATTAAACGACATAAAGCTTATTTTCTGTCGTTTGAATTATTCAAACGACAGATAAATTAAAACTGTAGTTAGACTATTGTTTTACACCATACATGAACATTTTTAGGAAAGTCGGGTATGATAGGACAACAGTTATCTGTTGTTTGAACAATATCCTTCTAGACTTGGCTCATTTCATTAAATGAGGGCGCGAAAGAAAATAGTAGTTTTCCCCCGCAATGTCCAACACTTGTTATTTTCAGCAACACAAACCCTAGTCAAACTCATTCACTTCAATTTAATATAGCATTGAAGTCATTGACTCCTATTGACCACCATTGACTCTCTAAAACTTCCACAACCCGTACCCTAGACAGAGAACCTTAATCTCCCACAGCCCCCAAATCGTTTTGTCCAGACTACCCAAACAGTTTTTCGTTTCACTTCGAACCCATTGACCGCATCCAGTCCATTAGGCGCCAGCAACCTCAGTCTTCATCGGACGCCACACCCTAGCCGTCATCGTCGACCGCAAACAAGCCCAGTCATACTCTTGCTTTTGGTCTGCAGCTCGAACTCTTCCAAGCTTAAACCTTGAGGTACCTCTTTGCTTGATTTAACCTCTTTTTTTTTTGTTATCAGGTGTCTTGTCCGGATTTAGATAAAACATGTCTACACAAACCATGTCGTTGGTATGATTTAGATAAAACATATTCCTGTATTGGTTGTAGAATCTCCAACTTGGGCTTGTGATTTAGTTCTTTGGTTCAGAATGACGGCACAAACCAGAGAACCAAACTCTAAGCCTTGAACCTGCGAATCAACAAAGTCAATACAGGCTTCTTGAGTAGATTGATGTCTACACTGCTGGGATCCTCACCTGAACTGTACTTGTATAGAAGAAAATATGAATCAATACGTCAGTTAAGCTTGTGATAGTTTTGAGATAATTTGCTGCTCCAGCTTTTTGTTTTGAGATTAGCCAGGCCCGAACATAAAGTAAACCTGGGAAAAAAAGCTTGGATTGAATGAGTTTGGCTTGACTAGCTCATCCTAATTGATGTTACTATCAATAATAGCATTTCCAAGAGTTTGCCTATTGTTTCACCCCTAGCCATTTTTGCTTGAAACCTCAGTCCAACATATTAGCTATCCAGTTAAGCATTTAAGGTTCACTTTTTGGTTAGCCAAATCTATAGTTTCTGATTTGTCTCTTTGATCTGCTCTGTTTTTGGTTTTGTTTAGAATTTGGTGTGTACTTTTGATTGGGAATATATATATATATATATATATATATATCTATATTCAATAGTAGCTAAAATAAAGAATGTTGTTGGCACAACATTGTAAAAGTGGCTAGCTCAAATAACTTTCTACTCATTTTGGCCAAGGTTTAGCTCAGATTTGACTAACCTTGTTGGAGTTTCTCTAAGTAGCTATAATGGTATAACTGAGCATTGCAATGGCAATCTTTTGACTGGTCTTTGTAGCATACGGCCAGTTTTGTTGATAATAGAGCTTTATGTGCTTGAATAAGAACCTTTCTTTAACACATTTGGGCTTTGGTTATCTGTGTATTGGAATGATTAAATCTTTTTGTTAGTTTTCTTTAGTATATGGTCCATAAAGTTCATTACCTCTTCAGGTGAGCAAGGAATGGTTGATGAGGCACAAAAAGCGTTGGAAGAGGCTGAAGCACTGAAAAAGGTATTCTTTGAATAAATAATAATAATAATCTTGTTTTGTAATGCATTTAAGTGGTTCACCTGTTCTGCTACTCTTGTTAATATCATTTTTATTCCAAGTCTTGCATATGCTGTGTTCTTTTTTTCTTTCTTGCCAATGACTGGTGAGGGACCGTTTATTTGTTTTCAGTTGCCTGCCAGGCAGGAGCCTGTCCTGGATTCCTCCAAGTACACTGCTGCGGATGTTCGCATTGTGAGTCCATTTTTCTTCTATTTAATCTATCTATCTATTTATTTGTTACGTAAGGTAACAACAACAAATTATCTGCTATATAGTACTCCCATGTCACATGGGAAGTACTCATAGATATTGCTCCAGCACGTTTGGCATACGTTACACATCTGTTGTTAGAAGATTTTTATTTTGTGATCATGGTGTTGTAACTCCTTACTTTCCTCTTTGTCGTCCAAATATTCAAATTGAACACTTGCAAGTGTGTATGTATTGCAATTGTTAGTTTCCTGTTATATGGAAAGAAGAAAATCCTTTATATATGCGATGCTTTCTTGCCCAGCATTTCCTGTTACTTGTGTTTCACTGCTGAGCAACTGTTAACTTGTTAATTATTCTGTTGTTTCAGACTGATCAAAAGCTGCGTGTCTGTGACATCTGTGGAGCATTTTTGAGTGTTTATGACAGGTAAAGTTTAATCTTGAATACCATTCCTACTCTAGTTTCTAGTCTTTTAGGTATACATAAAATCAGAATTTGGGGATTCAAGTGCTTCAGCTTTTGACCCAACGATTATACCTTGTCACCAGCAGGCTCTTGTGCCCAGTTTTACGAGGATAACTTTTGCAGCTAAAGAATGTGCGTCTTTTTCTGTTTTATGTTTGTAGATCATGCTATTGTTGACTAGAAATTTATGGGGAATCTATACTGTACGTGAAGATAACCTGTTGGGGCCATTGCATGTCTAAAGTGAGTGACTATCCTGGGTTTTTTTTTGTTGTTTTCAGTGATCGTCGATTAGCTGATCATTTTGGTGGGAAGCTTCATTTAGGCTATATGCAAATCCGTGAAAAGTTAGCAGAGCTGCAGGTATGATGATCCGTTCTGTAATTATATAAACTTTTCTTTGGTTGGTTTCATGTTTTTATATTGCCAAATAAAATGGGCATACAAAGAGGTGGTTTGTTACTGACTCACTACTACTGCTCTTGACAAATATGTTTTCAGCGATTTGGGCATAGTAGATTTGAATATATGTATCAAAGTATTTCAATTTACCTGCCAAGTCCTTAAATTACTTACCTGCAAAGTAAGTCTGCATTGTGAAATTGTTGGCTCAGGTGCTCTGATATTGTGTCAAACTTATAGAGATTCTCATATTGCATTTAGGTCATGGAATGGGGAATGACCCTTGGGGTCATACTTTTTAAAATGCTACTGTTTGATTTAGGTATTTTACTATTGCAGAACTCTTCAGTTTTAAGGAAATTTAAGTAACCCTTGGGGTCATACTTTTTAAAATGCTACTGTTTGATTTAGGTATTTTACTATTGCAGAACTCTTCAGTTTTAAGGAAATTTAAGGAACAGCTTGTGTTGAGCATCTTTTTCACTATTATTTACTTTTGGAGCTGCTTTTCTAAAGGCTAGCTTCAAAGGAACAAAAAAAAAAAGAACATTTATGGAGTCGATTTCAGGTCACAGCTTGTGTACTCATGAGAATGGAGTACACAACATACCTTTTTTCGTGTTGTATTTGTGTCCCAGCTTGTGTACTTATGAGAATGGATTACCCAACATACCTTTTTTCTTGTTGTATTTTGTGTATGCTTGGCAATATATTATATCATCATATGTTTTAATATTTAACTGATTTCACAATTACACCTTGAAGGATTTTTTGATGTTAGACTCTCAGTTAGCATCCCCACTTGCTAGTTATGTGCTAGGTTTGCGAATGTTATGTTTGGTGATGTTGATGATGTTATTTTTTATTTTACTGGAATCTGCCTGTTGAAAATTTTTCTGTTACTGTTACTCTTTGATGTACTATTTCAAAAATTTGCCATTCATTGGTCATTGGTGATTATGATACACGTACTATATGAAACAGAATGAGCCAAAAAGGATTTTCCATAATAACCTTCTGCATTATATGCTTAGAGATTGTTTTGACAAGTGTAAGTCGCTTCAAGTTGTCGGATTACTTCATAAATCATGTACCATATATATTTGTATATCTATATCAGATTAAGCTACAGAAAAAAGAGGCTAAAGAAGAGCTCACCACTGAAGGGGTTGATGATGTGCTCACCTTGGCATTAGGGAAGCCTGAGCGTCCTGGCAGGGTACGAGGTATGGGTGGTAGTGTCAAGCCGGCTTCATACTTTAACCTTCCAAAACGCCGAAAGCTAAGTGTTGAAGATATTGTTCGAAGTCGATTAAAATCTACATTGTTGTTCTTATCCTTTGTCGTCTCCTTAATTTAAGGTTTTAGATTTGGTTCTAACACTAGGTACTTAATTAATGATATATTTGCAGGGCATTCCGACCCAAAATGGTGACAAGGACTGTGGGTATTTCATAATGCGTTATATGAAGGAGATTATAGAGGACAAGAACTTGGAGTTTGGTGTCAAGGTAATGTGTCATGTCTGATTTTAGATGTTTGGTAGGCAATTGTGTTTCTTTTATCCATTAAGTATGCAAATGCATGTTTAAACTATCAGCCATGTGTTCTAATTGTGTGTTGTGCTGTGAACCTATTGTGTGTTGTGCTGTGTTTGAATTGTGTGCTGTTTATATATGCAACATGATATATAGTTTAATTATATAGGGCTTAGGAATGAATTTGATTTCATCATAACTTGCCTAGTTTTTATTATCGCAGTGGGAAAGAAGAAATGCATTGAAATACACACAGGAGGACATCGATGAAGTCCGGGCTGAGTGGGCAAATCATGTTGTGAAGTTTCCAAATAACTAGATCGTATTGGTTAGGACCTCATTTTGTGAGTAACCCATGGAAAATCAAACAGTTGGTCTTTGTTTTTTGTATGATTGATCGATCAATATGTTATATATGTGTTGTATTCTGTGTTGCAGGCATATATATATTGATCGATCCTTTTGTTCATGGGTTTAGTAATCACAGATGGACCTTATTATGAATGTATTTTGTTGTGCACACAATATGGATTATGAACTTAATGAATATGGATCAATGGATTATTATAAATAAGGATTTTCGTAACCGCTAGTTTCCAGATTATCATATCAAATGACAGGTGCATACGTAAATAAGTTGTGTATATGGTTATGAAACAACAAAGGATTGATGTCTATTGAAATAAGAAACTACATAATCAAACTCAAACTCTGTTGTCTGTTGGACCATGAAATAACAAATGGTTGATGTCTATTGAAATAAGAAACTACATAATCCAACTCAAACTCTGTTGTCTGTTCGACCATGTAATAACAAATGAATGATGTCTATTAAAATAAGAAACTACATCAAACTCAAACTCTGTTGTCTGTTGGACCATGAAATAACAAAAGATTGATGTCTATTAAAATAAGCAACTACATAATCAAACTCAAACTCTGTTGTCTGTTGGACCATGTAATAACAAATGAATGATGTCTATTAAAATAAGAAACTACATCAAACTAAAACTCTATTGTCTGTTAGACCATTAAATAACAAAAGATTGATGTCCATTGAAATAAGAAACTACATAATCAATCTCAAATTTTGTTGCCTGTTTGACCATGATATAACAAACGAATAATGTCTATGGAAATAAGAAACTACATCAAACTCAAAATCTGTCGTTTGTTAGACTAACAATTTACAAAATCAAACCAAAAATCTGTTGTTGGATTTAATTGATAACAACAGTTTCGATGAAGTTAGCAGGAATATCAAACAACATATATTTGTCCTTGTAATTCACTACAAACCACAGAAATTCAATATATAATGTCATTCTAAAATTATTCAAACCATATATATTATAAACCCAATGTTGTTCAACCTTGATTCAAACAACTTATATCTGTCGTTGAAGTACCACAAATGATCCTACAATAACATTAATTCGTTTTCAGTAGACGACAGTAACTGTTATTTTATTACATATACAACAATGAATAATCTCTGTTGTTTGATTATAACTTAGACGACAGATAATATCTGTTGTTTGATGGTGCTAACAGATATCAGGCTAGTAGACGACAGCAAATTAGTTCATCAGACGACAGAACTGCCCCGTCGTCTGAAGCATTTTGTGGCTTAGTGAATCCTTATAGCAGGGATTGCCACAGGTACGGAAATGAAGGAAAGGGAGGACGTGGAGCGCCTGGAGCCGAAACCGAGAACTATATGATTTGGCCGCTGCAAGAATATTATGTTGGAATCATGCACTAGCATGTTTGCTAATCAATAAACTTGTATTGGTTGAGTAGTCCAAGACTCCCAATCATATCTTTGTAATTTGATCCTTGGATCACCTTGTTATGTTGTATGTACTATATATAAATGGTCACTCAACTTATAATATACTGATTAGCGTGTATTTTACGTGTTAAGTACGTTTCTAATTACTTGGATTATTATAATAATCTGAGAGTTTATTGTTATGTTAACCTGTGTTTTCATGTTAATAGGTCAAATAAAGGTGTGGTGGTTATTGGCACTCAAACGTTGCATTTTGGAAGTTTTATTGCAAATTCCGAACTCCGGTGACTTTCCAACACACCACCACCACAACCGGCGGCACAACCACCGGACAACCACCACCTGGGGTGGTGCACTTCAATCACCAGCTGTCTATATTGGCAATCAATGCAGCCATCACCATCTTATCATGATAGAAAGGGTAGTGACTAGGAGAATTTGAAATTATCTCCTTATCCTTGACTTTGGAGGAGAGAATGACACATGGAAGCTGACAAGAAAGGAGGAGAGACAGTGGATAGGGGCTGAGAGGAGCCAGGAAGATCATTGACGCAACCCTTAAGAAAAATTGCCAAGAACTCTCTCAACCAAGCCTTCCAAAAACCTGCCCAGACTACAATATGTCCGGACACCTCCTGTGACGTCTGAACGCCCGTTGTTCTTCAATTTACACCACCTTCCACCTTCCACCATCCGAATCACCTGGAGTGCTTCACGAAAGTTGTTCCTAAGACATTAATCTATTTAGGAAACTAACTTTCACCACCATTCAACTTCATCCATTACACATTTCCTCTGGAGACATCAAGAAGTACCAAGGAGCAAACCTTGGAAGACTTGGAAGCTAAAAGGAGTGAAGAGGAGGAAGCTAGCATCACACTTGAGACATCAAGAGCTGCTGGATTTCGTCATTGAGAATTTCTCAACTCTCTCTTTACTTTTATTTATCATTTCCATATGTTCAGATTTGTATTCATGATGTATACTTCAAGTATGTGTGAGCAGTCCTTAAGGTTGTGGGCTAGGGTTGTGTGCTCTAACACATGATGATGTTTGATGATTATTCTTGAACATATCCTGCTCAATGATTCAGTTTGTGGATTTGTTCTTTGTGCAAATACAGTTATGTTAGATGCTTGTTTAAGAATTGATAGTTCTTGAGCATGTGCTAGACTTAATTGGTTAAGAGTATTTGCTATCAACTTATTCTCTTAGGTATTTGGCATTTAACATGATGAGATTGAATGTGATGTTTACCTTGTTTGAATCCTGATTCTTGGCACTCTATGCCTATTTAATTACTTGGGGACTTTTAACGAGGCTTAGGTAATTGGATTAGGAAGTCTTTGATGTCCATAATACGGAAAAAGTAGTCTTTTAAGAATCGTTCCTAGAACCTTAAGATGGTAAAGGGAAGGGGGGTTTGATCCTTGGCTAAATCATTGTGCATGTTCCTGAATGTTGTTATTCATCGGATTGGGTTGGAGTTGACCTGAAACCCCAATCGTTTTCCAATTTAAATCAATCAAAAATCACATCTTTGTTGAGCTTGACACCCTCAACACTTTAATCATTTCAAACATTTTACTTGTGTTCTTACTTGTTTAGTTTGGGTACTTTGAGAGTTGGTTATACCTTTGTCACTCAAGAGTGACACCTTTTGAAAACACTACACTCACACACTGCATATAATCCACTTCACAGTTCATATTCCATCTCTAGTCTCACCATATTAGTGCTAAATTCACTTAGTTTCATGCATCACCTATAAGGATTTTGGGTCTTCCAATCCCTTGGGTACGACATTCCCCGGTCTTAATCTATACATCCACACATTTTTGACAAGCATATAGGCACGTTTTTATAAGCTAGACTATATGACACGTCATATACGTCTTACATGAGTAGTACACAAGACTCTCAATCATATCTTTCGGTACTAACATAATTCTTTCAGGCCAAAAATGTCAATAAACAGACAGTAATATGAGCATTGAGCGAAGTGAGTGAGTAAATGAGAATCAAGTGTGTTGCTACATTTTCATATCTGTACCGGGATAGGCCCCGTGCAGGGCCCGAAGTAGCTCACTATCACCGGGAGCAGCCTGCCTATGAGCCCCGTCACATAGAATCGGTCTGCTGGGATCCCTACCGAGCACATAACCTCTACCTCGCCCCAGCGGCATCTACTGACTCGGTAGGGATCCCCTACCGAGCATACTGCCCCGGAAATGCCCCAACGGCAGAGTAAGCCCCAGGCCGCAGTCAAAGCCCTGGCAGTACCCCAACGGTACCGGTAAGACCAGGCCGGGCGTACCGACAACAAGCTCTCCCTCCGGCTGCACGTGGACGTCTCCTGACCAGGTACCGAGAGTGGCCAGCCCCACCGGTACCGGCACGGCCACTTGGCACACGTGCTTGTCCACTACCTCGCAGATCGCACTAGGTCGCATGCCCGTGTTGCACTTGGCGCCGCCGTCCCTCGATGCGCACATCGAGGTAGTGGACCAGAGAATATTCCTCGTGTCAGGGGATGTCCCCCACGCCAGGGAAGCTTGTCTCCGACCTCGCTTCATATATAAGGAGTCCTCACTCCTCATTCAGGTACGTTCTTTCCGAATCCCAAACACTCTGCTCTTAGACCTATCGGTACTAACTTGAGCGTCGGAGGGTCTTCGGTCGGTACACGCCGACCTCCCCTGACCAATCTTGTGCTTTCAGGTACCCAAGTGCGACGCTACCGGGCAGTTGGGAAACGGCAGAAACATGTGGCGCCTTATGTGGGAACATTTCCACCACTTCATAACCGAAGCTTACTCACTCCGTGAGGTGTTCTACCAGTCAAGCAATGACAAAATCAGCTAGCGATGGCTCACAGCCAACGAAGCAAACCAAGAAGACCAAATCCGCGAAGGAAACCATGACCATCGCTGGCCTGACACCCCTTTCTGAAGACATACCAGCGCCGGTCCACTCTACCGAGTCGGAGACCCCAGGATCCCACCAAGCTGAGCCCTCCATGGTGGCGAAACTCGAAGCTATGATCCGAGAACTCCAGGAGAGCAATGAGCGATTGCGCCGCGATCAGCTCGCCGCTCAAGAGGCTAGTGCCCGGGAGATCAATCTGCTGAAAGAGCGCTTCACCCGGGATGCTGACCCTAGTCAATCGGTGTCGGCACCTCTTCCGAGAGTCGACACTCCTCTGAGACCAAGGCACCGAGTACCAAACAGGCGGACCGGGTCTCTACCGGCTCCCCTGGTCTCGTTCCTTGTCGCTGAGGGCGTGGTCCACTCCGCTGAGGAAGAAGATACCGACGAGGACTGCGACACCCTCCACGAGGAACCTGTTACCGTCGCCCCCAGGCCACGAGTGGAAGAAGACACGCTGACCAGCCTCTTCCGAGAGCTCAATGACCGTCTCAGAAAAGTTGAGACCGGTACCGCCAGGAGTGCGTCTAGCCTCGGCATGGCCAAGAAACCCATCGGTCCCTTCACCGGGAGGATCTATAACCACAACCGGGACTTCAAGAATCTGAAGATGGATCCTTACACTGGCAAGGAGGACCCGGTGATGCATGTGACTGCCTTCCAGTCCGCCTACAACGGCAGGGGTTATACCGATGAGGACTGGTGTCATGCCTTCGTCAATACCTTGACTCAGGAGGCCATGTTATGGTTCTATCAACTAGAGCCGGACTCCATCGACAGCTACGAACAGCTGGTCGAAGCCTTCACCACCGAGTATGCCACCAAGTCCAGTTTCTTCTACTCGGTAGGGGAGCTCACCGGCTTCCAGCAAACCACGGGCGAACGGTTGGCCGACTACATGGAGCGGTTCAAAGCTGCCTACCGGCGCTGCAATACCAAGGATGACATCCGTGCAGCCCAGATCTTCCGGGATGGCTTAGAACTGGGAGAGTTCCTCAGGGAACTGAACTCCACCAGCACGGTATTCACCTATACCGAGCTCATGAGCAGGACCAGCTAGTACGCCTGCAGCTACTACCTGACGTACGAGAGGAAGTCTCACCTCAACGAAATGCACAAAGGCAACAAGGCCTCCACGGTGATCGTGGACCCTACCGGGGATAAACGCAAACAAGAGCAAACCAGCGCGCCTAAGGTCGAACAACCTAGGCAGAATGACAAGCGCAACCGGGGTAACAATTACTGGGGGAACAACCGGAACAACAACCGGGGAAACCAGAATAACAATCAGCGGTATGATCCTCCCCAACGGGAACAGAATCACCAATATCAAGCCCCCCAGAACAACCAGTACCGACCGGTATACCAGGTTGACTCCGGCTACTGCGAGCCGAAGGTACCGTCCCACTTCAGTCAGTACGATCAGGGGCAGAGCTCCGGCTACTCAGCCCAGAGCACACCTCTGGCCTACCAAGGTGGATGGCCATACACCCCGGCTACCGGCGTCAACCAGATAAACACTCCAAGCCAAGGCTGGACTGACACCGGGTACAACCAGTACCCCAAGAAAAAGAATTCATGGAGGCAAAACCGGTCCAAGAAATCCAACTGGCAGGACCCTGCCGATGACAGCCTACCGGTCTGCACCGTGTTCAACAAACCGATGGAGGACATCTACAAGGAGAACCCCCAGCTCTTCCCTCAGCCGTGGAAGAGGCCACCATATGCTGACAACCGGGTCAACACCGGCAAATACTGCACCACCATCAGTCCGGTACTCCTAGAACCGAAGAGTGCCAGGCCCTAAGGGATGTTGCTGAGCAGTTGCACCGAGATGGGAAACTGATAGGAGCACAAAGTGTGACGTTTTTAATGTGTTTTCCCTACTATTAGGCTATGATTTAATTGTAACTTTGCTATTTTAGCCTAGTTTCCATATTTGAGTCCAAAATGATGTATTAATGTGAACATGTGCAGAAACGAAGTCTAATGGGCTTTTGCGAGGCCCATTAAGAGGTGAGCTGCCGTGAGGCCCAAGATGAAGGCCCAAGCCCAAGAAGGAAGGCCCAAGCCCAAGAAGGAAGTCCACAAAGCATGAAGGAAGGCCCAAGTCCACAAAGCATGAAGGAAAGGTCCAAGCCCATTTTCAGAGAATCTGCCTGTGCAGATCAGTCAACTTTGGAAGTGTATATCTCCCAGTTCCACCGTTGGATCCAGCTGTATTTTTGGCACACGCTGCATGTGTGTGTTAGATATTCTGTATTAAAAGTTGAGAATGATCCAACCGTTCAAACATGCAGTATTCTGTTCTAAGTGGGCATAGCTCAGTGCTGCCTGCTTTTTATTTCTTTCATTTTCTTTTATTCTCATTGCTCCACTCACCACCATATTGCCATCCATCCCACCACACCATGTTTGTTTCTTTCTTCCCACACCATTAGTGTTTGATTTATTTTATTTAAATAAATGGTTAATTGCCATATGATTACATTTCCACCATGCCACTTACCATTTCTTTTCTACCACTCACATTCCACTTCTCTTCCTTTTCTTTCTTTATTTCTTGCATTGTCTTCTTCTTCCTCTCCATTCTCCTATAAATAGCAGCCTCATTCTTCTCTTCAAACACACCCCAATGGAGAGGGACAAACCCTCCTCTTTCTCTTCTCCATCATATTTTCCATTCTCTAGTATTTAGGGTTTTCAAGGCTTCAAGGAGGAGGATCGGCGGCTGCACCATCAATTTCGTCCATCATCATCACCACCTTGCTGCACACGGTTTGGATTACTTGCTTTCAAGGATTCAAGGTTTCGTGGTCTTCAAGTCTTCATGCTATTCCATATGGTGTAATCTGATTTTTCCTTTAATTATTCTTATGAATTCCTCTTTGTTGCTTGATTATTCTTTGTAGTAGTTAACATGACATGATTTATATAATTTCCAGCCTATTTATATGAGTTTATTTAGTTATTGGATCCTAATTAATTAGTTCTTCTAGTAGCTTATGTGACTCCGTTTACTTGATTATGTTTTATAGAAAACTTTTATGTGTTTATGTTATAGGGTTCGAAACTTATAATATTTGCATATAATTGGAGCTAGAGTTAGGGATTACAATTCACCTAATAGTTTTGGAAACCTAATTCACGAGTAGTAAAGGCTTTGGACAAAAGTCGGTGTCAAATAAAAAGGATTGCGGACATATGAACTTTGTCATAATGGGTCGTGCACTTTAATTAACAACTCTTTTCTATGCGTTAAATATGGTTTGACTAGCTAGCTTTCTAGACTAAGATGGCATGTTTAATTGGTTAATCTAGGTGCTTTCACTTAGGTTAATTTTTGTAGAGAGGTTTTATTTGGGGAATGGTTAGCTTCTAACTTTCCACATATGTTAATTTCGGTTTCATGGCTAGGGAACTTGGTTAATTTTCGGTCCAATAATTGGTAAACTTGTATACTTGTGGCTGAACTTTATATTCTTTATGTTTCATCCCATCTTATTTAATTTATTCTTTGTAATTTAATTTATTTATTTCATTCAATTTAATCTCTTAAACCCCATTTTTACTTTGTACATATGTATATATTTATACTTTATACTTGTTAATAATTCTTGTGACAATTTTTGTTAGGTACACCCTTTGATCTCCGTTGTGAACGATACCCTACTATGCACTATACTACTACCGATAGAGTTTTTTTAAATTGATGCTCCTTTTGGGCGTGTCAATTTTTGGCGCCGTCGACGGGGATTGAAAATTCCTAACTATTATTTTGTGAATATTTGTGAATAATACTTGTTTATACTTGTTGATATTTGTAAATAATACTTGTTAATTTTTTATATACTTACTAATTTTACTTGTAGATATTTAGTTACACTTAGTAATTTATTTAGGTGTCTTTTATATAGTTGATTATTTTTTAGTTGTTGTGAGTTGTAACTTGAACGGAATAGGTAAGGTCCTTTTATTAATATTGACCTAAACCCTTCATTTTTACCGTAAGGTTATTTGAGGTTGAGGGCGGCCTTTATTAACACTTGGAGAATTGTCGAACACTTAAGTGCTTTCTCAACTGAGTAAGGGGCACATGGATGGTGTCTAGGTCGAGACCCTGGGTGACAGGTTTTGGATTCAGAGGACTATAGACTGACGTAAGTCGATAGGGGTGTAAGCCTCCGTAGTCCACTAAATGAATCCTGCCCCTCGCTTATCTCTCATATGATCTGGCCATTCGCCTTCTGAAAACACGGAAAGTCATTTAAGTCAAGGCATTGCACCTAGGCCGTAAGTCCACCTTGAGTTACCGCTTGGAATCAACTTTCATTTTTTTTCAACTATATTCAGACAAAAGAAAATGTTTTTGTACACTTTAGGTATATTGGATTAAACATGACTTTAAGATGGGTAGCTGTTTCAGTCCCATTGCACATTGAAGTCCTCTGTTCCCGTACTTAAGTGTATTGTGTAAATAAAATTTACTTAGACATAGGAAAATATACTTAGACATAGGAAATTTTATTTATTCATTTTGTATAGATAATTTGTGACATTTTTTTAACTTTGTAAATATTTTGTTTTTATTTTGTAAATTTATTACTAACTTTTTAATTTTGTATAGGAAATAATCCGGGTTTATCGGAAAGTTTTACCACATACATCGGAGCATACGTTTAGGAAGTCAAGGTTTAAAAACCTTGAGGTTGATGTCTTGTTGGTGATTTTCTGGTATCCTCGGGAGTAAAAAGGTAAGTTTTCTTTTCACTCTCGTTATTTGGTTTTGAAAAAGAAAAAAAAAATTAGAAAATTTTTAATTGTAAATAAAAAAAAAAGAGTGCTTGTTTTGTTTTACTGTTTGTAATAATTTATTTTTACTGTTCATAATTACTATTCTTATTATTTGTTTTGGGCTTGTTTGTTAGTTTGTTTTGCTATTGGGCCTTAAGCCCGTTTGTGTGATTGGTTAGGGTTTTAGGTTTCGAAAATAAAAAAAAATTAAATAAAAAAAAAAAAAAATTTATTTAGCCCATTGGGCTCGTGTCATTCGCGAAGCCCAAAACCTGTAACCCAAGCCCATTAGTGTGTCGGGCCTGTTCGTTTTTAGGCCCATTAGTTAAGCCCACCAATAATGGGCCGGAGATTTCTTTGGCCCAGGCCCACTTTAAGGCCCAAACAATTTCGATGGCCCAGGCCCGTTTAAAGTGTCGGCAACCTTTGCGCGTGTTTCACACGCGTTTTCGTTCACTTTACGACATTTTCGTAAAGTATTAAAAAAATAAAAAAATAAAAAAATCGAAAATCAAGAAAAAAATGTGATTGGGCCGACGCACGACTTTTGCGTCGGCCGAATTGTTTAATAAACCGCGTGCGTGTCTACTGTAGACTTTACGACTTTCGTCGCTCGATCCGGAAATTGCGGGTCTTCTGTCTGTGGCACGTGTACGAGCGTGCGTCCGTTCCCTTCCCTTCCCTTCTGTTCGTGTGTTTCATTTCACGCATTTCCCTTAGGTTTCCCTTAGTCTCTCTTTCTCTCTCATTTTCTCTCGTTGTTCTTCATCTGTTCTTCGTGTTCTTCCGTTTTTCCCAGAAAACCTCCCAAACCCAGAAAAGCTTCCCTCCCTCCCAAACCAAAAATGGCCAAAAGAGTTAATTCTTTCAGCGATTTGTTTCAGGCAGGTCCTTCAGAGAACCCAATCTTTGAAGGTCTGGCTGAAATAATTCCACCGAGCATGCTCAATAGCGCCGATGCTAGCATGCCGACCGAGCCACAACCACAACCGCAACCGCAACCACTACCCCAAGCACCAATCCTGGTTGCTGATCCACCAGCCGAGCCGGAAGCCGCTCCTGTCTATAGGAGACTTCCGAGGATAAAATACACCAAAGCTCAGAGAGATGCACTGGCGGCTTTCTTTGCGGTGTATTCTCACCCCACCAAGCCACAAAGAGAAAGATTTGGTCCGAAAATCGGACTAGAGGAGGACCAGGTCTATTATTGGGGGTCGAGAAATAGGAAGAAATTCGGTATCCTGACGTCTGAGCAACGTATCGCCGAGCTAGAGAGAAGAAACGATGAGGCGGTGAGCAAGAACGAGGAGCTTCAATTGCGGGAATCAACGACTCGTCGATGCTCTCCACAGCGGCATCGTCCCACGGTGCGGAGGTCCGTTCCGCACTCGGATGTGCCACGGCGAAGGCTCGAAGTTGTTCCTCCACAACAAGAGCCTCTTCTCGAGTTGTCCGATGATTCAATCGACATGGACCACTTGAGACGGGATGTGCGGAGCCTCATGCCTACTCTAGTCGAACGCCCATCCATACCTTTGCCATCTGACACCCTTCCCGGACCTGCTCACGATCTTGTCGGAATCCACACCGACTTGATCTCGGATATCGCCCGTAAGGCCAAAGACGAGCTCATGCTCATGGCCACAGCCGGTTTTCCTTTGTGGATAACTTCACCGACTCCCGACACTTCTATTCATCCCGAAACTCTTAACCGTGCCGAGTACTTGCGAGTGTTTCAACGTGCTGAACCTGCACCGTACTTCAAAGCCGAATCGTCGAGACACTCGGCAACCATCCATCTTTATCCGACCACCATCGTTCAGATCTTAATGGATGTTGGTCGATGGTTGCCAGTCTTCTGTACCATGATCACAAACGCCAAGACGTTGGAGATCCTTTCCTCCAGCAATGAAGAAGGCTACAAGGAGCAGAAGCAGGTGATGTCGGCCGAGTTTCTGGTGCCATCTCACCTCGTTTCGACTCGTGAAGTCCAGTTCGTTCGGTATTCTCACCAACAACTGGATGGAAGTTGGGTCGTCGTGGATGTCTCCGTGGATGAATTGCGCACAAATCCGAAGCCTTCCGTGAGATCTATATGCCGAAAACGCCCCTCCGGATGCCTGATACGTGATTTGCATAATGGATCTTCCTTAGTTACTTGGGTGGAGCACGTGGATGTGCGCGAGAAGGAGATGAAGGCCATTTTCGAACCTTTTGTTCATTCAGGGTTCGCTTTTGGTGCAAAGCGTTGGATCTCAACACTCCAACGACAAGCCGAGCGCTACATGTGCGCCACAGGGATCCATACTTCACCCGGTGACTCTATCATCTCTCCTGAAGGAAGAAGAGGACTTGCGGAAATGGCAAAACAGATGACGATCTGTTTCTTCAATGACATCAGCAACTCCACGTACCACCACTGGACTTGTTCGAACCGAACAAGAGACACTCGAATGGAGGTCAGGACCAACAAGCGAAGGGGTGATCCGAGCAAGCCCCCTGGAGTCAATCGTACTGCTGGTTGTTCCGTTGTTCATCTATCTCATCACACCAGGATCTTTGAGTTCCTCAAAGACGTTCAGACTAGACCAATGTGTGATAGCATGTCGATGGACAGCTCGGTGCGTGTGCTAGCAAACTTCACCATCGGTCTTGACCCGCGCAATCAGATTTCGGTGCTCACCATAGATAGTCACAACGACTTCCTCATTCTTCAGGAGTGTTGCACCGATGCAACGGGGTCGTCTGTGATATACGCGCCGATCAACCATTCCATTCTCCAGTGTTTGTTATGTGGAGTTCAACCGGAGCCATTTCCGCTTATGTCTTCTGGCTTCTCCATTCTGCCTAACGTATCCGGCGCTATTCTTGACGGAACTCTACTTACCATAGTATTCCAGATCTCAGTGAAGGCTACATCAGCCAAGTCTGCCGTGGAGTCGGCAACAACCCTTGTCCAAGATACACTTCAAAGGATCAGAGCCGCAGTCAATTAAGGAGCAAACGTTGGATGCAAGGCCCTGCTAGCCTTGTTTGTGACTGTTGGTGACTTGCTTCGGGAGGAGCTTAACGATCTTCAAAGGGGAGTTATTTCTAACTTATCTGTTTTTCATTTACTTAACTGTTGTGTGTTTACTTCTGTTTATGTTTTATGTTTATTTCTGTTTGTGTGTTTACTTCGGTTTATTTTTGTTTGTGTGTTTAAAGTCAATAACCATGCTTGAATTTTTCATTTTCTTGAAATATCTGTCTAACATTGAGGACAATGTTTAATTCAAGTGTGGGGGGAAGGTTTATTGAAAAGAAGAAAAAAATTCAAAAATTCAAAAAAAAATTCAAAAAAAATTAATCTACTTGTTTTTGTTTTCTACGGTAACAATATATCGACTAGATCATACTTACTCCCTTGGTAGCGTTGAACCTACCATTGCACTAAGTAAGTCACTGTGGTCACGTATTGTTACCCTAATAAAAAAAAATTGAAAAAAAAAAAAAATAGTTTTGTAAGCTCGTTTGTTTCGCACTGGCTTTGGAGCTATCGAGTCTTAGAAAGTGTTTGTTTGTTTATTTGAGCTATATCAAAAAAAAAATATAATCAAAAAAATCAAAAAATCAAAAATGACAAAAATATTTGCTTCTGTTTTGTTGTTTTTGTGTGTTTTATTGTGTTTTCTGTTTTGTTCTTTCCAATTCCGATGATGAATTGAATTTAATTGTTGTGATTAGGAGAATGTTTATTATATGTCAAGGCTTTGTGTAGTTTGCTTTGAATTTAATTTGCATAACTTATGAGTGCTCGAATTTCCATGTTCACATAACCTGTTTCGATTAATTGATTGCAATCCGAGAAGCACATTTAAACATACATTGTCATGCATACCCAGAAACTGTGAGGATTTGAGCCTATTGAATATTCACATGTATGCATCATTCATACATTTACTCGTTCTTCATGTGTGCACAATTCATGAGTTTTGAACCTAGAACTTGCTCAAAGACCACTTGAAACGTTTTATTAATCTGTGATGAATTAGAGATGATTAAGGCAATAGTAAAGCACCATGGCCAAACTGACTTACAACCATGTAAACACTAATCCTTTAGGTTAACCTCTTTTGAGCCTAACATGTTTTTAGCCTTTTTCTTTGTTAACCCGCATACTCCTAACCTGTTTTTAGCTTAAACACTAACCTGCCGTTGTTCCAACATGTGTTAAAGAGACAATTTTGTGACTTGTGGTGGTATTTTGTGCTTGAAAAGTCTTCTGGTTTGTGAAAGAAGAAAGTGTGGGGGTGTTGTAAAAAAAAAATGTTGTGTAAAAAAAAAAAAAAAAAAAAAAAAAAAGAATAAGAAGTTTTTGTTCAGAAAGTGTGAAAGTTTGGTTGTTTGATTGTTTAAGCATATAGAAAACAAGTCACAAAATTGTTTTGTGGAACACTCGGAACATTTTGTTTTTCCTTTCCCTTCGTTTCTTTTAACCCCTAACCTTTGGCCCCATTACACCATTGAAAGTCCTTATGATTTAATGAGTTGTAGATTGATTGTGGAGAGTTGGTCGTTGAGCAAGCTTATGGGAACGTTACTTGTGCAATTGTTATGAGAGTAAACACTTAACCCTAAACACTGAGCGAAAATATTTAGTGATTCTTGTGAGCTTTAGTGGTTAATGTTGTTTCGATGTGCCTATTGGATTGCATGAGATTAATTGTACACTTGGTTTTCACACACTTCACCCGAGCATAAATGAGATGTGCATGTTAAAGACTTAGCAAATTCGTTAGCCTTGGTATATAATTTTTATTCTCCTGATTATAACTGTTGTGAACTCGCTGAGGGTTATGGTTGGAAAGACCATTCTGTTTTGTGTTTCCTTTTCTGTTTTGTGTTGTTCTTGTGTTTGCTAGAGGACTAGCAGTAGCTAAGTGTGGGGGAATTTGATAGGAGCACAAAGTGTGACGTTTTTAATGTGTTTTCCCTACTATTTGGCTATGATTTAATTGTAACTTTGCTATTTTAGCTTAGTTTCCATATTTGAGTCCAAAATGATGTATTAATGTGAACATGTGCAGAAACGAAGTCTAATGGGCTTTTGCGAGGCCCATTAAGAGGTGAGCTGCCGTGAGGCCCAAGATGAAGGCCCAAGCCCAAGAAGGAAGGCCCAAGCCCAAGAAGGAAGGCCCAAGCCCAAGAAGGAAGTCCACAAAGCATGAAGGAAGGCCCAAGTCCACAAAGCATGAAGGAAAGGTCCAAGCCCATTTTCGGAGAATCTGCCTGTGCAGATCAGTCAACTTTGGAAGTGCATATCTCCCAGTTCCACCGTTGGATCCAGCTGTATTTTTGGCACACGCTGCATGTGTGTGTTAGATATTCTGTATTAAAAGTTGAGAATGATCCAACCGTTCAAACGTGCAGTATTCTGTTCTAAGTGGGCATAGCTCAGTGCTGCCTGCTTTTTATTTCTTTCATTTTCTTTTATTCTCATTGCTCCACTCACCACCATATTGCCATCCATCCCACCACACCATGTTTGTTTCTTTCTTCCCACACCATTAGTGTTTGATTTCTTTTATTTAAATAAATGGTTAATTGCCATATGATTACATTTCCACCATGCCACTTACCATTTCTTTTCTACCACTCACATTCCACTTCTCTTCCTTTTCTTTCTTTATTTCTTTCATTGTCTTCTTCTTCCTCTCCATTCTCCTATAAATAGCAGTCTCATTCTTCTCTTCAAACACACCCCAATGGAGAGGGACAAACTCTCCTCTTTCTCTTCTCCATCATATTTTCCATTCTCTAGTATTTAGGGTTTTCAAGGCTTCAAGGAGGAGGAAAGGCGGCTGCACCATCACCATCATCACCATCAATTTCGTCCATCATCATCACCACCTTGCTGCACACGGTTTGGATTACTTGCTTTCAAGGATTCAAGGTTTCGTGGTCTTCAAGTCTTCATGCTATTCCATATGGTGTAATCTAATTTTTCCTTTAATTATTCTTATGAATTCCTCTTTGTTGCTTGATTATTCTTTGTATTAGTTAACATGACATGATTTATATAATTTCCAGCCTATTTATATGAGTTTATTTAGTTATTGGATCCTAATTAATTAGTTCTTCTAGTAGCTTATGTGACTCCGTTTACTTGATTATGTTTTATAGAAAACTTTTATGTGTTTATGTTATAGGGTTCGAAACTTATAATATTTGCATATAATTGGAGCTAGAGTTAGGGATTACAATTCACCTAATAGTTTTGGAAACCTAATTCACGAGTAGTAAATGCTTTGGACAAAAGTCGGTGTCAAATAAAAAGGATTGCGGACATATGAACTTTGTCATAATGGGTCGTGCACTTTAATTAACAACTCTTTTCTATGCGTTAAATATGGTTTGACTAGCTAGCTTTCTAGACTAAGATGACATGTTTAATTGGTTAATCTAGGTGCTTTCACTTAGGTTAATTTTTGTAGAGAGGTTTTATTTGGGGAATGGTTAGCTTCTAACTTTCCACATATGTTAATTTCCGTTTCATGGATAGGGAACTTGGTTAATTTTCGGTCCAATAATTGGTAAACTTGTATACTTGTGGCTGAACTTTATATTCTTTATGTTTCATCCCATCTTATTTAATTTATTCTTTGTAATTTAATTTATTTATTTCATTCAATTTAATCTCTTAAACCCCATTTTTACTTTGTACATATGTATATATTTATACTTTATACTTGTTAATAATTCTTGTGACAATTTTTGTTAGGTACACCCTTTGATCTCCGTTGTGAACGATACCCTACTATGCACTATACTACTACCGATAGGGTTTTTTTTAAATTGATGCTCCTTTTGGGCGTGTCAGAAACTCACCCAGTATATTGGCCAAGCCCCTCAGGGGTACCGAAAGGAGATCTTCAACATCAGTGGAGGACCTACTCTTTTCGGTACCACTCGCTCCGAACACAGATCTCATGTGAAGGAGGCTAAGCAGCACCTGCAGTGCTTCTTGGTACAGTTTGCGCCAGTGCAGAAGAGACAGAAACGGGATCCCTGGAACGTAGGATTCTCCAGCGAAGAGGAGGCCGGCATCGTGACCCCCCACGATGACCCACTCATGATTTCCGCCAAGGTCCATACCGACCTAATGCACAAGGTGCTGGTTGACGGTGGCAGCTCTGCCAACGTTATCTTCAAGAGTGCCTACCTCAAGCTGGACCTACCCCTCGAGAACATCTCGAGGACGGTGAACCCGCTTATCAGCTTCTCGGGAGACCTTGTCCAACCCCTCGGTAGCGTTTGGCTCAACGTTGAGGTCGGACAGTACCCCCGGTCCCAGAAGGTATCAGCTCATATGCTGGTAGTGGATTGCGAATCCTCCTACAACTTCATTCTCTGCCAAATTAGAGCCTGCGTGTGCTACTATCTGCTCATGCCGAAGTTTCCTACTCCCGCCGGGGTTGCCTCTATCGGGGGAAGTCGGACCGTGGCCCGGTCTGCTACGCCCAAGAGACAAAGCCACGACAGCCCCCGGGACGTGTGCGGCGTCACACCCAAGTAATAACGCGGCAGCGGCGGACAGCCGGATGACCCCGGAAGGAACGGTAGTCATACAGGGGAAGCCCCACGAAGAGGTGGAGCAGATTGCCTTGTTCCCTGAACAACCTGACAGGGTAGTCAAGTTCGGTACCGGCCTACCGGTGGCCCTGCGTACCGACTTGATCAAGCTCCTCAAGGATAACGCTTCGGTATTCGTTTGGTCCTACGCTGACATGCAGGTATCTCTACCACAACCATCTCCCATAAACTCGGGATCGATCCTGCCTACCGACCGGTACGGCAGAAGAGGCGCGTCGGGGACCAGGAGCGGTACGAGGCTATGAAGGTTGAGGTTGACAAGCTGTTGAGCATCGGTTTCATCCGGGAAGTTCAATACCCCCGATGGTTAGCCAACCCGGTACTAGTGAAGAAACCCAACGGGAAGTGGTGAATGTGCAAAAAGTTCACCGATCTCAACAAAGGCATGTCCCAAGGACAGTTTCCCTATACCGAGGATCGAGCAGCTTGTCAACTCCACTGCTGGCCACGAAGCCTTGAGCTTCATGGATGCCTACTCAGGCTACAACCAAATCAAGCTGGATCCCGAGGACCAGGAGCACACCTCCTTCATGACTGACCAAGGTCTATACTGCTACAAGGTCTTACCCTTCGGATTGAAAAATGCCGGGGCCACCTATCAACGGTTGGTCAACCGCATGTTCTCCAGGCAGATCGGGAAGACCATGGAGGTGTATGTGGACGACATGCTCGTCAAGAGCTTAAAGAAAAGTGACCACCTCACTGACCTACAGGAGACATTCTCCATTCTCCAAGACTATGGGATGAAGCTTAATCCCGAGAAATGCGTCTTCTGCGTAGGCGAAGGAAAATTCCTTGGCTTCATGGTCAGCCACCGGGGTATCGAGGCTAATCCCGAGAAGATCAGAGCGATCCTGGACTTGGAATCTCCCAAAACCTTTAAGGACGTCCAAAGCCTTAACGGTAGGATCGCTGCACTATCCCGGTTCATATCACGGTCTACCGACCGGTGTGCCCCATTCTTCAAAATATTGAAAACCGGGAAGAAGTTCGAAGACTGGACCACCGAGTGCGAGCAAGCCTTCGCAGCATTGAAGGACTACCTGGCAGCAGCGCCGCTACTCAGCCGACCGGTATTAGGTGAACCTCTGTTCCTGTACCTGTCGGTATCAGGGACCACTGTGATTTTGATCCTAGTCAGGAGCCACAACAAGGAGGACCTACCGGTAGACTACACAAGCAAATCTTTTGTGGATACCGAGACTCGGTACCCCGAAATCGAGCAGCTCATCCTCGCACTCATGATCTCGGCCCGGGAAACTTCGCCCATACTTCCGTGCACACCCCATGTGGTGCTTACCGATCACCCACTCGGCCGATATCGCAAAAGCCGAGGCATCGGCGGAGCTCGTGAAGTGGAGCATCGAGCTTAGTGAGTTCGACATCACCTGCGGCCTCGGCCGGCAATCAAGGCACGGTGCGGGCCGGACTTTGTCTCTGAATTCACCTCGTGCAGTCCACACCCATAACGGTCGAGACGGCCCAGGCCACCGGCGAGGAAACACGGTTGATCCGGACTACCGATCCGGTAGCTATATGTGGATGGCGCCTCGAACACCCACGGTAGCGGGGCCGGACTCATCCTCATCACTCCTCACACCGGTAGTCCCGACACATCTCGGCTCGAGAGTGCTCTCCGGTTCAACTTCAAAGCTTCCAACAATGAGGCCGAGTACGAAGCACTCCGGCCGGCCTTCGGCTGGCCGGCACATGGGAGCCCAGCAGCTCCAGGTCTTCATGGACTCACAGCTCATTGTCAACCAAGTCTCGGGGGACTACCAGGCCAAAGACCCCATCGTGTCTCGGTATAGGACTTTAGCAAAGGAGCTCACTGCCGGTTTCTCATGCCTCAAGCTAACAAAGTGTCGAGGGAAGAAAATCAAAGGGCTGACGCCTTAGCCAGAATAGCCTCGGCTATTGATCCCAACCCCGGGAACTCGGTACCTATTGATATGCTAGAAAACCGAAGCACCGAGTCACTGCCCGCCGAGGTAAATCACTTGCGTCTGGAGGAGGCGAACTGGATGACACCAATCCTGGAATATCTGGGTGATGGCTCCCTCCCGAGAGATAATGATGAGGCAAAGAAAATAAAATTCTGGTCCTCCCGGTACCTCATCATCAACAACCATCTCTACCGCGGGCTCACTCCCTACCATATCTACGGTGTCTCGGGCCGGCCGAGTCCCGAGGGGCCATCGGGGAGGTACATGAGGGCATCGTGGCCACCACCCGCGAGGACGAGCATTGGCCCACAAACTCATCCGCCTCGGCTACTTCGGCCAACACTCCTCCGGATCCTGTGTCATTTACAAGGCAATGCAAGGCCTGCCGCTTAACGCACCGAACGTACCAAAACCGTCCCAGCCACTAGAGACAATGGTCAACCCATGCCCCTTTGCCCAATGGGGAATTGACTTAATCGGGCTCATGCCCAAGGGTACCGGTGGTGTTGAACACGTGGTAGTCGCCACCGACTACTCCACCAAGTGGACAGAAGCTAAAGCCCTCAAGTCCATCACTTCCCAGCAAGTACAGTCCTTCATTTGGGAAAACATCATCTGCCGCTTCGGTATCCCTCAAGTCATTGTCACCGACAACGGTAAACAATTTGACTCTGCATCCTTCAGGAAATTCTGCTGGGAGAAGGGCATCACCCTTTCCTTCGCATCGGTAGCCCACCCACAGAGCAACGGTCAGGTGGAGGCAGTCAATAAAATCTTGAAGAGAACCATGAGGACCAAGCTCGGTGACAAGAAAGGCGCATGGCCTGAACTGCTACCGGAAGTTCTCTGGGCGTACCGCACCTCATACAAGGCTGCCACCGGCGAGACGCCATTTTCCCTTGCTTTCGGTGCAGAGGCCGTGGTACCGGTTGAAATCAATTCCACAACACACCGGATCGACACATATGATCCAAATGAAAATGAAGAACAGTTGTGCCTCAACCGGGACCTACTCGAGGAACGTCGGGAACAAGCCAACCTCCGGAATGCATAACACAAAAACCGGCTCAAACGCAAGTTTGATGCGAAGGCAAAGTGCCGGTACCTCAAGCTGGGGGACTGGGCACTACGAAGGGTGAGGCAAAGTACGAAGAACTATGCAGCCATGACGTTCAACCAACGGTGGGAAGGCCCGTACCGGGTGATCGATGTCCTCAAGCCGGGAACCTACCGGCTCATGGACTCCACCGGGTACATACTCCAACATCCATGGAATATTGAGCACTTTCGCTACTACTACCCATAAAAAAAAAGTCCGGCTCATACCGGCTAAGTGGACCTCACCACATTTCTTGTAATTATTCTTCAGTATAGTGGAACCCTTTAAAAGTGGACGTAGCCTAGAACTCGCATTGAGCCAGGTGAACCACTATAAATCTTGTCTCCATGTGCTTATGTATGACTGTTATCCTACCGACAATGCATAGATGCCAAGAACAAAAATGAAAGTTCTGTAAGACATGTGGCCGGTACCGACGACCCCCATGTAAAACTTTTGTAAGACATGTGGCCGGTACAAGCGACCCCCATGCATAAGTTTTCTTATATCTAAACATGTGGCCGGTACCGGCGACCCCCATGTAAAACTTTTGTAAGCCATGTGGCCGGTACCGGCGACCCCCATGCATAAGTTTTTGTTACATTTTTAACATGTGGCCGTACCGGCGACCCCCATGCATAAGTTTTTGTTACATTTTTAACATGTGGCCGGTACCGGCGACCCCATGTAAAACTTTTGTAAGACATGTGGCCGGTACAAGCGACCCCCATGCATAAGTTTTCTTATATTTGAACATGTGGCCGGTACCGAGACCCCCAAGTAAAACTTTTGTAAGCCATGTGGCCGGTACAAGCGACCCACATGCATAAGTTTTCTTATATCTAAACATGTGGCCGGTACCGACGACCCCATGTAAAACTTTTGTAAGCCATGCGGCCGGTACAAGCGACCCCCATGCATAAGTTTTTGTTACATTTCAAAACGTTTGGCCGGTATCAACTACCCCTATGAAATGAATACTCAAGAAAACAATACCGGAAGAGAAACTGACTAATCCAGTCCTCCCGAGTGAACACTTGAGAATGAAATTCAAAATAGCAGAATTTATAGATAGGGCGAAACACGCCATCGTTCAAACATGAAATAAACAGCCTTATGGCCAAACAAAATACTGGCTCCCAGGAGAGCAATCCCTACCGGGAGCATTGTTCAAAAAGGGATTTAAAGCCCCCAAAAAAAAAGAGAAAGGAAGAAGCAAGGTTACAAGGCCCACCGGCCGACAACACCCACACAGGGGGACTACTGCTGAACCAAGGAACAGCCGATCTCCTCCTCGATCTCGTGCAAGATGGCAGTATGCTCATCATTGATCATACTCTCGGTCACGGTTGGTACCGGAAGCTGACTCCAGTCTTGACCCGGGAAGGTACCCTTGATCTTGCCAAGAATTTACACCCCACCCTCAATGTAGGCTGTCGTCTGCTCCACAGCACGACCACGATCACGTCGGTAGGCAAGAACAGCCTCTTCCATGGGCTTACCGAGACGGCAGTCGAAATCGGCCTGGATCCTGGCTGTCTCGGAGGCTACATCTGCTTTGGCTTTCTCCTCGACCTCCCGGGCATAGACACTGGCCCTCTCCTCCGCTTGGGCAATCCTCCTACCGGCTTCTTCCTCGACTTGTCGAAGTTTGGCCTCAAGCTCCTCCTTCTGCCGGCGCCGTGTCGTGAGCAGACTTGATGCTCGCCATCTCTTGGCCGGCGGTTTGCAATTCCTTCCAGTACCGACGGTCCAGGAGTTGCTCCTCGTAGGCCAGCTGCATCATCGGTACCTAGATTAAAAAAAACAAACAAAACAAAATCCGATGATGAAGTCGAATATGTCAATTAGCGAAGGGGTACCTTCTGCTTGCACTGGAAGAGCAGCTCCCGCTGCTTCGCCAGGGTCAGCTCGAGGAAGCCAGCCAGAGCATCCACTCGTAGGGGATCGGTCAGTGCCTTCTGCACGCAGTTGCTATAGAGCTGGGTATTCTTGGGCAAAACGGTGTTGCCAAACACCAGGCCTACGCCGGTGCTCTGGGAAGCCAGCTCGGTACCAGCACCTTCTGGTGCCCCCTCCTCAACAGCTGGCTCCTGCACCCTCTGCTTCTTCCGGTGGTCCTTCACTTGTTTAATGAACTATCGCAATGGTTAGTGCCGGTACACTAACACCACAAGCAAAGAAACAAAATAGGCTGGGGTTACCTCTTCCCGAGCAGTGCGCTTCTTCGAGGATCCTACCGGTACCTCGGAAGCAACCCCGGTACCAGGACCGGCCTCCACTTCCGGCTCCACCCCTATCTCCACCTCCACTTCGGTGGTAGACCGAGACTTATGGGCCTTCTTCTTCTTCCTCCTACCGGCCGATTCAACTACAAGCACGGTACCCCGGCTCTTCCTCTGCCACCAGCTGAACCTCCGCAAGATCGGGTCTTCACCCACGGCCTTCGTCAGCTGGTAGTAGTCCTTACGCTCACGGACCATACTTGAATCTCCCTTAAGTGTGCGGTACGGCGGTATTGGTAGATAACCGCAATCAAAGGCAAGTATCGGTATTAGAAGAAAAGAAAACAAGAGGGATTACCGACAAACACTTATAAGGCTTCGGTAGGGGCGCTAGACCGAGCGGTCCAAAGAGTACCGGTTCGAAGCACCGTGGATCTCCTAAGCACAATTGAAATATGCTCCCGGATCCACCGAATCTCCTCCTCTTGCCTCTCGGTAAGTCTCCTCCAAGATCGACCCACCGCAAAAAAAAAAAAAAAATTGTTAGTACCGGCAAACAACAAAGAGAGAGAAGAATATCATGTGCAAGTGTCTGCTCGGTAAAGGCTCACAACCAGGTGTGTCGGTAAAGTGACACGGAACCCGCTTCACGGTCGGCTCTACCCCTACCGGGAATTCCCACTCCCCACCGATGAAGAAATATCGGTTCTTCCAGGTTTGTTGGGAAGTTGGATTCCCGAACACGAGTGGATCCCTAATGATCTCGGGACTCCCAAACTCGTGGCTCTCCACGTCATGTGTACCGGTCATACCCTCCCGGTCAAGGGCCTCCTTCGCCAGACAGCATCGGATCACCTTCTTGTATTTATGAATGAACTCCATCCACGCGGTGTCTCGGGGAGGATCGGTACACGGTTTCAAAATGGACTTCAGCTTATACCAGCCCTTGTCGGCCTTCGAATGTCCCTCCAACGCCCATTGGCTGAAGAACACCGCCAAGTCTGGCTCGCCAAACCCACAGTGGTGATATAAGGTGTACAAGGCGTTCAGGCACCACCAGGTGTTCGGGTTCAATTGCACGATGGCAAGGCCAACCTCGGCCAGGAACCGCTGCTGGTACGCCGGGAGGGGAATCCTCAGACCCTCCCCGAAAAAGAACGGATGTACCAAGGTCTCGCCCGGTACTGATGATGCGCTCCTAAGCTCCCCCTTCTCCGGTAGGCGCATCGTCACCAAGCCGGGGATATTGAATGCCTCCCTCGTAGCTACCAAGTCCTCTTCGGTAGACGCACTCAACTTAAGCCGGTCCACTGCAAACCCCTCCGGTACGGGACTCTTACTACTACTCGACCGGGACTTCACGTATGGTTCCGAGGCGAGGGGGACTAGATCCTCACCGGTAGTGACTCCCCTCACCACCGTCTGGATCATACCGTCCAGACGAAACCGACTGGTCCTCGGCGAGCAGGAGCTACTGCTACTGGTACTCGAACTGGCGTCCGAACCAGCCTCCACCGATGAGCTCCTCTCCTACTCGTCGCTAGAAAATGCATTACCACTGCTAGCATGCTCACTCTCCGAGTCAGACATCTGCAAAAAACCACACTAAGGTTCTTATCGGGAGGGATAACCTATGCCTATGCAACCTAGCTCGGTACTAAGGCTGGACACCGGTACTCAAACTACATTACACCAGCAACACAAAAGCAAAGAAATATACAAGTCATCGGTACTTACAGTTGTTGAAGGTTGAACGTCGAGTACCGAATGATCACAAGCGCACTACCGAGACAAGCTCTCGTTCTCCTACCGACAGCTTGCAGAGCTCTGGATTGCAAAATGCAAGAATGAAGTGAAGTATACTCTCTTCACCCCCATATATATAGCGGGAGTCAACCCATCTTGACCATACGACGTGAACCGTCGCGGTCCAGGATGACAACACGTGGAAACGCGACGGTTGAGCTCCCCCACGATGTTCCAAACCAGCCTGGGCATGACACGTGTCACCCCACTACCTCGGCAGTTACGCCAAGGAGCTCAACAGCCACGACGCTTCAACTCCCCTTGAAACACGGAACGGTTACAATTCCCAACCGGGAGGAACCCCTTGTTCGGGGACTTGGGGGACTACATGGGACGGTGCTAAGCGCCGCCGCGGCTGCCCCACCGACACTTCGCTACATCCCGATATGAACTTCTGGAATAAATTTTCCTCTTGCTCGGGACTTGGGGGACTTCTGTTGCTACCATTTCATATCTCTACCGGGATAGGCCAAGTGCAAGGCCCGAAGTAGCTCACTATCACCGGGAGCAGCCTGCCTATGAGCCCCGTCACATAGAATCGGTCTGCTGACTCGGTAGGGATCCCCTACCGAGCACATAACCTCTACCTCGCCCCAGCGGCATCTACTGACTCGGTAGGGATCCCCTACCGAGCATACTGCCCCGGCAATGCCCCAACGGCTGAGTAAGCCCCAGGCAGCAGTCAAAGCCCCGGCAGTACCCCAGCGGTACCGGTAAGACCAGGCCGGGCGTACCGACAACAAGCTCTCCCTCCGGCTGCACGTGGACGTCTCCCGACCAGGTACCGAGAGTGGCCAGCCCCACCGGTACCGGCACGGCCACCTGGCACACGTGCTTGTCCACTACCTCACAGATCGCACTAGGTCGCACGCCCACGCTGCACTAGGCGTCGCCGTCCCTCGATGCGCACATCGAGGTAGTGGACGAGAGAATATTCCTCGTGTCAGGGGATGTCCCCCACGCCAAGGAAGCTTGTCTCCGACCTCACCTCATATATAAGGAGTCCTCACTCCTCATTCAGGCACGTTCTCTCTGAATCCCAAACACTCTGCTCTTAGACCTATCGGTACTAACTTGAGCGTCGGAGGGTCTTTGGTCGGTACACGCCGACCTCCCCTGACCAATCTTGTGCTTTCAGGTACCCAAGTGCGACGCTACCGGGCAGTTGGGAAACGGCAGAAACAAAGTGGCACTTTTTAATAGAAAAATAGACCGAGTGACCAAAATTATATTTATGAAAAGTAAGTGACTAAAGTGTCTAAAGGGGGAAAGCTAAGTGACCATTTTAAAAAAAAATTTATAGCATCAGCTTTAAACTAGAAAATATACACACACGATGGGTGTGGGGTATGAGCAGTTAATTGAAATGGATATCATAGTAGTGTCGTGGGTAGTAAATGTAGATAATTATATTTTTTATATTTTAAGATATTCAATATTGTGTGCATTGTCAATTTAGGAGATATCTTTCTAGGTTAAGGAAAGTAAATCTTTCTAGAATATGGATTATATTTAGAATAGGATTCTTCTTACAATAAATATTGTATCTTGTATTCCTCTATAAATAGAGACTCTTATTCATTAATAATATACATTCTATTCCAAAGTAGTTCTCTTCTCCTTTATTTTCTGTTATTCTACAACACGATTAGCATGAGCCTAACCAGAGCAATCTAAGAAGAGAATTCCACGCGTGAGATTTTTCTGAGTTTATTTGAATCGTGAGGATTCATATTTTATGCTATGATAAAGTAACTTCATAAGCATTGAAAAATAATTGTGATAAAGTACTTTCACAAAACATCAAACACAACCAATTTGGGTCATAACATTTTCACAACTAGGCTCGTCCACTTGAATATGATGTCTATGAAAGTATTTTAAAGATTAGTGGTATTTAAGTGAGCCTCGCTCGACCGACACATTTTCTTACATTCTTGGTCGTTCTTAATTGGAGTTATCGAAAGTGTTAAGTTATTGTCGACATTCACCATCTTGGTATGTTTCCTGGAAATATTGAATGCTTTGCTTATAGTGGGACTACCCACACAATACTTCGAAACAGACAATTATTCGTTGAGTTAATTTCCTATAATTCTTTTGTAACTATGATGACTGGCTCATCTAAATTGATCAAAGTTAGAGGAAAGGCCCAATATTTATTGCCTAATGGCGCTTTAATTATTTGATGTCACTGAAGCACTTTATGCTCCAACACCTAATAGCACTCTCCTAAGTTTTAAAGATATTCGTGCCAAACGGTTTTCATTTAGAAACTCATTGTGAGAATGGACAAGAATACTTATGTATTACTTCTAATGATTGCGGAAGAAAGCGCATATTACTTATGTCGATCAAGTGGGTTATACTTAACCACTATTCGAATCATTAAATCTAATAATGTCATTAGAGATGATCTTTGGGATTTTGACACATATAGACTATGGCATGACCATTTGGAACATTCTGGTCATAATATGATGATCTGTATATTAAAAAGTTCATAAGAACATCCATTCTTTCGAGTGAATAGAAGCAAGAACAAAACGAAAGTGGTTCCACAGGGATGCTTAGTCGCCGCCACGTCAGGTGGCGGCTCGCCATTTACCATCGGTCGGCTGCCGAACCTTGGGCCCGTGGCATTGACTCCACACCCCCTAGGTAGCATAAAGATGTCTTTGATGCATAAGAGGACCCATTAATTCCCTATTATGCTTCTTATGATTTCCTGGGTAAACCAAATTCGTCAATGGTTATTTCTAAAGCCCATCACTCGTTTTACAAAGCTTATTCTTTAGCAAAATTAAAATCAAGATCATCCTATGCTAAGGACATGAAAGAAAATATTTTATTCTTACACCGAATCCAATGAGATATTTGTGGACTCATCCATCCATATTGTGGACATTTAAGATACTGTATGGTTTTGGTGGATGCATCGGGACGCTGGTCACATATCGCTTTATTATATATCCACATGGAATACTGCTTATGGGCTCACCACATTGATCATCATATTAAGTCGATACGTCTTGAAAATGCTTGAGAGTTTACATCACAAATTTTTGATAATTATTGCATGTCTATTGGGATTAATGTTGAGCATCCCATATTCAATACACATACACAAAATGGTCTCACAGAAGTCACAATTAAAAGACTTTAAGTGGTTGCTCGGGCATTGGTTATGCACATCAATCTCCCGCTATCTGTTTGGGGTTATGCAATATTGCATAATACTTGACTTCGTTTCAGATCCACTACCAATCAATCTTTTTCTGCATACCAGATGGTAACTGAATATGAGTCTGATGTCTCACACTTACGCATATTTGGTTGTGCAGTTTATGTGCCAATTGCGCCTCCACAATGCTCCAAAATAGGTAATCAAAGACGATTAAGTATTTATGTTGGGTACGAATCTCCAACTATTTTCCACTACATAGAACCCTTGATAGAAAATTTCTTTACCGCAAGATTTGCATATTATCACTTTAATGAGACAGTTTTCCTATCGTTAGGGGGGAGATAATAACAAGAATATTCAATAGGAACGACATAAATTGTAGTGGTCTGATGTGGACGTAAAATACGTACACAAAGCGTCTTCAATTACTTGTATTAGGGTATCCCGAAAGCATATTTGTCACGCCTCGGACCCGGTGTCGGTGGATTTAAAGCACCTAAATCCGAATCCGAGGTGTGAGCGTTAAAAAGTAAAATAAAAATAATACAAAACCGAATATTTTTCAAAAATTGTTGAAAATACAAAAGTTTGAAATAACAAAACGTTTACAAATAGGAATTACGCCGTCTTCTAAGTTCTAATCCACTTTTGTCTCTAGCCCCTTTCGAAACTCGTAAATCGTACCTGTAAAACAACCTATTGTAGGGGTGAGCTTTCGTCCTCGCGGGTCAGTAGGGACAACCTTTTTAATTTATTCTTATAGTGTTACAACCAAGCTATCAAACAATAAATTAGAAATACAATAAATCAAAATTTACAATGCATGAATGTGATGCTTACTCAAAGCTCATGTCGTACTCACCATCCCTTTTGTTAGTCATCTTGTTTCTCATGATCACTAGTTCTGGAACCCTGAGATCGTTTTGCAACCTTAGGGTGGTTGTAAGAGTTTCTGTCTTTTAGGCAGACAACTCCCAGGGCATACTTTCCTCTATTTGTGCACTTGTGGGCATACCATAGAATCTAGTCATCCATGCAGCAAACGCAACTACACAAAAGGATCTCTCTCTTTTCTCTCAATCTCTCTGGATTTCAATATTCTTACTATTTTTCAATGCATCTTCACAATTTCTCACTATGAAGTATGCATGATAGATCTTTAATTCATAATACAAAACTTAAATAACACATGCCTTTGAAACATAAAATCATATAGCATGCTTGTTCAACAATTACTGAAAGTAATAACATCCAACAGGTAAATCAAGAAACATCAAACAATACACCAATTTATTAAATTACTTAACAATATAAAGAGAAGATTTCTCGAGATCCCTACCTGGAATAACGTAACTTTGACTTCACTCGTCCCTTCAGGTCAACACTACCACCACGACATACGCTCCAGGCTAACTGAAGTCCCTAGTCCAACAATACCTAATTGTTACAAAAGTATTCTCAAAAACACTCCGAGCAATTCTTTCAAATTTAGTCAACCAATTTCAAATACGAAGTTCTTATTCGCATAGGGTGTTCTTCCCATAAATACTATGGGCACCCAAAGTATTTTCCTCTTGATCAAAGTTGAGGTTTCACACCTCACTAACCAATTTGTATTATTACCAATCCTTAACTGAAAAGTAATTTGAACCAATACTCGAATAATAGTTCCAAGTAATATAAAAGAAGTCTTACTCAAAACTTTTACCAAATTTGCAACCCACAAACCAATTGTTAAATCGTCGAGGCCAATTATAATTAACCAATAATTCCTTGATCACTTCTTTGAACAAAGCATAATTCCCAAATAATCAAACAATTCTATCAACACTCCAACTGAGGACAACTTTCGACAGTTTGCAATTCCAAATGTAAACCAACCAAAACATTTATAAACATTTTCACAATTTCTTGGTCAAACATCAAACATTTATCAACTACCACATACCAGACTCACCATCAATGATCAAACATCAAACACCAGATATCTAAACATCCAATTCGTCAATCTTCCAAACAGTTCCCCACAATAATTAACATCAATCTTATCCATCAATTCACAGTTCACAGTAACTTCATCCATTCTTTAAATAATCAAACATCATTGATAATTCAACATATCCAAATCTTATAACCATTTCATTATCGAACTTTACATGATCAGACTACCATTTACAGTTCAGAACTTATAACTTTGTCAAATTCTCAATCAGTTTGGAGACTACGAACCACACAGAGAAATTTGGGGAAATACCCCTTTTTGGGGTCCCTCAATGAATTTTGCCCCTCTTTTTAAAACTCAATGAAAAATGCCCTTTTTGTCATGTGCAAATACTTTTTTGCCCCTTTTCATTAACTCACTCTTTTTTTCCTGTTTTTCTTCCCATCCTCTGCCTAAGACTGGATTTCTACGACCCACTTTTTGTTTTGTTCTCTTCTTCTTTTTCTTCCTTTTCATCAATATGACACGTTTGACTTTTTTTTGCTTTCCTTTCTCAATCTGTAATCTCTCCTCTGTTAGGCAAAAACAAAGTCCCTCCTCTAATTGCCAAAAATTGAAATTTTTTTTGTACTCTCTCTTCCTTCTCAGTTTTGTTTGGAACATAAACTCAATAGCAAGAAAAAAGATACAAATCTCAATAACAAATTTTTTCAATTAAACATAAAAACTTATCCAAAACTTAATTTTTTTCAATTAATCCAAATTTAAAGAAAGTCATGATACTAGCAAAAAAAATTAAGAAAAAAAGTACAAAATATTGAATTCAGGTATTAGGTAAGACTGGATTTCTGCAAGTTGCACGGTTATGGCCTCCTTCTCCACATCGTCCACATTTTTTACGAATTACATCCTCCCCTACAGATGGAATTCTGACAGTCTTGCGCCTTCCAGGGATTACTTGTCTATTTGGAGGTAAGACAACTATATTTTGCACATCTTGAGGCACAACCCACTCACTTCTATTCCCAACCGGCCATATGGGCTCTGCATATGCTATAACCAATGCATTAGCTGTGTAAAATTGGGAACACATGTTATACACTGATATTTCTTTAGCTCTACATGCAGCAATTGCATGGGCACATGGAAGTCGATCCAGATCAAACTCTCGACATGTGCAAGTATTGTTGTTGAGATTCACAATAAATGTTTGACTTTGATCATATATTTGAAATGCATATAAATCAATGGGAGCCACCTGAAATTTAATAAATTCAAAATTAGCATGGTTCATAAACATAAAATCAAACCATATCATAAATATGCATGCAAAAAGTAAAATACATACCCGCATGTGCAAACCACTATTGTGGTTTTTGCGCACTTTGTCTTCTGCCCATCTAGTCAAGTTTGTGTTTAGGGAACTCGCTGCATCACGACGTTCAACAAACCATTGTTGAAGCATCTCTCTTACGTGATCCACAAGAGCAGTGATTGGTAACTTTCGAGCCTCTTTCAGTTTTGCATTCAATGATTCAGCAATATTTGAAGTCATCATGTTGTACCGATACCCCATAAAGTGAGCCCTAGCCCACCTGTGACATCCTATGTCTTCAAGATACTTACATATTTCTCCATCTTTTAGTTTCCGAATGTCCTCCATCAATGCATTGAACTCCGATACTTGATACTTTTTTGCAGCTGTGTTATACAACTTGAGGATCTTCATTTTTTTCCCAAATTTTGCTTGTAAGTTGTTGGCTATATGAAAAATGCAAGCTCCATGATGTGCCTCTGGAAATACACTATCAATAGCTTTGGCGATGCTTCCATGCCGATCAGATATAAACACCAAGTTTTCTACAACTCCAATGACCTCTCTTAATTTTGTCAAAAACCATGTCCATGAGGCATCATTTTCTGAGTCCCCAATGCCAAATGCCAAAGGATATATTTGATTCTCTCCATCCTGACATGCAGCCACAAACATGGTTCCAAAATACTTGCCTTTCAAAAATGTTCCATCTAAAGCGATCACAGGCCTCATAGAACTATGAAATCCTCTAATTGAAGCTCCAATTGCCATGAAAAAATATAGAAAGTGATTCTCATCATCAGTTTCTATATGTGTTACTGTCCCATGATTTTGAAGCTCTAACATAGCACAATATGCAGGAAGAATGGCGAATGATTCCTGTGGTGACCCCCTAGCAATTTCGAGTGCCGCTTCTCTTGCCCTCCAAGCTTTATCATATCCCATATTAACTCCAAGTTGCATCCGCACATCATCAATGATATCTCTAGGTCTATATATACTACTAACTCTCCCCTCAAATTTTGACTTAACAAATTGACCAATAAGTGAACTGCTTGCTTGTCGATGATCACGATGAATAGCATCTAATGAACACGAATGTTCATTACAGAATTTTCTTACTTCAAAATAAGACAAATCTTGTAACTTTATTGCACGAAGTCGCCATTTGCAATTATCATCCACACATCCAACAACCCATCGATCTTTATCAGATTTGATAACTTTAAACTCATAATTTTTTCTAATTGCAAGCATACCTAAATGTGACTTCAACTCGCTCTTACTTTGGTACAATTGACCCACCACAATATCTTCACAAGAATCATTAGAGAATTGACTCATTTCCTGAACATAACACAAAATATTGAAATAATGAGCAAATAATTAATGCGAGAAAAGGTTGATTATTAGAAATGCTTACTATGCTTTGACTACAAGATTGATTATTAGAAATGCTTAGTATGCTTTAATTACTACATGATAGGTCGCACTCTTCTAAGTGCTGAACATATACATAAAAACTACTTGCATATTGAGCCAAATGTCAAAAAGTCCAACTATCAGCTCCTATGTCAACTGATGTTGACAACTGAAGAGAATGAAACAATATAATACCAACAATAACATTGCCTTAATGGGGTAAAGCAAAGTACCATCGAGTCACTCTGCTAACATATACTGATATACATAAAAACATGATCAAACATCCTATGAGTACAGAATGTCAAATATCCTACTAGTATAGGCCGGTTGGCCAAAGAACCAACAATGCATTCATATCAAGAATATTGAGAACTAAATAGTGAAATTTCATTATTTTTATCCTTGAAGAACATTTATCATACCTCACTTGCAGACGAAGGTGGCTACAGGCGTTGCAGGGATGAAGGAGAGGAACAAAAGAAAAAAAAATTTAGTATGGTTTGAAAGGCAGAGACGGAGGCGAGGATGAAAGGAAGAAGAAAACAAAAGCAAAAAAAATAGCAGTAGGTAGGACATACGGATGACAGGAAGAAGAAAACAAAAGCAAAAAAAAAAAATAGTAGGTAAGGCATACAGATGACGGATTGACAGGAAGAAGAAAACAAAAGCAAAAAAAAAAAACATGTGAAGAAGACATACGGATGACAGGAAGAAGAAAACAAAAGCAAAAAAAAAAAACATGTGAAGAAGACATACGGATGACAGGAAGAAGAAAACAAAAGCAAAAAAAAAACATGTGAAGAAGGCATACGAATGACAGGAAGAAGAAAAAAAAAGGAAAAAAAAAGTAGGGCATACGGATGACAGGATGACAGGAAGAAAAACAGGAAAAAAAGAGTGAGTTAATGAAAAGGGGCAAAAAAGTATTTGCACATGATAAAAATGGCATTTTTCATTGAGTTTTAAAAAGAGGGGCAAAATTCATTGAGGGACCCCAAAAAGGGGTATTTCCCCAAATTTCTCAACCACACAGAGCTTTCCCAAAAATTTAAACAGAGCATGATCATTTCTGTTCTGATTCACCAAAACGCAGAGACCGTGAAATCTCTTCCCAAAGCTTCCCAAGCTTCCATTTAGAAGAAACCAATCAGAGTCGAAAATCAATAAGGGATGCCAGAATCATCACCAATCACTGTGAACCCGTGATAGCAGAATGGCACCCAAAAACCCAATTCTCTAAATCTCAACTATAATTGAATTCTAAGTATACCAGCATACAGAGCACGAGGAGGGGATGAAGTTTGATACCTTACTTGTCACCGTTCACGGCCGAAAACGCCGGAAATCACAGAAAATCCGCCGGAAAACTCAAGGACTTTCTCTCCTTCGATTCTTCCTTACCGAAGCTCATCGGTCGAATCAAACACCACAGAGACGTACCCTATGCCGAGACGAAGCTTCTGTCACCAGGCCGACCCCGCAAATGACCGGAATCGGAAAACACCATCGGAAACCCATAAACTTTATTGCTTCGATTCTCTCTCTCCCTTCATCGATTTGAGAATCTAAGACCACCTTCATGTTCTCCTCGTCGAGACGAAGCTAAACACACTGGTTTCAGCTGTCGTCGTGGCCAAAAACGGAAAATCCGATCAGAGTTGCCGGGCCTTCTCGCTTCCATTTCCTCTCGTCCGGCGTCTTCGTGACTAGCCGTGACCACTTTGAGACTCGCCGTGTCGAGGCGAAGCTAACAGAATAGGTGCGGCGCCGTGAGGTGGCCGGACGGTGAAGGTCGGTGACGGAGCAGAGGAGAGGAGAGGAGAGGAGAGGGAAAACGGGTCGCGGATGTTTCTGGGTTTCTCCAAAACTAACCAAGCCTTTAAGACCAGATCCAACGGTCTAGATCAATCGGTGGATTGATCAACGGTCCTGATATCACCGCTATAATTTCAAATTTCCAAAAACTAATTTTCTTAATTCTCAACCTTCCAAAAATCAAAATAAATAGCTTGGGTGTCCAAATAATTCTCCGAAAATTACTACGAACTCGTAACAACGTCTACTTTCTAATTGTGACTTCAAAATTCAAATTTGACCAACTTTAAAATTCCGGATCTTACAGCCCAACCCCCTTAAAAGAATTTCGTCCTTGAAATTCACTTAATAGTAGTTTGGTGTAGAATTCTTAAATAATTGTTTCACAATGTCCCTTCGCTGCTATTCCAACATCCACAAGCGACAGCAAAAGATAATGTGTCAGTTAGGATCTTCATTCCGACACTAATTAAAATTCACAAACAATAACAAATAGTTGACTATAGACGATACACAAACCCCAAAACTCATCTGAATTTTTAGACTGCACGTCAGGGCCTTTACGGGACCGTTAGGAAATACGTTAAGGGTAAAACGTTTTCTCTCTTAACATACAAAGTAAGAAAATGGTAATAGGTTACGTTCAAGCATACCGAGCTAGTCTGGGCATCTTCATCTAGAAATAGAAGAAATAAGTAGAACACAGTGTGTGAGCATGATTGTTTGTGGTAGATAACAATTTCATTAGTATTAGTATTTCCAAAAACAAAAATCCAAAAAAATTCCTTTTTTTTATTTCTTGTTTTCAAACAACTCAAAAAATTGAAAAAAAAAAACACTTTTGCATATATTGTATATATTTGTAAATAAATTTGTTGTATAGTTTATTTAATTTTCGTGACATAGATTAGCAAATAAAACAATTTCTTGTGGGTAAACGATCCCTACTTCCTATACTACATCCGATATTTATATCCCCACTAGGGTTTATCTTGAGGTTATTTTTGTACATCTTTTTTGTGTGCGAAAATATCCATATCAAAAACGACATAACTAACTCGAATAAAGGTGGAATGTGAGAGAATTAATATGGAATTAAGCACATCGGAACATAGAAATATGCTCTTATCAATAGCTAATCCAATGTGTACGTGATATATATGCCTTCTCTATTACAGAGTTATGTACTTCCGTATTTTTAAAATTTATGAATTTTTAATATTAGCCATCAGATCATATCATTTAAACAAATTTATTGGCTGACATTAGAACTCTGAAAATTAAAACAATGCGGAGCTCCGAAGTGGAGAAAAAACCTATATATATGTATAAAAAAAAATTCACAAATAGTCACTCCTTTATTGAAACATATCAGTTTGGGTGCTCAACGTACTTACACTACATCTTACACTTTAGTTATTCCGTTTATTTCTTTGTTAAAATCGTCATCATAAAGAGGGTATAGTTTTCGATCTTCAATTTTTTTTTTGGTGGATTATATTGCAGTTGGAACATTTGGTTCTAGTCGCCGTCACCCGTGGTTTGCACATTCGATGAATTACATTTACTCTTTTCCTATATGAAGTTTTCATGGAGTTGATGTAAATTAACATGGTAAGACTGGGGTACCACCGGAGAAAATAATTTATTTTTATTTGAATCCGACTGTAGATTTCAGTATTATGAGCTAATCACGAACACTCGGAACCGAACTGAACCAATTATTACTGTAGAATAACAAAAACCCATAGGGACACAACACGAGCATGCCTTCACCTAGCTAAAGGCGATAGTGATATAGGTCATCAATCAATTAATTATCAAACATGGCCACTAATATATTATATATCATGCATGCACTAGAGAGGAAGATTACAAACACAGAATACCCTACGAACAGTGACTACAGTTAGACTGAGTCATAATATACGAATCCATCTTCATACCAAGTGAGGACAGGAAGGACGCATGCAGGATTGGCTATATGTATACATATGAAGGACGCATGCATCCAGAAACAATCACGATTAGATAACATCCAGTTTCTTGCTAGACTCTTCTTAAAACGAGACTTTCTCCATAATAAGCTTTGAGTATGACTTTGAGAAATTAAAAGTTTAGTCTAATTTTGCAAGTATTGCTGAAGATCTTCTTAAATACTATAACTTTAGGTAAGAAGCTTTTACGCAGACGTTTTTGAATCTGAAGTTAATATGGGTATCTATTAATTAATTCGTACTAAAAATTAATGAAAAAGTGACAAATCATCAACGATAGTAGACATGTTAGATGGATGTGTGTGATAGCTGCGTGAAAGGCTGGAGGGGGGGGGGGGGGGGGGGGGGGGAAATAAGAAAAAATCTGTCTAGGAAAAAGAGCATGCATGTCAAGCCAAGGATATCGTTGGCTTGATGATAAATAATTAAAAATGATTGAAGGAAAAACCTGAAATGGAAGAGAGGCCCTCTTTAAATAAATATTGAAGATCGATCCACTTTACCGACATGTTTGTTTTGGATGATCTCCCTTGAATAAACTGGTGTTAAAGATGAACCTTCTAGTAGTGTTGAGCATGTTTGCCACATCCCTTGAATCCATGATATGCAATATTAGTTAATGACACAAATCATCAACAACTGCTTTGACTTAGGGTGATGAACGTACAAAAGCTAATTTAGAAATTTTATTTTATGTGGAAGCATCAATGAATCTCACACACGCAAAATTTAAATAAACTGGACTTACAAAATTTTGTGAGATAATTACTTACTGGTATCGTCTTAATTAATTTCAAAAAGTAAATAGTGAACAACCATTAGGGGTGGTCGGTTTGGAAACGAATACAAGTTGAGTAAACTAATATGAGTATTCAACAGAAAAATTAGAATAGTTAGAGAGGGGTAAAACTTTTAATTTATTAAAAAAAAAAAAAAAAAAAAAAACCCCCCCTTTTTGCTAATATGAGTATTCAACGTGAAATAACCTAGTGAACAACTTTTGTGTAAAAAAAAATTTGAAAAAAGAAGAAGCTAGTAACCCCAATGGCAACATGAGTATTATAAGAGATCATTCGGCCCCATATCGATGAACATATATATAATATAGATTTCATTTTAATCTTTTATTTTCAATATTGAAAGCTTACTATAATCTCTATATAAACCATATATATACTGGAACTCTGGAAGCAAAGAGAATATGATCGAATGATATATATATATATATATATCGAGTTTTAATGCGATATGAATTCCTTGTAAATGTCTGTTGGATTGCATATGAACAATAATAGCTAGAAGATAACTATTTGGCTCTTTAAATATAGAGAGGATGAGAGTTCCGAGCATAGAGTTCTCCTTTCATAAAACTATGCATTTTGAAATAGATAATATTGTGCTCCAAAATAATCAAATAGACTAATTCAATACAAATGTAGATTACTTCGATCGATACAGAGGTAGACAAGTTCGAACTAGTCAATATCTGTATCAAATTAGTTTACTTCTGTATCGAACTAGTTTACTTCTATATCAAACTAGTCTAGTTGATATATTAGTACATTAATGTACTGTAAAACTTTTCATAAAATAAAATAAACAAATGAATTCGAAATTATTAAGTGATTCAACTCTATTAAATAAATGAATAATTTTGGTAATAGTTTGCACTTTCATGACGAACTGCCCGATTGTTAGGAAATAGTCTCTTATTGTTTATTAATTTTAAAAGTATTGCTAAATATCCTCTTACATACTATAACTTTGGGTTAGAAGCTACGCAACTGTTTTTGAATCTGGCCTTGATATACTATAACTTTGGGTTAGAAGCTACGCAACTGTTTTTGAATCTGGCCTTGATATAGGTATCTATTTATTCGAAGAAAAGATCGATGAAAAAGTGACAAATCATCATCGATAGTGGACAAGTGACATGTTTATGATTAACAATTTGAAAACGGCTACCAATTTAAACTTCCTTTACCTCCTTTCTCATTTGCCCGAGAAAAATATCAGTCAAGCTAGCAGTGCAGTAAGTGGATGGTCGGCACTCGGCAGGGAAAAGGACTTTGATAATCTTATCTTATTGATAAATAAATAACACGTTCATGCTTTCCATTCCAGAAAGACAAAACAAATGAAAAACGTAGGTGTCTCACAAATTGACCTCCTGCTCTCTCTTTTCTCCACGCCACTAGCTCCTGCAGCTAGTGCCTATAAATAAGGAGGGCCAAGCTGCATTAAAACCACTCCAAAATCAATCACACCTCTTACAAACCTTCACACATAAAAGCTCTAAGCAATCAATCAAGTGAGAAATGGCATTCGCAAAGACTGTTCTTCTTGTTGTCTTTGCCGTTCTCCTCATCTCTGCTGCGATCTCAGCTCATCATGACCTAACCGAGACTACAACCACTCCAACTGCTGACCATGGTAATTAAGTTTCCATTTATTCCCTAAACAATCAATTTGTGAATTAATCGAGGCATGCATATATAGAGTTGTTGTAAATATATATTTTTACAAGGCCATGGAGACCAGGTGGGTCCAAGGCCTCTCCTGATTTTTTCAATAATTTTTACTTTAATGTTGATTTGGTGTTAATCTTACTTAATTATCTCCATTAATTTTATTAATTATGTTTTTTTAGGGGAAATTTACTAATTAAGTTGTGTCTTTTATTCCCTAAACAATCAATTTGTGAATTAATTGAGGTATGCATATATAGAGCTAGTTATTGTGAATATGTATATCGTACATCATCTTTTGTCTATTCATTTTTAACATATAGTTTTTGTATTTTTGAATGTAAGATGGCCGCGGGGGATACAATAGAGGAGGAAAAGGAGGAGGCGGAGGAGGAAAGGGAGGAAGCGGAGAAGGCGATGCAGGGAGGGGAGGAGGCGGAGGTGGCAAGGGAGGAGGCGGAGGTGGCAAAGGAGGAGGAGGAGGAGGCAAGGGAGGAGGCGGAGGAGGTGGAGGGCATGGACCCGAAACCGAGAACTAGATGATCATGCTCCAAGAGTATTAATTAGGATGGAAGCATGCACTAGCATGCATGTTTGCTAATCAATAAACTTGTATTGATTGAGTAGTCCACAAAACTCTCAATCATATCTTTGTAATTTGATCCTCGGATCTCCTTGTTATATATGTATGTTGTTAGTACTATCTACTGTCCACTTAATTTGCTGAGTTTATATTGTCAAATATATATATATATGGGAAATGTTAATAACACACCCTAGTGTGTTATTGATACACTCTCCTCTCTCTTTCTCTCTCTACACACTTTAGAGAGAGAAAGAGAGAGGGGAGTGTGTCAATAACACAATAGGGTGTGTTATTAACAACTCCATATATTATATATATATATATATATATATATATACTTCTTGGTCACCTCATGATTAAAGTATTAGTGATCACTCACGGTTGGATTTAATTTCAAGAATGAGATAGCTAATTCAATGTGTACGTGATATATATGCCTTCTCTATTACAGAGTTATGTACTTCGGTATTTTTAAAATTTGTGAATTTTTAATATTAGTCATCAGATCATATCATTTAAATAAATTTGTTGGCTGACATTAGAACTCTGCAAATTAAAACAATGCGGAGCTCCGAAGTGGAGAAAAAACCTATATATATGTATAAAAAAATTCACAAATAGTCACTCCTTTATAGAAACATATCACTTTGGTTGCTCAACATACTTACACTACATCTTACGCTTTAGTTATTCCGTTTATTTCTTTGTTAAAAAGCGTCATGATAAAGAGGGTATAGTTTTCAATCTTCAATTTTTTTTTGGTGGATTATATTGCAGTTGGAACATTTGGTTCTAGTCGCCGTCACCCGTGGTTTGCACATTCGATGAATTACATTTACTCTTTGTCTATATGAAGTTTTCATGGAGTTGGTGTAAATTAATCATAGTAAGACTGGCGTACCACCGGAGAAAATAATTTATTTTTATTTGAATTCGACTGTAGATTTCAGTATTATGAGCTAATCACGGACACTCGGAACCAAACTGAACCAATTATTACTGTAGAATAACAAAAACAGGGACACAACACGAGAATGCCTTCACTAGCTAAAGGCGACAGTGATATAGGTCATCGATCAATTAATTATCAAACATGGCCACTAATATATCATGCACATGCACTAGAGAGGAAGATTACAAACACAGAATACCCTACGAACAGTGACTACAGTTAGACTGGGTCATAATATACGAATCCATCTGCATACCAAGTGAGGACAGGTGATAAAGTAATCTGGGCTTCACAACCAAAACCAATTGACAATAGTTGGAGAGGCCTAAATCCTTATAAACACATTTGCAAGGTCTCTCTTCTCCAATGTGGGACAACACTCCACATTCACACACGCCCCCGGCACGTGTGGCGAATTTTCAAGCCAAACACGTGGACAACATATATTGGGTGACGTGGAGCACGTGTGGCCACTTGGCATCACACGTGGGCAAACCTGCAGCTCTGATACCATGATAAAGTAATCTGGGCTTCACAACCAAAACCAATTGGCAATGGTTGGAGAGACCCAAATCCTTATAAACACATTTACAAGGTCCCTCTTCTCCAATGTGGGACAACACTCCACATTCTCACAACATGAAGGACGCATGCAGGATTGGCTATACATATGAAGGACGCATGCATCCAGCAACAATCATGATTAGATAACATCGAGTTTCTTGCTAGACTCTTCTTAAAATGAGACTTTCTCCATAATAAGCTTTGAGTATGACTTTGAGAAATTAAAAGTTTAGTCTAATTTTGCAAGTATTGCTGAAGATCTTCTTAAATACTATAAATTTAGGTAAGAAGCTTTTACGCAGATGTTTTTGAATCTGAAGTTAATATGGGTATCTATTAATTAATTCGTCTAAAAATTAATGAAAAAGTGACATATCATCAACGATAGTAGCTAGACATGTTAGATCGATGTTTGTGTGATCTACATGACAGTTTGAAAAGATATAGACTACCAATTCAAACTCCTATTACCTTCTTTCTAATTTACCTTTCGAGAAAAGTATTAGCGAAGCAGTACAGGACAAGGATTTTCATAATCACTAGTCTATACTGAAAATGAATCGACCAAATTTTAGCAAATTTTCCACATCCGTCGACATCTTATCTTAATTATCTGTTCGTGGACTCCAATTTCTCCTTAATTGCTAGCTTGGAACGTTCTTAGTCTCCTCCTATATCAACCTAAATAACACGTTAATGCTTTCTATTAATCTATTCCAGAAAGGCCAAAGAAATTAAAAACGTAGGTGCCACAAATTGACCTCTTTTTCTCACTTACTCTTCTCTCCACACCACTACATCATTCAGCTAATGTCTATAAATAGGGAGGACCAAACTACATCAAGTTCACTCCAAAATCAATCACCTCTTACATACCTTCACAGTTCACACATACAAACTCTAAGCAATCAACTGGTCGAGAAATGGCATTCTCAAAGTCTGTTCTTCTTGTTGTCTTTGCCGTTCTCCTCATCTCTGCAGAGGTCTCAGCTCTTCGTGACCTAGCCGAGACTACAACCACTCCAACTACTGACCAAGGTAAGTTTCTATTTATTCCCGTAACAATCAATTTGTGAATTAATCGAGGCATGCATATATAGAGCTAGTTGTTGTGAATTAATATATATATATATATATACATCATCTTTTGTGTTTTCCTTTTTAACATATAGTGTTTTTTTTTTTATTTTTTTAAATTTCGAATGTAGTAGGAGGTAAGCCTGGAGGGGTCGTGGAATGCAGTAAAAACAGAAATATGGCATGCTCCAGAATTCCCAGAAATGGAGTCACGAAATGCAAAAATCCTTATAGCAGGGAATGCCACAAGTACGGAAATGGAGGAAAGGGAGGACGTGGACCGCCTGGACCTGAAACCGTGAACTAGATGATCTGGCTGCTACAAGAGTATTACGATGGAATCATGCACTAGCATGTTTGCTAATCAATAAACTTGTATTTGTTGAGTAGTCCACAAGACTCACAATCATATTTTTGTAATTCGATCTCGGATCACCCTGTTATGTTGTATGTACTATATAGAAATGGTCACTCAATTTATACCATGCATGTCTTATATGAGTAGTCCACAAGACTCAAGCCTATCTTTCAGTGCTAATATTGTTCTTTTAGGCCTAAAATAAACATTCTGTAATGTAAGCAAATTAAATGAGTGACCAAGCCCATTAATAGCTGTCCTTAGTCTCGTAGCCCAGTTCATGTATATTTATTCTATTATTTTTAGTTGTTGTAGCTTAGGCAACTCTATACACTTAATCAAGCTCATTTCTCATTTTCGGACTCTCTCTCTCTCTCTCTCTCTCTCTCTCTCTCTCTCTCTGTTTTATCTGTAATTGTTCATCCTTAACAATATACGCCCCTGTTCTTCCCCTCAGTAAGTTTCACAATTATGTTCAGCTATCGTAATTTAAGTTGTGATTTTGTTTGTATTTCCATCTAGGTTTTTTTGTTTTAGTTTTTTCAGTCCGACTCTCGCTGCGGAAGAATCCAGCTGTATGGGTCTGTTTGTTTACTGCTGTGTTGGTTGGAGCATTTGCTCATGGCTTTTATTTGGTGTATCCTTTTATTGAAACTGACTTTTCTTTTTCACTGATAGACTTATACTGCATAGATAGGTCTATGATATGCTTACTAGCTATGCCATAAGTTTTGATCTTTGCATTTAAATTGTCAAGATTTGATGTTAAGAGTTCGAAATAATTTGTACCTACATTGAAAGTTTGGAACTAATTTATGGATTTTATTATTTGCGTATAATGGGAGATTGGTGCGTATAACCAATGCCCGAGCGACCATTTGAAGTCTCTTAATGGTGGCTTCTGCGAGACCATTTTGTGTATGTACATGGGGTATGGGATGCTCAACATCAATCCCAACAGACATGCAATAATCATCAAAAGTTTGTGATGTAAACTCCCCAGCATTGTCAAGACGAATTGACTTAATAGGATGATCAGGGTGGTGAGCCCTTAAGCGTATAATTTGTGCTAGGAGCTTTGCATAAGCAGCATTGCGTGTGGATAATAAAGCGACATGTGACCAGCGTGTCGAGGCATCCACCAAAACCATAAAATATCTGAAAGGTCCGCAATATGGATGGATGGGTCCACAAATATCTCCTTGGATACGATGTAAGAATGAAATATTTTCTTGTGTCTTTAGCATAGGATGGTCTCGATCCTAATTTGCTCAAGGAACAGGCTTTGCAAAAAGAGCCTTTGGCCATAAAGGCAGAAGCATAGGAGGAATCCCGTTCAATATTGGACTGTGAAACTTTTCTCACTGCAGAGGGGTTCGACCAGTCGGCAATGATGGTTCGACCGGTCGACGTACGGGGTATAGATTCCAGTAGCATGTTCGACCGGTCGACAGATGGACTTCGACCGGTCGATGTATGCATCGACGATTCTAGTAGGTGGTTCGACCGGTCGACAAGTTTAGTTCGACCGGTCGACTGGCGTCGGACAGCGGCATTTTTGCACTTTCTCATAGCTGTCTCATCTCCTTGAATCAACCTTTGATTCATGCTTCGATTAGCTCGATAAAAAGGATGTCCGTGTGAGGTTTTCAATATATGGATCATCATATCACGACCTGGATGTCCCAAGCGGTCGTGCCAAAGCCTATATGTGTCGGAATCCAAGAGATCATCTTTAAAAACATTGTTGGATTCAATAATACGAATAGTGGTTAAATATAACCCACTAGAACGACACATAAGTCTTTCTAAGATGCGCTTTCTTCCGCATTCATTAGAAGTAATACATAAGTATTCGTTTCCATTCTCACAATGAGTTTCCATGTGATAACCGTTGGCGCGAATGTCTTTAAAACTTAGGAGAGTACCGTTAGCTCGAGGAGCATAAAGTGCTTCAGTAACATTGAGCACTGTGCCATTGGGCAACATAAATTGGGCATTGCCTCGCCCATTGATCAATCGTGATGACCCAGTCATCGTAGTCACAGAGGAGTTATAAGGAACTAACTCGATAGGCAATTGCCGGTGGCGAAGTATTGTGTGGGTAGTCCTACAATCAGCAAGGCATTCAATCTCTCCGGGAAACATACCTACAAACATAGGGTATGAAAATAAATATATGTCCATGACATAACAAAAATTTCGAAAATCTCTTGCAATTCTTTGAAGGAAATTCGAAATTTATTGATAATCTTGCCAACGAGTACATCGAGGTCTTGTCCAGAAAATTCTAATCCAAAATAACTATGACAAATGTCAATTGAAATAAGGCATCAAAAGCCTTTACATAATAAACTTGGAAATAAAACAATTGCAATTTAATTGAAGTCTGGAACTTCTAAAGTCTTCTCATTGCTTTGGTCGACTTTGAAATCTGCAATTGTGAGATTGACATCTTTCTCATCTCCGGTATCTTCTCCATAATAGGCTTCTTGCTCTCTGGATTTGCGGTACATCTTGTAATCTGCAGCCAATTTGTTGCATGCCTTGCATTGTCTAAACCAATGATCATGTGATCCACATCGGTGGCATTGCTCGTTGGCACCACCTGCCTCATTGTTGCGTCTAACAACTTGTGCCCTTGGAGGATGATTTTGTGTATAGTTGTACACATTATTGCCGCGCCATCCATGGCCGACGTTGGCATGGCCACCTCGGCCCATGCCACGTCCTCCAATCCCTCTTCCACGTGGTACATAGTTCCCACGATTTGGTGCAACGTTGTTGCGGTTACCTTCCTTATTTGGACGATTATATGGACCGGGGCGTCCATTAGCATTACCCTTAGCATTAGGGTTTCGTCCTCTCTTGGCCAATTTTCCATAATGTATTTCTGGAACTCTCTTTGTTCCGATAGGCCGCGAGTTATTTGTTCAACATGATTGTGTCATGCTTCTCAGCTACTTGTAGAAGATTGATTAGCTGATTGAACGTAGTAATCCGCTTGGCGTTATACTCCATCCTATATTGCTTTGAGATGATGAGTGCCGATGCGGGGAAGGTAGAGAGGGTCTTCTCTATCAAGTCTGCTTCGGTAAGAGTCACCTTACAAAATTGAAGCATAGCCCGTAGACGTAGCATCTCAGAATTAAATTCTGCTACGGTTTTGAAGTCGAGAAAGCGGATGTCGTTCCACTTGACTTTCAAATCATGAAGTAGTGTATCCTGGATGTTTCCGAATCTCTCATGGAGAGCAGTCCATAATTCATATGGATCCTTAACTTGCATATATTCCCATCTTAGGGAAGGGGCCATATGGCGCCTTAGAAACATCAGTGCTTGGGCTTGGGTAGACGCAGGTGGAGCTTTCGTGTTCGCATCTGGAGCACGAATTGTGGAAATAAGTTCTTTTCCAATGAATGTAGTTTCAACATCCGTCACCCATCGGTGATACTCGGTTCCATTAGGATCAAGGATGTCAAATTCGAGCTTTTGCGTTTCAGGCATCCTGAAATAAACAAATAAGAAGATACATTAGTTTCGCAGTCATAAAAGACATCCACGAACACTAAATAAAATTTCCAAGTATTTTTCGGATTAGAACAAGACCAAGATGGATATGACCATAGCTTAAACCGTTCGATAGCTCCACGCAGACATGACCGGATAAGAAAAGGAATGTCAGTGGAGCAAAGCTCTCTCAATACCACTGATTCCAATCCCTCACCTAAATCACACCTACGTAGGTGAGTCTAGTAATGAATAAGCCATGACCAAAAATTGGTCGAATTCGATGCCTTTGTGAACTTACTTTATCACAAAGATTTTCTTGGATGCTCATGAAGTTACTTTATCATAGCATATATTATGAATCCCCACGATTCATTAAAGCTCTTTAACTTTTACTAGAGAATGATGACATTAGGAGTGCTCATGACTTACATATACAGCAAGCGATATAAAGCTCGATCACTCCCCTAATACTTCTCATAATCTTTCGAAGTAGGTATAGCTTATTGTCTTTTGCTCATTTAATTTCACCAAGAAAGTCTCACGCCATAAGAGGGGTCGGGATGTAGAAGAAGGGAAGTTTTTAAATCCCCGAGAAAAACACAACCGCATCAAAAGCAGGAACTTTTAGAAAATACTTGGTTTTCTTGGAATTTGAATATCTGGAGATCCAACGGTCCGAATGGGCTGAAATTTGAACCGGGAGCAGTAGACACACGGAGGAAGCAGTCGACGAAATTGCAGCTTAATCCAACGGCTGATCAGGGAGAAAACTGCTTCGAAAGTCAGCTGTATCGTGCAGGCAGATTCTAGAGTTTTAGGTTTTTGTAGCTAGGGCTAGAACTCGTGCTGATAACGTGTTTAAGGGAAGCGTAAATAACAAGAGAATAGTAGAGAATACTTAGAATAGGATCAACTTTATTAATGATGAAAGGGCCTCTATATATAGAGGAATACAAGATACAATCCATATTGATGTAGGAAATATCTAATCCATATTCTAGTATGATAACCTATACTAAGAGTCCTAGTTTGACAAGACACACAATAATGTTTTCCTTCAAGATCCTCTTCTTTTTCTTCTTCTTCTTTTTTTTTATCAAAAACGACAACTTTTATTCAAAACTCAAAGGTTACAAAGAGAAGAAATGCAACTCCTAACCTCTATAGGAGGTGAACCAATCCAAGACAACGAACATCTAGAAATACAATCAAAACGAGCACAATCATGAGCCAAAACATTAGCTTCACGATAAACATTTAAAAAATGAGAGCTAGGAAGCTCTGAAAGTAAAGAGACAATATCGTCATACAAAATGGTAGAGTCGGTTTCAAAAATAAGCGGTGACAATCGATGCTCCACAGCAAAAGAGCAAGCTAGGTGACCTGCCATAGCCTCAACCAACTCTGGTGAAGCAACATGAGATAATGGAGCTAGTACAAAATCCTCCCACAACGAAATCTGAGTGATCACGCAGAACAACACCTACCCCTCCAGTGTGAGAGTGCTCATCATAAGCACCATCAAGATTGGCTTTAATCCACCCCACAAGAGGAGGTTTCCAAGGAGCCAATCTACAGCGCGAAGAACGAGTGCCCAACGGACAAGCATTTCTAAACTCTTGAAGACAATGAAAAGCATGAAAAGCAACAATATTTGGAGTCTTTACCACTCCATCCCAGACCCGATTATTCCGTACTTTCCAAACCGCCCATATTAGCAATTAATTTGGATAGTTAAACAATCTCCAATTCGATTTATTTTTTTTCAGAAGTGATCTATAAAGGATAAATTATAATATGAACGATTGGATTATGAAATTATGAAGTGCATACATTAACTAAACGGGTGGGTGAACCTGTCTGTTCACCCAAGGGGTGAACCTAAGCATCACTCAAAATGTAAATTTTAAATGAGTGGCTATTTTTGGCTATGGAAATATATATACAAAGTTTAGACATTATGTTTTTAATTGATCTAAATTCATCAATGGTTGATAACCGTACTTTAGATTTGCGTGATAAATTTTTCTTTAAAAATTAATACAAACATGCTCATGTTCATTTCTTGGTTAAAATTTAGACAGATTTAATTGCTCATATGCCTCATAAATTTCGGGACATCCATTTTCATTTCTTGGATAGGGATTCTAAAAAGGATCATTTGCAGCTTCCATATAAGTTATTTGTTTGTTAGTTTAGAGAAAAATGAGTTGTTTTTTTTCTTCAACAACCCTTCATCTTTCTCTATTTTAGACAAAGTGAAGAGAGAGTGATTTTAGTTCCCTAAATTTACAGCCAATTCTGAAAATATAGAGAATGAACTATTTAATTTTGACGCTCTATAAGGATATATAAGTTATGTTACAACATTTTCAAATTAAAAAAAAAATTGGAAACTAAAAGTTGCTAACAAGGTCTAAAAGTTACTAAAAGTTGCTAAAATTTGGAGACCTGATATTGCAGTTTGGCATTTTCGAAAGGATGGAAAGTATACTGTCAAGTCTGGCTGTTGGCTTGCGTCGGAGTGGCGAAATTTGCTTGAAGGTTCTGTGGATAACTAGCCTTAATAGAACAGACGCAACGGTATGGGACAATCTTTGGAAACTAAAAGTTGCTAACAAAGTGAAGGTGTTCTTATGGCGTGCATGTCATGATTTTCTTCCTTGTGCTGCGAATCTTTCTCGAAGGCATATTGGCACTAACGCTGTGTGCTTTCGCTGTGGTAAGGATGATGAATCTACTATTCATTGCTTGTGGAATTAATTGTGACTTTGCAAAAAAGGTCTGGAAGTTTTCTTTTCTTAATGGAGTCTATAAGAGTTGGAAAGAACCAAATTTCATAACTCTATTTGAACATGTGGCTGGAACTTCAAGTAATGATGAACTACTGTTGTTTGGTGTGATTGCTTGGCTATTGTCAAAGAATAGGAATGCTCGGAGGCATGGTGAATTTACTGAGGAAGGTGCCAGGGTGATTTGGAGTGCCAAGGAGTGGCTATCTTCATACCAATCTGCTCACGTGTCTTCTCCAAGTTCTAGTGTGAGGCTAACACAAAGTCACGAGAGTGAAGTCTGGTTGTGCCCTTCAAGCACCAATGTTAAGCTTAATGCTGATGCGGCCTACGACTTTAATGCAAGGAAAGCTGGTGTTGGCTTTGTTCTAAGGAATGATGTGGCAATCTCATAGGTGCAGGATCAATCCCAATCCCTGGAAATCCGTCAGTTCTTGCACTAGAAGGTCTTGCGGTGCTCCATGGGTTGCAGTTTTGTCTTACCGAAGGCTTGCGTCGAGTTGAAGTAGAGAGTGATGCGGCTAATGTTATCTCTGCCCTTAATTCAATAGAGGTGGATTTTAGTATGGAAGGATCCATATTTGATGATATAAAAGGGTTGATTTCGGAGTTTGAAGTTATCAAATGGTGGAAGATTCCTAGGAGCTGCAATCGAGTAGCTCATTTAATTGCTCGCAAGTCACTTTCATTTGTTGAGAAGAGGTTCTGTAAGGAGATTGGACCTCCATGACTAGAAGAAGGTGTTTTAGCATATATTAATAATTGATGTAAGAAGGGTGGCACTATATGAGGCTACCACAACTCCTATGGTTGTAATTGACCAAGCTTAGTAATGAAAAGTTCCGCTTTTGATCAAAAAAATATATTCCATATGTGGTCATTATTGAGAATATTACGGAGAAATTAATGGTTGAAGTTAGAGTTTTATCAGGAATAAAATATAGAGTTTTAAACTCTTTAGTCCCCCAAATAGAATTTTTTTTTAGAGAAGTTAAGAACTTTTTAAGAAAATACTTAGAGCCTGTTTGGGATTGCTTTTCGGAGACCCAAAAACGCTTTTGAAATAATTGAACAAATTAGTTATAAATAGGGAAATTATCACTAATGGTACCTGAACTTTACCTTCATTATATGGATGGTACCTGAACTTTACTTTTGATCACAACTAGTACCCGAACTTTTCGTTTTTATCTTAAATGGTACCTGCCGTTACAATTCGTTAAATTTTCCGTCATTTTTTTTTTCGTTACATTTTCTGTCAAAATTTAGTTTTTTTTTTCCTCTCCCCCCCCCTCCACCCGCAACCTCTCCTCCTCTCGCCAGTTGGTTGATGGGGCCGCTAAGGCGAGCTTCGAGGAGAAACGCCGGCGGTCGAGGTATTGTGAAGAGCGCTTAAGTCGCGACTTGGCTCAACGACGTCGATGAGGACGGTAGGCCGGGCAGGAGAGGGACCAGTCTCATGGTGAAGCAGAGAATCATAGAAGCTGCCGCTTAGGCTTGAGATCGACGCGACGACGCCGAAAGAAGGAAAGGACGCCGGAAATCGAGGCGCGGTCTCGGGCTCAAACAACTCGAAGAAGCCGGGATCAATGGCTGTGAAGCTTGGGTGTGCTCGGAGGTGAAGTGGTGAGCTATGAACGATGCAGCTTGTGATTGAATTTGATTGAATTGATGAGTTGATTGGGCATAAGGGATGAGGACAATCCGAGAGACGAATGCCGATCTGGGGATACCGATCGTTGATTTCTTGATTGGTTGCTGAATTGGTGATGGAAGAAGTAGTTGTGAGATTGGTTGATGAAGTGTTTTCGGTGATGCTTGTGATTTTGTGCTTGCAGGTTTGATTTGGGAGAGAAAGGTTGTGAGTGGTAGAGAATATGGGGGACTGATTTGTTGTGAATTGATGGCAGGTTGTGATCTCCGAAATTGCAATTTGGTGCCCAAATCATTTGGGTGGGTGTTTTGGGGAGAAGGTGAATTGAAGCCGGTGATAGGTTCTCGTAATTGATTGTGTGAGGAAGAGAAGGACTGAATTGGTGGTTGACACGGTGATGGGTGTCAAGACCAGTTGCGTGTGGGCTTTGTGAGACCGGGTTTGGTGATTGCAAATTGATGGATTTGCTTGTGATTGTGTTGGTGAGGTGAATGAGGTAGAGAGTAATTGAAAGGTGTTTGCAGGTAGCTTGTTGTTCGGGTATGGTCTTTGAGATGTGAGGGAGCTGCGAATGAATGAGTGCAGGAACGTTGGGAGTCCGCTAAGGAGCAGAGATAGCCGTAAAGCACCGTATGAGATGGAGGAAAATGTAACGAAAAAAAAAAACTAAATTATGACAGAAAATTTAACGAATTGTAACGGCAGGTACTATTTAAAATAAAAACGAAAAGTTCGGGTACTAGTTGTGATCAAAAGTAAAGTTCAGGTACCATCCATATAATGAATGTAAAGTTCAGGTACCATTTGTGATAATTTCCCTTATAAATATAAAAAAATTTGAAAAAAAAAATATGTTTTTGGTGAGTTTTAGAAGCATTTGAAAGTGATTTTGAGAAGCACTTGACAAACGCTTCCTTATATAAAAGCGCTTTATCAAATTTGAAAAACATTTTTAGGCCTTTCAGAAGCAGTCTCATACAGACCCTTAAAATTTCAGAATTGTGTAGCGTTTGCCAAATCATCATTTTAATTTCCATAAAACACTTAAGTTTACATTGTTTAACGAGGGTTCTCTAAATTCTAGCCTTAGGGCCGGGTTCTGGTTAGGTCGCCCCTGGTTTGTTCGAACATGCATGACTCTTTGTTCTACCAAGCATGCATGGCTAGCTCTAAGTTAAAAGTGATAGAGACCATCTAGCAATTATCAAACCAGGCACTAATTAATACTACAAACCCGACGTACCGATAGTGACTGCACTGGTCAGGCTGAGTTAGTATTATCCTGCAATTCCGTCTGTATAACAAGTGACGTAAGGAAGGACGCATGCTTGCTTGGATATATATGCATTCATGTGTTATTATATATTTATATATAGGGTTTAGGTTGTTCTGTGAGTCCAATATATAATTTTTATTGTTTTCTGGTCTTCAAATTTCAAGTTTTCAACCTAGCTAGCTATGCAAATCCTTTCCCTTTTATTAAAATAGGTAACTTTAATCACCGACATATTTTTTTGTTATAGGTTGGGGATATCCTGGAGGTTGAACTTTCTGAATTTTAAGCCTATTTGCAGCATCGAGCCCTTAAATCCTATTATATATGATTAGTTTATCAAACAAATCACCAATAACTTCTTTGACTTAGGGTGTCATATGAGTCATATATATACAACATTATTTTGAATAGTTAGGACTCACAAAATTTTCTGGGAAAATTTCTAACTAGCACTTAAAAAATTATAGTGTGATACTGAATTAAGGGACTTTACTCACTCTGTAGAGCTATAGACGAAAACATGTCAATTATTTTGAGGTCCTCCACTCCTCCCAATCAAACATATATTACTGGACTCGATCTGTGGACTCAAATTCTTTTCTTTTTTTTGTCAAAGTGTGGACTCAAATTCTTACTTGATATATATTCTTTCGTTTATAAAGAAAATAAACCGTGGCTCTCTCTCTCTCTCTCTCTCTCTCTCTCTCTCTCTATAAATACAGAGGGCCAAGCTACGTTAAGTTCACTCCAAAATAATTTCCTTTTACCTACATAATATATTGTTAAGATATCAAGAGAGATGGCTTTCTCAAAGACTGTTCTTCTTGTTACCCTTGCTTTTGCTGTTCTCCTCATCTCTGCTGAGGTCTCAGCTCATCGTGACCTAGCTGAGGCTACCACCCGTGAGTTTCTCGCTTTCTTAATCAGCTAAATCATTCATTTCGCATGCATATAGGGCTAGCTATTGTGAAGTAACATATACTTTAACGCACATTGTCTTCTTTTCCATTTTAACATTATTTTTTTGTGAGCGTAGAAAACTCCAAGCCTGATCGTTTCCACGGCAACGATCATGGACATGGTGGCCATGGAAATGGAGAACATGGTGGCCACGGAAATGGAGGACACGGAGGACATGGAGGACATGGAGGACATGGAGGACACGGAGGACACGGAGGACGTGGAGGGCATGGACCTGATGCTCTTGAGACTGAAACCGAGAACTAGATGATGATGACCCTTTGAATGCCTACAGTTGTCTGTATTGCAGGCGTCCGTACTTGGTAAAAGAGTATTAGTATGGAAGCACTAGCTTAAGCTTATTTGCTGATTAATAAGTAATTGGTTGAGTAGTCCACAAAACTCTCAATTATATCTTTGTAATTCGATCCTCGGATCTTCATATATGTTATGTACTATCTTTAATCCACTTTATTAATTTGCTAAATCCGTAGTGTGGATAATACATGCATGCATGTGTACGTCAATATATTAGATACTCCAGATCCAATTAAGATAGATATATAGGGGAAATAAAATAATATTGAGCGCACGTAATGGAATTTAAAGATGGGATCCAAGAAATGAGATGAACAGAAAGTTTGTGTGCTTACACGTAAAGTATTGCAGATCCAAGAGCTAAAACAAGTATATATAAACATTTGGTATATTGAATTGATGGCCGAGATTCAATTAAGATAGATATATAGGGGAAATGCAATAATTTAAAGACTGACAAACTAGAGTCTGGTACTGTAATAAAATCGTATATAAAACATTTCTCTCCAATAACATAGTGCTAGCTAGATCTCCCAAATTCGACTCTCTCTCCCACTTTGACTTAAAAAAACGATCTATACTTTCGATGACCGAGGCTAAAAACAGACAAAAATGTACAAAAATTAATATTGGCATGGTTTATCCAACCCCACAACAAAAGCACAATTATGTGGGAGCAATGAGCAAATTCTCTGGCGCCCACGCCCACAATGTGGAAAGACTTTACTGCACAATTCCCAATAGATCGAACACCGGTGCAGTATTAACCGGAGAACCAGCTGTAAACACCCTCTTAAAATCTAAGTTCTATACCTATTTTGACACCCCAAAATCGTACTATTCATATTGGATTTAACCCATCTCCAACCCTAGACTCAAAACTCAAGTTCTATTATTATTATAATATTATACTAATGTTTTATAATAATGTGTTTTAAATTAGACTAAAAATATTTGAAAATAGACTATAATAATAATATAACTATTTGAATATTAAATGAATTTTAAAATTTTACATAAACTAGGACCGTCCATTTGAAATAGAAGGATCCGGCCTTCATTTTAATATGACCGGGTCATTCCGAGCCACAGGGGCAACGCGGTGGCTTTTCCTTGTACAGGACGTGATCATCTCTCTCCCTTCCCGTCCACAACTTCTTCCTTTGTCCTTCTGTGTTGCGGATCATCACATGAGTCAAAATAGATCTAGAGTTGGAATAAGAGAGTTAGATACTTTTTAAGATGGGTCTAATTTGGGGAGATGATATTGGATCAAAATGAGTTTTAACTCTTGTGACCTTAATAGCCAGGGTATGGAAAGTTGTGAGTTATGTGAAGTATTAGTGATTTCTAAGAGCTAGAATTCATGTCCGGATCTGGGATGTGGCCAACGATGAAGTCCATGCACGTGGAAACCTCCGGGAGTCTATGTTGATCTTGTTCCTAATGGATTGAAAGGATTGTTTGTTGTACATATAAATAATATATAGTGAATATCATGATGATTTTAATTGTTGTCACAATTGAGTAACTAAACGAGTTTCGATCAATTTGATTAATTTTTTCTAAAGATGATTTTTTTAATTGTGAATTGTTCTAATTAATTATAAAAGTTTAAGGTAAAAATTTGTTAATCACAAAGTGTTAACCTAAGTTATACTAGATTACTAGTCATTTTGGAATGAAAAAAAAATACAATTTTAGACGTACAATGCAGTTCAAATTAATTATGAACTGTAAGGTAAAAATTTGTTAATCACAAGGTGTGAACCTAAGTCATAAAATGTATTTACTCCTAAATCCAAAGATTTTAACTTTATGGTGACTATTGTAGCTCTGAAAAGCTGAGGACATACAAGAGATGACAAGCATTAATTCACGTGATTACTTCTTGATTGAAATTTAGATAGAGTTGGACGGGTGAGTATGTTACATTAGCGTAATAATTTGTCATTAATTCATGTGACAATTACACTAAAATTAGAGCAAAAAGTTCATTTTGCTGTATCTTTACCTTAAGATTAAATCCAGTTAGACTGAATTCTCTACTATTAAACCTACCTCGAAAATATTTTATAAACTCTGAATCGTTAATTAATCATACATACATTATTACATTTCAGTAACGTGACAATCGGCACGTAATAAACCCTAAACTCTTTTACATTAACCATACTTACATTATTACAGTTTAGTAACGTGACCATTAATTGGTAAGGAACAGAGTTACAGTTCCGATTATCGTCAGAACCAGCGAGCAAACAGCTCATTTCTTTTTGAACCAATATATTCTTACTTGACGGCAACAAAACGCATAGGCCACATTGCAACAAGCAAGTATTCAAGTTAAAAGTGATGAAGGTTATCAATTATGAAACGTCGACATGGCCGGCCAATTATTACTATGCACTAGATCTTTCGGCAAGATTTTTTATTTTTTATTTTTTGACTAAGGGAAACGAAGAACAACAAAAGAAAACAAGACCCAACTTCTCCAGCTAAGGAGGGGAGTCTCCATCATACAATAAAATATGAAGAAGGAGGAAGAGGGCTGTTGAAGCCAATTAGCGGGGCACTTCCTCCGACGAGCCAGGGAAGCTACATGATCTGCAGCTTTGTTGGCGTCTCTGCTAGTGCACGTCCAGCTAACAGTTGGGAATGCTTGCGCAAAAAGATGAAGGCCCTTAAACAAATACTATATTTCAGACCATAAGTACCAGACTGATAGAGTCGATATCCATACAATAATACCAAAGCTTTTGCATATTTACCTAAACAATTAAGTGACGTAAGGAAGGACGCATGGTTGCTTGGCTGTATGTGTAAATATCCAATGTCCCAAAGTAATCTGGACTTTGTAATGAAAAAAATAAGGCAATCTGGATTTGGTCGATTTGCAAATCTGTTTGGTAAAAAGAGAGCCATAAAGCTTCAACAATTCAAACTCGTTTGTCTCTTCATCGAGCCGTAAAGCTCTTACACGTACATGCATGCTTGTCTTGGCTTCTACTTTATCCTAAGATGAATCCAATAATAATATACGAAAACTTTATTCATTGCTGGAAGACAGAAGAACTGTAGGTTCAATAGTCTTTGTTGGCTAGTACGTGTAACTAAATGTATCCATATATAGGTTGAAGAAATATATTCCTTCCAAGTAAATCTTAAAGTTATTAGCCAAAAAAAAAAAGTAAATCTTAAAGTTCAACATAGACAAAGTACAAACCCTTCCCTCTTTTTATTAAAAGCTAGCCTACCTTATTACCGACATATATATAAATATATATATATATATATTTATATATATTTTGGCTAATTATGACCGACATATATATATAATAATTTTCAGATAAAAAAGTCTTTATTTTTAGAACTAAATTCTTGTTACTAACATGTATTTTAGAGGTCTAATCAGTTTAGTTATTTAACTTTTAATTTCATCAGTTCAGTCTCTGCACTCTTCATTCTCATCAAATAGATTCATTTATGACACATAAAAATGACACGTGTCAACCCATAATAGACGACACGTGTCGACTCATAATAGACAACACGTGTTGACCCATAATAGACGACTTGTGTCCTAAATGGACCTATTTGATGAGAATTATGAGTGCATGGACTAAATTAATGAAAATAAAAGTTTTGGGACTAAACTGATTAGACTTCTAAAATACATAGTAGTAACAAGAATTTAATCCTTATTTTTATAAGATGCATAGTATTAATCCCAGGCAGATTCGTTTAAATTATTTGATTCAACAGCTGAGATCAAAATTCCGCACTTTATAAAGTAAAGACATCTAAAGTGAAGAATCTCTGTATATATATATATATATTCTCAAAATGATCCTTCAAATATGACCTAAAATATAGATAATTTTGATCATTAGTTTGCACTCGCAATAAAAATGTTTGTATTTTAATTCACGTGTGGATGTCTACACGTGAATAAGATTGTATATATATATATGTATGTATATATTATTAGCTAGACACCTTCTCAAGTTCAAAATTTGTCACATCCCTCATCTCCATCACATGCAATTAGTTCATCAAACAATTCATCAACTTCTTTGACTCAAGGAGTTAGTGTTATATAAAGCATCTTTCTCTTTATTTTGATTTTTTTATCCATTTTAGAAAATATGTATGTTTAGTTTTTCAGCTATTTTAATAACTAAACCAACATCCTAATAAGTGGCTCTCTACTTTAGCTTTTTAGTTAGAGAAATTTTATTTGCACACCTCTATATACTAGATACACACCTTTTTTTTCTACAATTTACATAAGAGTTTGTGGGTACGTAAAATTACAAAAAAAGACATTTATATATTAAAACTAAAGAAATATAATTGAAATAAGCAATCTCACGTTAGAGTTTTCTTCTCCTCTACGAGAACGAGGTGGGTGCAGATTGAAAGCCCTAATCAGAAATAGTTGGCCACACTCATGAATGAACTTTCAAAGTTCCAGACAATATTAGAAAACAACGTAATGAATTCTATTAGTGTTTCTCAACCCTTAAGCGAGGTATGACTTCTCCATCTTTGATTGAATTTGATCTACTACAAAATTTAGATTTTATGGTTTGTTGTTTGATATGAGGAGCAATGACAAGAAGATGATATGGTAGTAGCACAGCCATGATCATGAATTCATTAGCTATCAATAATTTCTACAATATTGTGCTATTCTCAATGTTGTTTGCATTTTTTTTGAAACAAACATTGTCTGTGTATTTAGAAAGAAAATGTGAGATGTGTATTGAGTAAATAAGTTGTGTATTTAAATGTTTTAATTACGTTAATTTAGGAAGTTTGAGGTTGTGTATCTAATAAATTGTGTTTCAATAAAGTTAATAGGTGGTGTATTAATAATGAGGTGTGTATCTAGTATTTAGTCATGTGTGAATAAGGTTTCTCTTTTAGTTATATAACTCTTTAATATAAAAAAATGAGATGATGCTCTCTATTAATTTTTTAAATTTCAAATATTCAATTTTAGTTATTTTATTTAATTTTTAAAACAATTATTTTTTTTCTTCATTAAAAAATGGTATAAATTCAAAACTAAATAAAATAGAGAGTAATGGTGTAAACATATTTTCAAACTTACTAACAAAAATTACTTTTTAGCTACTTTAGCTCTTTTTTAACCCAATTTTAGTTATATAACTCTTTAATATAAAAAAAATGAGATGATGCTCTCTATTAATTTTTTAAATTTCAAATATTCAATTTTAGTTATTTTATTTAATTTTTAAAACAATTATTTTTTTTTCTTCATTAAAAAAATGGTATAAATTCAAAACTAAATAAAATAGAGAGTAATGGTGTAAACATATTTTCAAACTTACTAACAAAAATTACTTTTTAGCTACTTTAGCTCTTTTTTAACCCAATTTTAGCTAAAGTCCTTGCACTACCACCGCAATGACCAAAGCCAATGCCAACGACCTCCAGGCCATCAGTAAAACCCACCGTTAGCCTCCACCAAAATACATGTCCTCTGCCATCCAAATTGCTTGGCCAATCATCGCCTGCACCCGGCCAGGGCGCTCCACAAAAGTACTCGCCAAGTTTGGTTAGACCCGGATCAGAAAATCCCAACCCTGTTGGGGATCCAAACCTGATCCAACAAAGTGATCCACATAGAAAAAACAAAGAAAAGAAAGTTACCATGAGTCCATGACCACCCTTATGCTTCAGGCCAGTCGGAACTGCCATCACAGTGCTTGCTCACACCAAAAATAGAAGAGCTAGGGCTAGGGCTTGAAGGCCAGCCGCTGGAGAGAGAAGACTAGACATTCTAGCTTTCATATACATAGTGACCAATGGTACGTATTGTTAAGCACTTCATAATAATTTTTATAATAAAGCTATAAGAAATTTAATTATTAAATTGTTGCCAAAAAAAATGTATTTATCGAATGGTCACTTTAGTTTCTCTTGAGAATAAATTTATGAAATAAATGAAGAAATTAGGTTAAAAAAAAACAACAAGAGATGAGCAATCAACGTGTTTCGCCATCTTTTTCTTCTTTCTAAAACTTTTGTTTTCAGATTTAGGAAGAGAATTGAGTTATTATATGGATCTCCAACCTATTTTTTTTTTAATAAAATGAAGTTCATTCAAATTAAGGACTTCAAGAGAGGTCTGATGTAATTTTTTTTTTTTAAGATCTTGAGTAATTCAGCACTACCAAAATTAGAAAAAGTGTCCAAGAAATTGTACAAGAAATCTGTAATCTCAACCTAATTAAGTGTCATGTGATTATTTTAAAATAGCTTTACACAAACTTTATTTTTATATTATATTTTACTTATTTTAATGCTCTCCGGCCTAATCATACAAGACAAAAAAAATAAAGAAAGACACTCGAGATGCAATTGTCTCAAACTCTCAGTGGCTTCAAATTAAGGAGATATTTGGACACTTTTTCTAATTTTGGTAGTGCTGAATTACTCAAGATCTTAATTGAGGGAAAATTCTAGTATACATGTATACTATGCAGCTCCGATATTAACCGTTGGATTAACATACTATTGAGATCCGGTCAATTGCATAGTACCATCTAATGGCTATGCATAGTAATGTATAGCATGCAGTACTGCACATTAGACAAACCGCTTAATTGAGATTAGTTTCCATCTACATCAATCTTATCATCCAAACCCACTCAAGAGCTTAAATTGAAATTCAATGCTACACGTCTTTTCCTTCTTTCTTGATACCTGATAAAAAGAAATGAACAATACTTTAATTCTCAGTATGTATCTATAGATAGATCATAACAGCTACACATGCAGACACTTATAGATAAAGTTTCTCATTTCTGATACAAATTCTCATTTGTTCTTGATAAAGTGTAATTTAATACTTATCTTTGCTAATGATAAAATTAATCGACTCTGTGGACTTGAATTCTCACTTAATTGAAACGTGGTTTCAACCTTATCAGCAAAACCTACTAAAGCTTCTTTCATAAATAATTAGTTTATGCACTAATTCTTCTCCCACTCACTGATGGTTCTAAAAGCTAGGTGTACGTACGTACGTCTATAAATAGAGACGGCCAACTTCATTAAGTTCACTCCAAATTACAAATACCTTCACAAAAACTCAAAGCAATCATGGCATTCTCAAAGAATTTTCTTCTTGTTGGCCTTGTCTTTGCCCTTCTCCTCATCTCTTCGGTGGTTGTCTCAGCTCTTCGTGAGCTAGCTGAGACTACTGCTACTACTCGTGAGTTTCTTAGTTAATTAGCTAAACATTATTATTGAATTAATTTGTCTCATTTTATTTTCTTCACGTATATATTGATCAACTTGCGAACTGATTGAACTAGGCTGGTTCTTGCGAAGTAACATGCATACATTTCTACATTTTTGCTTTCCATTTTAACAAACAAAGTTTTTTCGAGTGTAGAGAATTCAAACACTGACTTTCATGGACATCATGGAGGTGGTGGACATCATGGAGGTGGTGGTCATCATGGAGGACATGGATCCGCTGCTCAAGAGACCGAAACCGAGAACACTGACCATTTCTATGGCAACGATCACGGACATCATGGAGGTGGTGGCGGTCATCATGGAGGACATGGATCCGCTGCTCAGGAGACCGAAACCGAGAACACTGACCATTTCTATGTCAACGATCATGGACATCATGGAGGTGGTGGTGGCCATCATGGAGGTGGTGGTCATCATGGAGGATCCGAAACCAAGAACTAGAACAGTAGAACCCTTAGTATGCCTCCTGCAAGAGAATTAGTATAGCTTGTTTGCTAATTAATAAATATGTACCGGTTGAATAGTCCACAAAACTCTCAATCATATACGTACGATACCTCTTGTTTAAGGTTTATGTTTGTAATTTCTGCATGGGATGCTCTCCTTGTTATGTACTATCTATAATCATCTTGGTGTTTAACGTTGAACTATTATTGTGTCAAAACTCAAAAGGGTACCTATAGCTATAGCTTGTTTACAAGAATAACAATTTAAAAAGGTTGAAATTATAGTTTCAAGTTAATGTGTGAGTTTAAAGAACAAATCAGACGCGCGAATTCCTGTTCTCTCACTTTTGCAAATTTTGATTAATTTCAATCACTTGCTGAATCTAGCACACAATCAGATAATTCAACAACACATGGATGAAGAACCATTTTCAAAGGTTCGTCTTCTCAATTCAAACCCAATGATCTTGTTTAATTAAAAACCATGTATTAATATTGGTCAGTAGTTCAGTACTGAAATTCTCAATTCAAACCCAATGATCTTGTTTAATTAAAAACTATGTATTAATATTGGTCAGTACTGAAACTATTTATATATATATATACATACATATATATATATCTACATATCTGTGTAGCAAATACTATATATGTAATTATGTGTACATCGATTCCAATCTGCTCAAGCAAGACATTGACAGTGAGCGCGAGATATCTAACTTCATGAAAAGATGACACTAAATAATATTTTTATTATATATTTATGATGGGATAAATCTATGACGAAAGTGTTACATATTTTAAACTATATAATAAATCTCTAAAATTTTATATTTTCTCTAAATTAAATTAATTTGTTGTTATATGCACGTCAAGTACTTTTGGCCATTTTCGTCTTATCCCAATTCTTGCGAGGTTGTTGGGCAATTTACTACTATGCAGAGTTCGATGGTTGTTCTCAGATACAATCCTATATTTTACAACATCTTTTGGGTTAGACGCGATGGTTTCTATGAAGGCACTGCTTCAGTATCATGCATGGTGATCATCGTGATTTAGGTTTATGAGTTATTTATTGTTATAATTTTTTTAGATTGGTGAGATTGAATAGGTATTACGCTTAATTATTTTGGTGATGTAAGGATTTAGTTGTTAGTGTGGTCTTTTTCGGGTTTAGTTTTTTCCTATCATATCAATAAGGGTCTGGGAGATTTTGAGTAAGTAATAAAAGACCCTTAACACATATATATATAGGGTAAGTCTAATATACAGAGCTGCATAGTATGCAGTTTTTTTTTTAAATGCAATTGCATTTTTGAAATGTAATTGCTGTTCAAAAAGGTAAAACTGATAATTTTGAAATGCAATTGCATTTTTAGAATAACAATTGCATTTTTTGGAATGGTAATTGCATTTTTGAAATGTATAGTTTCACATTTTTAAATGGCAATTGCATTTCAAAAATGCAATTGCATTTTGAAAAAAAAGCTGCATGCTATGCAGTGATGTATATTAGAATTTTCCATATATATATATATATATAATTACCAAAAAAAATAGTAGTAACTATAAACAGACTAATTTCGTTATAACTTTCAAATCAAGATAGAGCAAGTATAGTGATTCAAATCTTGCAAAAGAAACAAACTTAATTAGAAATCTTAAACAGAGACTTGCTCGACAAGGATTAGTTCTGAATCGGAAAAAATCTACTCCTTGAACGGTCATTAGCTACTTTATATACCCCAAAGCCCTGCTGGTATCTCTCTCATAGACGATATCAAACACAGAGAACTCAAGAAGCTAGATATTTGAAAAGTGCACAGGGAAAAAACAAATGGGTTCTTCAAACACTGTATGTTGCGGCTGTTTCAATGGGAGCAAACACAAGTACACAACAACAAATCTCAAAAGGATATGGTGGCAAGGACCAACCAAAGGTTAATGTACATCAACAACAACAAAAACATCCTGAAGCAAATAGCAAGGGAGAAGATAAAATTGGAGAAGAGCCCACAAGGAAAAGAAAACAAAGAAGAAACAAGTGCAAGTGGAAATATGCACCAGATAGGCGAGTCTAGCCATATAGGCCAAATGAGTCGGTATCCAATCGATGAATATCCAAATGCTCAGACAATAGGCGAGATAGGTCAACAATCACAATGGGATCATGAGTACCATTTCAGTGATGAAAACGCCGATGGTTGTGTCATTATGTAAAAGTTGTGAATTCAGTTTTTTTTTTTACTTGATTATCGTCTTTTTGTACTAGTTCATTCGTGTTATTACCCTTGATGACAACCTTTTTTTATTATTATATATTAAACAACTTTTGAAAACAGTAACTATATATACCTTTAAAATCTTCACTATTTCATATCTAGACGACTAGACCTGAAAGCACGAAGTAAACGCTTACATACATACATTATCACTTGGAAAGCCAGATACCTCCATGTCCACAATGACCATTCATGAAAATAATCATGTTATAAAGTGATGAAGCAAAAAGTAACAAAGAACTTTGCCGTTTATAAAATTTGCTTCACTGCACTAAAATGTTATTTAGACAAATTTCATGTGTCAAGTCCATCAAATCCAATGTTTTAATGCTCATTACTCAATCGATGCATGTGTGATATGCTTGGCTTTTATGAAGAGGGATAAATGTTTTTCCTGATAAATGTAATTGAAGTTGAGAGATCTGGAATCGTTATGGACAAAGTATATATGCAAGCAATTAACTATCACGTAACCCACCACAGGGAGGAACACACTTTGCGTTATGAGTTTAATTACAGTTTAGTGTTATATATATAGTGCACTACACATTACTAATGCTCATGTCAGTGAGGGAACATATAAACCTGTATCCAGCAGAATAAAAAAAAATCTGCAAATTCAGTCGTCTCTCATACTTCTCTCACTATATTATGCGTGAATGTTTTTTTATATTGGATCTATATCATCTGTTTCGTATAATTGGATACTGTTTACAAATTTTTTTTTGGTGTGATTTGAACCTCTATATATCAACTAAGTGACGTAAGGAAGGACGCATGGATGCTTGACTATATATACGTGTGTGTATATATATCTATCTAATATCCCAATGTATTCTATCTTCTTAATTAATCGATCGATTTGCAAATCTGCACGTTTGGTAAAAGAGAGTCATAACGACGATTCAAACTCATTTGTCCCTTCATATAGCCATAAAGCTCTTACACGTACATGCATGCATGCATGCATTTTGTTTTTCTGGTTATAATGCATGCATGTTTTGGTTTCTATTTTATCCCCAATAAAATGAATCCAATAATATATAAAGAAAAACGACTAAAAATGTATTCATTGCTGGAAGATAGAAGAACTATATGTGGAACTAATTAATAGTCTCCAGTTATAGGTGGAAGAATTATATTCTTTCCAAGTATATCTTAAAATTCAACCTACGCAAATTCCTTCCATCTTTTTGTTGTTATTAGCTTACACACCTTCTCAAGTTTAAACCCTATTTGCCACATCCCTTGACTCCGGCCACCACGTGCGATTAGTTCATCAAACAATTCATCAACAACTTCTTTGACGTCTCAGGGAGTTAAAGTCTTGTATAAGTAAGGGCCAAATTAAAAAATTTAAGTAGTTTAGAGACGTGGCCTAACACAATAACATATTAAGGAAAATGCTTGGAATCCCAAAAATTTATGCCAAATATCTATACCAAATGATGTGCCACATGCCACATCATCATTAATTTTCAGTATATATTCCTATTATATTTCAAGCCTCTTAAATAAAATGATAAATAATTAAAAACATAATTTATTTATTTTTTAAAAAGAAAAATAAATTTATGAAATAAAAGAAGAAATTAGGGAGAAAAAGAAAAACAAGTGATGAGTCGACGTGTTTCGTGGTCTTTTTTTCCTTTCCGGTGTGTTTGGATGAAGTATTTTCTATTTTCACAGATATTCTCAAATGATGGAAATTATGATTCTATGAATTTAAATTCCGTTAATTGATAATTCTATTGTTTGGATTTCATCATTTAAATTTTTAAAATGACAAGAATTTAAACCTGCATGGAAGGAATTCAGAAAAGACACCTATTTTGGGAGGAATTCAAGTCAGGAATTTGCCTCCCCAAATTCCACGATTATTTTCCATAGGAATTGCTAATTTCACTGGATAAGGAAGCCAAACACTAAAATTCGACCGGAAGAATTGTAAAATCCTTATTTTTAATTAAATTCCCTCACTTTTTCCCTCATCCAAACACACTAGAACTTTTGTTTTCACATATAGGAAGAGAATTGAGTTTACATATGTTTATGTACTGGGTTTAGCAGGTAAAAAGTTATGGAAAATATGATGGATTGCCGGACTAATTAAATGTCATGTAATTATTTTAAAATAAAGTTTGTTCCCTAGCTTCATAGCCTTCAAGGGATAGGATGATTTCTGTTGTTTATTCATCTATACGACTGTTGTTTTCTCGCAATGGTGCCTTGCAAGATATGGTGAGCAGGTGGAGTCGTCGGTGTCTTCCTCCAGAGGATGGATGACAGTTTTTTTTTACTGTGCTAAGATTAGTTGCATGGGCTATAGGCTTCCCCAAATCAAAGGCTTGGGTTTCGGGTTATGCCTATAATGGGTTTGATCCTCAACTAAGGTTGCTATAGAATTTTTCAGGCACCCTCGTCCAGATTTTTTATTTTGGCTCAGTTTACAATTTTACATACTAGGGGAGTCGAACCAGAATTTCTCTTGAGACATAAAACTTTTGTGTCAAATCACTGCATCAATCACAATGAATCACAACTTAGCTTTTTAGTTTTGGGGTATGAGGTCAGTCATTTTGAGTGACTCTTATGCCCCACCTACAAGCTTTGGTGAATTTATGTGAATTAATTAGATGAATATCTTCTTTGTGTACCACAATTCACAATTGAGTGTTCAGGCGGATTAAAGATCATTTATTTTATCTAGGTAATTATAATTTTTATCTTAATTTGTAGGCTCGATAAATTGAGCTTTATCGATGTAATGAGTGCTTAGCTTAATTGTTTGTTTAGTATCGGGCAAGGTATAAGTACGTCTTGATCTAGAAAACTGATGTTTGCTTTATTCTGATTTTAGTAGCTAGATTGATTCTACCTTTTCTTCAAAAAAAAAATACAAGAAAAAAAGATAGAAAAAGAAAGACACTGTCTAGCTGAATTGCTTTGTTTTTTTTTTTTAAGGAAAGCAATTCAGCTAGATAGTTACATATTGAGTGTTTAGCTTAATTGCTTCAAATCGGATATTTAGACACTTTCCTTAATTTTGGTAGTGGTGGACTACTCAAGATCTTAATCGAGATGTGTTCTCATCTATATCAACCTTATTATCCAAACCCACTCTAAATTGAGATTTGCCTTCTTCCTTCACTCTGTATGTATCTACTCAAGATCATAACGGCTACACATGCATGCAATTATTGAATTATAGATAGAAATTCTCATTTGTTCTAGATAAAGTTTTTTTTTTTTTTTAACTTTGGTCTGAAGTCTTTTATTAATTATTTAATTTCTTTGCTAATGATACAATTAATTGACTCTGTGGACTTCAATTCTTTCTTAATTGAAACGTACTCCATTCAACCTTATCAGCAAAACCTACTAGCTAGTTTATGCATTAATTAATTCTTCTCCCACGTACTCACTGATCGTTCTCAAAGGTGTCTATAAATAGAGACGGCCAAGTACATTAATTTCACACCAAATCAAATATACCTTCACAAAAACTCAGAGCAATCATGGCATTCTCAAAGAAGTTTCTTCTTGTTGGCCTTGCCTTTGTCTTTCTCCTCATCTCTTCGGAGGTCGTCTCAGCTCTTCGTGACCTAGCTGAGACTACTGCTAGTACTCGTGAGTTTCTTGCTTTCTTAGTTAGCTAATTACACATTATTATTAAATTTGTCTCCTTTTATTTTCTTCACGTATTGATCAACGTAACTGTGAACTGATCGAGGCACCTTCTTACATATTAAGGTGCACAACAATAATAATTAAAATCCTATTATTGCAAAGTAACATTTATACAGTTTTACATTTTTGTTTCCCTTTTTAACATACAAAGTTTTTTCGAGTGTAGAGAATTCAAACACTGACCATTACCATGTCGATGATGCCACTCTTGGACATGGTGGTTATCATCATATGCCTCCACATCATAGACCTCCACATCATGGAGGACATGGACCCGGTGAAACTACTACTACTACTACTACTACTGGTGAGTTTCTTGCTTTCTTTGTTAGCTAAACATTATTATTAAATTTGTCTCTTTTAATTTTCTTCACGTGTTGATCAACTTGTGAACTCATCAAGGCACCTTCTTATAAAGGTGCACAACAATAATAATAAGTAAAATCCTATTATTGCGAATTAACATGCGGCGTTTTTATATTTTAGTTTTCCTTTTTAACATACAAAGTTTTTACGAATGTAGAGAATTCAAACACTGACGGTTACCATGGCGGCTATGGTGGTCATTACGGAGGTGGTGGGGGTCATTATGGAGGTGGTGGGGGTCATTATGGAGGTGGTGGTGGTCATTATGGAGGTGGTGGTGGTCATTATGGAGGTGGTGGTGGTCATTATGGAGGTGGTGGTCATCATGGAGGTGGTGCTCATGAGACCGAAACCAAGAACTAGAACCCTTTGTATGCCTGCTGCAAGAGTATTAGTATGGAAGGACTAGCTTGTTTGCAAATTAATAAATTCGTATTGGTTGAGCAGTCAACAAAACTCTCAATCATATACGATGCCTCTTGTTTAAGGTTTAAGTTTGTAATTTCTGCATGGGAGGATATATCTCCTTGTTATGCACTATAATCAATGTTAAGTCTTCAATTTGCTGAACTATATATTATTGTGTTCAAAGTACTTGCATTTCTAGTGTACCTAGCTAGCTAGCTTGTTTACAAGAAAACCAATTTAAAAAGGTTGAAATAACATTTTCGAGTGAATGTGTGAGGTTAAAGAACAACCAGACCAATTCCTAATCTTTATCACTTTTGCAAATTTTGATTAGTTTCAATCACTTGCTAATTAATCTTGATTTCCTTGCATGTTCTCACACGGATTCAGATAATTCAACAACACATGGATTATGAACCATTCTCAAAGGTGTCTCTTCTCAGTTCAAACCCAATGATCTTGTTTAAACCATGCATGAATTAATATTAATACTACAAATCTGGTCGTTACTCAAACTATATATTTACAAATATGTTTAGCAAATGCTATGTATACATCCAAATCTGCTCAAGATAGATACTGATCGACAGTGAGATATCCAACTTCATGAAGAGTTGACACTGGCTAAATAATATTTTAATATATATTTATGATAATCATATCTATGAAGGAGTACTATATGCACCTATATATTTAAACTATATGATATCTCTCAAATTTTATATTTTCTCTAAATTATTTTTGCTTTTATATCCCCGTCAAGTACTTGTGGCCATTTTCGTCAGATTTACAGATTCTTTTGGGGTTATGTTTGTTGGGCAATTCACTGCTATACGAAGTTGGATGGTTATTATCATATCCAACCCCATATATATATATATACATGTATATATATATACATATATATATATATATTTTTTCCAATATTGATCTTTTGGGTGAGATGCAATGATTTCAATGAAGGCGCTACTTCAGGATCATGGTGATCAATTGATCATCATGATTTAGGTTTATGAGTTATTTTAAAGTTATGATTATTTTAGATTGCAAAGATTGAATAGGGATTACAATATTTTGGTGATGTACGGACTATAGTTGTTAGTGTAGTTTTTGTTGGCTTTAGTCTTTTATTCATATCAATCAGGGTCTGGGAGATTTAATTTGAGCAAGTAATAATTGACCTGTATAAGTTACTTTACCAGAAAAAATATATCCAGACTAATCTCGTTATAACTTGCAAATTAATCAAGATAAAGTAAGTATAGCGGTTCAAATCTAGCAAAAGAAACAAACTTAGAAATCTTAAATTGAGATTTGTTCGATAAAGATTAGTTCAGAACAGGAAAAAATCCACTCCTTGAATGGTCATTAGCTCCTTTATATACCCCAAACCCCTCAGAGCCGGCTTAGGACAGGTGCAAACCCAAAGAACTAGAGCTAGATATTTGAAAAGTACACAAGAAAAAACCAAATGGGTTCTTCAAACACCGTCTGCTCTGGCTGTTTCAATGGGGGCAAACACAGTAACAAATATCAAAAGGATGGTGACAAGGACAAACCAAAGGCAAATAATGACCAACAACAACAACAAAAACATCCAGAAGCAAATAGCAATTAACTATATATCACGTAACCCACCACAGGGAGGAACACACTTCGCATTATGAGTTTAATTAATTACAGTTTAGTGTATACATATAGTGCAAATTATTAATGCTCATGTCAGTGAGGGAACATATAAAACTGTACCCAGCACAATTAAAAAAATTCCGCAAATTCAGTCGTCCCTCATGTTTCTCTCTCACTATGTGCTTCTTTTTAATTTATTTATTTTTTATTTTTATTTTGAGAGGTCTGGACTCAATTTAATTTGTAGGCAATAATCCAAATGATCGACCAGATGGGATATCATATATCAGACGAACTCTTCCAAAAACTTGATATTTAGTTAATATATCGCATATATCTTTCTCACTTCTGAGACAAATTTATAACTAATTCTCGTTTGTTGTTAATTGATATAGTTTGTTTAAACTAACTTTCATCCGAATTGAAGTCTTTGGTAAGTACTATCATAGCATTTTTGCTCACATCAGTCGAGCAGTAAAAAGTATTGATCGATCGTTATTAATTTGACTGGTAATTAGAGTACTGTTTACATAAGAGGTTAGCATACAGTCAGCATAACTGTTTGATAAAATATAAATAAGTACATGATCGAGTGTATCACTCTAACTCTATCGAGTAAAAGATGTGAATTATTTTGACTTTGTGAACTTCTATTCTTACTTAATTGAAACCTATTCCTTTCAACCAATCATCATGAAACCTAAAAAAACCATTCTTTCATAAATAACACTAGTTTGTGCATTATATTCCAAAAAGAAGAAAAGTTGGCTGCCCCTCTCTCTCTCTCTCTCTCTCTCTCTCTCTCTCTCTCTCTCTCTCTCTCTCTCTCTCTCTCTCTCTCTCTCTCTCTCTCTCTCTCTCTCTCTCTCTCTCTCTCTCTCTCTCTCATCTCAAAGGTGTCTATAAATATATGGAGCCAAGCTACTTTAAGTTCACTCCAAATTAAACCAATCACCACCTCTTACGTATACCTTCACAAAAACTCTAAGTAATGTTTGAGAAATTGCATTCTCAAAGAAATAACATTTTAAAGTGAATGTGTGATTTTAAAGAACAAACAGACCAATTCATAATCTTTATCACTTTTACAAATTTTGATTAATTTCAATCACTTGCTAAATCTGAATTGATTTCCTTTTTTAGCACACAGAATCAAGTAATTCAGGTCATCCGATCTCCAATGATGGGGGGCTAAAGGCTATATTTTTAGACCCAAAAATTACTATTTATGTAAAGAAAAATGATTGTTGGCCTCAATTGAGGCCTAATAATTGCATCCTCAATCCTAAATGGCATGTCACATAATTAAAAAATTCACATAATATATCTTGCCACATCATAATCTTGCAATACCAATTTTAACATTTTATATTTTTCTTTGAATTTTATTTTTTATAGACTTATTATCTACAATCTAAACTCAAAAAGCTAAAAAAAATTAATAAACTTTTAAATACTTTTACTGAGAATCAAAACAAGTAAAAGAAATATGTAGTGGATAGTGGGCTCAACCTTTATAAATAGGGCAATGCTAGGGGGCCTCATTAAGGCCTAAGATGTGGAGGCCTCAATCCTATGTGTCATGTCATGTCACATATAACAATTTATTTTTTAAAATCCATGTTAATATTTCAAATATGACAAAACCAATGTTGCCCTCTCAAATTTCGATTTAAATTTTATTTACCTTATCAATTTAAAATAACTTTGCTGAAAAAATATAATTCTAAAATATAAATAGAATATAAATTTAAACCCTAAGATTCACCATACCCATAATTCCTAAACCCTAAAATCCGCCAAACTCATAATACGTAAATCTTAAACCTTAAAATCTACCATACCCCTAATCTCTCAACCCTAAAACCCACCATACCCCTATTTCTCAACCCTAAACCCTAATATCCACCATACCCCTAATCCCTCAACCCTAAAATGCCACAAAGCATTAATCAAAAACTTTAAACTCTAACTCTTCAACATAACCCTTAAACTGTAAATTCTAAACTCGTAACCTTAAATTCTAAACTCGTAATTTTAAACGTAACCCCCCTAAAACCCTAGCTATAATAATTCATCAAGCTAGTTTTCCTAATTAATGATCATGCTTATATTGAGACATATTACTTGATATCTTCTCATTAATAACATATATATACATATTAAAGTACATAAAATTATATTGTAAAGATAATTAATGCAATTCCTTAATTATAATTGTAAGGTCAATCGATTGAAAAACGTATTAATTATATGTATTAATTGTACGTTTGGATTTTGATACCGCATTTGGATAATTAATTATGCACATAACCTTACAATTATAATCATACGATTAGGTTTATTTTTTGAAAGGTACGATTAGGTTTATATATATGTAAAGATCTTCTAAAAAAAAAAGCTTTATATGTAAAGATAATTAATTATCATTAAATATCATTAATTAAATATCATTAATTGATAAGGTTTAAAGTTGAATAAGTAATGGTCATTAGATCTAGGATGGGTATGATAGACTTTTGTTAAAATAATTTGTTAATTAGATAATGATGTGTATATGATGTGGCATGCCACATATGATTGAGGTCTACACATCTTAGGCCTTAATGAGGCCAACAATCTTTTTCCTTATAAATACTAGCCTCATACCCGTGCGATGCACGATGCACTGTGCACGCGTAATCGGTGAAGAGTGGAAGAATGTAAAAAAAAATTTGCCACCCACTTTTTTAATTTTTCTGATTTTCACTTTTATGTTGATATATGTTATTTTTTTGCAAAGTGGAATTGTGCCCCACTAGGCCACTACTTAACTTTTTTTATTTCTTTTTTAATTTTTTTATCTAATTTTGTTAATAGACTATAATAACATTTTAAACTATTTTTTATTTCAGTTAATTTATTTTCTTCAATGGGTTTTTATGGAAATTATATTTTGGTGAAACCTTTGACACCAAAACTTTTTGCTTCCATTTATAGTAGTAGAGATGTAGTGGATTTCGAACCTGGATAGTGAATCACCTCTAAATCTAGGTTCAAATTTTGCCGACTGTGGATTAGAGTTAATCTCAATCCATTATGTGACTAGTCAGGAGAAAAAAGACTTCTGACATTGCACCCAAGTGAATTAATCATTGAACATAGAAATCTCTTGGAATACTAGCTACGATCTCGATCATAAAACTATGGCTTGCAGAGACAGATAATGAATATATATAGTGCACATATATTATTACTCTGCCATGATCACTAAGATTGATCAGGTGATAATATCAAGATCCTGGTTTATTAGCTAGTTTATTAATTGTTACTCTTACACAAAGGTATTTATATTAGTTTTGGTGATTTTCCTCATCGATCACCATGGCCAGTACGTAGAAGCTAGGTTGAACCTTTACAAATTACAAGGGCTGCTTGAATTTAGTTCATGCAAGAAGATTGCTCCAAGACAAATTATAAATTAGTTCAAATTAATGTGATCGATACTGCCACGTATATTTAATTTGTGACTCCAACATAATCTTTTATTAATTTTGTTCACTTTTTTCAAGAGAGAGGAATTAATAATTAGCTACTTGGTTAGATGGTTACACTAAATAAATAAATAAAATAAAATTCCAACAGCCATGCAAAGGCCTTCGGCAACGGCTGTCGCAAGAATGTTTAACCACTGAAAATTGTCGTCGCAATTCGCAAAGACTTGATGTCGTTTGGGGTTCTTACGTACATATGCAAAAGGAAAAATTGTCATCGCAAAGTATGAATTATTAAAAAAATAATAAAAAATATTCTGCCATGCAAAATGTATGTACGTATATATACATATTTGGTTGGGAAAATGAACTGAGCTATACAAATTCATTCTTTCAATTCATACATGTTCACTAATGTTCAATATACAAGAAAGAGAACTTTCCCCTCCAACCTTCTCCTTTCAACATTCTTCATTCATCACATGACATGTGGATTTCACTATCTCAAAAATCAGAAAATTTAATGCTTTGAAAAGACAATTGTTCTTCTTCCTCTTTTGCCCTCATTTATGGGTGTTTTTATTATAATTTTAGTTGACTTACATTTATTTCTCTACACACCCCCTCCTTCTTTCATTATTATTATCTCTTAATTAATTTTTTTCCGAATCTGGAATTCCTCTTTATATTTTATATTTTTTTATTCAATATTATTAATCATCTTTTGTTTTTTTATATATACTTTGTTTGGATATATAAAAATACCACTTAATTTTTTTTTTCCGAATTTGGAATTCCTCTTTATATTTTATATTTTTTTATTCAATATTATTAATCACTTCTTTGGGGTTCTGGTCCGAGTGTATTCTCCTCTTTTTATATTTTATTTTTTAATAGTAAATATGGTGGAACCTTTGAATTGGTTAACAGGTTACCCACTCAAAGTTTGACTGTGTCTTTTTAAAATGACTTTATCACATTAACAACATATTTGTTGTTTCAAATGTAATTTCATTTACAAATGCGTAACAAATATTGTAAATAAAATAAATTACATCTGGTAAGACTAAAATTACTACTTATGACCAAAGTTATTGTAGGTATGGTAATTATATAGTCAAACATGTAAGTATCATAGTTGGATCTCTATTTATCAAATATAGAACCTTAATTATCGAATAGAGAACTTTATTACAACGCCGAGGACTTACATATATTTTGGTCTAATATGAAATTTTACCATATTCACTATACAATTGTTGTCATATTTATAAAATGGTTCATAGTGTTGTAAATGAGGTTGTAGGTGAAGTAATTACCACAAATAGAACAAAAATTACCATTTCATACACCAATTGTCGTGATTTGTGGTAAAATACATACTCAGAGACGTAATCATCTTATTGATGTAGAAAATATTGAAGTTACCACTATCACAACACATTCGTTGTCACAATTTTAGATTTGTTCATAATGTTACATATGAGTCTTAGGTGGAGTACTTACTACAAAGAGAAAAAAATTACAACTTTTACATCAATTGTTATAGTTTGTGATAAAATGCATCGGAAAAAAAGTAATTATTTCATTGATGACGAAATTTACACAATATAGTATTCCAATTACACAAGATAGGACCTCATTACACTACTGAAGGCTTTTGTGTTTTTGGTTCAAATAAAGAGCTTTACTACTATGATAACATATTTATCTTCACATCTGTAAATTGGTTCTCTAAATAGTATTCCTAGGTCGTACATGAAGTAATTACTATACATAGAATACAAGTTACCACTTTTACATTAATTATTGTGGTTTGTGGTAAAATGCATCGATGGAGAAGTAATTATTTCATCGATGATGAGAATTACACAAGATAAGTCTCTAGTTACATAAAAGAGAACCTTATTACGCCACTAAAGACATGTGCTTTTGGTTTAAATAAAAACATTACTAGTATAATAACACAATTGTTGTTACATTTGTAAATTGGTTCACAAACTTGTAACAAGTAGTCGTAGGTCATGTAATTATGACAAATAGAATCTAAATTACCATTATTGAACAAAATTATTGTCATTTGTGTAAGCTCTATATTCATACAAATATTTATCTTATGAGGTGATGATGTTTACTTTAAAGAGGACCTCGGCTACAAAATGGAACACATTATTACACCAATGGTTGTGGCTCAAAATAAATCTTACTAATACGAGGCCATGTTTGGTTCATGGATTCTAGGAATACGGAAAGAAAAGTCATTACTTTCCTCTGTTTGGGAAGCACAAACTCAAGAAGTACTTTCCTGATAAATGAGAAAATAGGGGGAAATCTGTTCTACTCAAATCCCATGGAAATGATTTTCCCTTCTCATTTCTCAGCATTTATTACGAAATTTTTGGACAACAATACCTATGCCCAAACTTTTGCCCATCTTTTATGATAGTTAATTTTATTTTAAAATACAAGGATACTATTGAAACATTGACATATTTTTACTTTCCTTTCCTGCACCAACCAAACACAGAAAATGAAATCAAATGGTCTTTCCTGAGTACTTTCCTTGCTTTACCAAACACAAGAAATGAAACCTGACAGGAATTTTAATTTTCCAACCACATGGGAAAGACAAGGGAATTGATTTCCTTTCCGTGAACCAAACATGGCCTAAAAATAAAATTTAGAACATTTTTCTATTTTCCGTATCGCCATGTTATGTCCGTGTTAGTGTCGGTGCTTCGTAGTTGAACACTGAATGTGGATGGGTTTGTGGAGTATGGCTATGTTTTTAACCAATTATCATTAAATCTCATATTTCAAGAACCATAGAATCTCACCAAATCAGAAAAATCTGCTCAAATTATCTCTAGTTCTTATCCTCCGGGTTATTCTCGCCAAAATTTTGTACATTATTGTAGATGTATTATAACGATTGGCTGATTGCGCAACCTTAATTAAGGATTAAGATTTAATGCTTCAAGAATCCTATTCAGACACCAAATTAAAAAGGAAACCTAATCAAATAAAAATTACAAAAACATGGAGAGATATTAAAGAAATTAATTGCAGCCTCATGTATTGAATAACATAATAATAAAAAATAAAAAAATTTGGAAAGGCTAAGGGGTAAACCGGTTACCCAAATTTTGAATATTCTTAACCGTTAAATATATTACTAATCTAAGGATCTAAAATATTCAAAAAAATGGTTGTATGGTAAACAACCCAGTATAGTAGAATTCTCCCTTTATATATACTTTGTTTGGATATATAAAAATACCACTTAATTTTTTTTTCCGAATCTAGAATTCCTCTTTATATTTTATGTTTTTTTTATTCAATATTATTAATCACTTTTTTATATATACTTTGTTTGGATATATAAAAATACCACCTCTTAATTTTTTTTCCGAATATGGAATTCCTCTTTATATTTTATATTTTTTTATTCAATATTATTAATCACCTTAATATATACTTTGTTTGGATATATAAAAATATCACCTCTTAATTTTTTTTCCGAATCGGGAATTCCTCTTTATATTTTATGTTTTTTTATTCAATATTATTATTCATCATTCAATCTGCAAAGATCAATAAACTAATGCTCTCTTTATTAAAAGTAGATTAATAATAATATTGAATATAAAATAGAAAGAGAAATTCCCGATTCGGAAAAAAATTTAAGAGGTGGTATTTTTACATATCCAAACAAAGCATTTATAAAAAAATGATTAATAATATTGAATAAAAAAACATAAATTATAAAGAGGAATTCCAGATTCGAAAAAAAAATTAAGTGGTATTTTTATATATCCAAACAAAGTATATATAAAAAAAACAAAAGATGATTAATAATATTGAATAAAAAAACATAAAATATAAAGAGGAATTCCAGATTCAGAAAAAAAATAATTAAGAGATAATAATGATGAAAGAAGGAGAGGGTGTGTAGAGAAATAAATGCAAGTCAACCAAAATTATAATAAAAACACCCATAAATGAGGGCAAAAGAGGAAGAAGAACAATTGTCTTTTCAAGACATTAAATTTTCTGATTTTTGAGATAGTGAAGTCAACATGTCATGTGATGAATGGAGAAAGTTGAAAGGGAAAGGTTTGAGGGAAAAGTTGCTAACATTCCTCTTATTAGTAATTCTAATTAATGTGCACCTGCCACATATATTTTATTTGTGAATCCAACAAATTCTTTAGTTAATTTTGTTATCAGTACTCTTTCCAAGAGAAATTAACTGGCTACTTAATTGGCCGTTAGATATATGCCGATAAAATATTGATTCTAGAATGGCCGTTAGACATCAGAATAGCCTGATTTTTTTTTAGTTGTATGCCTCTACCGTTGGTTTGAGTTAGTTATAATGAGATTTCTTATTTGTATGCGGCAATAAATTGTTATATAGACAAAATTTCATGCATGTGACAATTCCATTAGATATTCCGATCAATGTTCTAATGCTCATATATTACTCCAGATGGATGCATGTGTGACCTGCCTGCCTTTTATGAACAGGGACAAACAAATATATATTGTTTGAGCCCAAATGTAAATTTGGTTGTTTTAAGTAAAATCGAATGCAGCCCATGGGCCGGAAACTGCGGCCTAAATATCTTTCCGTGTTTCTTTTTCTTACGTCGCGAGGAAACCTATTCACATAGGGGTTTTTATTAATATCGATTCCTATAAGGAAAGTGAATCTAAGAGTCCTAAAGTATTCAGAGAGCCGCGAACCCTGAAGGGTATAAATAACAAGTTTTACGATCAGAAAAGGGTTCTCAACCTCACAAGCAAACTTGCAAACTCAAAGCCTCCTCGAGCAAACTTACAATCTAAGCCTCTCCGGAGCACCTTTGCGACCTTGCAACCTTGCTAAGATCACATCTTAGTTCTTCAAGTCTTCCCAGTTTTGTTGCTCTGCTTTCTCATCCCAAGAAAGTATCGATTTTGTTCACAAGAAACGTTCTCGAAGCCCTGAACCTCGTTTAGGCCTTTCACGAAGAACCTCGACGGAGTTTGTTCTCTCTCCGTCCGCACTCGCTTGACTAAAAAGTACAGTTTGGAGCACATCATCAACGACATCATCGTACCTCGTGGTACTGGCACGCCCGCACATCAAAAAGAGACTGTTCGACTCTCCGGCAGCGGTTTCCAGCGCGAACATTTTGGCACGCCCAGTGGGACAGTGTCGAAAGCGTTGCCTTGTGAGCCAAGATTGGGAAGGCGGACGCGAATCCTTACGCTAAGGTTTACGTTCACTGTCTCAAACATAGTTCTACAAACTTCGCGCATCATACTTCTTCGGATTGTCGTGGTCTGTCACCCGAAGAAATTCAAAGAAGATACAGTTTACATCCGCCGTCCACAGACAACATGCCTGAGATTCAAGAAACACCCGGGCCAATTCTTTCAGATTCCCCTGATGCGAATAAAAGGCTTGACGAATACGTCAAGTATTTCAATGCTGAGATGAAGCGACAGAAAGAAGAGTTTTATGAGATGTTCACTGCTGCGGTTCAAAAGAACACAGACATGGTCAATACCGCAGTTCAGCATTTCACAGACTTCACCCCTGAGATACAACAGAAACAGAATGAGGCAATCTTTGACAAACTGATAAAGCATTCTGATGATATCAAACAGGCGGATGATCGTGTCACTAAGCTCACCAGCGAAGTTATGTACGTCAGGAAGCAGAACCTGACTATGAGCAATCAGTTGGAGCGTATCTGCCAGCATTTGGGGACTACGTCAAAGGGAAACAACAGCAAGGGAGGTTTTGCCTCAGGAGCTGATAGTCGAAGTTCTGAGTTGTATGTGAGCCCTCATAAGAGGGGTTTACCTAATTCTTCATCAAGCACCGACGGTGCTCAACATCAGGATGAGGATGAGGGAACGCCTCTAATCTGGTTGAATCTTGATTCAAACAAAAAGGTTTCTTTCACCGAGATGGGTACTGTGAAATCAGCTAGCGGTGGTAAAACTGATACTACTACAATCGCCGATACACCTCCATCAGGCGCCGATTTGTTGGAACAAATCAAACAGATCATAAGGACCGAAATTGGCGGTCCGTCAGCTAATCTCCAATATAGAAACCCTTTCCCAGATCACATCGCGAATAGCGAATGGCCAAGGGGTTACAAGCCCATCAAGTTTACTTCATTCTCAGGCGAAGGATCAGAAGATGCTGCCACACATATTTCCAGATTCCAGAGCGAATGTGGGCCTTACGGCAATGATGAAAGCCTCAAGCTCAGAGCCTTTGGTTCATCCTTGTCTGGTTCTGCTCTCACTTGGTATACCAAGTTGGCTCCCAGGTCCATTCCTGATTGGGCAACAATGGAGGCTATGTTTAGAACAACTTTTGGAGTTGTAGAACCTGAGGTAGACCTCTCATCACTGACTTCTATGTACCAACAGCCAGCAGAGACTTCAGTGAATTTCCTGAAAAGATTCAAGATTCAGCAGGCTAAGTGCAAGTCGCCTATCACAGAGGCGGATGCTATTGCAATTGCCATCAAAGGCCTGGAGCACAGGCAGCGAACCAAGCATCATGATGTCCGGTTCGCTAGCATGGCAGATCTGATGAACAAAGTTGGTAGCTACCAGCTTTTGCTTAATGAGCTTGATGACAAGGCGAATGCCTCCAGGGGAACTTATATGCCTGGGAAACACAGGAACGTTGGTGCTGTATACGCTCCTATCGATCCTTTCTACTCATATCCTCAGCATACCTATCCGGAAGACGATCTGGACACTGAGGATGTTGCTGCCTTGGAATTGACGGGGCGTAATGCTGCAAAGCCCAGGAGTCTCAAAATCGCCCGCGAACCTGTGAAGATTTCCACGATGGCGTTTACCAAGCCAGAATTTGAAACATACACTTATAATGCTAACAAGGCAGGAGAGATTTTGGATGAGCTGATCAATCAAAATTTGATCAAGACTGACTTTGGTCCCTATCCGAAGCCTGAGCAGTTGAAAGGCAAGAAATACTGCAAATTTCACAACATGTGGAATCATAATACCAATGACTGCATCAAATTGAAGGATCAAATTCAAGTTTGGTTGAACAGCGGACGGATACAAGTAGAAGGAGAGAAGACCGCCGCGCTAGTTGACTTTGAGCCTTTCCCACAAGTTGGAATGGTTGATGTGGTGCCAACAAGAGCAGCTCGGCGTACTAGGCGGGCGAAGTCTAAGTTCGAAGCTTACTCATTCAATGCAGCTAGGTCACATGAAATCCTGGATGAGTTGATTGCTGCTGATCTTATTAGGACTAGCTTTGGGACTTTTCCTACTAGCGAACAGATGAGGGGAAAGCAGTATTGCAAGTTCCACAACGTTTGGACTCATACCACCGCCAGCTGCGTTGGATTGAAGGATCAAATCCAGGAGTGGATTAATGAAGGCAAGATCCAGTTTGAAGCTCCGGTGAAGGTAGAGGTTGCTATGGTAGAGATCAACCGAGACAGGCGGCTCAGAAGGAAACCAACCCTTGACCTCTTAACCACAAAGGCAAGAGAGGAGGAAGAGCCTACTCCCAAAAAAGCAAAGCCGACACCAGAAGCTTCTACTGTGATACTTTGTTCTCGATGCAAGGTGGAGTGTGGAATTCCAGTGAGTTATGAGGAGTTTGAAGATTCTTTCAGATTTCATCCTAAGTCAGATCCTGCATTACGTTCGCCACCAGAGAACTTCCAACCTTCTAGCCCTAAGAAGATTCGCAGTCAGCAGGAGATATCCGCTGCAGTTAAGGATTCTAATCTTTTCCAGCGAATGAAGGCAATGAATGCATCCCACCGCGAACTTGTTGAGGAGGCTCCACAGCCTGACGTCCTGAGCAAGCCATACATTCCACCTGCCTCAAAGTCCTTCATCAAGGAAGAGAAGTGGTACATCCAGGAGAGAGGTAGGGCTATAGAGATGACTCCTACAAGGAGAAGGAATTACCAGCGACGGTTTGGTCGAGCTCAGCGCACCTTAGATGCCTTAGGCCAAGGTCTAGTCAGGCCAGAACAGCTAGATAGGACCCCCAGCCAGCTGCAAAGGACAGTACAGCGGTATACCGCAAATCCTATCATCACTCTTGGGAAGTTTAACCCACAGACAGAGTCAGCACTACCTAGAGTTAGCGTGTTCGACAGAATGACGGCTCAGAGTTCTACATCTGCAGGTAAGAACATTACTTCGAGTACTGATCGCTTAGATGCTTACTCTGTGCAGAATTTCAAAGGGTCAGAGGCTACAACAGCCGCGACAGAGAATTTAACACCAGCCAAACCAAGGGAGGCTTTAAAGGCTAATAAACCAGACTTCAAGCGGTCATCAGCTTCTGTGGCCAAACCAGCAGCAAAAATGCAATGGAAGCCAAAGATGGTGAGATCTGAGGTTGTCAAGGCCTCAGCGAATAAGTCACCAATTGTTCAATCAGCAGAGCCAATAAAGTCTACATGCGAACCTGCCCCTGAGGTTCCCTTAGTTCCTTCTCTAGAAATCAAAGATGTATTTGACGTGGCGTTGGTTAGGCAACAGATGATAGATGATGAAAGCAACGATGTTCCTGAAAACGAACCAGGCCTGGATCTCGAATTGGAAGATGATGCAGACGAAGGGGGTAGTGTCGATGGATTAGACAGAGATGATTCGAATACAGTGGAATGTGACATGGTCTATGTCTTGTCCGCCAAGTATGCATTACCAATTTCAGCCGACGCATGCCAAGCGTTGGAAGTTGAGGGTGATGATGAGTCCCAGCTTGTTGCTAAAGAGGAAGAAACTACTTTTCAGATTGAGGTGGATTCTGCTTTGAAAAAATTGTTCATGATGTTCTCTAAACCAAACTTGGCGATGTCTATGCATCTAAGACCTCTGTACGCTACGGTAGCTGTGGAGGAGAAGGACATCAACAAGATGATGGTTGATTCAGGAGCTGCAGTCAATGTCATCACAGTCCGCACAATGACAGTTTTAGGAATCAAGAAGTCTGCCATCCAAAAGACAACCTTGTCGGTAAAAAACTTTGCCGGTACTACTACACAAACCTTGGGTTTGTTATTTTTAAAAGTTAAGCTTGGACCAGCGGATGCAGTTCATGCATTCTTTGTGGTCGAATGCACAGCACCATATAGTGGTATTCTTGGCAGAGACTGGATTCACAGGAGTTATTGCGTTCCTTCGTCCATGCACCAAGAGTTACTTCTTTGGAATCCAGTGACTGATGAAGCTGAATTATTCAAGGCGGATCCTCGCCCTTTCTCAGTTTCTGCTAATTCAATCGATGCTAGCTACTACAATGGAGATATGCGCCCTCTTGCAGTACAGGGCATTGACGCGAAGGGCCGCCCTTTTGGGGTGACGGCCTCAGACTTAGCACAATGGGGAATGGTCCAAACTCGTTCCGATAGCTCAAGACCTTCCTACGTTGTGCCACAACCACAACGTTCTCAATGATAGTACAACCATCAGAAGAAGAGGAACAGGCCTGCTTGTCCTTGTATGAAAGATTACAGACGTATTTGGTCGAAGCAGAAGCCTATGATAGAGTTGCTACTATTGAGTATGTTAGAGAAGACGTTTTTGACCAGCCAGTCGAGGAGGAAGAAATAATACAGTTAGCACCTGCTGCGCTTGATGATACTCCTCCTAAAGTCAAAGATCCCATTGAAAAAGTCAATGTTGGAACTGATGCAGAGCCAATGGAGGTGGCTATTAGTACATATTTAGAGCCTAATCAAAGACAGGGGCTCATCGACTTGTTACTTGAATTCAAGGACTGCTTTGCTGAAAAATATGAAGATATGCCAGGTCTTTCACCTGACTTGGTGTGTCACCGTTTGCCTACCTTGCCTGACAAGAAACCAGTCCAGCAAACACCTCGGCGAATGAATGCGGACACAGTGGTTTCAGTTAAAGAAGAAGTGGAAAAGATGCACAGATCAGGTATCATTAGAGTAGCCAAGTACAACGAGTGGCTCTCTAACATAGTGCCGGTTCGCAAGAAGAATGGCAAGATGCGCGTTTGTGTAGATTATAGGGATCTTAATGTGGCCACACCAAAGGATGTTTACCCCATGCCGGTGGCGGATATGCTGGTGGACGCGGTAGCAGGGCATGAGATGCTTTCCTTTATGGACGGCACCGCTGGGTATCATCAGATTCCAGTAGCAGAAGAAGATAGACACAAGACAGCATTTAGATGTCCTGGATTTGCAGGCGCATTCGAATATGTGGTCATGCCTTTCGGTCTCAAGAATGCAGGGGCCACATACCAGCGAGCCATGAACCTGATTTTCCATGATATTTTGGGAAAAATATTAGAGGTTTACATTGATGATGTGGTAGTCAAGTCAAAGCTCAAAGACGATCATTTAGTTGATCTGCGCAAAGTCTTTGAGCGAATGCGTATTCACAAGTTAAAAATGAACCCAGCCAAGTGCGTGTTCGGGGTTCAAGCTGGAGACTTTCTTGGTTTTCTAGTGCATCAGAGAGGAATCGAAGTGCCTGGGGACAAAGCTAAGGCAGTAATTGAGGCTCCAGCCCCAAGGAACAAGAAAGAGCTGCAAAGCTTGCTTGGAAAGATAAACTTTCTACGGCGATTCATCTCCAATTCTGCTGGAAAGATCACTCCTTTTTCTCCCTTACTCAAGCTTCAGGGAGAGAAAGAGTTTGTTTGGGAGCCTACACACCAAGAGGCTTTTGACAGAATTAAACAATATTTAGCAAATCCACCGGTTTTGGTTCCTCCGAAACCAGGGGTTCCTTTAAAGCTGTATATATCAGCTTCTGACACATCTATTGCTGGTCTCCTCGCTCAAGATGAAGAAAGGGAGGATGGCAAAACGGTGGAGCATGCTATTTATTACTTAAGCAGGACATTATTAGATACAGAAACCAGGTATTCTCCCATCGAGAAGCTGTGCCTTGCTCTTTACTTTGCTGGTTGCAAGCTCCGCCATTACATGTTGTCTTTCACTACAAGAGTTATGTCTCAGACTGATCTGGTGAAGTACATGCTCACTCGACCTATCTTAAGAGGTCGAATTGGTAAGTGGATTCTTGCGTTATCAGAATTTTCTTTACAATATGTACCTTTGAAGACACAGACCAGTCAGGCGGTTTCAGACTTTCTCTTGCATCATCCTGTTCCCGAGGACCACGTCATTCGCGACCTGGATATTGCGGCTATTATGTTACCTTCATGGGTACTATATTTCGACGGTTCGCGTACAGACAAGTCGTCTGGAGCAGGTATCACATTACAGAGCCCGGAGGGGGCTTACTTTGCTTACTCTTTCCAGCTTGAGTGGCATTGTACAAACAATCAAGCTGAGTACGAAGCAGTCATTATCGGCTTAGAGATTCTTCTCGAGATGGGGATCCATGAGGTCGAAATTTTAGGGGATTCGCTCCTAGTGATTAATCAACTTCGAGGTACGTACAAATGCATCAGCTTTACCTTGGTTCCTTTCCTTAACAGAGCCTTGGAGTTATTAGACCAGTTCAATGAGATATCATTGGAACACATTCCCCGAGAGCGAAATCACGCAGCGAACGAGTTGGCGCAGCTTGCTACAGGTATTAGTTTTGCTGATGGCGTTCGCGAACGAATTCTTAAAGTAGAACGGCGCACGTTGCCTTCTTTCATGGCCAGACGCGAGTACAATGATGATTGGTTCGTGGCTACCCTTGATGCCATTGATATCGATTGGAGGCAGCCTATTATTGACTACTTGGATGATCCCAGTGCTCCTGTTGACCGCAAGGTCAGATTTCTTGCTCTCAACTATGTGTTGAAAGGTGGTGAGCTTCTGCGGCGAGGGGAAGACGGCATGGATTTCCGGTGTATCTATGGCAAAGAGGCTAAGCGATTAATGCGCGAAGTTCATCTTGGCGTTTGCGGCTCTCATCAGGCAGGTCCTAAGATGCGTTGGCTTATTCGTCGTTATGGTTTCTATTGGCCTACCATTCTCAAGGATTGCATTAGTTTTGCTAAAGGATGTCTTGACTGCCAAGCTCATGGCCCAGTTCGCCATATTCCGGCTATACCTTTGCAGCCTATCATCAAGCCCTGGCCTGCAAGAGGTTGGGCTTTGGATCTTATTGGTCTCATTCATCCTCACTCATCCGCTCAGCATAAGTTCATTATTGTGGCTACTGACTTCTTCACTAAATGGGTAGAGGCTGAGGCACTAAAAGAAGCATCAGCACTTACTGTTCGCCAGTTCATCTTCCGAAACATCATTTGTCGTTTTGGGATTCCTGAGTGTTTAGTCGCGGACAGGGGGGCATCTTTTATGGCTTCTGAGGTCAACCAACTGATGACTGATTTTGGGATTCAGTTTTTACATTCTACACCTTATTATGCTCAGTCAAACGGCCAAGCTGAGGCTAGTAACAAGATCATCATTGATATCATTAAGCGAATGCTGGCGGACAATGCTAGGGATTGGCATAATGAGTTGGATAATACCCTTTGGGCTTATAGAACGTCTAAGCGGTCTCCCACTGGCACTACTCCATATGCCCTTATGTTTGGACATGATGCTGTTTTGCCCCTTGAGATCAATGTTCGTTCGCTGCGAGTTCAGGAACAACACCAGTTGATAGGAGAGGATTATGTTCAAGCTATGTGGCAGGAGCATGAAGACCTCAGTGAGAGCCGGTTAGCGGCTTTGGATAGTTTGATCATCGAGAAGAAGCGCGTTTCCAGAGTCTATGACAGGCGAACGCGTGGTCTTAGTTTCAAAGAGGGCGAATTGGTCTGGAAGGTTATTTTACCTTTAGGCGAAAAGAGCCGTGACAGAGGCAAGTGGTCTCCCAGATGGGAAGGACCCTTCATCATCGACAAAATTCTCGGCAAAGGCGCTTACCATTTGCGTTATCTTGACGGCGAATTGCACTCTAACCCCATTAATGGGCGTTATCTTAAGAAATATTATCCCAGTGTTTGGGAATTCGACGATCCGCCACCACCTGAATCTGGACAGGGGGGCAATACTTAGTTCTCCTAAGTTTGCAATTTTTTCCAACCAGTTTTTGTGGTTTTTCATTCATTCGCTGTCCTTAGTCGAACTAGGGGGGCAACACTCATACCCTACAGATTATTTCTTCCAAGTTTTTCAAGGTCTTTCGAAATTTTTCGCAATTTTGACATTTCTTTATTTTCTTTTCTTGACCATTCAGTGGTTATTAGCTTTTCTGTTCAGGCCTATTTTGAGGCCAGTTGTTGTAAACAAACACATTCGCAAATATAAGCATATAGTGTTTATCAAATATAGATCTTTATTTATTTTGGCTTTGCGGCCAAGAGCAATTACAAAAAGTACAATTACATTTAAGAGCCAATAAGTGGCTCTGATACCATGAAACCTAATTTCTTGGACGTCTGGACTGGTAAGTCGTGCGGTTACCAGGGCAACTTCTCCCCATTTTTAGGGATCCTGAAGAAGATGAAATCCTGACTGGTACCCTGCACACTCGCCGCGGTTGGTCTAACCTTGCAGGCAAGGCCAACGCGGTAACCTCCTGGCGAACCAGGAGATTTTTGCTGTTCCCATCTTGCCCTTTTTACTACCAGGAAACCGTGCTTCTTTGGAGGAAGGAGCACTGGGTCTGGTGGTCGGCGGGGAAAGATGGGTTCTTCGCCTGAGGTTTCGTTGTATAACTCAACCTAGGCATGAGGTTTGGTTGTATAACTCAGTTATTCTGAGTATGTTGGCAAGAAAGGAAGGGCTTTCATGGCTAAAAGAAGGTGAAGTATTTTCTGAGACATTTTGCAAAGTCTTTCTCTTTGTTGTTTTATCGGTTGTATAAGGCAGTCTATTTATAGGCTGATCAAGGCCAGCGGTTCTCAGAGTATGGTTGAGGTTTCTTCAATTCGGTTATAAATGCATAATCGTTTCCAAAGATTTGGTCTTTGTGCATTAATTCAAAGTGATCACGCGCGCAGTTCTCGGAGACGAAGGTCAATTCGTCATTATGCCTGGTGGTTACGCGTTATAACTGCCCCCAAGGATTCCCTTTTGGAAGTTATCCTTTGGGTAAGTTGGTGTAAAGTAGCTTGGGCCATTCAGTGGCCCATTGTTGGTACGTTTCTAAAAGTAATTCGCAAAAGCCCATAAGGCAATAATTACTTAGCCATACATATTGATAGCCGATGTGCGGCCCAAGTCAAGTTCTTAAATCCTACGGCCTAAAGAGGCTATGTCCACAAGGGATCTTTGGTATTCTACAATTTTATCTTCTGCTTCGAGAGTGACCCTTTTGACATCTTTCTGTGCTTCTGCCAGTGATTGCTTCAATCTTTCCGCCAGAGGAATCTCCTTAGCCAGATGCGCACTTTGTTGTGCTTTGTTCGCTTGACATGCTCTAATTTTCTTCTCTATCTCGGCTTTGAAGTTCTCAAGTTCTGTTAGCTTCTTGTCGCATTCAGTGATAAAGGTTCGCCGTTTCTGAAGCTGATTTTTGCAAGCAATATTTCTGGCTTCTAGAGCAGCGCGACGAGCAGTGTGTTTCTGGACCGCGGTTGTCACCTGTTGAGCAGCTTGTTCAAGTGAGGGCAGGGCGTCTAGCTTTGCAAGAAGAGCATTTACTGTCTCCAATTCTTCTCCGGTAACATGTGTCTGAAGGAAAGTCGTTTGTTCGCGAATTTTGGCAACCACCTCAGGATCATCGTACTTAGCATTTCCTAGATCACCAAGAAATTCTTTGGCCGCTTTAATTGATTCCTGTTCGTCTTCTGCTTCTAGGAGCAGCCTAAGTCTTTCTTCTAGAGATAATGGCTCATCAATTGAACTGCTAGCCGCGTTCGCCGAACCAACTTCAAGATTTTCTGCCAGCACAGTGTTTGCCAAGGTTAATATGGAATTTGCTGTCTCCGCATCATCCGCCGTAATGATAGTAGAGGCTGGCGTTTCTTTCTCTCTCTCAAGCAAAGCCTGTCCCTGTAAGATTTTTGGCATGAGGCTTGTTAGATATGAAGTTTTTGCAAGAAGGACTAGTATGTGGTTTGGAAGAACTCTACCTCAACAGCGGGTGTCGCAACTAAGGCAGAATTGAGGGTCTCTTCTGTTGGTTGACTCGCTTCAGGGATGTCAGAAGTTGTTGTTCCCAAAGTTTCTTCAGATAGGTTGGCGTTCCCTGAATCGTTTGCTGTCTCCGCATTTGGCATCAACTCAAGTTGTGGTTGGTCTGCCAAGTCGTCAGTTTCCATATTTATCTCAGTGATTGGTTGCTGGTCTGCCTGTTGAGTAGATTAAGAGTTAGTCATGCTGAATATGAAAGAAAAATCAATAAGTGGTTTTTAAAGTTACCTCTTCAGAGTAAATGGTCATAGCGGATGAGGGTTCTGTTGCCTCTAAGGGTACCGCTGGAGTACTGTCTGCCAAAGGTGTTTGTTCAAGATCTGTCTGGGCAGACGTGTCATTGTTAGGCATAGTCTGGCGGACATTGCTTTCGTCTGGGTCAGAAGGGATGAGGATTGGTTCCTTGGTTGTACTGCCTTCAGGGTTGTCTCTATACACCACAGAGATTGGAGTAGCGGTGGTCAAAGGCGGTACCCCTAAGGCGATTAAGTTTTGGTTCAGCTCCAACTCTTCCTCTGCGTTCATCTCTTCGGAGCTGCTCGTTTCTTCATCCTCGGTTGTAGTTATCTTTTCTTGAGGTTCGCCTGAGGATTGTGCTATGGCAGTCTGTGTTCGCCGTTTCCGGACCTGTTATATGTTCAAACCAGTCAGTGGTTAGCAAGTCTGAAGGCAGTATCTAGGAGACACTCTTGTCAAAGACAAACTTACCAGAGTTTGTTCTTCCTCTTCCTCATCTTCCTCAATAACCCTAGCTCTCTTTTTAGATGGCTTTGGGGAAGACGATTCGCCAGCAAGGGTTGTCCGCCTTGTTTTTCTCTGATTACCATGATTCTTTGGTTAGCTTTTGACAGAAGTAAAAAAATAAAACTAAGTTTCGGAGTTCCATACCTGAGCGGGTGCTTTTGGTACTTTTTTCTTCAAGCTCTGTTTCCCAGTGAGAGTGGGGTTTGGATCATTATTTAAAACCCGTTGGTCTTCTGCAAAACCAAGTACGGCGGTCCCTCTTTCAAATATAGACCGGAATAACTCCTCTGCATCACGATCCCAGTTTACTGCAGACACCATTTTCCACCAAACAGTGTAAGTTGGTGCAGCATCTATGCTTCGGAGGAGGCGGCTGACTGGGGGAGGTAACAGTGGAGCGGCAAACTTAAAGCGAATGGTAAACCTGTCATTCTCATCACCTGCTGTTTCTATGCTAGCTTTTATTCGCCAAGAGGAGTAGCGGTTCAGGCTATCTATTAGAGGGAATGGGATTTCCTGAACAAATCCTAACTGACGGGCAAAATGATTCGGAGAATACAATTCGTAACTGTGGTATTCATCTGAAAGGCTGAAGTCATAGCAAGAGATAGCTCTTTTGAACACATCAGTTCCACTTTCAGTGTGATTTCTAGTCAGCAGGAAGCCTTGTTCTAAGGGACTTGGAAAGGTCCTCCTAAGGATAAGGGCGGCTGAGTCTAAAGCAGATTCATCCAAATGATAGAGGTATTTGAAACATTCAATGTAAGCAGGAGAATCAAACTTATCTTTTCCGGCGAATGCCATTCCCAAGACTTGATCCTTCGGAAAATCGTTGACATCAGGGTGTCTGAACTGTGGGAAGTAGATCTGCAGCCAGAGGTCTAAAATCCATAGTGGTCCGCTCAAGTTGGTGAAGTCAAACGGGCGAAGAGATAGATTATATAGCAGACGGTATAGGCTCGCTAATACAGGTTGACCTAGCCCGGCGCTATGCCCATTAAATAAGGCAGTCGCTAGAGCAGTCCAAGTCCCAGTGACTTTGCCCGTCTTGATGCAGAAAATATATTTGCAGAACCAGAGCTCCAAGAAGGCTATTCCCCCTTCTTCATTCGCTTGCGTAGAAAAGTGATTTGTCCAGGCTGAGTATGATTTGCAGTGGGGGTGGCGAATCTTGCTGGGTTTGATTTGAAGAGACTTCGTAAGGTCGTCAAAATCTCCGCAGCTGTACGCGAATGGATGGATGGGAAGTCCAGTGATGGTAAGAATATCCAAGAGCGTGATTCCCATTTGCCCAAATCGGAAATTGAAGGTGTTGCTTGAAGTGTCCCAGAAGCAGATGGCCGCCGCAAGCGGAGCTCGGTTTCCTCCGCCGCTCCTTAGAGAGAAACAGAGTTCTAATGCTTCCGCGATTCCTACTGCTTTCCAGCGGTCGAGGTCTGTGGTCTTTCTTGATTGATACCAAGCTACTTCTTCGTTGCTGGGTGTTGGCCAGGAACCCATTCGAACAGCATTGTGGTGTTTTTGCCAGTTGATGAAAGTGGCGGCACTCGCCCGAGATATCAGAATAGGGTGACGAACCTCTTGATTATAGTGGTTGATATATGGCTCAGGGATGGATTCCGGCCATGGACCTAGGCTTGCAGTGTGGTTTTTATGCACGTCGATATACGAGCGATTGCCGGATTTGAAGGCCTTCAGGGAATACATGTCCAGTCTAAATTGCTGGGCATTGCCTTCGGTTAAAGCAGCTAAGGGAGAAGCCATTTCTGGGTTTCGGAAGTGATTCAAAGTCAAATTTCAGTTGGGATGATCTTAGGGTTTTGTTTTGGGGTTTTTAGATTTGTGTCGATTAGACTTCTGATTCTGGGTTTTATAAGAGCTAAAAGAGTTCTTTGAAGAGATACATTCGTTTGTTTTGGCGAACCAGTTCGAATTGGTTCTTTGTGGGAAACAGTACAATGGTTGGGCCAAGGCGTCTCTTGGGCTTTTGTTTTAATTTCAGTCGCATTAGCGTTCATTTGTACCTGTTGACTATAGCCCTCTTCAATCAGTTTCGTAGCCGGGGCCTGATTTCGAGGCCTGGGGGGCAATGTTTGAGCCCAAATGTAAATTTGGTTGTTTTAAGTAAAATCGAATGCAGCCCATGGGCCGGAAACTGCGGCCTAAATATCTTTCCGTGTTTCTTTTTCTTACGTCGCGAGGAAACCTATTCACATAGGGGTTTTTATTAATATCGATTCCTATAAGGAAAGTGAATCTAAGAGTCCTAAAGTATTCAGAGAGCCGCGAACCCTGAAGGGTATAAATAACAAGTTTTACGATCAGAAAAGGGTTCTCAACCTCACAAGCAAACTTGCAAACTCAAAGCCTCCTCGAGCAAACTTACAATCTAAGCCTCTCCGGAGCACCTTTGCGACCTTGCAACCTTGCTAAGATCACATCTTAGTTCTTCAAGTCTTCCCAGTTTTGTTGCTCTGCTTTCTCATCCCAAGAAAGTATCGATTTTGTTCACAAGAAACGTTCTCGAAGCCCTGAACCTCGTTTAGGCCTTTCACGAAGAACCTCGACGGAGTTTGTTCTCTCTCCGTCCGCACTCGCTTGACTAAAAAGTACAGTTTGGAGCACATCATCAACGACATCATCGTACCTCGTGGTACTGGCACGCCCGCACATCAAAAAGAGACTGTTCGACTCTCCGGCAGCGGTTTCCAGCGCGAACATATATCAGCAGCTAAAATTAATAAAATATATATCATCGATCACCATTGTATGATGAGGCCAATATTAGTCACAATTTCTTCCAGTCATCCTCCTGTTGAAAATATTCTAATCAATCATCAAGGCGCAACTATCTTAGCCTCACCTTACCATTGCATCACATGAGGCCTACTACCAGATCATCTGGAAGACTTCTTCCAGCACCCACTTCAGTTAAAAAAGAAGAAACAGAAGTTAAAAAAGAGTCACCAAGTAGTATTGTTCCCTATCCAGGTCACCCACCACTTCCAGTCAGGTATCCCACTACCATTGGCCCTAGTCGCCCTAATTATCAGTCAGCTCTAGTCACCCAGTATGACCCATTTAAATCTGAATCCCAGTCAATTTCTCAAAATCCAGTCAATTACAGATATTCCTCTCCTTATACCCCTAGATACAGTCAACATCTTTTTTACATTGAACCTGACCTGAATCATTTGAAATTTCCCCAGACAATAGCCAAAGCTTACTTCCCGCCTACTCTTCATTTTCAACCCAGTCACCCATCAAAAACATTGAAATTTTATATAGAAATCCTTTTCAGAATAGGATCAGTAACCATAAAGTCAATCCCTGATCAAAGAAACCAGTCAAAAATCTTATATCACTCTTTACATATAGTCAAAATCCTAAGTCAAGCTGATTGGATAGATCCTCCCTTTGCCCATCACAATGAAGGAGACATTTCCTTCTCCTACTATGATTATAAAGAAGCTTGGTCAAAGATTTTCCTACATCAGACAGAAGATTTTAGTCATTCCTGGTTCATCAATTTTGATAAACGCTTCAAGACAGATTTTCCAGTTTGGTTCCTTGGATGGTGGACTACCCATGGTATGACATTCAGCATCCTCCCTGAACCCCTACAAAAGTCAATTGAATACTTTGCACAAAGTCAACTATTCACCCAGCACCAGTCTAAATTTCCTGCCATAATCCATTTCATGGCAAAATACAAGGTCCCCTGGATCCTAAAATGGCATTATGAAGTCAAAGACCACATCTTGTCTCGCCACTTTTCAATCAAATGGTGGGATAAATTCAATCATAATAGGATTTTATCCCAAGTTAATGAAGAATTTCTGGGACGATCTTCACAGTTACCAGTTCCTACTGTTTCTCGCCCAGACAGTCAAATCCAGTCACAACCTACAGCACAGACTCCGAGTCCACAACGGCCTCTAGTCATTCAGTCACCAACATCCTCTCATTCCTCCAAATCCAAAGGAAAGTCAAAAGCCAACACTTCCAAATCTGCAGAATTGAAGGCACTGGTCGAACAACTTCTTGAACAAGCAGTCAGACTTAGTAATGATAATGATGAAGAAGAAGTACATTCCTCTTCTTCAGATTCCTCCAGTCACGCAGCCCCCCCTTCAGGAAGTCGTAGATGGGCCGATTATCCCCACGAAGCAGAAGGAGAATACTTCCAAGATAGTCAGAATCCATATTCTCCTTACCAGTAGTTACTTTACTGTTCACTCACGAGCCGAAAGTAAAGACAGAAGCATCTTACTATTCGACCACGGATGAAAGTAACTATTCAAGCACGAGCAAAAAGGCAGTCAATCAGTCAATCATGTTACCTGGCGTAACCCAGTAAAAGCAGATTCCTCCCTGTAATTCCCGGGCTCACATCTCAGCAGTAGTCATCTTTTCAAATCTATATAAACTGACCTCTCATTCTGTTTGAGGCAGACTCAATTTTCATTCTTCTCTAGTTCATAGGTGCTCATGTGCTGAGCAAGCTGTAATCCTTGAAAAATCCAGTAAAACTCCCATTCCCATGCATTGTACTTAAATTTTGTAAGTAAAACTATTCAGTAAAATATTTTGTTTAGTAAAAATATTATGGGTTATTACATATTTGATCCTTTAAATCATTTTAGTATTATTGATTTATTATACTTATTTTGTTTTTGTCAAGTATGGTTTATAGCAATATGCCAACAGAATCCTATATATTTTATTTTTGTTAAGTTCATCTTTGTTTTTGTTTCATTCCGTTTTTGGTATATATATATATATAGGGTTCTTGACCCATATTCGGTCTCTACTTGAATTGAAGTTGGAAATCATATGATTTTTTATTACGTTATGACTCAAATTGACTGGATCAAGATCATCATGGTGATTAGTCTGTTGTTACTCATACAAAAAGGTATTAGTTTTAATTTGGCTCTTCAAAATTCATATTTGTCAGGCTTTGCACCAGTTCTTCCTCAAATAGGGAATCATTGGTTATTAGTTTATCACCATATTCCATTAAGGGATTTTCATCGATTCGAAACCGTTAGTTGTTAGCAAATCTACATTTGATCCAAATCGTTATTACATTTTAGACTTAAAAAGTGGACATGTCATCACTTACCTAAAGATTAACAACTCTATGTATATTGAGGATTAAGTAAGCCGAGACCAAACATGTATTCTATGTAGAACTCTTGTCTATAAGGTGTTCTGGAAAGATAAGAGTCACAACTTGATATACATTTATGTAAATCATAAGATGAGGATAAAATAAAGATATGGATATGCATCTAGGATTCTTTTATGGGGTGGAGTCCTAGTGATCCATCAGTATAAGTAGAGGTCCATGTGGACACTTTAGGTACTCGGTTACACAGAAATAAAGTCTCATATTCACGACCTTAAGTGCTCCACAGAAGACTTCTCGTTTCTGACTTCAATGGCTGCTCAAGGTATAGTTCATAAATTGATGGCTTGTATGCTAAGTCTTTTTCTGTATGTATATACTTCATGAGCCTTTGTTATCGATGCGTTAATTGCTTTTGTGATACAGTTCATATAATTCTTATATATATGTTTAACATGTGGTATCAGAGCGTGGTTCTCACAAAACTTTAATCATTGATTGAATTGATTGAGATTCATTTTAAGGGTGTTCTTAGCATAAATATAATTAGGTCAAAAATGTTTTCAATGTCTGCAAATATTTTTGGCCCAAGCCCGATAAAATTATCCAAGGCCCAATACCGTGTTTTTGACTACCCAAATAGACTTCCGGTTAAAACAACTTTTTTGTTTTTCTTTTGTCTGGGTTTCTGTATGAATACGCGGGATGAACTGGTTTCAAATTTTTTCATCGATTGAATACCTTGTTCTTTTATTTCGATTTTTGGCCAAAGATTGATTCGAGTTTCATAAACTACACATTGTTTAAGCTTCCGCTAACCCTTATTGCAGCGCTTATAGCATCCGGGTAAGTTTTCGAGATCCTCTGCAATTTCGATTTGATTCTGCGTATGAACCCTAGAGCGCACCTGGGGCGCATTAAGATATTAGGGTGGTGCCCAGATGAAACTTACATTTCGAATTGATGTTTTTGATTGAATTGATGCTTCTGTGAACAATTCTGGCAAAATTGATAGATATTATGATATACTTGCTGTTTTTATTTGTATGTCGATATGCTTGCTGATTAAATTGCTATATGAAACACATGTTTCTCCCATGATTAAGTCTTCACATTGCAATTTATCTACGACAAGCATGATTGAACTTTTCTAGCAGTATTTGCCACTGTGGTATGAGAATAAAGGGTATCAATCACAGATTTTGAAGTTAATTTCGGTTTTGAAACATATATTGTATACATCAAAATATTTTAAGAACGTAATTGACTGTAAAGTTAAAATCTGGAAAATTGCATTTTGGTTTTTAAAACTATAGTTGTATCTTCAACAGAAGGTTTAAACAACATATGATCTTTAATTGCAAAATGGCACTTAACATTGCAATTTTGAAACATATCCGGATAGCTAGATTACTTCTTCTTGCTATACATGTGTTGAGTAGTCTAGTTATAACAAGTTTTAAAATTGAAATGGTTCTGTGAAAAGGAAATTGAGGAATAGCATGTATTTTGTCCTACAGATATTCTTGTTATTGATGTATGTTTCTGTGTTTATCACTTGATGTGATTGGGTGCTGTTTTGGTTTTATTTTTCTAGTTATTTGGTTTCTTTATAACGTCTAACTAGAACATAAAACTTAGCAAAATTTTCTTTTATTTTCAGTGACAACCCCAGGAATTAGCCTAGCTACCATTGTTCCCTTGAACGGGAACAATTATAAGAAGTGGAGAGCCGAGCTGGATCTATATTTTGCTATGTAGGATATAGATTGGTGTTTGTTTGAGGATGCTCCTAATCCTATCACTAACGATAGCACTGCTCAAGAGGGGAGCACTTTAGATTGTGGACTAGAGCTAACAGGATGTGCAGACTGATAGCTATGAGAACCATGACTAACACTGTCAAGGGTAGCATCCCAGAGACTGAGAATGCTAAAGCGTATCTAGAATCTGTTGCTGAGAGGTTCAAGGAGAGTGAGAAAGCCGAGGCTAGTATGTTACTTGACAACCTTACCAATATGAAGTATACTTCTACCATGAGCATCAGAGAGTATATTATGCAGATGATTGAGATATCTGCTAAATTAGCCGAGCTGAACATGCCCCTGGATGACCATATCGTAGTTCACATGGCCCTTAAGTCTCTCCCTGCCCAGTTCAACTCCTTGAAGACCACTTATAACACACAGAAGGATAAGTGGACACTGAATGAGCTGATTGCAGTATGTGTTCAGGAGGAAGAAAGAATTAAGAAGGATAAGGAGGTCACCATTCATCAGGTCATTAAACCTCAGTGGAAATCGGCAAAAGGCAAGAGCAAACCCTTTGTTGCCAGCACTGCTTCATCTACTATCAAGAAGAATGGGAACTGGAAAAAGAAGAGCTTTAAATGCTTCTTTTGTAAGAAGGAGGGGCACATGAAGAAGGACTGTGAGAAGTACAAGAACTGGGTGGTTAAGAAAGGTAAGAACATAGCATTTTCCGTTGAGGTTAATTTAATTGATATTAATCCTCACACTTGGTGGTTAGACACTGGCTCACCCCTTCATATCTCGAATTCTTTACAGGGGTTCATAAGCAGGAGGGTGCCAAAGAAGCATGAGGCTAGCATATGTGTCTGGAACGGGATGAAGGTTGTTGTGAAGGCAATTGGAATAGTTAGACTAGATTTAGGTTCTGGAGCATTTTTCGATTTGGAAAATGTCTATTATGTAACCTCAATGAGGAGAAATTTGGTTTCGGTAGCTCTTTTGGTTAGGAAAAATTGTAGTTTTTTCATTGACAATTCTGGAATAAAGATATCCCATTGTTCCCGTTACATTGGCTGTGCAAATTTTGAGAATGACTACATGAAGTTATCTTGTTCTTACCCTAAACAGATCTTGCTTATTGAAAGCACTGAAAAATTGAGTGACAAGAAAAGAAAATACTCTGAGAATTCGGATTTTTTATGGCACAGGAGACTAGGGCATGTGTCAAAAGAGAGACTTCAACTCCTAATCAAACAGAACATCTTACCTAATCTGGACTTCTCTGACTTAATTGATTGCATTGAGTGCGTCAAAGGCAAATATGCTAAACAAAAGAAGAAGGGAGCCATAAGGAGTACTGGTTTATTACAGCTCATCCACACTGATATTTGTGGACCGTTTGCTAAGGAAACTATCTGTGGAAATCAATATTTTATCACCTTCATAGATGATTATTCAAGGTACTGCCATGTGTATCTTATTGCTGACAAAGCTCAATCCTTAGAAAAAACTTAAAATATATAAGGCTGAAGTAGAGAAGGAGCTTAATACAGAGATAAAAGTGGTGAGATCAGATAGGGGGAGAGTTCTATGGGAAATATACTGAATCTAGCCAACACAAAGGGCCCTTTGCCTTATTTTTGGAGGCAAATGGCATTCAAGCCCAGTACACTACCCCTGGGACACCAGAACATAACGGCGTTGCCGAGAGGAGAAACATAACACTATTAAATATGATTAGAAGTATGATGTGCACCTCTGGCCTCCCTAAGTTTCTCTGGGGAGAAGCCTTGAAGACTACTAATTACTTGACCAACAGAATACCTAGCCAAGCAGTGGACAAAATCCCTTTTGAAGCTTGGAAAAACAGAAAACCAAGTATTCAGCACCTTCATGTATGGGGATGCAGAGCTGAAGCAAGACCATATAATCCCAAAGAAAGCAAGCTTGATTCAAAGACTGTCTCGGGCTATTTTATTGGGTATCCAGAACATTCTAGAGGTTACAAATTTTATTGTCCTTCACACAACCTGAGAGTCATTGAAACTAACAAAGCAGTATTCCTTGATGAAGTAAATCACTTGCATAACTTTGAAGACTTAGAATTTGAGTTTTCAGAAGTCCCTGAAATTCCAGAATCTACATCAACAAATGCAAGTCAAGAAATTTCTCTTGAGAATTCTATAACACCAGTAGTGAGTAATTATCTTGGTTCTGCAGTTAATGATCACACTGATCATTGTATGCAAGTCAATAACCCTGAACCGCAAGATGCACCAGAACCAAACTCATTGGAACCTACAACAACCATTGTTGCAGCTCCAGTAGAAACACTGAGATGTTCAACTAGAGAGAGGAAATCTGCTTTGCCTCAAGATTACATTGTGTATCTTCAAGAGGTTGACTATGACATTGGGGAAATCACTGACCCCGTCACCTTCAAACAAGCAATTGAAAGTGAACAGAGTCAAAAATGGGAAGCTGCTATGATTGCCGAATTAGAGTCCATGAAAGTGAATAAAGTCTGGACACTGGTTCAAGTGGATTTTCAAAACCAAAACATGTGCAGATGGGAGTATTGAGAGGCATAAGGCCAGATTAGTAGCAAAGGGTTTTACACAGCAAGAGGGAGTGGATTTTAATGAGACATTCTCACCGGTCTCTACTAAGGATGCATTCAGGGTGATCATGGCTTTGGTTGCTCACTATGACATGGATCTACACCAGATGGATGTCAAAACAGCTTTTCTGAATGGGGAACTTGAAGAAGAGATTTATATGAAGCAGCACGAAGGCTTTATTGAACCAGGAACAGAGCATATGGTGTGTAGGCTCAATAAATCCATTTATGGACTGAAACAAGCTTCAAGACAATGGTACTTGAAGTTTGATTCAGTGGTAAGTGAGTTTGGTTTTGTGGAGAACCAGGTGGATGAGTGTGTATATATGAAATCAGAAGGTAAAAATTTTATCTTTCTGGTTTTGTACGTTGATGACATTCTCCTGGCTAGCAGTGATGTGAATTTGTTGAAAAGAACCAAGTCTTTCTTGTCATAGAAGTTTGATATGAAGGATTTGGGTGAGGCTTCATATGTCCTAGGCATCGAAATCAAGAGGGACAGACCTAAACATCTACTAGGCTTATGTCAGCAAGCATATATCAACAAAGTTCTGAAACGTTTTGATATGCACACTTGCATTGGTGGACCAGTTCCAATGGCAAAAGGTGACAGATTGCATAAGGGACAGAGCCCTAAGAATGAAGTAGAGAGGGAAAGTATGAAGAATAAGCCATATGCACAGCTTGTAGGTAGCCTCATGTACGCACAAGTATGCACAAGGCCTGACTTGGCGTATGCAGTTGGTATACTGTCAAGGTTTCAGTCCAATCCAGGCTATGAGCACTGGATTGGGGGGAAGAAAGTTCTGAGATATCTCCAAAAGACCAAAAATCACATGCTTGTTTATAGAAGAGTCAAAGACCTTGAAGTAATAGGCTATACAGATGCTGATTTTGCAAGTCACTATCCGGATTCTGGAAAATCAACATCAGGGTATGTTTTCATGCTTGCTGGTGGTGCCATTGCTTGGAGAAGTATAAAGCAAACACTCACAACAACTTCAACTATGCAAGCAGAATTCATTGCAGTTTATGAAGGTGTCTGTGAGGGTTTGTGGCTTTACTAAGAACAACAAAAGGTAAACCAATTCGAAACATATTGACCTTAAATACTACACCGTGAGAGAGAGGGTGAAGCACAAGGAACTAGAAATCTTAAAAATAGCTACCGAAGCTCAATTGGCAGATCCTTTCACTAAGGCATTGACAGTAGCTGCTTTTACACAGCATGTCAAAGACATAGGCATTTTACCTTACTTAGATGCTTAGTCTAAGTGGGAGTTATGTGACCTCACTGAATTTTGGTTGTTTTTTCCTTCAGTTTTGCTTATTTGAATTTTGGCATTGTAATAAGGTACTTCTGTTTTGAAGTTTAATCTTTATGAAATTCAATTTTTGTTGCTGCAGTTTATTAAAGAATATTGATTGACTTGATTTTATTCTGGCCGGGTGTATTGTGATGGAATAAAAAATCAGGTTTATGGTTTATAAAACTGAATAGAACACATAAAGAAGGTTTCTGGTGAAATCGTGTTGGTATTATTGCATACATGATTATAAAGTGGACCAATTTTTTCATACTTGCGTAAGTCCTGAATGAATAGCAATTGTGTATGAAATCTATAGTTTAACTCATCATGAAGTCCTTGTAATATATTGCATCATGGTTTGTAACTTTGCAGCTGGTGTGATCTGTCAAACACATTTTTGCTTCTTGGTTCTACCATGCATCAATAGATTGACTGGATTTGTCATTCAAGTCCTGAAACCATGTTATAGTCTCTGTGCACACTAAAGATTGCTTGTTGTATCCATTTTTGGCATAGAGTTCTGTTAAAGTAAGTAATGGCAGTCCAAGTGGGAGAATGTTAGACTTAAAAGCGGACATGTCATCACTTACCTAAAGATTAACAACTCTATGTATATTGAGGATTAAGTAAGCCGAGACCAAACATGTATTCTATGTAGAACTCTTGTCTATAAGGTGTTCTGGAAAGATAAGAGTCACAACTTGATATACATTTATGTAAATCATAAGATGAGGATAAAATAAAGATATGGATATGCATCTAGGATTCTTTTATGGGGTGGAGTCCTAGTGATCCATCAGTATAAGTAGAGGTCCATGTGGACACTTTAGGTACTCGGTTACACAGAAATAAAGTCCCATATTCACGACCTTAAGTGCTCCACAGAAGACTTCTTGTTTCTGACTTCAATGGCTGCTCAAGGTATAGTTCATAAATTGATGGCTTGTATGCTAAGTCTTTTTATGTATGTATATACTTCATGAGCCTCTGTTATCGATGTGTTAATTGCTTTTGTGATACAGTTCATATAATTCTTATATATATGTTTAACATTAAAGGCAATATGATCTAATCAACTTGCATGGATTAGATGAATTTATTTTCTTGAAACAAGTACAAATTAATGAGTATTTTAACTAGGATTTTGAACAACAAGAACTTACTAAAGCAGTAAAGCATAATGTGCACTAGTATTTGTCGAAAATTGACATTGTCATAATTATTTAGCTAGACCAAACTTGTTTTCAATTTATTCCGTCCAAATTAATTAAACATGAAAGCAAGAAATTATTTTACTTTAATCTAATTATACCAGGCATATATATAAGTACTCTAATAATAATTTAGGCGGCACAGTTGAAGTTGTAAACACGAAAATCCTGTGAACGAATGAAACAAGAACACGTGTACAAAAAATAATATTTATTTATTATTTAAAAGCGGGTTACAATCTTTGTATGAAAACCCTCTGATTCGATCTCCAATGATGTGCTTGATTCGAGGGTGATGAACACTTGATCTTGAATCAAACGAGGGTCACGAGGTTTGGCACGTGACTGATGAGCTTTGGCTTTGACTTTGGTGATGTGAATGAATCGGCTCTCTTGATGGCTTGATGATTCTTCACGGGTTTATAGACTTCTGAACTTCTTGAGTGATTTCTCTTGCTTGTCAAAAGTCCCCTCTCTTGATTTGAGGAGGGGTATTTATAGAGTCTACATCTCTCTTGATTTGGAATGCATTGATGACAGAGCATTTAATGAAATTCCTTATTTATATAATTAAATCAATCAGTTTTAATTAATTGATTTAATTATAATTATTTAAGGAATTCACCAATTAATTATGACCTAATTGGCAAGATTTAATGCTGGATTACAATCAGGATTAATTAATCTAATCCGATTGATATTTAGCATTCAATGCTTAAATGTAATCGGAATCAATCAATTTAATGTGATTTATCCGACTTAATACTTGATTTAATTAATCGTCAATCAGCAATAAATTGACGTTTCCACGTCATTTAATTGACGAGCCCTCTTGTATTTAGACATGTGTCACTCTCGGAGCTTGTCAAATTTTGGTAACATGTAAGCCACGTGTACCGTTTGTGGGACCCACGTGCCATCTAAGCTTGATCGGTCAAAGTCTTGAATATTGACCAAATTATTAGTGATTTTTTATTTTCACTAATTTTTCTACGTCTACAAATGCCCCCACTTCAAGGTGCACCGCAAACATGTGGTCGTTACTTGTTTAAGGTGTGACTTGAAGTTTGAGTTCAAATTTGAATTTTTTTTTTTTTTTGTCGAAGCTGCACGACTTCATTTTTTAATGATGCCCCCAAGCATTGAATTTGTCGGAGTCGATTTCTTGAACTTCAAGGAAACGCGGAGATTTCCAAAAATCTAAATTTAAGTTTAATAAAGATATTTAGGACCCCAAATGGGAAATTGAGAAAACCCATATACATAATGAGATCCACTAAATATCTCTATTTAATCTAGTGAATAACTTGTCGACATGAATCATGATGAGACATGGCATAGTAAGGCAAGTAACCAACGCCTAGCATGCAAGAAGGAAGAATCCAACCGCCATGAATGAGAAGATCACATTTGGCTAATCAATCTGCCATCTGCTGGGTTCATAATTAATTTGGGAACTATCTTTTAGCAGGTCAATTATTAAGATATAGGTAGCAATCTTAATAATTAAAGGTATGTAATCCCTCTTTACTTGCGCAATGAAGTACAAGGAAAAAGAAAGATTTACTAAATATTTCGGGCATCAATTATCAACTCCTTGGGGGAAAGATATAAGGTTTCAGCAATTAAATCAATCCTTGAGCAATAAACTTTGGCGCTAGTTGGCGGGAAAATCTTCCTTCTCCCTCCATATTTCCAATTTTGTTTAGGAAATTACTTGCGCAGCCAACCCTAGGCTTGCACTATAAAAGAATAGCTTCTTTCGAACATACAAATCACCTCGTCGTCTCTGCGCCGATCAATCCCTACTTTGAAAATAAAATCAATCACTTTGTTGCGTCTTGTCTTATCATAAGCAACCTCCTCAGTACTTTGACCGCCGCCTGCGTAACTGTTGAATTCTGGGCTTGAAAGCCCTTGAATACTTGACACGGGCGGACATCGCATGCAGTAAGCTATATATCTTCATGTTTTGATTCCCTTTATTTTATCTTGTCTGATGGCATGGCTTTGATCACCTTTTGTAATATTTAATTGACATGCTTTGGTTCCTTCCTTCAATTAGTGTGATTCCCTTGCCAAAATCCACCGCCTGATAGCTCTCTTTGATACATAAAGAACAACACCCAATCTTGCATGCAATATATATACAGTTTGTTTACGGTCCTTCCATGTTTAAAGTGTTCATCACCCATTTTTTTGTTTCTTTTTGTCCTTGCAGTTGCTCACGCAATCATTACAAACTTCCGAAAACTTCTTGTTTTTGACAACTTCCGCGACGCAAGGAAATCACCAAGCACACTGGACACAAGTTCTTGCTGTAGCAAAGGTCATTGAGGTGAGTGACCCGCAACTTTTCCTTTTGTCCTATAACATATATGTATGCTTTGATTCTTTACAATTAAGTATCATGCCTTCCAGCAAATTCTTGTATAGTACTGATCATGCAACATATATATTATATATATACATATATATGTATCAAATATATCATGTGCATATGGAACCAAAGTACCAAACATATATGATTACTGCTTGATTTTTTTGTTTTTCGTCCGCAAGATCTTAAATCAATCATACAAATTTTTTTTTTGGTATCTCATATCATTCATTGACAATTTGTTATGGACATATATACTTTGCATATATAATTAACCATATGTCGCTGGATTTTTTTTCTAGAGATTTCGAAGACGAGTGAAGAACGTGAACGTCCTAAACATTTGGTTTAGGCTTCGCGTATTAGCTGACTACGAAGAACGTGAACGTCCTAAACATTCGGTTTAGGCTTCGCGTACTAGCTGACTGCGAAGAACGTGAACGACCTAAACATTCGGTTTAGGCTTTGCATAAGTGCTGCGATCAAGAGAAGAACGTGAACGTCCTAAACATTCGGTTTAGGCTTCGCGTAGGTGCTGCAATCAAAAGAAGAACGTGAACGTCCTAAACATTCGGTTTAGGCTTCGCGTAGCTGCAGGTATGGTTTTCTTCAAATGCTTCAAGCAAGGGACCGTCACCATCCTTGAAGACTCTGCAGATGCCCAGAATGAAGGCACCACCCTGTCGTCATATCGTGCATTGATTGGTCCGAGGGCTTTAGGTGAATTTCCCCATGACAATTCTCTCCATCTCTCTCGTTGGACCCCGGTTGTCTCTCGTCAGCTTACCACCTTTCGACAATCCAACCCTGCCAGCACTAAATCGAGATCAGATGTGTTACTGTTGCGGTCCTCAAACCATGATCAGAGCTCTCCTAAAGATCCATTTGCACTTCTCAGCGACCGTGTCTGCAACCGCTCAGTACAATGGAATAGTGCATTCCGAGCGTGTGGGGAGTTTTCTTATACTGAATTTTACTGGGAATGGTTAGAAGATGTGCTAAGCCGTTGCAGTGATCATATTCGAGATGCTGGACTTTACAAGGCGGTGTATGCATCATTGTTCAGCTATGACCGCGTTGCACCTGTTGTACGAGCTTTTTGCGAATACTGGTGTCCTGCTACAAACACACTGCATACCTCACAAGGGGAGATGTCTATTTCACTCTGGGACCTAGATCGAGTTGGTGGTTTGCCTATTAAAGGGCGGTTTTATGATGAGGTCGTGCCCGAAGTTGAGGAATTTGCGGCTACGAACAAAAACGGTGATCTGTTTCTTCCATCATGTTGTCGACACCTGTTTCTGGCATACCACAATCTTCGCAAAGAGGGCAAAGGAAAACAAGGAGTGAAGATAACTGCCTGGATTCGATATTGGTTCAAAGGGTCAAAGCGGTACCAAAAACCTCCGAGGAAGATTACTCGTGACAGGAGCGCACCAAAGGAGACATATAATCCTTCTGGGACCATCCCTACTCTCAAAAAGTGAACATCCAAGGAACTTGAAGTTTTTGAGGATCTAGGTGTGGCAGACGAAAATGTAGAATCAACATATTTAGCTGCTTTTCTCGCTTGCTGGTTATGCGTGTTCGTTTTGCCTGAAGATGACACTGGTTTGATTCGTCCTGCTGTATTCAAAGTAGCAAGCTTTATGTCACAAGGTCAGCAATTTTGTCTAGCCATCCCGGTTCTAGCCAGCATGTACCGAGGGTTGAATATGATATCAACTTCTAATGATCCTGGGAGTTGTTCAGTCGCTCTTCCCTTTCATTACATATACGGGTGGTTAGCTGAGTATTTCGGCACTCATCATCGCTCTCAACTTTCTACCACCTCGAGGCCTCGCATGACTCTTTTCTCTGGTGAGTTTTCTGCAAAACCCTTTGAAGATTCACGAGCTTTAGCTTTGTTCAATGCATGTGATAAGGTGGAGATGCATCGATTAGCCAGAATGCTTCCGAAACGCACAGAGCTTATTGATCGGGATGACATCGCACTTTTGGACTCTTCATATTTTGTCAGTCTTCGATCCGGGTATCTTTCTTTGAGGCAAGACAACCGCCGCATTGTGCAACCCTACAGTCCACACCGGTTCAGCAGGCAATTTGGCTATATCCAAGACGTGCCCGGCAACATTAAGAAAGACATTCGTACCGGCTCATTGGTATGTACTCATGCTTATTGGGATTGTTGCACCAGATCAGGTACGAAATCGGTGGTAATATTACCTAATCATGATAATCTTAAAGACTTCACGGTTACTCGAGATTACGTCACTTGGTGGTCGAAGGTGTATCGTCTTGCACCTACCCAAGCAACCAATGCAGTCATTGCGAATGGTCCACGACATCAGTCTTCAAAGCCAAAAGAGAATAGGAACGTTGTCCGTGCTAACCCGCCCCACCGTCCGAATGTGGCTCCTCGTGAAGTTGAATGCAGCACCAATCATCCCGCACCTCGTGACAAGGATTTGCCTGACACCAACAATTGTCATACTCAGCCACTTGAGGATCTTGAAGATGAGGGAGATTCTATGGACACTCATGCTGCTTTAGGTTATTCCATTCAGTGGAGAAAACCCACCAATACAAAAAGGCAAAGTGGAAGCAGTAGTAGCCAGAGCGAAGAAGTTCACTTTAAGCGTCGGAAGACTAACCTTGACCTCGGTCCCACTTATTGTGATCCTAATGCCGAATTTCCTCTCAACAGCGACTTTCTTGGGGACGTCCCAGATTCTTCACATCCAATATTGCCGTATAATGAGGTACTTATCCAGCCTCCCTAAAATTACAACCTTTTATTTTATTTTATTTTAAATTCTAACATCTTTTCAGGACAAAGGAGCTAATCATTCACTTGGGAGGGACAATGACGTTTCATCAGATATACGTGTCCCTACAACAGAGGAACTCGAGGCCTATTCTTTGCCAGTGAAGGAAGTGCGAAATGCACAGAGTACGTTGCAGCCAGTTGGTTCTTCATGTTTGAAAGGTACGACACTTGATCCCTTTTTTTTATATATTTTAGTTTACTTATAATTTCTAAGCTAATCAACCTCTTTTTACAGGTCACCTTACAAAAGCAAGCCCTCCAAGGCCTTTGAACACTATGGCATTTTCTGAAGTTTCTCTTGGCGGAGCTGCTCTAGTTGATGCAAATCAGATGGTTCGTAATATTCGTCAACAAGCAGCTACCTCAATTTGTGAGAAGATTGAAGACATAGTGCTGAAGAACCATGTAAGGCGCATTGCTTCCTTCAAGAGTGAGCTTGAGACATTAACTGTCGAGCTTGATGTTTATGGGGTTGATTCTTCATTGATAAAGGCCAAGGTTAAGGCACTCATGACTAGTGCTACTGAATATAACTCTACAAGATTAGCTTGTTCGCGCAAAGTTAGTCCAGAGGTACGTAGTCAGCATTTAGCCGCAGCAGACTCTGAAATTGCAGAAGCCTCTTCAATTCGCCAAGATGACTTCAATCACCGTCAGTCTGCGCTCGAGTCCTTGGAAAAGTTAAAAAAAGAACAACAAAACTTGGAGGCACAAGTGGCTGTGTTAGATGAGCGCCTTTCGCTTCATGACAAGAAGATAGCCGACTTAGAGAAGAAGAAGACCCAGATCAAGGAGACTCCTGAATTGACTACTGATGAGTTCAAAGCAGTGAAATCACTTCAAGATGTGTTCGAGGCTCAGCGTAACAGCTTCAAGGGTCTAACTTGGGCATGAATTATTGCACTCTATTTAGAATTTTGTGATTTTCTTTTCAACTATTGCTTGTAATAAGTCAATTTTGACAATTGAAACTTATAAATGCAATAAAGACCTCTCTTTTTTTCAACACTTTGTGGAATGAATGAACAAACCCTTTTTATTTTTTTTGATATGACTGAACTTGAGATTGGTATTCCCAAGCTGCCTACGTATCCTCCAGAAGAAGGAATCAAGTCACGTAGTTCAGGGTTTTTTTTTTTTTTTTTTTTTTTTTTGCTTGAGCCGCCCTTTCGGGTTTTCAACTCAACGGAGTTCTTTTTTTTTTTTTTTTTTTTTTGGTGCCATGTGCAGTTTAAGCTCATGCAGGCTAGGAGCGAATTTTGCTTGCTTCAGGCGTAGTAGCGCTTCAAGAATTTGCCGTTAATGGGGCCAATCCTCAAACCATCTTCAGCCACGATTTTGTAAGCTCCATTGGTGTAGACTTCACTGACAACATAGGGTCCGTCCCATTTTGACTGGAATTTGGGACCAGTCTTGTGTGACATGATTATGGGTCTTCGTACAGCGAGTACTAAGTCACCAACTTGGAAGGACCGAAGTCGAACTCCTTTGTTGAAAGCTTTTGATAGCCGGGCTTGGTAGCACTCCAAGTGTTGTTGTGCATTGAGCCTCCTTTCATCCAATGCTTCTAACTCTTGAAGACGCAGTTTGGCGTTCTCTTCATCTGTTAACCCTTCTTGCAGAGCCAACCTTAGTGAGGGAATTTGTTTCTCCAAAGGCAAGACCGCTTCAACACCATAGACAAGAGAATAAGGTGTGGCTTGTGTGGGAGTTCGATAGGTTGTCCTATATGCCCAAAGTGCCTCACCAATTTTCTCATGCCAATCTCTTTTAGTCGTGCTGACCACTTTCTTCAAGATATTGCACAACGTCTTGTTGAATGCTTCGGCCAACCCATTAGCTGGGGCGTTGTACATAGAAGAGAAACGCTGGTTGAAATTGAACTTCTCGCAAAGCTTATTCATTGCACTGTTGGAAAAGTACTTGGCGTTGTCTGTAATGATATAGCGTGGCACACCATATCGTTGTATGATGTTTCCCTTGATAAAGTCCACCACAGTCTCTTTCTTTATTTCTTTGAGCGGTATCGCCTCTGCCCACTTTGAGAAGGAATCCGTCGCTGCCAAGATGTATATGTGACCAGCGGAGGATTTCGGGCTTATGGGTCCTACACCGTCAAGTCCCCATACCTCAAAAGGATAAGAAGTAATAGTAGGATGCAATGGCTCAGGCGGCTGGTGGATGAAGTTTGCGTGGAATTGGCATGCTTGACACTTCTTCGCGTAATCCATGCAATCTTTGACCATTGTGGGCCAATAATAACCCATCCTCTTTACTTGAAAATGAAGCTTAGGACCTGACTGGTGAGCACCACAGACTCCTGAATGAGCTTCTTCCATAGCTTTAGCAGCTTCTTCTTTACCTAAGCACCTGAGGAGCAACCCATCAAATGAACGCCGATAAAGAGTTTCTTTGTAGAAGAAAAAGCGTGGTGCCCTTCGTCGTACATCTGAACGCTCTTTCGCATCGTCGGACGTCTTGTTACGTTCAAGGTAGTCAATCAAAGGATATCTCCAATCTTCAACATCAATGACGTACACAGAGACGACATTAGAATCTACATGTGGTGGCACAGAGATTGGGGGAATAACCCATTGTTGACATATGGGAATATTCATGGCTTCGTTTTCAGACAGTGCCAATGTTGCTGCCAAATTAGCCAAAGCGTCCGCTATTTGATTTTCTCTTCTAGGCACATGTATCAGCGTAACTCCATCAAAACCTTTCAAGAGTTGCGTGGCGAACTGAAAGTAAGGCACCAAGTCATCCTTCCTCACTTCATAATTAGTTAGTAACTGATCAACCACTAACTTTGAGTCCCCGTACACTTCTAAGTTTGGAATTCTCATCTCAGTTGCTGTTTGCAATCCCATGATCAAAGCTTGGTACTCAGCAATATTATTTGAGCACAGTTCACTAAGAGTAAAAGCGTATGGGAATATTTGCATATGTGGTGATACAAAAACAACACCAGCTCCTGCTCTGTCTGCACGAGATGATCCATCAAAAAACATTTTCCAAGCAGGGAGAACTTCCGCATGGAAAACTTCTTCATCGGGCAAGTCATCGGAAATCTCCCAGTCTGCAGGGATTGGATGATCTGCTAAGAAGTCAGCTAGAGCTTGTCCTTTAACTGCTTTAGCTGGGATGTAAATGATCTCGTACTGATTAAGGAGCAGTGCCCATTTTGCCATTCGTCCAGTTAAGACTGGTTGCGACATAACAAACTTGACTGGATCAGCACGTGCCACTAAGTGTACTGTATATGCTTGCATGTAGTGTCTCAACTTCTGGATGGCAAAGACAAGTGCAAGGCAAGTCTTTTCTATTGGTGGATAGTTCAACTTAGGTCCAGTGATGGTCCGACTCAGATAATACAATGCTTTTTCTTTCTTCTCCTCGTTTTCTTGCGCTAATAGTGCTCCAAGCGACCTTTCTTGAGCGGCAATGTAGAGAATAAGCGGCTTGTTTGGTATGGGTGCACCTAGTACAGGTGGACTCGACAAATACTTCTTTATGTTGTCGAATGCATTTCGGCAGGCTTCATCCCACACGAAAGGTATGTCCTTCTTCAGAAGTCGACTAAATGGTTGACAACATCCTGCAAGGTTTGATATGAACCGTCTAATGAAAGCGAGGCGTCCTTGAAGACCCTTTAGCTCACGTAGGTTCTTTGGTTCAAGCATGTCTTGGATGGCCTTAATCTTTGACTGATCCACCTCAATGCCGCGATGCTTCACAACGAATCCAAGGAACTTGCCTGAAGTGACCCCAAAAGCACATTTGAGAGGGTTCATTTTGAGTTGATACTTGCGTAGTCTGTCAAATACCCTTCGTAAGTCTTGTAAATGATCCTCCTTCTTTTTGGATTTGACTACAAGATCGTCGACATAACATTCCACTTACTTATGAAGCATGTCTCCGAAAATTTTCTGCATGGCTCGTTGATACGTTGCACCTGCATTTTTTAATCCGAACGGCATAACTTTGTAACAATAAATGCCTTTGGGAGTGCGAAATGCTGTGAGCTCTTCATCCTCTAAAGCCATCCGTATTTGGTTGTAGCCAGATGAACCATCCATGAAAGATAAAGCTTCATGCCCGGTTGTTGCATCGACCATGAGTTCAATGATAGGCAGAGGAAAGTCATCCTTCGGACAAGCATCATTCAGATCGCGGAAGTCCACGCATACACGGATTTGTCCATTTTTCTTTTTAACAGGCACAATGTTTGCAATCCATTTAGGATATTGAACTTCTCTAATGAAACCTGCAGCAATTAACTTGTCAACTTCAGCTTCAATTTGGGAAAGAAGTTCTGTTCGAAAACGACGTTGTGTCTGTTTGATTAGTCGAGCCTCAGGCTTGACTGCAAGACGATGAACTGCGACTTTCGGATCAAGGCCAGGCATCTCTTTGTATGTCCATGCGAACACATCTTTGTATTCGAGTAACAACTCGCCATACTTTTTTTCTTCTTCAGAACTTAACAAGGCACTAACAAAGACGGGACTTGGTTCTTCCTCAGTACCTAAATTTAGCTCCTTGAGTTCATCCACAGTGGCTTGCCCCCCGTCTTCAAATGCCAAAGGTGCTCCCTCCAGCTCATCTCCGAAAGAGTCAAGACTATCTCCTTCTGAAGCCTCCGGATCATCTACTTCTTCTATAGTGACATGATAAGAAGACTGCACAATCTCTTCTTCATCGAAATCAGCCTGGCCAGTAAAGATGATTGTGTGTTGCTTTACTTTCAATTGTCCATATGTGCTCACCTCTAGCATTGAATGTCGCTTCATGCGTGAAGGGACAAGACTTCGAATTTCTCTATCTTCATTTTGGCTCTCGTGCCCTTTTCTCTTTCGTCCTTGTCGCTCCATGGGAGCTTGAATTCTCTCGAAGACTGACTTGAGTGGAGCTAAGTCTACCTCCTTCTCTATTTCATTAGATGATGACAGCCTATTGAACACAGAGGTTCGACTTGTGGTTGTCGAAATACGATTAAACACTGAAGTCTGACTTGTGGATGCATCGACACGGTCAAATACTGAGACTCGAGGTGTTGACACACCAACATGTTCAGGCATTGTAGTGGATTGCGACTCATCATCTTCTTCTAGTATTTCAACGCTGATATGTTGCGTACTGACTTTCTTGTCTTTTCTTCTGCCAGAAATTTTAATTGGCCCGCTCTGCACAAAACCAAGACCGGACCTAGCAGGATCGACCGTACCTCCTCTCAATCTCTTTTGAGATTCGTCAAGCTCATGCACCTTTTGACTTGTCACGTCTGAGCACCCTTCTTTGCTTGAACAACCAAAGTCGTATCCAGCCTTTGCCAATAGCTTGTAAGCATTGGGGTCGAAGCCTTCCTTAGTTCTTTGGTTAGGAAGAGATCCATGCTCCGTCAAACCCTGAGTTGGTTTCACAAAACCTTTTATTGGTTGCTTCATAGGAGTTGTGTTGTTTAACTTTGGTAGGGGCACAGTCGATGCTTCTTTCAGCAAATTGATATCTTCCTCCTCTAACTTTCGCGGAGACTCTTGTTTGTTTGTTTCCACAAAGGGAGACTCTCCTTTCCTTCGCTTGGACTTCGGAACATAGCGAAAGATTGGAGTAACAGTTTTGGGTTTGTCTTTTGAGGTTGAAGCAATATTTTTGATTGATTCATTTTGCGACTTTTTCTCATCATGATTTCTCACTATGCTTGAATCAACTTGTTTGTCTCTTATTTCTCCAACATTTCCTGTAGAGGGTATGTCGATTGGAAGTACTTCTCCTACCATTTCGCCATCTATGTAAAACTTGGCGTCTGCAAAATAGGTTTCGGCTTCAGTAAATGGCTTGGTATCACCTACCACTGTCTTCACTCCACCTCGGTAGAATTTGAAACACTGATGAAGAGTTGAGGGTACGACGCCATTTTCATGTACCCATGGACGTCCTAAAAGTAAATTGTATGACGTCTTTGCGTCGATCACATGGAACAACGTATTTGACTTCAATTCACCAATTGTCATGTCTACCCTGATCATGCCGATAGCTCTCTGTCCCCCTTGGTTGAAACCTTGAATCATGAGACGACTTCGAGACAACTCTTCAACTTAGATACCCAACTTCTTCATTGTTGACTTGGGCATGATGTTCACAGCAGATCCTCCATCTACAAGCATGCGATTTAGACTTTGTTCCCGCATATATCCTGTTACAAATAGCGGCCGATTATGTGGCTTAGAACCCAACTGAAGGTCTTCATCTCCAAAGTGAATGGCATCACAACACACTGCGCATGTAGCACATTCTTTAGGCTTCAACTCGCCCTCTTTTATTTTTGCAGAATATTTGGCTATGTTAATTAGTACTTGGACCAGTGCACATCTTGTCTCCTTTGGCAACTGCAACAAATCATACATGCTAAAGTGTAATGGTAGGCACTCTAGCTGCTTTAGCACTTCATCCTTTTCTAATTCTTGAGATGTGCTGACGGTGCTTGTCTCACCTTTTGTTGGGATTTCTAAGTTCACATCGTAGCTTGTCGTCATATGAGCAGCCCTCTTTTGTTCTGTCTCGACGAACCTTTTAGCAAAAGTCTTTGGCAGTCGTCTTGGAACAACTGGCTTTTGTATAGAGGAATCGATCTTCCCTTTGACGACTTCTTTCCTCCTACTTTCTTTGGGACAACGAAAATGTCGTTCCTTCTCCGGTTGAGTGACTTGTGGACGGAGTGACAAATTTTTGCGTGCCTTCCTTCGAGTGACGAGTGTCCATCCTTCATCGTCAATAGCAGACTCATCCTTCAAGGCGTCATTTTGTGCAAGGTTCACTTGTTTCACAGCCTCAACTGCTTCGAATTTCACCTTCTCACATGCTACCAGTGATAACTCAAAGGGTTGTTTCATGGGTGAAGAAGGTAATGGAACAGCTTCGAATGACCCAAATACAATACTGGTGCAGTTAACTTCGACCTCATCATCGACGTCTAATTGTATCCTTCCTTGTTTGGCGAGATTCATAATCAGGTCCTTGAGAAAAAAACACTTCTCAATTGGATAGTCGACAAGGCGATGATATTTGCAGTATTTCGGATCGTTAACCCGATGCATTTCTTCAGGCCGCTTGCATTCAGGTAGCTCTATCACCTTCTTTTCAAGTAAATCTTCCAGCATACCTGCTACATCAGAATCAGGAAAAGGATATGTTTTCTCTTCCCACTCTTTCAACGTGCGCCTTCTTCTTTCATAGTTTTGGGTCGGTTCGGCTTTCTTCACCTCATAGGTCCTCTTCACCTCCGTCTTTTTATCTCTTGTTGAGATCTTGATTGGGGGTGCACTAATTGCCATTGATTCTTTTGCAGGCTTCTTTGTTGGTTTGTCTACCTTACTCCCAAAGATTTTATCTTTCCTTTGGTCGACGATAGGCTCCACCTTGCCTTTGTGGCTAGCTATACTCAACTCCATGTCATGAGCACGGGTTGCCAATTCCTCGAATGTGCGAGGTTTGATCCCTTGCAAGATGTACAACAAATTCCAGTGCATGCCTTGGATACACATTTCTACTGCAGACATCTCCGATAGGCGATCTTTGCAATCAAGACTGAGAGAGCGCCATCTATTGATGTAATCTATAGCCGATTCATCCTTCCATTGCTTTGTGCTGGTGAGCTCCATCATACTCACGGTGCGCCTTGTACTATAGAACCGGTTCAGAAACTCACGCTCCATCTGATCCCAGCTATCAATAGACTCCGGTTCCAGGTCAGTATACCATTCAAAGGCGTTCCCTTTTAGAGATCGAACAAATTGCTTGACAAGATGATCACCTTCTGTTCCAGCATTGTTGCAAGTCTCAACAAAGTGGGCAATATGCTGCTTTGGGTTACCCTTCCCTTAGCTTGTTGAAACTTGGGCGGTTGATACCCAGACGGCATCCTTAGACCATCCACTCTTTTTGTGTATGGTTTGGAGTAGGTGAGAGAATCTCGAGATGAGCCTCCATACTGAGCTCTAATGGTGTTTGTAATCATGTCCTGAAGTTGTTTGACAGTCAAAGAACCAAGAGAACTCTGTTGACCTTCACTAGTCTTGGACTTCTGCTCCGAGGTTTCTCCTTGTTTCTCTTTCCCCTTATCATTTTCATGTGGCCCTTTGGTTGAGTCTTCCTCTAGTTGAGCATCTAACATGCTTTTTAGCTCAGCAATTTGCATATCTTTTTCCTCGACAGTCTTTGTGAGCTTTTCCATTGCGGCCATCATGTGGGCTAGTTGCTCCTCAATTGAGGTTGCCCCTGTCACTAAGACTTGCATTGCTGAAGAGTGGGATGCACCATCTGATTTCACCATCGAGGTATCATTTTCTTCAGCATTAGGAGATCCATGATATGAACCTGTGCTCGAGTCGTCATCCGAGTCATCATCAATAGCAGGTGAAAAGGAGCGTTCCCTCAGATTTTCCATGCTTGAAGCTTGCCTCTCCTTACTTCGGGGAGCATGCTCCTTTGCCCCAAGACTCTCTAGGGTGATGACCGGTTGATGAGGCTTGGATGGGAGGGCCACGAATGTTGTGGGTTGAGTCTTTGCCACACTTCGAGTGACACGAGCAGCAGATCCGCTACTCGATCTTGAAGTAGTCGCTGATTTGGACTTGTTCACGGTAATGGCTTGAGTCTTCTTGGATGCCATTGCTCGGGAAGAAATTACTTGGATTTTGGAGAAAGAGATGAGAGGCAAAGAGGTCCCACTGGGCGTGCCAATTTGTAAACACGAAAATCCTGTGAACGAATGAAACAAGAACACGTGTACAAAAAATAATATTTATTTATTATTTAAAAGCGGGTTACAATCTTTGTATGAAAACCCTCTGATTCGATCTCCAATGATGTGCTTGATTCGAGGGTGATGAACACTTGATCTTGAATCAAACGAGGGTCACGAGGTTTGGCACGTGACTGATGAACTTTGGCTTTGACTTTGGTGATGTGAATGAATCGGCTCTCTTGATGGCTTGATGATTCTTCACGGGTTTATAGACTTCTGAACTTCTTGAGTGATTTCTCTTGCTTGTCAAAAGTCCCCTCTCTTGATTTGAGGAGGGGTATTTATAGAGTCTACATCTCTCTTGATTTGGAATGCATTGATGACAGAGCATTTAATGAAATTCCTTATTTATATAATTAAATCAATCAGTTTTAATTAATTGATTTAATTATAATTATTTAAGGAATTCACCAATTAATTATGACCTAATTGGCAAGATTTAATGCTGGATTACAATCAGGATTAATTAATCTAATCCGATTGATATTTAGCATTCAATGCTTAAATGTAATCGGAATCAATCAATTTAATGTGATTTATCCGACTTAATACTTGATTTAATTAATCGTCAATCAGCAATAAATTGACGTTTCCACGTCATTTAATTGACGAGCCCTCTCGTATTTAGACATGTGTCACTCTCGGAGCTTGTCAAATTTTGGTAACATGTAAGCCACGTGTACCGTTTGTGGGACCCACGTGCCATCTAAGCTTGATCGGTCAAAGTCTTGAATATTGACCAAATTATTAGTGATTTTTTATTTTCACTAATTTTTCTACGTCTACAGAAGTAGCAATACCAATCATAGTCAGTAGTTCCTGATCCACCAAGTTTGGCAATGCATTCATGTCCTGGATCGTGGTGTTTATTCCAACACTTCTCCCCGCAATCCAGTAATGTACAGCCACTGGCATACAACTTCTCTTGGCATCTTTCTATTTGTGCATAAACTTGTCTATTTCTTTTCTAGGCAACATCCCATGTTCAAAGGCAACTACTGCAAATTAATTTTGAAAGTTAACAGGTGAATATATTATTTGCATATTGTGTTATGACAATATATGAAGCATTCGATCTACCACATAGAAGAAGCAGATTACAATGTTTGTAGGTTTATCATCTGGGTTAACGACCTAGGGTGAAAGAATATGACAACAATGACACAAAAGATAAGTCGGAAAACCTGAGAAAAGAAGAACATTGAGGAAGACATGACAGAAAGAAAATATAGACATCTCTTACACTAAAAGGTAACAGTTAATGTCTAATCTTCATGTTTTGTGGAATGTTAATTGGATCACAAGACTCTATGGAGAAGGAATATATAGGCAGGGTGGGGACGATAAGAGTAATCACAAATATAAAGATTCAATGCAAACAAGTAAATTATATTTTAAGATTTAGTGCCAATTGACAAACCTTTGTAGGATGTGTCTGCTCGGAGCGTCTTCTGTCCACCAAGGTGGACATCTCGCACAAACGTGCTGAGCACGTGTCCGTTAAATAACAAGGTTTCGTTACAGCAATGATGTTCCAAACAAATAAGTCGAACTGGCCTTGCTCCTCCTCTTAATCCATGATCGGCAAATCCCATTTGGTCATCAAAGAAGAGGAGAAACAATCAAGCAGATCCAGCAAGATCTCAAATCGATCACCTTCCCACCAAGATCTCTGTGGTGATTGATCATCAAATCGTTCACTTTCTGTTATGGCGTAAGGTGTTATCCTGTTGAGTATGCTAAGCGGTTGTCCGATGCTCCTCAGCTGCGGACCTGAAACAAGAGGAACGTCCGTTAAGAGAATAACCGGGCGGACCGGTTAATGCTCCTCCGAAGCCTAAGTCAGCCTTTAGATAGATATCTCGACAGCGTAATAGTAGGTGGGAGTTATCGCTTACCATTAATGAGGGAGTAATGGCTGTATTTGTAGGGGAATAGACTAGGGTTCCCCAGTCTCTCCTCGATGTGGGACTGCTGGGCTAGGTATTTCAGTGTTGTTTATAGTTGAGGTATGTAGTATGAACACTTTCCAAGGAGAATCGAAGGCTTGAAGTAATACTTCCTGGTAGCCCCCTAAACCCATATCCCAATTGTTCATCATTCCACAGACGAACCCAAGTCCGATCAAGGAACATCATCTAGCCTCATCAAAGAAGGGGACATAATTACAAAATCCATTGCACAGGGGTTTTTGGACGGTGGGTTACTTGTTGTTCTGGTGTTTTCACTAATGCCCAGTTAGTATCGAAACCAATTTACTCATGGCTAATCTAATCCTATAAAACAACAAAAGATAAGCGAGAGCCAATCCGGATTAGCATGAGATCGATTCTGGAAACGTGAGATCGATTTGAAGAACTGCTTGCTGAGATGGATCGGGGTTAGCACACTGCTTGATACCTGACTTGTCCCAAACAACGATGGGAGTCGCCGGAAAAAGCAAAGGAACTGCTGAAGATTTCCGGATTCGAACAGACGTAGTGAGCCACCGTTTGGACCGGAAATCACTACGGTAAGATCGATGCGGATGTGACGAAGCTAAAGCCACCGGTTTCGTCCGACGATGAGGTCGGAATCGCCGGAACTCCATCTGAGGCATCGAACCTTTCTCTCTTTGATTCTCTCTCTTTAGTCGACGGTTTGACAAGCTAGGACCACAGTTAGGTTTGCCTCACCGAGACAAAGCTATTGGTACTGGTTTCACACTTTCACGCCATTAAATGGCCGGAGAAAGAAGTTGAGTTCGGTGGTGTCGCAGTGTCGCGGAGAGGAGAGAAGAGAGAAAGGTCTGGGGTTTTCTGGACCCTTCGATCTGATCCAAACTCTCACGTTGACTGTCAAATACAAAGTAAGCATAAACGAACGGCTTGGATTTAATATCCTCCAATGAACGGCTGAGATTCCTGTTATGGATATTCCTGTCATGGACAGGAGAATCTCCGGTGTCTGCTAGGCTTTCTCCTTAGCCGTCACTCTTTCTCAAAAAATGGTGGCGGCCTCCAACTCATTCCATCTCCACTATTGCATCACCGCTTTGTTGGTGATGTATCAATTCCTCATGCAAGTTTTCTCTTGGCGAGACCAAATCTACCATGGTCTTTCGATGGCATGGGATCTAGGTTTTCATTCCCTTCACCGTCAAGGGAAGGCAGATTGACAAGATTCCAATGAGTTTTCACTCGGATTGGGCTTTCGAGCCTATTTGGATGGCGTTGATGGATTCCAAATCTTCCTATCTAGGTTTTAGGTGTGGGATCCCGGTCAAATCTACTATGATTTGAGATTGTTTGTCTGCAGACCATTTCAAGCAGTTGATTTTATATATTGATTTTGAGATTTACTCTGGTATTCAGGTTCTTTGTTATTCGAAGAATTTGTCTTTGGCTAGATTAATAATAAAGGGCCTTGAGTTAATCTGGTGGCGACATCGCGAGTTTGCTTCATGTCGTATTTTTTGCAGATGACTTGGGTTTTCTATTTTTATTAGTAAATTTTTTTCCCTTACAATATGTTTAGAATTTGGTTTTACTTTCTTTTCTTATGAGTCATTATTCATGAGCAAGATTGATTTTACTAGTCTCAATGACAATATTTGCTAAAAAAATCTGTTGGAGTTGGAGATTGTTGTCTATAATGAAGCACAATGTATGTATTGATCTAGATTTAGAATCATTGATTAATTAGGTCATTTTTGTGGTCTGTATTGCTCCTTTTCTAGATGCTCATATTAAGGATTGTAATTCCCTCTTAATTAATGAAATTTATGTTTTTTTTTAAAATAGGAAATGTTATTAAATAGAACCAAGGAAGAAAAAATCGATAATAACCGCGATATTTTCGTTTTTTGTAAGGAGCGATATTTATTTTCCCAACCGCCTAATTATCGGTCGAAACTTCCAATATTTCTCGATATTTCCCGAAATTTCCGAAATTTCCGTGACAGACTTGTTAAAAACTAGAAAAATAAAAAAACCATTGCCAAGATTCAAATCCCTAACCTTGTTGACAACATTGAACAACTTAACCAACCATGCTAGAGTGGCTTTTTGGTATAATTGATAGCTTATAGCCTTATATATATATATATATATACAGTCCCCTTCACATGCGCACGTCCGTATGTAAAGTAAAATGCGAACATATGCATCCCGACCAATTGACAACATAACTCAATCATCGGAACCGTTCATCGTTTAGATTTATTTTCAAGAATTATGCTTGCAAAAAATCAGCCGAATTGGAGATTGTTTGGTCATCTGTTCGTTGTATAGTTTACAGACAAATACAGTCCGCCAGATAAGGTTGAAACAATGAATGTGGTAATCAAATGGCTAAATAATTTCCAATTTGAAATTTTTTTTATATCAAAATGATCCTTGAAGGATGACCTAACTAATTACCAGCACCAAAACCCTCAACAAATCCCTCCTGACCCATATGGTTGGCATATAGGTCAATATATGAAAAATTACATGGGGGAGGTATCATTTAATGACTATTCTTCTCAATACACTCAGGGCTCTACACAGAGAGATGATGAAGATAGTCAAAATTAATTTTGAACCTCATAGGTCCTCTACGTGGTTCTAAAGTGCTCATGTAGTTCACTTTGCAATGTATGATATATGGTCAAAAAAACTGGATATAACGTGTGGTGGTGTAGCCTTCCATTCAGTTTCCAGCAAAAAAAATATATTGAGATGTATTAAGTCAAATTTCAATAACTGTCAAAGACTCAGTATATACTAATTCATCATCTATTACTACAACACATTATATAATAATGTTTTTTCAACATTTTCTTTTAAAATATAGTAGATCATTAATCAAATAAACATCTCCTAAAGTTTCATTTAAAATTTCTATATTTTCCCCTAAATTTCTTTCATTTCTCTCCAACATTTACCGATATTGATATTTCCTCAATATTTCCATCGAAATTTCTAATTTGTTGACCACCGATATTTCCTTGATACTCAATATTTTCATCCTTGAATAGAACCACTATTGTTGCTCGAGGGGGACGTAGCGCCTGAAACTCGAGTACAACCACAAAGATCCTCATAGAGAACGTCCTTAATAATAGAGGGCGTCTCATCTAACCAAAGGTCATCAGAAAAGAAATAACTAGCAAAGTGAGTCAACCGATGGGCAACACAATAGCTTCACGAAAAATATGCTGACAACTGATGAAACCAAATGCCTGCATATAATCCTTACTGATGTGGACGTAAAATACGTACACAAATCGTCTTTAATTACTTGGATTACGCCATTCCGAGAGCCTATTTGTCTATTTAATGTGTGTTTTCGTGTTAATAGGGAAAATATGAGAAAAATGATAATTTGCACATAAAATGTGTACTTTGGAGGTTTTGAGCGCAATTCTGAAAAGTCAACCGTAACTTTCCAACAATGAAATGACATCGGTTATTTCTCGGATGTGGAGACCAGAGATTGTACGAAGATTTCGAAAACCGTTTCGAATCCCAACAATTTTGTCGGTGAACCACTACATATAGAGGCGCAACCACCACTTGCGGTGGTGAAACACATTGCAAACCACCATTTTATTTTCCCTCATAATTATCTATTTATTTTTTATATTTTATATTTTTATTTTTATTTTATGTTGTTGTTTATTGTTAATCACCGAAAAGCCATTTGGCTTATATTGATTTTTCTCCTTCCTTTTGACATTGCAGGAAGAAGACAGCCGGCCACCCTCTTTGGATCCCTCCACCACCGACATCACTATACCGACATTCTCCACCACCCTGCCATGACTTGCAGTGACATGGTTTCACTTTCCATGTCTTCTTAAGGAGAGTCTGTCGTGAATCCCTTCTGCAATCAAGCTACCACCTGCACCAATTCACCACTGCAACTCAGAAGCACAACCTGCAATTTCCAGCATTCATGGCTGCGTTCTCAACAATTTCCATCAGCCCAGAGAGCTTAATTGCTCTTTACACCACCACAATCACAGACTCATCACCACGGCGTCCCTCCATCTATCTGTGTCTCTACTTAATCACCTGCAATTCAACATAAACACAATCACCAAACCCATCAACTGCAAATTCACAATCAAGTTCATCACAAGCTCTGCCGTGTCTCATCAAATTCAATTCCCCAATTCCTCCAGACGCCGCCACCAAGCGCCTATGTCTTCCGCCTCCGATCTTCTCACCGCCTGCGCTGGCCATCCTTGCCGCCATCTCTCTCTGCTCCGATCGACGCTGCAAATTCCCCCGTGCTTCCAGAGCCTCAAGCTCCTTTGTTCTCTCTCTTCTCCGTGCACCTCATCATCAAGCCGCTGCGCACAATCTGCAGCCTTCAATTCCAGTCACTGCAATTTAGCACCGCTGTCCAAGCCCGTGCTCCCTTGCCGCCGCCGCAAAGCCTAGCACCGCTGCCCGTGCTCTCCATCTTAGCCCAGCCGCCGTTTGCTTCTGCCGTCGTCGCTCCTCTCTACTGGAAAGAAAGAAAGAAACAGATGAGGCATGAGAAAGATGATGAGGCCAGAAGAAAAATAAGAAGTGAGACCAGAAATGAAAAGAAGAAAGCACGGGGAGAGAGACGAGAAACACGGGAAGAAACAGATGAGAGAGAGAGGAAGAATAAAGAAAAGGGTTGAAAAGTCAACCAAAGAAAACACACATGGGCTGGGCCGGAAGAAGAAAGAAAAAAAGAAAGGGAAAAAGAAAGAGAAAAGAAAAGAAATGGGCCTTTGACCCAGTTGACTGGCCCAAGCAGAAGCCCAAATTCACTTGGGCCTAATTTACTCTGTGCACCCACTACTGCCAGGCTCAACTGCTAACGGCACCGGCCACATCCAAAGACGGCTCCAATAAGATCCACCGTCCCCCGCCCCATCCAAGGGTAGTTTCGATCAGTTCCACTGCCGCTGACAACAAAAGTTGAGCCTGCCACCTGTACCTGCCAGGCAGTATTCATTTTCATGGATACGATAGTTTAGCCGTCCACCTGCACCTGAACGGCAGTGTTCAGTTTCTGAGCACACGGTTGAGTCGTCCACCCGCACCCGACGACAAGTGTCCATTTTCATGGACACATCAGTAACATTTCCCAAACTCGTTTAATTATTATATTTGTTTTTGAAAATTCCGGTTGTACGGAATAGTCCCTTCAACGGTAGTCGTCCTAAACATTAATCGGAGAGCATACACAACTTTGAACAAATTAAAAGTTAATCTCTCCACAACCTAGGTTCAAACAATTGCACAAGCAATTCACAATTGACAACAAATATATATGCAACAAACACAATCAATTGTACAACCTAGAATCCCAAAGTGAGCATCATCAATAGCTCACCACGGACTATATCTATCAATGTATGAACAAGCACACAATATGCTAATTAATTAAGCACAATACAATAGATAAACAATCACACCATCAATTGTTCAAACAATACAATCACATATGCAATATACACAATTGATTGAGCAATTCCTAAAACCCAAAGAGTGCATCAAACTAGCACTTCACGGTCTAGTGTTCACTAAATGATGCAATCACATGCACAACAATTATAACCACAATTATACAATGTAGTGAACAACAATTAGGAAAACAATCAACAATCACATGCAAACCACAACACACAATATGGTCACCCGGAAACCTCTACCTCTAGAGGGAAAACCGGAGGGGAGCCGTACCCCACGCTCTTGTGCAACACTATGAAAAACGCCAATTGGCAAACACGTACAAGGGGGAAACACAATCCCAAACTCTACACTATCTACCTATAGACTAGTGGCAGCTCTAACCTTGTGTAGCCTCCAAATGCTTCTTCAAGTGCTCTCACGTCAAGCTACTCCAATTGAACGAACTTCACCACGTGAATCCTCCAACCGCAAGCAACACCAACTATGCAATGATATGTGTGTGTATGAATGAACAATGAATTCAATTCGATCAACACAAGCAATTCACAAGGAACAATTGCTTGAATTAACCAAACCAAATTGAAAAGCCTTGAAGTGATTCAAGGGTTTGTTTAACTAATCACAAGGATCATTAGCTAAACAAAACAAACAACAAAGAAGATTGAAACAAATGATTCAATCAAACAATTCAGCAATTCAACATGGAACTATTGCTAGAATTGAATAGAATCTCCTAAATCCTAAACATAGGCTAAACTAGCATACATATGCAAATCAAAGTGTTTAGCAAAGGATTATAAATGGAGATTTAAGATGAGTAACCTAAAACATGGAACTAGGATCACTCAAATATATCAGAAAACTCTCTCAAGACGTTTTGGACAATAGGGAAAGAGTTGGAATCGTTCAACCAAATGAAAACCGAAAGATTCTATTTATAGAAAACAAAATAGACGCTCGGCGATCGATCGCACTATTCATGAACAGTGCATTGTTTATGAATAGTGGTACTGTAGCAATAGAAATATTTTTACGCTCGATCGCACTATTCATGGCGATCGATCGCACTATTCATGTGAATAGTGGTACTGTAGCAAAATCAGAAAAATATCTTTAAATTAAATGTGTGCTTAACCAAAATGAAATCCAATTAATTTCTAGCAAACCTAAGATATTTGTGCTACTTCTTAAGCATAAACAAAGTGCATGAAATGCATATGCACGATTCATACCTTGAGATGCTTGAATGAAACCTTCGATGAACAATAATCGAAGTCCGGAGAAAAGACCGGATAAGAAATGCGTCTTTACGAACCATCTCGAGCAAGAACAACATAAGCCACTATTCTTAATCCTTTAAATAACCTAGCATTGATACATAGAAAATGTTAATACAAGGGAAGATGTTTTGTCAAATAGGAAATAGTCAATAGCAAATATTTTGCCCTTACAGTTTTTGTTTAATTTTAATTTCTGCATTTGAATTTTGTGTGAATAAATTTGGGAATTGTTATTGTGTAAATATATGTGTAATAAATCGGGATTGTTTGAAATCTTGAATATGATTGCAAACACGTTGTGACATTTTATTTGATTTCTTTTATCTATGGATGAGAACCTTGTTATTGTTTATGTCAGCGATGAATTTCTTATATGTTTGCTTTGGATGCATACTTAGTAAGCATGTTAGGATTCTATAGCTATGAATATGTGATGTTTGCTTCTTGTTAAATAAGATTCCTCACATGTTCTAGAGTGGCACTTGTTAATTACGGTTAACATGTAACTTGGTTCCTAAGATAAGCAAGACAACACCAGTACTTGTGATGTTTTGTGATGACTCAAATCCTTTTGAAACTTAATGATTCTTGCGTGTTAAATCTAGTTTTTAGACTGCACGTTAGGGCCTTTACGAAATCCCGTTAGGAAATACGTTAAGGGTAGAGCGTCTCTCTCTTAACATACAAAGTAAGAAAGTGGTAATAGGTTACGTTCAAGCATAACGAGCTAGCCTGAGCATCTTCATCTCGAAATAGAAGAATAAAGTAGAACACAGTGTGTGAGTATGATTGTTTGTGGTTGATAACAATTTTATTAGTATTAGCATTTTCCAAAATAAAAAATCCAAAAATATTTTCTTTTACTTATTTCTTTCTTGTTTTCAAACAACTCAAAAACCGAAAAACACTTTTGTATATATTGTACATTTTTGTAAATAGAATCGTTGTTGTACAGTTTATTTAATTTTCGTGACATAGATTAGCAAATATAACAATCTCCTGTGGGTAAATGACTCTTACTTCCCATTATACTATTTATGACAATTTTTAGGAAGTCAAGGATTTTATCTTGACGAGTGTTTTAACGAGTGTCAATTCCGGCGCATAGAGAAACGCTTATCACTTACAGTCATCGATAATTCGACCAATCTCATAACAATCTTCATTGGAGCTTGCAAGAGCAGTGATCACCACTGAGCAGTCACTTTCCAGCTCGATATATATTATGCCAATCTTGATGTATGGCAAGTAGCAAACCGGCTCTACAAGCTTCTGCTTCCATGTGTTGGGCTGATATGGCATGAGGAAAATGTCTTGCAAACGCAGCAATACAAACCCATTCATCATTTCGAACAATTGCTCCAACTCCACCACTTCCATGAACCAACTAAAAATAGTGATTGCACCATACTTATGAGTTTGCAGATTTAAAACACTCCCTTGCCAAAAGCAAACCAAAGCAGAACAATATTTAAAAATATGAAGATCACTTTTCGCCTTATTATGACAGAAAACACATTGAATATCCGATAGAGAAACTCTCTTAGCTAGAGCACACAGGGTTGGAAGAATACCCTTCACCAACCTCCAAATAAATAATTTATCTTTTGGAGGGATCCTCACCTTCCAGATAACACCCCACAGGTTCCTACCACCCCAAGCTAGAGCCACCAGAAGTAGAAGCATGAGAATGAAGCCGACTACTAATACGCAGAGCATGGTAACCACTTTTAACAGTATAGAGACCTTTCTTATCAAAGTGTCATACCTCCCTGTCAATAGACGGTCTCAAACTCAGAGGAATTCCCAAGATTAACTCTGTCTCCCTGTTGGTGAAAAGTTCACTAACTACACTGCCAATCCATTCTTTGCTTTCATGATCAATCAAATCACCCACTCTCCATGCCTCAGTACCCTCCATAGGAAGAGAGAAAGGCTTAAAATTATAAGGCAAAGGCAACCATGGATCATTCCACAGTGACACCGACTCACCAGACCCAATTTGAAAACGCAACCCTTTAGCCAAAACTTCCCTTCCTACCAAAATACTATGCTAAGCAAAAGACATTCCACTCATGATCAGAGCCTTCATAAAATCCGTGTGAGGAAAATAGAGAGCCTTGAAAAAATGAGCAGCCAAAGAGTTTGGGTTCTTTATTAACCTCTATCCTTGTTTCGCCAGCAGAGATATTAAAACAAACTAGATTCTGAAAGCCCAAACCACTCTCATCCTTAGGAACACAAAGCTTCTCCCAAGCTAACCAATGAATTTTCTTCTCCTCTCCTTTTGCTCCCCACCAAAAGCGAGCCATTAACTGATGAATCACTTGACATAGCTGTTTAAAATAACTTATGACATATGTCGGAATAGATTGTACTACCGACTTTAACAAAACCTCCTTACCAGCCGCACTTAGAGTTTTTTCCCGCCAACCTTGAAGCTTTCTCTGTACCTTCTCTTTTAAATAATTGAACGCCTCCACCTTGGAATAACTAACCTCCATGGGCAAGCCCAGGTATTTATCATGCTTCTCCACTCAAACAACACTAAGGGCAGCAACAAGAGCCTCCTGTTTAGGTAAAGGAACATTACGGCGGAAACAAATACAACTCTTCTCAAAATTGATCTTCTGCCCTGAAGCACCTTCATAAGTAACCAGAATATCTTTTAGAGCCAAGCATTCCTCCGTCTCAGCCTTGAAAAAAATGATAGAATCGTCAGCAAAGAAGAGGTGACTGATATTAGGTGCAGACCTACAGACCTTCACACCATGTAACACGTCTTGGTCTTCAGTCCTTGAAATCATCCTTGATAACACCTCAGCACATAACAAGAAGAGATATGGTGAAATAGCATCCTCCTATCGTAAACCTCTCGAGGGAGAAATCTGACCTCGCGGTTCTCCATTCAAAATGGAAGAATATGAGATAGTACGAATGCACCTCATAATCCAGGTAACCCACAGTTGATGGAAACCCATTTGGACCAAAATTGCTTCGAGAAAAGGCCACTCGACTCGATCATATGCCTTGCTCATGTCGAGTTTTAATGAACCAAAACCTACCTTACCATCTCTACATCTTTTGAGAAAATGTGCAATCTCAAAAGCAATTAGAGAGTTGTTTGATATTAACCTTCCTGGGACAAAAGCGCTTTGATGTATATGGAGAAATAAAATGCGAGAGAAGCTTCTTCAGTCGGTTCGCCAGGACCTTAGACCCAATTTGTACAAGACGTTGCACAAGCTCATGGGATGTAATTGAGTCATATTTTTTGGGGACGTCACCTTGGGAATTAGAGCCACATGCGTACAATTTATCTACAAGCTGATGAAATTTATGTTTTTCCTATAAAAAAAATGCAAACAAGTAAAAGTCTTTCCTTTTTTTTTCTCATTAAATTATGCATCCTACTTTTTATAGTAGTTATATTACTAGGTTCTTGGCATACGCCATGGGTGAGTTAATGGCTATATTTTAAAATTTCCTACTATGTTTTAGCATGTAAAGGTAAAAAATAAAATAAATGAATCGCTAAATTGATTTCCATTTTTGCTTGCTTTTTAACCATGCATTTTGCTCCTTCTAAATTTAATTGTGGATTGTTCAATTTAACTAAGGTGGTTGGTGTAGTAATTTTGCACCAAGGTTGACCAGGATGGGATGTGGTGTATAGTGTGTGTGTGTGTTAAAAAAAACCAACGGAAATGTTTGGCTTTTTAAAAGTTAGCAAAAATGACATTTCGGGATGGCTCGAGAGTTTTCTCACCACATATATCCCAAAAGAATAGTCATTAATATTGACCTAATTTTTCTTTTTTACCTAGCTCCATCTCTAGAAAGGTGATAAAGAGCCATCATCCTCCATAAGCACGATAGGACCACCAAGCCGATCATCATCATTGCAGTCAACCCAAAGGAGAAGGCTCGTGAATATGCTACCATCACCACCGTCGTGCCAAGAAGAATGCATCACAAAGATTCGAAGGAATTAGTCAAAACCCGGCTCTTGCGAACCGAACCACCACCATCCCAACACCACTGTTGCAACAGTAGAACACTGATCTAGTCTTTCATGGATCCTAGCCAGATCCTAATCCAAATCCCACTATTAAATCCATTTACCTGGTAAGCCCTGTAGTCAAAATTGTGTGCCCAAACTCCTTTACCATTGACGACAAGGATAAAAAGCAATAAGTCAAGTCCTACCATTATCTCCATAACAATCCATAACAATGGAGAATGTGCAAGAAGGGAGACTCTTGTAGAAGAAGCAACTTCTACTACTGCCTAGCAGAGCTAGGTCAAGTGGTCAACAACTCAATAATTAGTACTATGATAACATGAGTTACTATATTATACAACGCAAGATAATTTTAATTGATGAGAAAGTTCTACGGTACATTAATGTACTGATACATCAAGTAGACTTGCTCGATATAGAGATATACTAATTCGATATAGAGGTAGACTAGTACGAGTTTGTCTACATCTCCATTGAACTAGTCTACCTCTGTATCGAGGTAGTCTACTTGATGTATCGATACATTAATGTACCCTAAATGAACACTTGATTGATGTATCTTAACTCACAAAATGAATAGAAAACACAATCCCTAATGATGTATTATTGTCTTCCAATCCTGAATGAAAATTATTGTAAAATGTCTATCCAATTTTTATCCAATTTTCAGTTATTACTTCATGCAATTGCTCTTAGTAAATAATAATTCCGATAGGAAAAACATTTACCATGGTAAGTTTTCACCATTTTCCATTTTCCGGAACGAAACAGAGAGATCAGAGAAGTAGGAGTAGGAAGTTGGAACCAAACACAAATCCTGAGGGGCAAATGTGACAAAAACAAAACACACAGTTCCACAAAAAAAAAATTAGAGAGAGCGAAACCAAACTAAAGTCGTACAGGGACTCGTCTTCGTATCGTATAAAACACCTCTTTTCTCTTCCCTCTCTCTCTCTCTCTCTCTCTCTCTCTCTCTCTCTCTCAATTCAGGAAATGGAGCCAAGCAGATTACTCTCACTTCCTCTGTAAAACCCTAATTTCCGATCCCCCCTCTCTTCATTTCTCTTCTATTTTGTCTCCCTCTCTTTCTCTCAAGGAACCCAACTTTCGCTCTCTCACTCTACAATCTTCGATCCCATTCCGCCAATCGATCCACTACAATCACTTCCCAAACGCACAGGAGCAAGGCCTTTCCTTTCTCTATTTTATTCCCCCGGAATTTCTCAATTGAAGGCACTCGATCTACGGTGGTCGAATTCGGAGACCAATAGTTAGGGTTTTGGGCTTATTGGGTCCGTCAAGGCTGGCGGGTATTGGGGTCAAGTAAATGGCGGATCCGCCAGGTATCCGCCTCGGAGTTGTTTGTGTTTTCTGTCGATTGGGTAAGATAGGGTTACGTTGCTGTCAAGATTTTTGCTTTCTAGAGTGAGAAACGAGAAACAAAGCATGCTGAGCGTGATACGCGTGCACCTTCCTTCTGATATTCCCATTGTAGGCTGTGAGCTCACGCCCTATGTGCTCTTGCGCCGCCCTGACAAGACCGTCACCACAGACGATGTGCCCGAATCGGCCCCTCTTGATGGCCACTTCTTGAGATACAAGTGGTAAGTGCTAATTTCCCAATCAATTTTACTTTTTTATTGGTTTGCAGGTGCTTTAATTTTGGGTAAATTTGGGGTGTTGAGCTTCATTTTGGGTTCTGGATGATTTGGGATTTTGATTTTTACATAGATTTTGGTGAATCTATGAATTGGAAAGACTCTGTGTGTAATAGCATTGTTGTGTAGTGTAGTTTGCATGTATTATGCACTGCATTCTATCATGGGTTTCATAATGATTCAAAGTTAAGTACTTTTGGTTAAGGTTATTTTTATTTTTTCTTTTTTCGCAAAAAGTTTTCTGTTAATATACATGTCAGTGTTATGTATGATAACCAGTGGTGTTTAATCTTGTTTTTAAATTTGATACTGTATCTTGGTTTTAAGTTGCAGTATGGATTTCCTTGAACTGTCAATTCAGATAATTGAATGAGCTTAATAGTACCATTTACTTTGAAATAAAGGTAAAATGATTTGTTATCGTCTCTAAGGTCTTTTGAGTTTTGACACTTTGCAAGCCTAGAATAGTTTGTAATGATAAGGATTAATAGGAGAGTTGTCTGTGTTGCAATAGCTATAACACTACTAACTGTCAATATTAAGTAAATATGCTGCTGGAGTGCTGACTCAAGATGAGAACCTAACTACCTGGAGGCGTGCTTATAGATCTCCTGTGGTACAGCACTTACACCTTCTACCAAAAGTTGACTCTCCCCCTCCCTGACCTTTATAAAAGAGAAACCGCAAACCCAACTACTGAAGTATTTGCTTACTCTTGATTATCTGCCATATCGTTTTTTTGGATTTCTGAAGAAAATCTATTTGCAATTTTGAATAGGCCCATTTAGATCTAACCTAAAGCAAAAAAGAATTTGTTTTCGACTATGTCAAGGCGGGGGTCATAGTGAATATCGAGTTGAGATGTTTGCTGAGATAGAAATACCGAGATTTAAACTCCCATCTTGACTCGAACACTGACCTGTCTTGGTTCTTTGATGTGCAAATTAGGTTCCTTTTTTTTCCCCCTTCAAAGAACAGGGTTTAGTTTCTGATTCCAATGGGTATCATAAACAGTTTATTTTATGAAGAATTACTTGTTTTATTTCCAATCTAAGCTCTCATCCATCAAATATTCTATTTTATGGTACAAACCAGTTGGAAGGTGTTCTTTGTGCCTGTTAGCTTTACGCTGAGCATCCTGCAAAAAAATAAATGTTTGAACTGTTTGCAAAACTCTGCATTTTGTGTAAGAAATTTTGGTGAATACAACTGAATTGATTTTACATGATTTAGTTTTGCACTTTGCTTCATAATGGTTAAATATCAATGCTCAAAAAGGAATTAGCTTTGTGCAAAGGCCTGCTGCTGGTGTTTATAAATTTTAATTTCTTGTTCAGTAATGATTGCTGTGATTTATCTAAACCTATTCTTGGTCTTGCTTGCAGGTATCGTATACAAAATGATAAAAAAGTTGCTGTCTGTAGCGTACATCCATCTGAGCAAGCCACATTGCAGTGTCTAGGTTGTGTCAAGGCCAAACTACCTGTTTCCAAAAGTTACCATTGTTCTCCCAAGTGCTTCTCAGATGCATGGCAGCATCACCGTGTTCTGCATGACCGCGCTGCTAGTGCTGTAAATGAAAATGGAAATGAGGAGGAAGAGGTGTTTGGGCGCTTTAATAGCTCAGGATCTGGTGTTCTCAACACCAGCTTATCTGGTTCTGTGTCAAGCACTAGTTTAACAAATGGTTCAACACCTTTATATCCTGCTGCTGTTACTCAAAGGAGTGGTGGTGAAACGTGGTTTGAAGTGGGACGCTCTAAAACTTATACGCCAACTGCTGACGATATTGGACATGTTCTTAAGTTTGAGTGTGCTGTAGTGGATGTTGAAACAAAAGTACCTGTGGGACATGCTAGTCCCATATTAACTTCTCGTGTCATTCCAGCACCCTCTCCCAGTCCACGCCGCTTGGTTCCTGTCAATGGAGTTGATGTGATGGGGCATTTAGACTCAGATGGCCGCATTTCATCTTCTGGAACTTTTACTGTGCTTTCATACAACATTTTGTCTGATGTGTATGCAACTAGTGAATCATACAGTTACTGTCCTTCATGGGCACTTTCTTGGCCATACCGCAGGCAAAATCTGTTGCGAGAAATTGTTGGCTACCGTGCAGATATTGTTTGTCTTCAGGAGGTACATAGTGCTCCAGTGCTTTATAAATTTTTACATGTTTTGATATTGTTTATGGCGACAATTTGGATTTAAAAGATCAGGGTTCCCAGAGATGATATAAGGTTTAAAATTGTGCTTTGCTTTTTATAAGACCCGTTACAAGTTTAAGCTATTACGAATCTTATTTTAGTTCTTTAGGCAGACAAATCACTTAGAAATATATATATATGGATTATCCCTTTAATATGATTTATCAATGGACTGATTGCTTGCTCTCTCAGGTTCAAAGTGATCATTTTGATGAATTTTTTGCTCCTGAGCTGGACAAACATGGCTATCAAGCGCTATACAAGAGAAAAACAAATGAGGTCTCTTAGCATCCTTTTCATTCCTTGTGGTCATATATTCTGAAAATTTTCTTGCCATTAATTTATATTATATATATTTTCTGATTACAGGTTTACAGTGGGAACACACAAACAATTGATGGTTGTGCAACGTTTTTCCGTCGAGACAGATTTTCTCATGTCAAAAAATATGAGGTTTGAAGGCATAAAGAGATCACAGCACACAATTTGTAGTTTTATTTGGTCCTTATTATGAAGGAATTTCTGTTTTTATGCAGGTTGAATTTAATAAAGCTGCTCAGTCTTTGACTGACGCTATGATTCCAACTAATCAGAAGAAAAGTGCGTTAAATCGATTAGTTAAGGTTGGTTGGTTATCTATGATTTTTCTAGTTTAAACGTGATCTTGCAATTAAGATTGGTGTGATGCTCATGCCTAGATTTCATGTTCCATAGGATAATGTTGCGCTCATAGTGGTTCTGGAAGCAAAATTTAGCAATCAGGGAGTTGATAATCCTGGGAAGCGACAGCTTCTTTGTGTGGTATGAAATGCATTTGTATTGTCGTGTTTTAATGACCATGTATATTTTCTCTTCTTTGGGCTCTGTTTCCTTTTCAACTGCCCAGATGCAAATTCACATGCATCTTTTTAATCATGTTCATCTTATGTGGCAGGCAAACACACATGTAAACGTCCACCAAGATCTAAAGGACGTCAAGCTCTGGCAGGTAATTATATTTTTTAGGTCTTCCTTGTGTGCGATCATAATTGTAGCTTATTTTCAAGATGTCATTATTTTTGTTTTCTCTCACACTATATTTTTTTTTTATATTTATTTATAAGGTTCATACTCTCCTGAAAGGATTAGAGAAAATAGCTGCCAGTGCAGATATTCCAATGTTGGTGTGTGGGGATTTTAATTCAGTTCCTGGAAGGTTTGTTCATTGTCGGTAATGATTTTAGCTGGAATTAATAATTATTACCAGTATGTTGGTTGCTGAAGGTACTGCTGCTTTGTTTCAGTGCTCCTCATACACTACTGGCTATGGGAAAGGTAGATCCGTCACATCCAGATTTACAAGTAGATCCTCTTAATATATTGCGCCCTCTCAGCAAGCTGATACATCAGCTTCCACTGGTAATAAATGCTTTTTATGCTTAATAATTTTTAAGGGGTGGGAGGGGCAGGGGTATGCATGTTTTAGGTTATAGGGCTTGTGCTGGTTATGAAACAATTGCTATTGTAATCCACAGGTTAGTGCGTATTCATCCTTTGCAAGGGTGGCAGTTGGTCTTGGTTTGGAGCAGCAAAGAAGGAGAATGGACCCCACAACAAATGAACCGTTATTTACAAATTGCACTAGAGATTTTATTGGTACCCTAGATTACATATTTTACACCGGTGAGTTTACATTACAAATTAAATGATCGTTCAGCTTTGATAGATCAATTGCACATGAAGTTATATGTTTTGTGGTTTCAGCGGACTCTTTAACGGTGGAGTCCTTGTTGGAGCTCTTGGACGAAGAAAGCTTAAGAAAAGATACAGCACTTCCTTCACCAGAGTGGTCATCAGATCACATTGCACTTCTAGCAGAGTTTCGCTGCAAGCCTAGAATTAGACGTTGACAGATTCAGGTAGGCTTGTAATCATTATTATTTGAATCTGATTCAAGATGAATATTATCTTGCTGTAATTGGCCTTTGTTGAAGTTTTTGTTGCTAAAAGCTTTACTTGTTTTCGGGGTTGTGGGGTTTAATATCTTTTTTTTTTCTGGCCCAGCCATGTCTGTTTATTAGATGAGGGCGAATTAAAAAATTCAACTAATTTAAATATATAGAATTGTAACTGGAGATTTTGGGAAGAGTGAAAATCACTCCCCTTAATTTTTAGTATAACATTGCTGAAACATATTGAATCAATGAATCTAGTTCAATTTGTTGCTCTGGATTGTTTTCCGTTCGGGTCTTTCAGTTCTTTTTTCTTTTTGTGAATATTTTAGCTTCACCAAGAAGTTTCATAGGCAGACCTTCTTAGTTGATTTTGGCTTAATCGTCAACTTGCTTACTTCTGTGGGACCTCACAATCTGAACTATCATACATCATTGATATGAGGCTTGAGTTTCTATTCAAAATTGAATGCAGGCAATTGCTCTGTGTGTGTGTTTTTTTGATTTTGTGTTTGTCACTTGGCTGCACTTATTGTATTGATGGCAATCTCAATGCTTGTAGGAGCGTTTCGGAGACATCCAAGAAAAGGCTCAAGAGAAGCCGTTGGATGAAGTTAAGTTATTGTAAGATGGTAGATCATTCCCCCTGTTCTTACGAGGTATCTCCTTGTGAGATATATGCTATGATCTACTTTGTATTATGCCACCTTTGTCTTATAGAAAAGTTATTATGATTCCTCGCTCAATTGCCCATCTCATTTTTGCCAATAGAATTTCTTAGAGATGCACACTGGCTCATCACATATAGTCATAATCTTGTACTCTAATCCCTTGAAGGCTAGTGGTTAGTGACCTGCAATTATTTTTCTTTTTCCATGTTCTCTAGGATGTGGTCAGTTCCCGTTTTCCTTTTATATTTTGGTCAAGGAAACAAAGATAAGTAATAACATTTTGATTATTTTTTTCCGGGTTCTTTCTTCTTCAGATCAGCTCATCGTATAGACAGAGGGTTGCTTGAGTTCTTTCTATTTTCGCCCAATGAATAATATTGTATTCTCTGCTTAACCTGGAGCTTGGCACTTAGATGCTTGATTATTCTCGATGAGCAAATTCAAACAACCAATTACAAAAACAACTCAGCAAATTCCAAAGTACTCCCTTTCAGAAACCGAATAAAGTTGAGAAGAACACAAGCAGCTTGAACATGCTTAACCAGCTCAACGGAATACCGCAAAAAACTAGTCATAAAAAGAGTTCTCTGCAATTACTTGTATGAGCAAATTCAAACAACCAATTACACCATCAGAAACCGAGTACAGTTGAGTACATAACGTAACTTCCAGTTCCAGGTGCCCATAATTCATTTTGATTTGTCACTATAAATGTTGAGAACAATGAGAAGAAGAAAAAATTACAGATTGTGATTCCTGAGGTCCTTAACAAATAATAAGAGTGAATACAAAAATCTGACATGCCACAACACACTAAGAATTCAAAATGTATATCGTTAAAAAAAAAAGTACTAAAAATGTATAGGTTGCCTTTTCTTAGAGCAATGCGGGTTCTGAATGACATACATTAGCTGTGCACTTTGAAGCACCGCAACTTTGGAAACAATTTAAGCAATTCATCACGACTCCGTCTCTACAATGGAACAAATACACAATTAGGTATACTGGTCCAACTTTAATTAACTAAACTTTGTTACTAAATATTAACTGCATCATTACCTTAATTCCAATACATCCATTCACATCAAGAGTAGTAATTGTGTTCGAACAGGTCCTTGAAAGGGAATCCAGGCATGAATCGGTCACCCCAACTATCCCAAACAAGCTGCATTTTGTATTTTCTCAAGTCATTTTTTGCAGGTTAATCATTCAAAAGCATGAGAACCATGTGGTTCAATTAAAAGAAGTTCAAGCAAGTGTGCATCTTCAGTTTCAGTTGCATATATAGTCAAATTCATACCATGATATCGGAAGTCAAGACATTTCCAGAAAGCATTTTGTCAATTTCCTTGACTATTGTGACACAAAGGTAAGTGAAGTCTCAAAGAGCTAAAGCCTTTCTTTTTTTATGTTTCTTCTTCCCAGTCTGGAAGAGAGATAAAGCTCAATGCAATGTTGCAGCTTAATACAGTGCAGCATGAACATGCTTCTTGGTCTCAATATGACTTTTAGATAAGGAAATTATGAACAAAAGCAACATAAGTGACCGTTTGGTGAACCAGCCACTTAGAGGCTGTTCTGTAGAAGCAGAATACTTCAAGCCCTAGAATTGCAAGTCACGTAACAAAGGTATTTAAAAATAATCTTCAGAAAAGGGAAGACTTTAAAACATAAACATAACTAAGTAAGCTTGATATTTCCACAGTCAACAACTCAAAGACCGGTCATTAGGTTCTTTAAAATTTCTTATCAAGATTTTACCTGAGAAATTCAAGAGAGGTGCAACTCTCTGCAATGGCTATGACCCCCACATCAGTGACACGTACACACCTATTAGAAAGTAGAGATTGGTATTGAAAATATCAATTGTTGTACTTTCTTTGCTTCATATACAAATATAGGAATTCAGAAGCTTCAGTTACCATGTCAAATTGAGAGAGAGAAGACCCTTGCATCTAGCTATACAAGAAAGCCCTTCATCGGATAGATTCTGAAATCAGATTTCCCATAAGTATTTATCATCAGTTTGGTTTATTGTCTCCAAATATTACATTCGCATAAAAAATCTAGTAAATAGTACCTGGGCACCACATAGATCCAAGAATTCAAGATGGGCTAGAAGTGATATTCTCTTGTAAGCTTCATCAGTGAAGCTGAAAAAAAGGATATGTGATGAATCAATACGCAGCAAGAAAACATATTTCAAACTTGTGCAAAGACTCCACCAAATACCTAGATAGGGCATATAAGTTTAGACTCCGGAGACTGGAGCAACTTTCCAATATCTGTTCCAAGCCAAAATCTGTGAACTTGACACACCTATGATTACAAATTGCAATATGTGAGCAAAAGTGGGACAAGTATTCCTTTGCACATAAAATCAATGTTACCACTTGGCTTCTGTGTAGATGGGAAAGAGTATAAGAGGAATTGGGAATGTGAAAAAATAATTAAACATTTTCAGTTTGACCCCAACTCTCTGCGATCACCATGTGATACCAATTATCAATGTTTCAATCAGTCACAGCTTAAATTCTATGTTGTGATACAGAAGATGAGTTTTTCTCACAAGATTAGTTTTCTTAAAATGACCCGATAAAGATCAATAATTTCTACCTTGTAAGATTCAAAAACTCTAATTCCGGATAACTCTGAGCAACCAATTGCAAACTTTTGTCTGAAAGATTCTGCAATGTCCACATCAAAGTACTCCATTCAAAGAAACTCCTTAATGAAAATATGTACTAACCTATTTCAAGACAATTATAACCAAAGTTTTGCAGAGATAAGATTGAATAGATAGCTATATAGACTATGAACTATTCACAATGCACAAAGCATGAAGTAGGATGGGACTCAGATATCAAATACCTTACAGCCACTAATATTCAGATCAACTATATATTTGCAGTTCTTCACCAGGTGCATTATACCTACATCTGTTACCCTGAAATTCATACTCCAAAATTCATCAACAGCGATCAAATTCTCAACTAGCAATATGAATAGAAGTACAAAGAAACCTTCAATACCTCACATTCCAATAAATAGAAAAGACCTTCAGATTGGCACAAGCACTGGTTATAGCTTCAACTCCCTGATCAGAGATCTTCTGGCAGCTATTCAGATTCAAAACCTCAAGGTTTTGAAGAGAATTTAAACACTGTAGAAATGCATAAAGTTCAAAATATGTAAAAGCATCTATTTGCAAAAGTAGTGCACACTTCATCAAGAGCACAACACTATGGTTAACTGCCTCCTCAAGGTTCCATATATAAGAAAAGAATATTCGGATTTCCAACAATAGATGATCAACCAGGCAGGGGGGATAGAGGTTACAAACAGCTAGGTCTGAATAGCACTTAGTTTAGTTTCCTTTCCATTTTCTATCTCAAGCTACACAAACATGCCTTTGTGTTGTAAGATCCTTTCAAACCAAGAACCATACAGAACATCAGAGTCAGGACAGAAGCCTAGTTAATTCAATAATGGGAAATATGAAAGTCTGAAGCCTAATGCGTAAATTAGATGTAGTCTATGACAAGCATATCAGGCATTTGACAGTGTAAATTCGAGTAAGAAAAGATCACCACAATACCTACCGTCTAATAAAACATTAGTAGTTTTACAACGCACATACATTGATACATATATATATTCAAACAGTTGTTCAATATAGTAAATTCGACACAAACTCATATTAGAATGGCATGTTACCTTGTTTTTTATGTGTTGAAGATGTTTGTCTTCAATATCTTGTGCAAATTCAAGGTTTATCTGCTTCACGTGGCGATATCTCGGCTAGAAACAATGCAGCAGTCAATAATGAATGTAAAGCACTGTAAATAAGCAAACTACCGTATATCATTTAGGATTATATGCCAGGAATCAGAGACTACATATAAAATTTCCTTGCAATCAATATCTCACCAGTGAAAGAGCAGCTATTAGGCGATTCCCAGCATTATTCATCTCACGAAAATCGATAAGCTTAAACAAGAATCAAAACCCATATCATATAAATATGATATATCACTCGGCAGACTATATATGCAAAATTCATAAAAAGGGCTCATACAAAACAGTACCAGCCAAAGGGAAGGGTGGGAGATGAGAGTTGCGTTGAGCCATGGGCTCACTAGCAAGAGAGAGATGAGGTCCTTCTGAGGCAGTAATAGTCTTGTGCTCACTATTTTCAGAACCTTCGGAACTGTTTCTCTGCTCCAAGTCACCTCCTCAGCTCCTTCAACTTCCATTTTGGTTCTGGTTTTGTGTTCCTGCCTACTATTTGTAATTTTGTACATACCAAACTTAACTGAGCGGGCCGGTTAACAAACCCGATTAGTCAAAAGGGAAAAATCTCCCGTATGGTATCTCGACAATAGCTAAATGCAATTTTTGACAATTGAATTTTTATAAAAAATTTGGTGGTACTTGAATTACTGTTATGTTAGCTCTTATTACCTTCGTCAAATATTTTATCAAATTGTTGATGTGGTACTGGTACCTACACTAATTTGGTGACTAGAACATAGGCAAAACAATCATTTTATTTATATACAATTATCAATTTAAATTTAAAAAAGAAAGAAAGAGTTTTTATCAAATTTATAATTTAAATTAGATTTTTATTAACATAATCAAATTAGGATTTTTATCCCTAACTATTCAAGATTAAAGATATGAAATTTTTTAATATAATTTAATGTCAACATGTGATTTTATTATTAAAACTTAAAATTAAAATAAATTATATCCAAAAAATAATAAAGTAAACATATTCAAAAATTGAAATTACATTTTTGAATATATATTTTTTTAAATTAATAATAAAACTACCTACATGACAATAAATTATATAATAATAATAATAATATTTCGCATCTTTATTCTTGAATATTTGGGGATGAAACCCTAATTTGTTAATATAAATATGGTTTTTTTTATATATATATAATTTATTTTTATTTTTATTTTTATTTTAAAATTTAATAGTAAAAAAAAATCTTTGCCTACTTGGAAATTGGAGTTGAATATAAATGAAGAGGAGAAGAACAACTCCACACTTTTTTTTTTCTTTCAATTTAATTAATTTTTTAAGATAAAAAAATATAATTTGATTTTAATTATTTGTGCAATTATATGTTTTTATTATTTAAAATTATGTTTGACAATTTTATCTTTCTTTTTAACGGCAAAATGGACGGAGGTACTGTAAAGACTAACGAAACATTGAGAAATGCAATTGTTGAACAAGCTGAGTTAATTCAATCTCCAAAAATGCAATTACCAAATTGGCTCGGTTAATTCTCATTCTAAAATGCAATTGCCAAACAAGCTTAGTGGATTTTCTTTTCCAAAATGCAAGTGTTGAGGTCGTGGACAATTATACCCATTTTTCTTGTGTTTATATTTCTCTAGTCTTTACATCCATAATGGATGACATCCATTGAAATGGGACAATTAATTTGTCTCATGCTCCAGTGTTGCTTGATTCGGAGCCAATCCGTGCTCTGCCTTCGAAGAAAGGTCTCTTAACTATTTCTCCTGCTAAGAGAGGGCCATCGTATTGGTAGCCACAATAAGGTTAAAGAGATAGTGCTTTCATGAAATGACTTGCTTTATTTTTGTTTTAAATAAGTTAGCACTCGAGTTAACAATTATTTACTTTTAAGTTTCTAGTTATGTTAGTTTACTTGATTATTTGAGATAAATCGTTATCTAAGGTGATTGTAGTTAGGCGGTAATTACTTTTGATGTTGTCCTTTTTTTTTTACCAAATATAATTCATTAATATCAGCAATTGCAATAGCAATTACAATCCCAACTAGGGAAATACATCCACAATACTACTACCAATAAACTAGAACTAGATATCCTTATTCGAAAGAGAATGACCACTCACCACCGTGTGTATTTTTGTCTCTCACTATTATAATTGATACCCCTTTAATTAAAAAAGAAGAAAAAAGAATGGAACAAATAAAAGCGGAAGAAAGAGAAGATGAGAGAGGAAACAAGGAGAACTAGAGTACTAGAAAGGGTAAAACCCCAAGATGGTACCCAAACTATCACGAAATGCAATTTTTGGTACCCACAAATGCATAAAGACTCTAATGGTACCCAAACTATTACTCCGTTAGCCCAAGTGGTACCTCCGTCATTTTTTCCGTTAAAATTGTCTACGTGGCGTTATTGGACTGAGTAAAATGACTCCTCTGCCCTTTCTAATCCTTCTCTCCGAGCCCTCTCTCCTCTGCCCTCTCTCTTCCTTCTCTCCGAGCTCTCCTCTCTCCTCTCGCCCAACTCTACACTTTCACAAAAAAAAAAAACTCTACACGGCGGCGGCGCAACCCTAAGGTCCAAGCACCTCCGAGCATGTACCTCTCTTCGACCATCAACACATTTCTCTCCGCATCGTCAATTACCCAAAAACCCAAAAGCTAGCGACACACCGGTCCCAATCGATCTCTTCGTTTCTTGTTTTCCATCGAGAGAGATGCCGAGAGTGGATGCCGGCGGAGCTAGCTGGGCTGTATGGCGGCGCGGCGGATGGGATCGACCGGTTCTCTGGCTGGGCTCGTCGACGAGAGAGAAGCCGGCGGCTTGTGATGGGAAATCGATGCACGACAGAGAGAGAGAGACGCGGCAGAGCCGGAATCCGAGCCGGGCCGGCGTCGGGCCCGATGGAATCGAGCTAGGACCGGATCGATGATGGGACGGCTGCCGGCGAGCAGGGAGAGAGAGCGACGTCAACACTAGCGGTGAGCGCGGCCTAGGTGGCGGCGTGGTGAGGGTTCTCGCGGTGTGAGACGGGACACGAGACGCCGATGTGGATTGGGAGCATGTGCTCTGTGATTTCTTGATGGGTCCGTGAATTTGCAGATTGGTGATTTTGTGAAATTGAATGGAACGAGAGAGGAAGAAGGGGGTGTAGCCATGGTGATTGAGTGGTGATCGAATTGGAATGGCAAGAGACGGGAGTAGAGCGGAGGCTCTAATGATGGCCGTCATGGTGGTGGTGGCATGATTGTAGGCTTGGTGAGCTGCTGTAGGAACCATGGCGGGGGAGAGAGAGAGAGAGAGAGAGAGAGAGAGAGAGAGAGAGAGAGAGAGAGAGAGAGATGTTTAGTTAATTAAAAATAATTATTTTTTTTTATTAATGAAATTGTAATGAATTGACAAGTTTACCCTCAATTTTAACGGAAAAAATGACGGAGGTACCACTTGGGCTAACAGAGTAATAGTTTGGGTACCATTAGAGTCTTTATGCATTTGTGGGTACCAAAAATTGCATTCCGTGATAGTTTGAGTACTATCTTGGGGTTTTACCCTACTAGAAAAGAAAGAAAAACAAAAATGAATCTTGGCCACACAATTAAAGCGGACGGCCAGGATTATGGTGTGAGGAGATATGAGATGAGAGGATCCAAGTCCCTGATCCATCAGAGTAGTGTGTACAATAGAAGGAAGGTTCGGTACAACAGAAACAGAGAGCTAGGACATTGTGTTTTAAGTTTTAACACAAAACGAGAAACCCAAAACCTAATCTCTCTGCCAAAAAAAAAAAACCAAACCTAATCTCTCTGCCGCCTTTGAGTTCGCACTTCTCTGTTTGTTACTCATGAATGGCAGTGGGGTTGGATCAGAATAGGTTTCTACGATCTCATCGCTCCCAGTTCAAATTCCGATCCCACTTGCTACTCATGACTGGTAGTGGGGTTGGATCAGAATATCGCGCGCTGGATTGTGAATTGTGAAGGTTTCTGTGATTTCATCGCTCCCAGTTGTCCGAATTCACTCGCGCAGTGCTAGATCTCAACCTTGGCTTCCTCTGCTCCAAACGAAATGGAAAGCTCCGGCGGAGATGTGCTGTGGAGGGTTTCACTGGGATTGTTTGATTAGTTTTCTTTTTGGGGTTGATTTTGATTGCAATTTTGTAAATCAGATGAGTCATTTTACAAAGGAAGAGTTTGTGCATATCCTGCGTTGCCAGAGCACTGGGTTTGTCAGAGGAAGCTCAAAATACAGCACAAATGTGGCCGCTGGGAAGCTCGTATGGGCCAGTTGCTGGGCAAGAAGTGAGAAACCCTTTCAAGTTTCCTTTTACCTTTTTCGGTTTATGTATTAATATTGCAGCTGAAGTTTTGACTATTGGTTTTAGTACTCATTTGTGGTCTAAATGATAAGTGAACAAGGGAACATAGAATTTGTGTTCATCAAGGACCTAATGAACAGTTGGGACTTGGTTTTTGTAAATTCATTGGATGAATTCAGAAATTGGTTTTCATTGGGTATGTTATCTCATGTCTTGCCTGCAGGTATATAACCTTGGCCTATTTGATAGCGAGATTGAAGCTGCAAGGTCATTACGTTACTAAATAGGCACTATTTAACTTGATGCTTAAACTTGAAGATCTTATGAACCATGGGATTCTATTATAAGTCTGTGCAGTGTTCTTTTGAAATCAGAGCATATGACAAGGCTGCTATCAAATGCCATGGGAGGAGAAGGAGAAAGATAAAGCGGGTTGGGAGGGAACAAGACCAAATCTATTCACAAAACCTTATTTTATGTTAGGTGGTTTCATGACTTCAACTCATACAGAACTCTCACGTTTGAACATGAAGTACAAGAGTAAAGGTATATCTTTTTTTTTTTAAAGTCTTTTCATTTGGGATGCCTTCAATTCAGGATTTGGATGCACTTTGGATTAATTGCTTGTGTGTTGTGAGTCTTGTATGCTATACTCTGAATGTATCTTAGTCACTCATGGGGTTGGTACTTGGTAGTAGTCTTTTGCTAAATCTCACATACTCTTCCTTAATATATACATTACTGATATTTCTATATCATTTATATACTAAGAAGTCAAGTGCATGTGCATAACTGAAAATATTTAATTGAATTTCAGTGGCTTGATTACTTCAAATTAGATGAAAGTATCACGTTTTTATGAACATTAAGAAGTCAAGTGCATGTGCTTAACTAAACATATTTAATTGAATTTCAGTGGCTTGATTAGATGAAAGTGTCACGTTTTTATGAACAAGGCAAAGACTCGGGTTGTCTGAAATAATTTGTGAAGAGATGTAAGACGCAAATATCTTTATGTCCTTCTACTTTTCATTTGCAATGAATTTTCACGTGTATATGGGTCTAGCCCAACTGCTAGCCTAAGTGATCTACAAGAAAACCCTAGCCCCTATTATATAAGGCAGTCATAAATTAATTAATGAGACATAAAGAAGAAAACTGAACAGAGGAGGCGGCGGTGCTTCCATTGCAACAGCAATCCAAGTCAATCGATTGAATGCAGCAGTGGGGCTACTTCAAGTGGGTATGAATCCAGATTTGAATACACATGATTAAAAATGAGGTGGTTCATTTGACACATAGATGTTAACTAACCTTGGCATTGACACCACCCACTGCCCTATTAGACTTGATTCACATCACACCACCACCGTTGGGTGGGTTAAAATAAAATGTAAATGAAAGTAATTAGAAATGCAGCCCAGCCCAAAAACATCCATTCACATCTAAAATGTCCATCAATAATCAATTATTCAAAGTTAATTAAGAAAATGGATTACCCTGGTGCTTGAGGGGCCACTGGAGGGTGGATGATTCCGATCACAGTAGCCAATGTGCCTTGGACAGAGCCAAATTCAATATGAATGTGTAGCCTACCAGCTAGGGTGGGACCCAAAGGCAGACCAGCAGCCAAATGTGAGAACCAAGTGATCTACAAGAAAACCCTAGCCCAATTCCTTTACAAGAATACCCTAGCCGCTACTATATAAGGCATGCATAAATTAATGAATGACACATATGGAAGAAAAAAAATGAATGGAGGAGGAGGCGGCGGGGTTCCCGTTGCAACAGCAATCCAAATTCATCGATTGAACTTGGATTGTTGTTGCAACGGGATCCCCGCCGCCTCCTCCTCCATTCATTTTTTTTCTTCTGTATGTGTCATTAATTCATTTATGTGTGTCTTATATAGTAGCGGTTAGGGTATTCTTGTAAAGGAATTGAGCCAGAGTTTTCTTGTAGATCACTTGGTTCTCAGATTTGGCTGCTGGTTTGCCTTTGGGTCCCACTCTAGCTGGTATGCTACACATTCATACTGGATTTGGCTCTGTCCAAAGCGCATTGACTGCTTTGATCGGAATCATTCACCCTCCAGTGGCCCCTTAAGCACCAGAGTAATTCATTTTCTTAATTAACTTTGAATAAATGATTATTGATGGACATTTTAAATATGAATAGATGCTTTTGGGCTCGGCTGCATTTCTAATTACTTTCATTTGCATTTTATTTTAACCCACCCAACGGTGGTGTGATGTGAATCAAGTCTAACAGGGCAGTGGGTGGTGTCAATGCCAAGGTTAGTTAACATTTATCTGCCAAAATGAACCACCTCATTTTTAATCATCTGGCTTCATATGGATCTTTTAATCTCAATATGTGATTATTGCAGCTCTTGGCGTGGGGAATATCTTGTGTAGGAATCCTGTTTCTGCTTTAATTTCCGTTAGACTGTAAAGTTTCTTTGAATTTCAATGTCTCAAGTTTGTATTTCATTTGGTACACAAGTTTTGGGAAATGTATTCCTCAATCCCTAGCTATTTTGTTTAAACTTCCTGTTGGTCTGTTATCATAGAGCTGTTGGTTAGGATAAATTGGCTTATATTCTGAAGCAATTATTGTCTTGCGGCAAACTTCTCTGCTACATTCTAATGCCCACTTATCATGTTCAGCAATTGCCGCATTTTGGAAACTGAAATTGAGGGAATGGTCCTATGCAATAAGAAGTAAGAACTACTCACTTATGGCATATGAACTGTTTGATTTGAATGTCATTCGTAATTTTTTTTTCAGACAACCCTGTCGCAGCAGCCTACCCTAGTACAACAGCCAATGTTGGTCATCAGTTTTCTTTAGGAAACTTATTCATTCATATATGATGTTTGTGTTTTGAGTTCGGCGTTCTCAGCAATTTTTAATTCACTTGTACGCAGCAATTTTTATTCAGAAATGTAATTGCTGCGCAAATTCTTCATTCAAAGATGCAATTGCTGAACAAGCTTAGTTAATTCACTCTCCAAAATGCAATTGCCGAATTGGCTCAGTTAATTCTCATTCTAAAATGCAAGTGTCGATGCCGTGGATGATTATACCAATTTTTCTTGTGTTTATATTTCTCCAAGGGAAAACAAATAATGACAAGTGACAGAGTTTAACTTTGACAATATGATTTACTAAAGGTAAAATAGAAAATCAAATGCCGTGCCTCGCCTCAATCCTTCAGTTCTCCATTCCTCCTTGTCCTATAGTTTTCAATCTATTCTTTCTTCTAGGGGTGGGTTCGGTTCAAATGGTTCGGTTTTCGATTCGGTTGACGGTTTTCGGTTTTACGAACCCACCCCTACTTTCTTTGCAATTCTTCAAACAAAACATTCCTACACAACTGTGTAACAAAAATCGAGAAGCACAAGTAAGAAATATTGTTGGTAAAATACAAGTATACAACTTGCTAACTAGAATTGGGAAGCACACTTGTTTCTTAGAATATACAACACATTTGAAGTATGAATCAAATGATGGTAAAGATACAACATGCTGTAGATGCATAAGATCAATGTTCGAATTATTGAGAAGTTCCAATTACAAATTCTGTCACCAACATAGATGTTGAATATATATATACTCTCTGCACCTAAGCTGAATTGCTACAATTGTTCAAGCACCAAAAATTACTGAACTTAAATGCAATTATTGTCTACAATGGTTAGGCAGTAATTCTCTATTTCGGTGTAAAGCAAATATTCAAATAAAGTCCCAAAGAAATTGCATTTGATTGATAAGCTCATAAGAAATTAATTTTCCCAGCAATTAACATTAAAAAAAATATGAAAAAGAAGGATGCTATCCTAGGAACTTTATTTAAGCTGCGCTAAATCTGTTCCATTGCTGCCAATCATTATGTGATAGATTTAATTTACAAATCGGTGGGAGGCCTAGTTAGTAAATTCGCGTACGTACGGTTTTTTCAAAAAAACGTTCGTTTTCCATATTAAACTCAAAAATTCGGAAAAATTCGCGTTTTTTTTAACTTGGCCGAATTATTCGGCTGAAAGAAACGGTGGATTTTTTTGGGTGAGAGAAAGAGGAAGAAAAAAATGGCTGAAGAAAAGAAGAAGAATAAGATAAAAAATAAGAGGAGCACGTGGTGGGTAGGTGAGAGAGAGGAGAAAGAGGAAGAAGAAGAAAAGAAAAAAGAGAGGATCACGTGGGTGAGAGAAAGAGGAAGAATAAAAAAAAAGATGAGTGTGGGTGAGAGAAAGAGTGGGAGATTTTTTTGAACAATGAGAAAGAGAGGGAAATAAGAAAGAGAGGGAAAATTATGTTTCCGTATTATTAAATTACTTGATCTTAAATAAAATTATGTTTTAAAAGTCATATTTATTATATATAAGTACTATAATTGACATATATTAATATATGTGTGTCCGTATTTTTCCGTCCGTATTTTTCATTACATTCCGTTTTAAACACGTACGTATCGAATTTTATAATTTGCCGTTTCCGTATTTTATGACCGAATTTTTAAAAGTATTTTTCACTAAAAGTTTCCGAATTATACACGTACGTATTTTTGGCGTTTAATTCCCGTACCGTATATTACTAACTATGGTGGGAGGTTAGTAATCTATAATAGTCTACCCGTCTAGGAATCTACTTTCTTGTAAATCTATGAAGGCATTTTCATGAATTGAAAAGTGCATCTGTTCTGTTTTCGATACAATAGGAAAGGTAATTCCGTAATTCCAATCAACTAGTAATTCAAATGGACAAGTCTTAATTCCTAAGGAACTAGAAGTTGTACCTTGCGGAAGTCCCCCAGTTGTGTGATGCACATCATCCTCTTCAAGGGATTCTTATAGCGAGAATGATATGCCTGCCTCGCCGAAAATAGGTCATTTGAAGACCTAGAGCAGGCTATTGCCGCAAGAAACTGATTGCTTGAACTCCACTTTGTTGCTTCACCACCCAAAAATGCATCACGATCAGCAGGATCAAGTGTCCAAAGCATTACTAAGCTCTGATTAAGAGAAAATATGAAACACATAACTTTCAGTTATAACATTAAGCTGGAAATATCTAGCGGACACTCGTCCAATAGTGGAGGAACGAAAGCTTGAAACAATAAATACAAGCACTGCACAGCAAAAACCCTTTAGTCTGCTATTCACAGACAGGTGATCCAAGAATTAATACTTCCACACCAAGAGAAGAGCATATGTTAATCAGATAACTGGAAGAAAGCAAAGGTTTTTCCTTTGTTTCTTCTTGATACTTTGGCACAAAGGTGCGGAAAATTTTACAAAAGAAAGCAAGACAGAAGCTCCATAATCAAATTTTAGCAAACACATTTGTCCTTCGCACCCAGTACCACACGAAAATGAACACTGGAAATACCTTTTCCTTTCAATTTATTGGGGAAGACGAGTTTGAAAGCTTCACCAATCCAACTTATTTGCCAAAGAATTATTTACTAAAATTCTATAATAAAGTGTAATTTTTAAAAAAAAAAAAAAAAACCCAATTTTTTTTTACCCCAACCCAACAAAAACACTCCCCCAAAACCCCCCCAATTTTAAAAATAAACCTTATTTTTTTAAAAAATTCAAACCAAAAATATTTTTTTAAAAAATTAACCAATTCGTCACCCCCAAAAAATCTAAAACATAATTCATCCCCTTTGAATTCAAACCAATACTCATTAAGTCATTATAAAGTTGAACTGCGAGTAGACCAGTTGAGATGATCCTCGACCTCGGCTCCAGTTCCACCGTCAAGCACGCCGTGAACCGTATCGGCAAACATAATCAGAAAGTGTTGGTCGTCGATCGTCGCGCCGCCGTCTTCCGCCATGGAAGAGTACTCCCTCTTCAAAGTGGAATTCCAGTGGTTCGCTGTTAGGGTTGTAGCCCTAGACATGGTGAGAAGCAATAAGAAAATTAATCCTTCTCCTAACATAATCTGGAAGTCCCATAATATTAAAATAGACTCTAATCATTCGCATTGTCCATACAGGGAGAGAGAGAGAGAGAGAGAGAGAGAGAGAGAGAGAGAGAGAGAGAGAGAGAGATGATTAGAGTGGGAGTGGCAGGTCGTTATTTGTTAAATTTTGTGAGGAAAGTTTGGTAATTAAATGGTCCGGTTAAATTTTTTTTGGGGCCTGAGTCCATGGTAAATATGTTGAGCTCTTTGACCTTAATGATCAAGAACCCAAAATTCAACTGTTGGTAATTCAACAAGAAATTTGCCCAATTATCATTTTTTACAAGTTTATATGTGAAGAAAATTAGCGTAATAAACAAAGGAAAATGCTTGAGCTCCAAAATTTCCAAAAATTTCCGGGGGAGCTATAAACAAAAGTGCATATATCAAGAATTCAAGAGTCAGATTTAAGTGACTGACCTTTCCAAAATCCATTTAGCTACAATTAATGGTCAGAATAATGAGAAAATTCCCACATTTTCAGATGGAGTCTGAACAACCATGCCATACAAATGAAGAGAGTAACAAACTTGAATACAAAATACTCCGATCCCTCCACAGACAACCAATCCAACACCATCGGTCCAGGGCCTGTCGAGTAGAATTGTAATTGTACTTGGGCTTTGAAATAGTCTTCTACCCACCTACAGATTCTCCTTCTTCGATCTTTGCTTCTGTTTTAAGAATAGATAAGATTAGATTGCGTCTGTTATGTTGATAAATGATAACCACTGATGTAGGCTATAAGATTGCAAACGGACTTGTACTTTCAACGTTAGATTTTTTTTTCCGGTCAATAAAGCTTTCATTAACGGCCAAAAATAAAAAGATGAGGTATTACTTTTTCTTTTTCCTCATATGATGCAAGATTCTCCGGATTCCTATTAGGGTTTGAGCTTATCTTGTTGCACTCCCTTTTCAAATAGGACCTGAGTGTTGCTATTTTATATATATGTGTGTGTGTGTGTGTTTTCGGAAGTGTGGTTCAATGACAAAACGCGATCCAGAATCCATACGTAAGTTAATGATCGAATAGTTGTTTAATTTGTATATTGTTCGATTGTTGATTCTACCTTAACTTGTTGTTCTGATCATTTGCTGCTGCAATTGTATATATATTGCTCATGCAGCTGATTTTTCGTCAGCAAGGGAATTGCATTCGCTACTAATGGAGAAAGCAAAACAAACATTAGACGAGATGGGTATGCTAACAATGCAAAACGATGAGACTGAGGCACCCTCTCCTCCGAGGCCGAGGCCGAGGCCAAGCTTGTTATGATATACCAAACTATGACAAATTGTGTGAAGCATCAAGGGAAGAGTATAAACTACTGTACGAAATTGCAAAAAAGAGAGCAGACGAGTTGTCTATAATTTGTCAGAACTACGGGGCACCCTCTCCGACGCCGACGCCGACGCCTGATACATCACCTGAGCCTGTTGATTCAAATACTCACGAGTGTAAAGTGGGATGCACTTGCATTGAAACGGGTTTAAAAGTTTCAACTGTGGGAAAGGACTCCAACCCGAGGCCTAAGGCAAGATTATAAATCAGGCCCTACATAATTAATTTATTTCTTTTATATATGTTATTCATTAAGTTACTTGATTTGTATCCCTAAATAAATTTGAATTGCTTAATTTGTAGCTGTGGTATCATAAATAAGGAACCCTATATCAATCAAGCTTAGTTTGATTATAAGCTTCAGACCATCAATCAACACAACTAGGCTTCATCATAGGCATTTGGCAAAGCCATGATGCATAATTAAACTGTAATCGATTGATCAATGAGGACCAATATCGATCATCCCACAAAGCTAAGTCAAGTAGGCATGAATTAATTAATCATAAATCTTGGAGTACGTGCCTCTTTGTGTATGAGAGTGAATTCGATGGTCTCTTCTACCGGAGAAATTATTAATTGGGTGGTCCGGGACTACCACGTGTTCATGATCTCTGGCCACCTGATTGGTTCATCCGAATAAAATAAGAAGAAATATTATATATAATATTAATTAATGGACCAATAGCATTCATCCGGACCACCATAAAGATATGGTCCGGGTACACACAATAATTTCTCCTTCTACCATACCATATATATATTGATTCAATTTCTCCCTTGATATATGTACTAGCAACTCCATGAAACGTAGTGTGAGGTTCCTTACCGTAACAGACTTCTAAAGTTCTAATACATTTGAACAAATTGAGAGAATGAGGCATGCAGGAGCCTTCTTGACTGATCGAGTTGCATTGCCAAATGAGCAAGAGCCTTCTTGATTGACCCATGGAATCAAAATGCCACACCCTAAAAGGTATAGATAGAATTGCTTCAGCTTCATTTCAACCCCCTGACGCCAACATACTGGCATATATGGCTTGTCAAGGATCACTATAAACTCCTCTAGTCTCACCATTGCCAATTCTTTTCCTTGATCAATCCATTAATTACTACAAGTCTGCTCACAACCCCAAATATATAAGAGGATCGAGAAATTAGCAGCCACATTCTTTTGGCCTTTAAGCACTTTGAAAACAACAACTTTTTTCTTCTTCTTTTTTTAGCAAAATTTGATTTCTAAAGTCTCAACTTTTTTCTGTTTTGTTTTCCCCTGGTTCACGTACATGACAAAATGTGGAGGAAAAGAAAGAATAAAACACAAAATCTTGTAGTCACAACTCACTAGTGCAAGTTTTTAATATCTAGGCAGAACTTTTTTTCCTTTCTTCTTTTGACAACTCACTCCAAAGTCAAAATGCTCAACTCAACGACATTCAACTTTCTAATCCAAAGTCAGTTTGATTCTGTTTTAGGGTTCAATTTGCCATACTCACACCCAACTCAAACTGAGCTCTCCCAATTTTGAAGCACACTCATCACCGTCTCACCATTTTAAACCCCAAAAATGAAGGCCTTCCTCTCGTCTCTCCTAAAACCCCAAACCCTCTCTAAACCCACCAAGCTCCTGCTTCACCAACACCACCAATGTCGTGGCATAGCCAAGGTCCGCCTCAAATGGGTCAAGAACCGAAGCTTAGACCACATCATCGACACCGATACCGATCTCAAAGCCGCTTGTCTCCTCAAGGACGCCATCAAGCGATCACCAACTGGGTTTCTCACCGCCAAGTCCTTCGCCGATTGGCAAAAGCTTCTCGGCCTCACCGTCCCAGTTCTCCGATTCATGCGCAGGTACCCAACTCTATATCAAGAATTCCCACATGCCCGTTATGCCAATTTGCCTTGTTTTAAGTTAACAGACACTGCACTATTGTTAGACTCACAAGAACAAAGCATACACCAAACCCACGAGAGTGACACTGTGGAGAGGCTTAGTAGAGTGCTTATGATGATGAAAACTAAGAGTTTACCACTCCAGTCTTTACATCCATTGAAATGGGATCTGGGTTTGCCTGATGGTTTTGAGAAAATTTTGATTCCAAAGTACCCAGATTGTTTTAGATTTGTTAAGGCCTCAGATGGGGTTGCTCGCTTGAAAGTCACAAAATGTCCTGATGAGTATGCTGTGTCGGCATTGCAGAGGAGTAAAGAGGGTGGTGATTTAGGGGATGAGTATAGGCAGTTCAAGAACGGACAGACCGTGTTGGCTTTCCCTATGAATTTTCCGAGGGGTTATGGGGCACAGAAGAAGGTTAGGGCATGGATGGAGGAGTTTCAGAAGTTACCATACATTTCGCCGTATGAGGATTCTAGGCATATTGATCCTAATAGTGATCTTATGGAGAAAAGGGTTGTTGGAGTTTTGCATGAGTTATTGAGCTTAACTATTCATAAGAAGACCAAGAGGAACTACTTGAGGGTCATTAGAGAGGAATTGAATCTTCCACATAAGTTTACGAGAATCTTCACAAGGTATCCAGGGATTTTCTACCTTTCATTGAAGTGTAAAACAACCACCGTTGCTCTCAGGGAAGGGTACCAACGAGGGAAGCTAGTGAACCCGCATCCCCTCGCACGTTTGAGAGAGAAGTTTTATCATGTAATGAGAACAGGGCTTATTTATCGCGGTAAAGGTGTGAACAAGCAATCTCAAGACGATATGTGGCTTTACCATGTGAAGAATGAATGTGATCGGGAAGACTCTGAAGAGGAAGAGGTTGGAACAGGGGATGAATGCGATGAGGATGAAGTATCAGATTTGGATTCAGAAGGGTCTAATGAATGCTATGAGGATGGAACAGGTGATGAATGTGATGAGGATGATGAAGCAGATTTGGATTGAGCTAGTGAACCCTTTTCTGATGAAGATTGACTGAACAGTTTGCTTACATTGAGTAGCAATTATCATTCCCTTTCAAGTCAGATTCTCTGGGTGAAGGTCGCATTAACAGTTTTCTCTTGTGTAGTGAACATCATGTGTTTTTTTTTATTATCTATGTGCCGAAAAGGAATCTTTTATGGTCTCGTATCGGACGAAACAGAAATCTACTGAGATTGTTTTGATTTTCTTATATAAATGTGATAATGATTCTGACACTTGAGTTTACCTTTAACCACAATTCTTTGAGGCTACACAGTTATACATTCTATTAATCTTTTAATAGTAAAATCGAAGAATCCAAGTTCTGTTCACATTGCTTGGTGTTTGTTTACATTTGGCCAAAATATTTATTTCCTTCAGAGAATGAAACGATTTCCCATTGCCAATTCTTTTGTAATCTAACCCTGACTACATTACGCTAATATCTACTTGAATGGTTGTACAGTCATATGCCTCTTTGTATTACATCTGGGCATTTAGGAACTAGTGGAACTGACAAAAGTATTAGGGTATGGAAACCATAATAGGGTAAATGAAACTATTACAAGTATAGAGATGTTTGACTACTCTGATATACCATTCGGAATCTTTAAAACGTGCTTCCCTGGTGTTAGAATTTTTCTATGTTTCTGAGAAGATAAATAAATTCTTTACCAACTGATTCAACCTTTTTTGATATAGGTTCTCTCACCTATTTCTCTTTCCTAATTCGAATAGAAGATTTTCGTGAATTTTGTTATGCTTCCTTTGGCACATATTTGTGCCTCCACTTTGATATGTGGTCTCTTATCATGCTTTTAGTGCTAGTTGCCAAAGTGTTTTTGATGCAGGGCGGAAGCATATATCTACCAAGATGCTCCTGCATCAGTTCTGTTCAGATTAGTGCAAATTGAACTGGTTCCCATCAATGTGCAAAATGTAATATTTAGAAGAACTTGCTATGTATATGTGGTATCAAGGTTTTCTTGTTAGGGATCCTAACTTGTGTTATGTATTGAAAATCCTATCGAGTTTTGAAGACTTTTCAACATGTAGATTTCATTGGTTGTGGTTTAAGATAAAACCAGGACCAGTTGGTTCGATTTGGATCCTTAAAAAGTGTTGCTATAAAATCTTAGATTACTATAGCTATCACTGGTTGCACTTAATTCCCTATTGTCTACTAGTCCTGATGTATTATTAGGCTTACAGCGTTTCAATGTTCTCACACTGATGTGTATGGCTTTGTGGTTCAATATTTCATATAGCCTACATGGATTTGCATGATTGAGAGATCTGAGAGATTGACCCTGTTAGTTTTCTCTAAGATTAATAACAGAGCATTTCCTCCAGATATAAAAGAAGAAACCTTTACCCTTTGCCTTAGGCTTGCTTCATTCTCGTTGTTTGCTTGCAACTTTTGCTGCTTTGTGTGTATGTGTTCTGGCCTTTTGAATAAACTAAACTAGAATGTATCATTTTTCCTGCGTGGATAATGTACATCTCTAACAGATCTCTGATTCTTGAAACTATGACTGAACCAATAAACGGTTGGCTTCTCAGGTGAACCAACAGGACAAAGCAGCATTTCAAGTTAACTCGAAAATGAACACCAAGGGTGTAGGAAGACCTCTCTTCGATATGAAAATGTCGAAATTTCGATAGAATTGAAATGTGGCGACCAAGGGTACCAGATTGAATTGATGGAAGAGCAATGAATAATATGATGTTGTAAAGTGCGTTCACAGAAAAACACTGCCAAATTCAACATATGTGATTTTCCAAATAATAGAGGATCTCCTTGCTCTCTTTAGATATCGCTGTTTTGCAAGTCAAGGAATTTATTATGCTGTCCTGTCTCCATCCCTGTAATTCTATCAATGAACTCCTAAAACCAATAGTTTTCTCAAAATTTAGAATAGCAGTTCCCATTTTAGAACCAAAAACCCAACAATGAAAGAGAAAAAGAAAACAGAATATAATCCATTAATTCGAAGAAATATAATATTCTATATACTCAAATTGAAAAAAGAACAGGAACAAATCCAGTATATGATGGAACACTAGTCCCAAGCACTGGGACCATTGCCACCACCATAACCCCCACCATAGCCGCCACCATAGCTGCCCCCATTGTTTCCCCCTCCATAGCCGCCACCATCCCTTCTGAAGTCACGGCCACCAAAACGGCCTCCTCCAGATCGCCGGTTTCTACCACCGCCATAAGAAGCCCTCGATGCGTATCGAGTAAGCCAAGCAGGTACTTCCTGATTTGCTTCTTGCATTAGATCAGCTAGTGGTTTTGCCAACGAAAGGTTATTCTCGTTAAAGAATGCTGTTGCGAGTCCTGATTTTCCGGCTCGCCCTGTCCGACCTATCCGGTGAACATAATCATCAATGTCATTTGGGAGATCAAAGTTTACCACATGAGCTACATGGGGGATATCCAGACCACGTGCTGCCACATCTGTTGCCACTAAAATTGGTGTATGTCCACTCTTGAATGATCTCAATGCCTGTTCTCTTTCCTGCATACAAACATACCGTAATTATGCCAAGATTCAGATTAATGCTAAACTTGCAGGCCCATCATAACATTTAAATAAAAGAACTACCATTAACAAGTGAATCTTTCCACTGAGAATCAGATCATAAAATGCCCTTACCAAATTGGAAACCTATCTTTATTTAATTGAAGCTAAGTATGCGAGGTTCACAGATGGTTTAAAGCATTGTCAATGAAACAGACACTAAAACTTTACTGCAAGAAAAGCAGGAACATAATTCACACATACAGCAGCAATTAGCTCAACAACGAACTTGGTGTGTTTTTCATTGTTTCTTTTGTCCTAGTTGCGAGGTTTATGTCAGCTTGAGCTTAATTCAGAGTTCCCAACCTACCAAAGCATCTAGAGCTCCCTCCTGGCACTTATACACACATGTGGGTGCTTGCCCAATTCTGCCTTGAACAAATAATACTGTCACGGCTAAATATTCTAACTACATTCAAAATAGGTGTATCAAATGTTGGAAACTCTTTTTTTTCCCCAAAATCTGCCTCGAAAAACAAGAAATAATCCCTGGCTAAATATTCAAACTACATTCAAATCAGATTTATCAAATGTTGGAAGGTCATTAAAGATGGCATATGAACTATTTCATGGTTGCAATATGACAACAATGTCTTAATATAACATAACCTGTATCTCATTTTATTTACTCATCCATATAAATTTATATTATATAACCTTATCCAGTTCCTCATTATTCCTCTTTATCTCGCATAACTTCTTGATAAATGAGAAGAGGGTAGAGAAAAGGAGAGAATTAAATATACAGCGAAAGCGCAGACATATAAACAAGGAAGGGCATGGCCCACGATAAGGAGAAACACTGAGACAACATACTACAAAACTAAGATTCAGTTAGAATAATGCTAGGTAAACCACCTTATGTGGCAGCTGATGTGGCAGAGAAACCCTATCAGAAACATTTAATCAGCTGCCACATAAGGTGGTTTCTACGTGGTACCTTAGAAGGTGGTACATCTTCACCAAAATATTTATCATCGTCAAAAATATTACTCAGACACAGAACAGTAGAAAACACTTCTTATACTCTAGATTAATCTCCAACCAGCTTACCTGTTGTGTTCTGTCACCATGAATAGTAGTTGCCGGAAACCCATTAACACACAACCAGTGTTCCAGTGCATCTGCTCCCTTCTTTGTCTCCACAAAAACTAATGTCAAAGATTGCTGCAAATTCATTACACAGAATTATTAATATAATGCAAGATACCGATCAATTGTTAAAAGAAATAGATTACAAGTAAGTTTGGTCCATTAAATTCAAATACATAAATAAATGAAACATTTTCATAGTACCTTGCCATAAGTTCCATTTTCCCTTTGTGCATGAAGGAGGTCCATAAGATGACTTCTCTTATCAGATTCATGAACGAATTCAACTCTTTGAACAATTAAATCAGTACTTGAGCCAACCCTTCCAACAGCCAAAAATATATAATTTGCCAGAAAATCTGACGCCAGTCTCTGCATTCCAACAGAAATTGTGAGCTATCAAATACTTTTCAAGTTTCAATTTGAAATCCACTATTCAAAACAACTATTATCAACATACAAGTCAAAGGGAAAGATCTCAAAAACCACTTTTCATGATGCATCAATACTTATATATAGAATCTCACTAATTAAAAAAGAAATTAACTTAAGACCAACAGTTGAAACAAACCTGTATCTCCTTTGGGAAGGTTGCACTAAATAGCATGGTCTGTCTCAAACCTGGTGGAGGCATGTCCATCTGTTCCACTATCTTTCTAATTTGAGGCTCAAAACCCATGTCCAGCATCCGATCTGCCTCGTCAAGGGCCAAATATCGTATCATCTGCAATGACACTCTAGCCCTCTCAAGCAGATCTACCAATCGACCTGGAGTTGCCACAAGAATATCTACTCCTCTCTCAAGCTCTCTCAACTGACATGATTAGAAAACATACAGTAAGACATATATCTCCACTGAAAAAAAGGTAAAATGGACAAGATATAGCGTCCCTACAGAATGTCCATAAATTATAATAGTTGAAGTAGACTAGGGGAAAACTTGGAACAGATCATCCAAAAATATCTCCATGGTATGCAGCAACTACAGTCACGGTTGAATATATGAATCAATTTATTTTCAGACTCTTTCTCATAAACTCATAAACCTAAGACCCACCCATCCTTTACAACCTGAGTCCTCATTCTATAAGGAGAAGACTTAAGACGGGGCATAGTAAATAAACTAAAAGGATCCGAAATATAATAATTGCCACAACCAATGTCATAATTTACAAACCTGTTGGTTTATTGGTGCTCCTCCGTAAGCAACTACCACCTTGACACCAGTTTGATAAGAAAATTTTCTAGTTTCTTCATGTATCTGCAAGCAAGTCAAAAGAGTGACAAGAGTAAGCTTACATATTGACCATTAGAATGCGCATGCAAGACTAGCACAATCAAAATCCAACCTGGCAAGAGAGTTCTCTTGTAGGGGAGAGAATAAGAGCAAGAGGGTAGACAGTACGTGCTCCACGAGGTCTCTGAGCATACTGCCCTTGCATGATTCCACTAATAATTGGAAAGCAGAAAGCAGCTGTCTTGCCTGAACCTGTCTGAGCACAAGCCATCAAATCCCGCCCTGCAAGAGAAATCGGTATTGCATGACGCTGAACAGGAGTTGGCTTCACATACTTGCATCTCCTAATATTTAGATTCAATGCCTCCCCTAGATCTATGTCTGCAAAAGTATTCACAGGTGGCGGCACATCAGACCCACTAGTTTCGACCGGGATATCCTCATAAGCATCAAAGTTGATGCCTGTGCTTTCTTGCTCAGTAAAGGCCTGTTCTGTGATATCTTCATCAGCAAAGGGATTTACCTCCCGCTCCCTCCCACGGTCCCACCCTCCACTTCTATTGTTCCAACCACCACCACCACCACTATTTGCCACACGCCCAACATCAGGCCTAAAACCACCACCACCACCCCAGGCAGACCCAGCTGCAGGCCCATTATAACTTACATTGGCTGGTGGCAGGGTAGTGTGCGAAGGAGCCGGGGGATCAGCAGACGGAGGCCTATTACGAAGATGTGGTGGAACATAAGTTGATCGTGCAGGACGAGATGAGCTGTTGTTATCAGACGGATGAGATGAGCTGCTATTGTCAGTCGGACGTGATGAACTTTTATTGTCAGATGGACGAGATGAGTTGATATTGTCAGACGGACGAGATGAGCTGTTATTTTCAGACGAACCAGCATCTGCATTGTTATCGTTACCCACAGAATCTGCCCACGACCTCATGATTGCAAAAATGCAACCCCTTCTTTACCAATAATTTTGATGAGTAACCTAATGCACAACATACACAAATAAATAAATAAGTAGGACTTCCAAATCTAAATTTGTCTATAATTTTTTTTCTAGAGGACATGTCTATACAATACAACTTGTAGATTAAAACCTGATCAACAAACAAGCAATAATAGGGCGGGAATGAAGCATAAGAGCATAACTAAAAGTAGGCAAGAGTATTTATATAAAGAAGCAACGTGATCAAACACAAAAGTGATTCAAAACTTGTAAACATTGATTTGTATCGCAACAACAACATGCAGAAAAGTTAAAATACAAATCTGAGCAAGCAGATCACAGTAAATTAAGCAAATCAAAATAACATTCAATCCAAAATTTAGAAAACATAGACAATGTCATAATACAAAACAGCGGAACGAGGGAGAGTGAAACACAGGTATCGAACAAATTTGAAACTAAAGATTAAGAGCATGCATTCAAAGAGCGAATTGAGACATGCAATACAGGCTTAAGAAGCACCAAAACCTAGCTTAGATACAGAGATAGATATAAAATTGCAGAGACTGGGAGAGAGCTTCGAACCTGCAGCGAAAACGAGCAGTGAAAACAGCGGAATTGGATCGCGAAACAGGAATTTGAGAAACCCTAGCTTTTCTGAGAGCAAGAATAGCAGGATCGGACAAGAAGCGCAGGTGTCGCTTTGGTTTTTTGGGTTTTCTTCGTCAATGAGGTTTCTTTTCTTTTCTTATTTTTCTGTTTTGAGATTTTCTTTCTCCCTCTTTTCAACCCGGATCAAAACTCTTTCTTTTTGTGAGGAAAATTTTAATTTTTAAAACAATAACATCTTAAATTCATTGACGCCCGTACAATTTGGGCATGCCTGCCGTCGCAAAAATAACCCAACGGTAAACCGTAAAATTGTGAGGATTTGACAAGAAAAAAGGTTAGGGTAAATCTACCTACAATCTATTTGTCCCAAAAATAAATTAATCTCCATTTTCAGGCCTAAATATAAATTACAGCAAATTATTTTGGTGGGATCCCAAATTGCTAAGTAGATACGTGAACTCAAGGATAAATGGTAAATATAAATAAGAATGTACGTGTAACGAAAATAGATAGGTGACTGTCTAAATCAAAAGAAATTGAGTAGATAACCGTCTAAACAAAACAAAAAAAGGTTGGTGACCATTAAAAAAAGGATGGGCAAGTCTTATGAAAGTTGATAAATTTTCCTTTTTTTTTGCGAGTTATTATGGACTAATTAGGATCTTGTTGAGTAAATGCCCTAAACTACTAAAACCAAGTAAGCAGATTTTCATAATTCATGCTCATGTGATTCTTGTACTAAGTTACTAACATGGTAGAATTTTTTGTAAAATATTCATTAGATATTTTTTAAAAAAAAATAAAGATATAGAATTTATGAACGAGCACCAACCATTCTAATAATAATGGAAAATGAGTTATCTCTCCCGACGGTGCTTCCTAGAGTTTTTTTAGCAATAACTTAGCAAACTTGATCCATGGGGCTTTTCCTTCTCCAATATCTACTGAGGGTGGTGGTGTTGATCTCTATTGGTGTCGCTGCCTTGTTTCTTTAAACTTTGGCCAACTTGTGTTCGGCTTTGGTGCGTTGTCTGGTATGGCGGTGATCTCGATCTAAGGAGTGTGGATTCGTCTTGGTTGGTTTATGGGGTGGTGGATCCTTTGTTTGGATCGACTTTTGGCAGAGTTTCGGATGATGGGTGTTGCAACTCCCACATCGTGGTTGTGGATCTTAGTGGCGATGAGTTTCCTTGCTTGTTACATAGGTTGAAGTAGAGGTCATGGGGTGGTGCTGGTTTCACTTGTGCGGAGGTTTTTGGTGGGATTGGGGTGCCGCTACAATCAAGGTAAGTTACGGGTTTTGCTGGTGGCATCGCTGATTCGGGCGGTGGCTTTGGCAATGGGAGTAGCATAAGTGCTTTGTTGATCTCAACATGTCCTTGGTTGGGCTTGGTGGTTTGGGCCACTGGTCTTGGGCTTAGGGCATTGTTGATGAAACTAATTGAATTGGCTTTTCTTCTAGGCTTAGGTTAGTGTAGTTGGGACGGTTTTGGCTTTTCTTTTTATGTTACAGTAGATGAAGGGCTTGCGACCTCTTTCCACATCTGCTTAAGGGAGTTTGCAAGTTAGCAGGTAGTTCTCGTATTTTTTATTTTGTTCAGATTTTGCTTGTGCTTAACTGTATGGTGGTGTTTATTACATGGGAGTGTGGTAGCTAAGCTTATTTTCTAATATTGTCCCGAACTCACGTAGGTGGGCTTCAGCTACCATAAGTTTTGCTCTATGTTTTGTGTGGTGGAGGACTAATCTTACTCATCTTCAGTTTCTTCATCTAGCACCAAAAGAAACCCAAAAAATTCTCAAATTTGCTAAGCAAACTTGCATCCCAAATCAATTGATCTCAACCCAGAAACGTCATGAATTTCTTCAGGTTGCAATAACACCAAGAAAGCTTGCTAGATTTACAATAAAACCCACATATGAACTGAGAAAGAGGAAGCTTCATCACATATGAACAAATAATGAGGGGTTTATTTTGGTGATATGAACTCATATTTCCAAGGTTGTAGGAAGTTTGTTGGGGTAGAGATAATTCGAATGGTATGACGTCGTGGGTAGCCGAAGTTAGTCGAATTGAGGACCGGAAAATAACATATATTTTCGGCATTTCACAAGCCAAATCGCAACGCATTTGGGGACAAATAAGTTGGGCTATGCTCACCTGCCCACACCGCTCCTCTTGGTGAGGGTGGTGTCAAAAAATAACGACCGGAGCCCGGTAGCTCGACGGCGACGGAGAGAGAGAGAGAGAGAGAGAGAGAGAGAGAGAGAGAGAGAGAGAGAGAGAGAGAGAGAGAGAGAGAGAGAGAGAGAGAGAGAGAGAGAGAGAGAGAGATTTCGGGTTTCCACAATACCACCAATTTTGGTGTCGCTCTCCAATCCCTGTTTTTAAGTTTTTGGGAATAGTCTCCTTTAAACCAATCCCAAATGTCTCCAAACACAACTCACATAGTCTTGGCTTCGACAATGCTAGCCAATCCTGTCCAAACCCACGTAACAAACATCCTCTATAGGTCTTATGGTTAGAAAAGATGAGGTTACGTAGTTAGCGGCTTTTTTTATTTACAGCTCCAGTGGGGCAAGTTGTTATGTTGTAATCTTCATTAAACTATTAATGAATTGACAATTTTCTCAACAAAAAAAAAATTGAAGCTCATAACCATTTGATTTTATAGCATAAGTAGTCTCGCCTTTGTAGATAGGAAAACATAAGTATGACTTAAAGACGACCGGTTGTTGTATGATAAAATTGAAAAATATGATCTTCAATGGTAGGCATATATGTCTTCTAAAAAAATGATGGACAAAAATATGATTGTGTTGTAGAATAACGGGAAAAGTAAAGAGACAAGATAAATGCACATGAATCATAACTTTTTTATTGATGAATAGGTGCCTCTTTATATAGAGGAATACAAGATACAATCCATATGGTAATAGGATTCCTATTCAATTACATTCCTTATGCAATCTTAACTAGATACTCCTAGGTTGACAAATACACACAAAACGGTTATCCTTAAACAGATTGCCCTTTTTCATGTTGACATGAAATAAGGATAATTCTTGGGTTCACCTAGGGGAACCCACCCGTTCACCCCCTCCCATATTAACCAATCAGGCTTTGACACATATATTTTTATTAAAGAAATAAAAAAAAAACTCTATTTCAACTATTATTGGCGTTAACTCACGGACGTTTAACCACCACTAGTGGTCGAGTTGGTCGAGCCTCCAGGTGTGGTACCCCCCCACCCGGGTTCGAAACCTACCGACTACGGATTGGAGTTAAATCTCAATTCATTCCGTGACTCGCCAGAGGGAGGGAGAATTTGACACTGCCCCCGAGTGGATTAGTCATTGGGCCTAGGAAGCTTTTGAGATACCACAATTTCGATAAAAAAAAAAAAAAAACTCACGGACGTTTGCATCTATTTTCTTCCCTATTTGCCCCTTTCTTCTTCCTCCGACTTCCTTTATTTTTTATACCAAAGGCTTCTATTGTTGGCTTCTCTTTCTTTCCATCTGTTCCTCTTTCTCTCTCTTTGTTTGTTTCTTTGTTCTATTTGTTTAGAAACAAATTGGGAATTCAATTTGATTATTGAGATTGAGCTTTAACATTTGTTTTTTAATTGATTACGGATCTCCTCCTGGAGATCAGTTACTGTATCAGAGTCACTGAGCTCAAGATTGTTAAACAGCGACAAGCGTGGCCCGTGGCCCACTACTGTACCGATATTGTCCCAACTTAACCACCCATTAGGTGTTGGGTTTTATCTCAAAAGGCCTCGGTACAATTGGAAGTAGTCCACCCACTTATAAGTTATATTTTCTTTTGCCACTTTTCTGATGTGGGATCTCCATTCTCCAACACGCCCCCTCACGTACAACCTAACTGATTTAGGTATGCACGTGCAACCAATTAAGAAACTAATTCTCACATCGGGAACTGGAACAAATTTATATACTGGGATGATTCCGGTTAAATCAACGACAAATTTATATACCGGGATGATTCCGGTTAATTCAACGACCCACTCGGGTCTAATGACAAATGAAGACGTGATTGGAGATGGACCCGCTCTGATACCATGTTAAACAGCGACAAACGTGGCCCGTGACCCACTACTGTACCGATATTGTCCCAACTTAACCACCTATTAGGTGTTGGGTTTTATCTCAAAACGCCTCGGTACAATTGGAAGTAGTCCACCCACTTATAAGTTATATTTTCTTTTGCCACTTTTCTAATGTGGGATCTCCATTCTCCAACATCACCCATGAAAATTTCTCTACCACTCCTTGTAACTATGGTAACCTTCACCTTCGAGAGCCAATGAGAAAAAGAGACCCACTCCACCAAATTGAACCAGCAATGAATTGAACCCTTTGGTGATGTACTGATGTTTGTTATATGGGATTGGACTGGACTACGTTTGATTATACAAGCTATCCCATGTTTGTGATTTGGTGCGGTGGAATTGCAGGTTTTTGATTTGTTGGAGCTGTGTTTGAATTGATCTGGGTGTCCAGAATTAAAGAGGGAGAGAGATAGTGAATTAGTAATGTTTCTTGGTCATAATCAATTGATTTGGGAAATTTTTTAAAAGAAATTTCTGGGTTTTGGTCTTAATCCAGAACTTGTAGATCAAGAACTGCTTCCATTTAGTAGATCAATCAATTTCTGGGTTTCTTCTTTCTTCTCCTTCTTCTTTAACTGTGTTCTTCGTCTTTGTTAGAGATACCCATCGGTATATCCTATGCTTGGCCACTTGCCAACCATCGAATTCATTACTCTCACCCATGCAATCTTATAATGCGGGGAGAGAGGGGAGAGTCGGTCACTTCTAATTTGTTTCTTTTCAACATTGCATTTGTATCATAGTTTGGGACTTTGAGATAAGCAGCTTCAATAAAACCCAAGGATATTGTCAGAAACATCAGGCATGCCCATCTTAAATAATTAACAAAACCCAAGGATTTAATTGCAAACGTGCGTGAGTTAACCCCAACAGTAGTTAAAAAAGAATTTATTATTATTTTAAAAAAAATATATGTGTCAAAGCTGAATTGGCCAATATGAAATGAGGTGAATAGATAGGTCCACCCAAAGGGTGAACCCAAGAATTATCCATGAAATAAAGAATGGCTTCAAGCCATTACCGTCGTCAAATTAAGTGAATCTTCATCACCGTTTTCTATAGAGATACATCAATGTATATAACAAGGGATCAATTGGGTTTTGAAGTTTACTTCATATGGCGGATGCATGACATATATGTGGAATTTCATAACTATTTTATAAGAAAATTTTGGAATTTGATTCAATCATTTTGAATCGCTCCAACGGGTTCGTCTACGGTACATTAATGTACCGATACATCAAGTATACTAGCTTGATATAGAGGTAGACTAGTTTGATACAGAGGTAAACAAGCTCGAACTAGTCTACATATGTATCAAACTAGTCTACCTTTGTATCAAGTTAGTCTACTTGATGTATCGGTACATTAATGTACCGTAGAACTTTCCCGCTCCAACAATCGTGGTTAACCAACTGATATATGTGGAGGTTATCTAAACTTATTTAATTAAGTTGAAATAAAAAAGGATTAAGATACCAATCTTTCAATTAATTTGATTAAGAATGAAGCGCTAAGGTCCTTAAGGTGTAATGATTGATTATTTGATGAAGCGGCTTTCAAGTATTAGCCGTTTATGAATATACACAACTGAGTTTTTGAAACATACGTAACCTTGTCCATTCCACAAAGACTGAGTTGGAAATTATTCACAATGAGATTGATTTGTTAGAAGAAGATTTAACTTATCTTAATTATTAAGAGGCTCTCCACAAGATTTTTTTTTAATATATAAAATAAATCTCAGGTCCGTTGACTAGAGGAAGGGGACCAAATCCATTATGTATAAATGTAACAAGAGGACAATGACAATCATGTTTTGGCTACAGAACATCTAGCTTTAAAAACTGGTTTAACCGTTTAAAGTTGGCAATATTAATTGATAGTCTTTTCAACTGTCTTCTAGTTGAATTAGAGTTGAATTAGAGTGTTTTGATACCGTTAATCATATGAATAAGAAGGAAAATTGTCTTGCCGCATAATGATATAGTTAAGGAAATTTGAAGTTTCATGGTACGTTGCATGTTCCTTTTGTTATTTTTTGATCAAGGCCATAATGACGTTCATGCAATTGTGCGATTTATTGCCCATGAAAATATGATTTTTTTTTTTCAGTTAGAGAAGTGTCTAATGGTTCATAGACTATACTGCTCAAGGTTATTAGGGCCAGTTTGGTATTGTTTCGCTTTTATAAAAATCAGCTTTTTCGTATAATTTAAGGTCTTAAAATGTTTGGTAAATTAGTAAAAAGCAACTTTAATTAAAAATTACGGGTTTGTGGAAACAGATTATAGAAGCAACTCAAATGTTACTTCTAAAAGCTGCTTTAATTCACAGTTGATTTTTCTAAAAGCGGCTTTTTTTTAAAGTCACATCAATCCCAAACTAGCCATTATCCTCCTACTTATTAAAGTGTATTGGTAATGTGGTACAATGTCCTCCTATATATATCACTTATTATGCTCAAGGTGATTATCCTCCTTATGTTTTTATTTATTTTTGATAGAAGAGCCCTTGCCGTTCTCAGACCTTTATTAATGAAACATTCAAATACAAGGAGGGACATAGTGCCTAACCCCTAAATTACAATATCCATCTAGAGAACCATTCGCAATAATAGCAAGAGTCTCTACAAAATTCATGTATTCTAACAAGTACCATTTAGCAAAGATTACACAACTAGCAACTCCATATGTTTTACAATATAGGCGACATACCAAAAAGATCATGCCAATATAGAGCTATAAATCATCAATTAACTCAGCTTTCTCACTATGCAACTAACCAAAAATTCCGGTGGCTCTATGTTTTATCCTGCCACTAGAAGGTCGCGTCCATTTAACAGTATCACGCTGACTCATTAGAGCAGATAAGGCACTCAGAGTGTGCAGACCGAGATAAAGTCTACTACACCCGACCACTAGTTGGTGAGTAATTGTTGAAAGCAAGAAACAATTAAAAATACACAAAACAAAAAAACAAAAAAAAATCTGGGCCTAAAAACAAACCCCAAACCCATGCACTCACAAGTCCAAATAGAGAGTTGCGGGAAGTCCACCACCACCGCCTCGCCGGAATCGTCGCCGTCGCATCACCACCACCACATCTACCGCCATCTATCCTAGGTTGCTGAATGGTCTCGACCAAGCCAACCAAGGTTCGGAACGATCAGTCCATCACTTGCCAACCGAGAAAACCACCACCGCCGCCGTCAAGGGCTAGCCACCCAACTCGGCCTAAATCTAAAACCGGATCCGGACACCCAAGGCTGCATACCCGATCCTCATTCCCCAATCACCGGCCACCCAATCTGCGCCAAACTTCTCCTCCATCCCCTCCGAGTCCAACCGAGACTAGGGGTGGGCACGGGCCGGGACGGGACGGAGGCAATCACAATCCCTATCCGGAAATTTATTTTCGGGACGAGACGAGATGAGATTCGTGTTTTTCAAAACCGATCCCGACCATTCCGAATCCGACGGGATCGGGACGGTACGGCCGGGATCGGGATTCAAGCCTTTTTTTTTTTTTGCTAAGAGCGAGTTTGTTGGAGAAGGCATGTGGCGCCGCTCCCAAGCTTCTCGGACGGCTTGAAGTATGGGTTCTTCTTATCGGAGGGTGGCGACGATCCGAGTTCGGCGACGATCCCACGTGGGTGACGATCCGGGATCGAAGAGATTTGGGATCGAAGAGATCGAGTTGGGGTTGTCGAAGAGAGAGATCGAGGTTGGGGTTGTCGAAGAGAGAGATGAGGAGAGAGAGAGAGAGAGAGAAGAAAGGAGAAGAGAGAAGAGAAAAGACATTGGGCCGGGCCTAATGGGCTTAAAAAACATAAATAAAATTCATTCGGGACGGGACGAGCCTTATGGGATATCAAAATAAAAAACCGCGTCTCGTCCCGTTTGTTCGGGACGGGATGCTACATTATAATTCAATTCTCAATCTCGTCCCGTCCCGCCTCGGTACGGTTCGGGACCGGGATTTCCGGGATTTGTGCCCACCCCTAACTGAGACAGATCGGGTCGAACTTGACAACCCCCAACCTCTACTTCAACCACATCCAACACCCATGAAGGGTACAATACCCCAGAGGGCATAGAGATCCCGTCCGGCTGCACCCGCATCTCGCCAACGAGGCCAGTAGCCAACGCCGACGATGGGGCGCCGCCGGATGAGGAAGAGCAAAGAGAAGGGGAGCGTCAAGTTTTCGCGTTAAGGTTTTTTCCCGTCCTCCTTCTGTTTTTTTGTTGTTGTTACATTGGAGAAAATTAAATCCTGATCTATCCTATATTTTTGGAATTGTTTTTCGGAGACCCAAAAATATTTTTGAATTAATTAAACAAATTAATTATAATATAAAAAAATTTGAAAAAAATTGTTTCGGGTGAGTTTTAGAAGCATTTAAAAGAGGTTTTGAGAAACACTTATTGAGATTGCTTTTCGAAAACTTAAAAACGTTTTTGAAATAATTGAAAAAATTAATTATAAATATATAAAAATTTGGAAAAAAATAAAATGTGTTTTGGGTGAGTTTTAGAAGCACTTGGAAGTAGTTTTGACAATCACTTAACAAGTACTTTCCCATATAAAAGCATTTTTAGACATTTCAGAAACAATCATAAACATGTTCAACAAGTACTGACAAGTATTTCTTCATATAAAAATATTTTTATTAAATTTATACTTTCAGACATTTCAAAAACAATTCCAAACAAACATGTCCTTATTATCCATTCTTTCTGTTGCTCAGCTCTCATCGTCTCGGTGGAAGAAAAAGGCGCATAATACGTGTGTAGACAGACGTCCAGCGATGAGTGCTGTGCAGCCCACAGAAACAGCGGAATGCAAAATTGTGGAGGGTAATTACGTAATTTAAGCATTACGTGGCAGTGTGGGCTGTGGCAGCGGGTGGCGTATAATGCAACGACTATATACCCACTCGCTCCTTCCTGCACGCGCCCCTCTCATTTTTGTCTCCGTCCTCTCACCTCTCTGCTTTAAGCGCGATCAGAGAGTGAGGACCGGAACGAATTTCATAATCTGGGGTTAGGGTTGTCCCCCCCTAATCCGTATCCCAATTCATTCAATTTCCGAAGCAGAGAGAGAGATTAAGGAAGATGGGCGTGAATTCGGTACCCTCTGAATCGAGCAATGATCTCAACGAGCAGATCGAGCAGCTCATGCAGTGCAAGCCACTCTCCGAGCAACAGGTTCAGCACATTCTTCATCTCTTCCATTTCCTCAATTTTTGTACATGTTCGATTGAGAAGGTTGGGGGATTAGGGTTGGATTGCAGGGAGGAAATGGCTGGATTTGTGGGGTTGGGTTGTCAATTCGAATTGAGCTTGTTTGTGGTTTCTTCTCCTGTAGTTCTATTGGTTTACTTGGCTACCAAATGGGAAAATTTCTAATCTTTTTTTTTGTGTATTTTAATTATTCAATTCGGGTGCTGTTTGTTGGGATTTAAAAATCCAATGCTTTAAATGGAAAAGCTTCGACTTTGTGTCAATTTTTTGTGTGCTTTTATTCGCTGACAAATTATTGGGACAAGTAGAGGCATCTTATGAGCTCTATTTAGATGTGAATGCTAGTTCTGGATGCGGAATTGTGGAGATATAGGGAGAAAAACCAAATATGCGGGCTTTTTGAATTCGAGTAATAATGATGTTGGAAACGGCTGAAATGAGCTATCTTTGATATGAAAGTTTGTTCTTTGCCAAACTCAGTTTCAGAGACCGTTATTTTGTCTCTTCTTTTAAGCTGAGGCATTTTGATTACTAGTAGTTCCTTATTAATACAATCCTGCGTTGTGGATAGATGTAGTTGTGAAACGAATCAATGGGGATAGTGACTTACCAGGGCTAGATGTTTTGTTACTGTTAATATGGATGATTTTGTGCTTGGGAAAGTTCGTACAATTCTCCCACCATAAAAATGTTTCTGGATAATGTTTCGGAGTATTTGATGTCAAAGTTTTGGAACACATGAATCTCAAATTCACAAAAATTGCATTACTAGCATTCACTCCCAAGCTCTACTTAAGTTAACATCGTGGTGATTTGGTATATGTGCCGTTGCAAGAACGACTTGAGGTTAATTAAAAATGTAGGATGATTAGTGTGCTTGTCATTTTGTTTTAATAAAAATGGGATTCCTTTTATGTTTTGGCTGGTGACTAGTTGCTATTTGCCGAACCCCTTGTACAGTCTGTTTCATTACTTTTAAGAATTAATCAGTTGTATGTTTCATGATGAATTATCACATCACATAGTGAACTGAAATAAAGGTGTAACCTCAAACTTCTAACTCAAAAGCAAAGAACTTGTTCTATATACCTTATATATAATTATATGTATATATGAAAGGGGTTTGTTTCTGCACTTTCAAAAGTGTCATGTATCTTTGATTATCCAACCCTTGTTTTTCAATCTCCACTTATTCTCTTTCTTTTGAAGTTGTTGCAATGAGTTTAGCAAGTAGTATTCTCAACTTCCTTTTCCTCATTCTTCCTGGGAATAAAATTACTATATGTAAAATTTCTTCTTTTCTTTGTTGTAGGTGAGAGTATTATGCGAGAAGGCAAAGGAAATCTTAATGGAAGAAAGCAATGTCCAGGTGCAGTTTTGTGTCTACTTACTGGTTTTAATATTGGTATCATGGCATGCTTCACTATTATCAGGGTCTTTCACTCTTTAATTAGGAATTAAATATTATCAAATTCTGGAATGTGGTTTATGGGGGAATGCATCTGTAAAATGCTGGAAATAACTGGGAAGTTGTTGAGGCTTATTCGATTCTCTTCTTATCTTTAAAGACTCCGTTTAGTCAGTTAGATAGTAACATGTTATTGTGGTAGTTATTGACTAATTACCAATAAGCTGGATTGGGGGGAATTGAAACTCCTTGTTTGCTAAGTCTTCTCTAGTTTCTTTTTCTTTGGACTCCTTGTCCACTTTGCTGTATTATGTTTTTTTAATCAATAAAAGCTTCCTCTTTCATAAACAAACATCTAGTTACTAATAAGCAGAATAGTGTAATGAGATAAACGTGATGATATTTTTCTTCATCTGAACTAGTTACTCTGCTTTGGGGGCACACAAGTCCTAACTTTATCTGTCGGAAGCTTTAGCATATCAACTTATTACTAATAATTTTGGGTCTAGTCTTTAGGTCACTCAGGTCAAAACTTTATTTGTTGGAAGCTTTTTTTTTTTGTGTACATAATATTTGCTTGTTGTCTAATTTCAAGTGTAAGGTTCACCGCTATCCACTATCATTGCATTTTAAGTTTTTTAACTCTTTTTGCAATGCGCTTTACAAGTCAGATTTTTGAACTTATGGTGGGAGGTACTAATTTTCTATTTCATGTAATACAGCCTGTGAAAAGCCCAGTGACAATTTGTGGTGATATTCATGGGCAGTTTCACGACCTTGCGGAGCTTTTTCGAATTGGAGGGAAGGTATCTGTTCTGACTATGAAATTTGTGATTCAACTCTTCTGTTTCAACTGAGGGAATGTTTTAAATAACTAGTTGAGAACTTGAGACTGCAATGTAGAGTAAATTGTCTGTAGCCAGGGAACTGTTCATTTTATTTCAATGCAGTTGGGTACTGGCCCTTTTCAATTGTGTTGCTTGTCTTATATAACCCCTTGGGCCTATCTGTATTATTTAGGCGCTATGCAAATTTGTATATCATTAGTGTGGTCAAATCATTCTTTTTTCCTCCCCACTTTTCTTTTGATTTAGTTTCTTTTGTTTTCATCTTGCATCTTATTATTGGAAATAGAATAATACATATCCAATTAGCTAGCTGACCTTATGTCTTGTTCATAAGTTTTGAAATGATATCTATTCTGTTGAACTTCGTTCACATTCACATCAAGGTTAATGTCATACCATTTTCATTTACAGTGTCCCGATACCAATTACTTATTTATGGGAGATTATGTGGACCGTGGCTATTATTCTGTCGAAACCGTGACGGTACGTAACTATCAATTATTTGGATTTTTCTTATTGTTCTGAAATAGATCATTGTACATTTTCTCTAATTGTTAGTATCAACAACTAATGCTGTAAAGTTGTGTTTCTGTCTATATTAGCATAGGCCAACAAGTAGAGGCATAGGTAATGAAGATATGTACCAGTGTCTTGAAGTAGAGTCATAGGTAATAAAGATATGTGCCAGTGGTCATGTTTAACTTCGATGCTCTGTTTTTCAAGAAACTGGGCACTTGTTTCTGTGTGTGCATGGGTGAATTAGGTTGTTTGACCTTCCTAAGTTTCAAACAGTCTATGCATGCGGTTATGGCTATTAGTGTTGGCTAAAACTCCAGGTATAGGATTTGTAAATCACAAAGTAGTTAATTCTTATGTATATATTTACTTTTCGTGTGTATAAAAACCTCTCTCTCTCTCTCTCTGTGTTAAATTTTCTTTGAATTCCGAGTGGCAATCTCTCGAGTTGAGGCTAGCATTTGGGTGAGTCCTATTTTTTGTATAAGGCTATCATTCATGATATGGCGAGATAGTTCCATTTGAGGAGGGGGTGGGGGGGGGGGGGGGGGGGGGTTGCGTATAACCATTTAGGGTGGGCAATACTTGGAACTTAGACTAGCCTAAGATGAAGTTGGGGTTTTCCACCCTTAAAAGTGCGTGCCATCAGAAGCTTGTTAGCAATTATTAATCATTTTGGTGCTTTTAATTTATGCTGGTGATACTGAGTAGTTCATTTATCCAGCTCCTGGTGGCCCTGAAAGTGCGTTATCATCAGCGTATCACTATTCTTAGAGGAAATCATGAAAGTCGTCAGGTATTTTACCTTTCTTTCATTATGCAAGTCTTGGATTGTTTCTTTTGTTACAAATGTTATCAAGACTATTGAAAAGGATATCTTGTTCAAACTTTTAACTGCTTGATGGTTGTATGGTAAGACAATAAAATTTTGGGGGTGATTTTCACACTCCCCTGTTCACGTTTTACTAGGGCTGGGATCGGTCCGGGACCGAACATATTTTTGCTGGGACCGGGACCGGACCGAAAATTTTTGGGACCGGACCGAATTTATATTTTCTTAACAAGGGACCGAGTGGGACCGGACCGAAATTTTTTTTTGCTAGGACCGGGACCGGGACCGGACCGAAATTTTAGGTCATTTTTTCGGGTTTTCATAAAAAAATAAGGTCAAAAGAGAAAAAAAATTTTTAAAAATATATATATTCTTGGGACACATGTGGTTAGAGAAAAGAGTGATGAGATAGAGAAAAATAGGAAAAAAATAAAAATATATATATTTTTCACTATTTTCGGTAATCGGTCCTTAAAGAAAACAAAATCTCGGGACCGGGACCGACGACAATCTATATATTTGGGACCGGACCGAAATTTACAAGTTTTTTTTTCAAAAGACCGGACGGAGATCGGGTCGGTGGGTGGTTTGGGTTTGGTAAAACGCCAGCCCTACGTTTTACACACTTGGACTCCCTTTATGTATTTTAATGGTTTTTACATGTCCTTGAAAATGGAGTGCAAGTGTTATAAGTGGTGAAAAGGGGAGTGTCAAAATCATTCCCCTAAATTTTACTTCCCATTTTAATTTTGGAACATTGATCCGGAAGTTTTCCTTTTATAATTTTGGAACCCTGATCTTGAGACATATGGTCAATAAGAACTATTCATAGCTTCATTTTTTTGGCAGATTACTCAGGTTTATGGCTTTTACGATGAATGTCTTCGAAAGTGAGTATTCTGACTTGGCCTTGCATTATGGCATCTTGATATAATTACACAGATGAAATTTTATCAACAGATTTCCTATATTGGGTTGAGTATTTGTATGCTTCGTTTATTATTAATGTAGAGAGCTACTCTTGCCAGATGTGAACTCTATTTCTTAAATTTATTTAAATATACTTCTGTGTTTTAGAGAAGCATAAAGTATAACTTTTGAAAGTTGCTTACAACACTATGCATGCAGTGTTCCTTGACTGTTTACGTCCTTAAGCATCCTCATTGAATAACTCTGGTGTGAATTGTCTATTATTCGAGATCCTAGTTTAAGACATTGAAAATTTGTATATATGGAAATAGGGAGGTGCAACTTATAACCTATGGATGTATTGATGTCAATGTTGGAAATGTGGGATTTTTATTAAATATTGGGAGAATGCATGGTGTTTTTATACTCATGGTGAAGAAAGCACAAATATCAATTAGGGAATGCTTAGTTATACCAAATGTAAAGAAAGGGGGACGAAACTGAGGAAATATTGGATTCATTATTGAACATTCAAGTCTCAAATAAACTGCACTAGTTACTTGCCAAAGTCTCTTGGATTTAATACCTCAGATTTAGATGTTAATTCCCTTTGAGTTTGCCTGGGCCCTTCAGAAAAAATAGAATCAGAGTATTACTCGAAACCAATAAAAGGCATATTATTGCCAGTTCATCATATATGTTGTCTCAGTAGAAAGTATTATAGTCAAAGTTGATGAAGTTTGTCGTGCATAGTTAGTGTAATTTTATTCATCAAGTACCAATTGCCTGCAAATTCAAACTTTATGCTAACTTTTTGAAGTTTATTGATTGAGCTGTCATGTGTATATATAATATATATATATATATATATATATATATATATATATATTCTTGAGAATGTATCCTTCATAATCTTTAATCAAGCACTATTCTAGGAACTGCTTCTCTTAAACTTTAAGCCGATAAGAGCAATTTAGATCGCAAAACATTACCATATACTGATTTGATATGTATCACGACTTAGAATGTGCTGAAAATCCTTTCAACTAGAATCCATGCTGTAACATGAGACAGTTGATGCATTAGATTATTGGACTTTCACTACTGTACCATTCTCTTGAGGTCTGTTATTTGTTTGCCATTTGGTTAGTAGTTACTAGTTTTATATATCTATCCATTGTTATGATGGAAAGGCATAGCCCTTTTGAGCTGTTTTCTGGTTGTAGTTTGGCTTTTTGGATATATTAAACTCTTTATGTAGTGATTTGCCACTCTCATGTAGAAGATTATTTGTGCTTCTAGCTTCTAGCAAGTAAAGGATGGTGCACTGATGATTTAATTACAGGTATGGCAACGCCAGTGTATGGAAGACCTTCACTGACCTTTTTGACTACTTTCCTCTGACAGCATTGGTTAGTATTAATTTCTACGTAGTTGCAAGCAAATGACTGCAAGTACTGGTATTGTGGATACAACTGGGATAAAAAGTGATGATTTTATAAGTAGAAGACAATTTTTATGGGCACTTTTATTAATAACATACTGATGAAAAACTCTTCAAGAATCTCATGAAATTGGAGAGGAATGATGATTGTAAATATATTTTGTATTGTTAGCTTATTGTTGATACTCCCATCTTATTTCTCCTATTTAGGTTGAGTCCGAGATATTTTGTCTGCATGGTGGATTATCTCCTTCAATTGAAAACCTTGATAATATAAGGAATTTTGATCGTGTTCAAGAGGTTCCGCACGAAGGGCCCATGTGTGATCTGTTATGGTCTGACCCAGATGACCGATGTGGTTGGGGTATTTCACCTCGCGGTGCAGGATATACTTTTGGCCAGGTAACTTCAAGTATCTGATTTTCTGCATTGGCATTTTTGAAGAAGTTGACTTTCTGAAATTCTAGTGTTCGCCTTACCATATAATGCTATGATGTCCACCTTATTGATGGGTAGTTTTTATTGATCAAATATCACATTCTTTTCTGCAGGATATATCTGAACAGTTCAATCATACAAATAATTTAAAGTTGATTGCAAGAGCTCATCAATTGGTTATGGATGGATTCAACTGGGCCCATGTAATTATCTTGTTTCTAAAGTTTGGGATATTTTTTGTTGTCTTGGTTATTTTAGTACATAGAGGATAGGGTCTATTGAATAAAACTATTTTGTTTGGACAGGAACAAAAGGTGGTTACCATATTTAGTGCACCTAATTATTGCTATCGCTGTGGGAACATGGCCTCTGTTTTAGAAGTCGATGACTGCAGGGGTCATACTTTCATCCAGGTCCTCTTTCTCATCCATTTTTATGTAATCAAATGTAGTTAGATAATTTTGAGCATGCATGAATGACAAGGTCATGTCTTTGCAGTTTGAGCCAGCTCCTAGGAGAGGAGAACCAGATGTTACTCGTAGAACACCTGATTACTTTTTATGAAGCAGCTGCAATGGGGTCATTTATTTTGCCGTTCTACCACTTTCCGACGCATGGTTGCACATTGTTTTTGCACAAGATGACCATTGGTTTTAAAATCTAAACCCTTCCTGGCTGGTTATAGCAATATTCCAAAAGGATGTAAAATACAAAGGTAAGATGTCTGCTGATTGTCTTAGACCTGAACCTTGCTGGATTTCCCATCAAATAGTTTGCCTAGTTGTTGACACTGTCAGATTGTATTGTATTCAGCAGGAGTATGTGGATATTCGTTGTTATTGTTTGTTTTCATTTTAATTTTAAATTTTTTTTTGTAAGTTTCTTTTTTACCTTGCATGTTTTGTCATCCTTCCCAATTTGGGCCCTCAAAGGATGCCTGGGACTTAATTATTAGTGGATGATTTCCTATTCGATTACTTAATAGATAGTCACATGATGGTTGATGGTTTTCTTATTCTACTACATATATCATGAGTGACAGTATGGATTGGTTTCAAATGGTGCACTATTTTAAGCCACCGCACATGTTATAGTGTTGTGTTCAGACGCCTTCCCTTTTGAGCTATCATGTTATCCCTATGAACTAGGACCAACTCATTATCATTGAATGGACATTTGGAGCAGACAGCTTGTATCTTGTGTGGAAAGGGCATGATTGGATTGAATTATTGCTTAGGGTAATATACTAATTCTGATCATTCGATAGGATAAGTCAGTATTACTCAAGGTAAGTATACATTAGTACATAAGAACACAACAATTTGTGATATGCTACAAGGCGTTAGCAAATAGTAATCAATCGCTTACAATTTAAGCCACTCTCTCTCGCTACGAAATTGTTGAACCAGCCTAACGGGCATGGCACATCAAAATGGTTCATTCACCGAAAGCAAACCCAATTGGTGTTGCTATCATAAGGTAGCCAGGCATCGCCAGACTTGGAACTCCATTTCCCAACAAAAAAACCGAGTGGGAAAACAAAATAAGTTTACGAGGAAAGTAATGCTTGCAACTCTTGTAATGATAGCTGTCAACTGAACATGTTATTTCCCATGGAAATAGGCAAAAATTGAATTATTGTTTTTTTCATACTGCAACATATACTATTTACAAAATTGAAATACATGGCACATTCCCATCGGTAATGAAGTGAGGTTCATAGTGAGCATAAGAATGAGGAAGCATTACAAGCTTAGCTGAGAGAAAAGAGAAGGAACAAGATCTACCACCGACCAGGCTAGGCCAGCATATTGAATGAATCTAATACCGGTATCGACATCAAATGAGTCTTGGCTGGAGAAAAGGTACAACTTCTGGAGATAACCCGACTGCTTCAACCCATCTGATTTTTTCCCATTACTTGCTCCATTTAGCATTGGAATATATGTTGTTGATTTTATTGGGATGCCCAAGGTGTTGGCTACTACAGGAAGAATCCATTTAGCAAGAGCTTTACTACAGAACTTCACGATAAGTATTGTTGGTATTCCCACAAGCATTCTTCCCATAAAGTAAGGGATTGTCAATTGTGATGTAAATAAATGAGGAACAGCTTCATGGTGAAACTGGTGGTATGTTTGCTGGACCCCAGATACCTGTATAGAATTGCTGTTTTTAGTTATGCATAATATGAACCAGTTCCTATCAAAAAATATTGTGATCCAACATTGAAGAATTGAGTATTAAGATACAACATCATTTCAAGAACCTATTCCTATCACTAAATATTTTTAAAAAAAATTCAACAATTTAAAATTGAGTATTATCATGATATATATATACATATGTATCTTTGTATATAAAATCATAAATCATAAGTATGCATGGCTTAAAATAAAAACTAGCAAATGTAGTATGCAACATAGCAGAAATGGGTGAATGTTAAAGGATTAGCTTACAATGCCTAAAGTAACACCGTTGAAGGCTGTGTGGTACTCAAAACTTGGAGTTGGAAACTCAGGAGTTGGATAAGCAAAGAGCAGTATGAAGGTTAGGGCAACCCAAAAGGTTGTAACTGCAATACAAACAGTCTGCATTAATAAGTTACATAATGATTTCTCATTGCAATTCCACGAGGTTAAATTATAACCCCATTGCATCAACCTCAACAGAAGTCCAACAAAATTCACGATTGAGCATTCTGATTTAACCTGAACCAGATTTGGTATAGTGTTCTGATAGTACAACTTTGGGACATCACAAAAACAATCCAACTTATGATTTCAAAGTCCCCATGTCATGGTTTCTAAACGGTGGCAGAGTTGCTCTTCTTTATTAGATAGAATAATGTCCCATTCAGGCTTTGACAATATGTGAAAGCATTTCTAGAAACTTCTTGGATTTGAATATTTCATGTGAACTCTTCTTCCCTATCAGATTTCCATGCCTCTGTTAATCTTGCAGGGAATAGTCACAGAAAGCTTTCTAAGATTTTCAGCTGTTTGTGACAGCATTCCGTATTCCACTTCATGACATACAAAAGCATAGGGGTTATTTGTGTATTCACCAGTTTTGGCTGCCATCTGACAGTGTTTCAGCTTCTTTTTTGAATTATTAAGTTCTTCCAAAGTTTAGGCCCTTATGCAGTCTAGGTTGTTTCAACCAAGTTATCCAGACCATATACACAATAGTAATTAAATGACTAGCAGTGTGCCATACCATTTTGTCCTGAGACTACAAAATTGTCGACATATGTGTGAACAGCAAGCCAGAACGAAAGGATCAGCAATCCAACAGCAAGCCCACCTATGATATCAACAGGACTGTGCATACCGAGATAAATTCTTCCTGTTAAGGAAACATGAGTTCAATTTGGGTTTAAGGAAAACAAAAACAAAAAAGGCCGTCAGAAACTAGTAAAGGGAAACTACTCACCCAAACCAATGAGACCCACAAGCAAGCAAACAAGAGCAAATCCAGCAAATTTCACATGGGGATCTTCATTATGAGTGTAAGATAGGATGTAATGCAAAAGGTATCTGGAATCCACAACCCATAAGCAAATGTTTAGTGTATCCGTGACAGTAGTTCAAAAGGAAAGCGCTCAAATTTCCATGCGTGCATTGATAGTTTATCACCAAAACAAGCTGGAATCAAATTTCTGGACTCAATCAGAATATATACCTAAAACTTTTATGAGCAAGCGGCAGCCAAATTTATAATGTCAAACTAAAAATTTGAAACACTTTTATCAATAAGTATGCCTAAAGGTTTATGCTTAAATCACAGCTCTCTATAATGCCAGGTTAGTTTCCGTAGTTGAATACTTGAATTTAAACGAAAAGATGAAAAGTAGATACCCAGATAAGCAAACCGTGTTTAGAGTGTGAGAAGATGGCAATCCATATTCCATTGCATTATCTTCCTCATCTTTTGTAGCTGTTATTCTTCTAACAGGTGGGCAACTAGGTCGAGGAGCTGATACCGCATCCTACCAAGACACAAACACCGAAAATATGTAACTTGATACCCGAAGCATATAAGCAAATCACGAAACTAAACAGTAAGAAGGAGGTGATTGATTACCTTTATACAGTTCCCCAAGTAATCACAGAAAGCCATCAAAAGGGTCATTTGCCTTGCCAATTTGCCATGCCCACTCTACAAATGGTCAGCCAAGAGCCACACACAAAACTAGTCAGAAAGCTTAACGATGCAATAACCATAAAACCCATAACTAACATAACAGCAATCTAACAATAAAAAAATGAGCATTGAAGAACATACCCAGAAAAGCAAAGGAAGAAAGGCAGTGTAAAAGGGCACAGAAACAACACAGGACAAAGCAGAGAAGAAAGCATCCAAGAAGCTATGCTGGTAATTCTGCAACAAAATTCCAACCAAAACCCAACTTCCAAATGAGAGGAAAAAAATTGCAAATACACAGAATTGAATAAGAAGGATCATCATGTTGTGTGAAACCTGGATCTGGAGGACGAGAGGCGTGCCTGTGATGACTTGGTGAGCCACCCATGGTTGCAACAAAGATCGAAGCTTTGGGGTCAGATTGAGATACGAAGCCATTAGAATCCATGTCACAATCCCACACAGTGTTGCTCCTTGCCATATTGCTATGCTCTCCATTCCCTTCTCTCTCTCTCTCTCTCTTTCTTTCTTTCTTTCTTTCTTATCTCTCTCAAAGTCAGAGAAGGATCGAAAGAGAGGAGAAGAAGAACCAGACGAGTGAAATATCAGTGGCAACGACTTGGACTTTTCTTCTCTGAAATTTAAAGATTTTTCCTTTTTCTTTTTACTTTTGATGGAGAAATTTCCTGGTGATCTTCTTTTCTTTTTCTACGAGGGGGAGAGGCGTTCTACTGCATAAGTATTGTCACTAATGTGAAAATTATTGGATTAATGATTCCAAGTTTGTTAAGCGACAGTTGGAATCGGATTTTGACGGGGAGAAAAATGCCTGCCACAAGACAGAACATTCTAAACCTCCAACAACGCCAAAATAAGAAAAATAATTAAGAATTCGTTTTGGTCAACAAAATTCAATTTTTTTTTTAAGAAGAGTGATTTTGGTACTCTATTTTTAACTATATAAAAGTTGGAGAAAGTATAATATAGGGAAATGTCCCGTGTGTTATTAACAACTCCCAAAATATATATGAGAAAGTGGAGTGCACAAATGATCATTCATGCCCTTTCTTTCTAGTTTCCACCTAATGGATTATCTTCTTCGTAAAGTAATAAAACTCATAAATCGAGCCGTGCGAGGTCCCATAAAAAGCTCATTTCGACCAATATTTTACCACCATCGCCATAGACCATGTTTTCCAACTTCCAAGACCACCAATCAGATCGGAATGAGATCCTCTCCTCACCACAGAGGTCTCTTATTTCCCCACCAGCGCCCTCCTTTTGAAAGGGGGCCCCCTTCTTTCCTTTCCCAAACCTTATACCCCACCCCAAAAGTGAAACAATTTGCCCTCATTTGAAATGGGGGCGACAAAATCCTCTCCTCTTGGTGAGGAGAGGATCCGAGTCCCAATCGGCCTAACTCGGCTACTATACCGACCGACATGAGCAAATAACAATACCTATAGCAATTTGCCAACATAGTAGCCACACCAATCGAGCCTATATTGGAAGCTTAATTGTTGATTTGAGAGACAAAGTCGAAGGTCGTATTCCTTTCACCGCAACACAGAAGCCGTACGTAGTACGACAATAACGCATTTCACTAATGATATACACTAATACATTTTATGATATCGTTACAATTGTCAATGTTCTAAAAATTTGCCAAGGTGGCGGCCTAGGCGCTCGGATTAATCGGAAGGAACAATCGGTCTTGGGCCTGGGCGGTTAAAAAATCAGATATTTTTTTGTCAGACACTTTATTTTCAATCAATAATAGGTTTTATTTTTTTTAGTACTCAATATTTTTTTTGGGGTCAAACACTTTATAAGTATTCATTATATGCTTAATTTTTTTTTTAGTTTTACCCTTTATTTTCAATCAATAATAGTACTAAGGTTAATTATATTCAAGGTGGTTGATAAAGTGATTTGACACTAAGGTTGTCCCAAAAGAGACCATAGGTTGTTTTAAGTTATATAAGTATTTTTTTTAAACACTTATATAATTAATTATTTATATGTTGTATAATAATATTTAAAAAAAAACCGGGAGTAGCAATTTGTTAGAACATTGATTACACTAACACCTCACAATCATTATTTGTGGGCTCTAATTAATGCCTTTCCTTTGGTAGCTATGCTAGATGAAAATGAAGCCAACTAAATTAGCAATGGGCAAAACAGAGGTTGCACACCTGAAAAATACAATAATACCAATTTAAGAAATTTAAAGGAATGTACAAAAGGAAAAATTTTGGGTTCGGGTTACGATCCATACGATATTACCTTTGGAACTCAAACGAGAACGTGTTTACTCTAATGAGGCTTTATTTATCTTAATGAGGGTTTTTCGTTACCACATGAGTTGTCAAAGTAGTAATATGTGTTCTCAAGTCGTAAACTATTATAATTACCACTTTTAAGACTTAATTACTCAAACAAGAAGCTAATTTACTCTAATAAAGACTTTATTTACCTAAACAAGGACTTCCTCTCCTCATTATGCATGAGAAATGTTAACATACCATATTCTTGCTCATACAAAAGAACAAGACTTAAAAATCTGTACTTTGTTTCATGGCATTTCAAATATATCATGAACGACATTTATTTTTTGGCCTCAAGATTTGAAGACATTTCGTCTAATCATATATTATGGAAAGCTAATTTTACGACGGATGCTATTGTCTCTTTAGGTCACAACAGGGACAATAGTTGTCAGCTTAAAGCGAGACTAGGATCAACGATCTCTCGCTTAAAGCGCTCTCAGCTTTCAATTTAGATCAATTTAGTTTATGGTGCCTAGGGGGCTTTAAGCTGTAATTGTTTCTCTCCTCTTATATATATATATAAAGAACAATACCTAAAATTACAATTTTTTTGGACAAGTTTTTTTTTAATATTAATAAGCCGGGATTAGCTGTATCAAAAATTTTAATTTTATGTATTTTTTTTTATAAGAGGAGAGAAACGATTACACATAATTTATTCTCCATAATTTAAAATTTGATGTATAATACCACTGGTAGTCTGGTAATTAGATGTATAAAATTTGTATAAGGTATCATAATTTAGTGCGCTAGGAATCTATGATATATTCCAGTCCAGTTGGAATCTATGATATACCTGAGTTTAAGTCTCACCGTCCCCACATTTCTCGAACTTTGGAGCCTCATTCCCCCTCCTTGATAAAAAAATAATTTGGAGAAATTTCTCCATAATTTGTTTGCTCATTTTTATTTACACAAACTTGTTTGTACCATAATTTCAGATCTAATATTTATTTTTGTGTTCAAATTTTAAATATTTTAAAATCTAATGTTTAATAGGAAAAGAAAAAAAAAACGCATATATAAAGCTAATTGTAGGGGGTTGTTGGTCATTAAACAATTCCAACGGCTAATAAACAATACGACAAAACCGTCGTACCCCGCTTAATGAGAGAGCCTTGTTCACCTACGTAATGAATAACGCTTTTTTTTGGTACAATGGAGGAGGCCAAACAAAGAAACTAGAAAAGTAGAAATCAAGTGCACTCCGCACATGCATGCTGAACGTGAAGAAAAGCGAAGCTGGTCATAATCTTTGTGCAATTCAAAATCAAGGTACCCAATCTGGGGGTGGTGATCAATACTGTCTTGATGCACAAGTTTCACCAACACAGAGGAGTCTGAATCAACGTACTTCCAGTTGGGTACGTTATGCAGAGTTCAGAAGCTAATTTCAGAGTTCAGACCATAAAAAAGTCCCCAGCCGGCCAATATTGCGCGCACACGAGTCCACTAATCTAACATCCAGATAATGATATGCCAGCAGCAGAAGATGAAGAAAATATGCCAATGTAAATATAGCACCAAAGGTAATGGACTTAATTTTGTTTTAAAGTTGCAGTGATCCAACCTATCCAATCCAAAGTGAAAGTAGCATGCAGACATATTAACAGGAATGTTAAGGACAGACGTCCCTGAAGAGGTGAAGTAGATTTTCCTGCTTATTATGACAGAAATGACACTATAGAGTATGGATCAGTAGCAATATAAAAGCCCTGTAAATTGTCATATTGATATCAGCTGGATCCTTTTGTTACCATTATGGCATATCAAGCAGAGACTCTTCTGTCTTATTATCCTCAAATTGAACATTTTGATTAATATCTTGCATCCAGAGGCCATAATCGATCGAAGCACTTGAGTTTTTATTAAAATACAGGTACCCTTGATTTTTTACAGAACTGATGAGAAAATCCAAGATCATGGATCATAGAAGTTTCGTGAAATAAGTTACACCATCAAGGGAAAGGCAACACTTCTGTTTCCACCTTCCCCTCAATTTTAGATTAAAAAAGAAAAAGAAAAAGATAACTATTGGCTTATTATTACAATTTTGTTGGAGGACTTGAGCTGTATTAATGTAAAAAGACATCACATTGTTCTAGCTCCCCACTCCTCTGCCCTTCAAGACATGCCTCTTAAGACCTGGAATATGAACATTTGTTATATAGTCTTTCCAATCTAAGCTTCCCACATCAAATCCAAACTTCTTCTTTTCTTCTTCAGACATGCTCTCCATTAGTCTCTCTGTGTTGCTGTTATCAAACCTGCATCAAGTGTTTAATTCAAATTATATAAGCCACACATGTATATATATATATATATGCTTGATCATAATGCAAATGAAGAGTCACAATGGGATTGTTTACCACTACCATACCTTCCACCATAGAAAGTATAAGGCTCATAAATACTAGCCAAGTACTTTGCTTGCTCCACCGACTTTCTGCACATCATCTCAAGTTTCTGAGACAGCTTCCCATTGGAGGAAGCCAAATCTGTTAACCCGCTTCGTTGAGTGGCGTCTCTCCAAATGTGAGCAGAGAAATCTTCCATGGAGCTGAAGAGCTTCATTGATGGAACATTGATTGGTCTGCCTTTCGAGTCCATGCAGGGTGAGGAGTTGTAATGTTCATACAGCAATTTAGACAAATCTTGGAAATCTAATGGGTTCACAACTGATGAAGTAATCTGGTAGACATTGATGTCTGGTTTCTGAGCCATTCCATGCTTTGCAATGGCGGCCAAGGTTGCGTTGACAACCATGTCAGCTGGAACCTGCTAGCATTTATTCAAGAGATCAGAAACTATTCAGGATTGAATATTTAGTTATGTATACTACATATCAAATCCGTACGAACTTGACTTTTATGAAATGTATAAAGATTAATTACCACATCAAGTACCCCATTAGGGTCTACTAGAAAACCTGTGAGCTGTCCTTTTCCATAGTACAAAACAATTGGATCCATCATCCTGAGAACATAGAGAGAATAGGGGTTTGTTTCAAAGCTCATGCAAAATCAATTAATTTCAATTTAAAGGCAACTACACTTTTTAAGATATACCTATTTCCTTCCATCCATCCAGGAAATGGCTCTTTGCAAGTGCTTTCGATGACACTGGGTCGGATTATGACTACTGGTACATCACCTCTCATATCATCGATCAGCATTTCTCCCATGGCCTTGGTGAACACATATGTATCTTGCCATCCATATTTTCTGGCCCTGATTAGATGGTAATCTTGTCATGTTAAGAAAATAAATCAATGATCAATGTATTTCAGGTCCCAATCTGGTTCATTAGTTCAAATCTGTTAGTGGTTAATTAGTCCTATCTCTTTATCTTCTTGGAAACCAAGTAATCAGAGAAAAAGTTTGAAGATGTACAAAGAGTGAAACTCATTACCTTTCTAAACCCAGATCTTTCATCTTTTGAGCTACCTCATTATCTTCATAAGCTCCCTTGGAATTCATAGCCAACTTTATTTCATTTTCAACATCCAGTGGATCAAATCCTGGTGGGGTTTCAGAGGTGGAATTTTCTCCTGTTATGCTGTCTCCTATGGAAAATGGCTTTTCCATAACCCTTCCTTGTCTTTGTCCATTAACATATGCTGTACATCAGAAAGGAAAAAAATATTTTAAATTTTCTTGTAGAAACATATTTTTAAATTTTGCTGAAAATTTGGTAATACTCCATGATCCTTTACACACATCTGTCACTTACCTGTTGATACTTGCAGAAAGAGCTTGAGTTTCTTGCACTTCTTTGCAAAGGCTATAAGGTGGCTAGGTCCTTTTGTGTTTATATCTAAAGCTACGTCATATCTTCAAAACATAATTGTACACAATCAGAAATCACAACCTTAGAGTGGAAATCAGAACTTTTCAGAGGTAAAAAGGTCATCATCACCTTTCATGAAATGTTGTGTTAGCTGCAGAATTTATAACTACATCAACTTCTTTAGAAATCAAAGCAGCTATATCGTCTCCTAGCCCAAGATCTGATTCACATACATTTCCAACCACAGGAACTAGCTTGCTCAACATGAAGGTTTGATAAGATTTCCCATAAGTTTGTCTGAGACCCTTGAAAAGCTCTGTGTTTATGATCTATAGAACACGACCATACATCAAAATTCAAAGTAATAGCCAGGAAATGGAATTTATGATAGAAGGATGGAAAAAATCAAGTTACAGCAATATAAAAAACATACTTCACTTTTTAATCTTTCCATTGCACCCTCCTTGTTTTTGGCCTTGATCAAGAGATATATCTTCCCCACATCAGGTGCGGTCCGTAAAATCTTCTCAATAAGAACTGGATATTTAGACAAACAGGAAAAAAGGCTTTTGCTGAATATGTGTAATTTTCATGGAAATGCATAAATAATTGCATAATGACCAAGATATGTTAATATGTATGTGTACCTTTTGCTAGAAACCCGGTTCCACCAGTGATGAAAAACCTTTTTCCTTTAAGAAACTTTACAATTCCAATTCCATCATGCATCTCCACAAAGGGCACCAAATCCTTCACTGCAATGTTGTTCTCTTTCTGGAACTTCTGATCATTTGGTGACAAAACAAGGCTTCCTGCATCCATTAGAGTTGCAGCAGAAGAAAACCCACTAGTCTTGTTGGCATTTCCACCTGATGATCCTTGGCACAAAACCAAACTACTATTTTTTCTCCTCAACAAGCACCAATCCCACTTTTCAGACAATCTTGCATATTTATTTGGTGCATTAATTGTTGACGAGAAAGAGCTAAGCAATGAAGCTTCCATCACTGCCAAGGAAAAAAGGGAAGCAATTAAAATCAGATCATGACAGAGAAAAAACAGAGGTCAACAAACAAAGTATATGTTGTTGAAGTTTAAAATGCATGGTTGGCTTGAAACCTTAGCTAAACACTTCCTGAACCAAAATGAAAATGAAGCAAGTAAACTACCTAAACTCTAAAAGATTGAAGAGGGTTTGGTTTGGCTATACACTTTGAAGTGTGGAAGATGGGAGTTAGGTGATTATATAGTGACATTATTTGGCACAAGGGGCAATCTTTATGCCAACTCTTTCACACTATTTAACCAACGGCTAAGTTGGCGGGAACTCCCTTCCCATATCTCCATTATGTTTGATAATTGATTAGTGTTCTTTGGGTGAGGTACGTTTTCTATGACTATCTACATAATCAACCCCAAAAATGCAGGGGTAAAAAAGGGTGTGGGAGATCAAAGAAAAGGGTTAAATATATACTATCCAATGAATCAGTTTTCTGGGGTCAAGCAATCACAACCCATTCTGCATTTATATGTTTATTTTCATAATTTACCAGTCAATTGATTATCCATGATTTTCTAGTATAAATATATTTTATTTTCGTCCAGATAACATGAAGCGTTTGTAGTCCAACGGTTAGGATAATTGCCTTCCAAGCAATAGACCCGGGTTCGACTCCCGGCAAACGCATTTTGTTGAGTTTTTCTATTTTTGTTTTGTTTTTGTTAGCTATCTTCAAGCTAATTTCATAGACTCAACAAAACCCTATATTCTTCTGTAACAAAACAAAAAAAAACTTGTTCACAATTTTTATTTCCTATCATAAAGACATCAGCTAAAACATAAAGGTTATTGTCCAATAAAATAAAATAAAGACATTAGCTAAAACGCGTATTCATATTCACAACCTGCTTGAGTGCTTGACAACGAAATTGTTGTCCAAAAAGCGAAAATGTTATTGAGTTCAAGTGGGGAGCGGCTAGTTGACCGAGTTTTATTAGACCTGGGGGTAAAATTTCTATTTGGCCCATGAAATTTTTCAGCCCCCCCCCCCTCACGGCCCCACCAACACCGGGGGCAGCATCGCCGCCTCAACTTTCTCCGATTGTTCAAAATTTATGTCACCGTGTTTATTACAACAAACCCAACAAGTTTAGTAACGAGGTCAAGGTGATTTGAATTAGATCATGAGATATCGGTAACGGAAGTTGCAATCTAACACAAGGATGCTGAGATTGAGGGCCACAAATACTGTATGTATGGAGGTAGGCGGGGGTTGGGGGGGGGGGGGGGGGTGTGGTTGTTTGTGTTGTTTTTGGTTTGTGTGGGGTTTTTTTTTTTTTTTTTGTTGGGGGGGGGGGGGGCTCGGAAGCGCGTACCTTGATGGGGGCAGTGACTTGGGGGTGGCCGGTCGGGGGGGGGGCGCGGGGGGGGGTAGGGGGGGGGGGGGGGAAGTAGGGCACGGGAGAGAGAGGAAGAAAGAGAGAGAGACAAACAAACAAACATGTCAATTCACGCAGTCAATTTATATAATTATAAACTCAAATAATAAATGAAGGAGAATCATCCACCACCTTACAATAAAATTTGGAACAAATCCCTTTTAATTTTTTTTAATTTTTAAAAAAAAAAAAAAAAAAAAAATTTAAAAAAAAAATTTTTTTTAATACACCAGTCATACCTCAACATTTTGTTATAAAACTAAACCATATATTTGGCCATGGAACCCAATGGAAAAACAAAGGATAGCCAAGGACGAGCAATATTAGTCTAAATTATATGCCAAGCTGTTAGTTCTTTTGGCACTAAGCAGGACTTTTGGAAGGGCCTGGATGAGCTGAACTTGGCTTGCACAGGAACAAGAAATACATGGTCTACAGTACTACCACAAAACAAGAATACATTTCTTATTTTTGTACAAACATCCTTGCTTCCTTAGAATATTAATCACCAGATAAACACCGGGGACAATTGCACTGAAAACCAAACCCTTGTGACAGGAAACTCTGCCGAGCATCATGATCCATACTTGCATCGATATAGCAGATCCGGAGCTCTTCCCCTGAAAATAACGAATAATGTAATTAGATTTCTTTGGGTCCTATTTGGAATGTAACTTGCGAAAGTTTTTACCATTTAATAACAATCATATCTTCCAAAAAACCAGTTTTAGAGGTTTTGGAAAATTAACAAGAACAACTTGACTGGCACTTTCACTTGGATTCATCTATCGTTTTGTGGCCATATCCAGTACATACAGAAATTGTTACAAGTCCCACAATACTAAACGCCTCTGTACCACACAGCTGGTCTATGGTAGAATGACCCATCTCCTATCATGTAACTCAATCAGCATAATGTGCATGCTTAATAACTCATAGTAAAATCGTGGGCTTTATACTAAGACAAGTGTCTGAAACAACAGATTCGATAATCCTCTCAACCGACTTTTTCTTGTTGAATCAAATAGACTCTTAGATGCATGTTGAAGTCTGCCTTGTTTAAAAGAATCGATAGCAATGGTTGTTAACATTATGATGTTGGATAAGGACATGAGTTGCAATGATGGCAAAATGATGTCTGCAGGGATGCAAAGGCTATATCTTTAAAATGGCCATTGGGTCCCAGGGGTCCCCATCTTAGCATAGAAGAAGCATAATGAACTCCCCCTTTAAATGAAATGAATGGCCATGGTAGCAATTATCGAGGATTAAAATGACGGGAAAGGTGTTGATAGGTAAGTTAAGAGGTTCAGAACCGACATATTTAGATGAATCTGCCTTCAACCCCATTGCAATTGGCTTCTCCACTTTACAATTCAACTCAATCTTAAGAAGATACAAAAAAAAAAAGGTCATTTTAATCCAATCTATAATTGGATTGGATCAACTTGTATTAAAAGATGCCCATGGTTGTAAAGGTTGTCAACATTAAGATGGTGAAACATGCATTGCTGGGGGTACCAATCTAAGCGTAGTAAGTAACAATCCTCATAAGTCATAACTTTTAACTTGAAGGGGGAAAAACTTAAAAAAATACCATTACAAAAGCTATTGTACGTTAGACAAACCTTCATCCACATCGCGAAGGACCTTCAATCTTGCATCTGCATTCTCTATCCATATGATGTGGGCATTTGGATCTGTAATAAAAAATCAGTTGCTTCAAAACTTTAAATCAGATATGAGATTGATGATAGAGGTATATTAATCAAATCTTGTAAATCCAGACCAGAGTTCTGTCAAAGATGCAGAATTGTATTCCTCTTAGCATGCAAACAACTTTGTTCAATGTCTTATATCTTGTTTAAGACTAAATTTATCTTGGAACTTTTAATCTTGTCATTTAGATCACTACCTAGATGTCCAGAACTAAAAGTTCCACATAACCGTCAGAAATCCATAGCTCTGTCTTTCAATGTCTTATATCTCTTATTTTGAAACTTCTACTTTTGTCATATAGAAGATTATTAAATGGAACTAAAATTTCAATTACTTTTGTGATCAACTCCATGATGAGCTGCTTGTTCACAGACTCCTATTGTGGTCGACTTCAATTCTTATATTTATATCCCCTCACTATAAACAGAATTTGAACTGCCATTAGATTAAATGATAAACGACGTATAAAAGTTTAACCAAAATGACGCAAAGCAGAAGAGAAGAACTTACCACAATCATGATTATAAAAAGATGGAAGCATATAAACAGCATTCCCAACAGCAGCTTCAGCTTCTATAGAGGCTGCTAATGATGACAGCAGATCATCATACAATGCCCCAGCCAACTCAATACGAAATGCATTAATACGAATCCGTGCAAGTATACTGATGTACCATTGTTTAGTTACAACTTATAATGTCAAAGAAAAGTATTCTCCAAAATGCTGCTAGCAGAGTAGAAGGGAAATAAAAACGCAAGTTTGGAAAGTAAAATCAATTTTCAGTCAGTTGGAGGATACATGAGATCTGTTCACCCGTGATATTTGAGTCTGTGAAGGCATTCCTTAGCAAGCCGAACCCCTCTTCCATCTGAAAATTGTTACCTTATTAAAAAACTAATTGTTATTTGTTTTTCTGATAATGTATAAACCTATTAACTGGATGACCACTGTATTTTAAGAAGTATTGAAAAACCTTTTAGTTAACTTAATCAGTTATAATCTATCCTGTGTGCATTTATCAACTTCCTTTACTCCTGCTCTGATTAATAATGCATTTCCTCAAGTACACCTACAACTATTAATAAATGAAAATATGACTTGGCTGCAGCTTGAGAAAAGAACTAAACAAATAAAGTGTCCAAGAAATTACCAAGTATAACCATAAACGAATGAACTGTCAATGAAATTACATTCAAGCACTTAGGTAGCTTTCCAAGCATGTAACTTCAATTGATTACCATAAATTAGACCCCCAGAAGAATGCATACTTCAAAATTTACAAGAAATCAGGGAAACTTTGAAGATCAAAAGAAATGTAATCACTCTAAGTTTTAAGCTTGTCAGTCTTGAAAAATCCAAACAAAATACGCTATTCTTAGCCCTTTTCTACATCTAAAAATTGTTCCTACTCTTTAAGATGAAAAACCCAAGAAATTTACTGCTAAAGTGGAAAGACATCATCTTTGAAATTTTTCTGGAAGTACAACATACACATGCCCAATACAAGGACATTAGTTTGGCTTACCATTAAAACAGAAAAAATAGTTTTAGACGCTCCTTCTACTTGGTGTGACATATAGAATTATAACACCTTTCATTATTCAAACTCTAATGCCATCATCAAAGAATGAATCAGATAAGGTACTAACCTCAGAAATCATCTCTGGAGATAAGCTAGCAGGTTGGAGTATGTCAAGAAGGTTGGCAGGTGCAGCTCCTGACATGACCATACAAGCCAACCGCTTTACAAGTAGTGGATATTTCAAACTATTGGACCTTTAAAAGAGACAATTAGAAGTACTAAGATTAATAAACATATATTACCATTCACCAACCCAGTGGTGTCAAGCATATCTGAGTTTGCAGACCAGGTAATAAAAATAAAATATAAAATAAAAAAGCAAGAACAACCGTATATGCCAAGATAAATTTATGATTAGTATTCATCTTTATTGTAGACAGGAGCACAAAAAACATAGAAGTTGAAAATAGGTAGTTTTCACATGCATTAGTATTTCCTTTTCACGCAAGAGGTTTAAAAAAAAATTGGGGCTCAAGGACAAAAACTACGGCTAGCTGTTGTTGTTCTTGGTGCTCTCATTACGCCTTGCTAATGGGACAAAAAAAAATAAAAAACCCATTTAAGAATTATAGATACTGAATGAAGCAAGGAAACTATCCAATGATTTGCATTAGATCCCAAATGGCTTTAGAGTGAAGTAGGTTGTTGGTTTTCTTAGAATACATTACACAAGTACATAATGAAAGAAAATATTAAAAAAAGAAAAGAAAAAGAAGCAAAACAAAACAAATTGTGCACATGCTGCGTGTAATTTGCATTATTCTGTTAACGTATCTATAAGATGAGTAACTTGTGTATGAAATAGACAAATAGTGCATTGTTCTGCTAACGTATCTATAGATTTAAAGATTGTGTCTTGTTTTGTACATTGGTCCGTCATTTTACAGTATATGTGTTTTATATACTTGATAGCACACACAACTAACTATAAAACTCAAACACAGAACAAAGAACAAATAGGGGTCATGACGATTGGCAGTGTTTTTATCATTTTTGGAGTTACAAAATTAAGAAGGGACCCCATTAGAGACATTGCTGTAGAATGGCAGGAAACTGAGGACTTTTCTCTAGAAACAAATGAGTGAAAAGAAGGAAGCAGGCATACCGGCAATAGTCCTCATAAGCTGACCAATCTGCTCTCATCTCAATATCATGAAATCCCTAAAAATCACGAAAACACAAGCAAATTGTAGGTAAGCTCCGATCCAAGCAGCAATGGAAGCTCAAGTAAGCACTTCTTTCAGAAACAAAAACACAAACAGTTGGTGGGCATTCCCCAAACTTTGAATGACACTCAGCGAAACCAAAAAACAAAAAAAAATCCACCTTAGCTTGTTGTTGACATTCCTCACTGCAATACGAAACCCGTTGGGGCTGAGAGCTGTCAGTGCTTTTGAGCTTTCTGAGGCAAAAGTAGCAGACCCTCTGGACGGTGGAGAGAGAAGGGTGAGACAGAATGGGTTTGGCTGTATGTAAGAGCTCACCGGTCTCGATTTTCCGGGTCGCGAAGACGCCTCGCCCGGATGACTCAGTGAGCGCAACTCGGATTGGAGGCGGTCTGGGTCGACCCGGATTCTCATGTTCGGGCGTGGTGGAGAAAGTGGCGGCAGCGAAGGAGGAGGAGGAGGAAGAGAGAAACGGCTTTTTTTGGGAATTCAATGTTAGGAGGCGCCACGCCCAACGACTATAACTGACTAAGCCCGTGCCAGCCATTTTCACTCACTCATACTTAGGAAATTTGTAAAAATGCCACTTTTTGGAGACCTCAAATGTTTTTGCCCTCTTCTTTTTAGACTACTGAAAAATGCAACTTTTACTATTGAAAATACATGATTGCCCCTATTGACTCTTCCTACTTTTCCTTTCTTCTTCCCTCACGTCCCTCACGACCAGCTCTCTCTCTCTCTCTCTCTTTCTCTTCCCATTCCGTCTCTTTCTTCCTCCCCATTTCTCTTCTTCTCCTATCTTCCCCACAACCCAACTTCTTTCTTCCAGCCTATTTCCCTATTTCTCTTCTTCTCTATTTCTTCTCTTCTTCCTTTTTCCCTTCTTTCTTATTCCCTTCCTCTACTCAGTGCGGTGGAGGCGCGGCAGTGGAGCGGTGGTGAAGTGTGATCTATGCGGCGGTGTTTTGATGGTGAGCACGGGTCAAAGGCGAGAAATTCGGATATGATGATCGGCGATGACAAAGAGGAGGCACAGTGTGGGTGTGGTGAGTTGGATTAGTCGTGGCGGCTTGGGGTGGTGTGATCGATGGGAGAGAGAAACATTGGACTTCTGTGGCGCAGCAATCCGAGCTGGGCTCGTGGAATTGTGGTGGATTGAGCTTGAATGAGCAACGGCGCTATGGCAGAGGGTGTGGTGGTGTTTTTGTTGTGGCAGCGTGAGCTGCATTGAAGAGAAACAGAGGTAGAGGGAGAGGGAAGAAGAAGAAAGAGGGAAAAAAAAAGAGTAAAAGAATTAGTAAGGGCAATTAGGTATTTTTAATAGAAAAAGTGGCATTTTTCAGTAGTCTACAAAAAAGAGGGAAAAACCATTTGAGGTCTCCAAAAGTGCATTTAAAATTCCCCTCATACTTGTACCTTTCCGAGCTTAATATAAGCTTCTCGGTCATTGATTGATCATCCATCTCTTTCATGGCCTTTGCACGTCGGTCGTTGGATCATTCAGGTTAAAGTCCACTAGGTGGATGAAAGACTCTCTCGTTTTTTTGGTTTTTTTTTTTTAATATATATTAACACATCAAGCGACAACAGTTTTGGGCTCGAAATAGTTATTTGGAACGAGAAGAATTTTGTTCATATACTCAATTGATTTTCTATTATGTTACATATATTCAATTGTCGTTAAATCTAAATTTAATTGTGAAAAATAATGAAACATTTGAAATCGGTTAAGTCCTCATTAAGGCATTGAAGTAAAGTAAGTTTTCGTTTAAGTAATTAAGTCCTAAAAATGATAATTGTAATATTTTACAACTTAACGACATATATTACTATTTCGACAATTCATGTGGTAACTACGAAAAAATCATCATTAAGGTAAATAAAGTCCTCATTACCATAAATAAGTTATCATTTGAGTAATTAAATCCTAAAAGTGATAATTGTATGTATGTTATATGTTAACATATTGTTGAATTTTTCGTATTTTCTATATAATCAGTGTCACTTCTAGTTGTCTAGATCAAGTAAAGATGTGCATTTCTTTGTTGTGCTCTTTGTTTACAGCTACTATTTATCGAAATACATTATGCATTGGGTGTAGTCCAGTTGGACTAGGCAGTGGCCATCCCCGCTCACAACCCGGGTTCGAATCCCCCCTCCCCACAATTTCGAACTTTGGAGCCATATATCCCCTCCCCTTAAAAAAAAAAAAGAAATACATTATGCATTATTGGCAAAGGCAAGGCAAGGCCAAAGATACATATATTATGTATCTTTGGCCTTGCCTTGCCTTTGCCAATTATGAAGGGCCTTTGCCAATATATCATATAATTCAATTATCGAAATCACTTTATTATTTAGGTTTTCTTGCAATAATTATCCTTAAAGAAAAGTTGTGAAAATTAATTAAATGCCATTTCTAGACAAACACAAACACTAGCCAAATAAAGAAATTTTGTTCTTTCACACTAAAATGAGCGATCTAGTGCTTCGCATGGTTGATGAAAAACAAAAGGTATCCGCATGGGAAAAAAATGTTATTTCCATTATTTGTTAGATTTTTTTTTTCCTTTTTAGTTTTTTTTTTATAATAATTATAAAACTAAAACAAAAAAGCAAAAACACATTATCACGCATGAAGTGCGTGTTAATAAATGCTAGTATGAATGAAGATTTAGGCGATGTCATGTGAAATTTCCAATTAATAACTGCAAAAAGCACCCAAAAAAAAGAAAAATCCTGAAAAAGAAAAAAAGAAAAAAAGAAGAAGCAAGACCTATGCGAGAATCGACAAATTTATGCATTATTGGCAAAGGCAAGGCAAGCCCTTCACAAGCATGGTGCGCTCTTTGTTTATAGCTACTATTTATTCCACATTTCACTAGGAAAGGAAGTTCATAGCTTCTATCAGTTTATTCTTGGAATCCAAATCTGATAACGTACATCAAGTTGAAGTGGATGCCGCCAACCAATCTTTGAGCCAGCCGGCGGACATCTTTGGAGATCGGTTCAAGTTATTGAGGTAATCAGTGTAGTTAAGACCAAATCGAACATGGTAGGGTGATCCCATCTCCATGCAGTCGAGCAGTGCCCACATCAGGTAACCCTTCACATTTGTTCCCGTCCTGCAATCGATCACAATGGCAAGCACATGTCTATTAATCCAAGTTCCAGTGTATATTGCTTAGTTGTTATAATTTATAAGTAGCAAATTAATAACCTAGCTATGAGTTTAATTATTAGCTAGGCAATTACTTCATGGCATCTCTGATAGCGGCGAGATGATTTTGCATGTGCTTAATTCGATCATCGTCTTTCGAAGCCTCTTCTACCGAAAGTGTGTCATCTCGTTTATCCGGATATCCTGTTGAGAGTACATTCAAGGTAACTAAGATTCCAATGCAAAAGAATTAATTCTATCACTATATTTGCTTTGATTAGACTATAACCAATAATAAAATGACTAACCATTCTCAGTGACGTAGATTTTGGGATTCTCGTAATTTTTCAGAAAAAACAATGCCTTCCGTAGTCCTTCTGGATACACGTACATATACTCCATTCCTGGTGTCTAATTACCAAATAAGACTAAAGTAAATAAAGTATATTTGGCAATTTAATATTTTAATTAGTATAATTAATTAACAAATTAATTCTTGTCCAAAATGATCTTACTTGTGGGCCTATGGGCTCGCCATCTGATCCTACAACTGTGACAAACACAAATAGGAATACGTTAATTACGAGTTAATTTTCAGCAATCGTACGTTAATTATCTCAATCAGTTCTTTCTGAAGAAAGTAAGCGAGTTAATTAATTACATGTGATGCTAGTATGCATGTACTGAGGAAGACTGGTGTAGACATCATTGTTCGATATTGGTAACGCATCCGCGTAGTAAGAAGTGTAGTAGTTCACCCCGATGTAATCGTAGGAGCCCTTTACCAACACTTTTTGCTCATCTGTGAATTCTGGAAGTTTATCCCTCAACAAAGCTCTCATAACAAATGGGTAGTCACCATATACTAAGGGCTCCAGAAACCTAGTAATTAAATAGTAGTTCATTTGAGTAGGGAAATAAAAAAACAGTGATACAGTTGTGTCAAGATTGAGACAGATTAATATATGTAGCAATGTTAAAGTCTCCTATACGTAGCAATGTTAAAGTCATCTCTGCACCACAGTTTTTTTGAGAGCAGTATGACTTGAGGCTAGAGGGCCTGACAGATATAGTACGTACATATTTAGTTTTAGTTTAGTAGCTAACCATCCTGTCATAAAGTCAAATGCTCTACTGCTTGCAGCCACATCTTGTAAGGAGTCATAATTGAATGGCTCAAACCATTGAAACACTATAGGGATTCCAATCTCTCCTCCTTGTGATGGCTATGCATGCATACAAGGTAGGTAAGTCGTAATTGTATGCAGTATAAACTTTGCGGAACCGAAAAATGAGACTTTGTTTGGTTTGCAAAATTAGAAGATTTCATTTCTGGGCAGGAGCCAGCAATTTTTTCTGTCCTGAAGCTTCTAATCTGCAACCAAACAAGACCTAATAGTTAAGTCATGACTTATCACCTGATATGTATCTTTGTAGAGTTTGGCTGCTGTAGCATGGGCTAATATGACGTTATGCGTAGAGATGAGAGGATCAGTGATAGCATTTGGGTTTGCGGGTTCAGTGAAGCCGTATTGCCCCCACACTTGTGGCTCATTGATAGTAGCCCAGTGCTTCACTCGATCGCCAAAAGTTTTGAAACATAAATCCGCATACGCTTTAAAATCCTCCCTGATATATAATTAAATATGAACATATACTTAAGTAAATCAAAACTCATTTAATTTCTTACAAATAACTGACTAATTAGAGATCGAATTAAGAAATTTGACACTTACACAATGTCAATGCTTAAGAAACCATTATACTTAGTGTCTAGTGCTGTGGGCAAGTCAAAGTGGAACAGTGTCACAAATGGAGTTATCCCTGCACATATGTACAGAAACGTACAAACCACTAATCAATCCCTTACTTAAGCTATAACTTGTGACTTATCTACTTGCTTCATAGTTCATACAGACCATTTGCGATTAGTTCGTCGATGAATTTGTTATAGAAATCGATACCCTCCTGGTTTATTCCACCATCTATGGTTCCATCTGCAAATTAATCCATCCCGGCAGCACATAAACTTGTTGATTATGTAACTTAACTTGTAATTAGCTCAAAAAATATTCCAGAGAATGAAAAATATGTACCAGGCAGGACTCTTGACCAAGACATGGAAAATCTGTAAGTATCCACTCCCATATCCTTCAGCAGTTGCACGTCTTCCTAAGCGAAACAAGTAAAATGTGACATTTTAATATACATACATATATATACATATATATAGGATATTGTTATTAAAACATTCTTTTTAAATTTTTTAATTTATTTTTATTATATAAATAATTTATAAAATCTAAATAATTTATAAAATCTTTACATTATTTAGAAAAGTTATCATTAACAATATAAAAATATTTTTTTAACAATATATAAAAATGTGTTAATAACAATGTCATCGATCATTGGTCTTTCGACACATTTATATATGGAAAATTCTCTTCACCCCCTGGGTGAACCTGCCCGTTCACCCCCCTCCCTACTTAACATAGTTGCACTTCATAATTTCATAATCCGACCGTTCATATCATAACTTATCTTTCATAGATCACCTCTGCAAAAAATCAATCGAATCGGAGATCTTTTGGTCACTCATTCATATGAAATAAATAGATGGTTCCTCATAATTGTAGTAATTGTTGTCAGAACCGTTCATTTGTTTCAATAATTAGAGTGACCAAAAGATCTCTGATTCGATTGATTTTTTGCAGAGATGATCTATGAAGGATAAGTTATGATATGAACGGTTGAATTATGAAATTATGAAGCACAACTATGTTAAGTGGGAATGGGGGTGAACGTGAACCTGAGCATTGCTCTTTATATATTAATTACCGTATAGCGGTTGTAGCTATCAGTGGCTATGTCTATGCCTGGGGTTTTGTCATCTTGTATCTTATAATCCCATGTGGATGGTCCTCTCCCTCCTTCAGTTCCAGACCCTTCTGTCTGCATTACGTGAAGTATGTAAACAAATTTTTGCAGTAACTGTCCTTGAATTCAAACGAAACAAGTTGAGAAATCAAAAAAATTAGAAGATGTGAAATTGTCGCTTCCCACTCTACAAACTGCACTCCTCTTGTATTATTATAATATTTCATTCAATCATCAATTATTAGATTCTCAAACTTACCCTCCATTGCATGCGAGTTTTCCAAAAAATTTAGCAACGCATAACCATTCAAGTGTTCAACCAATTAAGACAATCATCCGTGTTTGTTGATGATGCAAGTAATTAAAACCATACCGCACACAAGCAAAAAGTAAACAAGCTAGAATCAAACTGAAGCTTAGCAACCATATCCCTTGAATCTAACCCTTTCTATATATCACACACACATATATATATATATATATATATATATGATTGATTTTACTGAAGGTTGTATGGTACGTACATACCCATCTAAATCTCCACAAAACCATGTTTGATTTTCCAGAAATCTATTCCTATAATTCTCTGGCGAACAAAGAGGAGGCTCACCCAAAAGCTGATTGAACGACAAATATTTGCTTTTAATTGAACCTATTGAGCTTCATTTTCTACAGACCAACTGGGGTGTTCAAAAAAGAGTGACTCCTTAGGAGATCGATCAAGGTAATAAAAAACGAAATATACCCAATTGATCATGGCAGACGAAGGTGGGTTATTTTACAGACTGAGAGATGGAAGCAAAGTACAACCAGAGGTATTTTTAACAAAAAAAATTACGTAAAAGCATATAAAAATATGAAAGGGATCGAGTGCAGTTTCTGAAGGCACTCCCCACTTCCCCAGTAAGAAACTAAGAACTATATATATATATATATATATCATATATCAACCTGGAGAGCTGAAGTGGCGCATCCAAATTTGAAATCAGTGGGGAATTCATCCCTGGTCACGATTGTGGTATCAGCAACCTCTCTTGTTACTGCTGAGCATGGCCTTATTTGTATGGCCCTCTTATGATCGATTCTCTTAAATGGGAACACTCCCACAATTTTCACCGTTGGAATTCGGCTCGGTAGTCTCTTGAAAGAGCTCACAGGCACTGTCGTTGCCGAAGTGGGCAACGAAAAGCTTAGAGTGAGAGCCATGGTAATTTCTGGGTGTGTTTGTAAGTGAGAGTTTCTTGCAACCAGAGAGCAAGAGATTTTTTTTTTTGGAAGTGAGAGAGCAAGAGAGTTTAGCAGGATGGTTTAATTTGCTTTTACATAGAGAATGTGCGTATTTATTTATAGAGTTAGTGAATCTAACTTAAACGGTCCAGAGTATGTTTTTCTAAAGGAAAAAGATTGTTGGTCTTATTAAGACTTAAGATGTGTAGACCTCAATCATATGTGGCATGCCACATCATATACATATTATTAACCAATTGCCTAATAATTTAGGCAAAAGTCTATCATACATACTCATCCCAGATCTAATGACTATTACAGTACTTATTCAACTTTAAAACTTATCAATTAATTATACTTACAATTATAATTAATTATCTTTACAATTATAATTAATTATTTTTAGATATAAATATCTTATCAATCAATTACCTTATAATTATAGATGACTGGCATTAATTACCTTATCAGTCAATTACCCTAATTGACAATAAACATATATACTTTACAATTATAATTAATCACATTAATTATCTTTACAAATATAATTCTTATCAATCAAATAGAATCATGCACTTTAATATATATATATGTATTATAAAAATAAATAAATAAATAAAACTCTAGCAATCTCAACTTAATTGAAAAGGAGATATAATTTAGACGAACTTTAATTGAGATTACACTTATAGAACTATTTTTTATAACCACATGAGAGAACTATTGTTTAATTGATTGCAAACTAATCAAATCACTTGCTTTCACTAAACTTCTATTCACATGACAATATTACTACCTCATCATTATTGAGAAAACAAAGACAACTAAATAGCAAATTGATAAAGTTTAGTACTTTGAATTTAGGAAAGAATGTGCTCTATATATATATATATATATATATATATATATATATATATATATATATATGAATAGTCCTCTTCACATGTGGACATCCACACGTAAAGTAAAATGCGAACATTCTTATTGCGAATGCAAACTAATGATCAAAACCGTATATATTTTAAGTCATCATTCAAGGATCATTTTGATAAAAACAAAATTCAAATTGGAAATTATTTAGCCATTTGATTACCACATTCATCGTTTCAACCTTATCTGACGAACTGTATTTGTATGTAAACTATACAACGAACAGATGACCAAACAATCTCCAATTCAGCTGATTTTTTGCAAGAATAATTCTTGAAAATAAATCTAAACGATGAATAGTTCCGATGATTGAATTATGTTGTCAATTGGTCGGAATGCATATCTTCGCATTTTACTTTACGACGTCCGCATGTGAAGGGAACTGTATATATATACATATATATATATATATATATATATATACATACTGCAAATGATAAGGCATGTTAGTTGATAACAACCTAGTTGAGAAGATATCAAGTAATATGTCCCAATATGATGAGCATGATCATTAATTAGGAAGACTTGAGGAATTACTTGTAGCTAGGATTTTAGGGGGTTGCATTTAGAATTTAGGGTTTAGAATTTAAGGTTACGAGTTTAGAATGTATAGTTTAAGGGGTTAGGGTTGAGGAGTTTGAGTTTAGAGTTTGTGGTTAATGATTTGTGGCGTTTACGGTTGAGGGATTAGGGATATGGTGAATTTTGGATTTAGGATTGAGGGATTATGGGTATGGTGAATTTTAGGGTTTAGGGTTGAGGGATTAGGAGTATGGTTGATTTTAGGATTTAGGGATTATGGGTATGGTGAATTTTAGGGTTTAGGGTTGAGGGATTAGGAGTATGGTTGATTTTAGGGTTTAGGGATTAAAGGTATGATGGATTTTGGGTTTAGGATTGAGGGATTATGGGTATGATGGATTTTAGGGTTTAGGGTTGTGGGATTAGGAATATGGTGGATTTTAGGGTTAAGGAATTAAGGGTATGGTGGATTTTAGGGTTTAGGGATTAGGGGTATGATGGATTTTAGGGTTTAGGGTTTAAATTTATACTCTATTTATATTTTAGCTCTAGGGTTAGTAATTTTTTTTTCCTTTTGGATTTTAGATTGCAAGTGATAAATTGATAAAATGGTAAAATTTAAATCAAAATTCGAGAGGGCAATATTGATTTTGTCATATTTGAATTGTAAACATGGATTTAAATATATTTTGTTTTATGTGACATGACATGAAACATAAGATTGAAGCTTCCACATCTTAGGCCTCAATGAGGCCTCCTAGAATTGCCTTTTTCTAAATTTACCAGTTACATATAAGGTCATTTTTGGTGACTTTATCATTTTTAAGCAACCAAATATTTTTATCCTTCATAAAATCACCAAAATATTACAAATTTCAATATGAGAGATAAAAGTATTTGGTAGTTTAGAAAAATATTTGGGGGTTAAAAGAAGTCTACTAAGTAAATTTTGTATTTCAAAAGCAAAAAGGAAGTACAAAAAATATAAAAGGTCAAGTGAATAAATTTGGAGGTTCTAATGACGTTACAAATGGTTCTTGTGATTTGAGGTGATGTTCAACATTGACCTTAGGGTTTCAAAATGTTTAATATCATCCTTATGGTTTGCAATAATGATCAATATTGATCCAAAATGATACTTATGGTAAAAAAATTTATCAATTAAAATAATGTCAAAAAATAAAATAAATAAAAAACAGTTGAAAAAAGTTTATTTTATAATTAAAATGACAAATTTATCTTTATGAATCACTTACACATGAATTTTAATTGTTAGATTTTTTTTGTCAAATTAGCATTTGGACCAATATTGATTAAGTTTGCAAACCACAATGGTTATATTAAATATTTTGAAACCACAAGGTTAATGTTGAACATCACCCTAAACTACAGAGACTATTTATAATTTTTTTTTAAATTGATAAGAAACAACTTCTATAAAGTAAAAAGTTAAAAACTATACCCGCTAACGTCAACTTCTTAAAGCTGTTTAGTATTTAAGCATATATTTTTCAAACATGGTACCGCCCTTTGGCGCTTTGTAGTTTGTATATATCATCAGGTGGGACTCGGATCCTCTGCTAGAAAAAGAAGTGCTAGGATCTGCTTGGATTTTCTTGAGAAGCTGCCACGTCATTATTTCACCATCCAACGGTTACAAATGAAAAACTTCTAAAATTCAACTTTTACACAAAAGCAGTGGATCACGTCTCTCACCCATCTCCTCTTTCCTTCCTCTGCAATAAACACCCAATCTGCAGCAAAGAAAACTCCAGATCTCGTCCTCCTTCAATGAATCAAACATGCACCCATTCTTGATCCTAATCTAAAATTTGAAGCAAATATCTCGCAATTCGGAAGGTCAAGGCTTTCTTCCGTCCAACCTCTCTCCTCCTACAATTAAGACAAACTCATGGTTCTTCTTGTCTCGCAATGAAGCCATGGCCTTTTGCCTTGGTGCTCAGATCCACCCCTTAGAAATTGCCCGATGAGAATCAAAATCCCTTTCCCCTGCAATTAATTGTTATTGAATAGTTTGCTTACAATAAAAGGAAAAAACTTGTTTTATTAGTAATCAAAAAACTTTATTAACTTAAGCTTCAATGAACGGTCTGGTGTTCTGAAGATATGGCTAGCGTCTGTTGCAGAGAAAGGAAGAAGGAGATGGTGAGAGACGTGATCCACTGCTTTTGTGTAAAAGTTGAATTTTAGAAGTTTTTCATTTGTAACCGTTGGATGGTGAAATAATGACGTGGCAACTTCTCAAGAAAATCCAAGCAGATCCTAGCACTTCTTTTTCTAGCAGAGGATCCGAGTCCCATCAGGTGTCCGGCTTGTAGCGTGAAAGTGGATATATTTTTGGACAACGTATACTGTATGGGAAGTTCTCTAGTGAGGACCTCTTAAATGAGGATCACTTGAGGACTTTTCTAGTAGACATACTTTTTATTACATTTTGACAAATCAACCGTTCAATATTTAGATATTTATGAGTAGATCACTCCTATAAATTTTCAATGAAATCTAAAATCGTTAGGTCATCTATAATTGTGATTTACCATTTATGAATATGAATGGTTCAAAATTGACAGATTTGGTTCGTTCATTTATTTGGTCTAGTTTGATACTTTAACGATTTCAAATTTTGTTGAAAATTTGTAGAAGCGATCTACTCATGAATATCTTAACATGGAACGGTTGATTTCTCGAGATGTGATCGAAAAATAGATATCACAACCATTAATAAAAAAGTCCTCAAATGGTCCTCATTTAAGAGGTCCTCACTAAAAAAGCTCTCATATGGTATGATCGTATCATGAGACTTGATAGTGATGAATACTAATAATATATTATAAGTGTCTGTCTCACCAAAAAGAAAATAGTGTATAGTGTGACATGTGCATGCTATACGTGGAAGGACAATGATTTCTTTCTCTTTTTTTTTTTTTGGACAGAAGGACAGTGATTTCAAAAGTTAGATCCAATAACACCATTCGTTATGTAATGGCCAAGATTTTGAGTATCGAGAAAATATTAACGTTTAAAAAATAAAAATTTCAACGGAGGAAATATCGATATCGGTCAATATTTAAGAAAAATTATGAAAATTATGAAAATAAAAATAAAAATTTTAAATAAAAATTTAGAAAATATTTATTATTTGATTCATTATCTACTTTATTTTAAAAAAAATATATTGAAAAAATATTATTACATAATGAGTTGTGGTAATTCAAGGTGACAATGTAAGAATTGGACTTGCCTACTCACTAAGCAACTGCACATAGTTACTTCAACATGAAATAATCCGAGATTACATGTAAAATCTAATCTTGTGTTTGTAAGGAAGTTGTATCTACATACTTACCTAAATTGGGAATTTAATATACTTGTAAATCAAGTAAGTATGTTGTTATGTGATCTATAGAGATTATTACTTATGCATGTGATTAGGATACTTTTATATGAAAATGATCCTAAGTCACATCCTCTATATATAGTTTAGGTCTCTGCATTCTTAAAAAGTATGTAATCAATATTTTTAGACCTAGACCTGCACTGATCATGGCATTCGACACTTGCACTCATGATCTATAGAGTTATAGAGACTTGCCCCATTGTGAGATTACTCGGACATAAAACTCTTGCAGAAGACCTAGACATGAACTCTGTTTGAACCTAATTAAATTTAGTAAGCCCCACGTGGCAAACAGATGGGCCGAACCCACTAACTATAACTGGAATTCCTAGTTGGGATCGGCCAACCACGGTTGAGCTATTTTTTAGCCGATGTTCAGCTTACCTAAGTTGAGGTTTCGCTAACCTTGACCGGGGCTAAGTTTTAATCAAACTCATACAAGCCAAAAGATTTCAACTCGTGCATTAATTGAGAATAGTACAATGCATTCAAAGATACCGTTACCAAATTTGAATAATTCAGATTGAATGCACAGTTAATAGTTTTGGTTCCTAAGTGAGCAGTTACGGCAATCAAACACGTTACTCCCAACTTTTAATCCTTGTAATCTGATCACGCATAAACTGCATTATCAAAATGTATTATGTTATTTTGCCTTGCATCTATGAATATGTTGATGGTAGTATAATGGGAAGCAATGGTCATTCCTGTAGAGGATTGTAGTTAATTGCTAATTTTGTCACAAAATAAATATTTACTACAATGACTATTTATAGCTATGAACAATATGTACAATTGGTTTTCAGGTTTTTTAATATTTTTAGTGTGCATAAATGTAAATGACGATAATTGAAGATAGATTGTGGGGGTGTTCAACCTTGGTCTCCCTTGTAAGAAATGATATTTCAAAATATAAATAATGCCACTTCAATTAACCAATTACCTTTATTGCATCATGTTAAGACTATAATGAACAAACTCCTTTTATGTTATTAATTCTAACCAGTTAAGTCTAGAATTAACTATTTAGAATAGACATTAGTTCCTTGTTCGGGCATCCAATTCCTATTCTAGATGCATAGGGTTTTGAGTCGAGGTAATCATGCAAGTAGGCACGGAACTAGGAATTAAAACTCAGGGGGGCTAAACTTACCTTATACTGGGAATAAATTTCTTTTCTTACAATTTCGACAGAGTCTACTCTGTTTTGATGAAATATATGAATTGCATAACAATTGTTAAAATATGTCTAATATTCTTTATAACCTAGATTTATAATATCCCCAATTTATAACCTAAATAACAATCCTAATTCCTTAAAAAAAATTGAACAGAAATTAAACTCTATAATTCATAGGGTTTGCTAAATCAATAAACTTGTTGATTACTTGAGTGCTCGGGGGATTGCTAAATCAATAAACTTGTTGATTAATTGAGTGCTTTGGTGATCCTGACGCCCTAGTATATTTGGAGAGAAAACACTGAGGGTTTGAGCCTTTGACGTCTCAGATCAGAGAGCAGAGAGGAATTTTTTTTAGGGGTGCTAATTAATACAAAAAAAAATTTGCGGTTGGCTAGGGCCGTGCCTGCATGCATGCAAGAAAAACCAATCCTAGTTCTAGGTGATTTTAACTCACAACCCTACATGCCCAATATGTTTTAATATTTAGAGGATGTATATATTTAAATATTAAATCATATTGTGTAGGTGTGCAAAATGAATTGCATATATTTTATACTCACAATAACACTTATTTACAATTACGTTCGGATAAGCTTAGAACAACCCCCTAATTATTACAACATATAATTAGAATTACAGGTATAACATGAAAATAAACTAAGGGTGTATTTGGATGAAGGAAAAAAAGATGGAATTTAACTTAAAGTGAGGAATTCATAATTTCTTGACTTCAATTACTTCGTTTGGCATATTCAACTTGGAAATTATAAAGTGAAGGAATTTAATTAAAAATAAGGATTTTACATTTCCTTCAGTCGAATTTTAGCGTTTGACTTCCTTATCCAGTGAAATCAGCAATTCCCATGGAAAATAATTGTGGAATTTGGAGAGGCAAATTTCCTACTTGAATTCCTCCCAAAATAGGTGTCTCTTCTGAATTCCATCCAAGCAGGAAGTTCTATTTTTAATTTTTGTCATTTTAAAAATTATACGTGATGAAATCCAAACAATAGAATTATCAATTAACGGAATTTAAATTAATGGAATCATAATTCCCATCATTTGAGAATATATGTGAAAATTGAAAATACTTCATCCAAACACACCGTAAAGGAAAAAACGAAGGAATTGACTGCCCGAATTCCTCACTTCAATTTCCACCAAAATAGGTGTCATTTCAAATTGTCTTGCAGAAATTTATTTTTATTTCTTTATTAATTTCCAAAACAAGATTTTTTTCCATTTTAATCTTTTAATTTGTTTTTAAAATTCTTAATTTATTACATATTCCAAATTCCATATAGATAGAGCTAAACAATAGAAATTGCAATTGATGGAATTTTAATTGATGGAATTTTAATTGATGGAGTTGTAGATTCCATCATTTTAAAATTTCTAAAAAATTTACAATTATCTCATCCAAACGCACCGTAGAGAACTAAAGGAGGGTGTTCCCCTCTTTTGGAGTAATTTTTATAAAGAGAGGAGAAATGTATTTATACGAGGAAATGGTGAGGTGCAGCCAATATGTAAAAGTAATTAAAGAAGATTATCTTCTCTTTCTGCAAAGAACGGAGGAGAATGGAAGAGAGATAAAACAAGGAGCAAAAGGAAGATAAGGAAAAAGATGATTGATTAATCACGGGAGAGGGGCTGGCTGGCAAAGACAAGGGTGAAAAAGAAAGATAATGTGTTTTGTGGGTGGAAAGTAGAAGAGATTGGGATAGCCATTGTTTAATTAAACAATGATTTTGGAAGAATGGGAGAGAGATCGGCAGGTGGGAGGAGGGAAGAAGGGATGATTAATTAATTAATTATTCTTATTTTAATATATTTGTTGCGAGTCGTCTATTAACTCAAGGTGAAAAGAGAGAAAAAAACAAGAGAGTGAAGTGTAAAATGAATTGACTGATATTGATCAATTTGTGTGTCAAATGGTGATGCCTCAATCTCTTTATATAGTAGAGATGTTGAGGTGTATTCATGGTACACAATAATGGTGAGAAACCAAAAGGTTTCTCCACTAACCCACTAACTATATATTTATGTCATCTCATAAGTACATTTATGGAGTAAATAGAAAGAAATACCAAAGGTCTTGCACAATGTATGTAGTCCACATCTTGTATCATATTCGTACGGACCTTAGTTTATAGGACAACCACCTTACAATGTGTCCTACACAATGTTCTAAAAGGCGCTAGGCGCTAAGCGGGCGATGATCCGTAGCCTACAGCCTAGACAACTTAGGCGTGGACTAGGCAAGTTTTTTTTTTAACATTTAATTAATAAAAATATATGTAAAATATATTTTAAATATTTAAAAATAATCAAAAATGAATAATTACCATGAGTTCGTGAGAATTTTCAGGGTATTTTTCGAAGACCCAAGCTATTTGTTTAAGTTTTCGGAAGTTTTGGAAATTAAAAAAATTAAAGGTTGTTCGATCTCAGTCGTTGATGTCATCACCATTAGATCTTGACCATTGGATTTAAGTTAGTAGAGTTGGATCAACTTGGGGAGCCCAGAAGGCCAGAACCCGCACGTTTTCGTCCACCGCTTCGTCTCCTGTCACGTTTTCCTCCTCCGGCCACCTCACAATGAGAAACCGGTCTCCTCTTCTTCGCCTCAATGTGGTGAGGCCAACATGGGTCGTAACTCGTCAATTAGGTAGCGGTAGAGAGAGAAACGAACGAAAGAAGGTCTAGCATCTCCGATGGGCTTTTTCGATTCAGGCCACGACGACGGATGAAACCGGTGGCTATGGCTTCTCTAGTTTGAGTCGAACATGGTGGTGGTCTCAACTTGTTGAATTGTTGATTGTGCAGAGAGAATCGAAGAGGAGAAGTTGATTGTGGTGGAGAGAGAGAGAGAGAGAGAGAGAGAGAGAGAGAGAGAGAGAGAGAGAGAGAGAGAGAGAGAGAGAGAGAGAGAGAGAGAGAGAGAGAGAGAGAGAGAGAGAGATCTAGTTAAAAAAAAAACCAGTGCCTTCTCTTCTACTCTCGCCTAATCCAGCCCAGACCGCCTAAGCGACCTCATGGCTCCCTCTCGCCTGCATCTATCGCCGAGTACAAAATTTAGGCGTTTTCTTCAAGTCTAGCGCCTAGGCGATGCCTTTTAGAACATTGGTCCTACAACAATGCTTATTTTATTACAAATATGATTTTTTTTATTTCTTTTTCTTTTTCTATACTTTTTCTTCTCCTCATTTGCTTTGCATACATCATCATCAATGGTCGAATTCCGTCCTTCGTAGGCAAGACCAATGTTGACCTTTTTGCCTTTTTATCTGAAACTTCGGTTTGCTTTATTTTCTCCCCAATGCTTCGCGATACAAATTTTCTTTAGGGGGAAGAGAATTTCGATTTCTCTTCTCTTATGAGGTGATACAACTGAAGTGTCATTTTGACGTCCAAAAATCACGGTTAACTTTTGTCTTTTTATCGAAAATTCTGATTTTCTCCAAATTCGCTCCAATTTCCTCAAGAATCCACTACTACACTTATATTCCTCAATTCAATTCCATTTCTCCTCTTTTTATTAGGATACCTACAAAACATGAAAACTGTCACGACCTACCTCCCTTAGCAAGATACTGTCCGCTTTGGGCTTCGTCCTCACGGTTTTGTTCTTGGGCTCAACTTAATGCTTTCTCACCCAAAAAGCTTCTTGCTAGAAAGACTAGTGCCCACACAAATTAGGCACATCACTTTCATCTTCCCGAGCGATGTGGGATGTTCACCGGTATTGCTCATACAAAGCTCACGGGTATTACAATCCACCCCCTTAAGGCTCAGCATCCTCGCTGACACAATTCCGGTCGGGATCTGGCTTTGATACTATTCTATCACGACCCAATTTCCTTAGCAAGATATTGTCTACTTTGGGCTTCGCCCTCACAGTTTTGTTCTTGGGCTCGAGCTAATATTATATCACCCAAAAGGTCTCTTGCTAGAAAGACTAGTGCACACACCTATAAGGCACATCACTTTCACATTCTCGAGCGATGTGGCATGTTCTCCGGTATTGCTTCTACAAAGCTCACAGGTATTACAAAAACGATATAAATTAATAGCTTGAAGAAATACTGAACTAGCAAAGGAAAATGTAGATAATTCCTATATAGATGTTGCATATATATACTCCATCATAACAAAGACGGCAATTAAAGTCAAGATTGAATATCTTTCTATATTGAGTATTTTATTTTTTTTATAAAAGGGACCATAGGCATCCTTGTTAGAGATCCACGACCAAATACAAAAATCTCTCAATACAACACACAATTCAACACTATCAATTGCGTCTATCAAACTCCAATATTTTTGTTTATCGCATTCTTATTGGTATTGTTTTTATCTTTGCTACAATTTATTTCTTGTTCTTTACATTCTTGCAGTTTATATTTGTATAAGGAAAAAACATTCATATGGTATCTTAACTATCACTAAATGCAATTTTTGGTACTTGAACTTTCATAAAGAACCTGGTAGTACCTGAACTATTCCTTTGTTTACTAGTATAGTACCTACCATTAAATGTTCCGTTAAGTGCTTATATGGCATGAGTAAAACAATCATTTTATTTATTTTCAATTTTCAAAATAAATTATGCAAAATAGATAATTTATCGGCAATTCAAGACTAAAAATGAGAAAAATTATTTTAATTTGTTATAAACTAGAAACTTACTTTGCTAGAAAGTAGAGCACAAATAGAAATATGGGAGATAGAATATTGAGGTGTATCCCTCATTCTCATTAGCCTCTTTACATAGTGATAGAGTTTACATAACAAGTGTATCAACTAATGAGATATTACATAGTCGGCCCCTAAGTAATTACGTGGACAACCACATAAGTAATATTATTTACAACACTCCCCCTCGGATGTCCACCTATCAATGATAAGGTGTTGGATGCGCTTTATTGTTGCCTCATTAAAACCTTGCCAGGTAACAAAAACTCAGTGGAAAAAAATAACCCTAGTCGAAGGAAAAAGAGTACAACGCGCATATGTCGTAGGAAACATAGTTCTAGATGCTCCCCCTAATTGAAGTCTCCCCCTGGTCACTGCATGATGCTTTTGATAGCTTCGAAAGTTGGCGCATTCCAATGCCGTTCACTAGCTTTTGAAATGTACACTTCGGCAAAGATTTGGTGAAGAGATCAGCCAAGTTGACATTGGATCGGATTTGTCTAACTTCAATTTCATGGTTCTTCTCAAGCTGGTGGGTGTAAAAGAACTTAGGTGCAATGTGCTTAGTTCTATCACTCTTGATGAATCCTCCTTTAATTTGAGCTATGCAAGCTGCATTGTCTTCATACAGAATGGTTGGGACGTCTATTACTGAGGGTAAATCACATGTGCTTCGAATATGTCGAATCATTGATCTCAACCAAATGCTTTCTCTGCTGGCTTCATGAAGGGCAAGTATTTCTGAGTGATTGCTAGAAGTAGCCACCAGTGTTTGCTTCGTTGATCGCCATGAAATTGCTGTATTTCCGCAAGTAAAGACATATCCTGTTTGAGAACGACCTTTATGCGGATCAAAGAGATATCCAACATCTGCATATCCAACAATGTTAGGATCATTTGTGGATTCACTTGCATAAAATAAACCCATGTCTGTTGTACCACGAAGGTAGCGCAAAATATCCTTTACACCATTCCAATGGCGTAATGTTGGAGCAGAGCTATATCTTGCCAACAAGTTCACTGCAAATGCAATATCAGGTCTCGTGCATTGTGACAAATAAAGTAAGGCACCAATAGCACTAAGGTATGGTACTTCAGGACCAAGGATAACTTCATCGTCTTGTTTTGGACGAAATGGGTCTTTCTTAATGTCAAGAGACCGAACAACCATTGGGGTGCTTAGTGGATAGGCCTTGTCCATATTGAATCGTTTTAAGATTATTTCAGTATAAGCCGATTGATGGACAAGAATCCCAGTAGCTAAATGCTCGATCTGCAGGCCGAGACAATATTTTGTTTTCCCAAGGTCTTTCATTTCAAATTCATTTTTCAAATATTTAGCTGTCTTTTCAAGCTCTTTAGGGCTTCCAATTAAATTTATGTCGTCAACATAAACAGCTACTATTGCGAAGTTAGAATTTGATTTCTTGATAAACACGCAAGGACATATAAGATCATTAACATATCCTTCCTTAATCAGATACTCACTGAGGCGGTTGAACCACATTCTTCCAGATTGCTTCAACCCATATAATGATCGTCTCAACTTAATTGAGTATATATTGCGTGGTTTTGTCGTTGCTTTAGGCAACTTGAGTCCGTCTGGGACTTTCATATATATATATATATATATATATATATATCAGTATCTAACTCGCCATATAGGTATGCAGTAACAACGTCCATGAGTCGCATATCAAGTTTTTCTGAAACCACCAAACTTATTAGATAGCGGAACGTAATTGCATCCATCACAGGAGAATATGTTTCATCATAATCAATCCCAGGCTTTTGTGAAAACCCTTGCGCTACAAGCCGCGCTTTATACCTTGCAATCTCATTTTTCTCATTGCGCTTTCTAGTAAATACCCATTTGTAACCAACTGGGTTCACATTGGGTGGTGTTTGGACTGCTGGTCCGAAAACACTGCGCTTTTCAAGAGAATTTAGTTATGCTTGGATTGCATTTTTCCATTTGAGCCAATCATGTCTTTGTCTACATTCATTAACAAAGCGAGGTTCAATATCATCGCTTTTTGCAATTTCAGTAGCTACTGCGAATGAAAATATATCATCAATGGTCGTTTCCTTACGATCCCACAATTCATTGGTGTATGCATAATCTATGGAAATTTCTTTATTTTCAGGTACCTGAGCCTCTTCATGGGCTTGTGTCTCACCAAGGACACTTTCCTCTTCTGTAATTACAGAGTCATGAGTTGTGGATCGGACATTGACGTCTTGCCCAAAAATCTTTTCTAGAGCGATTTCATCAGGATTCAGATATGCTTTCGATTTCCTTTTTCTAGGAACTGAATCTTTTGAACCTACAGGTCTGCCACACTTCAGGCATGCAATAGATGGCTCATTAGCCGCTACATTGTTTTGTCCTACTAGGACATCAATTTTTGCAGGTGCATTTACTACTGGGATATGTGATCTTGTCACTTTTGCTATATCTGTAAATGCATCAGGCATTTTGTCAGCAATATTTTAAAGGTGGAGAATCCTTCGTACTTCTTTTTCACTTTGTGTGGTACGAGGATCGAGATGAGATAAAGTGGGTACTTCCCACGACAATTCACGACGTTCTTCAGGAACAGTCTTTTCTCCCCCTAACGGTGGGAATGTTATCTCATCAAACTGACAATCTGCAAACCGTGCAGTAAAGATACCACCCGTCAGGGGTTCCAGATATCTTATAATAGATGGTGAATCAAAACCGATATAGATTCCCAATCTACGTTGAGGTCCCATTTTGGTACGGTGCGACGGTGCAATAGGCACATAAACATCACAACCAAAAACTCGTAAATGGGAAATATTGGGCTGGTTCCCAAGAACGATTTGTAATGGGGAATATTGATGGTTGGCTATGGGCCTTAACCTAATTAATGATGCTGCATGCAGAATGGCATGTCCCCATGCAGAAACCGGCAACTTTGTTCTCATAAGCAAAGTGCGTGCAATAATCTGAATGCGCTTAATGAAAGCTTCTGCCAATCCATTTTGTGTACGAACATGAGGGACTGGGTGCTCAATTGCAATTCCCAAGGACATGCAATAATCATCAAATGTTTGGGAAGTAAATTCACCAACATCGTCTAATCGAATAGACTTAATTGAATGATCTGGGAATTGTGCTCGTAATTTGATTATTTGAGCTAAAAGCTTTGCAAAAGCCATATTACGAGTCGATAAAAGGCAAACATGTGACCACCTCGTAGAAGCATCAACCAAAACCATAAAATACCGAAATGGGCCACAAGATGGTTGAATAGGCCCACATATGTCCCCTTGAATTCTTTGTAGAAATGATGAGGATTCAACATCGATTTTTGCATAAGATGGTCTAATGACCAATTTTCCTTGTGAACAAGCTTTGCAAGGGTTTGTGCTTGGCAAAAGAATATGTTTATTCAACAATGGGTGTCCATTGGAAATAGAAATGATCCGACGCATCATAGTGGATCCAGGGTGACCAAGACGGTCATGCCAAAGCATAAATGTTTTGTGGTCAGTGAACTTATGGTTCATGACATGGTATACCTCAACCGACTTTATGGTTGTGTGATACAATCCAGATGTGAGGGCAACCAACATTTCCGGCCAATATACGCATTTGGCTGTTATTATTGGAAGTGATGCAAAGATACTCCACATTATTTTCATTTGTGGTTTCAATGTGGTACCCATTCAAACGTATATTTTTAAAACTCAGCAGATTTCTTCGGGATTTGGCAGAGTATAAAGCCTCTTGAATAAACAATTGTGTTCCATTTGACAACCGGATATGGGCTCTTCCAGAGCCATCAATTAGGTCTGTAGGACCTCATATGGTTGTGACATTAGCTCTTGTAGAGATTAAATTGGAGAAATATTTTCGATCGCGAAGGATCGTATGCGTAGTCGCATTGTCTGCAAGACATATGTCTTCTCCATCTTTCTTGAGCTGAGGGCATTCATGATCCATATTCATGCCTTCATATAAAAATAAATAAATAAACAATTTGCATGGATATATAAGAAATATTACAAAAGAAAATGTAACAATACCAACAATACATATTTATAACGTAGGGTAATGTGTGCTAATAAATATGTATTTATAGCCAACAACAATTAATAGATTGCAACCATATTAATGTGCAATGAGCCAATTATATAAACATAAATGACTAATTGATCATTCACATAAACCATTGCATAATTACACTTAATTAGTAGGTAAATGATCAAAATAATGCTCACAAAACTGCAAGTTATAAAAGTAATGCTCATTTTGCATGTAATTATATAACGTTTAGAACATGTATAATTAACATGCAAGTAATTATCATGCAAATAATGTTAATTATTGACCATGACAATGTAACATGTAATATATAAATAACATTTGAATATGCTATTAAACATACATTTAGAGCAAATAAACGTTTATTGACTATACAATAAACCAAGCATTCATGATTGCAAGAATAATATGTAATTATAGGCAATTAGTTATGCCTAATTATATGTATATGTTGTGTAGAATAACATGCAAAGGACAATTATGCATGTGTATGGCGTTAAAATGTGCATGAAAAAATACAAACCCAAATTTTAAGTGCACAATAGTTTATTCGATAAAAGGAAATACTAGTCTTTTATTGAATATAAGAATCTTGAAAGAAAACACAACTGATAATGTTTAATCATAAAACAAAGCAACAACTTAAGGAAAAATACTTAAAACATAAAAATACTAATTTAGTTGGTGTCAAGGACTCCACCACTAATCATTTCATCAATATGACTCCCATTGTCGATGAAGAAGTCTGACACATCAAGGGGAGTTATGTCCATTGGCTCAAATGAGTCTCAAGGATCAGATTGATCAACATAATTTGCCTCCATATTTTTTCCTTTCAGGGAGGACGCATCAAGGGAAGTTATGGCCATTGGCTCAGTTGAGTCCCAAGGATCAGATTGATCAACATAATTTGTCTCCACATTTTTCCCTTTCAGGGAGGCCTTGTAAAGGTCCACCAAATGTTTGGGTGTACGACAGGTACGTGCCCAATGGTTATTTCCACCACACCTATGACAAATATTGTCATGATTTGAAGGAGCTTGGTTCATCTGGCCCTTCCCTTTGTTAACTTTGGCATTGTGTCTTGGACCCAAATGTTGGGTATGGTTACCACGACCTTGACCATGAACACGGCCCGTTTGCGACCATGAACACGAGCATTTACATGTCTTCCACCACGTCCATTGCCTTTGCCATTGCCACCAGAAAATGTGGCATTCACTTCAGGGAATTGTTGTGATCCAGTTGGACGAGATTGGTGGTTTTTCATTAGCAACTCATTGTTTTGTTCAGCCACAAGGAGACAAGAAATTAACTCTGAATACTTCTTGAAACCGCGCTCTCGGTATTGCTGCTGTAGGAGCATGTTCGAGGCATGGAAGGTAGAGAATGTTTTCTCTAGCAACATATATTTCATCACTTATGGGCTCTCCACATAGCCTCATTTGGGAGCTAATCTTGAAGAGTGCAAAGTTGTATTCTCTCACTATCTTGTAATCTTGAAGGCGCAAATGCGTCCATTCAAAACGAGCTCTTGGGAGGATCACAGTTTTCTGATGAGCATATCGCTCTTCCAAGGCTTTCCAAAGCTCAAGTGGGTCTTTGACAGTGAGATATTCCTCCTTTAATCCTTCATGGATATGGTGGCGGAGAAAAATCATGGCCTTTGCGCGATCCTGCTGGGATGCGTTGTTTCCTTCCTTGATAGCATTTCCGAGATTAGCAGCCTGGAGATGAATCTCGGCATCAAGGACCCAAGAGAGGTAATTTTTGCCAGAAATGTCAAGGGCAACAAATTCCAGTTTTGCCAAGTTGGCCATCTTCCTACACAATATAAAATGGAAGATGTCAAAATCCATAAATAGTAGAACTTCGGGTTCTATATTTTACTATTAGAACTTCGGGTCTAATATTTGATATTTTGAACTTCCGGTTCAAAAGTTTATACTCAGAGCTTCAGGTTCGAGGTCGATCCAAGTGAATCTTCAAGTTCACTTTATATATATATATTGATATATATTGTAACATACATATAAATAGTAAATATATTAATGATTATATTAAGTGGTCATAAAATGTAATAAAAATAATAAAATAATAGCACATAATGATAGGCATATGTATAACCGCCAAGTTATAGTCATATAGGAATACATGCATATAGTCAAGACAAATATGATTAGTAGCCGAAAAGTTATGAAATATAGATTCAACGCAATTGAACAATACTAATAAACGATAAGTGTTGCATAAACATGATCGTTAGTATAGACAAAGAGAATGAACTGATTAATAAGATGAATCATATAGAAACTCATGGATCATGAGTAATGGTCAAAAGCAACAAAGTTGCACCATATAGCTCAAGGATCATCATTGAGTTTATACAAGAGAATAAAAAGAGACAAGCGTGTTGATAACGTGTTATAAACTAGAAACTTACTTTGCTAGAAAGTAGAGCACAAATAGAAATATGGGAGATAGAATATTGAGGTGTATCCCTCATTCTCATTAGCCTCTTTATATAGTGATATAGTTTACATAACAAGTGTATCAACTAATGAGATATTACATAGTAGGCCCCTAAGTAATTACGTGGACAACCACATAAGTAATATTATTTACAACATAATTTTAATAATATAATTTATTGCCAATTTTTATGTTTTTAATATAATTTATTACCATGTAGGTGGTTTTATTATTAATTAAAAAATAAAAATAAACTATAATAAAAAAGTAATTTAAATTTTTACTATATTAAAAATAATGATAATTTATTTTTATTTTAAAATTTAATAATAAAACCATCTACATGGTATCTTTAATCTTGAATATTTGAGAATAAAAATAATTTTTGCATGTTTAATCTTGAATGTTTGGGGATAAATCTAATTTGATTATGTTAATATAAATTTGTTTTTACATAATTTTTATTTTATTTTTAAATTTAATTATAAAAAACTTTTAATGAACGTTTTGCCCATACTCTAGTCACTAAATTACAAGTTTTACTCATGCCACATAAACACTTAACGGAATATTTAACGGTAGGTATTATAATGACGAACGAAGGGATAGTTCAGGTACCATTAGGTTATTTATGAAAGTTCAGGTACCAAAAATTTCATTTGATAATAGTTCATGTACCATATGAGGATTTTTCTCATTTGTATTATTTACATTCTTGCAATTTATATTTTTGTTCTTTCACTTTAAATTGTTGCACTCTATTTCTTTACATGTACGTTGTTATCATTTACTCTATTTCTTTACATGTACGTTGTTATCATTTACTTTATGCATTTTATCTTCTCTCAAATATACTAAAAATCATAAAAAGAAACATTACATTCATCACGTACTCATCACTCACCGAGTTGTACAGAACAAAGATTCTGGCTAGTAAAGCCGATTTGTGTTAAGTCCTTGCATCCAAGGCATAGAGAACCTTGGGGCCTAGATTGTTACTTCTTCAGTCGACAATCGTGAGATTAGAAGTTAGATCTAAGACGCAAAGTTAACGATCTAGAATTAAACCTCACTCGGATTTCCGGCAGCGAGTTGGCACGCTTGCACACACATCACCAAGCTAGAAGGACACGAGTAAGCAAAAGAAGCCATCGGCTGTGTGACACGTAGCTGAGACAATTTTTTGAGCAAACACACATACTCATGACATTCCACTCCTTTTTTGAGACACTGGTATGATCTATCTATACCTTTTTTTTCTAATATATTTGACTCTTTTGTTTCTCAGTGATTAACATATACTCTGAGTTTAGAGAGTTGCTTATGCCTAATATGCACGAGATGCCTCTTAGTTGTTTTAGTATTTTTCTAACCGACACTTATTTAAGCATTTTTCTTTCCCCTGAAGCGAGTGATATGATATTTAACCTTAGACTAAAAGCATAATAGGTGTAAAACTTGACAGTCGTGTTTAACACATTTATTTATTTCCTTTGTTTATTTTTTGCATGTGTTGAAAACTCATGGGTGTGGATGTGAAGCAAGAGGAAGCCTATGGTGACATTTTACTCCGGAAACTCCACAAATGGGACCAAACATTGGGAGATGATATGGTCAATAGAGACACCTTTTAACCTATGGATTCATGTGCATAACTAGAATCAGGAATCCTGCATAGGTTTTGTATGCCAGAATGCCACCATTGTGTAGTAGCTTGCGGTTTAGAAACGTGATGGAGTTCTGGTTGTAGTATAGGATGAGATGGAAGGGAAAGATGATGAGAGATCGACTATATATGGTTGGGGTCTGAGAAGTAGTACTGGTATAGTTTTGATCATGTTTCCAATATTTAGGCCATGTCATGGGAAATTTCCAATAACTGCAAAAGACACCAAAAAAAAATAATTCCTGAAATAAAAACAAGGCCTATATGAGAATCGACAAATTTTTATGCATTATATTATTGGCATGTGATGCATGGTGTACGTGCCATGTACTGCTACTATTTATTCCACATTTCACTAGGAAAGGAAGTTCATAGCTTCTATCAGTTTATTCTTAGAATCCAAAGCTAATAACATCAAGTTGACGTGGATGCAGCCAACCAATCTTTGAGCCAACCGGCAGACTTCTTTGGAATTCGGTTCAAGTGGTCGAGGTAATCAGTGTAGTTGAGACCAAATCGGACTTGGTAGGGCGATCCCATCTCCATGCAGTCCAGCAGCGCCCACATTATGTAACCCATCACATTTGTTCCCGCAGTGCTGCAATCACAATGTCAAGCACACATCTATTAATCCAAGTTCCAGTGTACACTGCTTATTAAAATTTATAACTAGCAAAATAATAACCTAGCTATGAGTTTAATTAATTTGCAAGATATATTAATTATTAGCTAGGCATGCAATTACTTCCTAGCATCTCTGATAGCGGTGAGATGATCTTGGATGTGCTGAATTCGAGCATCATCAACCAAAGCAGTTTTTATTGGAATGGTGTCATCTCGTAGGTCCGGATATCCTGTTGAAAGTACGTGCAAGGTAATTGAGATTTCAATGCAAACGAGTTCTAGTATTATATTTAATTTAATTTCTTTGGTTAATCAACTATAGTAAAAAATAAAAGGGTAAAAACCCAATATAGTACCCAAACTATGGAGAAATGTACTTTTTGGTACCTACAATTTTTTTTTACCCAAAATGGTACCTGAACTATTGTACAATTACTCAAAATGGTACCTCCGTAGTTAAGTCAAATACCAATTTGGGTAATGGTCAATAGTTCAGGTACCATTTTGGGTAATGACTCAATAGTTCAGGTACCATTTTGGGTAATTATCAATAGTTCAGGTACCATTTTGGGTTACGGAGGTACCATTTTGTGTAAATGTACAATAGTTCAGGTACCATTTTGGGTAAAAAAAATTTGTAGGTACTGAAAAGGGTTTTTCGCAATAGTTTGGGTACTATATTGGGTTTTTACCCAAAATAAAATGACTAACCATTCTCAGTGACGTAGATTTTGGGATTCTCGTAATTTTTCAAAAAAATCAATGCATTTCTTAGCCCTTCTGGATACACATGGATCGTACTGCTTCCTGGTGTCTAATTATCAAATAAGACTAAAGTAAGTAAAGCATGTTTGACATTTTAATTAGGTGTAATTAATTAACAAATTAATTAGTGACCAAAATGATCTTACTGGTGGGCCTATGGTCTCTCCGTCTGGTCCTACCGCTGTGACAACCACATGCATATAGAAATTGTAATGCTCAATACGAGATTTCAATAATCATTAATTAACTTAATCTGTTTTTTGTTTTGTTTTTTTTATAGAAAGTAGCTAGTATTAGCGAGTAATTAATTGTCACAATAATTACCTGTGAGGTTAACATGCATGTACTGAGTATAACTGGTGTAGACTTCATCGTTCGATATTGGTAAGGCTTCCGCGAAGTTGGAAGTGTAGTAGTTCACTCCGATGTAATCCTAGGAGCCCTTTACCAACTCTTTTTGCTCATCTGTGAATTCTGGAAGTTTATCACCCAGCAAAGCTCTCATAATAAATGGGTAGTCACCATACACTAAGGGCTCCAGAAACCTAGTAATTAAATAGCAGTATGTTCATTTGAATAGGGAAATAAAAACAAGAGATATATATATGAGAAATTATCACAAATGGTATCTGAACTTTACCTCCATTATATAGATAGTACCTGAACTTCACTTTTGATCACAACCGGTACCCGAACTTTTCATTTTCATTCTTAATAGTACCTACCGTCACATTTCATCCATTTACCGTTAAAAAAAGTCTAAAAAACTAAGAAAAAAAAAATCTTTCTTTGTTTCTCTATCTGCCCCGCGACCTCACTCTCTCCTCTCCCTCTGTGAAGGAAGCCCACGGCAGAGCAACAAAGAAAGATTTTTTTGTTTGAGAACTCACGGCAGAGCACGGTGGCCTGAAAACTCACAATTAAGCTAGGCAGAGCACGGTGGAGCTAGCTTGAGTGAGAAGCCCAAGGTGTCTTGTTAATCTGGACTTGCAGCGATGGGTCAGCTGGGATCATCTTTTTGTCTTCCTTCTTTTCCCGTATGTTCTTCTGGGTTCTCATCTTTTTTTTTATCTGAACAAGCGTGAGAGAGAGATGGACCGCGTCTGGTGAGGCTGAGATCGATGCTAAGATCAATGTGATCGCGGATGAAGAGAACGGTGGCAGAGGAGCTCCTGGTTCGACGGAACAGCAATGGGAAGAAGCGAGGTGAAACCGTGGGTTTTGTGAATTTGGGTGATTTTGAATTGAAGATGATTGAATTTATGATTGCAGAGAAGAGATGAATTTGGTTGAGAGGATGAAGAGAGAGTTGGTTTGCAGGAATTGATTTTGGTAAAGTGTTGGTGAATTGTAGAATTTGCGAGATTGGTGGTCTCAAGGCTCGGCGGCTCGGCTTTGTCTGGGTTCTTGAATTTGCAGGTTCTTGAATTGGTGAGTGAATGGGTTTTGTGTGAATGTGTGATTTTTGATAATTGAATTGCAGGAGAAGATGGTGAATGTGTGACTTCTTCAGGCCACCGCCGGTCGTCTTCCGCCGAGCCTTGACACAAACAAACTTAGCCCAGCCGTGGGCTTTCTTCACAGGGGGAGAGGAGAGGGGAGAGAGGTCACGGGGGAGATAGAGAAACAGAGAAAGATTTTTTTTTTGAGTTTTTTAGACTTTTTTTAACGGTAAATGGATGAAATGTGACAGTAGGTACTATTAAGAATGAAAATGAAAAGTTCGGGTACCGGTTGTGATCAAAAGTGAAGTTCAGGTACTATCTATATAATGGAGGTAAAGTTCAGGTACCATTTGTGATAATTTCCCTATATATATAGTTGTACATGTGAAGATTGAGAGAGATCAATATACATAGCAATTAATGTTATTTTGAGTGTAGTGTAACTTGATGAGGCGAGAGGGGCCTGAAAGTCATGGTATGTATTCGGTTTTAGTTTAGTAGCTAACCATCCTGTTGAAAAGTCAAATGCTCTACGGCTTGCATCTACATCTTGGAAGTTGTCATTGAATGGCTCAAACCATTCAACATATAGCGGGATTCCAATCTCTCCTCCTTGTGTTGGCTACGCATGCATACAAGTTAGGTAAGTCGACGTAATTGTATGCAGTATATATACTTTAAGAAACTGAAATATGAGGCTTTGTTTGATTTGAGAAATGAAAGAGCCGACAAGTTTTTCTATTTTGAAGGTTCTAATTAATCTGCAAACCCAACGAGACTTAATAGTTAAGTCATGACTTATCACCTGATATGTATTTTTGTAGAGTTTGGCTGCCGTAGCATGGGCTAATATGATGTTATGCGAAGAGACGAGAGGATCAGTAATAGCATTTGCGTTTGGGCCGGGGCTAGAGAAACCGTATGGCCCCCATATCCGTGGCTCATTGATAGTAGCCCAATTCTTCACTCGATCGCCAAAAGTTTTGAAACATAAATCCGCATACGCTTTAAAATCCTCTCTAATATATAAATATGAACATATACGTACTTAAGTGAATAAAAACTCATTTGTTATAAATAAATGACTAATTAGATATCAAATTAAAAAATTTGACACCTACACGATGTTGGTGCTTAAGAAACCATTGTAGTTCGTGTCTAGTGTTGTGGGCAAGTCCAAGTGGAACAATGTCACAAATGGAGTTATCCCTGCACATATGTACAAACCACTAATCAATCCCATACTTAAGCTATAGCTTGTGACTTAATTAATTACTAAATAGTTCATACATACCATTCACGATTAGTTCATCAATGAAATTGTTGTAAAAATCAACACCCTTTTGGTTTATTCCACCGTCTATGGTTCCCTCTGCAAATTGATCCATCCCAACACCATATAAACTTGTTGATCTAACTATATAACTTAACTTGTAATTAGCTCAAAAAATATTTCGGGAAATAAATTATTTGTACCAGGCAGGATTCTTGACCAAGAAATGGAAAATCTGTAAGTATCCACTCCCATATTCACCAGTAGCTGCACGTCGTCCTAAGGGACACAAGTAAAATGTGGCATTTTAGAATGTGTGTGTGTGTATATTATATTGTATTCTCACATGTATGGACTAGTCATTGGGCACCCGCATATATTACCGTATAGCGGCGGTAGGAATCAGTGGCTATGTCTATGGCTTCGGTTTTTGAATCTTGTATCTTATAATCCCATGAGGATGGTTTTCTCCCTCCTTCAAGTCCAGATCCTTCTGTCTGGAGTATGTAAAGTACGTAATCATTTTTTTGTAGAAATGACGGCATTGTTGGTAATTTTTCTTAAATTAAAACAAACCAATTGAGAAATCAGAAAAATTAGAAGATATGAAATTAACACTCCCGGCCCACTTTACAAACTGCACTCCTCTTGTTGTTTTTTTTCCTCTTCTTTTATTTAAGAGGATTAAAAGAATTTCACTTCTACCCATAGCGATTCGAACTCATGACCTAACCACTTAACTAACACCATTTGTATAATTATAATATTTCACTCCCCTATATGGCTATATATATATATATATATACCCCCCCCCATGCGCGTGCATTGACAAATGCGACTCCTTGGGTGCACTTATCAACGTATTTTGGTTCTTAAGGATTTTGTAAAAAATAAATCGGAAATATTTAGCCATTTGATTACCATATTGTTTAAAATCGAAACTCGTTCGGTGTTGAGGTTTTGAAAAAAATAAATATATATATATATATATATATATCTCAACCTGGAGAGCTGAAGTGGAGCATCCAAATTTGAAATCAGTGGGGAAATCATCCCTGGTCACGGTTGTGGTATCAACAACCGTGGCTGTGGAATCATCTGATGCCGAGCATGGCCTTATTCTTATGTCCCTCTTGTGTTCGATTCTCTTAGATGGGAACACTCCCACAGGTTTCACTACTATTGGAATTCGGCTTGGTAGTCTCTTGAAGGAGCTCACTGGCACTCTCTTAGCCGATGTTGGCAGCGAAATGCTTAGAGTGAGAGCCATGGTGCTTGCTTTCTGGCCTTCTGGCTGTGTGTGTGTGTGTGAGAGAGAGAGAGAGAGAGAGAGGTGAGAGTGAGAGAGAGAGAGAGAGAGAGAGAGTTTAGAATAAGGATGAGAATGTTTTTACGTAAAGTTATGTCTTTATAGAGTTATTAGATGTGACTATACGTTCCAGATAATATTTTCTACATGTGGAAATTCGATCGATCATCGTGCTTGCGCAAGTAAACCTCTAAAGAAGGTTCGGTCGTTTTCTTGTCCAGCACAGGGCAGAGGCGGCTAGAGAAAAAGTAATACTTTTGACAAAACAAAGTTAGTTACGTATACACTCCGATCAAAAATAAAGTTACGTATCTACCCCCTGGTCAAGAGATGCAAACTTTGAAAGTTATAAACTTACGAAAATTTTTGTATTCATCGTGGTTGAAATCAAGCAGGGTGATCTTAGCCCTTGATTGACCAACTGTTCATCCAACCCTTATTCATTCCTGCATGTCAGCCGTTGGACCGTCCGGGTTAAATTTCACTAGATGAATGGAAGACTTTGCAAAACTTATAGCCATACATAACAGATATACGAGGTATTACAAAAATAACATGTAGTGATACACGAGGTATTACAAAATTTTTAAGACAATGCATTACATGTAGTGATACATGAGGTATACAAAAATAACGGATAAAATTTGTGTCGTATACCCCTTCAGTACCCAAGAATTAACAAACAAATAGAATTTGTGTCGTGTACTCCTAGGAGTACTCAAGATTTTTCAATATATCATACACTATAAAAGTCAAAAACATTGAATAATGGATAAAAATCAGACTAGTATGATTGCCAGTTACTGTTGATGAGTGTGTAAAAACATAAGAACAAAACAGACTATCATGACTTTAACAAATTCGTTAGGGGTCGATCTATCCAGTCCAACTTTCACTTAAATATCCTTATTTATCTGACAGATATATACATTAATTTTACGTTCTTCAAACTCCCTCACATTTGTACGAAAATGGTGTGAGTATGACAATATCCCTAACATTTTCTTCAAACTCCCTCACACTTGTATTAAAATTATGGAGCAACTATTTGAACTAAAATGTTGAAGAAAAGTAAAAGTGTTTACCAGTTGAAGAAATAACATTGACTGAGGGAACTAAATGGCTTGAAAGGCTAGTAAAAGTCTTTGTTACGGTTTTCGTTTTGATTCTCCTTGCCTCTAATCAAATACATATTTCGATTTTATCTGCTCTGTTAGTTAAAGTCTTTAATTGAGCTTCCATTGCAGTTAGTTTTGAGTTTGCATGGTGTTGGTCGATCTTTTTTTCTTTTAGGAAGTTATGGCTTGCCCCATGGTTGGTCTCCCTAAGAGCATCTCCAACAACCCTCTTCAAAACTCATACCCAAATCCAAATTTTAACTCACCTAAACTCATTACTATTCACTAAGGTTTTTCATCTCCAACAAGGGTGAGTTAAAACTCATACCCATTTTATATACCTATTTTAGTCAAAAAGCAGATATGGCCCGCGTGGATCCCATCCGAATAGTAATGGGTTTCATCTCCAATTTTCCTCCCATTTTGGGTCAAGTTGCTAGTAGGAACCAATTTTGGGTTTTGGGTTTTGTTTGTTGGATATGAGATTTTTGAGTTTTGGGTATGAGTATAGATTTTGGAAAGTCTTGCTGGAGATGCCCTAAGCAGAGGATGTAACCCTGATAAAACGAGTTGATCTTTGGGGCATAATTAAGGTTGTCCAACAAAGGTTGTCATTCTGTTAGCTACCATTTCTTCAATTACAGTTCCCAAATTTTATAAAGCTCCCTCTTTTCTTTTCTTTTTTCCGTTCATGTTTTCTCTATTTTTCTCTCTTTTCAATACTAGTTTCGATCAAAACAATATATAACAAGTTTTGTCTAATATTTAGTCAACTATACCCAAATTTCACAGGATTTATGTCAAGAACACAAGAAGCTAACGCTGGAGCTCCATAGCTCTGGATATATATGAGATCATCTATGTCACTGATGGCAAAACCATCATCGAATTCTCCAAACTGCATGAGGAAGCAATGAACCAATTTGATGTCTGAATGACTGAATGCAGGGGAGATCAATGCCATACCACTTTCTAAGTACAGGATCATATGCATAACCAATTGGTTCATTGCAGCTTGTAAACATAAAGTACCATGGTTTTTTCGGTGGCACGGGTGTATTGGTTTTAACTAACAATGCCATATATTCCACCTTTCGCACATAGACTGCTCTGAAAATGCTTGCAATTGGTAGATATGCTATTATCCGTTCTAATTGTTCATCAGGAAGAAAAGATTCAAGAGTCACTACAGTAACTGTTAGGAAATTAATCCTCTAGCCATGCAAATAGAAGCTAATGAAAACAGAGAAATCAACAAGCCAACGAGGTTCGGCCAATATTCTTGCCTACGTCCTCGGAGAGTGTTCACCTTCACTTATGAGAGAAACATATGAAATACAAGATACATGAGTTAAATCACATAACCCATAAACTTGCTCAAGAATTTATACCAAACCCGAGCCCTTTTATTCAACAGAATACCCCTTGTACACCCTTTCTCTCATCCTAGAAGATCACTCTACCCCAAGAGCTATATGTTCATACTACATATACCACATGCCGCCAAGTATAATCAACATACTCCTAGCAGGCCCACATGATGTGTGGGACCTCAGCCACGACATCCGAAGTCTAGCCCAACACCCGAGCTACCTCGCCATGGTGGAAGCTGACCAGGACCTCATCGGGAGACGTCCCTCCCATGCTTGCCAAAAGGCTTCACGACAAGCAAATGAGACTTGTGTCCCACATTGGATAATTATAATGTGAGAGGCTTCCTTATCTATAAACTTGGTCTCACAAGACTTACCAATCACATGGGCTTGTAGTTCCACTACTTAGTGAATTACTCAAGTGGACGTAGCCTCCCTTCAAGGGGAGGTGAACCACTATACTTCCTTGCATCATCCTTGCATGTCATACACACTAAACACTTAGTCTCTACACTCACTAGCACCCCGACAAACCATGTAGAAATATTTGGCGCCGTCTGTGGGAATCAATACAAAAAGTCATGTCGTTCACCCAAGCATCTAAGATAGGCAGCTAGCTTGCTCATGACCTTGGTCAACTCTTGGTCAAACTCAAGCCATTGGTCAACCTCCGGTAAACCAAACTCATGATCAATTCTTAACCTCTTGACCACTCAAACAAAGACCTAGTTGTCTACCCACTACTATGATATGCAATTGATTCACTCGGGTACCACCCCTACTCGAGTTCCATCCTCACTCGAGTACAAAAAAAATCTATGTACCCAATCACAATTACTCCAGCAACCCAAGAACTTGCTTCCACACTCACCTTGAGACCAACCTCTCGGCCCAAAAAAAAAAAAAGGTCAAACCTAGACCTCATGTAATTAAACATCCTCTCGAGTAGTCGAGTCTTGAGTAAGCACACATTCACCCAAGCACACTTTTGGTCACACTCGAGTCCGCAAAAAAAAAAAAAAACACAATCGACTTGGACACAAGGTCCCTTGACCGGTCTTCATCCCTCCCACTCGAGATCCACTTCCCAGTTCTCCCATCCCTCCTTACTCGAGTATCCTCACTCGAGTACTGTCAAGCTTAGTACCTTGCCCGACCAATCAACTTGGTCCAAGCACCCGGACCTTCACAGAGAAACTGATTTGTTCATCTCGGCCAGCCTCAACCTGCAAATTCATGTTCACTCTGAACGTTGGGTGATCACTGTTAGCATAAAACTAAAACCACAAGATCACAATCACAAATACTTTAGACACAAAACACATGCTTAATAATCATATTGAATACTAAAGTTTATGAACATACCTTGTGTAGACATGGTCGATAACTTCAAAGTAAAAATCTTCTGCTTTTCTCTAACTTGAGCACTCTCTATGGGACAAGTAAACCTTATACTCGATGATTATAGAGAAAGCAGGGACCTTCACCTCATATAGGGGTTTAATGTCTAGGTCTCACCCATAAAGAGAATCCTAGCATTAAACACAATAACTTGTATAGATTCCTTAATAGATTTCCTATACACATATCATATATTTGTTTCCTTATGAAACAAGTAATAGGATCTCAATATCTATTGTTTCCAGATTCACAATAGATTACGAGAATAGATTCTAAATACAATCCCATTACTTAATTTACAAGTTAAGTATCTAATCAATGCTAAGTAATCTTGATGACAACGATGAGTTCACATTTTATTCTTACATTCTCCCACTTGAACCATCATTGTCCTTAACAGTGATCAAACACAGAACAAGTAAAATAGTAATAACCTTAGTGCGCGCATATAGACTGTAAATGTCATCAGTTCCTATTTCAAGACATGGTCAAAACATAACTCAATATGCAGAGCCAAGGAAAAATACATTCTAAAGAGAATGCATCACTCCAAAACGACAAACATAAGAATTATATTCCACATATGTCACCAACAAGATATGTAAAATAATTATGCTCATACACCTTAAAATCTGAAACTGTATGTGTAAGCAAAGTGGTCCAACCTTATGATTTTGAATATCAAAATCATGTATTCAACATTGTTCCTGATGTGGATTTACAAACTGTAAATGCTGAACTTCTATAACCGTAGTGTCATGAACAAAATTCACAACTCAATCCACAACAAACAAGAATAGATATTCAAACATGTAATTGCATAAACAAATCAAAGCAATAACACTTTAATATCAAAATCACAAACACAACTATAACATATGTTTGTTACTTTACTGTAGTATTGTGCAAAGCACAATTCAATCCACTTGATAACAAATAGTTATTTACATTCAAAGCTCATAATGCTTTAATAGAAAACAATATTGCTGCAACAAAATAAACACAATACCATGGAATTTTAATCATGAAATCCTTAGCAGAAAACTTCATTAGAAATTGAAATTTTCAAACAAAATCACAACAACGAAATCATCAATCAGTGAAAGTTAACAACTCCCACTAGGCTAGGCTATCAATTACCTCTAAGAGATTTCAGAACTTTATTGTTGTCTTAAAAATTCAATGATAGGATATACGTACAAACCAAAACGAAAACTATTCGGTAAAACTTTAATATGTAGAAAACCAAATAGCACATTGACATACAATTCAACTTAAACTCCATGGAAAACTAAATCCATTTGAATTGAAAATGCACTTAATAGGAGAAACAATTAGCAACTTAACAAGCAATACAAAACTCAAAAGTTGCTAAGGGAATAAACTATAATTCACCAGATATTACTCCCACTAACCCAAAAAAAAAATATATATATATATATATAAGAGGTTTCCATAACTTTATTTATACAAATGCATACGAAACAAAAATTGACAAGTTGTTCAATTCTCAAATCAATCAAAAATGTACATCACCAATTTTAAGAAATATGCTTAGCAATTATGAATTTTTAAATAAGACTCAAGGATCTTAATCGACTCAAAATAATTCAATTGCCCAAGATACATATAAGAACTTTATTGGCTGCATATATAATTTCAGTAACTAATTTCAATAACAAGAAGACATCTAGAATTTCACTTTCTATCATACAAAAAACTGATTTTCAAAAACATAAAAGACAAGTAAAATCTTTTACTCCCACTGTTCCTTACTCTGGTTTTCCTTGTCTACACAAGAATAAAACAAAATCCATATGACAATGAGAAATATTGAAAACTAAAAACATCAAACTGCAGATTTTTAGAATAATCAATTAATTGACAAAAGAGACGGTCAATTTGAAGTCCAAAGAAAAACTTTAATAATAATAAAAACACATACATTTACCATACTTTCCCCCTTATTATTATTATTATTATTATTATTATTATTTATTTAAATAGTATGACCCATAAACAAAGATAAGGGTAACACATAGAGGACAATAGTCAAAAAAAGAGTTTCCATATGCATAGAGATACATATATTAAATGTCAAAACAAAAGACTGCAATCGATCAAGGCTTTTGAAGAACACTTTTGATAGAACCTGAAATATAAATAGTATCCATAAAACTCTTGAAGTGTGTAGTACACAAAACCATACATGTGTATGTTCATTAGGGCAATATCTATACCCAAAAACATAGTTTTATTGACATTTAGAAACTTGAACTATAGACAGCCAAAAAACACGTGTATCACGAATCTGAAAATTAAAAGTGAAAAATCGGTGATGCAACTTAATTTCAAGAGTATTGAACCTTTTATCAAAAATCGATGATAATGAAATCAAAATAAGACATGTCAGTCCATTATATTATTCTCCGCAATGCGAATTACTAGTAACTTTATGTAGTAAAACAACCAAGACTACAAGACTATCACATCATAAATTATAAGAAACAATTCAAGCGTTCATGAAGAACATATCTTAACATAAAGAAAACATTTTCCCCCCTTTTGTGATCCTTTTGGAGAAAAAAAAAACTTCCTTAACTATATTTCCTTAATCCAGGTCAGACCACGGTTATAAATTCTTTATGTGGTTGACCAAATAATCACATATTACATCCATGATTATAACGCAAAAGAAAATCAGAACCTTTTTCCTTATTAGTTAAGCTAATAGCATGCTTCAGTCATACAACAATAATGCAAGTTTTAAAATCTGCAACCTTATCAAAATACAATAGGCATATAATTGCTGGTAAATAAAATATGCACTCAACAAAACTTGCATCTCATATCAAGTATATTCATGTATGACTCAATTACGTTGCAGCTTGACTAAAAACTAAGCAAAAGTGATACCATAAATTCAATCGAATCCAAGAACCTTATGCATACCTATACATCATATAGATTAGATATGCATCAATAATTAATTCTGAATGCCAAAACAATCATTTTACATGATATATAATCAATTTTGCATAGTGTGCACAATATCAACAACCAAAACGAAATATAGAAAACATAAACCCGAAGTTGAAGGAAAATGGATGCTAAATAATACACTTTCTTCATTTGTGGTGTCTTTAGAGAAAAAGTTCATTCACTATATTTCGTGGTAGCTCATAAGGAAAAACAAAACAAACTTGAAAGTAAACACCAAGAGATGAAAACATGTTCATGTTTGACTTCATATATTGCACAGCGGAAATTAATTTAGAAATAGCATATCTCTAGAAGCAATTGTAAAAATGTCAAAACAAAATAAATAGGAAATTTATGCTCCACTATTATTTGTTATGCGAGTGTTTAAACTATCACAAGTAGAGTATGAATAGACATAGAAGCAAACATAGACACAACATTTTCCTTAATTAATTAGAAGATACTTTGGAAACAAATTGGGTAGTTTTTAACCCGTTTATGCTCTATTCAAGATTCAAGGGACCCTAGAGGTATTTTAAGGATAATGCTCCTTGTCTAGAAGGAAAAAAAAAACTTTCCAAGTAAATCCGTACATCAGTAAGAACACCAATTATGAGTCAAAACTAAACATTCTTATAAATACTTAAGCCAACTCGGATATAGACATATATGTATATATACATACAACATCAATGTAGAATTCGATTTTTTTTTTAATGGCAGTCAACAACCAAGCAAAATACAGCAGCTATATATAACAACTTTGATGAAAGCAATTATTTTCTTTCTTCAAGTGAACACGTTTCGATCATTCACTCTGAGCTCTGTCTTGTAAACACAAAACCACATTATACTAAACTGCATGCAATATGGTTAAGAAATCAAATTCATCACAAAATGTAAACCAATTAACCGGCCATATCATAGTTTCGCATCAATTCTTTAGCACATATCACTCCTTTGAAGAAGAGACCATTTAACGAGTGTGAATTACATGCACTATTTTAAAACTGAAGTCATATTTCACCAGACATTTATTGATATTCAAAGTCTCAAACTCAGCATAAAACTTGATGTGGATTCCTTAAACTGTAATATTGATTTCTGTAACTTTAACGTCATGAATAAAATTCATGATTCAATCCACTATAAAACACAAATAGCAATCAACGTGTAATTTCAAAACAAAGCAATGGCTTTATGGTACCGAAAATAATCTGAATAATGCCATGGACTTCCATAAAATTTGTTAAAACAGAACAAATAAACAAGTCTCAGTAAACAGAAAGTTCAATACATGCAAAAACAGAGAAGAACTTTCAAAACCAAGAAATCAGAAAATTTTACTTTGTTCCCACTTATCCTATCTAAGATAGGCAGAAAAACTTTATGCAAGTTTTCTCTTAGTTTTGCCAAGTATAAAATCTTTAGTATTTTCTGTGTCTTATGAACATTGTTTTAAAGAAAAACAAAAGCAAGAGCACATAAAACTTATATATATAAACTTAGCAGAACCAAAATAACACAATATAAATTTATATATTGCAAACATGTCCAAGAGAGTGATCTGTAAAACAATGCAAGCCTAACTTGTGAGCATAGGACAAGCATTCCTTAGTTTCCTTACCATAGGACCAGAATTGCTAAAAAACCCATGAAAAATTCCAGCTTAACTAACACCTGTGTGGTGTAAAAGTCAATCCAGAATTTACCGAATATGGTTTTAACCCTTCTGTCCTATGCTGTTGTTGTGCATTAGAACCATGGAGAGTTTAAACCTCTTGTGAGAGATACAATCACAATTCTATTGCACAAGAACACCAGTTTTGATCATTAATTATAATCCTTAGAATGTATAATGATTTCAAGAAAAATTGTTGTGTGCAATATAGTCCTCAAAACCATTATACACTTCAATGATAAAAAAACAGTTGGTATCTATCACTTTTCGTAAAGAAAAGTCCAACTATGTGGCTTTTGAATGCCCGTAATCATACTTGATGGGAGAAACATATGCATTCAATTTTCACAGTAGCAACAATATGTATCCGAATTCAGCAAATTTCATTTACAGCAAGCTCATGATATTCAAACATCAAAACAAATCCTTTTTTTTTGTTGCGGATGAATCCTTGGAAATATACTTGATGGGAGAAATCTTATTCAATGATTCACAGCAAGAAACATATATATATATATATATGCATCGATAGATCACAATATATTAATTTCTTCCAAACTATCAATAGTTATAGTTCATATAGTAATTAATAGCATCATGCCTTTTACTAGAATATTAATTCAATGAATCGATGCAAGTTTTATGATTTCTAGTGTTGTCAAAAGCTAACCTTTGATTGCAATCAAGCACATGCAGCAAATTTGAACTTAGCGGAAGCAACAAGACCATGCAATCATGCTTTCGACCTCTTCTGACTCAAATCCATTCATACAATTTAAAAAAAAAAACTCTTAGCATGTAACTTTAACATAAACTTGATCTAAAGTTTTGTGAAAGATGCTCTGATACCAATTGTTAGCATAAAACTAAAACCACAAGATCACAATCACAAATACTTTAGACACAAAACACATGCTTAATAATCATATTGAATACTAAAGTTTATGAACATACCTTGTGCAGACATGGTCGATAACTTCAAAGTAAAGATCTTCTGCTTTTCTCTAACTTGAGCACTCTCTATGGGACAAGTAAACCTTATACTCGATGATTATAGAGAAAGCAGGGACCTTCACCTCATATAGGGGTTTAATGTCTAGGTCTCACCCATAAAGAGAATCCTAGCATTAAACACAATAACTTGTATAGATTCCTTAATAGATTTCCTATACACATATCATATATTTGTTTCCTTATGAAACAAGTAATAGGATCTCAATATCTATTGTTTCCAGATTCACAATAGATTACGAGAATAGATTCTAAATACAATCTCATTACTTAATTTACAAGTTAAGTATCTAATCAATGCTAAGTAATCTTGATGACAACGATGAGTTCACATTTTATTCTTACAATCACCACTCGGCTAATTACTCTCTACTCTCGTGAACCAGTTCCACCGAGAGCCCATCTAAGAATCTGATCACTTCAACAGCCACAAGCTTGAAAACATATCTCGGCCATTACCCACTGGCCAGGCTCATGCAAACGCATCTCGACCCAGCTTTGAGCAACCTGGAACGGGGCACACGAGCTCAAACCACGTTCGAGCAATCAAGCAAAATTCGAGCTCGGAACAGAGGCAACTTCTCTGTACACCAGGTCGGCAACCCAACCAGCTATCAGCTCCATCTCATTCGAGCTTCTCGAGACCCGAGATCTTCATTCGAGTCAACCCCTTAATGGGTCCATCTTGTAATTGATTGGGTGCTTCGAGTCCAGACTCGATCTGTCAAACTGCCTGGGCACTCGGTCCTCTTCTCCGCACTGAGCCACCAACGCTCGTCAGCAATTCGAACTCGTGGGAGGGATTTGATCAAGCTACACCAATCGTCCAACAACTCGGCTGAGCCTCGAGCCCAGGCTCTCAACCCGGCATCCCTCAGCTCTCACACCTCCCTCTCGAGCGATCCTCATTGATTGATCCATCGTTCTCGACTCCCACTCGAGCGATCGAGCTTCCCCAAACAAAGAAATACTTTGGGCACCTGCATGTGCACTTTGGGAACCCAGCTAGCCCCCTTCGACCAACACAACAGATACATCTTTATCTCACCCTTATTTCAAGCATGCTTTCAAAATATGTTTCATTAATTATTACTATATGAGCATGCCTACGCATCCAACATATACACTCTTGACAGCATGACTGTATCACGGTCTGCACTTAGAGTAGTGCTTAGGTGACACATGAGGAGTGGGTTGTCCAAGAGGAACGTACGGGCATTGGAGACCCAATGGCAAGCTAGCTTGAAGGAAGAAAAAGGGAGCTGGAAGTGGCATTGTCGTAATTAAGTGCAGTTTGGGTGATTCTCGGGTTCAGGTACCTTCGAGTCAGAATTTGGGAAAAGTCAAAACACGAAAGTTGTCCGGAAGGTCGAAACGAGTCTAACACACTTGACGGCATAATATTTGGAGTTCGGATGAATTAATTATGAGCCATTATGAATCCTCGGACATTTGAATGTTTCCTCCTGCCAAGTAAGAATTTGCCAAATATGCTCTAGAGAGGGGTACCTGGTGTCGAGCTCTCCACCACCCCCGGTGCCGGCCTTCATGGGGAACTAAGTGAGCTTCTTCCAAGCACCCATGGGGGTTTGGAAGGCGGAAACATATCTTCAGAAAGGAGCGTCATGTGTTTCCACGAGTCAGGATGTCTCGTGGACAGTATTGGCCTAAGGGCCGGTATTGCGCGTCTACGTCGATGGGGAGGTTAGTATGTGGGCAATCCTTATGCCAGCGGCATTAGACAAAGATGTGGGCTTATAAAAGAAATATATCGGGACCTCGTGGTGATCATTTGCCACGTAGTAAGTGACTTGGGCATTGGTTTGGGTTCGACCTTGCTCAAAGGAAGGTGATGCCAGTAAGCACGGAAAGGGCGACTCCGTGCTAGACTAGAGGAAGATAAAGATGGGCGCCGATGATGAGTTGCTCCCTCGAGTGGCATGCTTACGAGAATGGGGCGCATGTTACTTGAGGAATGGTGCAGGGACGAGAGTAAGTCCCAAGAGGCTTGATAGCCATCAGGAAGAGAACAAAGTTAACCTCGCTAGAAGAGGGGATGGCCCCAAGGCCACGATGGCTAGTCAAGAAGGAAGGAATCGACATAACCTCGTTAAAGAGGAAATGGCCCAAGGAGGGAACCGAGTTAGCCTTTCTAGAAAAGAAAGCATAAGGAGGGAACTCTGTTAGCCTCATCTGAAAGTGAGAAGGGCTACAAGGCCAAGACGGCGTATCGGTGAAGCACTAAGGCTTGAGTTGCGGGCAGGTCGTGCCCACAAGACGTGAGGGATGTGCACACTATTGGAAAGGACCCAACTAAGGGAGACCGAATGTGACCTTATGTACCTGTTTAGATGAAATCGAAATGTTCAGGTACTGATTGTGACAAAATTAAAGTTCAAATACCATCGATAAGATATAGGTAAAGTTTCATGTCCCATTTTATATTTTCTTTCCTTAAATTTTTGAAAACCCAAAATTAATCATTCCTAACCCCAACTTAATAGACTTAAATATACTAAGGTTAAAACAGTAAAATAGTAATATGAGGGTCTCACACCAACTTGCCTACTTGCCTATTCTATTTTTATTTTTTATTTCTTTTTTATTATTTATTATTTAATTTCAAAGTATTATAATAAAACGAGGAACAAGTAATGCGAAAAAACTAAATAATTAATAACATTTCTCGTACGCACGAGCGTCGCCTTCCACACGTTTAGGAAGGCCAGTTATAATTATAGATGAAAATTATTTACAAAGAAACAATTGATAGTTATAGTTAATTGTAGCTTTGTTCCCTTTTCTTTTTTTCTTTAAATTTGGGATTTGGGGTGGGGGGGGGGGGGGGGGGGGGGGGGGGGGGGGGGGGGTAGATGAAAGCAAACTTAGGGAGGTTTTTGGAAAGGGCACTGAGAAAAAACATATGTATTCTTCAAACACCATTAATGACAACACGACCATGCGACCAGCTAGTGAAGTCTGCTGCGGCTGTTTCTGGTGGCCAAACAGGAAAAAAAATCACCACTAGTGAAGCCAAACTCGATAACGAATTGAGGAACATGTCAACTGATAACAAGAATAGGGGCAAACACAACAACAAATCTGAAAAGGATGGTGACCAAAGACAAACCGAAGACTAATCACCAACAATAGCAACAACATCATCCAGATGCATATAAAAACAGAGGTAAAATTGGAGATGGCATATGCGAGTCCAGCCAATGAGCCAAATGGGAAATGGGTCAGTATCCACTAGGTCAATATCCAAGTAGTCAAACAAAGGGTGAGTTTAGCCAAAGGGGCAACATCAAATGAGTCAATATGACAATATCCATAGGTCATACGTACAAGGGGCGAGTCTGGCCAGATGGGCCAAATAGGTCAATATCTAAAAATAGTCATGGATGGATTTTTTAAGTTGTATCCCTCTTTGTTCAAAAAAAAAAAAGTTGTATTCCTTTTTTTTTTTTTTTTTTTTGAGAAACAGATAATTCATATATTATCAAAGCCGAAAGGCATATACATCAAACTCCTAGGCACGTAACCAGATCTGTCGGTCAGGCAACTAAGGACTTTAACAAATACCTCTCATTGTAGACCACTGAGCTCGTTGAAACAACGAGCCTACAAAGACAAAAACTCACTTATCATCTAAAACAACTAGCGAATCTCCTGCCGCCAATGCACGCAATTGTGGTACGGCGAAAAGATTCATCGATCAAATGATTATACGGAATTTCCGTATCTGCAGGCTCAACACTCCGAAGAGTAATACCTGAAGGTGGAGAAAACACCCTCACTAGGGTCCCAAATCATCATAGAAACCAACGATGATAGGGAGTTATTAGTAGCGAAAGCTACATACTAGGAAAAAAATAAGAAAAAAAACATGAAATTAAACTTAGGCTAGCAGAGACCCAATGACTTTGCTCAAGTTCAAATCCCCAACGCTAGCAAGGAAGCAGATCAATAGCATCCCTGAACCACCATATCTGACATAGCCCCGCCGCACTAAAGGTGATCTCCACCGTCAAATCCCACTGAGAATCCACCATCGATGCCACAGAACCTAGCCAGCCCACAACGACCCATCGCCCATCATCCCTGCTCACCTGTGAACCTAAACGAAACCATGCCAGAGAGAAGCACGGAAAACCATGGAGGACTGTCACACCCGTCCGACGACAACGCCTTGAAGACGCGCCGTCGGACGGAGAATAGCAAAACTTGGCTAAGAAAACCAAGCTTTCTAGGGTTTTTTGTGGCTAGGGTTTGAGAGACGTGAACGTTTGGGAATAGATATATTCCCTCTTATGTTGGTTTGAGTTAGTTATAAGTTATAACTAGACTTTCTGCACGCGCTATGCGAGTGTGAAAAGGCAACATTCATGCATGTGTTTAATTTTTCCTTATTCTACATCATTACAGTTAATATGTCGATTTTGCATTTTTTTCGTATGTGTATTTTGATCGTTGGTTTAAAATAGAGAAATTTTATTCACACACCTCTATATACTAGATACACATCCATTTTTTTCTACAATTTACATAAGACTTTGTGGGTATGTAAAATTACCAAAAGAGACATTTATATATTAAAACTAAATAAACATAATTAAAATAAATGATCCCGCATTAGAGTTTTATTCTCCTCTATGAGAACGACATGGGTGAAGATTGAAAACCCTAATCAGAATTAGTTGGTCACACTCATGGTGACTATGGTGATGTACTGTCTTGTTTCATTCCAATTTCGTGAGCACATAACTTGAAATTGTTTAATAAGAGGCTTCTTAAAGAGAAATTTTCTCAATGAAAACCCAAAGGTCGGAGAAGATATCTAGTCAAGGAAGATCTCAACTAGTTGAAACTCTTCAAAGAAGATCTCAACTAGGTAAAAACCTTCGAGGAAGATTGAGGAAGATGCATAATTGCATAATGTTGAGTTTAGTAAATTGGTTGTTTGCATCTCAACTAGCATAATGTTGAGTCTTCTTCGGGCATACTTGGACAGATGCGATTGTGTTATTATCAATGTTGTTTGCATCTTTTTTTTTTGAAACAAACGTTGTCTGTATATTTAGAAAAATGATGTGGAATGTGTATTTAGTACGTAAATAGGTTGTGTATTTAAAATTATGATAATTTAGAAAGTTTAGGGTTGTGTATCTAATAAATTGTGTTTCAATAAAGTTAATATGTGGTGTATTAATAATGAGATGTGTATCTTGTATTTAGTCATGTGTGAATAAAATTTCTCTTTAAAATATAAGAAAGAATGCAAAAAGTAAAACATATGATTCTAAATTTATTTTCGCATTTCACCCAAAGAAATTTTTGTATACATCGACACCTCGATAAAAAAAACAAATATGGAGAATTTCCCTTTAGCAATCCATTAGCAAGAAATGAGAAAACTCTTTACATAAATATATACAGGTATATACAAATATACAATTTTGATGGCTAAAACTCAGTGGGAGGCTAGACCATCATGCCTATTGTTTACTTATTGATGCAATTGCTTAAATAATACAAAATAAAATATTTATTTTTTTCAAAGAAACTTCTATACAGACCTATATATATACATATGTACAATGAGGTCCCTTAGCCGCAATCAACTCCACCTCTGTCATGGAGCTAGCTCTGCACATTCCTGAATTGTTCAGTACCACAGGGCACCATCGTTACCTTTTTTTTCTTTTCTCTTTGGCAATGAGCAAACTCTAAGAAATACATACCTATAGTTGTTTTGAAGATAATATCACAGGTCAACTAATTTGAAAGTTGTACGTTAACCGTATTAGACATAAGAACATTCAGTACTAATATAAAATCATTTTTGGAATTGTCACATGCTAGTTATAATAATGAGATTTCTTAGCTATATGCGGCAATACAATGTTATTTAGACAAATTTCATGCATGTGACAATTCCATTAGATATTCCGATCAATGTTCTAAATTAATTCTCATGCTAGCTTCTTACTCCAGATGGATATATGCATGTGTGACCTGCCTGGCATTTATGAACAGGTATTTGGATGCACATATATAGCAATCCCTCTTCACATCTGCTTGTTCATGTTTAGGCCTTGTGTACTGCTAGGTTTTGAGGCCACATGCCCCATGAATCACCATAACCGACGAGGTAACGAAACTCGAGTTTCATCGTACGACTTTTGTATCCTCTGCTGGTGTTGGCAGCCAGCTGCCGGCAGCCATCCTCAAGGATCTCAAGCGGGCAAGCTAGCCTATATCAGCTGCTACAAATATCACCATTGTATGAGGCCATTAGTCCTTGCATATATACTTTACGCGAATTGAAGTTGGAAATCATATTTTTTGTTAAGAAGTTCTTCGATCGAGTCATGACTCAAATTGACTGGATCAAGATCGATCATCATGGTGATTAGTCTGTTGTTACTCATACACAAAGGTATTAGTCTTTAATTGGCTCTTCCAAATTCATATTTATCAGGCTTTGTACGTACCATTTAGCCATTTAGGTGCTTTTCCTCATCACCAGTGTAGAAGGCTGAAGCTAATTATTTGGAAGGACTGCTTGAATTTAGTCCAAGATTTCTCCAAGACGTACAAAGTATTAATTACAAAGTACTAATTCCTCTAATTAGTGTGCGCTCTGCTGCTACATATAATTTATTAATTTCTGCCTCTTATAATTTCTTTCGTTAATTTTGTTATCAATCTTCTTAAGAGGAATTAACTAGGTAATTGATTAGATAATTTCTCAACAGCATGCTAGAATATCTGTTGGTTAATTATGATCTATCTCAGATGACGAATTATTGGTTATCACCATATTCAATTGAGGGATTTTCACCGAGTTGAAACTATTAGTTATTAGCAAATCTACTTTTGATCCAAATGGTTATTACATTTTAGACTTATAGGATAGAATGCGAGACAATATATATGATCTAATTAATCAACATGGATTTCATGATTTCAGTTTCCTGAAACAAGTACAAATGATCGAGTATTTTAACTAGGGTTGAACAACAATAACTTACTAAAGCCTGCGAGCACTAGTAATTGTCGAAAATTAGCATTGTCATCGTTATTTAGAGCAAACTTTTCTTCTTCTTTTTTTATTTTTTTTATAGCTGAAAGTAGTCTGAAACGGGATGAGGGAAGAGCTCACATCACCCCCAATTAAAGAAAATGAAAAGTACAAGGGAGGGAAACTCTCCAAAATCAAAACTACCAAACTAACAAAACCGAAACTTGACTACATTTCCAATTTATTCCGTCCAAATTAAACATGAAAGCAAGAAATTAATTTTCCTTTAATCCAATTATACCAAGTACATATATAAGTACGTACTCTAGTAATAATTTAGGCCGCGGTACAGCTGAAGAAGCAATAACAATCATAGTCAATAGTTCCTAATCCACCAACTCCAAGTTTGGCAATGCAATCATGTCCTGGATCGTGGTGTTTATTCCAACACTTCTCCCCGCAATCCAGTAATGTACAGTTACTAGCATACAACTTCTCTTGGCATCTTTCTATTTGTGCATAAGCTTGAGGCGACATCCCATGTTCAAAGGCAACTACTGCAAATTAATTTTGAAAGTTAACAGGTGAATATATTATTGCATATTTTTATGACAATATATGAAGCATTCGATCTATATATACACACGTAGAAGAAGCATATAAAAATGTTTGTAGGCATATCAACTGGGTTAACAACCTAGGGTGAAAGCACATAAGAGAATATGAAATTAAACAATGACAAAAAGGATAAGTTGGCAAACCTGAGAGAAGAAGAACACTGAGGAAGACATGACAGAAAGAAAATTTAGACATCTCTTACACTAAAAGGTAGCAGTTAATGTTTAATGTCTAATCTTAATGTTTTGTGGAATGATCACAAGACTCTATGGAGAAGGAATATATATGCAGAGGGGATGATAAGAGTAATAACAAATATAAAGATTCAATGAAAACAAGAAAAAAAATTTCCTTTTTTTTTTGCTCATTAAAGTTTGCATCCTGCTTTTTATAGTAGTTATATTATATTATTATTAGGTTCTTGACATACGCCATGGGTGAGTTACTGGCCCTGTTTTGAAATTTCCTACTATATTTTAGCATGAAAAGGTAAAAAAAAAAAAAAGAATCACTAGATTGATTTCTATTGTTGCTTGCTTTTTAACCATTTTGCTCCTTCTAAATGTAATTGTGGGTTGTTCAATTTAACCAAGGGAAATGCATGTTTGATATTTAAAAGTTAGCAAAAATGACATTTTGGTTTGAACAATATAAATGGCTCGAGAGTTTAATTTTTCACCGCATATATCCCAAAAGAATAGTCATTAATATTGACCATCTCATATGCAAGCAAAATTGGGTGCCACATACTTTGTACATCTTTATTATATTTGCCTATGATATACAAATGCTACTGCATTCTCTTCTAAACTTTTTATTTTGACATTTTCCATTCACCGAATAACATGTGGAATCCACACACTTTTTTTTTCTTCTTAGAAAGAAAATTTTACTTACCACTAGAAAACCTTACAAATAATGAGCATTCGGTGTAGTCCAATTGAATTGAGGCAATGGCCTGTCCAGCTCAAATCCAAGTTTAAGTTTCACCCTCTCCACATTTCTCAAACTTGGTGCACCCTCCCCCTCCCCTAGGCCAAAGACCTTCCTTGTAACAAAAAAAAAAACTTACAAATAATGGATAAAACTGATTGTGGACAGAAATCCCACAACTCGCCTCCCTTGTACATACCTCAGTTATGAGTTTGTCACGAATAATGACGTGCACATGTCAAGAAAGCTCATCCTCTAAATAACTTAAACGCCCATTTTTACAGGCTACATAATTACTAATAGGGTTAATACAAATAGGTCATACAAGGGGCCATTCTAGCCAGATGGGCCAAGTATGTCAACATCTAGTGGGTCTAATGAACACTAAATATAATCAATAATCGCAATCTTAGACCATCTGTCACCGTACCCAAAAACCCAATTATGGGGTGTCACTCCCTCCCACCATAAGCCATTACACTCTTTTCCAAAAAGTTTTTTAGCTTACCAGCGTTTGGAACGCTAAATTTGGCGTTCAGTTTTCGTAAGCCAAATTCTTATTATATTGTTTGTTTTTCTTTTCTACTTTCAACTTAAATATTTTTAAATACCTTTTGAATACTTAACTATTTTGGCCAAAGAGATGTTGACCTGTTGGATTAGAAAATTGCATACCTTACGGTGGAGAGCCATTCCCATTGCAATTAGCATATTCCTTTTTCGTAAGCCATAAATCATTTTAGTTTTGGGGTACGGTGGAAGATGGTCTTAGTGATGAAAACACCAATAGTTGCACCATCATGTAAACGTTGCGAATATAGTTTTCAAGGTTTTACTTTTATTACGAGGTTATTATCTTTCCGTACAGGAGATCGAATAGTCATTAATGTTGACTACCCTTTTCTTTATGACATCAGAAAAACCATGAATGATTTTTTTAATTTAGTTGTAACACTCTTCCGTTGGTTTGAGTTAGTTGTAATGAGATTTCTTAGCTTCATGTGACAATTCCATTAGATATTCCATTACAATTCCATTATAATGAGTTTTCTCACCACATATATTTTCAAACATGTGACAATTTCATTAGATATTCCATTACAATTCCATTATAATGAGTTTTCTCACCACAAATATTTCTGATTTTAGTGATCTGTTGATGTAACTGGAATATGTTGTCATGGTTTATCTTGATTTGTATAATAAGATGTGCCTTGTGTTTTCTAAGTGAGGATAATTTTGTGTTTTATAATGAGTTTTCTCACCACATATAATTTATTAATTTCTGACTCCTAAAAATTCTTTGGTTAATTTTGTTATCAATCTTCTCAAGAGAATTAACTAGGTAATTGGTTAGATGATTAGATGCTGATTGATGCTAGAATGGTCTGTTGGTTAATTATAATCCATCTCAGATGAGGAATTATTGGTTATCACCATATTCATTGAGGGATTTTCATTGATCGAAACTATTAGCAAATCTACTTTTGATCCAAATGGTTATTACATTTTAGACTTATAGGATAGAATGCGAGGCAATATATATGATCTAATTAATCAACATGGATTTGATGATTTTAGTTTCCTGAAACAAGTACAAATGAGTATTTTAACTAGGGTTGAACGGTAATCGTCGAAATTGACATTGTCATCATTATTTAGACCAAACTTGACTACATTTCCAATTTAAACATGAAAGCAAGAAATTTATTTTATTTTAATCTAATTATACCAAGTTCATATATAAGTACGTACTCTAGTAATAATTTAGGCCGCAGTACAGTCGAAGTAGCAGTAACAATCATAGTTTGTTCCTGATCCACCAGGTTTATTGGCAATGCAACTATATTGTCTTGGTTTGTGGTAAATATTCCAACACTTCTCCCCGCAATCCGGTAATGTACAGTTATTGGCATACAACTTCTCTTGGCATATTTTAATTTGTGCATAAGCTCGAGGCAACATCCCATGTTCAAAGGCAACTACTGCAAATTAATTTTGAAAGACGTGAATATATTATTGCATATTCTCATGAATATATACGCATGCAGAAGAAGCAGATGAAATTGTGTGTAGGCATATCAGCTGGTTAATTTAACGAGCTAGGGTGAAAGCACATAAAAGAATATGAAAATAATAACACAAAAGATAAGTTGGCAAACCTGATAGAAGAAGAACACTGAGGAAGACATGACAGAAAGAAAATTTAGACATCTCTTTCACTGAAAGGTAGCAGTTAATGTCTAATCTTAATGTTTTGTGGAATGTTGGATCACAAGACTCTATGGAGAAGGAATATATAGGTGTTGGTATTTTAAATGATTTTAAAATCTTCAGTTTAATTTTGTTTAAAATTTCAATTTGTAACTTATGCTTTAATTCTATAATTATTTGGGGGTTATAAGAGTTTCTTTTTTTAATTTAATTTTCATATTCATGGTGTGTTTTATGATGAAGGTTACATGAGATATTTTGATCTTAAAAAAGGCAACAACCTTTTCAGGTTGAAAGAAACAAAAGCAACAAAAACTATTTCTACTCCACATTTGCATACTACCATTCAATTTACTATTTTTCATATTTTATACTATTTTGGGCAATGATTATGTGATTAGAAGATCAGGGTATCTCCAATAGATTACTCATTTCAAAATAAATTTAAAATTTGACTAATTTTAAGATAATTTAGCACTCCAGCAGAATACCCAAATGAAAGTCAAATATAGCTTTTACCAAAATATCTACCTATATTTAAATAAAGAGGAGAAAGAAAATAACTAAAAGTTAAATGGTCTAATGACTATGTAACGTTATTTTTTAATTAATGTAACTGTTGGAGTAGACAGAAAAAAAGTACTAGCTATATTTAACTTTTTTTTTTTAAGATAAATATAAATATGGGAAAAAATCACCTTTAGTCCCTGAACTATGATTCATTCGACACTTTCATCCCTGAAGTTTGAAATATATCACTTTAGTCCCTGAACTATAACGTTCTATATCACTTTCGTCCCTCTCGAGGGTTTTCATCGAATACACCTCCGATTCCGGCCAAATCGGAGGACAACACCTATTGGGCTTTGAAGCCCTCCTTGAGGCGAGTTCAACGCCACCAACCTCGCCTCAAACCGTCGCCGGACGGCGGAGAATTTTACGATTGAATTTCCAGCCACCAGCTTTCGGGCTAAATTCGACCAATTTTAGGCCGAATCGAGCTTAGCCCCAGTTATAAAAGTTACTCCTCTCATCCTTGCGAACATTTTGGCATAGGTTTTGCACCATTTTGTTCCGGTTAGGGACGAAAGTGATAGTTGGTGTTGAAGTTCAAGGACGAAAGTGATATATTTCAAACTTCAGGGATGAAAGTGTCGAACGAGTTATAGTTCAGGGACTAAAGTTAGAATTATCCCTATAAATATATTAAAAGTAACCATGATTACAATCGTTTAGAGGGGCATCCTGAACAATAGCATGAGCAATAATTAACCAACAATGGTTAATATGAGAATCTAAGGCTACACCAACCATAAGTTGTCTAACTGGTTGATAGATTACATAGTGTTCGCGCACTTCTTGGAAAATGAAAAACAATACTGCTGCATGCTGATATAGACTATCCTCATCCCAGAAAAACTAGCAGTGTTGCTCGCCAATGCACTCAATTGTGGTGCTCACAGTACAGTAGTTCAACTGGAACTCATTGAAACAATAGAGAACAATCTCTACCAACTTGCAGGAAAATGGAAAAACTAATAGAGAACATGAGTCATCCTCGATACCAAACCACAAAGCAGTCAGCCTTAAGATGAAAACATTCTCTTTATTCACTAACCAAACCAGAAGATAGGGTCTTCGAAAAACAAAGAAACCCGACTGATCATGCTTTCCACCTGGATCCCAAGTATGAAACCCGTGCCAAAATTTAAGACCCCTTACTCCAGGGAATAGGCAGCCTAGCAAAGAGTCCCAAGGCCGAAACCAAACTACTTTGGATACCCGAACCATCACCATCAAACCAAGTCTACCAAGGCACGTTCCACCCTTTGCCTCGACAACCCCCATTACCGCCGCCATAAACCGTCGTCGCCAACCAAATCCAATGGATATTGGATTAGCCTGAAACGATCCAATCCCGCCACCATGTTGGGAATCTCTACCTTGTTTTGAGAGATCGTGATTATCTCCCACGAGCCTACAAACCTTGAGCCTCCCCCTGCGCGGGCGTAGACCACCGATCATGTTGGTTCCTCGACCCACTTCAAATTGCACTTGATCAGATCTGGTGTGGAAACACCATAGAGACTTGCCCACGAATAGGCTTGCCAACATAAATGCTCCAAAGCAGAGCAATAGATTCGACAACTCCCGACGATGTACTTCGACTAGAGAAACCTCCGCCGATGCTAGATTCAACCCCTTATGGCGTCGATGATTTTCCAAGCTTTGACGGCTAGGGTTTGGGCACTGCAGAGCTCTCATCTTTTATTGGATGAATCTTTGTCCATTCATTTGTTACAATTTAATCCCTTGCCTGCTATATTTAACTTTTAAACATTTTAGCAAAGAAATATAACTTTTATTGTTGGAGATGCTCTTCTTCCCAGCCGCCAATGCGCCCCCACAAAATACCCAACAGATTTATATCCGAAGTGAAGGGGTTTCTAGAGAGAGAGGGAGAGAGAAGTGAAGGGTTATATATATATATATATATATATATATATATAGAGAGAGAGAGAGAGAGAGAGAGAGAGAGAGAGAGAGAGAGAGAGAAGAGAAGGGTTTATCTCCTTTTTTTGGTCGAAAGATGTGTAGATTTGAATTAATAAGAGGCAACTAGCCCAGTATTACATCGAAACCTGAAAATACATTACAATCCCGCAAAATAGAGGGAAAACAAAACCCACACATGAGTAATTAAAGCAAAAATAACGAAAACAAACCAACCATAACAAGAAAATCCCTACACCGGGTAGAACACGAACGGGCCCAAGAACGCCCAAAGAAACCCAAGTAAACCTAGAAAAGTGTGATTGACTAAACAATCGAGACACTCGCAAATTGGTAGCAAAGAATCCGCCAACAGGCAAAAATTTGTTTATGGGTGGTATAGGAAGAAACCAGTCTTTAGACAAAAGGAAAACACCAGTCCAGGTGAAATTACACCGGAAAATGATCCCTTCGACGCATTATGTGAACCGTGCACCAACAAGCATAAATCTCATCGTGCCCCATCAAAAGATAATTAGTTTGAAAAGCGTATAAAAGCCGAATGAAACTACAAACACAAACGTAAACTAAGAATAAAGCAAAAGGTTTTTGCTAGAAACAATCAAAGCCCAGGCCTAGTAAGTAGTAACAGCCAAGCACAACAAAGAGATAGGTCAGACACAGGCGCCGCCGCCAACAAGGAGGTAGGGGATCCACCATCACTGCACATCTGCCGACCAAATCTCCAGTCCTCCCTGCCATCACTGCCTAGTGATCCAACAAGGGGTTTCTCTCTTATACTGCTATAATCAAGAGAAACCTCACAAAGAGAAGATCTATGTCTATATAGGTGACCTCAAATGTGGAGTTTCTCTCCTATACTGCTATTTAGAGCAAGTCCACCAGTCCATTCTAGCCCGGTTGCCACTTGGATCTGGCCCCAAAATTATCAAAAGTAGCTTCCAGCGGTGGAATGGAGACCAGGCTAAATGTCACCTGGGTCAGCAGACCGGGCACAAAGAGCCCAAGCCACTAACCAGTCGCCAGCGTGGCAACTCACAATGTGAGTGATGTCAGCGCGGGGTCTACACTTCTGAAAAGAAGAAAAATCAGAAATTTGAAAATTTTAGTGGGTGCTAGGAATCAAACTTAGACACATAGTGTCAAAATGGTAAAATACATGAACCAATTGGACTATCCGACCAATTTGGCAACTCTATTCCAGATTTTATACTTGTCCAAGAAAACAAATCTATTTTAAAGGGAAAAATTGTTTTCCAGTAAAATCTTTTAACAAACATGAAGGTTTTTTTTTAATCTATTTATTATAAGTATTGATTTTTTAATTATATATATCATTCTATTAACAACAATGAATTAAATTATTGAAAAACAAAAAATAATAGGGTCCTTGACCACTAAGTCCACACGTGGCCTTTTTTTGCCCAACAAGTTTGCTACAGTAAAAATTTGCCCATCAAGGACAAAAATATCTCGAAATTTTTATTGTGGTCAGTAAAATTCACTGTTCACCGTTTTTTATTGACCTCAATAAAATATTTTATGAACAATAATTTTTATTGTGGTCAATAAAAATGGATGAACAGTGGATTTTCGCCACAATAAAATTTTGAGATATTTGTCTTAGTGGGTAATTTTGAGAAAATGTGGAAGAGGGAACGGTATTTCCTAAAATAATAATTTTTGCGACCCCGACCCCGACACACGGGTGGAAACAACCATGAAAAAGTGAATGAACAGTATCTAACCCAGTACCCCAATGACTATGACCCAACGGGTGAACTTGCTCTTAAGAGAACATGACCATGACCCTGTCCAAACCCAAACAGAGCCATTGAATTTTTTTTCCTCTTTTGATTGAATACTCAAATTAAACCTTAAAAGTCAAGAAATGTACATACAATTATACAAATGAGGTCACCTACGTAGACATAGATCTTCTCTTTGTCTAGTCATTGTTGCTTAGTAGTACATGGTTACCTTAAAACCCTGTACCCAAAAGAATATACATTCAGAAACATGTTCCATAATATCTGTATCGCGAACAAATCAATCACATACAAGGCGTGGATATATAAGAGAGTAATTTGGGGTGTGAAAATAACCCAATCTTTCATGAACCAATTGACCTTGATAGTGATCAATGCAATGCTGATCTCCAATCAAGAGTTTTCTTCGGGTGATCCTTCTGTACTTCTTTAGGAGGAATGAAGCAATCCATCGAGAGACCCTCAACATTGAACGCAAGATCATCGATGGTCCATGTTTCTTCTAACCGCGTGATCGCAGAGCCCGTCTTTAAATTGTCCCCAAACCGTGTGATGGTCACATTCGTTTGACCGGCATGCGCGATCATCACCTCCTCCACCGTCCGATAATCCTCAATTCTTGTACACATTGTGGTCTCCCAGTAAGTAGGGTAGGCACCAGGTGACTGAATCCTAGTCAAGTAAGAGTCTTCTAAGTACACTAGTAGTCCATTTCTTTGGCTGAAGTAACCAAATATGACATGTTTGATCATCTCTGCAGTGCTATCACTTCGTTCAGACAGATCCGTCTGATCAGCTGACAATTTCAAGACAAAGCAATCGACGCCCGAGATTTGCTTTTCGCCCATGTACTGTGCTGGGGCAAATACAGCTGATATCGCCATTGGATCCAGTCCCTACATGCACACAAATTTCACTTGACCATTTTTATAGAATCAACTGAAGTTCAATGCAATTTTAATTATGTAAACGATCATTATAACTTCCTCTCACAACATGCATGTGAGAGTAACTCGCCAAATTACTTTATTACCCGTTGCATATAATAATTTTTTCCGAAATCTGCAAAGACCATCAGATGTGTTGAGTTCATCCGATGGTCTTCGCGGTTGCCACAAATTCAAGTAAAGGCATGTGAAAAGTATTATAACATCAAATCCTCCTCAATTATGAAGTAAAAATATTTAGAAGAGAACTTAAGTATTGCGAAAATCTAACCATTAACCAAAAATAATTGCCAATACCACTTGTGGATGAGAGCAAGTTTATAGTTAAATTCAATTCTATATAGAGTGCAACAAGCTTAAGATCCGATATTTTGGCTGTTGAGAGCATAAGATCATGTCTCACTTGGAAGTTCAGTAAAGGGGACAGCTCCACATTCCTACTACGAATCTCAGTCGGATCCCAAATCCACCTAACATCTTATTTAAATATCAAAAACAAGTAAATGATGCTGGAACTTAAAATTTTATATATATGAACTCTAATTAGCGCATAAGTACATCAATAATTAACATGTGACAAGGACTCTTAACGTGGTTGTTTCATATATCAAAAACAAGTAAATGATGCTGGAACTTAAAATTTTATATATATGAATTCTAATTAGCGCATAAGTGCATCAATAATTAACATGTGACAAGGACTCTTAACGTGGTTGTTTCATCTCAGCTAGCTAGTGTATGGATCTGACACCGTTTTCTGGGTTGTTTCAGATCTTACTGATAATTCTCTAATAGAAATTAATTTGTTAGATGTACAAGATATATATGCAAACGTAAAAATGAGCTTGTCAAAACTACCCATTATGATGTTTGCTGAATATTATTAAGATGACAAGTGATGATACCAGTACTGACATAAGAGGGTTATTATATTTATCGCCACCAGTACCCTACCTAGCAATTATGCAATTTTGTGGTAATATTTAAAAACAAGTCATTGATGATGCTACCAAGACTTTTGTATAGTTCTGCTGGGAAAGTACGAGGAAGAACATGCCAAAGTAACTTACAAGCAAACGTCATTTTGTTGGAAAGTAGCTTAGAATACAATTTTCCACCACAATATTCTTTGGTAATAAACTACGAAATGGAGTAGTTAAATTAGTTTTAGATAAAAAATAGCAATGAGCTATAACAAAAATATTAAAGGAAACAGAAATTTTTCCAAATTTTTAAACAATAATAGATAGATCATAGATTACTTGCCTGGAGTGCTCGCCGGAGAGGACGAACACCGCCTTTGGCAGCATGCGCCCCAAGCCACGGCGTGTGGCGCCATGCCACATTGCCATCACTACCAGCTGCTACCTTGTGACCACCCAAAACTAGCTCAATTAGCCACTTGTTAGGAACCATCTGCCACATTACGAAGCACCCTTTTTCCGAAATGGTGGTGGCTCCACTGGTGGAGCCGCCAGGGCCAGGATCATCCACCATCGCCATGTTCACTTTTCCGGTTGCAAAAATGTTCTTGACTTTACCTTCTAGCTTGCGGCAGCCTGTGGCTGCTGTGAAGTGTTGTATTATGTATTGTGCAGTAGAGGACACCTGCTCAAGACAATTGAACGGACTTAATTAGAGGGGATAATAAGGACTTTGTATGAAGAGTAGATAATTAGATATAGTAGTAAACTTTCACCGGTTACTATTAACTAATCTAAACTACCTTTTTATTTTGTTGTCAGCCATCTAACTAAAGAATTGCTGATTGTTCAAGTACTGATCGTGTTTCTGCAAGCATATGAATTATGTTCTTTAAAGGTTGAATCTCATACTAAAGTAAAAGCTCCTCTCACATGGTGGGACAAGTACTTGTGCGGCATATTGCTAAAACACAAAACTAAAAGAAGGCCCATAACACCACTGAGCTCTCTTCATAGCCAGTTATTATGTTCTCCACACTAACATGGGTCACTTTCACTTCAAAAGTTTAAGCAAAGAACACACCTTTTCTTAAACCAAAGAATCTTTGTTAATTAACAACTCGAAGAAACTATCGGTGCAGTCTTGATCCTAATAAATGATCTAAAGTGTTTTGAATCGACCACTCTTTTTCTCGCACAAATACTCTACGACACTAAAATCTCAGTAGACTAAACCAACCTAAATCATCATATATAGCCCTGGACAAAAAATAAGTTCAAGGAATGCAGAGGAGTTGGCAATGTCGTAATTACGTACCTCATTGAGGGGCAGTTTGGTGAGGGCAGAGACAGGGAAGAGAGGGCAACCCAGAACGCTAAGGAGGACTTTGAAGTCAGACCTCTTGTTGAAGATGGCAAGGGAGGTGATGTGGTTCTTGATCCATTTCCTCCATGTATGACTCCTCATTATGCCTTTGCTAGAGCGATTTGTGGCATCTTCTTCTTCATTAATATTGGGCTCTTCTGACAATGGTGCAAGCCGACCCATCAAGCTAGCTATGATCAATCTATGCTTTTGCTGTGTTTGGTTTGTGTTTGCTTAGACAGAGGAAGGAGGAGAGTTGGTTTTGGTAAGCTGCTGCATAATATGAAATGAGCCAACTCCAAAACAAGTGCTTAAAAAAGGGAGGCACTGCTGTGATGTACTCTTTTCCACTCGCAGTTTGGATGCGTGCTGCTCAGTTTTCTCCACAATCCCCTTGGTAGTTTAGTGAATAAAATGTGTAGCCACACCCACACAGGCCAACTAGTTAATAAAAAGACGTGGCCGATCTAAAAACTTTTATGCGGTGAAATAAAAGTGAAGTTCTCAAGAGAACTTTTATCGTTGCATTTGTCTAAATCTTTTTTAGGCATTACATCGAACATTTTGTCTTTACTCTCTTCGAAAACATATGAAAGGAACAAGCCTTATAGTCAGCTGCTGTAAATTCTAAAGTTTCAAGTTACCTTTGTAGATGAACAAATTGATTGGCCTTCCAAGTTATGGGACATGCCAAAAAGGATGAGTTTGCAAGTAATTGTTATTTTCTGCCAAGGGGGCCATGAGCTAGTGACCTCCAAGCACTTGGGTCCTTTATTAGTGGCCCTATAATAATGCTACTCTTCAATCACTTTGTTGTGTGTAAAAGCTCTATTACCTGAAAGTTCTTTCAATGACGTTGGAAAAGTATGGAGATTAACAACTTTTCGCCAATCAGAAAAAGCAAATGCAAAGCTATTAGGAAATGGTTAGGCACATGCTCTAGGGCACTAGAGTGACCAGACAATAGCTAGTAGAGTATCCCCTGCCCATCCCGCAACATAAATACTTTAAATTAGGTTGGCATTTAATACTTCACATGCACTAAACTTTCACTAATATGTACAACTACTAGAAATTGCTTAATTACAAGCCTTTAGCATTTTATCACGGATTAAGGAGTTAAGGTGGGGGCCTTTTTGTTTTCCGATTTGAGCATAGTTACGAGGGTATTTGTGTTTGTGCTAGGCAAATATGATGGCCTAGGGCGGGCAGGGCGACGACCCACGGGCCCAAGTAATCAACTTATATATAAGTCAAAATTGCAATTAAACCAAGAATTACCGCATAGCATGGTCGGCTAGAGGTTTTCTTGTTGTGCTCAAATGTCCCTAGTTTGATCTCCACTAGCTTGGTTTTTTTATTTTTCAAATTTCAGTTTTTATGTTAGTTACTTGGGCCTCATTCTTACATTTTAGTTGCTCAATTTTGATATTTTTTTTTCACTTTGGTCACTCAATTTGATACTGTCTTTTATTTTGGTCACTCAACTTTGATATTATTTTTCACTTTAGTCACTTAACTTCAATATATTTTTCACTTTGAGTGACCAAAGTGAAATTTTTGAAAGTACAGTGATCTGAGTGTCGAAATTGTCATAGTTGAGTGATCATTTGTGAATTTTTTTTTTATTTTAGTTTTTATTTTAGGTGCTTGGGGTTCAATAATATTTTATTTTTTGTTTGTTTTCTTCAAGTCAATATATTTTGTCTTTTATTTTCCTCTTGTAGAAGTGGAATCAAAACAGTCACTCAACTTTGCATGGTTCGATACTTTAGTCATTGACTTTGAAATATATCATTTTAGTCACTGAACTATAATATTGTCTATCACTTTAATAACTGCTGCCCATCAAACCTTGAATTGAGGTGCAATGCCTATGCCAAAATGTTAGCCAGGATGAGATGAGTAACTTTTATAACTGGAGCTAAGATTGATTCGGCCTAGAATGATAGAAATTTGGCCCGAAAGTCCGCGGTGACTGGAACTTTAACTCTTCGATTCTCCACCATACGGCGACGGTTTGAGGTGGGATTGGTGGTGTTGAACTCGCCTCGAGGAGGGCTTCAAAACCCAGTATATGGCTTCAATCGATTTGGGCGGTTATGGAGAGAGAGACTGTGATGAGAGAGAGGGAGAGCATACAAGTGATTAAAGTGATACACGGTGTTATAATTCAGTGACTAAAGTGATATATTTCAAAACTCAATGACTAAAGTGTCAAATGTGTCAAAGTTCAGTGAATGTATTGATTTTTTTTTTGCCATTTTATTAAGTAATGTAATTTTTTATTTCAATTATTTTTTTCCCTAGTTATGTAAATAAATTTATAATTTTTTTACAATGTTTACATTAGATTAGTCAGCATAATGAAGTCATAAATATCTATTAAAAAAATATATTCCTAAAGTATTTTTGGTGTTCAGAAAAATACAAAGAATAAAATGAAAAAGGGAGAAATATTTTATATATATAGTAAAATTTAGGGGCACATTTGTTATGTTGGTCCCGGATCTCAAAAACCTCAGGACCGGAAGCAAAGAATTAATGTACGTTGTTGGCTCTTGATGTCCGCCTTCGTATTATGGTGGCTTGTTAGTTCTGATTCTCTATCTGTGTGGCGGTAGATTTTGAATGTCAAATGTAGACAAAGTTCAAACTATTGAACCACAATACGTATATCTTCATTTTTCACCAAAATTAATAATCATACCCAAGTGAATTGCTCACGAGAGTCCGAGAGATTTTTCAGTGTGACCGTCACGCCATGTGGCATATGTGACTTCTTGTTGTGATTGGACCACGTCATTACTTAGATAACTAATGGCCAATGGTTGATATACTGGAGGAAAAAAAATAAAAGATGTGGTCCAATTACAATATGAGGTCACATGGCCACGTAGCGTGACGGTCACATTGAAAAATTTCTCAGAGAGTCCGAGTCCCAAATGTGATTCATAATGGAAATAGTTCTTTTTAGATTCTTTTTTTTAAGGCAAATATATTCAATAAATAAAAAAGAAAGCAAGTAAGGGGGGACATCAAGAAGCCAAAACCCCTTAGAAACATATGAAAAAATCAAAGCAAAACAAGATATGCAAATAATTATCATACGGGCATCTCCAATGGTTGTGGTCAAACCTATATTTGGCATTTTGCATCTCTAATGGTGTCAAAATTGAGATCCAAACTCAGTCTGGACATATCTCAAGTGCTAAATTAATATCCAAACTGAGTTAAATCTATAAATTTTTTAGGGATCCAATTGCATGTGAGGTGAGGAGGAGAGATGAAAAAATTATTATAACACTTGAGTTTGACACCCAACCACTACCGGAGATGATGTCAAATTTATATAAATAGTATTTATTTGGAGACTCGAATATAGATTTTGAGTTTGGAATTGAATCCGGCCATTAGAGATGCCCTAAAAAACCTTAAACAACAATTCATATGAAGGAACATTTGCATGCCCTTAGTTAGCGCGTGAAACATTTTCCAAGCTCTACCAAAGTACCAATATATACACCTTCCGGTGGGAATGGGTGTACGGACGAGAAGGAGCTTTCAAGGGAGGCAAATATTGCAGGTAACGTGTGATAGTCATAAAGACTATTTGCAATTATAGCTTCTCTGATAGTTTGGTACAAATTGGGAAACTTCTGTCCCCTAAGTTTGGTGCTTTCTGGTATCTGCCAAGAAGTTGGCAGAGACATAAATGTATATGTTTAAAACGAAACGAATCCTCCAGACCAAGAAAGAAGGGAAATGACTCCTTCTATTTTTCTTGCCGGCAGAAATCTGAAACCCAAGTTTTATAGCTCTCTGGAAAAGTAAACCAATCAACCGCTCATGTATTTAAAATTTCAATACTCCGAAACACTATAAAATATTCGGTAAAAACTTTTTCTATATGTTCAACAATAAAAGTCTATACATAATACATGATAGTGCATGTTGATTAGTACGAAATAAGTGTCAAAAAGTGATGACTAAACGTTGACAAGAAAGACATGTTCAACTAATTATGCGAACATAATGACTAAATTTCTCATGTCTTGAAATTGAGAGAAAGTCTTACTTCTCCCTAAAACACAAACTCGTTTTCTTTCGGGATTGTGTACGATTGATTCTAGTCAATTTCAGGTTTGATGCATTCTCGCATCCAGTCATATCGTTCATTTTATTGTTCTTGTCATTCTTCTTTATAGTTGCAATTGTTGCTTTTATCAATTGTAATTTTTAATTATTGAATAAAATGAACTAAATTTATTTAAAATAATATTTTTTATTATTATTATAGGACGTCAGTTTACACATACACACATACTTAATCAAGGAGAGTCGAACTCAACATCTCTCCTTGGACAACTTTGGTGCCAAACTATTACACCAATCACCTTAGATATTTAAATGGACATCTAAGGATGAGTTCTCTCTCCTCATTTTTGAGTAGGTAGCTGACTAGCGACAGCTAGGGTTTCCTAGATTTTTCGTCTTCCAAACTTTAGATCAAAGTCCTCCTTCCTACGATTTGCCCTTCGAAGACGAGATGGACTCCCTCAGATGCACTAGTGGTTGGCTGAATATATCTTGGAGGAATTTGATTTGGTTCGGACTCTAGGCTTATATTAAGTCTTGGCCAGTCCAGATCTGGGTTAATTAGTTATCATGTTTCACCAGAAGAAAATTGGTGTGCCAGAGCGAATTCTCCATTTGAGTATGTGGGAGCATAAAGATACACATTTGGAACTGGGTCTCCGAACAAGACAAGACTATTCCGAAGAGTTTACGGGTGTACGTCAATTCTCTATCCCACTTCTTGAGGCTTAAGTGTATGGATTACTTTAAGAACCTCATGAATGGATCAAGTGGGACGAGATCTGTATACAAGTAGGAAACATGTTACAGCTTCACTACATTTTAAAAAACATATTTAAAAAAAAAACAACAAAAATATTTATACTATACTTCTATCTTGCACATAGTCTACTTCACGAGTAAATATTTCCATATCTTGTCTCTCCACTTTTAGTGCTAGAAAATCTAAGTTACGATATTATGAAGGTGGTTTTGGGCCTTCCAATTTATGTTATTAATTTACTTATCCTATATTTTTGACAACGACGAGTGCTTGCGTATTTACATGCTTGAGAATCGCTCACGTCAACTGGTATAAGGGAAAATTAATAGTCATAATCTCATATCTCTATACTATAAAGAGATATTATGTCATAGTGATTTTTCTTCACTTTAGTAAACACCCTTTTGTAATTTTAGGCTTAATAAGGTCTAAATGCTTCTTCACGTTTCCAATATTCAATTACATTGGAATTGCTTTTTTTTCAAATTTGGCCAATAAGATACATGTTAACATTCATAATGAAACATGATTTAAATCATTTAATTCAATACACAACTCTTGATGATTTTGGTATCTACCACAAGTAAAATATCATCAATGATCAATTAGAGATCTCACACATTCATATGCATGCATTAGGTATGGTAAGCATATTGATATTGGGCACCCACGAATCTTCTAGAACATCTATTGTCTCTTCCAAGATAATCATCTCTCATAGATAAGTTATTTAGAGAATGTGGATCTCTTTACTCATAATCTCATGTTGAGTGTTATATGGCTTGTATGATATTCTCTTTTAGATAGCTTAAAACTTTGGACCTAGAGAATATTTTCCCCATGAATTCATGTGGTTTTTTAATGACATTTGTCCCCCCCCCCCCCCCCTCACGGGTGGGAAGACTGATTTATTTAACCATTCGCAAAACATGCATTTAAAAATATTACCTTCCTTGGGTTTAAGATATCTATTGGTAGGTGGCGAACCCAAAACCAATTTTAGGTCAAAAATAATGTCACTGTTTCTGCCTAGATTCGGGGGGAAAGGGTATGTACAATCACTTTCTTAATTTGCTCATAATTGGTTGAGACTATTCCTTAAAAAATGATATATATATTGTTAGGGCAAAATATTTGCTATTGGCTATTTCCTACTTGACAAAACCTCTTCTCTTGTATTAGCATTTTCTATGTATCAATGCTAGGTTGTTTAAGGGATTAAGAGTTGTGGCTTAGGTTGTTCTTGCTCGAGATGGTTCGTGAAGACGTCGTTCTTATCCGGTCTTTTCTCCGGACTTCGATGATTGTTCATCGAAGGTTTCATTCAAGCATCTCAAGGTATGAATCATGCATATGCATTTCATACATTTTGTTTATGCTTAAGAAGTAGCACAAATATCTTAGATTTGCTAGAAATTAATTGGATTTCATTTGGTTAAGCAAACATTTATTTTTAAGATATTTTTTTGTTTTTGCTACAGTATCACTGTTCACGTGAACAGTGCGATCGATAGCCTGGAATAGTGCGATCGATCGTCAATAGTGTCGTTGGAGAATCTGCCCGTTGCGATTCGAAAATGTGACCGTTGCTACAGTACCACTGTTCATGAACAGTGCCACTGTTCATGAATAGTGACGATCGATCGCCATGAATAGTGCGATCGATCGCCTATCGGGTTTTCGCTTCCAGTAGCTATTTTTCTACTGTGCGATCGATCGCATAGTGTCGGGCGATCGATCGCATAAGCGTCTGTTTTGTTTTCTATAAATAGAACCCTTCGGATTCATTTTGTCCAACTCTTTCCCCATCGTCTAAAAACACTTTGAGAGAGTTTTCTGATATATTTGAGTGATCCTAGTTCTATGTTTTAGGTTCCTCATCTTAAATCTCCATTTATAATCCTTTGCTAAACACTTTGATTTGCATATGTATGCTAGTTTAGCCTATGTTTAGGATTTAGGAGATTCTATTCAATTCTAGCAATTGTTCCATGTTGAATTGCTGAATTGGTTGATTGAATCATTAGTTTCAATCTTCTTTATTGTTTGTTTTGTTTAGCTAATGATCCTTGTGATTAGTTAAACAAACCCTTGAATCACTTCAAGGCTTTTCAATTTGGTTTGGTTAATTCAAGCAATTGTTCCTTGTGAATTGCTTGTGTTAATCGAATTGAATTCATTGTTCATTCATACACACACATATCATTGCATAGTCGGTGTTGCTTGCGGTTGGTGGATTCACGTGGTGGAGTTCGTTCAATTGGAGCGGCTTGAGGTGGGAGCACTTGAAGGAGCATTTGGAGGCTACACAAGGTTAGAGCTGTCACTAGTCATAGGGTTGATAGTGTAGAGTTTGGGACGGAGTTCCCCCTTGTATGTGTTTGCTAATTGGCGTTTTTCATAGTGTTACACAAGAGCGTGGGGTACGGCTCCCCTCCGGTTTTCCCTCTAGAGGTAGAGGTTTCCAGGTGACCATATCGTGTGTTGTTTGTGTGTTTGCTTATCTATTGTATTATGCTTAATTAATTAGCATATTGTATGCTTGCTTATTTATATGCTATTGTGCTTAATTGATTAGCATATTGTGTGCTTGTTCATACATTGATAGATATAGTCCGTGGTGAGCTATTGATGATGTTCACTTTGGGATTCTAGGTTGTACAATTGATTGTGCTTGTTGCATATATATTTGTTGTCAATTGTGAATTGCTTGTGCAATTGTTTGAACCTAGGTTGTTAGGTTGTGGAGAGATTAAACTTTTAATTTGTTCAAAGTTGTGTATGCTCTCCGATTAGTATTTAGAACGACTACCGTTATTGGGACTAATCCGGCGAATCCGGAATTTCATATATATATATATATATATATATGGTGGATAAAGATCTCACACCAAGTCACGTCATTCTTCAGGAATGATCTTAACTCTCCCTAACTGTGGGAGGACTATCTCATTACAGTGACAACTAGCAAACTGTGCGAGAAAAAATGATCATTATGAGCAAATTTTGCAATCACAATTAATTGTATGACAAAATAGTATGACTCAACAATAAATGTTATTGAGGTTTGTCAATGGTCCCATGAAAAAGCATTGGATCCAAAATGACCTAACCATGCCAAACTAATATATTGTTGGCTCAATGAAACTTCTAATTCATGATATGGTACGGTGTACTTTAGTATTCTTATAGTTGTTTAAATACACCCTAAATGAGCTCTTCTGAAGCCATTAATTAAGATCTGTAACTCTTGAGATAATTGTTACCTTAGCTTTTAGTAAGCATAGCGAGATTTCAGCAATTGCAATGAATCATATCCATAATTGCATTTTATGCAAAGACAAATATATATGCCAATATTTTTTATCATGAACATCCATACGTCACATCCAAGCCTTGATTTCTTACTCAATTAAATCAACAAACAATAGCAATAAGCAACAAGTTTATCATTTTGTCTCGTTATAACTTTGCATGATCAAGTAAAAGATTGCAAAGATAAAAGAAAAGAATCGTAGAGAACTCATAGACCATCATCGAGTTTAAGATGCAAAGAATATATAAGAGACAAGTGTGCTGAAAATATATTATAAACTATAAACTTACTTTGACAAAAAGTAAAACACAAATATAAATATGAGAGATGAAATATTGAGGTTGTTTTTCTCATTCTCATTTCATTATATACTTATATATATAGTGTTATAACCACCACTGGTGGTCGAGTTGGTAAGAGCCTCCAGGTGTGGTACCCCCCCCCACCCGGGTTCGAATCCTGCCGACTGCAAATTGGAGTTAAATCCCAATTTATTCTATGGTGGCCAGGGGGAGGAAGCGTTCTGACAAGATCCCCGACTGCGGATTAGTCCTTGGGCCTAGGAAGCCTTTGGGATACCGTGAGAGTTCTCTAAAAAAAAAAAAAAAAATATATATATATATATATATATATAGTGTTATAATTTACGTAATAAGGGTATCAACACTAATGAGATATTACATAGTAAGCCACAAAGTAATTACGTGGATAGCCACATAACTACAACAATTAATTATTATTTTTGAGTTTTGAAATTGTTAAGGTAAAAAATTTAAGCTACAACCACTTCTCTTTATTTATTTTTGGCCAAGAATCACTATCTTAAATATAGATTTCTCCCATTTTCACTACTGCAAAACTATTCTATAAAATCATTTCAAGCATCACATGCTGTAGTCATCATCAGTTGGACTGTTGGAGCCTTGAAGCCTCATTTAAGTTTTCAATTGGCATGCATCCCTTACTTAGCTTCTTCTTTTAGTGGTCGGTGCCTCTTATTCATTCCCTTGCCTTTCATTACGTTCATCCGATGATATTCTGTGTCCCTCATAAATATGAGTCCCACAATTGTAGCTTTACGTTATTCATCGAGAAAGTTAAGTAACATACATATTTCCTTCCGACTAGTAACAGTAGCTGTAGTACTGATATTTTGGCCTACATTGATCATGAAAATTCATGATCATCAACTGTTCGATAAGTGTGCGCTTAAAATTCCATGTACAAAGCAACAAGCCCCCTTGTGATCCAATCTCACCTAGCTAGCTCTCTCTACAATGGCCATTAGCTTAAACAACAACTTCAACTATCCCATCTCAAAATCCCAAAAAACTCAGAATCCAAAATCTTTACCTACCCAAAAGCACCCCGAGTGGTTTTCACCAGAAACAGGAATTTACCACAGCACTTACCCTAATGTTAATCTCCCCTTAGACCCTTTTCTTGATGTTGTCTCATTCATTTTCTCACACAACCATAATGGGGTTTCATCAGCTCTGGTTGATGCCTCATTTGGGTCTTCAATATTGTACTCGGAACTCTACTCTTTCGTCAAGTCCATGGCCTCTGGTCTCCGCGAAATGGGCGTTTCAAAAGGTGATGTTGTTTTGCTACTCTTGCCAAATTGCATTTACTATCCCATTGTGTTCTTGGGTGTTTTGTATGCTGGTGCTATTGCCACAACCATGAATCCTCTAAGCACTGTTATAGAAATCAAGAAACAGATTGCTGATTGCAATGCATGTCTTGCTTTTACTGGACCTGAAAAAGTTGATACATTACAAGTATTGGGTATTCCTGCCATTGCAGTGCCAGAGAATGTAATATTGACTTCCAAGGCAGAGCTTTTTTCGGTGTTCTATAAGCTTATTCGTAGTAAACTTGATTTAGCTCCAAGGCCAGTGATTAAGCAGCAAGACATCGCGGTGATAATGTATTCTTCAGGGACTACTGGTGGGAGCAAGGGTGTTGTGCTAACACATAGGAATCTGGTAGCTGCAGTCGAGCTTTTTGTGCGTTTTGAAGCTTCACAATACGACTACACAAGTTTGGAGAATGTGTATTTAGCTATTGTGCCATTCTTTCACATATACGGGTTGTCGCTTTATGTGATGGGGTTGTTGTCTTTGGGTTCTAGAATTGTTGTGATGAAGAAATTTGTTGTTGACGATGTTGTCAAGGCCATTGATAGGTATAAAGTCACACATTTCCCACTTGTTCCACCAATATTAGCAGCGTTGACGAAAAAGGTAGCCAAGGATGTGGAGGCAGCACATAGTCTCCAGAGTTTAAAGCAGGTTGCTTCTGGTGCAGCACCTCTAAGCATGAAAATTATACAGGACTTTGTTCAGGCCCTTCCCCATGTTGATTTCATTCAGGGATATGGCTTGACAGAGTCGACTGCAGTAGGGACTCGCGGCTTCAATACAGAAAAGGTTAGGAACTATTCTTCAATAGGACTTTTAGCTCCAAACATGCAAGCTAAAGTGGTAGATTGGAAAACTGGATCCCCTTTGCCTCCAACCAGTTCTGGTGAGCTTTGGTTACGCGGAGCAGCGATCATGAAAGAATACTTGAACAATGTAAAGGCAACCATGTCAACAATTGATGAAGATGGTTGGCTACATACCGGAGACATTGTGTATTTTGATAAAGATGGGTATTTGCACATACATGATAGGTTGAAGGAGATCATCAAATACAAGGGCTTCCAGATTGCGCCGGCAGATTTAGAAGCTGTGCTGATTAACCATCCTGAGATAGTAGATGTTGCAGTAACGGCAGCCATGGATGAAGAATGTGGAGAGGTGCCGGTGGCATTTGTGGTTAGGAAAAATGGCAGTGAACTTTCCCGGGAAGCTGTAATGGATTACATTGCTGGACATGTTGCTCCACACAAGAAGGTCAGGAAGGTGGTGTTTACAAATTCAATACCGAAATCTGCAGCTGGAAAGATCCTCAGAAGGGAGCTTAGGAATTTATTGACTTCTAAACTCTAAAGAATTAAGACTAATCCATCTTTCAGCAGACCGACTCTAAAATAGGACAGAATGACAGATCGATAGCATCAGTAATCAAGAAAAGATATATGATAATTCAAGTATTGTTACAAATAATGTATACTGTATGTAAAAACATATGGGTTGAAATCTTTGTAGTTGGATCATGGCCTGGTGATTCTCCAAAGTTCTACAAAATCCTATCACAAGCTTCCTACGTTGGCCATAACCTTATTCTTCAATTACACTCATCAATATGTGATTGTTCTGGGCCAATCTGCTTGTTCCTAATAATATGATCAATAAGAAGGGTTTTGAGTTAAATAAAATTCCACATTCTACATGTTTGCGTTATATCATATTCGATACTTGAATCATCATTCATGCTTTAATTCTTCCAATTCTGTTTTAAACATAAATGGTTAAATGTGGGTGGGGCTGCCTGAATACTGAATAGGTTATAAATTTTTTTTTTCCTATTTGTTTAAAATTAATCATTTTAACCTTATACGATCGAGAAATTATTCTATGGTCCGGGACCATGACTTTATGGTTGTCCGGATTAATCTGGGTCGTCAATTAACTATTATTTAATACACAAGCACAATACCAATAAATATTTGATAATTAATGGACGGCCCAGATTGATCCGGACCACCATAAAGTCATAGTCCCGGACCATAGAATAATTTCTCTATACTACACTTTGTGGTCTTTCATATTATAGTACTAGTATAGCATTACCATTTGGGGAAGTTCTCTAGTGAGGACCTCTTAAATGAGGACCACTTGAGGACTTTTCTAGTAGACATACTTTTTTATTACATTTTGACAAATCAACCGTTCAATATTTAGATATTTATGAGTAGATCACTTCTATAAATTTTCAATGAAATCTAAAATCGTTAGGTCATCTATAATTGTAATTTACCATTTATGAATATGAATGGTTCAAAATTGACAGATTTGGTTCGTTCATTTATTTGGTCTAGTTTGGTACCTTAACGATTTCAAATTTTGTTGAAAATTTGTAGAAGTGATCTACTCATGAATATCTTGACATTGAACGGTTGATTTCTCGAGATGTGATCGAAAAATAGATATCACAACCATTAATCATAAAGTCCTCAAATGGTCCTCATTTAAGAGGTCCTCACTAGAGAAGCTCCCTTACTATTTGAGCCCATGGTTGAAAGTTCACAAAAATCTCACAATTGTCAAGTTCCTTAGATTCTTCTTGTTCTTGTTCTAATTTTTTGGCTGAAAATAATGTTATGCGGCATCAGACTACCACGTGATATTGTGAATGAGTGGTCTGGGTTAATAGGATCACTATATTTATGCAGAGGGCAAAAAAAAGAATTTTAAGTGGACCAATCAACAAAAAATATTTTTCATGTGGATCAATCACATTGGCCCGGACCATGATACACGTACATAGTGGTCAGGAACTATATAATAAGTTCTTAATTCGCTAGGTTTTCCGGACATGAAGGATCAGGAAGATCAACAAATATATCTTTACCACTTTTTGTGGCCAGTTAAGCTAAATTCTCCTCAACAGGAAGCATTCTTGTCATGAAATACATGCAGTTGTATGGTGTTCTGGGGAGCACATGCATACTTGTCCCAAGGATCTAATGCATATATGGCCAAAGCTGAAAAACTAATAAACGCCCAAGATATAATTCAATTAATGAAACTCATCTAGGTAAAGAACAAAAGATTATAATCACACTTCTCATTTTTCCCTAGCCAAAATCAACCTCCCTTTGCTTGTAATCACATGCTGCTTCTATGATAGGAATCTGGTTCATCATAACTTCTGATCAGTCTTTCAGGTAAATAATTAAAAACAGAAGATAAAATGAATATGAAACCAAAGAGGAGGACGAATAGGAAACATGATGGGTATATATAGGGAACCAATTGTTCATGTTCTTGCACACATACGGCAAAGATTTTTCTTTATTTTCCCTTTGTTTTTTTTGTTTGTTTGTTATGCCTTTCCCTTTTTTTACTGGGTTTTAGTAATATTTTCTCCTAGTTTGTTTAGCGAAAACTTTGTCTTTATTAATTTGCTTTATTAGGTAGACCACAACCCTATATAAAGAGGTAGTCTTAGGCTCTTAGCCTCTTAATTTGTTATACATAAATTATTCTCAAAGCCCTGTGTGTTTGAAACTTTGGTTCATACGGGCTTGATATTTGTTTTAGCTGATTGAGAGTAATCAAGACGAGTTTTTCAAATATGCATGTCACAAGAAGAAAATTAACAAGTAGAAGATGGCTGGAGATAGGGATAAACCGTTCGTGTGTAGATCGTTCGTGCCCTCCAGCTCCAAGAAAGAGCCAACCTCCTTCAAGATATACAATCTCTCTTGCCCGACAAAATTTGAACACAATTTTCAACCAAGAAGATCGATGAGTAGTTAGAGAATATATATTATGGTACTGAGAAAAAAGTTTAATTTTGATATTTTTTTATCGTTTTATGTTTACGTGTTTCTCTATCTTGTCATGTAATGATTTATGAGTATTAGAATTTATAATATAAGTTGTGTTTAGTGATGAAGAGTTTCCTATATCTTTAACAACTTTTTAGTTTAATTTAGTACGTAGACAAATTTTCTGTTAGAATGCTGCTTAGAGCAACCGCCATCGCAAGGTTAAAAAAAAGGCAAATATGGCTTACCTGAAGGGATATTCTAGAGAATATAATTATGCATATCTACACTACTCCCACCGTACCTTATATCTTAAGCCAAATTTGTACCCAAACTGATCAAATCCAACGGCTATTGATTCTCACAGCTATTGATTCACAGTTTCCAACTAAAAAAGTTGTTATGTGTAATTGTTTATTAAAGATAGAAGGGCAAAACTGAAACAATAATAAAATATAGGGTAATTGTCATGAATGGTACCTGAATTTTACCTCAAACTTATCGATGGTACCTGAACTTCATTTTTCGTCACAAACGGTACCTGAACTTTTCGATTTTGTTTTAAATGGTACCTGAGGCCACCTTCGGCTAACTTTCCGGCCGAAAAGATCACGTGAGATGCATGTGACTTACAATATAAGGGTTAAAATGACATTTTTCTTCACGAGTTAATCATGGCCATGCAATTTGATCAGTGGCCAAAATTTGCCCCTCTCTCTCTTCTTTTCTCTCTTCCCTCTCTCTTTTCGTTCTCTCCTTTCTATTTCCAGGATTTAGTCCTTGAAAAACTCAGCCATTTTTTTCCCTTTCTTCATTGTCCTTTTGCTTTTGTATGTTTGGGTGTCAACCCTTTGTTCACTGGCGTTGTCCTCAATCAAGAGCACTGAAGCATTATGTTGGATCTGGTTCAATTGACCAAGGAGATGAGGGTGGAATTCAATCTGATTGTGACTAGTGGCGGATCCCGCTGGGGGAGGGGGAGGGGGGCAACTGAGGTGAGCTCACAATTGATTATGTAATGAATCATCAAAATGGTATGTAATGAATTATGGGCAGTGGGCATCGAACGACCCAAAAAAAAAAAAAAAAACTTGCAACTTTGCAAGCTATGCTGTCCCAGCATCCTTCTTCAACTCCTTTGTTCCCTTGTATGTCAATTATCAATTATTCAATTGATTATTGCTTTGAGAGTCTGGGCTATAAAGTGGCTTGGGTAGCTAATTAATTGGGCATTCACCCATTGATTCATTCTCCATAATTAATATTAACATATTAATTAAATTCTTATCTTGGTTAATTTCATGATTTTTTTTATTAATGCTAATCTGGAAACTAACGAAGAACAATAGGGGAAGGAGAGAGGGAAGAGAGGGAAGATTGAAGAGAAACGGACGAAGAAGGGGGAGAAGAGGAGGAAGACGGGAAGAGTGATCCGATCTGGAAAAACCAAGGAAGAAGAAGAAGTGGGGGCAAATTCGTTATTTTAGTTCATTTAGGAGTCACATGCATCTCACGTGATCTTTTCGGCCGGAAAATTAGCCGAATGTGGCCTCAGGTACTATTTAAGACAAAATCGAAAAGTTCAGGTACCGTTTGTGACGAAAAATAAAGTTCAGGTACCATCGATAAGTTGGAGGTAAAGTTCAGGTACCATTCATGACAATTTCCCTAAAATATAAAACCAAAACATATGGGTATGGCTTACGGAAGTTGATAGCCAAATTTGGCTTGCCAAAACCTTGTATGCCAAATTTTCCCATAAGGTTCCGTGTAATGGCTTACGGTGGGAGTACTCATAAGCCATATTTGGGTATTTGGCTTATGGTGGCACATGCTCTTATTAAACCCCTATGAGTATGTTCTCTCCTCATCACGTTTCCCCTCTCTCTCTTTTCTGCTACCGTCCTACGTTTTTGGTAATCGCCCTAGCTAGCTCTTTCTCCATTAACCATAACGTGAATCACGACCACTTAACCATCACATCCCAGAAAACCAGAACACTACGTATGTGAGGAAGTTGGTGTTTACAAATTTAATACTAAAATCTGAATAGGATGGATTGACTCGTTCCTCTCTCATCTAATACTACTTGCAGCTATACATTCTCTCTGCAGCCCAATGAATTCAGTCTCTCGAAGACGATAACATCGATCAGAAATCTAACTCAAACTTTGTCGAACTTGTAAACTATATGTAACTGGTCAAAAAGCAAAATGAACTGCTGAATGAAATTGAGATATATTGTTTTCTGGTTTAAAATTGTTTTAACAATGATTTCAGCGTGAAGCAAATTAAAGCTCAAAATCTTCCCTAGCTAGTATTCTAGGGTGAAGCCAGAATAACGAAGAGTCTTGTGCCCCCAGGTATATATGTCCCTATATTACTGTGCGCGCATGTAGGCCACGAGATGAATAATTTATTTGAATGGGTCAAATCTGAACCGTTGGGAGGACAGAAAGTACAAAGAGTATATCTCAGCCGTTGCTTTTGTCAGAAACGGAAAGAATGACTGAACATGCAGTGTTAGACGAGCTCCCAAAAATTGACTTTTGAGGAACAACTGGAGCTCGAACCAGAGCTTCGTCAAAGTTTGAAAACCACCTGCGCAGATTATCAACCGAGACACCTCAATCCCCAGGCCTCCTTCCAGATTCCTATTCAAATTCAAACAGAACAACCATTAATAAAGCCGAAATCATTCAGGTGAGCTCCAATCGCCACTACTCATGGCGGTTTCGCGGTGGCAAAACACACCCAAAAACCTAATCTCCAAACACGGACCAAAAATGATTTCCAAGACCATGAACTTGAAGAACTCGGAGAGTAGATGAGATTTGTAACCCGGTTCGAACCAAACCGTCCCTGGAATCGCCGGAATTCGTAGATATTCTTTCCTTCGATTATTACTCTGCAGCCATCAATTAGACAAGCCAACGCCACCCTCGTGTTTGCCTTGCCAAGGCGAAGCTTCTGGTATAGGTGCGGCGCCGTGAAACGACTGGCGAAGAGAGTTGAGTTCGGCGGCGTCATGGTCAGGGGAAGGTGGTCTTGCACAGTCTGACCGAGTCAAACATTGTTGGCTATTTATAGCTTCCATTAAATTCAATTTGGACGGTCCTGATCAAGCAAGGGTAGAGATCAACGGTCAAGATCACTCCGCCATAAATTTTATTTTGCATAAATTATTTATTTATTTCTCAAACTTTAGAAAATCATAAAAAATAGCTCATTTGTCTGAAAAATTATCCAAAAATTTCAACGGACTAGTCGTGACATGCACTTTATATATTACCATTCCTCGTAAGATTTGTGATGGAGCGGTTACAAATGGTTTAGTCGTAGGGGTACTACGGTTGACCATATGGATCAAGGTCAAAACGACAACGAAAAACGCTAATTTTTTTATCATAGTCATAAAATATCACAATAATCACATCCAACGGTGGATTTGACCATTTTATTTTTCCTCTATCTCGTTAGTATTCAAAGGTACACTTTTCATGATAACCAATAAACAAAATATACTACATTAGTAGGTACAATGAAATTTTGTGCAATCCGAGAAAATGGAAATTGAAAATGAAAAAAATGACCGTTAGATGTGATTATTGCAATGTTTTATGCCTATAAAAAAATTAGCCATATTCGTCCTTATTTCGACATCGATCAATGTGATTAATTGTAGTGACCGTAATACCCCTACCACTAAAAAGCCCGTAACTACTCTGTCACAAATCATACGGGGACACAGTTCACGCGCTACACTCTCGTGAGGTTGAGCTTATCTACCTATGTAAAAAAATTGGATTGTAATCATCGTGGTTCCGTTGCTCTTGGGAGTATTAAATGAATGGAAAAGGTAAAACCGTCCATGGTCATTTAACAATGTACTTATTATTCCTTAGGATATTAAAGGGGTGGGGTGTAGACTGATATCCACCATATGCAATCTTGGACCCTGAAATTAATTTTTGCAAATTTTTAATGCCCAGTTGGACATTTGTACCCTTATATTTATTAATTGAATTTCTCCTAGGGCAACTAAACTGAGACGAGAGGCCGTATTTAAAATTTTTACGTCGGTAAATAGAGCTCGACCATGTGAGGGTACATGTGCGAAACACAAGCAAACTGGATATATGACGAATAGGTTATGGCCCTTTTTTGTGAAAAGAATATTTTCGTAAATGACATAAATAAAGGTTGACCACCTTGACTAAGGCCTAAACGACGATGAACAACGGTAAGTTTTTCACATTATCCATATTACTACGCGGAGAATACATGAGCACTGTCGAATCTATTATTTTTCATTTCGACTTTTCGGATTGCACGAACTCTTGATGTGCCTACTAGTGTGGTATAACTTGTTTATTAGTTATAAAAGAAAACAACTATTTAAAAACCTACAAGGTGAAGGAAAAAGAAAATGGTCAATTAAACCGTTAGATACAATTATTGCAATGTTTTATGTATATGTTAAAAATATTAGCCACTTTCGTCCTTGTTTCGACCTCAATCAACGCGGTCAACCATAGTGACCGTAATACCCGTACCACTAAAACGGCCGTAACCACTACGTCACAAATCTTGTAGGGGCACAGTTCATGCCTACACTCTCGTGAGGTCGAGCTCTGTCTACCCCTGTAAACAAATTAGAATGAGAAAATCATCCTGATTCGTTGCCCTTAGGAAATTATTGAATTGAAAAAATAGTATAAATGATATGGTCAAGTTATATAAAATGTTAATATATTTGAAAATATTAAAAATAATATGCATATATATTTATTTCAATTTTATTCGAATAAGGTATTTTATTGAAAAAAAAACTAGCAAAAAAAATAAAACAAATAAAATAACAAAATATCTCTAGGTGGTTCGAACTTAAATTGGCAATCTCTGTAATTATTCAAGAGTCGCATAATTTTTTTTCATAAATTTACTTTAGATCGTAACTCTAATTTGAAGACTCAAGAATTAACTACACATCACAACGAGTTTGTAGAAATTTTCGGAGACATTTTCAGACAGTCGATCTATTTTTAACGATATTCTGAAGTTTGAGAAATAATAGAAATATTTTGGTGCGATCTGGGCCGTTAATCATGCTCACCATTTATCTGGGCCGTTTAAATTAATTACAAAGTTTACATTTAATTATCTATTCAATTTTAAAAAAAATTACAAAAGCAAAAAAAAAAGCCTAGGTTGACAGAAAAAAAGAAGAAGACAAAAACCCAGCCCATTTTCTCTTCTTCTTCTTCTTCAGATGCAATTATTGGCTGGTTTGCCTCTTTTTCACCATTGTTGCCGATCTCAAGTTCTCAACCTTCATATGCTACAAGCTTTGGAAAGAAAAATCGAGGGGGATCCGCCACGGTACGAACCCATTGGTGGTCATGGCTCGTCAAGTTGATGACCGTAGAGAGAGAATCGACGGAAGAAAGGCTTGGTGGTCCGGCGAATTTTTCAGAGATTTCCGGCGACTCCCGTGTTCATTGCAATCTTCCTCCTGCCGTGTTGGACTGCGTAACAATGATGGAACGGGGCTGGGTTGATTAGGATCGCCGCTGATTTCGAATGGGATGATTCTTCTGCATCTCTTACTCTATTTTTTTTTTTACCATCCAAACCATTTAACAGAAGACCATAAAAAGTTAACCCTGCGTGTATCTCACGCACTATAAAAGTGTTAGGGACATATACACCTGGGGGCACACAAGACTCTTCGGCCAGAATAATCACTAGAACGAAACTTTGGAAATAAATGTACTCTACTATACCACCATAGATATTATAGTCTACAACTTTTTGGCATTATGTCATTGTACCAAGTAAACCACTGCATGTCACCATCTTGAGTTAGTCTTTAGTCCTCAATCTTCATCAAAATCTTGATCCAATCAAGTTTGAGTCTTGGGTCTCATATTGATCCACCCTGGTTAAACATAAATGAAATAAATATATATTTTGACATTTGACATAAAGATTAAGACATTTATTTTAAATAAGTAGGAAAGTTTTCGATATTAGATCCACTGACTATTATTTTATTAAACAAGTTATCTGAAAGTAAACATTTTTCGATATTAGAGACCAGATACATATCTTAACCATTTTTAATAGGGATAAAATGATAAATATATTTTTGGTCCCTAAATTTTGACTCATTCGACACTTTCGTCCTTGAACTTTGAAATATATCACTGTGGTTCCTGAACATTGACATTTACTAACACTTTCGTCCCTGACCGAAGTTTTTACCGAATAAACCTCCGATTCTGGCCAAATCGAACGACACCACATACTGGGCTTTGAAGCCTTCCTTGAGGTGAGTTCAACACCACCAACCTCGCCTCAAACCGTCACCGGACGGTGTATAATTTTAGAATTTAAGTTTTGGTCACTACCGGTTTTCGGGACAAATTCGAGCCATTCTAGGCCGAATCGAGTTTAGTCTCAGTTATAAAAGTTATTCCTCTCATCCTTGCGAACATTTTGGCATATGTTTTGCACCATTTTTTCCGGTCAGAGACGAAAGTGATAGTCGGTGTTGAAGTTCAGAGACGAAAGTGATATATTTCAAAGTTCAGGGACGAAATTGTCGAACGAGTCAAAGTTGAGAGACTAAAGGTGATTTTTTTTTTAATATGATGATATTTTTTTAATGGTTTTTATACTTATATCTAAGGTACATTATTTGAAGCAGTCCTTTAACCATTTTTCAACATCATACTGAAAACCCTAAAACCTTCATAGATCTACGCATGATGACATGATCACTCCCAAGAGTTGGATCTCTTTTTTCTATTCCATTTTATATTGGGTTTGATGACTTGATCCTAGCTTCAACTAGGGGAGAAAGAAATCTAGTTAATAATATCAAATGGCTTCATGTATATCCTAAGTAAGTAAGTAGCCCCCAAACTATCCTCCTTTATCCATATCCACGTTTGGTTCATATCTTTACCGCTTTTCAGTTCGGACAGTATGGGACCAACTTCACACTCAGTCAACTCTAATCTAAAAATGAAATTACCCCTGACCCCCCATAAAACAACCGGTCAAAACCTCTATTCTTATCTCCTGTCCCTTGGAAACCTGAAAGAGACGAACACAGACCAAGTCGGTCACTTGGAATAAGACTTCAGGATGCCCAATCCGAGTGCGCCGCGTGTCCGCATCGTTGATTTTACCTCTTTTTTTTTTTGTGGCAACTAAACGTTGATTTTACGCCAATGGATTTGGATTCTCTAACTGTATTTTGTCGATAAATACCGAACGGAATATGAGACTCTCGCAGTACACAAATCCAAATTCGAATTCAGGACGGTGCAAATGACCGAGTTGATACCTGGTTTGCCGGAAGAAATCGCTTACGAGTGCCTGACTCGTCTGCACTACTCGGCTCACCGAGTCGCCTCCCGAGTTTGCCGCCGCTGGGAGGAGCTCATTCGGAGCAGGGAGTTTTACGACCACAGAAAGCAATCCGGGCGTACCCATAAGGCCGCTTCTTTGATTCAAGCGCTTCCGGTTCAACCCGGATTGGACGGCTCAAAGCCGGCTGTACCGGCCGTTTACGGCTTGTCGGTTTTTGACCCGGTGAGCGGGGACTGGGCACAGGTCGACCCGGTTCCCAAATTCCCGGATGGGCTTCCGCTGTTCTGTCAGGTGACCAGCTCGGAGGGCAAGCTCGTGGTGATGGGTGGGTGGGACCCGGCTAGTTACCAGCCGGTGAAGGACGTGTTCGTGTACGAGTTCACGACTCAGCGGTGGACCAAAGGAAAAGACATGCCGGAGGTCCGGTCGTTCTTCGCCGCCGGCGAATTCAGCGGCCGGGTCTACGTCGCCGGAGGCCACGACGAGAACAAGAACGCGCTGAGCTCGGCGAGGGTCTACGATGTGAGGGAGAACGAGTGGAGCGAGTTGAGCGGAATGAGTCGGGAGCGAGACGAGTGCGAAGGGATCATTAACGGGTCGGAGTTTTGGGTCGTGAGCGGGTACGGTACGGACAGCCAAGGCGGGTTCGTTGGAAGCGCGGAGGTTTATGAAATCGGGTCGGGTCGGTGGAGGCGGGTCGAGGACGCGTGGAGTGCTAGCCAGTGCCCGAGGTCTTGCGTTGGGATTGGGAAGGACGGGAAGCTGTTTTGTTGGGGTGACCGCCATTCAGCGGTTCGGTCTGGGCCTTGCGGGATCGAGTTGGGCCGGTGGGCCTTTGTGTCTGGGTCGGGTTACCAAGGTGGGCCGCATGAGTTCTTTTTGATTGAAGGGAAAAATGGGAAATGGAACAAGGTAGATATGTGTGACGAGTTCTCTGGGTTCGTTCAGTCCGGTTGCTTCGTGGAGATATGAGACCTTGAGAGGAGTTTTTGTACGTATTAGATGTAAATTATTTTGCATAACACTTCTATAAGAGTAACATGTTTTGGGGTGCATAACGTACAATTGTGCTTACATAGTAACTATATGTTGTACCACTCACTGCTGTAAGAATTTTGAGATTTAGAGCTATCTCGTGAGTATTTGTCAGTTTAGCTTAACGTGGCATTTAGCCATTTACACACTTTAAAATCTAGATTTAGTAGGTCTCATGATCCTAAAAATCTAGATTACATAGTTAAAACATATGAAGCTTCAAACACAACAAGTTGATCATCAGGGCATTCAAACAGAGAGTTTCAACAAACGGAACTAGAATAACAGGACAGTAGTACTTCTGGTATCAACATATTAATCTCACGGATTACCAATATTTATTCATATCACAACTTCAACCTAAGATTTCTAGCTCCTGATCAGGCAGTTAATCTATCAAGTTCACTACCGAGAGTAGTCCGGGCTCCGACTGCGCCTCCTGCTATAGCTCCGACTGCGGCTACGGCTCCTTGAACCATAGGGAGACCTCGAGTACGATTGCTCCGGGTACCTTCTATCTCTAGGTGAAATCGACCTGTATTAAAATCGGAAAAATCAAAGTGTAAACAGGCATCTGTTTACGATTTGCCACTCTCCAGTGCATAATAGAAAAATTTAAATCAACATATAAACTACCACTTACCTTGAGTACCGCCTTCTACTAGGGGAAGGTGAATAATAATCTGGACTTCGAGAGTAGGTTCGAGCATAGCGTGGTGAACGAGAATAAGCACTCCTCCTGCTGTCATACGACCGACCCCTGATAACAAATATTACAAGACAAATAGGTAAGTGCATGACGTTAAACAAGAATAAAGCAATAAACTACTTAAACAAAGAATCGTATTACAACAGCATCAATTTAACTTGAGAACTGAAACTAGCCCTCAAGATAAACATGACAATGTAGTATAACTTGTAATCAAATTACAACAGCATCAAAAACAAGTAATAAATCCATTAAACATGGATCTCCAAATCAATACTTTCATCAAGCTTTAACTTACCGGTCTCTTGCCCTCATTTCTGAGGGTTTCTTTCTGTTCTCCTCGGCATATACTACTGTCAGTTCCCGCCCAAGAAGAATTTGCCCATCCATGTGGGACTTCGCATCTGCAGCATCAGCAGGGTCTACAAACTGAACAAATCCAAAGCCACGTGGATCCCTACACCATAATAACATTCAAGTATATAAGTAAAACAACACAACATACATGCAATAATTTACCGAAACCAATGTATTCCCAATAATTACTAAATGGTCCCAACTCCACAATGTTTAGACTGAGCATTCTAAGCACAAATATTTTACCAACACTTCATACAAATCAAGTTGAAACATCACGTGGCCGCTAACCTTGTTGGAGCCATAGATAAATTGAGTTGAAATTCTTCAAGACCTTCTTCTCAATGTATTCAAACCAAGTTTCTTGAAATCTTCATGTACCAATAAGACCATCTTGACCACTCTTATTTACTTGATAGGTCTCTTCAACACAACACAACAGTCTAATTACTTCAATCTTGTCTTCAACACATTTCTCTTATTACTTCATTCTTCACTTCATCACTTTCAATAAAACAACCAAATTCCCATAAAGCGATGGTAAATATGTAATTAAAAATGAAAACACTCTGATCACGACAATAAAACTCGCCCAACTCACACATATGAAAGTTTTAGTTCCATCCTATGCACCACAATACTAACACACACATGTATGATGTTTTTAATACCTATATATATGTATGATGTTTTTACAAGACATCCTAATTTCCAGAGATGAAAAGCATGCTTACCCAGTATAATAATCCCTGGGCAAGTAGATGTCCTTTAGAGGACCGAATTGCCCAAATGGACCACGTAAATCCTCTGGCCTGCAAACCAAATACAATTGATAAGCTCCACAATTACAAACTATCATGGATAAAACCCAATTGCAGAATTCTAAATCAAGCACAAAAATTGTAAATTTCTTACAAATGTAATAAAATATAATTGCAAAAATCTAAATCAAGCTTGAAAGTTATAAGTTTCTTATTGTTGTCATGAAGCCCAATTGCATAAATCTAATTCTAGCACAATATCATTTTTAAAGCTAGTTCCAGATTTACAAACTACGGATCACACACTTCTCATTGATGAGTTTTTTTTTCCTGAGAAGAAATTTTTTTTCGTTAGATGTAACAAAACCCAATATATTTACATCCAAATCTTACTGTTCTAATAATCCAATTGCACAAGTCTAAGTCAATAAATTTCGTATTGATGCAATGAACCCCAATTGCAGAAATCTAAATCAAGCACAGCAATTATTTCAAAGCCATTTCCGATTATTAATAAAACGGAAATTCGGCTCAACAATCCAAAAATAATACAGAAATTAAAGAACAGATAAAATTAAAAGATCATATACCGGCAGTCATGGCGAAGATTGCGAACCAAAAGACTCGTCGGAAGATCCCTACCACGTCCTCCTCCATAGCGGCGGCGTATAGGGCTAGGGCTACGACGCCGTCTGCCGTAACCCCTCGGCGGTGACGGGCTGTAACTATAACTTCTACCCCTCATTGTTATCACCTATTTATTACAACAACCCCAACAAATTACCAAACAAAATTGCAGATGAGCCTTATCAGAATTCATTTATTCAAAATCATTGAATTTTTTTTTAAAATTGAAATGGAGAAGAGAGAAACAATCGTACCGGGTAGAGATTGGGCTCCGCGAGATCGAAACCAAGAGCTTCTGGGTTCTGTATTTCTGAGATGGCCTTACCTTTTAAATGAATAGCGTTCGAGAAGGTTCTTGTACAGGTGGTTCTGTTTCTCTACTTGTCGAGATTAATTATTTTGATGAGGATCGAAGCAATCCAGCCGTTGATATGTAGTCAATGGTTACGATTGACTGGGCTATTGGACTCATCCTCACAAAGTCACAAACCATTGACGTAAAAGAGAAAACCTCAAAAAAGAAAACAAAAAAACAAAAACCCCTAACAGAGCGACGCCGTTTTGTGAAGACCTAAACACAGTTGTAGCCTAGCGTTTTAAACCCTTTTGTTCAGGTCCGCTTCTAAAACCTCTAAAACCCCCAAACTTGAAGTTGAAAAACACACACACACTAACATAAGACAGTGCCGCTGCATTCACCACTAATCGTATTGCAAAGATGGCACCGTCTTCCAATAAACCTCAGGGAAAGAAGAATCCCAGAGACGCCTCAAAGTTGAACAAATCCTCCAGAAAACCTTTCAAACCCAATAAGGGTCAGAACAACGCCGCCAGGTCCGAAGCCATGGCTTTGCAGCTCGAAGACGACGTGCCTGACTTTCCCAGAGGTTCATATTTACTTCCGTCAATTATTATTGTTTCTCTTCAATCTTTTGCTGCAATTCAAATTCTTAGTATTATTTACCTTGTAGACTATATTGGCAATCAAAGAGAGTCTGATTTGTTCATTTTTTAATTGCAGGTGGAGGGAGTTCTTTGAATCGAAAGGAGCGTGATGAAATTCGGGCTGAAGTTGATGCCGAATTTGAGGCGGAGGAGCGGGAGCTGAAGAAAAGGAAGAAGAAAAGGATGCCCAAGGAGAGCCTTGCAATGGAGGACGAGTTGGGTTCGCTTTTCGGTGATGGCATCACTGGAAAACTACCTAGATATGCAAACAAGATCACTCTGAAGGTATCCTGCTTGAATTTTTCATTTTGGGAAACAAACAAGAAACGAACTGTATTAGTTATTTTAAGTTTTGCTATATCTAAATATATACAAACACATGTTTGCATATATGGCTTACCTCCGGTAAGCGAAATGATGTTATAAGGTTATGTGAAGTGGTAGTGCACCTTAAAAAGATTATACAGCCAGTATAGATTTTTTCAGAGTCTAAACGTCATGTGGAATTTTCAATATTTGTTTTTTGTTTTTTTTTTGAGGTAAAGATTGTTGATATGTTTATTATTGCTTTGTATATGGTCAGAATATATCTCCTGGGATGAAGGTTTGGGGAGTCGTTGCTGAAGTAAATGAAAAGGACCTTGTAATTAGTCTTCCAGGGGGCTTGCGTGGACTAGTTCGAGCTTCTGATGCTTTGGATCCTATTTTGGATGATGAAACTGAGGTAATAACCAGTATTGCTGTCTGTAATTCCCATTGTTGTTAATATAACTATATTTTATTTTTAATTAAGTAGTTTTGTATGACAACATTGTCACTGCTCTAAGCAATCCCATTTTAATCTTTTCCAGGCCTTAGCAGATAATGTCCTTCCTAGCATATTCAGGATAGGGCAGCTTGTATCTTGCATTGTATTGCAGTTGGATGAGGATAAGAAAGAGAAAGGAAAACGGAAGATCTGGCTTTCTTTGCGCCTCTCTTTGTTGCACAAAGGCTTCACTTTGGATTCTGTTCAAGAAGGCATGGTATGTAATTAAACTAAAAAAGAGATGATCCGGTCACATTGGTTTTTAACTTTTTTATATGGAATCTTTGTTTGATTGGTGAATAATTTGAATCTTCTGGATTATAACATGAATATTGTAACTTATAAGATGGAACATCTCTAGTAGCCTAGTAGGAGGAAAGACATTGAGTTATTTATCAATCTTCTTCAATAATAAACATCCTCCAACAACTGTGGAGCAACCACATGTGAACCCAGACACGCAATCGACAATAGTAATTTATCCCATTTGTTTAATTTCACTTAGAAAATTTAGTGGACTTCTTATCCCCTGTGGTTTACTTTATTTATTCTAAAATAAAGTAGGCTTCTTAGAGAAAAAAGTTGAAATATTGATATTGATATTGATGAGAATTTGAGAGAAACGGTAGAAATTAGGAGAACAAGAAGAAACTCTTGAATGAAACCGCAGGAGGTGTTTGCATGATTTAGGTTAAAAATACAATGTGCTTACATACATTGTTCTGAAAAAAATTGTATAATTAACAATGACGTTCAATTGAATATGTTTCCAATTTTCATCTATAATGATTATACAATTGTTTATTCTTTATTGCATACTGAAGTACACAGGTAAAATTAATACCAAATAGATTTCTGAGAAGTTTCAAATCTGTATTTCCATTCTCTCTGTGTATAGAGGAGGTGTAGTGTTGCCAGGACTAGTTATATAACATGACTACCATATGGATCCGATATTGGTTGCTCTTGTTCTTGGTAGTGACAGTATGGGTATAATATTGACTAAATTTTCCCATAATGCAATCCTGTGATTTCATCCCTGAAAAAATTGATTGTGATTGAACATGATGAGATGTAGGTTAGTTGTAGGTTAAAGTTGTGTATTTGTAGGTGAAATTTATTGTTATTAAATGAAGTCATCTTCCTTTTTGTTTTTCGTATAAATTCAAACCTTAACTCAAATATCCAAATGCTTGGAGCAAGCAGTTCGGCATTAGTCCTAACATTGGGATTTGAGGCTCGAATCCCCACTTGAGGCGTGCTAGAATTTTCCAACGAAAGTGCTCACAAATATAAAAATCTTACAAGAATTTGAAAAAGGACGAGATTTCAGATATTTTGCCAAGTGAGGGGAAAAAGCGAAATTTCTATTTTAGAGATATTAATTTCACTTTCTTCCCTCAAGAAAAATTAACACGACATTGTGAAAGTTTTACATTTTAAGATGTTGATTCCAGAGTTTTGATCATCTTGTATAATGCTATGTTTTTCTGTTGACACTTTGGAGTTGTCTTATAAAATTTTACTTTGCCTTTTATTATTTCAGGTCCTTACTGCCTATATTAAAAGCATTGAAGACCATGGTTACATTCTTCATTTTGGTTTATCTTCGTTCACAGGGTTTTTGCCAAAAAATAGCCAAGCTGGTAAGTCAACTTGTATTTGATTCTTGTTAGATTTATATTTCTGAATTACTTTTAGTGCTTTATGCTTCAGTACTTCTTTTTAGTCCAATATAAATACAAATGTATTCTTAATTTCTCTCATAAGATCCTTAAATGATAGCAGATTCTCAGCTGTTAGATCTGATAGGATCGTTCAAGTTTTTCGAAATGCATCTTTATTACTGTGAATTTGATCGGTCCATGTGTAAGTTAAGAAACATGACTGTTAGATTTTGTCATAAAAAGGAAGTGTATATGTATATATTTATACTGTGTAATAATGCAATGAGTTTGAAGAACATCGTTCCAATGAAACAATTAAAAAGGTTGTAGCCGAATATTAGTCCTCATTAAGTACATATCCGTTCATAACTAACTAAATTCGTCAAGTTCAGTTACTTGTGTATGCAAGTTTCTTACCTTAATATGAGAAGCCATGATTCCTTAGGCATGAACATGGCATTGTGCATATGCGTTTGTATGTTCTGATCGCTTCTGCTTTAACATTTTCAACATGAGGACCAGTGAGGATAAAGAAAACAAAACCCGCAAAGCCTCATTTGTATTATGTTTTGCCATATTTTGATGAACTAATGAAGGATAGTTTTCCAAATGGTCACGCATTTGAGAAGGTTAAAGCATCAATGGTTGGTTCACCTAAAAAAACATCTCTGGTTCGAGGTAAAATGAGAGAATCAACTATGGTCGTTTGGACATGTTCAATTAAGATAGACTGGGAGTGATTAACTCAACATTGAGGTTAGGTCTTGCTGAAGAGGAAAACAAAAAGTAACATTGGTAGTGATAATTATTAAAAATATGATAGTGTGTAATGAATAGAATGGAGGACGAGGATTTATGTATCTGACACCTCATAGGTGCGAAAAAAGGCTTTGTTGCTGTATACCACATTCTCATGTTGATAAAAATGTTACTATTTAATTACTCACTTATCCTCCTTACCATTGAAGAGCCAAAGGAGTCAACTTTCAGATGAGACATTCTGATCGTAAGTATAAGATCTTGATTATATTTTATTTTTTGTCACATGATGGCTAATGAAAATTGAGAATACATGAGTCCACTGTTGATTGGCTGACGGTATCTGTATTCTGTTGATGAGATTCCCAGTTTTTCTATTTCATTATTAGTAAACTCTTTGTAAAGGGTTTTTCTTGTCCCTTGTATGTATTGCTGCTCATTCTCTTGTCTTTACAGACAGCAAGGAGATTCAAGTGAGCACTGGGCAACTACTTCAAGCCGCTGTTAGAAGGGTTGATAAAATTCGCAAGGTTGTTCATTTGAGTTCTGACCCAGAGATAGTGTCAAAGTGTTTGGTATGCCCCCTATGCTTTTATTCATAAATCTATATGCTTTTCATGTATGTTTTTCTATAAAAAGTTCTAGTAAAATCACACGCACTTTCAAAACCTATAATAATGGGTTTCTCATTACAGTTTCTCTTCTGATTTTAGAATTTTCTTTCTGAACTCTTACAGACCAAGGATCTCAAGGGCATTTCAGTTGATCTACTCGTTCCAGGGATGATGGTTAATGCTCGTGTGTTATCCACCCTTGAAAATGGGGTTATGTTATCATTTCTTACTTACTTTACTGGAACTGTAAGTTGTGTATCCCTTCAACATCAGCTACTTACGGAATCAATGTTAGAATTAAATGACAACTGGACAGGCAATGTATATATAAAGTAAGTTTTTTCGGTATTATCTATATATTTCTCCATTTCAATTTTGTAGGTTGATATATTTCATCTGCAAAATAATTACCCTACTACAAACTGGAAGGAAGATTACAATCAAAACAAGAAGGTAAGTGTTAAAACCTTTGGTGGCAAATGTAAGCATAAATTTAAACTATATAATGTATAGGTGCCAACTGCCAAGCTTGGTGCGTTGAGTTTATTTTCCTGTTGAGTTGTGTGCTTCTAATCTCTTTTGTGCTGTTTCGTTTAGGTCAATGCTCGAATATTGTTTGTTGATCCTTCAACAAGAGCTGTTGGTTTGACACTGAATCCCCATCTTGTTCGCAACAAGGCTCCTCCTTCAGTAAGTTATTTCACATTTATAAAAACTCTAAGCTTGTGTATGGGATATGTTTTGAGATAGCTTTTGGAATCAGAAGTTTGTCTTTCCTTTTTCAAATTTTTACTGTTACATGTTGTGCAGCTATAGCATGGGTAATATAGTATTGAATGTTAGTCATGCCTGGCTTGTCTTTAATACACAGGGCAGGGGTAGATATCTTGGTTTTTATTTTTCTTGTTTAAGTAGATGCTGATCCTATAATGTTTTCTTTTTCCTTATTTTTTCCATCAATTTTGGAGCTTTTGTTGAGTAACTATCAACATTGTGGACTCCTATCAAATAAAAACAGTATCAACATTGTGAAAACTTGCAAATATTATTTTCCTGGAAAACGAATAATAAGATTAAGATTTACGAGCTTTCTTAAAAGTGGGGTACTCTTCTCTCTCTCTCTCTGTGTGTGTTGTGGCTATCTTATTACTTTATGTAGATCCCCTTTTTCCAATAAGCTGAATGTTATATTCTACATATGAATAATGTTTCAATAACTCAATAATCACGTGCAGCATGTCAAAATTGGAGACATATGTGATGATTCAAAGGTAGTGAGGGTTGATAGAGGATTGGGCCTTCTGCTTGAAATACCATCTACTCAAGTTTCAACTCCGGCATACGTTAGTGTACGTTCATTTTGTGGCTTTATCTTTGGGGTTCATTTTGATTAACAGGCCTTGGTCTATATATGTTGTGATATTTTCATTTAAATTCATGTTAATCATAGATATCTGATGTGGCTGAAGAAGTTCGAAAGCTTGAAAAGAAGTTCAAGGAAGGTACTCGCGTTCGGGTCAGAATTCTTGGGTTTAGGCACTTGGAAGGGCTTGCGACAGGGATTTTGAAGGTAATGTTTTTTTTTTCAAATCTTGTTTCCAGTGACAGACTCTTCTGTGATATTATACCAGTATGTACATGTGCTCTATTTTCTGCATAGTTTGTAGTTTGTATGTATGATTGTCACTTGTGGAAAACTCATTTCGATATGAATCAACCAAATGACATCTGTTGTTGACTGAATATGCTGCTAGCTTTCTTCCTTACCCATTGACCTTGATTCTAGACTTCCTTGGAGACTTGGAGCATACTTTTTAAATCATTGAGAAAAATGAAGAACTAATATCTCTCTCTCTCCCACTCAGTTTTTTAAGCAGCAGTTTTGATTGGTGATTTCCATGTATGTTGCATCTATTATGTTTTGTGTTTCCCACTGATATATGAGTATATCTTATTTATTTTCTTTCGAGCAGGCAAGTGCATTTGAAGGGTCAGTTTTCACTCACTCTGATGTCAAGCCTGGGATGGTGGTGAAAGGCAAAATCATAGCTGTTGACAGCTTTGGGGCTATCGTGCAATTCCCTGGTGGTGTGAAGGCTCTTTGCCCTCTTACTCATATGTCTGAATTTGAAATTGCAAAGCCTAGAAAAAAATTTAAGGTAGATTCATTTCTTATAGTCTATGCTAGTTCACTGGACTCTCATTGATAAAGTAATTTTGAAACTTTTCATTCCATTTCCTGTGTCCAGATTGGAGCTGAACTTGTGTTCCGTGTGCTTGGTTGCAAGTCCAAGAGAATAACTGTTACACACAAGAAAACACTTGTATGTATAGTCTTTTCCTTTAAAATTTTACTTCTCTTATATTTTTTATTAGTTGGCTTAGTATTGCTCAGACACATGCGTCCTTATACACCACTTCTAAACAGGACTTTCTGAACTTACCTCATTTATTGTTGTGCTTAATGCAAAATCCCAATCTTGTCTTTTCAATGCATGAAACCGACACTATATGTCAATACTGTGGCAGAAGAGTTTTTTTTTTTGCTGGCTCTAACTCAATAGTTTTAGGTTGAATAGAACAGACTGGCATATAGAGTGCTTCATTCGCCTTTAATATCAGTTTTAAACCAAAAAAATATCAGTTATAACTTTTAAGCTTTAACTGTTAGATTGCACAAGGTATGTTCATATGTCCCTCTATCAGTGGATGGTTAATTTGCAGTAATTCATAATCCAGGACTGCAGAGGGTCTATCAATTACAAAACGCGAATCCCTTAGAATTCCACGAACCGTATTTTTCAGCACAAATATCTGCAGGGGACCACACATTAATTGTGTGTATCTATATATGTATATATACCTTTATTTTCATCTTTCAGAGTAGCCTCTCTTGTTTATTATCTGATGCACGGACTTGTTGGATTACAGGTAAAGTCAAAACTTGGTATTCTTAGTTCATATGCTGATGCTGCTGATGGATTAATTACACATGGGTGGTTAAGAAAGATTGAAGAACGTGGATGCTTTGTCCATTTTTACAATGGAGTCCAAGGATTTGCTCCAAGGCTAGGCCCTTACTACTTAAACTTATTTATTTTTTATTTTTTAAATAATCTCTTGACTTATCTGATGACCATAAAAACGATATGATCCATATTTATACATGCAATATCTTTGGTTATATCTTTTCTTCTTCTTTGTTGGTATTTTCTTTATTGTAAATGTTTAATGGTGTATATTATTTGCTGGCAACATTCTTGACTTCTTGTTGGGTTGAGAGTATCACCAGCTTAGTATTCAGGCTCGTAGCCAGCAAGTACTTCTAAGTTAAACTGCAGTTGAGTACAAATGTACGACAAGGAAAGATAACAAAATAATGCATTTACCAAGATAGTGGTCTTTCTGTACCTTATAGTTATTAATGTATTGTATGGTTTGACTCCTTGTCCTCAAAGTTCCATGGCTTTATGCCTCAAATAAAATATCAGTTTCTTTCTAAAAAAAGAAGAAGTATTGTATGGTTTACTTCTAGTTCATATATGTGATTTCTTATGAATTTGTCTTCCAATGTGTTGTAACAGCTCCTTTCTACATAAATTTAAGTATATTTAATATATATATTTCTGCAGTTGGAGCGTGTCCTCCATGTTATTCTTCATATAATTGAAGAAACATGTCTTTGACATGGGGATGCTAAAGTAGGGTTTAGCAGATATATCTATATCTTTGTTCTACCAGTTTTTTTTTTTTTTTGATGAACATTTTTCATAGAAGTTATGGAATTGACACCTTGTTGAATACTCAAAAACGTTGACTATTTATTTGGAATGTAAAGAGTTGCTGTGTCTTTTGTGGTACTAGAATGTTTTTTTACGTTTTTTTTTTCATCTGTTTCATTCTAAGTTTGAAGTGACTTCTCACTTTTGCTTTATTATTGATTAATTTTTTTCTTATTTGAAACCAGATCTGAACTCGGGTTGGAGCCAGGATCTGACCCAAGTTCGATGTATCATGTCGGGCAAGTTGTCAAGTGTAGAGTTATTAGTTCTAATCCTACATCAAGACGAATCAAACTTAGTTTCATAATACAGCCTCCAAGGTTTGTTTGATTCCTTGTACTATGACTCTTTATCTATGCATTTCAACAAGTTGTGTGAATTTTGATGTGACCATAAATGCACTAATATATTTAGTCCTGGAACGATGTCAGAAGTAATGTAAACACCATTCCACTAATTTTATGTTATCAACTTACAAAACAAAAAATAAAGGCAGGTATGATAATTTTTATACTAAATTGTTTAGAATTCAATTGACAGGGTTTCTGAAGATGATATGGCGAAGTTGGGCAGTCTTGTTTCAGGAGTTGTTGACCGGGTAACCCCCAATGCTGTCGTGGTTTATGTTAATGCAAAAGGTTACTCAATGGGTACAATTTTTACTGACCACTTGGCAGATCACCATGGTATTTATTCTTTCCCTTGATATCGATTTTCTTTTTATTTTGTATGTTCTCTTATTGTATCTCTTGTTATGCAGGGCTGGCTGCTTTGATGAAGTCAGTATTGAAGCCTGGATATGAATTTGATCAATTACTGGTATTAGGTGCGAGAATTAATTCTTTTTAGTGACTAGATATTTCTCTATATCAATGTCTCTCATCAATTTCGTTTTTCCCTTTTAATCTTGCAATAGAAAAAGTATTTTGAAATGTGTTACCTTATCCTTAAAACCTATACTTCAACGTAAGAAAACATTGTTGGACCACTATTGTGAGGTTACAAGGAAAATAAACTATTATAACAGAGGGACATATGGAAAAAAGTTCAAGGAAGGTGTACTTTTGTTTTAGAAGTTTGTATTCTGCTCGTCTCCTCTGCTCATTTTAGTAAAAGAATCAGCTATCCATTTACTGACTTGTGCTGGTGATTAACAATACTCTACTCCTATATCTTGAGCGAGATCTTCCAAACCTCAACTAAATTATGTCTTTAAATGAAGATGTCATTGTTGTGTCATAAGCTATGCCAGGTGAGTTGTAGGCTAAGTTTTGCATTGATATGCTCGTTCCAGAGCTGTAAGCAAAACTGTAGGACTCAGATGTTTGCAAAACAAGTTTTATATATCAGTACTGGAGTTTGTATGGTGAAGTTGGGCAGCCTCGGTTCTTGTGGGAATTTGCGGCGAGATAGCTTCATTTGTTTTTTCTGCTTGTCTACCTCAATTCATGTTTCTTGATGCAGTTTCAAATTTTTATTGTAAAATCAAAACTTTATCAATCTTAATGTTAATGTCAAGTGAAAAATATTAATTGTAGGAAGTTTTCTTGCATCCTTGTAGATACTGAAGGCAACAATTTGATCTTATCTGCAAAGCATTCTCTGATTAATTCAGCTCCGAAGCTACCCTCGGAAGTTGGTCAAGTTCATCCCAATTCGGTATTACATGTAAGCAATCGGAGTCTCCTGGAACGTTAGTTCTCTTATGGGAACTGGATTTTCCAGTTATGTTTGTTTTTTATTTATTTTTATTATGAAGTGAAAATGAAAATGTTTGTTGTTTTCTCATTAATGTGAGCACATTTGTTTGATCAGGGCTACATTTGTAACTTAATTGAAACTGGGTGCTTTGTTCGCTTTCTTGGGCGTTTGACTGGTTTCTCCCCAAGGCACAAGGTTCTTTTTTTGCCTTATTTCCCCCCTAGTTCTGTTCTATCTAAAACCAACAATTTTTATGTCCATCCTTGATTTTGTAGGCAATGGATGACCATAAAGGGGATCTTTCAGAAGCCTATTACATTGGACAGTCTGTTCGGAGTAATATACTCGATGTTGGTGAACTGTTTGATACTACATTTTTCAAATTTGAATTGTCGAAGAGATTTGTAACCAAATTTCTGAACTCTTTATTTTTCTCCTCAGGTCAATAGTGAAACAGGTAGAATAACACTATCATTGAAGCAGTCATCTTGCTCTTCAACGGATGCCTCCTTTATTCAGGAATACTTTATTTCAGAGGAGAAGGTAAATATCTTGGGCACACTGTTATTTTGAGTAATCTTGAATTGGTTAGTGCTCTTTATTGTTTTGTGTTATGTAATCAAATATTTCCATTAGCCTCCTATATTATCTCTTGCACTTTATTTAATATATATTTTGTATCATGTATGGTATTTTTACATATGTGGCTGCTTTATTATGACGCAGCTATATTTTTTATTTTATAGTTTCTGAACCTTCAAACTCTTCCTTTTTGGTCCAGATTGCTAAGCTGCAACTGTTGGATTCCAAAGAATCCCAATCAAATTGGTCAGAAGGATTTTTGATTGGCAGTGTTGTTGAGGGGAAGGTACAGGAGGCAAAGGACATTGGAGTTGTTGTGAGCTTTGAGAAATATAATGATGTGTTTGGTTTCATCACGCACTATCAATGTCAGTTATTTCATTGAAGGCTTGGTTAATTACTGGATTTAGCCGTTTCTTTCAAACCATAATGTATTTCCTTTTCTTTTTTCTGCATAATCTTTGCAGTAGCTGGTACCATTTTGGAAACAGGCTCCATCATTCAAGCAGTTGTACTTGATGTTGCCAAGGCAGAGCACCTTGTTGACTTATCGCTCAAACCAGAATTCGTTAATACCTTAAAACAAGAAAGTTCTAAGAGCCAAACTCATATGAAGGTTAAATGCATTCCCGACTATCTTTAGTTTTATGCTTTTGATTGTACTCTGTAATGAGTACATTAGTAGAGAAGGAAAAATGGGCACACATGTTTGCTGTTCCTCCATTGCTTGAATTTGTTTGTTTGATTAATCTTTTTAAATACGTCAGTTATTTCTTAACCCATGAAGATACTTCCATTAGCTCTGCTTGTTTTTTTGTTCCTAACTTGTACGTTCTTGTTTTTATCTACTTTATAACATTGATATCAGAAACGAAGAAGAGAAGTGTCGGATGATCTGGAGGTACATGAGACCGTAAATGCTGTTGTTGAGATCATTAAGGAGAATTACCTGGTAAGTTTTGATGTTGATATAACTTGCATGATAATTTGGCAAAATTGGTTTATAGATATCATCTTCTTTTTCTCTTACTTTTGTTATGTGCATTACAGGTTCTTTCCATCCCAAAGTATAACTATGCTGTAGGATATGCATCAATCTTTGACTACAACACTCAAAAATTTCCTCAGAAACAGTTTGTGAATGGACAAAGGTGATCATTGTCTTGGTGGTTATGCATAATTTTCTATATTACAAGTCTGTTTATAGTCTCCTATCACTTTGATGTTTGGCCTTATTGGCTTCAATGGTGTACCTCTCTCTCTCTCTCTCTCTCTCTCTCTCTCTCTCTCTCTCTCTCACACACACACACACACACACACAAACACACATTTTGCATTACTAATGAAATTATTTCACTTAATGCAGTGTCAATGCCACTGTCATGGTCCTTCCAAGTCCTACAACAGCTGGGAGATTGCTTTTGCTACTTAATTCTATGAGTGAGTCCGCTGATACGTCGAGTTCAAAGAGGGCAAAAAAGAAATCCAGCTACAAAGTGGGATCTGTGGTCCAGGCAGAGGTGTTTTTTTCTTTTTTGTTCCGATGGTTTTATTTACAGCTTACCATTGATCATGAGCTTTGATGTTTTTCTTTCATTTCTTATATCTGTTTTGTATTAAAAATATTTGTGCATACACATGTACGCATATCTATTGAACTGGTAGAGTACTCATTTGTTGTGCTTAACACATGCTGTCACCACCCAGATTACTGAAATAAAGCCTCTTGAACTAAGATTGAAGTTTGGAATTGGCTTTCATGGACGGGTCCGTATAACAGAGGTAAAATTTATGAATAATATGATATACGTCTTTGTATGCATGTTATCCTATTATTCCGAGTTGTTGGGCATATGATAATTTTTCCCTTGGGCAGGTAAATGATGATCTTCTGGAAGATCCATTTGATAACTTCAGAATTGGGCAAACAGTCACCGCAAGGATCGTTGCAAAGACTAACTATTCAGATAAGAACAAAAAGAGTTTCCAGTGGGATCTGTCTTTGAAACCTACTTTGCTAACAGGTAAAGTCATATCGGGTATTTTTTTCCCGGAATTGGTTTCATTATTTTTTCTTTCATCAGTTGTTTAAATTTACTTCCTGCTATCCTTAGTGAATGTGTATCTTCTATTCTTACATAAAGAAATGCAGGTCCTCTTCCATCTTCGTAGATGTTTTCTTTATATATAAGCCATTTTTTGTATCTAGAACTGTACCTCCTGTCATCTACAGTAACAAGAAGAAGAAGCCAAAAATGCATTCTAATCATGAAAACAAGGCCGTCCAGTTTTGATATGTTTTTTTTTTGCTCTATAATATTATGGTAAAAATGTTTCCTTGTTGACTTTCTGCTAGTTTGTTGTTGATAATATGCTTTTACCTAGTGGAGCTGAACCAAATAATGTCCAATATTCTTGTGTTATTTGTTGAAAGTACCCTTTTTTTGCCTCCTGCAATTTCTGTGTTCATGCTGATCAAGTGTAGCTGCTCTTATTATTTAATTTATGGTCGTTGGCCAAATTACTGTTTCATTTATATCACCTACTTGAACCTCAATCACTGATGAAGTCTTAGGTCTAAAATGTGCAATTTCCTTTCAGGTTCCTGTGAAATTGAGGAAAACATTATGAATGAAGATTTTGATTTCTCAATTGGAAAACATGTCACTGGCTATGTGTACAAGGTGGATGCCGAATGGGTCTGGTTAACAATAACTCGAAATGTTAGGGCTCAGCTTTTCATTCTTGACAGCACTTGTGAGCCTAGTGAACTTCAAGAGTTTCAGAAACGCTTTCATGTGGGGAGTGCTGTATCTGGTCATGTTTTAAGTGTTAGCAAGGAGAAAAAGCTATTACGGCTTGTTTTGCATCCTTTTTCTCCTGTCTCTGATAAAGCTGTTGATCATGAGGTGTCAATGATAGATGATGCACATGTTAGTAAGTCGAATGTAACTGCTCATATTCGCGAGGGATGTGTTGTAGGTGGGAGAGTTATCAAAAAACTTCCAGGTGTTGGTGGATTGACCGTGCAAATTGGTCCCCATATGTATGGCAGGGTTCATTATAGTGAACTTTCTGACTCATGGGTGTCCAACCCATTGTCTGGATATCATGAAGGTCAATTTGTCAAATGCAAGGTCCTTGAACTTAGTCGCTCTGGAAGGGGAACTTTTCACTTTGAGTTGTCATTACGGTCTTCTTTAGTTGGCACACTTTGTCCAGATTACAATGAATCCGACAACGACAAGTAAGTCATGGCCATTCAGATATTAGTCTTGAACGCAAGCTTATGTGTTTATGACATGTGCTTGTTTGATAGAGAGTTCTTATATCTAATGATGTGGGCCCCATGCTTTTGGTCCCACCTTCTGTGAGTGTGCTGTATAGAGATTCCTCTGTTTGGCAGTATAGAGATTGCTCTGGTCTCTATTTGGGATGCAGTTTACACCTTTCTTATAATTAATGAAGAAACATGTGTTGCATGCTTGGATTCTGCTTGTATGTTTTACTATTTGAGGGAGTAACATATTTTGTTGATCAGGCATACCCATACCGAACGTCTGGAAAATATTGAAGATCTTAAACCAAATATGACCGTACAGGTTGTAGAAGTTTTTAGCTCTTTCTAAGCTTCACTTGCAAATTGTTTTCTAATTTCTGATATATGCGGAGTCTTATGTGGATTTTCTGGATCATATAGGGTTACGTGAAAAATGTTTCATCAAAAGGATGTTTTATTTTGCTTTCACGGAAGCTTGATGCCAAAATTCTCGTCTCCAATTTATCTGATGGATATGTTGATGATCTTGAAAAAGAATTCCCAGTTGGAAAACTTGTAACTGGCAGGTAAGCAATTTTGTTTATTTTTATCATGCTGGGAAATTTTTTTTTACTTATTGTTAGAAAATTGGTCCAGTGGTGAACTCTTACTAAGAAGCTTAAGTGCAGGGTGTCATCTGTGGAGCCTTTATCAAAGAGAGTTGAAGTTACCTTGAAGTCATTGAGCGCAAGCAGTTTGCCACAATCGGCAAGGAATAATTTGGATAGCTTGAATGTTGGAGATATTATCTCTGGCAGGGTAAAACGGGTCGAGTCATATGGATTATTCATCACCATTGACAATACAAACGTGGTAAACAAAGAGTAGCATCAAGCAAAGTTCATTTTCATTTCTAACATCTATTCATGTGTTGTATTCGGCTGTATTTGTACCAAGTGTTCCCTAGATGACAATATTTGTTTCATTATACATGCGGCACTGCTTTTAAAGAATACTGAATTTGTAATGACATATAGTTTTCATAGGATTGTGTAATCATATCTTTTGTTTTCACTTTTGTTGAAATGATTTCATGTGTTTTTTGTTATTTTGTGCTTAGGTTGGATTATGCCACATGTCAGAGCTTTCAGAAGATAAAAAAGACAATTTTGAAACTAAGTACAGAACAGGAGAGAGGGTGACAACAAAAGTATTGAAGGTACTTTTCTTGTCTGTTAAGAATGGTTGTAAATATTCCCCACTCTTGCATCCTCTTAGGTTTCTTAATTTTTCATTAACATGTTGAGATGAATTATTAGTTATTAAAGTGTCATTTCTGTAGCATTTATCTTTTTGCAATTTGTGGGATTTATTTAACTGCCACCACATAACTTGATTTTTGAACCTATTTGTATGTAAAAGTGTTTTACCCTGGTTTGATTTGATAATTGGTCATTGTATTTCTGCTACACTCGGTTCATATTCTTTGCAAATTCCATTAAGAAAATTCTGTAGACTATGAGAAAACTGCATGTAAGAATTTCATTAGAATAGTTTGTGTGATTATTTTATGTGGTATACATTTATGATAAGTTGATTCAACTTCCTTTATCAGGTGGACAAGGAGAGGCACCGAGTTTCTCTCGGAATGAAGGATCTGTATATTATGGACAATAGCGACCTTCAAACACCTCCAAAACAAGATCTGGGTGAACCTATCAGACAGAATGATTTAATGGATGGTACTAAGTCAGTAATGTGTCCTGTAAGCAGTTTCTTTGGGGACCAAAACATGGATGTTGAACATGAAAATTCAGAGTTCCAGTTTCTTGCACAAGCAGAATCAAGAGCTTTTGTTCCTCCACTTGAAGTCACTCTTGATGATGTAGACCAAGGCGATGACGTAGTTAGTCAGGATCAGGAGCTTCCTGATGTGGAGGACAGTTTAGATGAAAATAAAAAGAAGCTCACCAAGAAAAAAGCAAGGGATGAGAGGTGATTGTATTCATGTTTGTTTGGCTTTTGTTTTGTTGTTCAAGGTTCTCAACGCACTCCCTGCTTTCCCTTTTGTTTTTAACGTGGAAACCATTTCTGCAGGGAGCGTGAGATAAGGGCTGCGGAGGAAAGACTATTGGAGAAAGATATACCTAGGACTGATGAGGAATTTGAGAAACTAGTTAGAAGTTCTCCAAATAGCAGTTATGTTTGGATAAAATATATGGAATTTGTGCTCTCTATGGCTGATGTTGAGAAGGCACGCTCTATTGCTAAAAGGTATTCATCTAGCAAAAATATCATGTTGCTCATTTACTACTATGACAGTTTTATCGTACAATGTTGACTACTATTACAGTTATATCGTACAATGAGGGATACATAATATACATGATGTGAATTTCACTCCCCCCCCCAGATGTACAGAATTTGAAATTTATCTGCATTATTATGTGAGGGTTTAGGACGTAGAAAACTGTTCTTATGAGGAGCATGTTAAAGTTGGTTTGGTTGGAAATATAATGGTTTTGTTCGAATATCGAATAGACATTTAGATGTTTGGGACAATAGTATGTGAACAGCGTGGTGGTATGTTGTGAGAACAGGAGAAAGGTATAAGAAAAGAAAAACTAGTCCGCGAGACATGCAATTAAAAAGCATACAATTTCAAAATATGAACAAAGTTAAAGGATACATGTCAAGGGCAGTATCTATGATTTTATGGCCTCCAACTAGTTCAAGATGATTACAAATTTCAAATTGTTCTTAAATTTAAGTGTTTTCTAGAACGTAAGGGGTTGTAGCTCTAGCGGTTAAGAGCATTTACTTCTATGGCGTTGGATTACCCCCCCTCCATCCCTCCCTCCCTCAACTGTTGGTTGAAATAGAATTATTTTTAATATTATAAATTAAATGTTTAATTTATAATATTATCAATAAACATTTACTTCTATGCCGTTGGATCCCCTTCCCTCAAAATTTGATCAATATAAATGTTTGTTGATAATATTATAAATTAAAGTACTACTACACCAAAAAGTCTTGGTTGTTTTATGGTGCTTTTAGCTTCTAGGCTGTCTAATGTGTATGTGTGGGTCCATGCATGTTCATAGGAATACCTTCTTTGCATAATTTAGCTTTAACATTGCTCTCTTGTCTGTAAAGGGCTTTGGAGACGATAAACCTTCGAGAAGAGAATGAGAAGCTCAATGTTTGGGTGGCTTATTTTAATTTGGAAAGCAAATACGGAAGTCCTCCAGAGGTAATAAAAATAGTAAAAGCTCTCCTTGTTTTTCTATGTTCGTCTTTCCAATGTTGATATGGAGTCCATTAATTTTCTTCGTCTTTCAGGAGGCCGTAATGAAAGTCTTTCAAAAAGCTTTGCAGTATAATGATCCCAAAAAGGTTCATCTAGCACTCTTAGGAGTGTTTGAAAGGTCTGAGCAACACAAGTTGGCTGATGAACTTGCTGATAACATGATAAAGAGGTTCAAGAAGTCTTGCAAGGTACACATTATGATGTCCTACATTTTTTTTTCTCCTATTAGGTGTTTGATAATTATAAACACTATATTTCATGGAATTTTAGGTTTGGCTAAGGCGGGTGCAGAGGCTCTTGATGCAACAGCAGGATGGGGTTCAGGATTTTGTCTCTCGTGCTGAAAAGATCCTTCCTAAGCATAAGCATATCAAATTCTTGTCACAGACAGCCATCCTTGAGTTCAAATGTGGGAATCCAGAGAGAGGGCGATCCATGTTCGAAAATATTTTGAGGCAAAACCCAAAGAGAACAGACTTGTGGAGCGTCTATCTTGATCAAGTAAATCCCTGTTGTCCACTATTTTAATGTTATTTCTTTTTCAGTGTCAAATTTGAGAGGATATTTACTTCTGTCTGTCAACTGTGGCAGGAAATTCGACTTGGAGATACTGATCTGATTCGTGCACTGTTTGAGAGGGCAACTAGTTTGAGCCTCCCAGCTAAAAAGATGAAAGTGTGTACAATTATATTTTCCCATTTAACTGAGAATGTCTATATCTGTATGTTTTGTTGAAGCTAATTTTGGTGTTCATTCATTTATTTGTAGTTCTTGTTCAAAAAGTATCTGAAATATGAGGAGCGTCACGGTAATGATGAGAGAGCCAATTACGTGAAACAGAAGGCAATGAGTTATGTTGAGAATACAGTAGCTTGACTTCACTTGTTCCTCTCATAAGAACAGAAGATTCCTTTTTCAGATTGCTAGCCAATTAGCTGCTAGCCTTGTACAAGAGAGATGAGGTTATGTAATTTATCGCCACCATGACCACTATGATTGGTTGACCACACTTGCAATGCTTCTTCAGGGACATGCTTGTCAAGTTGTCAGGATGTCAATGGCACATTGTGATGAAATGAGTTTCAGAAATAGCTGCAATTATGAAGAGATTTTGAGGGGGGATAGATCAAGGATTATTAGATTGAAGATAGTTCAATTGTCCAAGGTTGTCTGAAATAGCTGCCATGATGAAAGATTTATATAGGATGGATTGGCTCTGATTTATTTTATTTATTGTCCTGGAAGAGAGATTTACAAGTGGTAGTGAAATTCGGCTCTTTTTCTATTGTTGGGGATTGTAAGATGATGCATTATCTATTTGTAGGTCTTTTTCAAACCTGAGCTGATGAATTTTGTAGTTGAGTGTACAATGTATCGTAAAGCTGTAATAATGCATGAGAAGCGTGGTCAATTGAGTTTCAGGGAACTCGGGAACGTCGTTGCACTAAACATTAGGATTTTCTCAGGCCTACCCTATTTTATTTTATGTTTTTTGGTTAACAAAAGCCAAGGCTAAAAGGTTTAGCTACCATGTTACCTTCTCTTTCTAAAATGTTCATAGATATAACTCATAGAAGCTTTCTTACAACTTGAATGATAGAAGAAAACCACGATCAGAGAGTTGGGGTCATTCTTAAAGATTCTATTGTTTCTCTCCCTCCATATGATAGACAAAGCTTCTTGGTGTCACCATAGATATCTTTCTTGAGCAGATGCTCAGGCAATGAAATCAGGCCAAGATTGGAATTAGGGAGGCAAACATTCTCCCAATCAACTTTAGCCAAATAGTGATTAGAGAATTTCCCACTCCACAAAGAAGAACGCAATCTCTGCTCAACATTTAAGAGAGCATGCTTGGGAATTAAGGAAACGATGAGAAGCCCAATGGATTTGAGCACTATACAAAACAGCTTGAATAAGTTGGTCTGTCTACCGGCAAAGGAGAGAAGTTTATTCTCCTAATACTTCTCAATCAAAGGGGGTGCATTGGATTTTTCATAAAATCGCGTATGCATCTAACAAAAACGTGCGCTTCAACCAGAAGTATTTTGGTGTCACACACTTCCACTTCTTGAAGCTTACCAAGCAATTACCATCTATTTGAGTTAACCATGACACATTTACAACTTCAGTTGTAAGAGATTGGAAGTGGTATAAGTTTTTGGGAAATTAAGAAATTTTGCAACAAAACTGGATTGAAATTTAAGAGCAAAGAGTCATTTAGATATATAACCATGCATCTTATTTGATGTGAAGAACTCCTCTCAGAACTTTTAAGAGCAAAGGGTAAACAGTCAACTGAGGGAAATGGCCTTGCGTGTCTAGTATCGTAACTTTGGCAGGAGCACCAAGCCTTCTCTTCATGTAAAACGCAACTGATTCTGGAACGACCATGTCTTTCTTGGATTGGATTATGCTAGTTGGCACCATTACTTTAGGCAAAATTCTTCTGAGATCACTTAGAAGTACAGTTTCAGCAGCACTTAGTGCAATCTCGGGTTTCATTCTTCGGAAACTGCCTTCTAACTCTTCTATTGCAGTTGTGCTGTTTGCACCTATTGCAAGAGGAGCAAAATTTGGAATCCAGCTTGAGAAATTCGTATATATTTGGTTGAAGAGTGCATTGAGTTCTGGTCTGGTAAAGCCTCCGGTGTATCTTGTGGTGTTGAGGTATCTACATGCAAAATACAGATATGTAATAGTGTATGAGTCATTAAACGACAACTTGCAGACAACTATAAGAGTTGAACTTATGATCTGTCACTATAATTGTTACAATTTTGATAAGCAGGTTGCAGTGTGTTAAACTTGGATGATAGGCGGCACAATGAACAGGACCGCAAAACAAATGCATATATAGAGACAGAGACATGTAAATAGTGACATGTAACAAGACACGTTCATATATAGAGACATGTTTAATAATAATATTTTTTTATGATACCAATAATTAAATTGGAAAACACAAGCTACTATTTACAATTTATTATTCAACATGTGTAATAGAGACATGTATCAAGACACGTATATGATATAGAGACGCATAATAAGACATGTTTATAGAGATTAGAGACATGTTCAATACTAATAATTTTGTCAAAAAGAAGTGAATATTGAGATAACATTGTTATTCACACATCTTACAAGTCAATTTAGGCATCTAGCTACACACCCTTTTTGTTTTAAATGTAACTCACAAATTTTGTCAATGTTTTCTTCCGCATATGACATCCTAAGATTCAATCTGATCTTCAAGTTCACACAATTTTTACGTTAACGATCTGGAAACATAATATAACAAAAAAATTCATCATGGAGAGAGAGAGAGAGAGAGAGAGAGAGGGAGAGGGAGAGGGAGAGGGGTTATATATGATGATGATCACCTGGGAGAGCCACTCAACAAAATGAGGTGCTGGAAAAGGTGTGGTCTTTTAGTAGCAGCAATACATCCAACCATGGCAGACATGGAATGGCCCATATATATGGTCTTTTTCACGTTGAGCGCGTCAAGAAGGCAAAGCAGGTCTTCAGCGTAGGCATTGAAATTTGAACTGTACCTCTTGGAGTCATAGAGTTTCGGATCTACATTTGGAGAGAAAACCAAGTCGAAAACCACAACCTTGAAATAACAAGCAAGAATGGGAATGAGGTAGTGCCAAACGGTCTGATCTGAACCATAACCATGGGCAAGAACCAAGGTTTTAGTACCATTTCCGTACACATGAGTGTTGAGGGCTTGGACAATGCTTCCTCCTCCTCCATGGTTCCAATGGCAATCCATGTTTTATATGGGATATTCAAGTACTAATGCAATAGTAGTGGAACAAATTATATATAGAAATTGTGTAAGGGCTGCTAGGGGAAATGCTAAAAAGGTACATAAATGAAATGAAAGGACCCTCCAACTGTCCATGAAAAAAAAGCTAAAAAGTTTGGTGCATTGCCCTTTCAATTTGGTTGAAGAAAGTTGTTTCCTCCTTGATGACTGCATGGTTGTGTTTGAAGTTTTTAATAATTAGGAGTCATTGCTTTAATATGGTTTAGCCAATTTGTCAAATACTTTACTCTCTTTTAATCGTGCTTGTTTTGATCCCTAGCTCAACATCTTTTGCTCGGATTACTACTGATTATGGTGGAAGCAACGAAGGACGTAGAAGAACACGTACCATTGTAATGGTATGGTTGTTGATAAAAGCCTTCCCATAAAAAATAAAATAAAATAAAATGGTACATATTGTACATACGAACATTTCGTCAGTAAAATCCTCCCAAAAAAATAAAATAAAAAAGTAACACATTTTTACTAACGAATGTTTCATTAGTAAAAGTCTCCTAACAAAAAATATAAATAAAAAAAGAAAGAAGAACGAATTAAAGCACTTGGAAGCTTTGGAAGAAATCAAAGAAGACTGCGGACCTCTTTTTTTTATTCTTATTCAATTGGCAAGAACAAAATTAGGGCCGAATAAGCAAACTAAGGTGTATCACATTAAAAAAAGGGCTAATTTCAGTTTACTACCCTATACTTTACACTCAAAATCAGTTCAGTCCCTATACTTTCAATTTCATCAGTTATACCTTTGTACTCCATAAATTTGATCAATGTCATCCAATCATCATATTTGGACTTTTTCTGGAGGGTATTTTCGTCATTTTATATTTATTATTAGTAGATATAATTAAATAATTTATTAATAGTAAAAATAAAATAAAATAATTTATTATTAATGGAAATAAAATAAAATAATTTATTATATTGTAAGTTAGCATTGAAAAAAAATTATTTATTATTATTAGTAGAAATAAAATAAAATAATTTATTAGTATAAATAAAAAAAATTCATAAATTGTAAGTTAACATTATCTATACTATATATTAAGAGAACACATGTTGTCAATCAAAACAGAATTTTTTTACTTTAATACCCTTTAAACATTAAATAATCATATATTTATTTTATTCATTAAGGATAAAAATGTCAAAACACAAATAATTAATAAAAAAAAATTAAAAAAAACTTTCAAAAACTATCTATAACTATCCACTCTCACACTCTTAACTTCCACACCATAAAATAAATAAAAATGAAAATTTGTTTTTCTATTTTTCTGTTTTTTTTCCTAAAAATAAATGCACACACATAGTGTGTGGTTTCCTTCTAGTTTTCTCAATGCTAACTTTCAATTTATGAAATTAATTTATTTTGTTTCTAATAATAATATAGTAAAACCTCGATAAATTAATATTCTAGGGACTGGAAAAAATTATTATCTTCGCGAGATTATTTATTTATCGATAAATGAATAATTTATTAATTTATCGATAAATTAATATTTTATTAATTTATAAAGAATTTTATGTTTTTAAAGAAAATATGGGCATGAATCTTATGAAAAGTCATAGCCATAAATTAAGTATTAGTCAAACTTTTTAATGGACATTAAAAATAAGAATATATGAGGGTTTTAAAGATACATATGCATACATATTTCTAGAACTATAAGGTAAAGTGGTTTAGATCACTTAATGCCCATGTATATACATAGAACATGATCTCTATATATATGAGACCTAAAAGGCTAAAATCATGTCATCTTGTTCCTCCATGGCTTCTCATTTGAAATAAGTAAAAAAATCTACATTAACTGATGAAATGAGGAAAGTCTTATACTAGTATAAAAATGAGCATCATTCTTCTACTCAAAAAGATTTGCAACAATGGATTCTAGAAAAATATTAGCTCCACATCATATGCATTATGAATTTTTATGTACTATTTTTCTATGTATTTTAATGAACTATTAATTTATATATTCAATGTGCCCTAAGAAAAGTTAGAAAAATTATTATCTTATGCATTAAGCGAAATTATTATTTTAACACTCAGGCCCGAGTTGGGACTGTAACTTTTTATTATCTAAGCGAGATTATTACTTTATCGAACATTCATTTAACAAGGTTTTACTGTAACTTATTTTATTATATCTAATAATAATAAATATAATATTTTATTTTATTGTATTCCTATTTATTTTAGTAGTAATAATAATAAATATTTTATTAGTACGAGAGTACAAATAAAATATTTATATAGGGTCATATACGATACAACAATGAAATAAAATAAATAATTTATTATTACTTTATTAGTAGAAATAAAATAAAATATTTTATTTCAATTATATATGGAGTTATATACCAGAATAAAATAAAATAAAATAATTTATTATTAATAGAAAAAAAAAATCTTAAATTGAAAGTTAGCATGAAAAAATAAAATAATGCTAACTTTCAATGTATGAAATTATTTTATTTTATTTGATTTCTAATAATATAATAAATAGAGTTCTTTTGTTTAGGGTTTATGATGAAAATGACGAAAATGCCCTCATCAGAAATCTCAAATTTAACAATTGGAATATTGTATGACATTGATCAAATCTATAGAGTATAAAGGTGTTTTTGATGAAATTGAAAGTACAGGGACTGAATTGATTTTGAATGTAAAATATAGGGTAGTAAATTGAATTTAGCCCTTAAAAAAATACACATTTTTGCTGTGGAATAATTCGTCTGTAAAAGCCGCCATTAAAAAAAAAGACATAGCTTTGCCGACGAGTTAGGAGACGTTTCTTTGAGAGGTGAGGTGTTGCACACAAATGCTCTTCTTAAATAAAACCTTTCAATTTTGACTCGGGTTTTGTGTTTAATTCTTATCATTTTTTATCCCACCATCCAAGTAATAATATTCTGGCAATGTCTTTTTTTTCTTTTTCTAAATTGATAATGCATATCATGTGGAAATAGAAAAGAAGAGAAAAACACAGTGATATTAGAAGCACAATATGCATTAATTGCTCCACCTAGTTGTACATTATGATTTTCCTAATGTTCAAACATTTGAGCAATATCGCGTTGTAGGGATCTTGATCTCCTGGAGTTCACGTCTGATGCAGAGATATTCACCTAGCAAAGTCATCACTCCAATTCCTGTACCATTTACAAATTACAACCCACCATGTTATTGAACAAGGACAACCCCCCATAACCGATGCATATAAAGAGATGGACAACTTACACGGTGACTGAAAAATCTAAGCACTTCTTCGACCTCCCAATCACTAGGAGCAGATATCCAGCGCCTGCAAGTGAGGTGAGCACAAAGAGATGGCCAAGAACAATCCAAGAGTGAGATAGAACAGACATTGAAGGCACACAATTTGAACAACGATGAGCCGAGGGTCCCATACTAATGCACAGAGAACATTGTAACCAGAGATCCTCCAAACTCTCAAATCACTAAGATTGATCCAAAAGTTGAAGATTGTCACCCGAACCGAAAAGCGCGTAGATGAAGAGTCTGACAACTGAAAAATCGATGAGGAAGCGTCTTTCTGTAGAGACCGACTGTGTTTTTCTCAATTCAAGAATATTTTTGCTTGTAGATAAGATGCGTATTAATTGGCTAGCTAATTGCCTAATTGCACACCCATCCTTTCCAAATTTAGTTTCCTTATCCTTGTAGGTAAAAGCTACATTCATTATCCTAGTTGATTTAGGACTAGTGGACTATATATATATATACATACACGCGACTAAATATACAGATCGATCTCCAATCTCCATTCAGTTCTTCAACCAGTCATAATGGGCGTGTTTGAGAGAAGTTTCTTTCAGAGTCAAGTGTTGCACACAAGCGAGCCGAACAACAGCAGCCAGAGAGCTCGAGGTGGCGCTACCGGCAAGGACTTTCTTGTGATCATAATAAGGATCTACCATAGGCTCGGAACCCGCCGTGAGATTGACTCTCCAATTACTTATCAAGACCCACCAATCCTCGCAAATGAACTAGACATTTTCCCTGATCTCTCTCGCGCGGAGCTATTATCCAATAGGAGTGAGTACGCACAGAGGCTCGCTGTTCTTCTTTCGGGCATTTGTACCAAGCCAGTCCCCCAAGACCTGCAACGGACTAGTATCAATAAATTGTTCTGGGTGGCTCAACATCAACCGGCCTCCTCTATTATATATATCGACATATGGCGCGGCACTCTCTTCTTCTTTGGTCCTGCTGCTGACGCAGCCGCAGCCGCAGCCTCAACTGCCGACGCACGGGAATCGATGGAAACGTTTAGGCGCAATCTTATTCCTCCTCATGCAACTAAATCATCAACTGAGGGTTTGGAGAAAGTAAGAGTCAGTTTGGAGCAACAACAAGAGATCAACAACAACAAGAAGAGAAAGAACAACAAGGGCAAGAGCCCGATCGCGAAGAAGCCACGACGAGTGTACGCCAGCCATCAAAACCCTAACCCTTCCCCTAACCCCAATTCCCCAAATAGGCTTATATGTGCTGCTCGATCATCAAAACCGTAACTGAATTTTCTGCGTGCAATTATCAAGTAGTGCCTGTCTGATTTTCTTAATTTGCCAGCAAATGCAGCCACTAAAGAATTGCTTAAACACTAATGATTACCTTTTAATTAGATTGAAATTCTGGGGTTCTGGACTTGCCTCTTTCTTTCTTACATGCCAGTAAAAGATTATCTTTTGAATGCATTAAATATCACATTTTTAGAGATAATAGATTACACATGGCATGCAATGAATGTGGAAGGTAGAAATGTAATTGTTCGAAAGAAAAGTAGATAGCATTCCTCAAAAAATTATGAAATTGCAATTTTTCTAAAAAAATTTGCGTGCTATAATGAGGAATTTTTGAATTGTTCGGGACTGTCTACTAAAAAATTATGAAATTGTTGAAGGAAAACATTATTGTGTGCTTTGTCAAACTAGGACTCTTAGTATAGGTTATCCTTCTGGAATATGGATTAGATATTTCCTACATCAATATGGATTGTATCTTGTATTCCTCTATATATAGAGGCCCTTTCATCATTAATAAAGTTGATCATATTCTGAGTATTCTCTACTATTTCTCTATTATTTACGTTTCCCTTAAACACGTTATCAGCACGAGCCCTAACCCTAGCTACAAAACCAAATACACAAAAACAGTTTTTCGTGAATAGTGCCCGCCGTGAACAGTACTCGTGAACAGTGCTGCCGAAAATCAAGAATTCAAGCACTCTTCTCCAATTAAGAAAACCAAGTAAGTATTTTCTAAAAATTTCTGCTTTTGATGCGGTTGTGTTTTTCTCGGGGATTTAAAAACTTCCCTTCTTCTACATCCCGACCCCTCTTATGGCGTGAGACTTTCTTGGTGAAATTTATGAGCAAAAATACAATAAGCTATACATACTTCGAAAGATTATGAGAAGTATTAGGGGAGTGATCGAGCTTTATATCGCTTGCGGTATATGTAAGTCATGAGCACCTCTAATGTTATCATTCTCTCGTAAAAGTTAAAGAGTTTTAAATGAATCGTGGGGATTCATATTATATGCTATGATAAAGTAATTTCATGAGCATCCAAGAAAATCTTTGTGATAAAGTAAGTTCACAAAGGCATCGAATTCGACCAATTTTTTTGGTCATGGCTTATTCATTACTAGACTCACCTACGTAGGTGTGATTTAGGTGAGGTATTGGAATCAGTGGTATTGAGAGAGCTTTGCTCCACCGACATTTCTCTTTCTTATCTGGTCATGCTTGCGTGGAGCTATCGAACGGTTTAAGCTATGGCCACATCCATCTTGGTCTTGTTCTAATCCGAAAAATACTTGGAAATTTTATTTAGTGTTCGTGGATGTCTTTTTATGACTGCGAAACTAAGGTATCTTCTTATTGTGATAAAGTAATTTCACAAGTGATAAAAGTGATAAAGTAATTTCACTATTGCTGAATATAATTCAGATATGCTTCAATTATGGTTATGCTTCAATTTTGTAAGGTGACTCTTACAGAAGCAAAATTAATAGAGAAAACTCTCTCTACCTTCCTAGCTTCGGCACTTATATTGTACAGACAATATCGATTAATGTATCTTGCCAAGCGATTTTCAGTCAGCTTATCAATTCTCTACAACGTAGCTGAAAACATGACACGGTCATGATTAACAAATAATAATTAGGCCTGCCAGAACAAAGAGAGTTCCAAAAGTAAATTATGGCAAAAATGGCCAAAAGAGGACGAAACCCTAATGTCAAGGGTACGTAATTCTAATGGACAATCTGGTTCATATAATCGTCCCAATAAGGAAGGAAATTGCAACAACGTTGCACAAAATCGTGGGAACTATTGCACCACGTAAAAAGGGGCAAGGAGGAAGAGGCATGGGCCATGGAGGCCATGCCAACGCCGGCAAAGTAAAGCGTGGCAATAAGGTGTCAAGAGCACCAATTTATCCTCCAAAAGCACATGGTGCCGAAATATATTTTCCCGACGAACGGTTCGTCGCAATAGCCCTTTACCAACGAACGGATCCTCGCTATTGGTAACCTTTCCTTTACCAATCAACGGATCGCCAATGAAGCATGTGTTGATAATGAGTTATATATACTCCATTTTATGAGAAGCATTCGAAGATACCAGAGATGACACAGACGTCAATCTCACAATTGCATATTTTAAAGTCGACCAAAGTAACGAGAAGACTACGGAAGTTCCAGACATCAATTAAATTGCAATTGTTTTTCCAAGTTTATTATGTAATGGCGTTTATGCCTTAATTAATTTGACAATTGTCATAGTTATTTTGGATTAGATCTTGTGGACAAGGCCTCGATGTAATCGTTGGCATATGAATAATAAATCTTTGATTTTTCTCCAAGTACTGAGAAAATTTCGACTAATGTGTCATAGTATCAATTCATAAGTGCCAAACGATTATCATATGGAAACGTATTGTAAGAATGGACAAAATACTTATGTATTATTTCTATGGTTGCGGAAGAAAGCGCATCTTAGAAAAACTTATGTGTCGATCTTGTGGGTTATATTTAACCACTATTCGTATAATTGAATCCAACAATATTTTTAGAGATGATCTTTTGGATTCCAACACATATAGGCTTTGGCACGACCGTTTGGAACACCTAGTTCGTGATATGATGATCCGTATATTGAAAACCTCGCACGGACATCCATTTTATTGAGCTAATCGAAGCAAGAATCAAAAGTTGATTCAAGGAGGGGAGAAAGACATCACTGACATGCCAAAGAACCGGCATCCATTTTATTGAGCAATTCCGGCGACCGGTCGCCCGTCTCCAGAACGTTTCGGCGACCGGTCGAGTATCTTGGCGACCGGTCGACCAAAAACATTTTTTTACCTTTTGCGACGAACTGTTCGTCGCTACAAGTTCCCCCTATGACCAAATTTTCATGGTCTAATCCTGATTCCAGTATTGATCAGGATACCTCCTATGCTTCTGCAGCCTTCATGGCTAAGGGCTCATTTTGCAAAGCCTGTTCTTTGAGCAAATTAGGATCGAGACCATCCTATGCTAAGGACACAAAAGAAACTATTCCATTCTTACATCGTATCCAAGGAAATTTTTGTAGACCCATCCACTCCTATTGCGGACTTTTGAGATACTTTATGATTTTGGTGGATGCATCGACATACTGGTCACATGTCGCTTTATTGTCTACACGCAATGCTGCAAAACTTCTAGCACCAGTTATACGCTTAAGGGCTCACCACCCAGATCATCATATTATGTCAAATATGACTTGACAATGCTAGAGAGTTTACATCACAGAAGTTTGATGATTATTGCATATTTATTGGGATTAAAGTAAATATCTCGTACCCCATGTGCATACACAAAATGGTCTCGCAGAAGCCACCATTAAGAGATTTTAAATGGTCGCTTGGGCATTGGTTATGCGCACCAATCTCCCATTATCTGCTTGGGGTTATGCAATATCGCATGCAGCTTTACTTCTTCGTTTCAGACCCACTACCAATCAACTGTTTTATGTGTACCAGATGGTAACTGGATATGAGCATGATGTCTCACTTTTTACGCATATTTAATTGCGCGGTTTATGTGCCAATTGCGCCCCCACAGCGCACTACAATTGGGTCTTCCGAAACGTTTAAGTATTTATGTTGGTAAAGAATCTCCAACTATTGTCCGCTACTTGGATCCTTGACAGGCGATCTCTCACCCGCTATATTTGTGGATTATCACTTTGATGAGACAGTCTTCCCGTCGTTAGGGGGAGATAAGAACAAGAATGTTCAACAGGAACGACAGGAATTGTCGTGGTCTGTCCCCACTCTATCTCATCTTGATCCCCAACTCAATATTCAGGACGTAGCAGATTCGATGCCTGATGGTTTTCTGATATTGATAAAGTGACGAGATCAAATATACCAGCTGCAAACATGCTTGCAAGGTTGGAAATTCCCTAAAGGAAGAGGGGATATGGCGCCAATAATGGTGTCGCAATCACACATAGTGGATGTGTGGTTGAGGCCGTGGTTCCCTAAAGGAAGAGGGTGATACCACTTGGTTCGATGGATACTCACCAAAGGAAGGAAGTGAGTTTGGCACATTCTAATCCATTCATCATCAATATCGAAACCGTCTCATGAGATTATCTCTGATTATGTCCATGAATCAATATTGGGGGACACCTCAATGATTGAACCAATTTCAGAGGATAATAAAATCTCGATAAATGCATGCATGCTTGAGACGACATTATTTGATGATGTATTGCTCAAGAGATTATAGAGCACGATGACATCGAACCACGCTCTGTTGAAAAATATCAACGTAGAGCATATTGGCCTAAATGGAAAGATGCAATCCCAATTGAACTAGTTTCACTAACAAAGCAAAAAGGTATTTGGGTACGTAGTGCTAACGTCCCCAAGTGTAAAGCCTATTGGACATAAATAAGTCTTTGTTAGAAAGCGTAAAGAGAAGAAAGAAGTCTTGAGATATAAGACTCACCTCGTGGCGCAGGGTTTCTCACAAACGCCCTGTGATTGACTACGAGAAGACGTATTCACTCGTAAGGAATGATATTACATTCCGCTACCTTGTCAGTTTGGTAGTTTCTACAAATAACTTGACATGCAGCTTATAAATGTGGTTACAACATATCTCTATGGGGATCTAAATTCAGAGATATATATGAAGGTGCCTAATGGACTTCAATTACCCATATCAAGTGACTCTAAACCACGGAGTGCGTTTTCGATTAGATTAAAATGCTCACTTTATGTGACTACTTGATTGGGAAGGGATATATAAATAATGGTTTATGCCCATGCGTGTTTATTAAGAGAACAAGTTCCGGATTTGCAATTATTATTGTCTATGTTGATAACATGAATTTAATTGGCACTCTCGAAGAACTCAGAGATATTGCTACGTATTTGAAATCCGAATTTGAGATGAAAGATCTTGGGAAACTCGGTTTCTAGGCCTTGTGCTAGAGCATCGAGATAGTGGAATATTAATCCACCAATCGACTTGTGTCCACAAGATGTTAATGAGATTTAACATGGACAAAGTACATCCATTTAGCACTCTCATGATCAATCGGACCCTAGATAAAAGGAATGATCAATTTCGTCTAAAGGATGATGACGAATAAATTCTAAGGACCGCAGTGTTACATCTCTTTTGTTGTGAACTTGTTAGCTAGATTTAGCTATACGCCCACGCAACGCCATTGGAGTGGCATAAAGACAATATTTCGTTACCTTAAAGGTACAATTGATTTGGGCTTATTTTATCCCTACCGAGAGACACAAAGGCATGACAAGAACACACTTGCTGATGTCGGGCGACCGGTCGCTAAGAATGCGCCGACCGGTCACGCCACTGCTGATACTCCATATACCAACAATTCTTATGATGTTTTGGTTGGTTTTGCTGATGTTGGGTATCTCTCTGACCCGCACAAAGGTTTTTATAATCAGTAACAACAAGCTCTCCTCAAGATTCAAGTGAACCAAGTTAGTTCTGAGGAGAATGTGGCAGATTTATTTACTAAGTCTTTGCCTAAGTCCACGTTTGAAAAACATGTTAAAAGCATTGGTATGCTTAAGTTATCTGAGATCCCATGATTGTAGGAATTAGGGGGAGGTGCAGACTTGAGGGGTAGTCTGGCACATACATGTCATTTTTCAAATGTGAAGGGTGCGTTGTACTCTTTTTCCCTTCGACCAAGGTTATTTTTCCCACTGGGTTTTTATTGTTACTTGGCAAGGTTTTTAACGAGACAACATGGAAAACACCATCTAGTTGTGACCGGCACAAGGGGGAGTGTTGAAGGAAAACATTATTGTGTGCCTTGTCAAACTAGGACTCTTAGTATAGGTTATCCTTCTAGAATATGGATTAGATATTTCCTACATCAATATGGATTGTATCTTGTATTCCTCTATATATAGAGGCCCTTCATCATTAATAAAGTTGATCATATTCTGAGTATTCTCTACTATTTCTCTATTATTTACGTTTCCTTTAAACAGAAATTACAAATTTTCTAAAAAAATCATGCCTCTCGTAGCATAATGAGATTTCTAAAAATCTGTCATGATGATAAGACGATTTTTTTCATATTTGGAAATCATTTTGCAGATTTAAATGTTTTTTTTTAAAGTATATTGAATAGACCTTTACCGACAAATAACTTGTCAGCAAAGGTGTTTCTTAACCTTTTTAAAAAAAAAATTGATTGGGTGGGTTTCACTTTCAACATAAAAGAAATCACTTCCGATACAACGTAGAATTCTTTCCCTTGACCCGTTAAAATAATTATGAAATTTTCTAAAAAAAATTGTGTGCTATAATAAGGAATTTTTTAGTTGTTCGGCATTGTAAAAAAAAAAACTAATCAAGACAACAGTTCTCGTAGCATGATGAGATTTCTAAAAGTCAATCATGATGGCAAGACGATTTTATAATATTTGAAAATCATTTTGGAGGTTTAAAAATTGTTTATTTCAAAAAAAAAAAGTTAAAAAAAGAAATATATTGAATAGACCTTTACAGACGACTAATTCGTCGCAAAGGTGTTTCTTAACCTTTGTTTTTATTTGGGTGGGTTGCACTTTAAACATAAAAGAAATCACATCCGGTACAACGTAGAAGCCATTCCATTGAACCGTTAAAAGAATTATGAAATTATAGTTTTTCTAAAAAAAAATTGTGTGCTATAGGAATTTTTTAGTTGTTCGGCACTGTCAACAAAAACTAACCAAGACCACGGCTCTCGTAGCGTGATGAGATTTCTAAAAGTCAATCATGATCATAAGATGATTTTGTAATATTCGGAAATCATTTTGGAGGTTTAAATATCAGTTTATTTTTTAAAAAAAGTACATTAAATAGACATTTATCGACGAATAATTCATCGGCAAAGGTTTTTCTTAATTATTTTTATATAAAAAAAATTGATTTAGGCGGGTTTTACTTTCAACAAAAAAAAAATCACTTCCGGTACAACGTCGAAGCCTTTCTATTGACCCGTTAAAAGAACTACGAAATTGCAATTTTTCTAAAATATTTTGTGTGCTATAATAAGGAATATTTTAGTTGTTCGACATTTTCGGCAAAAAATAATCAAGACAACGGCTCACGTAAAATGATGAGATTTCTAAAAGTCAATCATGATGACAAGACAATTTTCTAATATTTAGAAATCATTTTGGAGGTTTAAATATTTTTTATTTGAAAAAAGGTACATTGAATAGACTTTTACTAACAACTAATTCGTCAGCAAAATATATTAAAATTATAATTTTTCTAATATTTGGAAATCATTTTGGAGGTTTAACACTTTAAATATTTGTTTATTTAAAAAAAGGAAGTGTATGGAATAGACATTTCCCAACTAATAATCCGTCGGCAAAAGTGTTTCTTAACCTTTTTTTAATAAAAAAAATTGATTTGGGTGGGTTTTACTATCAACATAAAAGAAATTTCTGGGTTACTATAAGCCTATAATAAGGAATTTTTGGGTTGTTATATATATATATAATGATTATCAGTTGCGGAGATCCTTACTTTTTAAGGTGCAGTGTTTTGATCTCAACCTTCTGATCCGTTTAAATAATTTGATTTGATGACTGAGATCAAAACTCCGTATCTTAAAAAGTATGAACTTCCATATTGGAGAAACCCTATATATATAGTTTCCTTCAAGAGAGGTCGTCCTCATTCCAACATGTAAGGCGGTTTAGACATATAACATATACAATACATTTTCCTAGTTCGGTTCATTTTCTCATGACCAAAACCAAAACCAAAATTGAAACCAAACAACTCCGGTTTGGTTAAGTTTTTTTTTTCTACTTCGGCTCGGTTTTTCTGTTTCAAGTATCATTTAGACAAAATTTTAATCAAATGAGAAATTATTTAGCTAGTTGATTACTATATTCATCGTCTCAATTTTTTTCAAAAAACTATATTTGTGTACAAATTCTACAAATAACAGATGACCAAACAATCTCCGATTGAGTTAATTTTTAGCAATATAAATCTTAAAAATAAATTTAAATAATAAACAGTTCCGATGATTTAGTTATATTATCAATTGGTCGGAATAAATGTGTCATTTTATTAAAAAAATGGCGTCCCCTCTATGGAAGAAAATTCAATATATATATATATATATATATATATATATATATCTCGGTGCATAAATGCAATTCAACAAATTTTCCGTCCATAAATAATCGATGTATGTAGTTGTAGGGTTGTAGCTGGTGGCTTTTTGAATTGAATGAAGAATTATTGATGCTATCAGTCAGAAACAATGGCTGCTTTTTTAATTGAATTGACATTCCTCCCTTCCCTTCATTGTTGAACAATCCCCAACTCATGTAATATTTTAGGTACATGAAAAATGAACATGATCCACTATTTAAATCATCTTCAACAAATATGTTTCTAATTAATCTGCTTGTGAACTGTGTGACATGTTAGTTATTGACATATTGGTAAAACGACTGTAAAAGTCAAATGTTCGAATCTCATTGGCATCTAGCAAAAAATAAGATCACTAAGATGAAAATAAAAATTATCATTTTTTTTTTCTATAAAACAATGTTTCTAATTAATCCACCATTTCCAGTCCGTGTCATGGCAGATTTCTAAAAGATAAGGTTGCCTTTTAATTAGAGATATATAAATGCAATTCAACAAATTTGCCGCCCCGAGATTATTGTTGTGGTTGGTTGCAGTGATCGAGCTTTTTGAATTGAATGAAGAATTAAAGATGGTGTCTGCAGTTAGAAGCAAAAGGCTGCATCTGCAACTAATGTACATCATCTCCCCTTAGTCACAAACCATCTTATTCCAAGCTCATTTAATATTTTAGGTATGTGAAAACTACAGCTTTTATATTTTAGGTTTTTTCCTCTTAAATGACTACCACGGTCCACCACTATACGATATATCGATCATAACTCATAATTCATTTCTTGCATTCGGCATGAACCAAATAAATTTTCTTTGGTCACCATTTTTAGTACTTGCATTTTGGTGTTTGAACGTATGTCGGATTGGACATTTTCTATCGTTTGATTTCATTTACGGTTGACATTTTCTAATTACAAAAGTTTACCCAAAACACATAAGAGCGTCTTTAACAAAACTGACTATTTTTTAACTAAATTTTAACTAAAGTAGCTAAAAAGTTATTTTGGCTAGCCAGTTTGAAAATATGTACGCATCAATGCTCTCTATTTTAACTAGTATTGAATTTAAATCATTTTATTAATGAATAAAAAAATAGCTTAATTGTATTTAATAATTACACAAAATAACTAAAAACTAATATTTTAAATTAACAAAAATAATAGAGTCTCATCTCGCTCTCTATATTTAGGAGTCATATAGCTAAAAGTTAAAATAGAGAGTCACTTAAGAGGCTCGTGTAATTGCTAAAATAGCTTAAAAGCTAAACACACTCTCTAAAATAGATAAGAAACTAAAATAGAGAGTCAGTTAAAAATACTCTAATAATCCATAATTTATTCAAGTCACGTTCAATACTAATTCCCTTAAAACATGATAGCCATGCTCTAAAAATTCTATAAAAAATTCTATCTCTCTGCTAATAACAGCGAATCCAATGACAACCGATCTTATTCTCGTAAACCAACCAAAATTGTCAATCAACTATTGTGTTTGACAGATCTTTTAAAAATTGATGAACTAAAAAACTGGCTCAAAACTTAACAATTGAAAGAAAGTCATTATTCGTGGAGCAAATTTGGTGAATCTAGCACTGTCTTAGTCCATGTGCATTTCTCCCGATTCTAAATGGCCTGTGGCCGGGGGAACTGTTGAGAAAGTAACTCTTGGTTTTTCATAGCACCTGAGACTAATGATGATGATCTATGTAACGATTATCTCATCAATAAAATTTCCTTTTGATTTCAAAAAGCTTCAGAACCAAATCGTAAACTCAATCATGTTGACCAGTTTATACCCACCGTGAAGCCATGAAGCTCAGAAACTTGTTACACTACGAAAGTCGAAAAACTTGCAGGTAAAAGTAAAATTTATGTCCAAAATGCGTCGAGAAAACCGTCTTGTATTGTTCAGTACGCAGAAATGTAGCAAACTCTTTCACTTGTGTATTAAAAGAAAAGAAAAAAAGTAACAAAAGAAATTGTTTATTTATCTTCAGCCACAGAAAAACAGGCGCATCCATGTAATATACAGAAAGATTCCCTCATCTATTCCTCTTCATACAATAAGTATGAAGGCATCATCAATGGTACAAAACAAGGAACGAGAGAATTTACATGACAGGGAAATACAGCCATGTTTTACACCTGCATTCCCATGTAGCAGCAGCCCCGCTCTTTAAATCAGCTGAAAGAATGTGGATCCAAGATGAGCTTTTTCAGTATAATTGTTAAATCCAGGTTATTAACAGTCGAGGATCGAGAATTTGCCAATTATTGGCTCAGGGAGGAGGGTGCCACCAAAGATATTTGGCGTCAATGGTTCCTCGGTTCGAGGCTTGGAAACCCATTTCCAGCTCATGTTTGAAAGTAAACATTTAGTTTAGGGCATAGTGAACTCGCTCAAGGAGCTGCACAACCTGATTGACAGGAACAGGCGAACTTCGCAATTTCAAACGTGACTTTACTGTGCCTTGTGCACAAAGAGGTGATGATAATACAGCCTCTTGTTGCATACTTGTGAGCTCCAAAAATTGAGTGAGCATGTCAGCATCAAGTATCTTAGGTACTCCTACCTGAATCAGCAAATATTACACACAAGCTCACACCGCATTCATACCGAGACAAAATAACATTAGAACTTTTAGTAATGCAATAAACATTTCATGCACTCCATATTTCAAAATACGTTTAATTTATGCAATATAACTATATAAGCACTCTTCTTTTTCCTGTGTCAAAGTCCTCCCTGCAGCAAATCAAAGGAACCTTAAAACCTGGAAACCAACTGACCAATTTATCAAGGTTTTCTTAAAAACAATTTCTCATTCAGTACTACTTAATTTTCAAAGACAACTTTCCACCTGGTCGAATTCGGTTGCTTACATAGACACATTTCTTTCTCAGCCCAACCATTGGTCAGCAGTGCAAGAAGTAGCAACACATTCATGGACCGCCATTATAGACATTAAAGGAAAGAAAAAAGAAAATCTCTCATTAAAGCATGCAAGTCCATGTAAGAATATAGATTTAGCTAAGAGAAAACAGAAAAAAGAGATGAGAGAAAATATCTCAGGTTTTAGAATCTATCTTGTTCATACTCATATGCCTTACCGGATTTTCACGGCTACGAAACTCATTATGATCATTTCCGAGAATAGGAGCAGTTAGTGGATGTACCGCCAGTCTATCTTGGACAGCTTCTAAGAGTTCATATTCTTCCCTACAGAAATAAATCAATAAAATCGATATTTACTAATACAGTGTTGAATTTGAATCAAAATTATTATAACAAAATAAAAAAAGAACTGAATGAAAATCTACAACAAAAAAACAAACAGTGCGGCGCAATTTCAAGAATATTGACCATCTATTACATACTAAAAAACAATGGTGGACAAGTAAATCTCCATGAATGATGAATCTAGGAACTTTTGCATGCACTAGAACCATAGGAATTCTGCTGCATCTGTGACCAGGGGAACTTTTAAGGGCATGCTTCTTCAAAAAATTTCAACACAATCTCACATTCTTGTGGAACAACCATCAACACTATATTGACCTCAATGAAAAGACCCTGGTCCACAGGCTTGCTGGGCTTCAGCCCAGACGGTAGGTCATGGCACATGGGCAACCCATCTCTCTTAATAGGACAGGTCACTTTTGAACCCAGGCTTGATCTACAGTCTAGCAGCCTCTTTAGCCTGTTCCTTAAGGTCCATGGGCCCGACCGACACCTCAAAACCCTCTCCGCTTCTTTTCACTCTATTACTCTCACTTTTATCAGCTCCTCTTCTAATTTTCCATTTTTATCAGTCGTCTAAGACTTGATCTTTTGATCTCTGCTTCTCAAATTATTCTATTGACACTATGAAAGTGATCGCTTGATTGAAGATCAATTCCATCAGATTGAAAATTGACCCTCCAAATTGCAGAAACTATTTAAAGCTAGGATTCGAACCAAAATATCTGAGCCGATGAACATGTGTCAGAATTTTGCAGCGCTAATGAAGGTGATAAGGATGAACATCAGCAGATCCTCATCTTGATCAACACACACTTAGAATGTTTGGATATTGTAATAATACAAACATTCTCAATTCTAATTAGTTATTCCAATATACTATTTCCTATTGCGATTCAATAGAAAAAAAAAACTATTTATTTCGATATAGTTTTTCGTTCAAAACTTACTCATGCAGCATACAGCTCCTTACCTGCGCCTTGCAGCATGCAACCCATGCACAGGTCCAGTAAAGGCCATTTGGCAAGCAGCCTAAAGCCTGCATCCCACGGGTAGAACTGAAGGCTAAGCATTTAGGAGGTAAGTAGGGCCAGTGATAGTCAGCGGCCTACAAGGCGAAGCCTAGCTACCACTAACCTTGTTTCGATGGTCTGAATCAAGCCTAAGAACTAAGTGCAAATTGCATATTTGGTTGATGGTGACTAGAGACTTGCACTGAAGGACGGGTATAGATAACTACCGGACAAGACAAATAAAAAGACTATCACCTTAACTACAAAATCAGGATACTCTGAGATATCGTGCCTAGCTCAACAAGCTAACAAACATTGTTTCAACGTGGTAATGGCTATCGAGAAGCTCACTTTATTCATGGTAAAACACGAGTTAATCTAAAATGCAGACTTTACTCTGGAAAATACAGGGAGGGGGAGCTGAGTTTACTTGCTCAAATAAGCTGGGGTACAGAAGAATTCATATACGCAACTCGGTTAGAACAAAATGTAAGAGAATGAGAACGAAGGCTATTTTGCTTACCTTGATATTGGAACGAAGGTTATTATGCTTCCGAGCAGTGTACTCACAATGATACCATTTTGGGAGAAGACGATACTTCCATCATCGCCTTTCAATGCATCATCAGCTGGAAGTTTATACGAAAATGAGCCCTAGAAAGATAATTGTTAAATGTCACCCCAAGGTAAGCATCATATCATCTCAATGAAAGTGCAAAAAATCTAGCATTTCTCTCAATTCACATACATCAGTTTCTCTGTAGATATTCATTTCAAGATGTCAAATTATCTTTATTGTCAAGATAGGAAGTTATTTTCCAAGACAAATAGAGTATCCAAGATCAGAGGGGGCCAGCCGAAATCCCCTGTGACAAACTTTGAACAAAGACCTCCTACAATTTACTTAAAACCATGATTGTAAACCCAATTCTATAATTTGTAGTGAAGGCTTTTTCTAGATTGAAAAACCCAATAATAATGTTTTAAGGCCCACAGGTCTTTATTCTTTTCTATCCAAAAAGAAAACAAATAGAAATCTAGTTTGAGACGGACATTATACACAGTAAACTTTAATTTTCTTTTTCCTAAAACTGGGATTGGGAAAAGAGTCCAAAGAGTAACACTGCACTTTTTATGTGATGCCCAGAATAACCACAAACTGCTTTACAGAACAGGGCTTCAAACTTGGGCCTGCTGCCGAACCCAAAGATCTTTAGGAGAAAGGAAATTCTAATAAACAGCTAGGTAGGAACCATGACGATAGTCAAAAACAAGAATTAGAGCAATGCCTTGGTTACTTTATACACTAGATTATAGTGAAAAGATAGCAGTACACAGTACCAGCAGTAGAAATTACCAACGTATGGCGTGCTTACTTTTAACCTAGCCACCTAGGTCTCTTTAACTATTAGTGTTTATATCCGATTACTACTAAGGTTCTTGTTAGCTTTATATCTGTAGTGAGGTTGGACAGCCTAATAGGCCTCATTGTAACCTAAGAAAGCAGACTTGAAAATTGAATTGATATTATCGATTGAAATGCTATTTTCATCCTCTTCTTCTCTCCCTCCTTTGTTTCTCTCGTTACTTCTTTCCTAGTGGTTCTGCATCAATATTATCTGCCAATTCCAGATATACAAAAATACCTAAATTCAATTCCCAGAGTTACTTCAGGCACTGACAATATGAACATCGAACTTTTCATAATATCTACATAAGCTAAAAAGGCAGTGTAAAGATGTACCTTCTTGATGCTCATAGCTATCTCACCCATATAATACGCGCAGCTCACTGTTAAATTACATTCTGGACTCGCAGTATCTGATAGTAAGAAAAAGGAAAAAAAAATTAAATTGTATCATTTTCAGCTGCAGAAATGAGCATGAACAGGATCTGGAGACGTTTGCCAAAAAATAAAATAAAAATAAAATCAGGATCTGAAGACAGAATGATAAACTACAACAATATATACCACCATCACCAATTTAGTTAAAAAAATAATAATATCTAAATTGCTAATACTGATTCTCTCTTGCCGCTGCTAGAAGATCAATATAAACATGAATGAAGTACTGTATGCTCATCAAGATTTAGGAAATTGTAGAGCTAACATTCACGGTTTCCCAGAAAATACATATCTATTTTACCATCAAGCCACTGGTGCTAGAGAACTATTCAATAATGCCTTGAATTTTAGAATCACTTTCAGACATGGAAGTACAATATTAGCAATGGTTTCCACATTGTGACTCTGTGTCTAAAAACCAAATCTTATATACTAATAAAAACTATATTCTAAGTGGACAAGATCTCCACAAAAACAAAAATTTCCCACATGCCATTAAAGAATACACATGAGTATACTAAGCTCCATGTCAATAGGTTGCATAAATTTTCTGAAAGGAATTTCGTCCATTTAGTTGTATCACAAACCATTTCAAATGCACAAATTATCTTACAAAATTAACTTCACACGTTGGAATCAAATAAGACAATCATTCTGATTGCTATAAAAGTATAAATTGGTATCATTTCATATATAATAGTTTGAATTTAAAACAGAGAACAAATTTCTCGTCAATTTAGATCAGATATATAAATCATTGTTCATAAATAGTCACCCCTATGTTTAGAAACTACTCGCTTTCAGCCTTATTGTTAGATTGGAAGCAGTAGTGTCTTATTAGGGTTCAGTTCTTATAGTAATTGTGGGTTTTCTGTTAGTCTTCAGTTTTTTAGTGTGTCCTGATGACTTCTTGTCCTCATTTTCCTATGGCTTTATGCCCTAATCAATAATATATCAGTTTCTTTCTCAAAAAAAATTGTTCATAAATAGTCTCTGTGAACAATTTCTGAGTTGCACATTGTGAAATTCTGCTTCAGTTCCAAGTTAGCAAACCTGAACCGGGCTTTAAAGGAACACAGTAAGATATATAACTATTGACCTATTGAATTGTAATTATAGAAAATTACTATCTTTTACCTTCTAAATAATCTGCACATGAAAGAACAGCAATGCTTCCCTTACGATCTGAAACAACAGCAGTATTGACATCCATAAGAATGCAATCACCAACTAATCTCTGATACGGATCACAGTAAAGTTGCTGCAGTTTTTTGGAATCCTTCCCACAAGAAAAAAAATATATATATCAGGATAAATATTACAAAGTACAAGGCATTTTCTTGCTATTTCAACTTCTAATGCAAAAGCTACACGGACAAAAAAAAATGGAGAGGGGAGAGAAAGAGATCAACCAATGTACCACGCAAACTAACAGACAGAAAGCTATAATTGCTTTTACCTCATGATAATCATAAAAAAGGATAAATATATCAGGATAAATATCACAAAGTACAAGGCATTTTCTTGCTATTTCAACTTCTAATGCAAAAGCTACACGGACAAAAAAAAATGGAGAGGGGAGAGAAAGAGATCAACCAATGTACCACGCAAACTAACAGACAGAAAGCTATAATTGCTTTTACCTCATGATAATCATAAAAAAGGATGCCATCACGACAATCACCAACAACAATTCTAGTGAAGTGTGCGGTCAAAGATGTAATCGTAAAACGCGTCCTCGCCACTGCCCACTTTTTTACTCTTTGGGAATTGTCATGTGGAAAACCACATAAATAAAACTGAGAAAAGAGACCAACATCCCTATTAACAATCGTAATCCAATGAACCAAATTTATCATAGCATCTTACGACATAAAGTTCTGTGAAGCGAGCTTACAGAAAATGCATATGGAAAAGAAAGAAGAAAGCACCAAGTTTACAACTTACAGCATTACCAGCAGAAGCCAAGAAGTAACGATCAAGATAAGGGCAGATTGCAAGTACCATTCCAGGCCATGGCATTGAAAAGGCCAATCGAAACTGCCACGCTTCAGTTTCTTCAAGTTTAATCCCATCACAGCTAGTATCATCAGGGCTACTGCAGAGACTACTGCTTGAAAGCTGTTCTGTGGCATACCCAACAATTTCATGAAATGGGGAAGCTCGTTGAGAAGACGACCCTGCCTTTGAACAGAATGTCATTGAACCACTGTCTGAATTTTGCACATTTTCAAGACAGAGAACAATAAGACGGCCCTTGGTACTGTTAATAAAATTCTGTTAGAATGGCATGTAGTTAGATATAAGTATGAATTCGAGAGAGAGAGAGAGGCCGGAAAAACAATGACAGATGGTTTACCTCTCAGCCTCACCACAAGGCATTATGGCTGAACCAGAAGATAAACTTGTTCCGACCAAAAGAACCTGTTCGTTTCCAACCCTCATTAATTCCATGGATTTTCCTGTTTCACCGAATTCAAGTTTGAAAGATGACAGCACTGACCCACTAAGAGGATCTACACAACATATATCAGATGAAAATGTATCATCACTCAAATTAGTCCTCATCACAAGCAATAGCCTGCTTTCACTATGATAAAAGATCCTCCTCGGAGTGCCTCCAAGATGCAACTTCTGCACATTAAGCCTCTTACTGTGCACCATCTCTACCTAGAAGTATCATATAACATGGATGAGTATCAATATATCCAACTTTGAGATAATTCAGGAAAAAAAATACAGTCATAGATATTAAAATACTAAGTACTTTCAATTCCTACAGTTTATTTTTCAACCATTGAGCCTGCGTCCTACACAGTGTCACTAAATCTCCCCAGCGGTGGTGAAGGCCCTTGGACAACGTCAAATGACCTCACCAACTGGACCAGCTAGCACCTAAAATTTCTAAATCTATTACCCTCGAGAAAGACGGAGACATTAACATAAATTATAGTAGGAAAATGTTAGCTTATTTACTACTATTACTTAAAAAAAAAACCAGCAAAAAATAAATTAGAATATCAGCCTCACAGATATATCCGGGCCAGTTCAAGTGTTCAGTCTTGTTCCACATCCTTTGATCTCAGTTAAGAGTTTGAAAGGAAAATGACACTATGTAAATTGTCAGGGAGTATCTCTCCTGTTTAATGACAAAGACATAAAGCACAAGTGAAATTTCATTATCACAGTTAATCCACTAAATGGATACAAGCCATCAACATTTTTGTTCCCAAATCCTATAGACGAATCTAAGTATCAAAACTGTCAGGACATCTGTGATAAGCATGAATCTATGTCAAATTCTCATCAAACAATAGAATGGGACATAATTCCTAGGTCTATGTTATGAGATGTGTTTGAGAATGAACCACTGCATATTTAACTTCTGTTCTTTGCTTTTCCCAAAGGCCATTCAGTAATACTCCAACATATTTTTTTTTTCTGTTTACTCTTCAAAATTCCATGCCAAGACCAGTCTTCAACACTTCAAAACTATCCTATGATGGACCACTGTCCACAGTTCCGAAATGTAAGAATCAAAACATTGATGCTCAATAAAACATGAAAACCTAGAGATCCCAGCGCTCTGAAACTATATCTAAGTATCTAACTGATGTGGCTATAGTAACTGTATTTTAATATGCAATCAAGGGTAAACTTTCCGCACGTGTGCTCCACAATATCCCTAGATTGAAGGGCATAATCACAAGCTAACAACAGTAAAACCAAATTAAACGAAATGAACACTATAGACTAGCAAAAGCAGATGAAAATATATAATAAAACTCTCACCAAATGTAGGCAGTTCTCTGCAACAAATAAAATTCCCTTGGGGCACTCGACAGAACATACAGGAGTCACATGTGTTGAAGATTGAAATGAAATAGACGTATATGAGAGGCTGTGCCTTGCAGTATGCAGCAACCAAGGCCTATCACTGAGAACAACTACATCACCATCAAGGGAATCACTCAAAGGAACCAGAAAAACAGGAGTGATGCCAATACGACGGATAGCAATCAATTGTAGATTGACAGGAAAGCTGTCCTTTATATACTCAGATAACTTAGTAGTGTATATATGTCGGCCAAAAGAATTTGCCGCTGATACACTTGATAAAACAGTATCTGTACTAACTGAAAGCCAATCAACAGGACTCTGAGGTACTACAGATAAAGGCACTCTAGAGGTAGTAGGCCATTCAAAACGAAGCAGCATTCCATTCCTTAATCCAGAAAGGACATACAATCGGTCAACTAATACAAGCCTTACATCTTGAGGAATGCAGCCACTAATAGCAGTTCCTAAAGTATTTGTTAATGAGATTGCCCCAGAAGCAAGAACTCGTAGGCCTTCACTGGGTGCAAGAGACAAGATTTCCACTGAAGGCTTGTGTGTGCCAATAACAAATATACTACGGATGTCAACTCCAAATGGAAGAGTAGGGACACAACTATCATCTACCAGACTGTTTGAAAAACTTGTAGCTTTCTTCTCAAAACGATTATGAGGAATGGAGATGCATGATAATTCATTTTGCAATCTCAAATGTTGCATCTCATATATCTCATAATGATGCACTGAAAGCATTCTGACCCCAAGAATGAATAAAAAGCAGGGATTAGATGAAGAAACAACAATTAGATTATGCCCAACAGCCCCCAAACTGATACTCATATTTTCTGGAAACCAAGATGTACAAACTGGAGAAGGCAACAAAACACCTTCAGAATGCGCAGCCTGGGTGGGCAAACAGAGCCTAACTGCACTTTTGTGAATCTGGACCAGCATTCCATCATTTACAACACCACATGCCAAAGTAGAAACATCAGGCTGGAAACCAACTGAATCCGTCACATCAGTAAAGCTTAAACCAACTGAGAGTACCCTGGTTTCCTCAACAAACGATAGCACAAGAAACGAATGGTAAGTATCAATCACTTTCATTCGTAATGTCCATGTCCCTGTAATCCCTTGATATATAGGTGCAGTCCTTAGTAGCTTTTCTACAGTGATACCGCTTCTAATGATCCGTATTGACCCTTCTGGTGCCACTCCACAACAGGCAAACATTTGATCATGTTTCTCATCATGATAATCAACAACCGACATATCCAAGACTGGGACAATGGTTTGAATAGGACTTCTGTAATGAAGTGTTCCGTTTTCCATTTTCAAGACCATCCCATCCCCCATATCTACTAGTGCAGCCAGAAACCCGCCTTCAACCCACAAAACTGCCTTGCATGGTAAACCTTTGTAAAGACACTCAGATTCTTGAACCTTCACGCCATCAGGATTAAAGATAATTTCAATCGTGAAATATTCTCCTGTATCAGCACAAATGATCATTCTTTGGTTTTTAGCATTCGCCGGTTCCCAACTCCATGAACACACAAATTTGTGGGTCACATTCACATTGTATTTGTCACCATCTATACACATAGGATCTAAATCACTCAGTTCCAGTAAAGCACAGGCAGCTACATTAAATAAGCCTCCTTCATCATCAACCTGAAGTACTCTAGACAGATCACATCCTTTAGATGACTCTTGAACAAAATTTGCCTCGTCAACCACATTGGATAAGAAATTTGGGCTTGTTCTATAGACACAATAAGGGTTGTTGGCATCTCTAAGATCCATTAAAATAGCATCACCCTCCCTAAACAGAAAAGCAAATCCATACGAATGAGGAACTTCAGCAATGCTAAGTACTAAAGGTCCATCTTCAACATACTGAGAAATAACATAAACATCTTGTTCTCTAACGTTCCATCCCAGTAACAGCAATTCATTAAGGACTGCCCCACTCCTGCAATGCAAAATATTCCCATTGTATTTGAGTTCAGTAGAAGTTAAGAACAGAAAATAGCATGAAAATTGACTTATATCCTCAAAGACATAAACAATTCAAAACACGATATTCTTTAATTCAGAAATACACGACCATCATACCTATTTATAACAACGGCGAGTACAGGATTATGCCCCTTACTTTGACTATGATCCTGTGATATAAAGCTCATGCTCCATATAGTACCTGATATACTGTTTTTCTGGATTCTAGCAGCACTTGCATCGACTTCGTTTTCAGGGGGATAGACTATTTTCTGAAATAGTGGGACAGCAGAACATTTCAATATCTTTGTATGTAAAGATAGTGTCAGCAAAGTAAATAAAGCACTCCATATGGTGTTTTTTCTATTTTTACCCATATGACCTTAGTTTAAAACCTATCTTCTTCTTTTTTAGTGGTATCCCATGTGGACCCCGGTGCCAAACATGGACGACATCACGCTTACATGCTCTGGTGGCCACAAGAATGGTACCATCGTGTTTTGAACCCAAGACCTCTAGTATTACCACCAGGCTTGGCATCCGCCCACTGGACCACATCTCGTGGTTAGTCTAAAACCTATCATAAGAAGAGGGATAAAGTAGAATCTCAACCTTATCAATAATGTCACTGCCTCCAGACATTGAAACAGAGAACATAGCCAAACGGTCTACATACGCACTAGCAGCAATGAAGCAGCCACTGTAAAAGCATATAGAAGTAAGGACTAAAGGAAAAATAATAATAATAATAATAATAATAATAATACCAATAAAAATAATAATAATGGAATGTCAGGTTCTCTCTCCTTCAGTATATATATATATATATACACATTTACACATGTTTTTACTTGTATCACCTCACTCAACTAAGACATTACTTTAAGATCCAAAAAAATTTCATAATGCTATAATGATTCTTTTGGATTGTCGTAAAGAAGCTTTCACAATCTGACATCTACAGAACTTTCTTTCTGAAAACCAAAACTTACACTTGCTTTTTAGATTTTTTAGAAACCAACTTTTATTTAAAAACAAAACAAATAGAGCCCACTAAGCTCACAAACAAAAAGAAGAGCAGCAAAGACAAAAAAACAACAAAATCTAAATCACAGCTGCATTCCAATCATAAAGGAATGGCCTGCAAAGAATAATCTTTAAATTCTGAAGAGATCCACGCACAAAGAAACGCCCAAAAAGGAACCCTATGCCATAGTTGATCTCCATCCTCACCCCTAGCTTCCACAAAGATTCTTTTGTTCCTCTCCATCCAAACGACACAAAAAACAGCCAGCACGGCACATCGCCCTAAAAACTATGCCCCTTATATATATATATATATATAATTTGGAAAAGAAACAGCTTTTATTGAGAAAACAAAAGGCAAAATACAAAGAAGTGGCCAAGGAGCCCATAGGGCAATAAAAAAAAAAAAAGGACAGCTAGAGCAATAGACCAAACTGCTCAACAGCCACCAGACCATCCTAGACAAAGAACACTAGACTACAACTGCTTGCCAGTCTAGAACAATTGAGGAAAGAGTATAATCTTTAAACTCCCCAGATACAGAGGCCCATAAAGATACCCAGAACCAAACTCTGCCAAAGATCTTCCAACTCCACACCACTATAGGCTTCAAAGATCCTCTTATTTCTTTCCATCCAAACCACCCAAATTGCAGCTGACAACCAGCAACCCCAAAGGACTTGGGCCTTTTTTCCTTTACCAAAAGCAGATGGCTTTTCACTTGACCAATCAATCCTCCCTGATGAACTTGCCCAACAACCCCCACCTCCCTGAACAATTTTTTTTCCATAAAAATAAAGCAACTTCACAGCACACAAAAAGCATGATCCACAACTTGACTTTCAGGTGAACCTCAGTGTCCCAAAGAAAATTTGCTGGAGAAAAGATTGGATCTGAATTAGCAATAAGAAAGCTATGAAAGGATTTACACGAGAATTTCCAGCAGACTCCAGCTTCCATATCCTTACTCATGAAAGGATGTGCATGAGAAACCATGCCCCTTTTTCTTGCCTTTAAAGATTTTACAATTGTTTCACAAAATACATGTAGATTGTTAAAGAGACAATATCAGTAAAAGACATTATTGAAACAAAAGATATCATCTTTACCCACTGCTCCACTTTCAGTCCTTCTATTTTCCCCAGACCCCTCCACTCTTTGCTACCCAATTTTCTCTCCTTCTCCTAACTATCAGGCCCGAAGAAAAACTACAGTTAATTATTATTTTTTTAATATCATCTTGAATATACACTTTTCTTTCACAAACACCATACAGAGCTCGTGCGAAGAGTCTACTGCAAGAGAAATATAATTATCGTTAACATGTTCTACCTATCCTACGATTTTCCACCAAAGCAACAAAACACTTGGCAAACATATAAGCAATACCTCTTTAATGTGTCAATTAGCTTCGGCACCTAATGAATTTGAACTATAACATGAAAAGCAATGGCACCACAAAACAGCAACTACTTATATTGGGAGACAAAATATGAAGATAAAGAAATTACACCAGGAATAAATGAAGAAAAGAAAACCCCACCATAAGTCAACACATTAAAGTAACATGAAAACAAAAAAAGATGAACTGTTCCTAAGCTTACATTAATCAACAAATAGCTTCCTACAGATTTCCTTTCCATACTACAAAGCTACTTCAAAAGTTAGCCACGACAAAAACCACATAAAGAAATTTCGGCAGTGGCAATTCAAGGGAGGGAGAAGAATATGTGTTTAGCCGAAACACACATAGATCAAACGTCATCTTATAAAACCTCCTTTTTAAAACTTAGAAACCAATGGTGACTTACCTTGAATCAATGGCTAGCATTCTTGCAAGCTGATTCCTAGAGTTTCCGGGATTAGAAAGTTGAACTTGTGTCACAGGAAAAAACCTACACAAACATTTCCAAGTATAGTAAGAATAAGTAGCAGATAAGCGTGGATGAATATAATTGGAAGCATGTGGTTAGGTCCATTTGTATACTTTGGGGAACCTAGCAAATCGTAACCAGACTTTTACATGTGTGCACCATGCACTTAAATGGTCAGGAGTCTGGACTCTGCAAAGGCTTACTGTATAAGTTTTTGGTTTTATTGTTACTGCTCATGAAGAAGTAACTAATAAGAAAGTTGAACAAACCAAGAAAATGCAAGTTTACCTGTGCATTTCATTGCAAAAGGAGAGAACGGAAAGCTTCCCAGAATCAGAAACAACCACCAAGAGATCTTTTCCGAGCATCTACAACAAGAGGACAAATTTTTCTCAATGAATGCAATGTAGTTAATTCTTGAAACAAAAGGCTGAAACATTCTTGAAGTGCACATACCTGAGGGTTTCGAGTGCTGAATCTGTCATTCCATGGTAGAACGGCAATGTCTTTAATGGTGCCAAACACAGGCTGCTCACATACAGACTGTACAATCCCATCTTCACCAATTATTACCAACTCTATGGATTTCTCCTGAAATGTCAAAAATATGCCACCAAAATCAAATAGCAGATCATCTTTGTTTCTAAGTCGACCAAAATCGCAACTAAATAAAAAGAGATTGATCAATTGATTACTGTAATGAAAAGTGAGAGAAAGCGGACCTTGCCGAAAACGATGTCGGAGGAAGTGGGAAAGCGGATGTGACCGTAGAGGACCTGAAGAACAACGCTTCCACGGAGGACGCACTTGGAAAGGTAGTGCGAACTGCTGGAGGCCGACGACGATGATCTGGAGTTGGCAGAGGAACACTCTTCCTCTGAGACCGCCATTGACGATGGCTATGGAAATTTGAAGCCTAGGGTTTTCTGTTTGTTCCTCGAGAAAGACTGGTTTCTTTACCAGACGAACTTGAAAATTTGTTGTTAACTAAGCTTGGTCATGGACCATGGTTGGTTCCATGTGGCTAAGTACGAACTACCAAAGACGTTCAATTAGTGCCCAGAGGGAGAACGCTGACCTCCCTTCCTCCAGATTACGGGTTTGTAATTAAACAGTGACGAGTTATTTCGCAAAATGAAAACCGATAATTGATATTTATTATTTAAATATAATGTGTTAAATAATATATTGAAAATCAGAGTGGCGCAGCGGAAGCGTGGTGGGCCCATAACCCACAGGTCCCAGGATCGAAACCTGGCTCTGATATTAATAATTTTTTACCCACAGGTCCCAGGATCGAAACCTGGCTCTGATATTAATAATTTTTTACTAGTCAATTTTTTTTTAGCATTCAAAACCAACACGGTACTATGTTATCACGAAATCATAGCATTTTGGCAGTACGAGGGTTGTATATAATGTCTTGAATTTGTCAGAATTCACCGTGTTTGATATTAGGTGAGTAAAAATAATAACAGCCAGATGTAATACTATTTTTCCACTTGAAATGAATCTAATCTATCCTCCATCCTATCCATGCCATTTAAATTAAGCCTCGGATACCATCATACAATGACGGCAAGATGGAAATTTTACAATTCTCAAGAGTAAATTCAAAAATAAAGAGCCATAGATGGAGTGATAGGGACTACTTTCCCATTTACATTAGCATAGAAAAGTAAGAAGAGAAATTTCTAACATGAAATCACGAAGGCACTAGATGCAACTGTCCTTGTATCAGGGGGTAGGGAACCATGAGCCAACCCTAAAGGTATTACATGCAACTGTGCAAGGGGCTTTGATCAATGAGTAAGAACATACACGAGCACTCCCTACTTTACATGAGAGGTGCACCAGTGTCCTCCAACGATTCAAGGGACTCCTTCAGAAGTTTCTGTGCTTCTTCTCTCCTCCTAAACAAGAAAGTGAAACAGTGGTCACAAATAATTATGTGATTCAATCCACATGGTAGTTTGTTAAAAACAAAGTCACAGTCCCAATAGTTAAAAGATTTATAATCACTTTCCAAAGAACAGGAAAACTTTAAAATCAATATTGCAACAAAAGAGTTTTCAATCTGACGGTGGCTCCATATATAACAGGAAAACTTTCAAGAAAAAAGTTTGCTTAAAGAAAACTGAAACCTGTTGGCACCAACTCAAATGACACCTTGAGATCAATAAGCAAAGTTCTGAAGTAAAACCAAGGCAAGTTGAAAATAGACTGTGCAAGTGTGCAGAACAAAAATAAGTGTTTGCAAAAGGGTTTCTTGCACCACCAGACACAAGTGAAAATTAGAAGCAAACAAGAAGAAATACGCAGATTCCAGTTTTCATTTTTATGGCAATCAAATACCGCTAAGACCATAATAATGAATAAAAATATTACAAAAAATTTAAGCAATTTTACTCTATCAAAAAGACCACATAAGCTGTTCATTTAAATTCCCAACTGACAAAACAATTATCTTATAATTGTTTCGAAAACAAAGTAGAATATTTCAGCATCAAATGTGCATTAAGCTTGTCAGTAATTGTTAAAGGAATACCTCTTTATATCCTCAACAGCTTGTTTACGTCGTTTTATCTGAAGTTCTAGAATGTGAATCAGTGTTGCCCTAGCCTGCATGATAAAAACATAACAATATAAAGTAGTCCCTTAAAACGACCCAACAACTCATATTCTATTTTCCTAGACCCAAATATATCTTACCTGATGGGGCCGCAATGAGTTGAGAAGATGATGCAAATTCTTGAATATAAGAGATATTTCTTCCACTCTCCTTGCATATTGTGATGGTCTCTCCACGAGAATATCAGCGAGTTCCAAAATGTGCAGCTGCAATTCTCTGTTAAGGGACCTTAGTTCCTTCTTAAAATCTAAAACATAGTACAACTTCTGTCAGAGTGGGAGACAGCACAAAAATCTTTAATGGCAAAAACAACTGAGTACTAATACGCACCAACATACATATAGAACTAGAATAAACCCCAACATACAGACAGCATACAAACATGCAGTTCTTATTCGTTTCTTGCATAAAATTATCTCAAATAATACTCATTCCAGCTAAACCATACAAAATTACTATAACAATACCCCCAAGTAGTCGGGATATTCAAACATTCTCCAAAAGTACCTTATTTCTGGTTGAATCATAGTTTGGCCATCAATATCTGATCTATCAGGACAACAATAGCTAGTATGGATGTGTGCATCCCAAAGCCTAGAAAAATAGGTAATAAATTGGAGATGTGGAGGAACATTTCCTAAAGGTTGCTACTTCTCTTGCCTCTACTTTCAATAGTTCCTGCCAAGAATGTTCTACATATTTGAACATTTGTCAGCCAAGTGAACATTCCCAACATAGCACATGTGTCCTAGCTTACCAGAGAAGAGTCTCATTAACTTTTTTATTAAAAAAACTAATTACCTAATTCCACTGACCCTAAGAAGAAACTGTTATACACTTATACTGATGATTGAATCAAGAAGATGTTCAAATCAACTCCTACATCTCAAAGTTAATCTTTAACAGGACACAAATACTTAAACTAGTGTGAACTGTGTCCACTGCATATACTCTAAGTTTTTGTCTTATTCTAGTATGGAGGTAGACGTACCAATATTTGGGCCTTTTGGGTACAGTTGACGCACTCCCTGTTCTTCCAAGCTTGGAAGCACATCATCCGTCTATGTAAAGTAAACATGAAACTTTGTTATAAATAACAAGGAAACAATGAAGATCACATCAGACATTGATAATATTAACACAATAATCTAGAATAAGCATATTTTGTTAAAGGATAATCCAAAACTCAATAGTCAAAAGTCAAAACCTTCAACTTCAAATGCACTAATATTGCATTCCCGGATTAAGAACTGCTAAATGACGGATTACACTTCCAAACAATATAATTAGTTACACCAATACTTGTGGCATCCATAAATAAGCAACAAAGTGACTTTCAGAAATCAAATTTACAGTGTTTATATAACTGTGGAGAAGGCAAAGAATACAAAAAGCTTACAGTGTAATTGCTACCATAGCACATGTATGTCCCTTCAATTGGTGGTGGCGGCTCGGGAGCTGATTTGGGATCTTGCAAGTAATCTTTGTATAGCTTATAATACGGTGGTGGAGGTGGGTAGGTCGCTGTAGCCATTTCAAGCACCTTCTAGCCAAACCTAACATCGACCAAATTAAAGAAAACTTTAAGTTAAAGTTGAATGGATGGAAACTAAAACTTTGCAGGACAAAAGTTACCGATTTCAAACAAGGAATTTCACCTAAACCCTAAAATTTTGAATCTAATTAATAACCAGGAGTACATGAAACTGTAAAGCATCATTTGTTAACTGATAGAGCAAAAATAATAGAACAAATAGATTATTTTTGGTATAGCAAAGCTCCTTGCATAAATTCATATGACTTGTGTTTGTTCTTTAAGAACACATTGAAAAGGAAACAAGCAACTGAAATTTCACATTTTTGTAGTTTTGATTGCTGAGGACCTGAATAAACCATCAATTGGTATGGCTAACTTTTAAATATTAGGCTGCTTGTTCAAGTAGCATTTCTAAACCTAACTAGATTATATGAGTGTCAAACACCAATAAAGAAAGAGCAGAGGTAGATGACATGTTTCTATAATCATGGGCATTGCTGATAAATTATACTTACTCACACAATGCTAAACCCTATGGCAAAAGTTCAGTACTGAACCTCACCTTTGCAATTCAGAAGCTAAAACCTACAATCACAGACAGAACCCAAATGGACATGCTCAAAATTCTCAAAGAAAAACAGATAGCCAGTTGCCTACAGATTTCTTAGCACCAGGCTTATAATTCCGCAAACAAGATTTTAGCCTTTTTATGCACCAATTTGAAGTGTCAAGTTTTCCAAAACAAAAGCGAGAAAGCAATGACCCAAAATGCAGAACCAACTCAAAAACAGACACTGAAAAGGAAGATAACAAAATTGAACCAACATGAGAGAGAAGATGCATACCCCCCAAGAGAGAACGGACGTGACAATGTGTGAAACGGAAGATTTGAGTGATTTCCGGGTTTTAGGTTTTTGGGTGTCAGAAAGAGGAAAACGACAGAGTGAGTGCAGAGAGAGGAAGAAAAAGAGAGAGCGACGTCGGAGCCAACGATGGACTCACAGGCCACCACCGCCGTCCATATTTATTGTCACCAGTTCTGCCGCGCGGCTGCCGGAGTTAGTTTTATTTCCGTTTTTGGTCTCCCGCTTGTGTCTAGCAGTCTGTCGATGTGTGCTTCCCTATTCCTGCTTTGTACTCGGGCTATTTGGGCCTGCCGCTTTCGGGCCTTTTTGGGCTCTTTATGAATCACAAAAAAATAGCGCTCGAAAAGGCTGGGTTGAAAAACTTTTTATTTTTATGGTGCAGTGGGGGGCTTAGAAAGCCCAAAGCAAAAGCAAAACACTAATTAAGCATACATAGGAAGCCTTCGTGGCCGAGTGGGTTGAAAAACTTTAACCCAAAGAAAACTCTACCTACATTCATAGGTTTGATTATGTAAAAATTCATGACCGGGGTGCACAATTTTAGGGCTGGGCAAAAAAACCGGAAAAACCAAGCCGGATCGGTCGGTTTGGGCCGATTCAGTCCGGTCATTATGTTAAAAATACATGAAAACGATCCGGTTCGGTCCTAAATGGTAATAACCCGGTTCAGTCCCGGTCCTTGTGTTATGAGGAGTAGTAGAACCGAAAAACCCAACCTAGCAGCCTTAATTAAGTTTTCTGAGTATTTCTCTCTCCCTCTTTCTCCCTTTCACGTGCTCCTTTACATTTTTTTTAAATTCTTTTCTTACTCTCTCTCACCGATTCATTCTCTTTCTTCTCTTTTTTTTACGCTTTTCTTACTCTCACCGACACACTCTCTTTCTTCTCTTTTTTTTTATTCTTTTCTTACTCTCTCCTTGTTTCTCTCTCCCCCTCGCACGTGTATTTCTCATCCCTCTCTCTCTCTCTCTCTCTCTCTCTCTCTCTCTCTCTCTCGGATCACCATCGGCCATGAAAACTCAACAACCCCAATCTCCTTCACTCCTTCAAATCTTCACTTCCTTTCTCATCAAATTGACAAAAATTCACAAACCCCAGCTCTTGATTTCTTCAATTCTTCTCCCAATCAATTACTGCAAAAAATAAAAACTCAGAAGCAATCTGTTGTTGTAGACGAGTTCTTGAGAGGGAAAGAGATTTCTATGCGTCAGAAAACCCGAAAAACCAGAACAACTGAACCGAAAGGACTCGGTTCGGGCTTCTGCCGGTCCTTGATCTGGAAATTTTTAGGCCCGGCCCGAAATAGTGATTGCCAGTCCGGTCCCGGTCCTATGAATTTCATATCTGGGCCCGGCCCATGCCCAGCCCTAGTGTACATGCTTTGGTTTGGTTCGGTTTGAGCAGGGGTGGAGCCAAAAATTCATGACCGGGGGTTCACAATAAAGTACTAAATGATAAAGAAAAAAATATGACCCATTCATTATAGAAATTTTTTTTGTGTCTGAGTCAGGGTATCCCAAAAACTTTTTAAGCTCAAAGATTAATCCCTGCGGTGCATGTGAAATGCTCCAACTGTGCATTGCAGCATAGTGCTTTGCTACTTTAATAGCTTCGTGAAATTGTTTCTTCTAAAAAATCTAATTAAAAATTAGGTTTACAACATAAAAATTAATCTTACTCGAGTAGGAGTTGGAGTTGTTCGACTAATAGTGTTTGTGCTCCTAATTTTCTGTTCTTGATTTTTTTTTGTCACAATGAATTGGATCGAAATTAATCTTAACTCAATTTTCCACTTTCTCTCACCACTTGAGCTAACCCCAAAGTAATTATTAAATTTGTATGAGTGATTCTATTAGAACCTCCAAATTTGCTCACTTGACCTCACTTCATTATGCATTATTAAATTATATTTATAACCTCCTATAAAATGACTATTAAGGACAATAATTATACCAAAACGATATTATATTTATTTTCTCTAGAGTTTCCAATTCAATAACGTACATTAGATTGCATTCTTTATTATTTTCTTTATCTATTTTCATTTTCCAATTTCACTATATACTCATTAAAGCATTTATATATATTTAATAAGAATTAAAACTATGATAAATCATTTGACATAATCTTTTTTATCATTTGTTGAATGCATATTGGTGATAGAGAACAAAAAAAATTCTAATATGACCTAAATCTAAGCCTATCCATTATATTTGCAAAAAAAAAACTAGCAATTAAAAAATATGTATAATATTTAATCATGAGGTACAAAAAATAGAGGAAAAAAAATAAACAGTAAGAATAAATGATTATTTTTTTTATTGCATAGCTAAAAGAGAAAAGAATAGTTAAAAAAACAAATAATAGTTCATGCTAAAACATTTTCTTATTGATTAAAAATTAATTAATGGATGTGTGGTGAGTAAATTTAGAATTATAGTTGTAATTTTGTATATTTAATGTGAATTACTCAATTATATCATCATGGTTATTTTAGGAATTTAGAAGAGGTTTAGTAAGCAAATCTTGTATTTTAAAAGTAAAAATGATGTGCAAAAAGTATAGGAGGTCATGTGAGCAAATTTGGAGGTTCTAATAGAATTTCTTTTTTATTAAGGATGATAAATTGCTCTGGAATACTAGATACAATTCATATCGTAATTGAAATCCTATTCATAGATAATACATAATCATGTAGGATTTACATTCCTTATTCTATACTAACTAATGATCGCTCCTACATTGACATACATAAATTGTGTTTCTTTCAACAAAAATTTGATTAAAAGGGAAAAAAATAAGATAAACGTCAACCACATAAAATCATTTTTATGAAAAAAAGAAGATAAGAAAATTATTCTGCGCCTGCAGTTAAATGTCAACCAAAATTGCATCACTTCCCATGATTAACCAGCCTAATCATTAAATTGTTAAAAACTGTTCGAAATTACTTATCAGTACATTAATTAATAGCAAAAATTTAGGGAAAAATAAACGTTTTAAAATGTGTGTGTATGATGTTATGTAAATTGATCAATCATTCCCAAAATGGAAAAGAAAATCTTAGTCGCCGGACGTACATGTAATCAAAGGATTGAATATTTTCAAATTAAAATGCTTGGATTTTAATCAAAAATTTTAAGAGAGCAGAGTCCCTTTGGTATTCTGTGTATACACGTGGCCGGAGTGTATACAAAAGAAAACATATTGGATCAACTGGGCCCGCCAGCTGTGTTTCTTCTTCTTCAAGGCTACGGCTTGTATATAGTCGTTGTCTATATATTAGGGTACGCTGAAAAGTTAAACCATACAGGAAACCAAACTCTTAACGCAGTTCTCTCAATCGTTTCAAGTGAATATGGCCGGTCGGTTCGGGTTCTCCTCCCTCTTTCATCAAGTGAAGAGGAATAGGCCGCTCTTGGCCTTTGATCAAATCAAGAGGTGGTCGTCGTCGTCGTCGTCCTCCTCCTCCGTCTTCAGGCAAAGGATTTTTGATCTTGAAAAACATGGCATCGGTGGCTTAAGTGTTGAGTTTGCAGATCTATTTAGAAGTGCTTTTGCCACCCGTTTGTTTCCACCGGACATGACAGACAAGTTAGGGTTTAAGCATGCAAAGGGTGTGCTACTTTATGGACCGCCTGGTACTGGAAAAACTCTCATGGCTACTCAAGTCGGAAAAATTTTGGACGGAAAATTTTTGAAAGGGGCAGAACCAAAGATTTTCAATGCCTATGACCTTTTGGAGGAAAATTTTACAGTCCTAGATTTATTTAAAGGTGCTGAGCGGGAACCGTGGTTCTCAAAAAAAGATGATTCGCAATTGCATGTCATAATCCTTGATGAAATTGATGCCCTCTCTAAACAGAGAGGATTAACTGAACAAATTGCTAGCCGAGTAAAACAAAGTGAGGAAGATGAAAGCAAATTTAGAGAACAAATGTGTGATGGTCTTGATCATCGTGTCCGTATTAAAAGGACTGTGAGCCGCCAGTTACTTGAAAAGATGGATGCTGTGAAGCCTCTCAATAATATTTTGATTATTGGGACGACCAACAGGAAGGATTTGATCGATCAAGAGCTTCTGAGGCCGGGACGTTTCGACGTGCAAATTGAGATAAGCCTTCCAGATGAAAATAGCCGTCTACAGATTCTTCGAATTCATACGAAAAAGATGAAGAGAAACTCCTTTCTTGCTCCAGATGTGAGCCTTTCGGAGCTTGCTGCTCGTACGGAAAACTATAGTGGTGCAGAACTTGAAGCTGTTGTTAACAGAGCAGTGTCATCTGCTTTGAATAAGCTGATAAGCTTACATGATCTAGAAGACACCGAGCGATTGCAAGAAAATAGTGTTAAGGTTACTAGGAATGATTTTCTAAATGCAATCCGAAAAATTGTACCTGCCTCCGTTGATGATCTTGAAAGATTGAGACTAAATGGGATAGTGGAAGGCGGTGATCAATATCAAGAAGCTCTACATGCCGAAGCAATCTACCCCGGAAAGGAGAAAATAAATTTCACTCTCTCTTCGGATATTGTTCCACAATAGTTTTTGCTCTGAGGATTCGATCGATAACCATATAATTCACAGTAGGTCTCAATTTCCGGCTTGCTTTCTCTCCCTCTTTTTTCTTTTAGTTTTTCTTTATCAAACTTATTTTTCAGGCTTCAGTATAGGAACCTTGTGGTGAGACAGAGATGGAGCACTCTAAGACTTAGACATATGGAATTTATTTATCTTAATCTTTTTGTTCTTTAATTAATCTGAGAGAAGTTAATTTGTCTTAATGTTTGATTGTGCTCTTCTTTCAGGGCAGTAAGTGAAACGATTTTTTTGTTGGCGTTGAAGAATTTATTGAATGAAAAAGAGTACAACTAGGAGGGGGGATTAGAAGCCGAAACTCTTTAGAAAAAAGAAACAACAATTCAAAAGACAATATCAAACCTATTCATCAATAACAACTAAAACCAACTGAATCAAAAAATGAGACGCACACACATTTGAGATTGGGATCCTCCATATTCGTGAAACAATTATTGTTATCTATGAATGGTATTACCTTCACTGGATATACTGTAAATACTAAATAGCATACCAAAAATTGGTTGACAATTGCAATAACACCTTAAATGACGGAGGCTTGTAATATTGACTTTGGATATGGTTCCATTCCATCCCATCCCATTAAAACTTCACAAGCTAGGACGAAGATTGACAGGTCCAAAGACCAAATACCCAGCCAAAAGTAACCCTAGACCATTGCCCTAAGTCCTTTTCACGATACTTAAATTTATCTTTTGAATTAGAAAAATAAACATCAAGAGAGCATTAATTGGCCAAAAATGGATTATATATATTATATAATATATATATATGTAAAGCTATATATATGATAGAGAGAGTCCATAAATATTTAGGTATATTCAATTTTGTTAAAAAACAAAGTGTAGAAGTGTATAAACATATCACAGCCAAAAAAAAGAGCCAAAATCTTATTGGGAGTCTACTTCGAAGACAAAAGAGAAATCATACATCCCACATGGGAAATGTGGATCTCCCTAAAAATGTGACTTTCCCTTTATAAAATTCATTCTAAAGAGGAATACATCTTATGTATTTATCTATTTTTATTTTATATCTTTCCTAGAAAAGATATTAAAATAAGTATTAAAAAGGATTATTTAGCAATTAATTAGTATTATTTGTTTTTTTATTTAATTTTTTTTGGGGGGGGGGGGGGGGGGGTTTTTTTTAACAACGGGGGGTTGGGGTGTGATACCCCCCTGGTGGGGTGGGGGTTTGTTTGGGTGGTTAAAAAAATTTTTTTTGGGGGTGGGGGGGGGATGCCGACCATTGCCATCCCTAATAGAGAGATAATGGAAAAATTAAAAGTATATATATAGAGAAGACTTTGTATATTTAAAATTTTTATTTATAAAAGTTTAAAAAAAAAAAAAATTTGAGATTTTTTAATAAAAAAATTTGTTTTTTTTTTTTTTTATTTTAAGAGAATAAATAAAAAGGAGTTTGGAAGAATTTTCGTTTTCTATCAATTATCAATATACTGTTGAAGGATACCCGTTTTGTGTGTGCTTGTCAACCTAGGAGTATCTAGTTAGGATTGCATAAGGAATGTATTGAATATGAATCCTTTTACATTATGGATTGTATCTTGTAAATCCTCTATATATAGAGGCACCTATTCATCAATAAAGATCATCTATTCTTGTGCTACTTACTTCTCGTATTCTCATTCTCAATATTCTACAACACGTTATCAGCACGAGTTCTAGCCCTGAGACCAAAAACCCGAGAAATCCCAAAAACCTAGAAAATCCCGATCGCACTTTCCGTCCGGACACCATCCCCCGCCGCCCGGACGCCGAAGCTACTGCCGAGAAGAAAGCTTGGCCGGATCTCCATCGTTGCCGCCGCTACTTCTTCCTTCGCCGCTGCAAACGTCGATCCTTGTGCTTCCTAAACATCAAGAAAGAATCCAAGTAAGTCTTACGAACTTTTCTCACTTTCTTGAATTGTTGCGGTTGTGTTTTTCATCGGGGACTTGCAACCTCCCTTTCTTCTACCTCCCACTTTCTTATTCATGTGGGATAGTCTTTCGAGACTCACCAAACTATGAGAAGTATTAGGGGGTGATCGAGCTTTATATTGCTTGCGATATATGTAAGTCATGAGCTCTCTAATATCATCATGCTATTGGTGATGTTCTCAAGAGCCGAATTGTGGGGATTCGAGCTATACCTCCGGACGTGGAATCCGTAGAGAAGAAGAGACCTTGAACATGATGTTCATTGTAAACCTCCGGACATGTAATCCGTAGAGAAGAAACGACCATATTACACCAAACGTTTCACCTAAATCTAATACTTGGAAATCGTTTCTTGGGAGCACAGTTCAGAAACTATATTATGTTTTCGTGGGAAGATTTTATTCCGAAAACTAACCTCAATTCTCTTGTTGTTTTTCAGGAATGAGCAACCTGAACAAGTTGGACTTTACGCCCCTGGATACCACTGGTATCGGATACCACAAGTGGGTTCGCGATGTCCGCAACCACTTAAAGGCAAAGGGAATCATCTCGGCCATCCGAGAACCACCTGCCGCCGCCGCAGCTTCACATACCGCCGCTTCTCCCCCTGTTGCCGCAGCCACTGGCTCTACAGCCGATGCCGCACCTGCTCAAGGAGCAACGAGTGCCGCCGCTGCAGCTGCCATAGCCCGCGCCGCCGCTGAGGATTTAGAGGCAAAGAACGCCAAAGCTATCATCCTCATGATTCGCCACATGGACGAATCTCTACAATCCGAGTACCTCAATGAAGAGGATCCCCGTAGACTATGGGTTGCACTCGAAGAGCGGTTCGGCAATGTCCGTGAATCCCTGCTTCCTGACCTTGAGGTGAAGTGGCAAAATCTGCGCTTCTGTGATTACTCCTCGGTCCTAGATTTCAATTCTGAAGCACTCCGCATCAAATCCCTGATGGAATTCTGTCAGAGGACCATTACTGATGCGATGTTGATTGAGAAGACTCTCTCTACCTTCCCGTCTCTGATTTAGTAGTTGCTAAGAACTACCGCATTGAAGTGCTTAATCGACGGATCACAAGATTTCATGAGCTTATCTCCGCTCTATCTGTTGCTGAAAAGCACGAGAAGATTCTTGTGAAGAACTATAATGCGAGGCCCGTGGGAACGAAAGCAATTCCGGAGACCCATTATAGTGGCGCCCCAAGAGGAGGCCGCCGCGAGCGAAACCCTAAACCTAGGGACAATTCTGGACGTCCTGGTCCATACAATCGCTCTGCTCAAGAAGGTAGTCGCCGTACTAGGCGAGGGGGAGGCCGTGGAGGCCGTGAAGGCCATGGAGCCCGCCCTAGAGACCAAGGCGCCGCCGGCCCTGTAAACCCCACAGGAGCCAACGTCGTGCCCCTTCATAGGGCTGCACCACATGCGAAAGCTGCCACTCAATCAAAGGATTCCGGCAAAACACCAACATGTTTTAGGTGTGGACAGAACGGGCATTGGGCAAAGACTTGTAGAGCACCTGTGAGTGTTGCTAATGCATACAAGCTGTATCGTGAGGCAACTGAAATCCACAACTTGGAACAAGAGTTTGACGAAGAGAACGTCAAATTGAGGGTTGAAGATTTTAAAGCTGGGAAGAATGATGAAGCACCTGACTTCGCTTAAATCTTAGTTTCCATTGTATTTGGATTTAGTTTAAAGTTGAGACTTTGGATGTAATCCATTTTGGCTATATCTTAATAAAATTTCGAGTTTGATCACTTTCCTCAATTTTATTTTAATTTTGAGCTTTTTATTTAGGAATGAGTTCCGGAGAACTTGAATGTCTCGCTGATAGTGGAACCACGCATACTATATTGCGCCATAGGCAACTGTTTCTGAACTTAATGCCCACATATTCCTCTGTGACAACGATGGCTGGACCATCAAACCTTGTGCATGGTAGAGGGCCTGTTCAATTCCTTTTACCAAATGGCACCATGATTGATGTCACAAATGCTCTCTATGCCCCAAGAGGCAATAGAACTCTCTTGAGTTTCAAAGATATAAGAGTCAATGGATACCATGCTGAAACACATGAAGAGAATGGAAAAGAGTTCCTTTGCATTACCTCTAATGACTGCGGTAGAAAGCGCATCTTAGAGATGTTTATGTGTATCTCTAGTGGATTATATGCTACCACTATACGAGCTATCAAATCAAACAATGTCATTCGGGATGACCTGTTTGATTCTGACACATATTGGCTTTGGCACGACAGACTGGGACACCCAGGTCGTGATATGATGATCCGTATACTAAAAATATCATACGGACATCCATTCCATCGAGCAAATCGAAGCATGGATCAAAGAATGATCCAAGGAGATGAGAAAACAAGCATAAAAGCTCATGTCCGTAGCCGCCGTCCGGACGAGGACCATTCCGTCCGGACGCCATTGCTCCAGGAGAGCTCCTGTCCGTCGCGCCCGACGAATCCGCCCGGACGCCACTATGGCCGTCCGGACGCCCGGGCTCTGAAAAACATGCTAGACAAATTGAGCACTTCCAGAATGAAATACCGTCCAAACACCAGAAAATCTGTCCGGACGCCATACGTTCTGGGCACACGGAACAATTCCGGAATGCATTCCCGTCTCCGCCCGGACGCCACAACCTGACCTCAATGCATCCTCGAATTTTGTTCCTTCCTCCTATGCTTCTAATGCCTCTAAGACCATTCGCTCGTTCTACAAAGCCTGTTCCTTTGGGAAACTGGGACCGAGACCATCCTATGCAAAGGATCCTAAAATACTTCTTCCATTCTTACAAAGAATCCAAGGGGATATCTGTGGACCTATTCAACCACCAAGCGGACCATTTAAGTATTTCATGGTGTTGGTTGACGCGTCGACACGCTGGTCACATGTCGCGCTCTTGTCCACTAGAAATGTTTCTTTTGCTAAACTCCTAGCTCAAATAATTCGCCTGCGGGCTCACTACCCGGATCATCCTATTAAATCTATCAGGCTTGATAATGCTGGAGAGTTTACATCGAAAACTTTCGATGACTACTGCATGTCTATTGGGATTGATGTTGAACATCCAGTTCCCCATGTACATACCCAGAATGGTCTTGCAGAGGCTGCCATTAAAAGAATTCAAATGGTCACTAGGACATTGGTTATGCGCACCAATCTTCCTCTCTCTGCCTGGGGGCATGCAGTATTGCACGCAGTTTTACTTATTCGTCTGAGGCCCACCGCCACCCAACCATTCTCTGCGCAACAGTTAGTGACTGGGTACGAGCCATGCATCTCGCACTTACGCATATTTGGGTGTGCTGTTTATGTGCCCATTACGCCGCCACAGCGTACCAAAATGGGTCCTCAACGACGAATGGGTATTTATGTTGGTTTTGAGTCTCCAACCATCATCCGCTATATAGAACCCTTGACAGGTGATCTATTTACCGCCAGATTCGCGGATTGTCACTTTGATGAGACACTCTTCCTGTCGTTAGGGGGAGATAAGAATGTTAACATTCAACGGGAACGACGAGAATTGTCGTGGCCCGTCCCCACTTTGTCTCATCATGATCCCCCTACTGCACAAAGAGAAATTGAGGTGCGTAGAATTATTGATCTGCAGAAAGTCGCCGACTCTCTTCCGGACGCTTTCTATGATCTTGCTAAAGTGACTAGATCTCATATACCTGCTGCAAACGTACCTGCAAGGATGGAAGTACCCGAAAAGGACTTCGGACTCAAAGACGTCACGAGTGCCACCTAGAAGGATGGGCTGAGCACCAATGGCGCCACCCTATTGTAGTAGGTGATGTGGCACAGGCCACGGCTCTCCCAAGAAAACGTGGGAGGCCGCAAGGTTCGAGGGATACGCGCCCAAGGAAACGGGCTGCGAAGGCACATGACCCTCTCATCATTGATACTCAAAATCTGACCCATGAAAACATTCCGGATTATGGTTATGTCGAAGAGACATCTATGGAGGACGCTCCACCGCAAGAACCTATCCGTGAAAATGTAGAGATCTTAATTAATTACACTAGTGTACATGGGACGTGGGATAGAAACTCCATCGTAGTTGACGATGTTTTCGTATATGCTTGTGCACGAGAGTTAATTGAGTCTGATGATATTAAACCTCGCTCCGTTGATGAATGCCAACGTAGAGCTGATTGGCCTAAATGGAAAGATGCGATGAGAAAAACGAGATTGTGAGATACAAAGCTCGCCTTATGGCGCAAGGCTTCTCTCAACGCCCTGGAATCGACTACGAGGAGACATATTCTCCCGTAATGGACGTTATAATTTTCTGCTACCTTGTCAGTTTGGTAGTTTCCGAAAAACTGAACATGCAGCTTATGGATGTGGTCACTGCGTATCTCTATGGGGATCTAGATACTGAGATGTATATGAAAGTTCCAGATGGATTTCATTTACCCAAGTCAAGTGGCTCTCGACCACGGAGCGCGTTTGCAATAAGGTTGAAACTCTCACTATATGGATTAAAGAAATCCGGACGGATGTGGTATACCCGTCTAAGTGACTACTTGATTGGAAGAGGGTATGTGAACAATGATTTATGCCTATGCGTGTTCATTAAAAACACAAGTTCCGGATTCGCAATTGTCGCGGTTTATGTTGATGACATGAACATTATTGGTACTCTTGATGAACTAAGAGACACCGCTGAATGCTTGAAATCCGAGTTTGAGATGAAAGATCTTGGGAAGACACGGTTTTTCCTTGGTTTAGAACTTGAGCACCGTGATAGTGGAATTCTGATTCATCAATCAGCTTATACCCAAAAGATGTTCAGGCGATTTAATATGGATAAGGTCCATCCTGTTAGCACTCCCATGATTGGTCGCAGTCTAGATCCAAAGAAAGATCCGTTTCGTCCAAAGGATGATGACGAAGACGTTTTAGAGGCTGAAGTGCCATATCTAAGTGCAATAGGCGCATTATTGTACTTAGCTCAATGCACAAGACCTGATATCTCATTTGCTGTGAACTTGTTAGCTAGATATAGCTCTGCGCCCATGCAACGCCATTGGACTGGCATAAAGACAATCTTTCGTTACTTGAAGGGTACGATTGATATGGGTTTGTTCTATCCCTACAGAGAGTCGAATGTAGAAAAAGGTTCTATATTTGAAAAATCTGTCGGACGTACTGGGCGTCCGGACGAGGATATGCCATCCGGACGGACCGATGCCCAGGACGTCCCTGCCCGCGTAAAGCGTCCGGACGTCTTCCTTCCGTCCGGACGGATAACCGGCAGCATAAAAATTACGCCCTACTCCCAAAATGATTGTGATATTTTGGTAGGTTTTGCTGATGCTGGGTATCTCTCTGACCCGCATAAAGGTCATTCCCAATCTGATTATGTCTTTTCCATGGGAACCACCGCTATATCTTGGAGGTCTACAAAACAGACACTTGTTGCTACTTCTTCGAACCATGCTGAAATTATTGCTCTTCATGAGGCGGTTCGCGAGTGCATATGGTTGAGGTCCATAATTGCACACATAAGAAGTACATGTGGTTTGAGGTCTACCACAGATGAACCTACGTGCATTTATGAGGATAATGCCGCTTGCATTGAACAAATGAAGCAAGGTTTCATCAAAGGCGATAATACCAAGCATATAGCTCCAAAGTTTTTCTATAATCAGCAACAACAAGAGTTCCTCAAGATTCAAGTGAATCAAGTCCGTTCTGAGGACAATGCGGTAGACTTATTTACTAAGTCATTGCCTAAATCCACATTTGAGAAGCATGTCAAGAGCATTGGTTTGCGTAAATTATCTGACCTCCCATGATTGAGGAAATCAGGGGGAGACGCAAACTTGAGGGGGAGTTTGACGTCTTGCTATGCCAAATGTGAAGTGGTGTGTTGCACTTTTTTTTCCTTCGACCAAGGTTATTTTTCTCCCACTGGGTTTTTGTTACTTGGCAAGGTTTTTAACGAGGCAACGCGAGGAGCACCACCTAGTGTTGACTGCACAAGGGGGAGTGTTGAAGGATACCCGTTTTGTGTGTGCTTGTCAACCTAGGAGTATCTAGTTAGGATTGCTGATTTGCGGTAAAAACCGACATCAATTTATTTACCTAAACTTCCTAACAATTTGTCGTTGAAAAGCATAATGGGAAGTAAGGATTTTTCCCACAGGAGATTGTTTATTTACTTTTCTATGTCACAAAATTAAATAAACTATACTACAATTATTCTAAACATATTTATTTAATTTACAACTAAACTAAACAAATTAGAAATTAATTCCCAAATAAATCAAATATAAATTAAAAATAAAACTTATAAATATAAACAAAACAAATAAATAAGTAAACAAATATTTACAAGTACTCAAATTAAGAAAAATACTCACATAAATTAATTTACAAAAGAGAAAATGTTTTTGGGTTTTCTTAAATAATTCAAGCAAATAAATAATTGATTCAAATTACAAATTAACAAATGTAAATTTCACACCAAAATAATAATACAAAAATATAATAATAAAATCACACAAATATTAATTAAACAAAACTGAAATTAAAAAGAAAGAGTTTAGAAATCTCATTTAATTTCGGCGAGGGATCTGATCGGACTCGCCGCAAATTCGGTGAAGGCTCGGAGGTTCGGGTGTCCATAGCAATTGGGCCCAACAGGTCCTAGGCCTTGCAGGTGTCCAAAGTAATTGGGCTTGGAAGCCCAAATCAGAATTTTGACTTTTCAACTTTGCATTTGCTGACTCTCTTCCTGAGTTGACTAGTCAACTCTTTCTTTCTCCATCAGACCCGTGCGGCTTCTTTCATTTGTTTCATTCTTCTCCCATCTGCACAGAGAGCAAGAGAGCAAGAGAGAAAGCGGCAGAGACTTGGGCACGGGCTGGGAGCGTTGGGTCGCCGGCGACGGTGAGAGCAGGTTGATTTCGATGCAGGGAGAATGAGCAGCGCCGGCGTTGTCTGACGGTAATTGGAGCACGGGATCTGATGGTGTTGATGGCGGCGGTGGAGACAGAAGACGCCGGTTGGGTTCTGGGCTTGAGGCGTGTCTACGGAGGAAGACGAACTGCACAGCTGGGCTTTGGGAGCACGGGATCTGCCAGCTGCTGCCGGCGTGATTGGGTTCGTCGACGACGTCGCTTGAGAATCCAAAGGCAGAGCACGGAGATGGCAGAATAGCGACAACGCAGCTGGGCATCAGGCTGGGCTTTTGGAATTAACGGTGTAGAGCTGCCGTGATCTGATATGGTGGCCGCAAGCAGAGATGACGGCAGCGGCGGGATGGCTCGCGGTGAACAGAGGCCGTCTGGGTGCACGGAGGTGCGGCCTTAGAGGGCGACAGTGCTTGGGTGTTTGTGAGAAGCTCCAGGGATTGACGGCAAGATCAGAGGACCTGGAATTCCAAGCTTGGGCTGGTGTCTGGAATCTGAGCACGGCAGAACAGTGATGATTGATTGATTGTGATTTCTGGAATTAATTGATTTGCAGGTTGTGGTGAACTGGGAGAACGGAGAGGGAAAGAGAGATTTGGCTTGTGTCTGTGAACTGTGAAGTTTGGTGATTGAGTGATTGATTAATTGAAGAGAAACCAGAGAGATTGAGAGAAACAGAGGGGACTGTGATGATGATTGTTGATTGCAGGAACAGAAGAGAGGTTGTGTTTGGTGATTAATCATGCTTGCAGTGAGCTCGGTGACTAACCAGGGAAGAGAAAGGGAAGAAGAGTAGTGTTGGTGAAGAATTGTGATTATGGGAGGCTGTGAGAACAGAGAGTAATATGAACAAGAGAGGAAGACGGGGCTTAGATAGCTCTGGAAAGAAGTGAGGAAGAGGGAGAGAGGTTGATTGCAGAGAGAAACAGTGAGGGATTATGACGGTGATTAATTGCAGAGAGGACTTTGAGAAGTGAGGGGTGAGAGAGAACAGAAGGCATGGCTGTGTGAGCCATACACGGACGCTGAGAAAGTGGCACGGGGAGGAGGTAGAAGGCCCCCGGCCAATTTCTTTTGGTTGATTGATGCTGCTTAAATGGATTGGTAAAGGCAGGTTTGAATTTGAATTCAAGGTGACTTGCAGCTGGAAGCAATGGAGACCGAGGGTGGCCTGCAGGATGGAGAGGGAGTCAATCCCAAAACTGCAAAAGTCAAACAACAAAATAAGAAACAAAAAGAAATAATAATAAAATGAAATACTAATAAAAATAAGTAAATAATTAATTAAACTAAATAAGTAAATAATTAATTAAACTAAATAAGTAAATAAAAATAGAAATAAATACACATTTATAAAGGGAAACAAATGAAGGTTTAGAAAATATATTTTAGCCACCGCGGGTGGTGGTTGCGCCGCCTTATGTGGTGGTTCGCCGGCAAAATTGCCGGGATTCGAAACGTTTTTCGAAATCTTCGTACAATCTCTGAAATCCACATCCGAGAAATGACCGGTGTCATTTCAATATCGAAAAGTCACGGTTGACTTTTCGATTCAATCATCGAATTCGCGGTAAAACCTCTAAAATGTACCTTTTGTACAAATAAAGCGTTTTGTTCGTATTTTCCCTGAAACACACTAAAACAATATTAAATATACAATAATAGGCTTTTGGACTAACATAATCCAAGCGATTAAGGTACTTTGTGCACGTATTTTACGTTCACATCAATTGCATAAGGAATGTATTGAATATGAATCCTTTTACATTATGGATTGTATCTTGTAAATCCTCTATATATAGAGGCACCTATTCATCAATAAAGATCATCTATTCTTGTGCTACTTACTTCTCGTATTCTCATTCTCAATATTCTACAACATATACATATATATATATAATTAATTAGGGTCCGGCCTGCCGGTTGGGGTTCTCCCTCTTTCATCAAGATTATAATTTATAGGGAAAAATACACTTAATTTTAATCCCTCAACTTTGACTCGTTCGACACTTTCATCACTGGACTTTGAAATATATCACTTTCGTCCCTGAACTTCAACACCGACTATCACTTTCGTCCATGACCGGAAAAAATGGTGCAAAACATATACCAAAATGTTTGCACGAATGAGATGAGTAATTTTTATAACTGGAGCTAAGCTCGATTCGGCCTAGAATGGCTCGAATTTAGCCCGAAAGTCTGTGGTGGCCAAAACTTCAATTGCAAAATTCTCCACCGTCCGGTGACAATTTGAGGCGGGATTGGTGGCGTTGAACTCGCCTCAAGGAGGGCTTCAAAGCCCAGTATGTGTTGTCATTCGAATTGGCCGGAATCAAAGGTTTATTTGGTGAAAACTTCGGTCAGGGACGAAAGTGATAGTTTTTTTCAAAGTTCAGGGACGAAAGTGATATATTTCAAAGTTCAGGGAGGAAAGTGTTGAATGAGTCAAAGTTCAGGGACTAAAGGTGATTTTTTTCTTAATTTATAACTAAACTTTACAAATTACAACTAATTAAGTTACAATTACACCCATCAAATTTTGCGTCCAAACAAAAAAACTAATTTGGAATTCTAGAAAATATGTACAAAGGTAAAGACGCTAGCTCTTTTCTAATACTCGATCGGCATCTCATGGTTTTTGGGTCGGCGCGCTTTTACTGATCAGGGATTCTAACTGGCTTTAAACAAAACCAATTTTACCTGTTTACAGTCATCGGTTTCTCCTCTACTCGTCCTGGGTTTGCGTCTCCTGGTATGTCTTCGTCTCTTTGGTTGAATACAATATGTTCGATGAAATGCCTCAATGAACTCTACATCAGTATTTTGAGGACTCATTGATCTCATCTGCACCTAGTCCTTGACTCTTATGTTTTGTTGGATATTACAAAACGTGAGTGGCAATGAAACATCTCTTATGAAAGTCTGTAACAAACTTCTAACCATATGGTTCAACCCAAACCATCATCAAAACGTACTTCAAACAGAAACTAAATTAAAAGAATGAAACAATAAAATGTTACCATTTACTGAAATGTGTCTGCAGAAGAACATTTCTTATTTAGTGCATACCGAAATAAAGAAGAGTGACAGGGTGAGCCACAGGCATACTGGAGTCTAGCTACATCACTCTTCCGATCATTTTAATGTGTCCACCTTTGATTTATGTAAACTTGTTTCCTGTGATTACCAAATCTTTGTTCCAGCCGAGCAGTGGCGGAGCCAGAACTAAAATATAGGGGGGGCAAAAACCATAGCGCCGCAGGCGAAATTTTTTTTCTGGAAATTGTGTTGTTCTGGGTTGGACTCTAAGTCTGGGTTTTTTTGCTATCAATCATATCATCAAACCCTTTTTTTTTTGCCTCTAGAGCCTAGAGAGTATAATTGATTGATTAATTGTAGAAACATAGCAACTGAATTTGACCTTTGAGAGAGAGATAGAGTTACCAATTGAGAGAAGAGTTGAACTCTCAAGTCTGGAACCAATCCAAACAAAAGAGTTCTTACCTATAAAAGATATTAACCACATAAAGACAAGCCCCCAAGGGTTTTCTTCTTTTTTTTCTTTCGTTTATCTCTTCTATTGGTTTCAGCTCAGCTATCAATCAAACCCTATTTTGTTTCCCCTTGCAGATCAAAACGACGTCGTCAAACTTAAACTGAAATCCCCTCAAAACGACGTCGTTTTACCAGTTTAAAAAGCAAAAAACTCGTCTTCAACCTCTGTCCTCCTGCAGTCCTGCTCCAGTTTGCCCCAAGTTTGCCCCAAGTTTGCCCCCTCTCGGCCTCTCGACCTGAATCTCCTCTGTACTCCCTATGTTAGCCAGAAAAATCCAGGGGGGTCAGTTGCCTAACCTCGCCCCCCCTGGCTCCGCCACTGCAGCCGAGGGAATATATTAAGTGCAATCTTATACATATCTCTGTAATACCAGTTCCTCCATCTCTTGCAAAACAAATTAAAGTGACCCTACGGCAATCCCAAATCCAAATGTAAATCCAATTTCAACACTGATAACATCCCAATCAATCTCATCTCCAGCATTTGAATGGCTTCCTTCTATTGTTGGTGGTGTCAACCTTGTTCTGTTATCCGCCGTCAAAGGAGGCCCCCATAATCCTTTGTTGCCTTGAAAGGAGGCTTTTGCCAATGTTGAAATCTAAGTACCACTTGGGATTACCCCAACCAGTTGATTGTATGAGACATTCAAGAAGGAAAAAAGAAATTAAGGTTCGCAAACTCTAGTGGAATTGTCCCCCTCAAGCTGTTATGCATGCGATAGGTCTAAGGATTCAAGTTGTCCCAAGTTACAGAAGGATGAAGGGATTCCACCTGTGAAAGCATTGTTGGACTAGTTGAGGATATAGAGTGATTTGAGCTCTCCAATTTCCTCAGGTACTGCTCTGTTGAATTTGTTGCATGAGAAGTCAATTGAGGTGAAGATAGTTTCCATCTCCAGACCTTTTCAGGTACTTGTAATTGTATCCTCATAATAAACCCCACTGCCATGTTGAAAATTGATTTCCTTGAACTTTGATGGGGCATCATCTTCATTAGGCATCATAGCCTGCCATGATGACAAAGCTCTTCATGTTACTTCACCACTGAAATTATTGTGAGCTAAGTCTATGATTTGAAGCGCTGGCCAGGTTCCATGGGTCTCTGAACATCCAATGCATCCATGAAATTTGTGGGATCGCAAAATAAGGACACGCAAGGTGGATATATTCTTCAATAAGCACGGAAAGGTATCTGTTATTCGATTGTATCCGAGGTACAAAACCTCTAACTTTGTGCAGTTGACAAGAGATTTTGGAAATTGATCTTCTATCTGATTTTCACTGAGGTCTAGAGTTTTTAGACTGCAAAGTTGAGGAAATTTATCAGCAATTTTACCTTTAAAACTGTTTCACCTTAAATTAAGTACTGCAAAAGCGCTCATTGTAGTCAAGATCTGAGGAATTATGTTACTCAAAGAATTATTGGACAGGTTAAGTATCTCAAGGTTTTTCAGTGGCCTTAAAATGAGTGTGCATTGGGTAGTTCAGATTAAGAAGATTCACATATAGACAACAGGAGACATGACTACAAGACTGAAAAAGATCCATTAATCCTTTTCGTTTCGTAGCTTAATTTGTTGAACTACAACTCTACAAGGCATGCCAATAAGGCAATTAACATAATAAAAAATTTACTTTCCATTATTTTGAAAAAAAGAAATTCAATTTTAGTTCTTTCATCTCACGTGGCGCATATTTGGCTTCCAAATCAGTGAATTGACAATATAATAAGAAAATTTTATGAAATAAAAGGTCAGAAGGTAAGTTGCCCATTAGAGTCAGAGTCCGGGGCATTGTGAAATGTGATTGTTACTGCAGCTGATTTGTTTGCTTTGTCTTCCTCTCTTCCTCTTTATAATCGAAAAGGCAACAGATACCTATGCAAGTAATTGTAATAGCTTTCCGTGCAGGTGGATCATTTCAATTTGTTTGCTTTGTCTTCCTCTCTTCCTCTCAATTTGTTTGTGCCCACCAAGTTGAGAGTTAGGTTCATATGACTTTGTAGGTTTTAATGTTTCCTATGCAAGTAATTGTAATAGCTCAGACTCTGTACTGTCCAAGTAAATCAAACCTAAGTTTGTTGGACGTCGATGTTTACATTTCTCGTTTGGATTTAAATTCTTGTTCAAGATTTTGTTTTGATTTAAATAAGGTTTTTGGAGTAATCAATTGCATGATGCAAAGTACAAGTGTAAGTTATTGTTTTCAATTTTGAGCTTGTTTGCAGTACAGAGAACTCCGCCGCTGTTTTCAGTTTTCACATCGAGGGAACACATGAGGAGGAGAAGAGCAAAGTGGACTTGCAGGCTTTGCTGCTGCTTCATAGCTATTAGAGGTACGCCTGTGAAGCTTTAAAAGGTTTATCTTTTACTGTTTTCCTGTTGTTTCGTAGAAAATAATTTCTTTTTGAGTAGGTTACATTTTACTAACATGAGGTACAATCAAATTGTTTTATTATTTTGTCAAGATTAGTTGTGGACTTGTGAGTTGAATATACATATATGGATTAAACTTGTGCAAAAAGTGTTAGCAGCGTCACTAGAAGTTTGCATTGCCTCTGATCAGAAATAGGAAAACTTTGCACAAACCTTGTACTAATGTCTAATGGTAGGATATTTGAAAACAATCACCATATCACCAAATAGGGAAATTACGTGCTCACGCCACACAAAAAAAAAAAGGAAAAAAACAATTACACCATAATTGAGTAAAATGTGACGAAAATACAGAGGAAGAACGCCAGGGTGAGTCTCCGGCATAATGGAGTTGAGTTGCATGCTTGGTCTCATAACCATTTCAACGCCTATGCCTTGTATTTATGTAAACATGTCTTCTTTGATTACCAAATCTTTGTTCCAGCCGAGGGAATATCTTGAACAGGATGTTAAACATAGCTTTGTAATACCATTTCCTCCATCTCTTGCAAAACAAAAGTGACCCGATGGCAATTCCAAACCCAACTGTAAATCCAATTTCAACACTGATAATATCCCAATCAATCTCATCTCCAGAATTCGGATAACTTGAGCTTTCATTTAACGTTGGTGGCGGCGATACTGCAACCGTATCCACTGTCAAAGGAGGCCCCCATAGTCCTTTGTTACCCTCGAAAGAGGTATTTGGAAATGTTGAAAACTGAGTGCTGGTTGGGATCCTACCGACCAGTTGATTATTTGAGACATTCAAGAACGAAAGGAAATTGAGATTTGCAAGCTGTGGTGGAATTTGGCCGCTCAGGTGGTTCTGTGAGAGGTCTAAGGATTCCATGGTTCTCATGTTACCAAAGGATGATGGGATTTCGCCCGTGAAAGCATTACTGGACAAGTTGAGGGCATATAATGATTTCAGTTCGCCCATTTCCTTTGGTATTGTTCCGTTGAATTTGTTAGCAGAGAAGTCAATTGAGGTGAAGATAGTTAAAATCTTTACAAGATCCATCTCCAGACCTTTGCTTGTAGTTGTTACTGAATCTTCATAATCAATAAAAAGCCCACTTCTACTACCTCCATTGAAACTAAATCCGAGGTTCATTGGGGAATCATCTTCATTAACCACCATTGCGTGCCATGTAGTCAAAAATGTTCCTGGTATTTCACCATTGAAACTGTTATGAGCTAAGTCTATGATTTGAAGCTTCGGCCAGGTGCCATTGGTCTTGGGACATCCAATGGGTCCATAAAATTTGTTGGATCGCAAAATAAAGACACGCAAGGTGGATATGGTCTTCAACATGCACGGAAAGGTATCAGTTATCTGATTGTTTCCAAGGGCTAAAATCTCTAAATTTGAGCAATTGGCTAGAGATTTCGGAAACTGACCTTGGATTTGATTTCTGCTCAGACCTAGAGTTTGTAAATTACAACCTTGAAGAAAATTATCAGGCATAGATCCAGTAAGGTTGTTTCTCGTTAAATCAAGGATTGAAAGCGGCTGTATTTGAGTCAAGCATTGGGGAATGATGCCGCTCAAAGAATTATTGGACAGATCAAGAACGAAACCAGTTGCATTGCATATTGATTTTGGAATTGGCCCATGCAAGTTATTGCTTGAAAGAGAAAGGTAAGCCGTGGAAGTAATGAAATCACCAATGTCAATTGGTATAGAGCTGAAATTATTTCTTGAGTAATCCAGAGAATTACCACGTAGAAACAATGGGATTTGTCCCTGAAGCTGGTTTGAATGAAGATCAATGTTCAACACATTATAAGTAGAACCATGTAAAGGAGCTTCTAGACTTACCAACTTGTTACAACACAGACTTAGAGTATTGAGAGGAAGCCCCAAAATCCAATTGGGTATCTGACCTTGAATCTGGTTGTCTGAAAGGTCCAAGTATTCTAATGTAGATTGATTTCTCAAGAAATCTGGGAATGTTTTCAACTTGTTAGAAGCCAGATCCAAAAAGTTCTGAATCTGAAGGAAGGAGGGGTATGATGAGTTGGTACCATTATGATTGATCATCAAGCTATTGTGGGAAAGATCAAGAATCGAAAAGTTTCTCGACTGCTGAAGACCATAAAAAGGAAAACTACTCAAGTTGTTTGAAGAAAGACGCAAGAGTGAAAGCCTCGGAAGATTAAAGATAGACACGGGGATTGATCCTTCCAAATTGTTGCTACTCAAATCAAGTTCGTCCAGAAAGTACGAAGAGACATTAGAAAATTCAAGCAACTGACCAGAGAAGTTATTTCCAGAAAGTACTAACCTCTGCAGCAAGGGAATAGAAAAGGGAGATGATGGAATACTCCCATAGAGTAGATTGCTGGACAAGTCCAGAAGCTCCAGATTAATAAGTCTGTCCCATTGAACCGAATCAATCCGACTATGAAACTTGTTTGATGACATGGCCAAAAACCCCAATCGTGTCAGGTTTGCCATCGACTTTGGAACTGTTCCTGTGAAATTGCAATCTGAAAGATCTAATTTAGACAGCAGTTTAAGATTGCCAATAGTATCTGACAAGATTCCTGAAAATTTTGTCCCGCTTAGGACTAAGGATTGGAGAGAGCCGTTCTTTGGAAACTCCGGTAAGGAACCCTGAAGCTCTGAATTAGTTGATAGGTCAACTGACTCTAGTGTAGGCACCTGGAATATCTCTTTCGGAAATGTTCCATGCAAGTTACAATTAGAGAGACTCAAGGAAATCAAGCTTGAAAAATTGGCAAAGAATCTTGGAACTGGAGCAGAGATATAGTTATCATCCAATATTAACATGGATAGAGAATGAAGCTTGGCAAAGGATTCATGAATAGGGCCTGAAAGCTCACAGTAGGACAAGCTCAAGACCCTCAGCTTTGGAAGTGAAGATGATATGGCTTGGCCCCAGTTAGATCCCTCAGCTGATAGGTTTAAAGAATCAAGATTTAACCCTGTAAGCTCAGTAAGGTTCTGAACTAGCATGCCTAAATTCAGGTTCTCAAGTTTTAACTCCCCATTCCCGTAATGTACAGACAGATCAAGAACAACCAACCTTGTCAAGCGTGAAATCTCAATGGGAATTTGCCCAAAAAAATTAGCATCACTTAAATTTAGATACCTCAAATTTGTAAGCTTTCCGATTGCAGATGGAATTAGAGAGCTATTGAAGTAATTATCGGCCAAATTGAGGCTCTGAAGATGTTGAAGTTGGAAGAGACTGCTTGAATTGTCAATGTTGCATGAGATAGACTCGCTGCTGATGTCAAGACCAACAACATGCCCATTAGTGCTGCAAGTTACACCGAGCCAAGAACAGCATTCGGTACTTGAATTCCAAGTTATGAGCTTGGAGGAAGAAGAAGAATTAAAGACGAGACTTTTCTTGAAATGGAGTAGTGATAGTTGCTGGGCTTCAATACACTTGCTGTGAACTGCAGGAATGACGTTACTAACACAGGTAGTGATTAAGAAAAGGAAGAAATGGAGGAACATAGTTGGAAAAAATGCCTCCATGAGATGATGATTTGCTCTTGGCTCGACTTTGAAGTCTTCTTGTCTCCGTGGCTGAATGGGTGACTACACAAGTCTTTGTAGTTTGTACACAAGTCTTTCAAGTATTATATATTCAATTTTTGGAATGGAAGAAGATGGATGGCGATGTCATCTCCTCAATTATTTTACTCCTTTTTATATTTTTTTTATATTTTTTTGGTCTAAACTATAAATTCTAAACTCATTTATTTATTATTTGGGTCAAAGAATGAAAACTTTATTATTAAGCTGATAGTATTACAAATGAGCCCACCACATGCAGTGGCCTAAAAAGGGAGCTGGAAATTTCCTCCATGAGTTTGAAGTTTCTTCGATCCTTCGATATTATAATGAACTACTACTGCAAGTGGCCAATTGAGGACTTGGGAATAGTCGTCAACCAACAACTCTGTCCAATCACGTCCAAAAAAAAAAAAAAAACAACTCTGTCCAATTTCTCTAAACAAAAAACGAAATTTGGGGAAGACTGATCAAGAGTGATGAGACCGGAACTCTGAAAGTGAAGTTTCAGCTGCCCTACATAGTAATTATCAGAGACAATTAAGCTGCTAGTGGATGAAATGAATTAAGCAGATGATGAAATTGAGTCATAGCCACAAATCAATTCCGTACTCTGGTGGTTCCCAATAATATCGATCCAAGTACCTGACTTTAGCTTGCCTCTTTTACATTTCATCATTTTACTAGAGGCATATGTTTTGGTGCAACTTCTGAGAAGGCATTGAAGAAAATCTCATTGCCCAAAAAAAGAATAGGAAAGATTTGTCGGGTGAAGAATGTGATGCATGTCCTATGGCTTAAAAAATAAGTGGAAATACAAAATCGGTTAGAATCGATTTACTGTGGTGTGAGTTTTTCAAATTAGTAATATTATAAATGGTAAGTACTCCCTCATGTGAGTAAATGTTAATTTTTAGTCATAGTATCAATTTTTCGTAATGGACTAATTAAGTTGGCCAATTTTCAAACTTAAAAGATTCAAATTTGTTAAAATAAAATCTAATTATGAAAATTGACACTATAGTGAAATCTATGAGTGTGTTCCACTATTAAACTGAACAAACATGGTTAAAGCAAAGATAGTTTTATCACAATCATCATATTACAAAAGCATTTCACACATACATGTTATCTAAATTGACCAGATTACAATGATGACTAAGATCACAGATTACCCCAAAAAAAGAAGGAAAAAGAAACAGTCGACTGAATTAAAATGTGATGAAAAACAAAGAAAGAACGCCAGAGTACCTCAGGCATAATAAAGTCAATTCAGCTGCATGCTCAGTCTTCATAACCATTTCAATGCCTCCACCATGTGTTCACATAAACATGTCTTGTATGATTACCAAATCTTTGTTCCAGCTGAGGGAATATCTTGAACAAGATTTTACACATAGCTCTGTAATACCATTTCCTCCATCTCTTGTAAAACATAAGCGATCCGACCGCAATTCCAAACCCACATGTAAATCCAATTTCAACACTGATAATATCCCAATCAATCTCATCTCCAGAATTCGGATTACTTGACGTTGGTGGTGGTGATACCACTACCGGATCCACTGTCAAAGGAGGCCCCCATAATCCTTTGTTACCTTCAAAGGAGGTATTTGGAAATGTTGAAAACTGAGTACTGGTTGGGATCCTTCCTGTCAGTTGATTATTTGAGACATTTAAGAATGAAAGAAAAGTGAGATTTGCAAACTGTGGTGGAATTTGGCCGCTAAGGTGGTTCTGCGAGAGGTCTAAGGACTCCAATGCTCGCATGTTACCAAACGATGATGGGATTTCGCCTGTTAAAGCATTACCGGATAAGTTGAGGACGTATAGTGATTTCAACTGCCCCATTTCCTCAGGTATTGATCCATTGAAATTGTTGAAGGAGAAGTCAATCAAGGTGAAGATAGGAAGAATCTTTACCAAATCCAACTCCAAACCTTTGATGATAGTTGTTATTGCATCTCCATAATAAACTCCCCCAGAATAAACTCCAAGGCCAATGGTACTTGGGTTGTGGTTTTCCGAAGAAAATCCAAGGTTGGTTGAGGAATCATCCTCGTTAGTCACCATTGCCTGCCACGCCAAAGACTTTCTTCCTGGTATTTCACCACTCAAATTGTTATGAGCTAAATCAATAATTTGAAGCACGGGCCATGTGTCATTGGTCTCGGGACATCCAATGCTTCCATAAAACTTGTTGAAGCGCAAAACAAGGACACGAAAGGTGGATATGCTCATCAACAAGCACGGAAAAGTATCTGTTATTTGATTGTTTCCCAAATCGAAGACTTCTAACCTTGAGCAGTTGACAAGAGATTTCGGAAACTGGCCTTGTATCTGATTTATGCTGAGGTCGAGAGTATGTAGCTTACAATCCTCAAGAAAATTATCAGGAATAGTGCCAGTAAGGTTGTTTCTCCTTAAATCAAGGACTGAAAGTGACTCTGCTTGAGTCAAGCATTGGGGAATGACGCCACTCAAAGAATTATTGGACAGATCAAGAACCTCACCACTTGCATTGCAGATTGATTTTGGAATGGCCCCATGCAAGTTATTGCTTGAAAAAGAAAGGTAAGTCTCGGCAGAAATGAAATCACCAATGTCAGTCGGTATACTAGAGCTGAAATTATTTCTTGAGTAATCCAGATACGAACCAGTTACGAACATTGGGATTTGTCCCTGAAGATGGTTTGAATGAAGATCAAGCAACCAAAAAAATATAGTAGAATTAAATAGAGGAGCTTCGAGACTTTCCAAGGAGTTACAAGAAAGATTTAGTCTTTCAAGATAATTGAGACTCCAAATCCAATTGGGTATTTGGCCTTGAATCTGGTTGTTCGAAAGGTCCAAGTACATTAATGTGGAATGATTTCTCAAGAAGTCTGGGAATGATCTCAACTTGTTAGAAGCTAATACCAAGGAGTTAAGTTGGAGGAAGGAGTATGAGGAAGGGATACCTTGAATCTTGTTGGAATGAAGGTCAAGAGAAGTTAGAGTGAAAGTAGAATTAAGAAGAGGGGCTTCTAGAGTTGACAAAGAGTTACAAGAAAGATCTAGTTCCTCAAGAGACTTGAGCGTCCAAATCCAATTAGGTATCTGGCCTTGAATCTGGTTTCCTGAAAGGTCCAAATACGAAAGTGTGGATTGATTTTTCAAGAAATCAGGGAATGCTCTGAACTTGTTAGAAGCCAATACCAAGGTCTCAATCTGCAGGAATGAGGAATTTGAACCATTGTAATCAAACAACAAGCTATTGTCGGAAAGATCAAGACGCGAAAGATTTCTCGGCTGCTGAGGACCATTAAATGGGAAGCCATTGAAGTTGTTTGAAGAAAGATCGAGTTCTGTAAGCCCTTGAAGATTAAAGATAGATGTTGGTATTTGTCCTTCCAAATTGTTGTTTCCCAGATCAAGAGTCTCAAGTAAGGGCGAAGAGGTATTGGACAATTCAGGGAGTTGACCAGAGAAGAGATTGTCGGAAAGTGGTAAGCACCTCAGCAAGGGAAGAGAAAAGATGGATGATGGTATACTCCCATTGAGTAGATTGTTGCTCAAGCCGAGTTTTTCCAGATTAGCAAGGCTTTCCCAGTGAATAGCACTAATGGGACCATTAAACATGTTCTCTGACATGTCCAGATTAACCAGCTGGGTGAGGTTTGCAATTGACTTGGGAACTGATCCCGTGAAACTGCAATATGAAAGATCTAATTGAGACAGCATTTTGAGGTTCCCAATAGAGTTTGGCAGGATTCCTGAAAATTTTGTATTACTGAAAAGATCCAGGGATTGAAGAGACCCATTCTTTGAAAATTCTGGAAAGGAACCGCCAAGTTCTTCGTTCCTGGGAAGGTCAATGGTTTGTAGACAAGGTATCTGAAAGATCTCTTTGGGAAATGTTCCCTGCAAGTTACTACTTTGGAGATTCAAGGAAGTCAGCTTTGAAAAATTGGCAAAGAGTCTTGGAACCGGAGCAAATATATCTACTCCATTGAGATTTAACTCTGTAAGCTCTGTCAAGTTCTGAAATAACATGCTTAAATTTGTGTTCTCAGCTGTTACAGAACCCTCAAAATTAGTAGAGAGATCGAGAATTGCCAACCTTGTCAAGCGTGAAATCTCAATGGGAATTTGCCCAGAAAAAGAAGCTTCACTTAAATATAGATACCTCAAATTTGTAAGCTTTCCGATTGCAGATGGAATTTGAGAGCGATTGAAGTTGTTTTTGGCTAAATTGAGTCTTTCAAGATGTTGAAGTTGGAAGAGACTGCTGGAATTGTCAATGTTGCATGAGATAGACTCGTTGCTGACGTCAAGTCCGACAACATGCCCATTAGTGCTGCAAGTTATACCGAGCCAAGAACAGCAGTCGGTACTTGAATTCCATGTGATAAGCTTGGAGCCAGCAGTGGGGGACCCAGACTTCCGGGGCAGCTTACATATATAAACACTATTGTCAATATATGCATAAAAAGTTGGTATATATATTGGCAAAAATTGGAATATATATAGGCATAGATAAAAAATTCCATGGGGGGCTCTAGCCCCCATTGGCTTGTACCTCACGCCGCCAGTTCTTGGAGGAATGAGAAGAATCAAATACAAGACTTTTCTTGAAATGGAGTAGTGATAGTTGCTGGTCTTCAATACAATGGCTGTGAACTGCAGGGATAAGGTTAGTAACCAAGGATAAGGTGGTGATCAAGAAAACGAAGAAATGGAGGAACAAAATTGTCATTTTTGAAGCAATTTAATTTTTAGACACATGCAAGCACAAATGCACTGAGGGAAAGTGATACGCTTGGTGTTGATGGCTGTGGTGGCTTTTAAAAGGTCCGTGGAATTGGAAAAAATGCCTCCATGACATCTGTGCTTGGCTCGACTTTCCAGTCTTCTCCTCTCTATGGGTGACTGCATGAGTCTTACAAGTCAAACATGAGTCTTTCGAGTCAAGTCTCTAATGGCGATGTAAAGCTCATGTTCTATGATTAAATAAGATAGTCCTTGTCGTGCTCCTCATTTATTTTACTTTACTCCTTTTTAAAGGTGTTTGGAATTGGAAAAAAAACATGTCTCCATGAGATTTGCGGTTGGCTTGACTTTCAAGTCTTCACCTATCTATCTGTAATTTACCAGGAAATATGAGACAGAAGGAAAGTGAATGCAAGTGAATGCACAAGTTGCATTCACATTCCCGACCAAAAAAAAGGTGGCATTCACACCTACGTGTATGCCTTGCGCGTAAAGCTTCCATGAGATGTCCCTGTTGACCACCATGACTTGGAAGTCTTTCCCCGTCTTGACTTGAAAAGCACTAATCAGCTGGAAAATTTGATGGAAGGAAAAATGGGATGATGTCTCCCTGAGATTTGCGGTTGGCTTGACTTTCCTGTCTACCAGCAATTCTGTAGGCAAGGACTGCTTGGCAATAATTCAGACTCGCACCTACGTCTTCTAGGGTTCCAGTAATCTGGGCTCTGGGGCGATAAGCCGTACTCACAACGTACACCGTGGCTCTGGGGTTCCTGATAACAAGTGTTGATGAGGAATTTATGGGTTTCAAGGAGGATTAGTTCTTAAGCTGGAAAATTTCTGTGACCTTCTAATTTACTATGTTGTATATTTGTAACTGCTGTAAAATGTATTCCTCTTTGAAAATGACCATAACCGTGATCACCAGTCATCTCAATTAAAGTTATATTGCTGTCTCTGCAACCATCTCCAATCACTCTAACCATTCTTATATATTACTAATGTTATCTCTATGCCAAGTAGTAACCTCATCTGGGATCACCAGAAAAGACCAAGTTTAGGTCACAACAGACATAAGAGATAATTCTTCTGCATTATGAACCAAAAGTTCACAGGCAAAATGGTGACCAACAGAGCTATGTAGTTTCAATCATAAACCCACATAATAATTGCAAATTCATTTATGTAGGCCATCAACTACTGCCAACACTTCTACAACTACAACAAAAGAAACTTTTGGACTATGAATTTCTGAGAAATATGAACTCTGATTTCCAGACACAATTATTTGTTACACACGAGTAGCATATAAAGTGTACCTCAACAAGTTTTATAGATCATCCACAAGCAAAAAATAATTGTAATCATGGTTGATAAAATTTGTTGTCCGAGTCAAGCTAAGCTTCTGTAAAGTAAAACCAAGAGAACATTAACAGTGGATATAACAGAGCAGAAAGGTAAAATACAATATGTAACACCAATACTTATGTCCACAGTAACACACTTAGAACAAGTTTTCTGCCATGTAATGCAACTCAAGTGTTTTAGAGTGTCAAGACTCGATAAAGCCTTTAACAAAAGAGTTTGCCTGGACCGGTCAATTGATACAATACTATGATACTATTTATAGACTACCACCACGTAGTGCAAGCACTAGATGAAGGACAGAGCCACCCTCAATGTTGTAGTCTTTAGCTGTTTTGTCGTCTCCAAGTTGCTTGCCAGCATAAATCAGCCTGCAGACAGTGGCAACTGATTAGATGCTGACCTCTTGAAAATTGACCAGTACCATAAGCACTTGAAGCTATTAACTAAGAAAAATAATAATAATAATAATGCAGCAATTATGCTGCTTAATAAGACTTTATTCTAGTTAGTCTTCTTAAGCTATTAAAAACAAAATAAAAAGGCATGTGATATTCCAAAACAGTTGTCAAGTTGTCAAGTTAATGGGCATATACACCAATGGTACCCAAGATTCAAATCACACAGTGCACCTAAGAGTCCCAAACAGGAATAGAAGCAAAGACAACCATAACTTGACCAACCTTCAGTGGTCAAGATTGTCTTGACCACAGAAAAAATGCTACGGAAACCGTAAGAGCCTTTCTGAAGTAAAGAATGAGCCAATGCCGATACAACTTCCAATAGTGGTGAAAGACAAACAGAACACTAAATAGTGCATTACTCACTGTCACATTCGAAACAAAAGCTCAAAGTATGGAACAGATCAATCATTTTTTTTCCAATTCATAGAAACTCCACAAGTGGCAAAACATAAAAAATATTATAATTCCATGCATGATATGAGAAATAACTAAACTAAAAGTTCAAATTATTAACATGTAATGCATACTGATGTTCCCTACTGATGCAGATATAAATATGAAACCAGACATAACTCAAGTTCAAGTAACTTGTTACTTTAGATAACAATCATAACATTGAATATGAGAAGAAAGAAAAACAAGTACCTTTGTTGCACTGGAGGAATTCCCTCTTTCTCCTCAACCCTTTCCTTGATTCGGTCAATGGTGTCAGTTGGTTCAATATCAATCTCAATTTCTTTCCCGGTGAGAGTCTTCACCTTAATCATAGTTCCTCCCCTCAGCCTCAAAACCAGGTGAAGAGTTGACTCCTTCTGGATGTTATAATCTGCAAGAGTTCTACCATCTTCCAATTGCTTACCAGCAAAAATCAATCTCTGTTGATCAGGAGGGATGCCTTCCTTATCCTGGAAACAAGCATATATGAGTATATGGGTGCATATAACGGTAAGGGTAAGTTAAGGATAATTACAAAGAAACAGTACATATCAGAGGCCGAAAGATCATATGAACTATGTTTTGTCAATAAAATTCCCACTTTCGTCATGACAAATTGTTCTTTGATATATACTAAGCTTTTTGGCCATCATGTTTATCAATCAGTTCACAGTTCTGAATAACTACTACACAAGCCTGATCATGGACGGAATCTCGTACAGCAACAGAACTGCTGAACAATGTGAAACACTATGTGCTCTAATTATACAGGACACAAAAATAAAGATACAAAGGTTTAACCAAGCAATTAGGAATGAAATAAACAATAACTCCTCAAGCCATTAGAAGGAGACATTCCTTGATTGACATATTCTATCCCTTTCTCTCCCAAAGACCCAGTTTCTGGCAAAAATTAAGAGATTTTCTTTGACAAGAAATCAAAACTGAACAAACAGATAGACAGGGACCCAATACCTTCAGAAACCCTAACCCAGCTATCAAATTGTTCAAACACCATCTTCTTTTCAGTAAAGCCAGAAATCGTTCAGTCCCAAAAGTAAAAAACAAAATTTGGGCCGAAATAACTACAAAACCCATATAATAATAAGACCCAAGAACAAGATTATATGCAAAGTTCTAGTTTAACAGATTACAACCCCAACTTTAACAAGAAGACCTCACCCTAATTGTGCTGCAGGAAATGTTTTCCAAATTACATATGTGAAACAAACATAGAAATCAAAGAAAAAGTTAAAATTAGAGAAAGAAAAAAGAGTACCTGGATCTTGGCTTTGACATTATCGATGGTGTCGCTGCTCTCAACCTCAAGAGTGATGGTCTTCCCAGTCAGGGTTTTCACGAAAATCTGCATGTTTCTTATTTCAGTTTTGTTCTCTCACACAAACAGAGCGAGGCTTTGATATATCTCACTTTGATATTAAAGGGAGATTTATTTTGCATCCTTTTCCAAAATTGAAAAAAATAATAATAAGAAAAATCAGTCATAGAGAGTGTGGTCCGCATATAAGATTCCCGAATTTTTTTTTTTTTGGAACAAAATTCCCGAATTTTGTTGAATGGTTCTGTTTTCGACTTTTCGAATCGGATATATTTTCTTGCTTTCTTTTGGGTCCTGCGCTAGGATATATATTCAAGGATGCCAATGGAGAGGGTCTAAAGATCGAAATATCATTCTCGTCTTTGAAGTCATTATTCATGTCCTTCTTATTCGATTTGTCTCGAATTTTTTTATTAGGATTGAATATTCGATAGGTACCCTACTCGATGGGAATCTTTGTCATTCCTAGATATTTTTGATGAAATTTTTTCTCAATTAATTTTTTTTTAAAGCCAGTTTATTGGTCCATCTAGATCGAATGAAACAAAAAAAATCCCCATCTTTTTATATGTTTTTACATCATTTGGTTGAGCTATGAACCCAAGGAAGCTTCCACAATTTGTATGCGTTACTAAGCAAAAAATAATGTACGAGCTTTTTTGGGGGCCTTGACTTGTAAGGATGAAATTGAGAAAAATTATTTTCATCGATCTGCATAAGAAAAACGTAGATCCATCAGTCCAATAAATATAAAAACCAGACATTTTTCCGTTTCTATCCTATACATTTGAAAATATTTGCATCATGAGTTCGCTTCATGTCATGTTTTTGCGGATGGTTCAAGTCTTCAATTTTTATTGCTAGATTTTTTCTTCTGCAATATGTTTAGAATTTGGATCGTGACACTCGGGAGCAATCTCTTGATACTTTGATAGCCTGTGGAGAAAGACGATATTTGTGGTTGTAGTTTGAACCTTATTGGCTCATGGTATATATGTGTAACCGCCGGTTTCATATTTAGAGATATGAGTAGTTCATCTTCTCTGGTTGGAGAAGATGAACTACTTATATCAAGTTAGACTATGTCGCCCGCCTAGTGCCTAGCGATTTTTAAAACACTAATTGTGCATTTCATCTATACATACTACATACAAGTTGGACTGTGCCGCACAACATTGAGTGCTATACAAATGGAGGAAACCAAACCCAAAGGAACCAAGAGACATGAAAAAACGACTCTAAAAATAGTTATAAATCATGAAGAAGCTAGGTTGGGAACTGGAGAATCATGTTGAAGAAGAGTATAAGGAAAAAGAAAAATCAGATGATGGTGAACTACGCATGCTGTGAAAGACATAGATTTAGAATTAAACAAGTTTTGTTGTTGACATTAAACAATTTCAATTAGATAGGCATTTGACTATTGTTTACATTCATTGTAGTTAATTCTGAATTAGTTTGCATTTTTTATTTTTATGAAAGATGTGCATTTTATGGTGGATTAATGAATGTCATTTTCATATTATATGATTTGATGTTGCGCAAATATATATATATATATATATATATATATATATTATTCTTGATCTTAAAATTCTAAGTCTATTATACAACGGAAAAATTAAATTAGCTAGAAGGATTCAAAGTCTTCAACTCTAGGAACTTTAATTCAAGCATAAACTTCAAAGGATCCACATAAATAAAAAAAACGTACATAAGTGCAATTTTCATAAATTCAATAATGAAAACAACAAGGATAATTTTCATGAGAGCTAATTATCATAAATTCAATAACAAAAAATATTCTTATACTCACTCCACCCATAGAAATCATACTCATTCATTCCTCAATCTCCCTTGCATCTCTCAACGAAAAAAACCTACCCACGAACGAAATGGCGAAACCTCTGCAATCAGTAGACTGTATCTCCTCCTATATAATCCCAAAAAGGAAACGTTCTTTTCCTCTCATCCCATTTTCCATTTGGTCTGCTAACAAAGTTGGTAAGTGCTCATTTTCCACACTCCACGTACTCTGCAATTCTTCTCTTTCTCTCTCGAGCTTGCAGTGCATAATATCACTTAATTTGTTATCTGCATCATCATCCAACTCATTCAATGTCAAATGCATATTAAAATCTTCAACTTATTATTACTCCGTTAAAGAATTTTGTTCATATACTAATTCACTTTTCAGATCACTCCGGAGAAGAATCGCGCCAAAGCCACGTACGTAATCTCTCCCTCTTCTGTTAGGGTTTAATGTCAGAGTCAGACTCATGCAAATTATGGCTCATTTTGAATCTAAATTGCTTTTGCTTTTAATGAACAGGAAAATACACTATATGCCAATTATTTGGATTTTTTCTTGATCGATCTGTTGCGGTTTCTAAGAGAATGGCATCGAAATTCTGGACTCAGGTTTTTACTTTTATCATTGTTGAATTTTTATGCATGATTTTCGTGGAAGTAAATAATGTGCTAATTGTTTTCAAACAAATTTTTGTTGTATTATTCTAGCGTGAGAGCGATTCGGAGGATGAGGAGAGTGAGTATGGTGAGGAGGTTGAACCTGCAGGTGGTGAGACTACCACCAAAATAGTGGACAACAAATACCTTAAGCACATGAATGATATTGACAGTGATGATTCGGATGACCAAAAGCGTGTTGTTAGATCAGTGAAAGACAAGCGTTTCGATGAGATGAATGCCACTGTGGACAAGATTAAGAATGCAAAGAACATAAATGATTGGGTCAGCTTGCTGGACTGCTTTGACAAGATCAATAAACAGCTTGAGAAGTTCATGCGTATCACTGAGTCCGAAAAAGTACCAACACTCTACATCAAGGCGCTTGTTTTGTTGGAGCAATTTTTGGGTCAGGCTCTAGCAAACAAGGATGCTAAGAAGAAGATGAGTAGTAGCAATGCCAGGGCCTTCAATTCAATGAAGCAGAAACTGAAGAAGAACAATAGGCAGTATGAGGACTTGATCAATAAGTACAAGGAGAATCCTGAGCAAAGCGAAGAGGATGAAGAAGATGAGCAGTCGGAAGAGGAGGAAGAAACAGATTCTGAAATTGAGGATCCTAGATATATTGCAGGGTCTGATGACGGGGAGGATGAGGAAGATGATGATAGGGATAACAAGGATGGTTGGGAAAAGAAAATGAGCAAGAAGGACAAGCTCATGGATAAGCAGTTCATGAAGGACCCTCGAGAGATCACATGGGATACTATTAACAAGAAATTTAAAGAGGTTGTGGCAGCTCGGGGAAGGAAGGGAACTGGAAGGTTTGAGCAGGTTGAGCAGCTTACCTTCTTGACAAAGGTTGCTAAGACCCCTGCACAGAAGCTTGAGATTCTTTTCAGTCTTGTTTCTGCTCAGTTTGATGTCAACCCTGGTCTAAGTGGGCACATGCCTATACATGTGTGGAAAAAATGTGTACAGAATATGCTTGTTATACTTGATATTCTGGTCCAATATCCAAACATTGCGGTGGATGACAAGGTGGAGCCTGATGAGAATGAATCCCAGAAGGGACCCGATTATGATGGGACAATCAGGGTCTGGGGGAACTTAGTGGCCTTTGTAGAAAGGATAGATACTGAGTTCTTCAAGAGCTTGCAGTGCATCGATCCTCATACCCGTGAATACATTCAAAGACTTCGAGATGAGCCTATGTTTGTGATTCTTGCTCAAAATGTTCAAGAATATTTAGAGAAAGTTGGAGATTTTAAAGCTGCTGGAAAGGTCGCCCTGAGGCGGGTTGAGCTAATTTATTATAAGCCTCAAGAAGTTTATGATGCCATGAGAAAACTGGCTGAGCAGACAGAAGGTGGTGATGAAGGTGAAGGCCAGGAGCCTATAGCAGTTGAGGAAAGTCAGGTTCCAGCTGCATTTGTTGTAACTCCTGAGCTCGTACCTCGGAAACCCACCTTTCTGGAGAGTAGTAGGGCCTTGATGGATGTTCTGGTTTCTCTCATATACAAGTATGGAGATGATCGGACTAAAGCTCGTGCAATGCTTTGTGACATTTACCACCATGCTCTTCTGGATGAGTTTCCTGCTGCCCGTGACTTGCTGCTAATGAGCCACCTGCAAGATAGCATTCAGCACATGGACATTTCAACCCAAATACTTTTTAATAGGGCTATGGCGCAACTTGGTCTGTGTGCATTTCGAAATGGACTAATCACTCATGGACATAGCTGCCTTTCTGAACTATATTCAGGTGGGAGAGTGAAGGAGTTGCTTGCACAAGGTGTCTCCCAAAGTAGATATCATGAGAAGACTCCAGAACAGGTGCAGTGTTTTACTGTACAGCTATTCTCTCTTTTATTTGCATGTGTTCTATTACTTTCTATAGCATCTGAAGTCACTATGCACAATGGTTGTTCATATAGACATCTAATTAAAATTCCAGAAGCAGATTCTAAGGGCAAATCCCACAAAGAGATAGTTTTAGTGTTTCATGTGGATATGCAACTAGGTGCTATCTAACACTGCTGCACTGACACCAGTTAAAAAAATATTATCCAATCGTTTAGGATGGGTTTACCTAACACTATTCTTATGCCCTTACAAAGAATTTGTTTTAAAATATCTAACATTATACTATTATTCGATCAGGCTGTCTTTGCTATTATTCCTGGTAAGTTTGCTGATGTAATATTCTTTGGGGGCACAAATTATGTCCATTCTGACTTTCCAAATTCCATGAATTATCAATTTGCTGCCCTACAGATTTTCTGAAAAATTTGGGGTATCATGCCCCAAGAGAGAGTTGTTACCTTTAGGAGGGGGGCAGATTACCACAATTAGCTGGTCTGCTTGTATTTACGATTTGCTATTTGTCAAATTACAATTTGGCACAATCTTCAATATTCTTATGAAACTAACCAATTAGATTTGAGTTGACAGAGCATATTGGTGAAAAAGGACATTTGAGAGGAACAGCATATTCTGGAAAAGATGAAACTGAAGATAGATCATAATTTTGTCAAGTTGTTGCAGATAATTGGAGTCTAAGAAATCTGAGATTATATTTTATTCTGCAGACTTTTTTTTTTCTGTTGTAGAAAAACAGTGTGGTCTGAGATTACTTTCTATCAACCCTTTATTCTCTAGAATAGATTTTCTCATTCTCTATTGCCCTTTATTTTCAGGAAAGACTGGAGAGAAGACGACAAATGCCATTCCATATGCATATAAACCCTGAGCTCCTGGAGGCAGTGCATTTGATATGTGCCATGCTGCTGGAAGTTCCTAATATGGCTGCAAACATCCATGATACGAAGCGCAGAGTGATTAGTAGGACATTCAGACGGTTGCTTGAAATGAATGAGAAGCAAACCTTCACAGGTCCCCCTGAAAATGTCAGGGACCATGTAATGGCAGCCACCAGGGCCCTCCGCAAAGGTGACTTTCAAAAGGCCTTTGATGTTATCAATTCCCTTCCTGTCTGGAAGCTCCTCAGGAATCGGCAGAATGTTGTTGAGATGCTCAAGGCTAAGATTAATGAGGAGGCTCTGAGGACCTACCTTTTGACCTACTCGCGGTCCTATAAGACGTTAAGCATGGAACAACTCACCAAGATGTTTGACCTCTCAGAGGCCCAGGCTCATAGCCTTGTTAGCAAGATGATGATCAACGAAGAGCTCCGTGCTAGTTGGGACCAGCCGGCACGTAGCATTGTCTTCCACGACATTGAGCACACTAGGTTGCAGGCTCTAGGTTTCCAGCTGACTGAGAAGTTGTCAATCCTTGCAGAAAGCAACGAAAGGGCAACAGAGTTGAGGATAGGTGGCGGCGGGTTAGATATGCCTACAAGGCGTAGAGACAGCCAGGACTATGGTGCTGGGACAACTGCTTTGAGTGGGAGGTGGCAAGAGAACTTGTCATTCACTCAAGGAAGGCAAGGTGGTGGTGGCACTGGACGTACAGGTTATAGATCATTGGCATATGGTCATAATGCTGGAGGCGGGTATTCTAGGGACCGCACCGGGGCAGGTCAGTTCCGAGGAGTGGGTCAATATACACGGTATCAAGATGCTGCGCATGGAGGGTCAGGGAGGACTGGCTATCAGTCTGCTTCATCTAGAAGGGGATCTCAGATGGATACATCAACTCGTTTGGTCAGTCTAAACAGGTGTGTTCGTGCTTAAAGGAAACTTAGTAGCAACACAAGACTGAAATTTTTGCCCATTAGAAAGCTAGTAAAATTTGGTTGTTTGAATTTATATAAAGGCCCTATGTGGTGCACCAAATAACACACCCGGATAGTATGAAATAACACAGAACGTTGTTGCTTTTGCTCATTTATTTAGCCACTGGTTGAACTTAACCGTTTAGGCATTAAGAATACAACTAAAATCTCGTCAGCTTTATTCAAATGTCAAATTAATTAGCATAAGCGCAGCAGGAAATATTTGCCAAGATAATAACTATCAAAATTTTGTCAAACCGTCCTCGGAATGTTCACCAAACCTGGTGACATTAATAGCAAATGGTGCAACTGAAGCACAATTTCTGAGTACCAACGGATACCTTTTGAAACATTATGGACATGAATTTGACCGTTTGGTCTTATTTGTAAGTCGGGAAGTTTTGAACCACCACTGGGGGGGGGGGGGGTGGGCCCCCGGGGGGGGCCCCCCCCTTCGCCCGCTCCCTCGGGTCGGGGGGAGTTTTTTTTTTTTCTTTTGGGGGGGGGGGGGGGGGGGGTTCGGCTAAAAACGATATAAAACAGAAAAAGTCACAAAAAAAAAGTTGGAACCTTATCAATGAGTTCAATTTGGTTAAAGAAAAAAAGTCTACCGTAATATATGGAAAAAATTATTTCTTGGCCTCCACGACTCCGACCCCTTCTGAGTTCTGACAGCCATTCTCTACTTTATATATAAATAGATTTTATAAATTATAAAGAGAAAACAAGGACCTTTTACTAACTCAGCGTCTCGCAATCAAGCTCTCTTCGTCCACCGTTAGTCTCATACTCTCTCTTTCTATGCATACGATTTACATTCTTGTTTGTTTCTTTCTTTCAATTCAAATCAAATCTTCAATTTCGTTTGTTAATTTTATCCTACTAATCGCATGCCGTGATCTTAATTTCCTCTTCCTCGTGTTCTCGCTTATGCTTTAATAGACTCTGCTACTAGATTTTGTAAATCTGCGAGCTTACTCATGTTGATTCATGTTAGATCGAGTTTAAGAAAAGAAATTCTAATTTACATGAACTGGTGCTGAACAGGACAGTACGACTAGGCCGATTTTCAAATCCTTGACAATGGCATCGAATTCGAAATTTTGGGGCCGCCAGGTTAGGATATTTCAATTTTATTCATGATTATGGTTTTATGTATTTCGATTTAATGTAAAAAGCTTAATTTCTTTGTAACTATTGGAATGTGGTTTATGTTAATCAGAGTGAAAGTGACAGCGATTCAGAAGATGAGACTGTAATCACAAATGGGGAGACGACTACCATTAAACAAATACGAAATCAACAGCGGTGATGGGATGACGAAAGGGGGTTCGATGCGTGTGGTTAGATGAAAGACTAAGCCATTGGATGAGATGTGTGCTATTGTTGACAAGATAAAAAAGGCCGATGACGAAAAGCGTGTGGTTAGATCGGTGAAAGCTGTAGTGGGGGAAAAGTATAAATAGTTTTTTTTGGGGGTTTTTCGATTTGATGAGATGTATGCTTAGCTGAATTGAAAAATTTATAAAATTGTTTAAAATTAAACAATAAAAGTGAGTGGGAGGGGGGAAAAGGCAAAGCAGATAATACGATTGGATGAGATTTGTCCAACCTCTGGAACAACCAATTTTTTTTTGGGTATATAATTTTTTTATGTATTAATGTATAGATAACCTATGACATAATTTTTGGGGCTTTAAAATTTGGGGCTCGCCCTGAGAAGGTGATGCGTGTCACCCGGTTCCGAAAAGTACCTACTCTGTACATCAGAGCGCTTGTTCTGCTGGAGGAGTTTGTCAGCGAGGCTCTAGCAAATAAGGATGCTAAGAAGAAGATGAGTAGCAGCAATGCCAAGGCCTTGAACTCGATGAAACAGAATCTGAAGAAGAGCAATAAGGAGTACGAGGATTTGATTCGAAAGTACAAGGAGAATCCGGTAGAAGAAGAGCTTTCGGAGGAGGAAGAATTCGATACTTGTTCTGAAGTTGAAGTTCCTAAAGATGTTGGTGATAGGCAGGATGAGGAGAAAGAAGGTAGGAGGGATATGGAGGATGGTTGGGAGAGAAAACCAGTAAGAAGAAAAAGATTATTCTGGATAAGCGGCAGTTCATGAAGGACCCTTGTGAGATCAGGGGGGGGGGGGCAAAAAAATTATGTTATGGGTAAAAAAAAAAATGGGATCCCTGACAAAAGAAATTTAAAGAGGTTGTGGTTTAAATTTTAAACAATTTTATAAAGCTAGGGGAAGTTGAAGGGAACGAGGTGGCAATTTAAATTTGAGCTGGTGAGAGCAATGAGATGGAATTAAAAGAAATAAAGAGGTTGTGGCTAGGGGAAGGAAGGGAACGAGGTGGCTTGAGCTGGTTGAGCAGCTTGTCTTCTTGACAAAGGTTGCGAAGGCTCCTGCACAGAAGCTTGAGATTCTTTACAGTCTTGTTTCTGCTCAATTTGATGCTGGTCTTCATGGGCACATGCCTATGCAAGTGTGGAGAAAATGTGTGCAGAATATGCTTGTTATACTCGATATTCTGGTGCAATATCCCAACATTCGTGTCGATGACAAGGTGGAGCCTGATGATAGTGGATCTCAGAATGGACCGGATTATGATGGGACAATCAGGGTGAGGGGAAACTTGGCGGGCTTTGTGGAAAGGATAGATGTTGAGTTCTTCAAGAGTTTGCAGAGTCTTGACCCTCACACCACTGAGTACATTGAAAGACTCAGAGATGAGCCTATGCTATTCATTCTTGCTCAGAATGTTCAAGAATATTTTGAGCAAGTTGGAGATTTCAAGGCAGCTGCAAAGGTAGCCCTAAGGCAGGTTGAACTCATTCATTACAAGCCTCAAGAAGTCTATGATGCCATGAGAAAACTAGCTGAGCAGACAGAAAGTGGTGATAATGGTGAAGGCCAAGAGGCTACATCTGCATTTGGTGCAACTCCTGAGCTCGTACCTCGGATTTTGGAGAGTAGTAGGGCCCTGATGGATATTCTTGTCTCCCTCATTTACAAGTATGGAGATGATCGGACTAAAGCTCGTGCTATGCTATGTGATATTTACCACCATGCTCTCCTGGACGATTTTTCTACTGCCCGTGACTTGCTGCTAATGAGTCACCTGCAAGACAGTATTCATCATATGGACAATTCATCCAAAATCCTTTTTAATAGGGCTATGGCACAGCTTGGGCTGTGTGCATTTCGGAATGGACTAATTACTGAAGGACATAGCTGCCTTTCTGAACTATATTCAGGTGGAAAAGTGAAAGAGTTGCTTGGACAAGGTGTCTCCCGAAGTAGATATCACGAGAAAACTCCTGAACAGGTACTAGTGTTTTTTTTTTACTTCTGTTATATATTCTTTTTATTATTTGCATATATGGTTTCCGTTTGCATATGATCTGAAATCACTATCTATATTGTTTGGTGTGAATGGCTAATCGAAGTTCCACAATTAGATTATAAGGTAATAAAAGTGTTTTAGTATACTACTGCATGATGTTTATGTATTATTCTGCCAAGTATGATCTAATTGTGGAACTTTGATTAACAACAAGTATGAAATTTCTATGAAATTGTTCTCTTATTCAAATGTCAAGTAACACAAATTATTGTTACAGTTGAGAGGTCATAAGTTAAGTAAAAAGTCCAGTTAATTTTGCAACTAGTTTGGGGTAAATATAGAGCTAGGTTTTATCTTACATTTATGCGTCTGATGCAGTTAAATACTTAAATCTAAACATTCCCATTTGAAGGAACACAATACTTCATCATGATATCTGTATAATGTTTTACTCCACTTATGAACTGTATGTGCGAAAACTGAAGAAGACCTGTGATTGTGATTTGCGCCAACATGCATGTCAGAGAATTGGGGACTAAGAAACCTTATAATTTAGATGTTTGTTGTTGTGCAGAGTCCTATTCTGTTATTGTAGATAAATAGTATGCTCCAAGTAAATTTTCTGTTCCTCTCAATTTCAGGAAAGTCTTGAGAGACCCTATCATATGCACATCAACCTTGAGCTCCTAGAGGCAGTGCATTTGATATGTGCCATGCTGCTGGAAGTTCCTAATATGGCAGCAGTCAACACCAGCACAAAGCGCAGTGTGATTAGTAGGACATTCCGGTGGTTGCTTGAGAAGCAAACATTCATAGGACCTCCTGAAACTGTTAGAGACCATGTAATTGCAGCTACCAGGGCCCTCCTCAAAGGTGACTTCCAAAAGGCCTTTGATGTCATCAATTCCCTTTATGTCTGGAAGCTCCTCAGGAATCGTGAGAATATTCTGAAGATGCTCAATGCTAAGATCAAGGAGGCGGCTCTGAGGACCTACCTTTTCGCCTACTCCGCGTCCTATAAGACTTTAAGTACTGAACAATTGACCAACATGTTTGACCTCTCAGAGGCCAAGACTCGTAGCATTGTTAGCAAGATGATCATGAACGAAGAGCTCCATGCTCGTTTGGACCAGCCAACGCATTGCATTGTCTTCCACAATAACGACCACACTAGGTTGGTGACTCTAGCATTCCAGTTGGTTGAGAAGCTGTCTGTTATCTCTGAAAGTAACGAAAAGGCAACAGAATTGAGAATAGGTGGTGATGTGTTAAATTTGCCTTCAGGGAGGGTTGGCTATCAAACTCTTCAATCTCATTAGAGTAATTGGTTTGATCTTTTTGTGGTTTTTTTGATTTGTTATTTTCAAACTCTTTGTCTTATACTGAGTAATTGTAATTCTAGTAACTCTGGTGTGAGGATAATGTTTAAAATTTCTGGTTTATAATATATTGGTTTAGGGAGTAAGCAACTGTATGATGCACAGTCCAATACTCGATCTGCCTATTTGGCTCTACTTACCAAATAAGTAGGGTTTCTAAATGTGGCATATATATTGTGGTCAACTCTACTAATTGATCTTGGCTCATTAATTATTTCCTGAGAGTATGATTTAATAATACATACCAAGTAGAGCTGACATATTTCTCAGATTTATAGATGCTAGCCTTAGTCTCTATGCTCAATCCTTATCTCCAGTAATTTGTTTTACAGCTGGAGTGATATTTAAACCGATAAATGGATATTTTCCATATGAAGTTGGAAGCCAACAAATATCACTGAATTGGGACTTGGTAGTGAACCAGTAGTGAAGTGCGCATTTCTGTCATGGTGCATGCTTCTCTTTTTCCATGTTCATTTAAATTCTTCTTTTCCTCTTAAAACATTTCATTCCTAATTGATAAACACGATATTGAATATGCTGCTTCTCTATCTTTTTATAGTATCTATCAAAGAAAAGTGTTTTATCTTGAAAAGCTGAAATCTGCAGATATTAATTTGCTGTACAAATCTGTAGGTGAGTTGCATTTATATTCATATGATCTTGAAAATTCATAACTGACATCCAGTTTTGATAGTGAGTGCAAGTATTCTATTCTTTTACTTGTGAATGATTATGAGACGCATAAGAAGCAAGTTGGTATTGAAAAAAAAAATACGTACAAGTCGAATGCTGTATCCAGAATTTGGTTCTTCTGTAATGGAAGCCTTGGTAAGCAGCTTCTGTATACTCTTTGTCTATAACATGACTATTATTATTACAAGGTCTCAGTGTCGAACCCTTGAATCTGAATCGAATGGTCTTTAAAGTCGTGTGCAAGAAGAGGCACTCAGGCGTCACAAAGGATGGCTCTCTTTCTCTACAGGATGAGCAGCTGACTTCAAAGTCTACAAAATAAAAGTTCCAACGGAATACAAAAAAATTCCTATATATAACTGCTTGATCTCTATCTCATCATGAAATCATTGTCTGTTGCAGATGATGCTGTAGTCAGCCTACGGTGTAGTGTCGTTTGCTATTTGAGCAAGGGGCAACCAGACTTACTGCTGCATTTGTTTCTCTACATACAGGAGATGGAATCATGACCCGTGGACTTCTTCCTACTGTCCTTGGAGACAAGTTGGCTTGCTGTAGAACCCGGAATTGAAGCTCTGAAGGATAGTCCCTCATGCAACCAATCCGAGGCCCAGCTCCTGTACTCCATCTTGTGGTCAAATGCTGAGCCAACTGGTATGACTTCATTCCTTTATGTGAATCGATCCTCTGCATAATTTTTTCTTTGGAGATTGGCTTTTCATCTTCTTCAAATGCATCTTCATCAAACAAGTGCAGTTTAGAGACCATGAAATCTTCCTCTGTCAAGATTGATTCTTCAGCTGTTTCATAACCATCCTCAGAATCAGATTCTGGAAAATATTCGCGACAAGTTATTGGAGGTTGTTCCTTGAAAACGTCAAACACGTCATCTCTTTGTGGTATTTCAAGTTTGGCTATCTTTGAGCAGAATCCCTCTGGTAATCTTGACAGAAGAGGAGGATTTTCTGCAGAATTAGAGTCCTCATTTCTTGAATCAGAGCTCTCTTCCACTGTACCTTCAGCGTTTGTTGTAATAGTATCTTTAGATGAACCTGCTTTTCGTGGGCTGTTTCGGACTCCGGTGTTGCTGCTCTTTTTGCAGAAGCCTGCTTCTTCATCCTCACCCGGAGTTTTCTGAAAATTGAAACAGATCCATACATGTGTTATTTACTATGTTTTCCTATTAGTAAAACATCAATATTTTTTCAAGGAATACAGTTTCTGATATACATGACATTAGAGATAGCCAGACTTCATACTGCAGAACTTTCATATTCTAAGATTGTGGCAGATGGTAACATCTTGAATACAATAAACAAAGTTTTCCCAATGTACCTTAACATTGGTGAGATCTACATTGTGTTCCATAAGGAATGACATAAATTCCTGAAAGTTTTCTTCTGTTGGGAGATAATGCCCACTGTGAGGCCAAACTGACTATTTTTGAGTGAAACCAAAAATCAAATCAAAAAGAAAATTATTAGTATGATGTTTGAAAGATCTCAATAAGAGATAAAAGATGCATATAGTTGATAGATTGACTCTTTCATACCTTTAGAATTCCATCTTCAACTACTAATCTTCCAGCAGACAATGTGGCTCCGCCTGCCAAGAAACTTGAATGTTGAAATGTACCCTTGCTCTTCTGTCCAACATATAAGTCCTTGGACACACTAAGGACAAATATCCACTTTGTTTCTTTGGGGCCTTTTGTTGTATCAAGAAGCATTCCACTCTCCTTGTAAACCAACTTCCCGTCCTCCACTACGACTTCATAAGCCTTTCTTTCTACCTGCACAATGAAGCAACAGCACTTAATTGTCAGTAAATGGCTTCTGTCGAGGGTTAAATTTAGCACTTCTTGATTAGAGACAAACAAGATTTCGTCTGTGATTCTTTCTGGTCACGGAATTTATAGTTGTCACCAATCAGAATCTGTCACACACTATCAGAGACAAACTTAGCTACGGAATCATTTTGTCCCGTATACTTTTGAGGGACAAAATTGCAGCAATAAGAGACAAAATGACTTTGTCTCTAAAGGGGTTTTTCCTTGTAGTTAGAAGATACTCGAGTCCCTTCTGGACAACTTTAATGAGAAAGTGTAATGGAAGGTGAGGCTCACCGGGCCAAGATACTTGATGCATTGTGTTGTAAGCTTTGACCGAGGACATGATTCGTGGCTGACTTCTCTTCCCTCCCCTATATCAAGCCTGCATGCAGTGCTCAAAATTTCAGATTTTTAAATTATGAAACAGACACTACAATGTTCTTGGTTGTTAAAGCTAGCAAAGAGAATTTCTAATAGTTTTGTATGATGTACCATATAATCTTACCAATAAAAGAAGGGTTGTTTACTCTCACAGTGGAGCCATTTGGCATAATAGAAGTGAAGATTATGGCCATATCGATGTCGTGGATCGATCTGTAACAGGAAGGAACAAGATTAGGAATACATAAAGAAAAATTAGTTGTTTTATTTGAAGGTATATATATTTCACTTCTAAAGGGATAGAACTTACTGCCTCAAGCCAATGCTGCAAAGCAAGTTTACGAGCCTTTTTATCCTTAGACAAACCCTTTCCCACCTACAAAAGATGTGCAACAGATAAATTCAGAACCATCATAGAGCAGTACCGATCAAAGAAGTACAATTCACATAGCTTAAGTATAGCACTTACCTTGGCAGCTCTGGTTCTTGCTCTTGCCCAGCGAGAAACAGCTGTCTCAGGCTTCTCAATGTCAAAAAATGATATAGAGCTCCGCTTGAGTTCAGCAAAATCTAGCACCTTCCACCTACAAATTGAGTTGCCATAATATAAGTCTAACAGCAGGAGAATACAAACAAAATATGGTGTTGAAGTTCAGACATTCAACTCAAAATCAATTGGCAATGGATGGAGAGGCCTATGACTATATATCAGGACTCAAGGCTATTTCCAGAATTCAATTAATTTTGATGAATTGAGCCACACACATGGATAAATTGTTTGCTCTGGTACCATAATAAATTTTGTTGGAAAAAAGCTTAAACTTGTAGAATGAATGTTCAGTAGTTACATACCATCTCTGCTCCACAAGGATTGCACAATCTGCAAGCTGTCTTCTTGTCCGGAAACTCTTGTACACTTTCTGTAACTTTAATGCAGCCTGGCACCTATGTGTAGTTCCTTTCTCCCTGGAGGAGTTACCATTTTGATCCGATGTCTCCAATCGGTCTTTACTATCACTCGTTTCTCTGGCAGACACATTGTTCTCCATATCGTTGTTCTGGCAGACACATTGGTCTTTACTATCACTAGTTCCTTTCTCCCTGGAGGAGTCACCATTTTGATCCAATGTCTCCAATCGGTCTTTACTATCACTCGTTGCTCTGGCAGAAACATTGTTCTCCATATAGTTGCTCTGGCAGACAAATTGGTCTTTACTATCACTAGTTCCTTTCTCCCTCGAGGAGTTACCATTTTGATCTGATGTCTCCAATTGGTCTTTACTATCACTCTTTGGTCTGGCGGACACATTGTTCTCCATATCTTTGCTCTGGCAGACAAATTTGTCTTTACTATCACTAGTTCCTTTCTCCCTGGAGGAGTTACCATTTTGATCTGATGTCTCCAATCTGTCTTTACTATCACTTGTTGCTCTAGCAGAAACATTGTTCTCCATATCGTTGCTCTGGCAGACAATTTGGTCTTTACTATCACTAGTTCCTTTCTCCCTGGAGGAGTTACCATTTTGATCCGATGTCTCCAATTGGTCTTTACTACTCATTGCTCTGGCAGACACATTGTTCTCCATATCTGCTGGTGAATTTGTTTTACAAACCAACATGGTATCTAATTCCCTCGCTTTAAAGTTAAGCGATCCTTCATATATCATCTTTTCTGAAACCATAAGACTTCTTGTGGTCTTCGGTTCAGGACCAAAGCTATTGAAGTTTAATGACTACAATGGATTCCTCTTCTCTTCTTTACTGAGACTAAATGGCCTCACTGAAAATGGGTGTGTTAATGAAATAACCAAGATCTGTATCAACAAGATCTCTCGGGCCTCGATTCCTGAAAAAATGAAGAGAATGTAGGGAATTCAATATATATAACAAGTTCATCAAAAACTTGGGATCCATGAAAGGCAGTATATATACTTTGTTGGTTCACTGCTATTCGTAAGAGCTTAAGCGGTTAAGATGTGAGTCAATAATTGTTTTATATTCTTAACACTCCTCGCATGTGGATCACTTGCTCTGATATCATAGTGAAGTTTGTATCTTTATCACATTCCCAAAAGCTTAATCTACTAGGATCTACATGTAAATCACTAATTGTTTTACTTTGTAGCAACATAGATCTATGTCTCCTACTTTTTCTTCAAGCTAGAATCTTAACACGGTTCCTCCCAAGTCGTTATATAAGATAATGGGAATTGCAAAAGGAGGCTTTACAAAAGATCTAAATTTCAAAATATGAAAATGCCAGAACCAGAATATACATCACAGCTAGATATACCAAAATCTTCAAACCAGAAACCTTCACAATGCATAAAACAATACTTCAATGTCTATATATAGATATTAATAACAGAAAGAAAATAAAAAACATGCAAAGCAACATTTCTTCATACACACTAAATCAATTGGCATTATGTTACTACCATTTCAATATTCAAACAACCAACTGAGAAAGACTCACAAGAAAGAGTTTTATACATTCATCATCAAATGTGTGATAACAGGAAAAAAGCCAACAACAAAATTATGAGAAATAGGAGAAAAAAGAAGTTTAAAAAAAAAAAAACTATAGCAAGTCTTACCTTAATCGGAGACAAAAATGAAACCTGAGATGGAATTTGGTTTAAGACAGGGGGATGAGGAAATTAAGAGACAGAAAAAGAAAGGTACAGAGAGACAGAGAAGGATGAAATGGCTAAATGAGGATTGGCAGAAAAAGATGGAAGAGAGAGACCTCTAATTTTGTTGAGGTTCAAAGGTTACAGAGTGGCTAGCAATTCTTTGCCTCAGAGCTTTAGTTTTTCTTAACTTGGATACATGCTATTCGTGCAACATTTATATATAGAAGCAAGAGAGATAAGTTTTAGAGAGAGAGAGAGAGGGAGAGTAAGTTAGAGTTGGATTACATAGTCTCCAAACACTGTTAATGTGTTATTGACCACAAGAGAAAATGCTTCATCAATTTTTAAGGTGAAGGTTTTGTGTTTGAAAATTTTGTTATTAGTTTGAACAATCCATAAGTTTTTAGGCCAAGTTTTTATTGTTATGATATATATGATCATTGCCTAGGTCCTAGGTCCATAACTATTCCAGTTGTATGCATGGAGCCATCTTTTTATCTTTTTGTCAAGAAAAAATATCCATTTTGTCAAGGATCTACGTCTTGTTATCCTAGCTAGCCGATAATATTCATCCATACTATATAATGTACTATATTTAAGAGAAGTGGTATCATTAATCATAACTGATTTTTTTTTTACATTTATACTTTTTTCATATTAAAAAATATTAGAAATCAGTTTATTCAATAAAGTCAAATTATAAAAAAAGAAATAAAAGAAACCAAAAAACAAAATCAGATTCATCCACATAATGATGACCATATTTACCAATCCCTCTTTAATTAACTCCACATACAAAGCGTGTAAGACCTAGTATTAGTTAATGAAAGAGCCACTTTGAGTCTTTGAAACAGTTCAAATCATTTTGATATATTAAGTTGGGATAATTATAACTTTAGTCCCTGAACTATAACTCGTTCGACACTTTCGTCCCTGAAGTTTGAAATATATCACTTTCGTCCCTGAACTTCAACACTAACTATCACTTTCGTCCCTGATCGGAACAAAATTGTGTAAAACATATGCCAAAATGTTCGCAAGGATGAGAGGAGTAACTTTTATAACTGGGGCTAAACTCGATTCGGCCTAGAATTGGTCGAATTAGCCCGAAAGCTTATGGTGGCCGGAACTTTAATCGTAAAATTCTCCGCCGTCCGGCGACCGTTTGAGGCGAGGTTGGTGGCGTTGAACTCGCCTCAAGGAGGGATTCAAAGCCCAATAGGTGTTGTCCTCCTATTTGGCCGGAATCGGAGGTGTATTCGATGAAAACCCTCGGCAGGGACGAAAGTGATATTGAATGTTAAAGTTCAGGGACTAAAGTGATATATTTCAAACTTCAGGGATGAAAGTGTCGAATAGATCATAGTTCAGGGACTAAAGGTGATTTTTTCTCTATTAAGTTTGATATGTTTTACCTAGAGGGTCTTTGGTTCGAGTCCATATAGCCCAAAAATCTAAAAATCTAAAAATAAAAGAAAATTTATATTTAGTTAAACAAATTTTTTTTCATATCTATGATATAGATATTATGATATAGATCCTAACCTATATATCATGTCAATTTTCAATTTAACTTTAGGTGAGTGAGGATGATATGGAAGTTAGCACAATGTCAAAATATTTCCACTTTTAGAATCAAGGGTATATTGTGGGAAAATTACTAATGTGTATTGCTAGTTTGCTACCCCAATGTTAAATGAATGTTTTGACGTAGCATCTTCAAAAAAATAGGAGACTGTTAAGGAAAAAACTTAGATCCGAACCAGGTCGGACCTGTGTGTCCGAATTTTCTCTTATTTGCATAAATTCGGTTATCTAGTCCATGATCTGAACCATTCATCTTTTACGTTAACATTTGAATATCATCTTTTCAAAAATTTAACGTAAACATAAATTGTTTATTCATGCAATTGCATCAAACAAATGGATGGTGCTGGTCATGAGAATATTAATTTTCACCAAAATCGTCCATTTGTTTGTTATAGTTAGATGAGTTAACGATCTTCCATTTGGATATTTTTTGCAGATCTTTAAAGGTCAATTTAAAGGTTAATTTGGAACTAGATTGTTGAATGTATGCAAATAAGAGAGAGTTCAGACACACAGGGTCGACCTGGTTTGGACCTAAGTTTTTTCCGACTATTAAAGTGACATCGATTTTTTTTTTGAAGGGTGTTTATGCCGTTTCCCAACTGCCTGGTAGTGTCGTGCTGTTGTACCTGAAAGCACAAGATTGGTCAGGGGAAGTCGGCGTGTACCGACCGAAGGCCCTCCGACGCTCAAGTTAGTACCGGTAGGTCTAAGAGCAGAGTGTTTGGGATTCGGAGAGCACGTACCTGAATGAGGAGTGAGGACTCCTTATATATGAGGTGAGGTCGGAAACAAGCTTCCCTGGCATGGGGGACATCCCCTGACACGAGGAGTATTCTCTGGTCCACTACCTCGATGTGCGCATCGAGGGATGGCGGCGCCTAGTGCAGCATAGGCATGCGACCTAGTGCGATCTGCGAGGTAGTGGACAAGCACGTGTGCCAGGTGGCCGTGCCGGTACCGGTGGGGCTGGCCACTCTCGGTACCTGATCAAGAGACGTCCATGTGCAGCCGGAGGGAGAGATTGTTGTCGGTACACCCGGCCTGGTCTTACCGGTACCGCTGGGGTACTGTCAGGGCTTTGACTGCGGCTTGGGGCTTACTCTGCCGTTGGGGCATTGCCGGGGCAGTATGCTCGGTAGGGGATCCCTACCGAGTCAGTAGATGCCGCTGGGGCGAGGTAGAGGTTATGTGCTCCTTCTACCGTTATGGGTGTGGACTGCACAGAGGTGAATTCAGAGACAAAGTCAGCCAGTACCTGTGCCTTGATTGCCGGTTGAGGCCGGTAGGTGATGTCGAACTCACTGAGCTCGATGCTCCACTTCATGAGTCTGCCAGATGCCTCTGGCTTTTGCAGGATCAGCCTGAGTGGGTGATCGGTAAGCACCACAATGGGGTGTGCCTGGTAGTATGGGCGAAGCCTTCTGGCTGAGATCATGAGTGCGAGGATGAGCTGCTCGATTTCGGGGTACCTAGTCTCGGTATCCACGAGAGATTTGCTTGTGTAGTCTACCGGTAGGTTCTCCTTGTTGTGGCTCCTGACCAGGATTGAGCTCACGGCAGTCCTTGATACCGATAGGTATAGGAAGAGAGGTTCGCCTAATAGCCGGGGCGGCCCCGGGGGTGTGCGGGTAGTGCGCGTCGCACGGGGCCCCCGATTTGTAGGGGCCTCGGATTTTCAGCATACAAGCTAATATAGTGTAAAAAAAAAAAAACATACTTGTAACAATAGATGGTGTGGCTTTGTTGGATAAGGCTGTTGAATTGCATTTCCCAAACATGGGTTCGATTCCCAGTTATAGTATATTTTTTTTTAATATTTATGGCAACCCTATTATTGAAAAGGGAAGTTAATAATTACTTATTGATGACTCCCCACTTCAAGGCCCCAATTCTCTCCTTTTTTTTTTTTCTTCAGAACGTCAAACTCTATAAAACTTCAAAAACCAAAGAAAAATCCCCGACTCCCCACGTCAAGGCCCCTAGTCTCTCTTTTTTTTCTTTTTTTTCTTGGACCACAAACAACAAAATCAAAATTCAAACAAGTTTCAATCTCTAATTTGAATCATCTTGCTGCATCCTGGAACACCCGACTCCGACAGGTATCATTTCCTTTTTCTTTTTTTGCTCTAATTTATTTTTCAATTGAATAAATTCTTTTGGTAGAATTGTTCTTGTTATGAATATCTCAAATTTTGGGGGTTTAAATATATTGTTTTAGTCTTTTAGATTCAATCTTGCTAAATATATCTTCATATTTTTTTTAGATTTTGTTTAGTGGCTACATTTTGATGGAATGATGATTTTTGTTATAATAGAACTACCTTTTAATATTATTTAATTTGACGATAATATCACTTATTTTTATTGATGAAATTTAGTTATATATTGCTTTAGGAAAACTAATAAACCGTAGTAAATATTCTTAAATTTTCGTATGCAACCTTAATTAGTAGGGCCTAATTTTAAGTTTTGCACTAGGCCTAAAAATTCTCAGGGCCGGCCCTGCTAATACCGGTCTGCTGAGTAGCGGTGTCACTGCCAGATACTCCTTCAATGCTGCGAAGGTTTGCTCGCACTTGGTGGTCCAGCCCTCGAACTTCTTCCCGGTCTTCAAAATTTTGAAGAATGGGGCACACCGGTCGGTAGACCGTGATATGAACCGGGTGAGAGCTGCGATCCTACCGTTAAGGCTTTGGACGTCCTTGAAGGTTTTGGGAGATTCCAAGTCCAGGATCGCTCTGATCTTCTCGGGATTAGCCTCGATACCCCGGTGGTTGACCATGAAGCCGAGGAATTTTCCTTCGCCTACGCAGAAGACGCACTTCTCGAGATTGAGCTTCATCCCATAGTCTTGGAGAATGGAGAATGTCTCCTGTAGGTCGGTGAGGTGGTCCCCTTTCTTTAAGCTCTTGACGAGCATGTCGTCCACATACACTTCCATGGTCTTCCCGATCTGCCTGGAGAACATGCGGTTGACCAACCGTTGATAGGTGGCCCCGGCATTTTTCAATCCGAAGGGTAGGACCTTGTAGCAGTATAGACCTTGGTCGGTCATGAAGGAGGTGTGCTCCTGGTCCTCGGGATCCAGCTTGATTTGGTTGTAGCCTGAGTAGGCATCCATGAAGCTCAAGGCTTCGTGGCCGGCAGTGGAGTTGACAAGCTGCTCGATCCTCGGTAGAGGGAAACTGTCCTTGGGACATGCTTTGTTCAGATCGGTGAAGTCGATGCACATTCACCACTTCCCGTTGGGTTTCTTCACTAGTACCGGGTTGGCCAACCATCGGGGGTATTGAACTTCCCGGATGAAACCGATGCTCAACAGCTTGTCGACCTCAACCTTCATAGCCTCGTACCTCTCCTGGTCCCCGACGCGCCTCTTCTGCCGTACCGGTCGATAGGCAGGATCGATCCCAAGCTTATGGGAGATGGTTGTGGTAGAGATACCGGGCATGTCAGCGTAGGACCAGGCGAATACCGAAGCGTTATCCTTGAGGAGCTTGATCAAGTCGGTACGCGGGGCGACCGGTAAGCCGGTACCGATCTTGACTACCCTGTCCGGCGTTCGGGGAACAAGGCAATCTGCTCCACCGCCTCGTGGGGCTTCCCCCGTATGACTACAGCTCCTTCCCGGGGTCATCCGGCTTCGTCCGCCGCCGCCGCGTTACTAGCGGGTGCGACGTTGCACACGTCCCGTAGGGCTGTCGTGGCTTTGTCTCTTGGGCGTAGCAAGACCGGGCCATGGGCTGACTTCCCCTGATAGAGGCAACCCCGGCGGGAGTAGGGAACTTTAGCATGAGTAAGTAGTAGCACACGCAGGCTCTGATCTGGCAGAGAATGGGCCTACCGAGTATGAAGTTGTAGGAGGATTCACAATCCACTACCAGCATATGACCCGATACCTTCTGGGACCGAGGGTACTGCCCGACCTTGACGTTGAGCCAAACACTACCGAGGGGTTGTACCAGGTCTCCCGAGAAGTTGATGAGTGGATTCACCGTCCTTGAGATGTTCTCGAGGGGTAGGTCCAACTTGAGGTAGGCGCTCTTGAAGATAACGTTGACCAGCACCTTTTGCATCAGGTCGGTATGGACCTTGGCGGATATCACGAGTGGGTCATCGTGGGGGTCACGATGCCGGTTTCTTCCTCACTGGAGAATCCTACATTCCAGGGGTCCCGTTTCTGTCTCTTCTGCACCGGGGCAGACTGTACCGAGAAGCACTGCAGGTGCTGCTTAGCCTCCTTCACATGGGATCTGTGTTCGGAGCGAGTGGTACCCCTGAGGGGTCTGGCCAACGTATTGGGCTAACTTGTCATCCCGGTGCAGTTGCTCAGCAACATCCCTCAGGGCTTGGCACTCCTCGGTACTGTGAGTACCGGACTGATGGTGGGTGCAGTATTTTCCGGTGTTGACCCGGTTGTCAGCATATGGTGGTTTCTTCCACTGCTGAGGGAAGAGTTGGGGATTCTCCTTGTAGATGTCCTCCATCGGTTTGTTGAACACGGTGCAGACCGGTAGGTTGTCATCGGCAGGACCCTGCCGGTTGGATTTCTTGGACCGGTTTTGCCTCCAGGATTTCTTTTTCTTGGGGTACTAGTTGTACCCGGTTTTAGTCCAGCCTTGGCTTGGAGTGTTTATTTGGTTGACGCCAGTAATCGGGGTGTACGACCATCCCCCCTGGTAGGCTGGGGGTGTGCTCTAGGCTGAGTAGCCGGAGCTCTTCCCCTGATCGTACTGACTGAAGTGGGGCGGTACCTTCGGCTCGCAATACCCGGACTCAACCTGGTATACCGGTCGGTACTGGTTGTTCTGGGGGGCTTGGTATTGGTGATTCTGCTCCCGATGGGGAGGATCATACCGCTGATTGTTATTCTGGTTTCCCCAGTTGTTGTTCCGGTTGTTCCCCCGGTAGTTGTTACCCCGGTTGCGCTTGTCGTTCTGCCTAGGTTCTTCGACCTTAGGCGCGCTGGCTTGCTCCTGTTTGAGCTTATCCCCGGTAGGGTCCACGACCACCGTGGAGGCCTTGCTGCCTTTGTGCATTTCATTGAGATGAGACTTCCTCTCGTAAGTCAAGTAGTAGATGCTGGCGTACTGGCTGGTTCTGCTCATGAGCTCTGTATAGGTGAATACCGTGTTGGTAGAGTTCAGTTCCCTGAGGAATTCTCCCGGCTCCAAGCTATCTCGGAAGATCTGGGCTGCACGGATGTCATCCTTGGTATTGCAGTGCCGGTAAGCAGCTTTGAACCGCTCCATGTAGTCAGCCAACCGTTTGCCCGTGGTTTGCTGGAAGCCGGTGAGCTCCCCTACCGAGTAGAAGAAACTGGACTTGGTGGCATACTCGGTGGTGAAGGCTTCGACCAGTTGTTCGTAGCTGTCGATGGATTCCGGCTCTAGTTGATAGAACCATAACATGGCCTCCTGCGTCAGGGTATTGACAAAGGCATGGCACCAGTCTTCATCGGTATAGCCCCTGCCGTTGTAGGCAGACTGGAAGGCAGTCACATGCATCACCGGGTCCTCCTTGCCAGTGTAAGGATCCATCTTCAGGTTCTTGAAGTCCCGGTTGTGGTTATAGATCCTCCCGGTGAAGGGACCAATGGGTTTCTTGGCCATGTCGAGGCTAGACGCACTCCTGGCGGTACCGGTCTCAACTTTTCTGAGACGGTCATTGAGCTCTCGGAAGAGGCAGGTCAGTGTATCCTCTTCCACTCGTGGTCTGGGGGCGACAGTAACAGGTTCCTCGTGGAGGGTGTCGCAGTCCCCGTCGGTATCCTCTTCGCTAGCGGAGTGGACCACACCCTCAGCATCAAGGAACGAGACTAGGGGAGTCGGTAGGGGCCCGGTCCGCCTATCCGGTACTCGGTGCCTTGGCCTTAGAGGAGTGTCGACTCTCGGAAGAGGTGCCGACAACGAGCGGTGGGGTTAGCATCCGGGTGAGGTGCTCTCTCGGCATATTGATCTCCGGGCACTAGCCTCTTGAGCAGCGAGGCGATCGCGGCGCAATCGCTCATTGCTCTCCGGAGTTCTCGGATCATGGCTTCGAGTTTCGCCACCATGGAGGGCTCGGCTTGGTGGGACTGCGGGGTCTCCGACTCGGTGAAGTGGACCGCCGCCGGTATGTCTTCGGGAAGGGTTCCCGAGCCGGCGATGGTCATGGTTTCCTTCGCTGGCTGTGAGCCATCGCTAGCCGATTTCGTCATTGCTTTGACTGGTAGAACACCTCACGGAGTGAGTAAGCTTTGGTTATAAAGTGGTGGAAATGTTCCCACAGACGGCGCAAAATGTTTCTGCCGTTTCCCAACTGCCCGGTAGTGTCGTGCTGTTGTACCTGAAAGCACAAGATTGGTCAGGGGAGGTCGGCGTATACCGACCGAAGGCCCTCCGACGCTCAAGTTAGTACCGGTAGGTCTAAGAGCAGAGTGTTTGGGATTCGGAGAGGACGTACCTGAATGAGGAGTGAGGACTCCATATATATGAGGTGAGGTCGGAGACAAGCTTCCCTGGCGTGGGGGACATCCCCTGACACGAGGAGTATTCTCTGGTCCACTACCTCGATGTGCGCATCGAGGGATGGCGGCGCCTAGTGCAGCATGGGCATGCGACCTAGTGCGATCTGCGAGGTAGTGGACAAGCACGTGTGCCAGGTGGCCGTGCCGGTACCGGTGGGGCTGGCCACTCTCGGTACCTGATCAGGAGACGTCCATGTGCAGCCGGAGGGAGAGCTTGTTGTCGGTACACCCGGCCTGGTCTTACCGGTACCGCTGGGGTACTGCCAGGGCTTTGACTGCGGCCTGGGGCTTACTCTGCCGTTGGGGCATTGCCGGGGCAGTATGCTCGGTAGGGGATCCCTACCGAGTCAGTAGATGCCGCTGGGGCGAGGTAGAGGTTATGTGCTCGGTAGGGGATCCCTACCGAGTCAGCAGACCGATTCTATGTGACGGGGCTCATAGGCAGGCTGCTCCCGGTGATAGTGAGCTACTTCGGGCTCTGCACGGGGCCTATCCCGGTACAGATATGAAATGGTAGCAACAAAGGGCTAGTGCAGCGCCCCTCGCCCAATGGGTCAAACACCCTTGCCACCATTCGTGACCCCTCGCACCCCAAATCGGAATTGATCTGCAACGACTGGGTCTAACAGGCCTCCGACCACACCTCGACTACCTCAAGCATGCCAAGACCATAAGAAAAACACGAGGACAACAGCTCGTCCCGCAGTCAGACAACAACGCCCCAAGAATGTGTCGACAGATGGAGCATGAGAAACTATCGAAGGCGGCAGGCGCTTAGGGTTTTATCTTGGGTGTTTTATTATCAGAGAGAGTTAAACTTAGATACTTCTTTCAAAGACAAAGAAGCTTTAGAGTGACATCGATGTTTAAAATGAGTTAGAGTTGTTCTTAATATATTGGATGGTGTTTTTTTGTTTTTTCTAAATTTTTATCCATTTTCAAGCTGGTAAACAATTTGAACTAAGATTTCCCAAAGATAGATACTTATATTTGGTTTTAGGTTGATAAAGATTAGTTCATATTGGGGAATCAGTTTATAGGATGGTTGTATTGAAAGTCAAGTAAAAGCAAGAAAAGTAGAAAAATAAAAGGAAAGAAATTTATTTTTTATTAAAAAGTATATTTTATCTTTTTGACTTTTTTTGTTTTTGTTTTTCTTCTTTTTCCCGATCGGGGAAGATCCTCGGGGTTTTTTCTTCTCTCTCTCCCTTCTCCTCTTCTTCTTCTTCTTCTTCTTCTTCTTCTTTTCTTTTCTCTTCTTTTTCTTTCTTTTCCTCTCTGCACCCTCCCTTCTCTTCTCTACACCCAAGCTTCCTTCCGGTACCTCTCTGCCACCACGGATCCACGACGCCTAGCGACGCCACCTCCTGCTGCTCTGCATCATCTCCACTCCACGACATCACCACCACCAATCAATCTCAGCTGCAGTCACTGCTCCATCACAGACCACCATCACAATTCAATTCACTTTCCTGCAAATTTCTATTCACAAAGCAATCAATCACAATCACAAACAACTCAAGTTCATCACCTGCACAGCTCACCACCGCTGCTCTTTCCGATCAACGTCACGAGCCCGGACCGCGCCTCCTCTTCACGGCGTCCGCTGCAGTCAAACCTCGAGCCCAAGCCGAGCCCGTGCTCGCCACGACCACCATCACCACCTTCGATCATCTTCAATCCTCTGCCACCACAAGCCCGGCGCCGCTTCTCTTCGCTCCAAGTCCTGCCGCAATCAAGTCCGGCGCCGCTCATCCTCTCCACTGCTTCCAGAGCCTCAAGCTCTCTCCCAGCTCTCTCTCCGAGCTTCTCCCACCATAGGTTATAGTTCATATCCCAAATTTTTTTTTTGATCTAGCCAAATTTGGCCTATGAAATTTGGCTTATGATTTCATAGGTTATATTGATGGCCCCAACATTATTTTATTGTTTCTTTTATCTTTCATATCATTTTATAATAGTTAGTTAATAACAATTTTCTTACATGATATTTGATATATGTGTTTACAATTTTTTAAAAGAAAATACAAAATATATATGTTTACAATTTTATAAATAATTGGCTGGGAAAAAGATTATATTTATTACAAATCTAGGAGAAGATTATTGTTATCATACATTTGAAGTAATAAATCTTGGTCCCGATCAAATACGGACAAGACCGAATTACAATAATCAATGGTTCCATTTGAAGTGTCATTATCTTCTCTATCTTCCATTTGAAGATAGAGAAGATGATGACACTTCAAATGGATCCATTGTATTTGTGAGAAGCATTGAAGAATTTTTCAAAAATGGATAGAAGATGGAAATAGTGATAATATGCAAGTTTATATAGGAAATTATTTTTAAAAAAATGTAGTAGTTGTTTTTGGCTAATTAAAATATGTAGTTGTTAACAATTAATAAGTATTTAATTTTAGCCTACCATGGCAATACTAAACCAACAAAGTAGGCTAAATAAGAATTTTATGTAGAATATTCCATTTTAGGAAGGTTAAACTTTAACCTATGGTGGGAGAAGCTCTCACGAACTGAGCACTCTCTCTCCTTCACTATTTCCATTTACTTAGTTTATTAGTTTTATTTTAATTACTTATTGTTGTGTGATAATAATATAATACTTCATTTTTATTCTAGTATTTAAATTGTGAGTAACATTTGACAACCTGTGCTATTGTGTGATTCGACTATTTTCGAAAACCCGAAATAATTTATAAATTATTGTGAATTTGTGAAGTTGTGGTATTTATTCAAAACTTAATTTATGTTTCATTTTAAATATTTGTGAGTTAATTCATTTTTAGTTTTAGTTTAATTATTTTGTTGTGAGTGGAGTCTAAATCCGGTCTGCTTTGAAGTCGCCGAAGTTGTAAAGTTTGGTCTGATCTGGATGGTTCGAAATCGCCGAAGAGGTTCGGAGCGGCGAAGAGGTTCGCGGCTGGACTGGTTCGGAGTGCTGCGGTGGAGTGGTTCGGAGCGGCGAAGATCGGTGGAGTGCTGCGGATGAACCTTAGCGACTGGAAGCGGGAGCTTTAGATGGGTAAATAATTTTAAGAACAACCAAAAAAAACAATTGTTTTGGTGTTTATCGATTCTAGGTAGGATTCGAAATTTTGGTTTGTGGTGGTGTTTATGGTGTTTATTGATACGAACTTCGGATGCGGGATAGGAACTTCGAATTTGGATTCGGGATACGAACTTCGGATTCAGGATAGGAACTTCGGATTCGAGATTTGAAATACGAGATGTGAAATTTGGCTTACGGATTCGAGCAAAAGAGTGTTGTCCTGTGATTTTAGGATCGAACGCTCTGATACCATGTTGAATTCTGATTTCAATTAAGTTGAATTCGATCAGCTTATGATTTCATTCATTATATTTTCAATACAAGGTTTACTCTATATATAGAGTTGTATACAATAAACAAATGTAAATTAAAGTGAGTCTAAGTGCGGGAAATGCGGAGGAAATCATGGAAGGATGCTTGTGGAATGATGATTCATGCTGATGCAACAGCTCCATTCAACAGTCTTACCCACCTGGAGAGGTTGTAATATCTCGATCGATCCATCTCATTTTTCCTGATGTATATCATGGTCTGTGTAGGCACCTTAATTAGCTTTATGTTTCAATTTTCAGGGATCTCGGCTGGAATCAATTGACTGGTTCCATACCTGCTAGTTTGGGAAATTTATCTTCGCTCTACGAGCTGTAAGTCTCAACTACAAGGCATGCATCCCTACCGTACGTAGCTCTTTTAGTTCTTTCTACAAAATTCAATTAATTATATATATATATATGTCAAATTAATTGTCAGAGATCTTTCGTGCAATCAATTGACCGGTTCCATTCCAGAGAGTTTGGGGAATATGAAATTTCAACTATCAGGGTAAGTTTTCTCACGCTGACTTTAAACATGCAAAAATTCTGGTTTAGTTCTAGTGCATGTGTAGTGGAAGATGCCTATTCAATTTGCTTTAATATCAAGGTAAGATTTTCACATATTTCAAGTTTTCTCTTTGATACGTACACTGAGATTACAATACAGCCTCAAAGATAGCGGCAGCCTGGATCCTTCTGGGCAGCAGACCATGTCTGTTAACTTCCGATTGTAAGTATGCGTGGAGTCCATTAATAATCTTTGGCTCATCATTCTTATGGATATATAAATAGGAACATACGTACATATTTATACTATATATTAAGATAACACATGTTGTCAAGTAAAACATACTTTAATACCCTTTAAATATTAAATAATTATATTTATTTTAATCATTAAGGATAATAAAGTCAAAACACAAATAATTAATAACAAAAAATAAAAAAACTTTCAAAAACTACTTATAACTACCCACTCTCACACTCTTAACTTCCACACCATAAAATAAATAAATAAATAAAATCATTTTTTCTGTTTTTTTTTTATCAAATACACACACATATATGTGATTTCGTTCTAGTATTAATTAGTTGGAAAAAGATTGTTGGCCTCATTGGCCTCATTAAGGCCTAAGATGTGGATGCCTTAATCATACGTGGCATACCACATCATATGCACATCATTCACCAATTGCCAAATCATTTTAGGAAAAATATATCATAATACTTATTCAACATTAAAACTTATCATTTAATTATACTTACAATTATAATTAATTATCTTTAAAAATATAATTCTTATCAATCCCTAGATCCGATTGCCAACAGATTAATTTCAAGATCAAACAAAAAGCTTTTGTTATGAAAATAATCGTTTAGGGAATGAAAGATGAGGAATATGGCTGAACGTACATATATAATATATATTTCTTCATTGAAGAAATGGGTATGGCTGATCAAAGAATTATCTTATGAAGATAATCTTAGGGAATGAAAGATTAGGGGTATGGCTGATCATGGAAGATTAGGGGTATGGCTTCTCGTCATCTACTCATCATGGAAGGAATGGCTGGTCAATTCAGCATAGAATGGTATGACGTCAATAAAAAAAAAACTTAATCAATTGATCAGCGGAAGAACCCTAATATAAGTTTGAAACTTTAAATAGAATCATGCATTTTACAATCAGTTTGAAACTTTTGTGTTCTTTTTCTGTAAACGATATTGTACATGTTTTAGGTTTTAGGGTTTAATTTTTTTTTCTTTTGTATTTTAGATTGCAAGTGATAAATATATAAAATGTCAAAATTTGAAAGGATAATATTGGTTTTGTAATATTTGATATTGAAAGAAATATTAACATGAATTTAAAAATATATTTTATTTTATGTAACATGGCATGACATATAGGATTAAGGCCTCCACATCTTAGGCCTTAATGAGGCCCCCTAGCATTGCCCTAATTAGTTAATCTACTCTATTGAGGTACTAATTATTCATTTAATTATACGTGTTAGGATTCTTTCAAGCAACCAACTGAGTGGACCCATACCAGCTACTTTATGGAATATAAATGTCCATTCGGTGACATCGTAAGTGTTAAAAGAACTTGTATATCTGGAGGATTCTATTATGTTTTTCTTCTCCTAACTTGAGGATATATGTAGAAGTACAATAAGACATTAACTGCCACCAAACCCAGATAACCCAATACCATCTCATCTTCTTCCATCTCCTTTGTTTTTTGGTCGATGATCATCTTGTATCTCTGATTTACATTTTCAGATTTTTTATTTATTTTAATGGCGTATGATTCAATCTGAAAATAGAACCAACAAATCCAATTCACAGAGCATCAAACCACTCCATTTTCATCTCACTGGACAAAATTTATTTTCTTTAGTTCTCCGCCGCTGCAAAGTCCATCTCCGTCAGTAACAAGCTCCTGAAGATGGGTTTGTAATTTGGATTTTTTGCATTTTTTTTTTGGACACAATTATACTTCATAAAAACCCCATTTAGACAGAAATAGGGTAGAATTAAGATGGTAGATGCTCTGCGAATTGGTTTTGGCATCGTGATGCTGGTGGATGCAAACTTATTAGGAATGAGAAAATGAAATTTATGTTATATATATATATAGATGGTAGATGCTCTGCGAATTGGTTTTGGCATCGTGATGCTGGTGGATGCAAACTTATTAGGAATGAGAAAATGAAATTTATGTTATATATATATATATATATATATATATATATATATATATGTATGCAGTGATCCGGATGTTTACCGATTGTTCAAGCTTAAGCAATACTGGGCTTCTGTGGACTCAAATTTCAACTTGTACGTGAGTAGTACTAATTGGAATTAATTTGTACATTCATTCATTCTAGTTCATAGTACCTACTTAGCTACCATGCTCCTTGTTACTAATTGGAATTAATTTATACATTCATTCAGGGATCTTTCAAACAATCAACTGACTGGGCCCATACCAAAGAGCTTAGGGAATTTGACTTTGGTCATGTATATGTAAGGCTCTTCCTTCCCTTTCATGTTTCCCTACATCAACGACTATTTGTTTAAGATTAACAATTATATTGAAGAACAGATAGCTAGCACCTAGCAGTTATTGTTTATGCATGCCTTTGATTAATTTATTTTTCTTTACCCGGTCACCGTAATATAGTGATCTGAGTGACAACTTTCTCGATGGCTCTATACCAGCATCTTTGGGTGCATTGACTTATCTGAATTTACTGTAAGTAAACTTTTACGTACGTGCTCTTGTTTAGTTTCTCTTCCAATGATCAAATCAAATGAAATAATTTTGATGAATATATTATATAAGGGAAATATACATATATATATATAGAGAGAGCTCTTTATCATTTTGTGTAGGGTTTTGGGTAAAAATGAAATCTCTGGTACTCTCCCACAAACACTTGGAAATTTGACAGACCTTAGATACTTGTAAGTTTCATTACGTGAAAGACACTAGGATTGATGCTCGAAAAATATCACATCGAATTAGAGAAAGGAAGGACCCGTTCAATTTAGATTCAAATCTAGTACGATGCACTTGAATATATATATATATATATATATATATATATATATATATCATGTAGAAATCTATATATATTTGTTATTGCAGCAAGGTGGACTCCAACAGAATCACTGGGACATTGCCAAAAAGTTTTGCCAGCTTTACGCATCTGTCCGAATTGTAATTCAATCTTAATTATACTCTGATTGATTATTTAAACCACTAATTATCAATCTGATAATCACTTCTTGGTTGCATATACGCAGTTCTGTAGCTGCTAATAATTTGTTTGGCCCTTTACCTGACTTCATAGCCAACTGGACTTCAATCTTTGAACTGTATGTACCTGTGTTTTCTATATATATGCATGCATATATGGCTTGTACTGCACGGTAACTTGTGTCATTACTTTGGCACTGTCAACCGTATGTACGTACGCAAGACGTACCCAATTCATGATCGAGGCACAATATAAGCAACTACATATATTTGAATTTCTTAATTGTTCTAACTTAATTAAATTTCTTACAGTTCTTTTGGCGGAAACAATTTCCGCGGAAATATATCTGCCGGAATTTTTAACTTATCAAAACTAGAAATTTTGTAAGTGATTAAGTGTTCCAATTTACAGCCCTACCTACCTTTTTTCTTTTTGAACAAGAGCTATCTTTCTTTATACTCTTCTAGCTTTTTGGAGATAGAAATCTCATATATATATATATATATATAAAGTTTTTATTACATATAGTACCTGAACTATTTTTTAATTATATAGTTGGTACCTGAACTTCAATTTTTGTCACAAGTAGTACCCAAAGTTTTCAATTTTATCACAAGTAGTACCAAAATTTTCGATTGCAACTCTTGTAGTACCTAAGGCTATTTTTGTCACAAATATATGCGTAGGAGGGCACATGTTCTAAAAAACAATGCTAAAATGGAAAACTTTGGATATTACTTGTGACAAATATTGAAAACTTTAGGTACTATTTGTGACAAAAATTGAAGTTCAGGTATACCACAAGAGATGAAATTGAAAACTTTGGATACTACTTATAACAAAAATTAAAGTTCAGGTACTAAGTATATAATTGAGAAATAGTTCAAGTACTATATGTGATAATATATATATATATATATATGCATGTTGTATGTTAATTTAACTAATATATATCTTTATTGTCTTATCTAATTTTGCTTTTTTCTACTGTAGGGCGATAAGTGACGTAGGAGAGTCTCATTTCCAATTCCCACCGTCTAAAAACTTGAATATATTGTTAGTAAATTGTTATTGCATATAAAATATTATTTCCAACAAATATTAGAATCAAAGGCCAAAATATTGAATTTGGATCTTCGCAATCCATTTAATAAGTTTTTAATTTAAGTCATCATTCCATTTGAAAGTCAAGGATACTCCCTTTAATAGTAAAACGAAAAAATTCACCTCGGTTTCAAATACATATTTTAGAGATTGTCCCAAAAAAATAGATATTTTAGATTAAAAACCAAGAATTTGCCAAAACAAAGGAGAATCTACATCCAGTCAAAATGCCAAGTAATAATTTTTTTAAGTTAAAAAATTAACCGATTCATGATTGATAGTTGTGTTCATGGGTGTATTACTTTAATATGCATGGTGAGTACACAAACTCGAATTAAGCAAAAGTAAGTTTGCACGCCAATTAAGAATGCTAGTAAGTACGTGTTAGAAGATTACCATATATCTGGAATCAAATTGAATATTTGTTGGATCAGTTTTAATTTCTTATTTGAATCTTAGCCAAGTTAATCAATCCCTCATACATGTCTTCATATGACTTCTATAGGATACTAAGAAATTGCTCAATCAGTGGGCACATTCCTGCATACATTGGTGATATGTCATCACTAAATAACCTGTAAGTTTTTTTTTTGTCTAATTTCCTTTTTAAAGCTTTTCAAGTAATACTCTCAGAAGAAAAAAAAAATTTACGTTAATTCAAGTAGTTGGAGTAGTTATATGTGAAAACTTGGACATTTTGAAATTCCTAGTAGTACAGGGTCTAGTTTTGTTTTTTTGTTTTTCTTGTATTTTGATATTTTTGTCACTCTTGATAAAAATTGTGAGGAATGTTAGTTACATTCTCCACTTATCAATTGTCACATGTATTTATACATCACTTAAACCTATGACTTTAATGTTTTGAAAGCCCAACACATTTTTTTTTTGAATTTGCCCCTAATACTTGTTACTCACAATTCCTTAAAAATGTTCTCTTAGGTGAACAATCTTGAAGTTTATTAATCTTTTGGAGTAGTTACTCTCAAATTGTGTTTGTCGTTATGGTTGACTTGCATGTTCTCTTTAGTCTTCTATTGATACATATAGGTATATTTTATTTATATGTTTGCATCTTGAAAAGATTTTCAAATCCTAAAACAGTTATTGAACGTCTCTTAAATTTGTCTTGTCTTCTTAATTTTGTGTTGCAGATACCTGAGTTTCAACATATTAACTGGCAGCATACCAGATTCTTTGAAAAAACGAAATTTGAGTTACCTGTAAGTGAAATATTACTCTCTATTACTTTGACTTCTCATGAAAATATTTAACTAAAAATGTAGAAAATTGCATTTCTCTTTGTTGATAATATACTTCACTTTCCATGCATGTTCTGTTCAGGTCTTTTTCAAGCAATAGGCTTAGTGGGGCAATTCCTCATTGGATTCTTAACGGGAATGTGACGTATGTTTTCCAAATATGTAGATCCTTGTGCATCTTATCTTCTGTCAGCTTGTGTATTTAGATAATGATAATCTTTCATTTGTCTAGTTAATGAGGAGTTTTTTTATTTTTCTTGCGCGGGCGCAGGGGTGGGACTAGGAGCTTATAATTAATTACGTACGTGTCCTGCCTAAAACATTCTCATGTATATATTTCTTTTCCAGGGACCTTTCATACAATAATTTTTCGAAATTATTATTTAAACCGTCGCCCAAAGTGTAAGGCATTAACTATTTACTGATTTCTTCATATATATATATATATTTGCAAATTTAATTAGTTAAAGAACATCTCTCCTTATTGTTTTAGGAACTTGTTTGCCTGCTGCTGCAACTCCTCAACCTGTGTGCCAAATACGTATGACCATATATATCTTGTCGATTTGTTATAGTATTATTTGAAAAACTTGACCATCAATCTTATAACTTACAATAACTATTGACAATTATGCTCACAGGATTGATCCAACTCAAATAATGGAGAAGAATTGTCCCCGAGGAAAATCTAATTGTAAGTTTGTTATTTTAAAATATATCTATATCTAACAATTATATATATATATATATTAATAGTAAATGTGTTTAATTTCTTCAGACCATTCATTGTTTATAAATTGTGGTGGTGAGGAAATCACCACCGAAGGAAATGTTTATGATAAAGATAATGACACATCACAGTTTTACCGGAGTCCAAACGGTAACTGGGCTCGTAGCAGTGCTGGAAGTAGCATCCAAACTGTGAGATGTGGACTTTCCTCTGAAGCACTTCTATATGATAAAGCTCGCGCTTCTCCTGTCTCTCTAAAATATTACGGTTTTTGTTTAAGTAAAGGCAATTACAGTGTGACACTTCACTTTGTTGAAGCTATTGAGGATAAAAATTATACCACAGACGTCAAACGCGTATTTCATGTATATATTCAGGTAATTAATATTTTCCTTATTAGTTTTGTCATCAGTACTCACCATCCAAGTGCATTAATTGGTACTATTGCATGGTGATTGATTGCTGCAGGGTGAGAGGAAACTAATTGATTTCAACATTATAGATAAGGCGGGTAGTCCTAATAAACCATATAGAGAAACTATCACTGCTATTAATGTAAATCGTAGTACATTAGAGATTCACTTATACTCGGCTGGAGAATGGAGACCTGGTCGTGGACCTCTCATATCTGCTATATCTGTAACTCCAGGTTAATATATACGTAATTATTATTCTCCTTCTTTAATTTACATGCATGCGCTCCTATGGTAAACGTAGGGCAAATGATCGATCATATTATTACAATATATATATAGTAATATATTGTAGGGAGTTTCTCTAGTGAGTACCACTTCAATGAGTACCACTTGAGTACCATTTGATTAGACATACTTTTTTATTACATCTCGACAAATCAACTGTTCAATATTTAGATATTTATGAGTAGATATCACTTCTAAAAATTTTCAATGAAATTGGAAATCGTTAAGTTATCTATAATTATGATATACCATTTATGAATATGAATGGTTCAAAATTGATAGATTTGGTTCGTCCATATATTTGGTCTAGTTCGGTACCTTAATGATTTCAAATTTTGTTGAAAATTTGTAGAAATGATTTACTCATGAATATCTTAACACTGAACGGTTGATTTGTCGAGATATAATAAAAAATTAGATATCACAACCATTAATCAAAATGGTACTCATTTAAGTGGTATTCACTAGAGAACTCTCCATATATTGTATGCCTATATATCTAACGTACAATCTTAACTAACAGAAGTAGTACATTTTGTTTCTTTTGTCCATTGGCATATATGATCATTATTCACCATTGAATTGAATTGAGACTAGCTACTTCAGAGTACAAGCTAGGAAAAGGCAAACTATCTCATTTGCACATAGCGCTGATTACTGTGGCTTCAACCATTGTTTTCGTGTTGCTTTTATTGCTTTTCGCCTCGATGATGGGATGGTTGGGGAATACAGATCACTTACAAGGTAACAATATTTGTCTTTGACTAGTATATATCCTCTTCTCTTACTCAACTTTAGATTGAATTATCCATCTCTGATTAATTGTTCGTCGTGGAACAGAAATAGATATTGGTCTAGAACAAGCCGTCACCCTCAAACAATTAAAAGATGCTACTTGAAATTTTAGCAAGAGAAATGAGATTAGTCAAGGGCACTTTGGGACTGTTTACAAGGTAAACTAATTTTCTTCATCTGTCCTTAATTGTGGAGTTACATTTCAACTAGAACCTAGACATCTTTAACTTGCCAATTCAGTTCGATCTTGGTGAGAAATGGTCATTAATTTGTTTGATAGCATCGTGCAATTGCGCGCAGGCTGAATTGCAAGGGAAAATTGTAGCTGTGAAGAGACTTTATTCTCATTCAGAGGAGAGGATTGATCAATTGAAAAATGAGTTTTATACATTAAAATCAATGAGTCATCAGAACCTTGTTCAGTTGCTGGACGTTTACAATGCAAAAGGCCTGCATTTGCTCATCTACAAATATATGCAAAACAGCTCCCTTGCACACGCCTTGTTTGGTAAATTTAACTTTACTTTTTATTTTTTAATTATATTAAGATCTCGTACGTATCTTTTTTTTTAATTCACGTGTGGACGTCCACACATGAAGATATATATATATATATATATATGGGAAAAACCTCCATATGGTACCTGGACTATCACCAAATGCAATTTTTGGTACCTGAATTTTCATAAAGAACCTAGTGGTACCTGAACTATTGTTCCGTTAGCCATTATAGTACCTACCGTTAAATATTCCGTTAAGTGCTGACGTGGCAAGGGTAAAAAAGTCATTTCATTTATTTTAAATTTAATATTAAATTTTTTATTTTTATTTTTTAACTATTTTCTTTCATTTTTTTAATATTTTCTTAAGCTTAGTTTATACAATTATTTTTTTGGTGTATTTTTATTTTATAAATACTTGTGAGTTATTTTGAATAGATTCTTAAAACGCAAAATAATTTGTGAACTTTGTATTTTACAATGAATTTGTGTAAATTATTATTATGTTTATTATCTATTTAAAACTTGATTTTTGTTTTATTTCTAATTTTTGTGTGTTAACTTCAAGTTTATTTTCTTAGTTAAATTATTTTTATTTTGTTCGGTTTGTTTAGTTTATTAATTATTGTGTGCTTTGACAAATAAAATGAAAGGATATAGTTAAAAAAATAAAAAGATATAAAAAATATTTAACTAAGAAAATTAACTTGAAGTTAACTCACAAAAATGAGAAATAAAACAAAAATGAAGTTTTAACTAGATAATAAACACAATAATAATTTACACAAATTCATTGTAAAATACAAAGTTCACAAATTGTTTTGCGTTTTAAGAATTTATTCAAAATAACTCACAAGTATTTATAAAATAAAAATACACCAAAAAAATAATTGTATAAACTAAGCTTAAGAAAATATTTAAAAAAATGAAAGAAAATAGTTAAAAAATAAAATAAAAATTAATATTAAATTTAAAATAAATGAAATGACTTTTTTACCCTTGCCACGTCAGCACTTAACGGAATATTTAACGGTAGGTACTATAATGGCTAACGGAACAATAGTTCAGGTACCACCAGGTTCTTTATAAAAATTCAGGTACCAAAAATTGCATTTGGTGATAGTCCAGGTACCATATGGAGGTTTTTCCCATATATATATATATAGTTCTTTTCTAACATGCTAATTTATCATTACAGACTCAAAGTCCAAATTGAAACTTGATTGGGAAGCAAGGTTTAACATTTGCTTGGGAATAGCTAGGGGGTTGGTGTATCTACACGAGCATCCCCGGCTGAAGATGGTTCACAGGGATATTAAACCCTCTAACATTCTTCTTGATAGAGACCTTAAGGCTAAAATATCAGACTTCGGATTGGCAAGCCTTTACACCGAAGATGATCAATTCAAGTTCATCAAAGTAGAAATGCCACAGTAAGTCAAAGTCAAACTTATAAAATACTATGTACTGCTCACTTACAATGTTTCATTTAATTTAATTAATGATATGTAACCTCTTGTATGTTTTAGATAGGGGATATATGTTACCTGAGTACGTTCGAGGAATTGTGACATCTAAAGCTGATGTTTACAGTTTTGGGGTGGTTACACTTGAAATTGTTAGTGGAAGGACAAATGCAGGACACATGCGAGATAGTCAGGAAAGTGAATTTATTTTAGACACGGTAAGAAAAATTGTTTGTTAGTGTTTTTCTTCCTTCTTGATTTATTCGACTTCTATATCGATAATCTCATTAAGACTATTATATGTATGTTGCCGAAATGCAGGCTTATGATTTACACAGAAAATGAAGGTTGGTCGACTTGGTTGACAAAAACTTGTCTACTAAGTACGATGCAAAACAAGCCATCATAATCTTGAATTTAGCAGTAAAGTGCACCAATATATCCCCAACTTTGAGGCCTACTATGTCTCAAGTTGTGAGTGTTCTTGTTGGTGACAAAAAAATCGAGGAGATTTGTCCACTTGCCCAAAATGATAGTCACATTACTCAAGTTGATTCCTCTGCTTGTATAGAAGTGACCTCAAGAGCATCAACATCATCAAATTATATCAAAGGAGAAGATGAAATAGAACACATTTATGAAGGTACCCCTTAAGAAATTCCGAATGAAACAAAGTAATTCATGCTGCATCTAGTTGTCTTTTTTTTTCCCCACGTTTTCGGACTTGACTCTACTACCACTATTGTATTCAACCTGTATGATACTATGATATTGATTTTCGGCCTTAATTGGCTTGTTTTCTGTAATTGGATGTTAGGTATCACCAATGCTAGCTATATAATGAACTTGATATTTAAAATTCTGCTTATCCAAATTTCTAACCCAATTTGTTTTTCATGACTGTATGCATAGTAAGGGTAACCAATGATTTTCTCTTTCTTTTTATGGTCAGGTCAGGGCCATATATGATTTATTTCTGTATTCATATCTAGGGATCTAAAATGGGTGCGCCAAAAACTAGAGCACGTTATAAACCATTGGCAAATTCAAAACCAAAAACCAAAAACCAAAACACACAAAAAAAGAGTGTCCCATGATCCTTATTTCAGATGCAGAATTCATATCTAGAAGCTTTCGCATCCTTACAAACTCTGTAACCGTATCCCCATTTGCCCATCCCTACCTAAGCTGTAGCCCACACCAAAAAAAAAAACAGAAAATTAGTCCCATGACTTCGTAGGGTAAATGATCATCTAAGTTGCGTTTCCTTCTAGTGGAATTATAATGTTTCTCGTATAAATCTCATTTTCCCACAAGGACTTGCAAGTTTAATGAGTTACTATTTAATCAGTCAAATACTAAAAGTATACCATTGGAGAAGGGTGAGAGCTATATTTTGACATTGACATACCAACCAAAGGGCACACGATTGAAGATCCTCCTACAAGAGACATCAGCTGGGAAGTAAACTACCGCCCCAAATTTCCTCATGGCCCATAGTGAATGTCAACCACCCTGAATCAGGATTATGCACCCGAACTCTGACCTAAACTCGGATGGATTTGATCGAGATGAGAGAAATCAGCAACCTAAACTCAAGGAGACTGGAATCCAACTATATCATAACAAGTTCAGCCATCTATAGAAAATGGGCCAGTACTAACCCACCAGCCATGATCAGCATTTAGCAACTATATCCTCCGACTCTCCGAGTTCAAAACAATATCCCTTGTTACTTTTCCTTACCTAGAATGAGAATTTGATACAAGAATTATTACATATTGGATGTAACATCCAGCAGTTTCTCATGCCAATATTTACACTTTGTTGACTAGATAGAATTTCTTTCTCGCTCTCCATCTCTCTCTCTATACATCTCTATCTCTCACTCTCTCTCCCTCCATCTCGCTCCCTTTCTCATATGATTCAGAAAATGCAGACTAAGGTTCTAGATGAAAGGAAAAATTATATACTCGGCATAGAAGAGATTCCATATAAACCTATAGTAGCTGGCAATGGCTTCCTGCAAATGCATTCGAACTTATAATCAGACAATGAGTTAAATACTCTCAGTGTTAGTGGAATCGTGATAGATCATCTCAGACTATCCTATTTCAATTTGAACTAGTTGATCAATAACAATAAACACTAAAATTCTATCATGCAACATGAAAATTGGGGATACCTTAGTGTAACTTGCTTGCTCGAGCACCCAGGTCTGAAAGTGCAAAGAATAAAATTCTACGTAAGCATTTAACAATAAGTGTCTTTATTAAGCATTTGGTGTGTGAAAGAGGTTTAACATAAACCATTCAGATCCATATCAATGTGCAATATAGAGCTCAAAATAGCACAAGGAAATAAGTTGTCAGAGATCATAGGCACAAATGAAATTATGTTAGGTTGATACTGTTGGAGCTTTCCACGCAGGGGATGCCTATACAACCACTTCAAGAAAACAAGGAAACTCCAAACGAGAAAACAGAGAGAAATGAACACATAAATATGAGTAGGTATATACAAGTGTTCAAATTTCATGCCACAATCAAATGAGCTAAGAAATTATGAATTCAGGAAACCAACCTGGAAAATCAAACTCAATGCCAAGATTGTATGGGTAGGTATCATTAAGCTACGCCTGAACGCCTGTAAACAAGCAACTGAAGGACTTGAATATTTTGGGTCATACTTATATATATTAAGAGCTTGACTAACACATTAGCCAAAGCCATTTGCTGTATGACAAATGTCTAAACATGAACTGCACAGGCATCTAATGGTAAACTTCAAAGAAATACATGCTCACCTCTGGCATGAAACTTGCTGCCAATAAAGAACCAAGATAATTTAGCAGCAGAAGCCCAGAACCAAGGAAGGCAATTTTTCTAACTCCAAGTTTGGTTGCAAAGGTTGATATCTGAAACCTGTAATGATATTAATTCAAATGAATATTGGATGCCGGATGGAACATTAGGCTTCAACGAAAAGAGCAGTGCATCCAGTTCTTGAAAACTCATATTGATTACGCATTTTTAGAAAACTCATATGACACACGCATATTAAGAAAATTGAGGATTACAGTGAGTGACATCAAATAACCAATGACCCGTGAATAAAATTATACCTACTCTATGCAAGTATGGGGTGGAGGGTGCCAAGATTTAATACTTGTTGATTCATGTGAAAACAAATAAATAGAATGAAAGAGTGCCTTTAAATTAAGAGCCAGAACGTGTAACTGTTTAACAACTCAATGGAAAAGAATCAACTGAGATATGAGCATCTACAAAGTAAGGAGGTGTTGAAACTTACTTGCGGTCCCCCTCTACGTCTGGAAGATCTTTTGTAATGGCAATCACCAGAGCAAACAATGTTACGAAGGTAGTGATAAAAGCGACAGGGGAGCTGCAGGTAGGGTTTGAAGTCCAGCATTATCTTAAAGTTATGAATATGTACACATAGTTAAAACATCAGAAGAATGTCCCTCCAGAAGGAAGTGGAAGATTAAACCAATGAGCACGGATCCTAATTCAAGACTGAAAAATGGTAATGCTCAGTTTTATATTCAGGAGAGGTCCCTTTTTTTTGTTCATTTTCAAAGTCCATATTCAAGTGTAATTGGCTTAATTAGTCAGTCCATCTAACAGTAGGGTATTTGAATTATTGAAATAACAATAGCCTTTCTTGGTTACTTACATAGTTACACAGTCATGGTATATAATTAGATAGTTTAATTATTTATTTCCTATTATATTTTCTAGGAGGATTAGAGATTTATGGTTGAGAGCTGATATTCCAAATAGGAATTGCCAAGTTCCGAGTACAAAACTATCCAGCTTGACAACAAAGGGTCACCAAGTCTATACGACTATACGTTCATTTGAAACTACATGTTAAAATAAAATAGCACAAATGGTAAACACACCTCCACTCAAATTGAAGCCCAAGGGCAGCTCTAGTGGCATAATATACACCAAAATTAAGAAGGAAACCCCGTACCTGCATAAGGTATCATGTTAATTCTTTGTCACATTACTACTCTATGGAGAACTATATGAAAGATTTCTTAAAAAAGTTCACAAATTTATGCAAAATAAAACGATCCATGTTTTTACATTACCACAGTAACCATCACAGAGGTCCTATCCTTTTAAAATTCATTTACTTTCCTGGCTTCCAGTTTGTAATTTGCTCAATTCAGACACATTACTTTGTGGACATTATTATACTAGAGAAAATTATACCATTCAGTGATTTATTCCACTAAAAAGTATTATACTTCATTAAATTTGAAGCTTCAGCCATATAATAATGGCTAAAGGCAGTTTATAGGGCAATTCTCATATTTTGAATTTGTTGTCTGTCTAAGGCAGATTGCAATGTGCCAAAGGAGTTTAGTGATCAATCAGTTTTTCAATCGGGGTCTACCCTTTTTTTCCTTTCAAAAAAAAGGGGGGCCCAACCTGCCCGTTTTTGACCCCAAAGCCCCCCCAACTATTTTTTTGAAAAATTCCCCCCCCCAAATTTTTTTGAAATTGGCCCATATTGGGAAAAATGGAAAAACTTTAAAAAAAAAAAAAAAGAAAATAAAATACCCCCCTTTTTCCCTCCCCATCCCCTTTCAAAAAAAATCCTTTTTTTTTTTCTCCCCTCGGGGGAGGAAAATATAAAACACACCCTTTTTTCTTTTTTTTTTTTTCATTATTGTTGGTAAATATTTTTTTTGTTTTTTTTTTTTTTTCCCCCCTTCTTTTTTTTTTTTTTTTTTTTTTTTGGTTGGTATAAATTTCTTAACATTATCTGCTTGATCCTATAATTGGAGTTCTTTAGATTGTATTCACATGTTCCAAATCGCATGCAATAAGAAGCCATTGTGGGTGGTTGCAAACTTTAGAATGAAGCCAAGAACATCAAGAAAAACAACCACACAAGTTTATTGAAAGAAGTGGAGAACAGGAGCAATACCGTGGCAATTATAAGAAATGCCGCAACAGGAAATCTCTTCATTCTAAATGGAGGAACAGAATAGATGGTGCCAAGGAAAAGACCAAGAGTGTAGAGAGAAGTAATGAATGGCCCGAAGTTCAATCCAACAATCAACAGGCCAGCCACTGCAAAAAATATAACCAAGAGCCATGCTGATTTAACGGAGAGATCTCCTGCAGCTATGGGTAAATAAGGTTTGTTTACCCTGCAAACAAAACAGGGCCAGGCAGTCTAAGTTCAAAGTAATTAACACATAAAAATTTCCACAGGCAATCTGTCAATACAGAAATAAATTATACGTGCCGATTTACCAAAGGACCAAGGAATACTTATAAACAAGAGTATCTACACCAGTGAGTGATATGCATCAACTACTACTATTCAAGGCATTAACAACATCTGATAAGTCAGACGAGTTATCTTCAATCTTATGCCACAAGAAATGTGTATAAACTCTAATGTGGTGCTTTGCGAGTAGCGACCAATAACTTTGAGCTTAAGGCATTTGCACAGATCTTTTACTAAGAGTTAGTTCAAGTAACAAAAAGGCGTGTATTAATATGTTGGACCGTACTTGTCAATTCTGATATCATATATCTGATTGATGCCAACAATATAGCCATTCCCACATAGTAGAGCAAAAAGACCAGAGAATGCCTTAGACAGCAAAGTCCACTTGATCAAATGGGAGTTCTCAATCAACGCCCTTGTCACCAAAGCACTGTAGAGAAACCAAAAATGGAAACTTGGTCAATAACACCTGGACCGAGTTGTAATCAGAAAGAAAACCACCAAATCACCAATGTCAATCAGTGTTCAACATAATGATTCCTTACGTTGACCCAAGAGCTGTTCCACGTATGGTATGGGGCCTCAGGAATCTCCAACAAGCATCTCTAAAATCCGAAACCTTGGCAAGTACTGGATCAGACCCGGCAGCTTCAGCTTGACTACAGGCCTGGCAGCATTCACTTTCACTTTAATGGCATAAAGAAAAGCTCGAGTCTCATAGACTAATAGCCAAGCAGATTTTTAATCCAACCATGTATATGTATATGGAACCAAACCAAATCAACTATGTACTAAAACATGCGAGTATCAGAAACAAATTATATTCTCTGAGTAAGCAAATAGGGTCATAAACTATTCCAAGCTTCTTCTCTACTTTGACTGTTCATAAATTCAATACTAGGATGGGCAAAGCTGATCACTGATCACTCTCTTCCTCTGTTTCCAATCAAACAAGTATGATATACCATTTTCTAATAATGATTGGCAAGACAAACAAACCCAATTGGAGCACTAAGAGAATAAGGGTAAGATAAGATTGTGAAGAAATGAAGCATACCCGGATGGAATTTCGGTTCCTGTGGCTGTTGGGTAAGGGCTTTGAGCATCTGTAGAGGGCAATCGAGTGAAAGCTGTGTGAGCATTTTGAGAGAGAAGCAAGGGATTTGGTATTGGGGTTAGGGTTAGGGTTAGGGTTAGTGAGAATTGATGGGAAAGAAGAGGTTTTGCAATGAGGGGTGGTTAGAGCTGGAATCCGAAGCGAAGAGGAGGAAGGAGCGAATGAGAGCTCCATGCTTAATCAGTGAGCGCCGAGAAAGCTGGATAGGCTTTCGAAACTCGGACACAAATGAAAAACAGGCGCACCACGATGTCGTTTCGCATGACACTAGTATAAAGAAATAAAAAGTAATAAAACATGGAGATGCGGGGTATCGAACCCCGTACCTCTCGCATGCAAAGCGAGCGCTCTACCATGTGAGCTACATCCCCAATTTGTTGAGTTGTTTATCCAGATTATAAATAAATGCATCTCTTTAATCTCTAAAATAGTATACATGACACTGCGATATTGTATTTTGGTAATTTTGATTTGTAATTTTCATGATAGATTTGTGTTGGTTTTTATCAGTGGTTTCTACTTGAAATTTTGAACCCCAAACTTGATGAGTTGATATAGCTCCTCTTTTTGCAACTTTATAATTCCAAATTTAGTCTCCACTCTCCACGATCATGAGCAAATGCATGAATATATACTTCCGAAAGATAAATGGGTGGAAATCATGTTGCTGAGCCCTATCTAGTTCCAAATAGATTTGAACTGGAGAAAACATTATCGGGTTGTCAAAATGTCAAATTCGTGAACACTATTCAATAATTAAAGGGGAGTGAAAATGGCACTCCCCATATTGCAAACTACACTCCCATTAGACTTTTTTATATTATTTTATGTACATCAATTTTTTTTGTTTCCTAAAACGCCCTTGCAGACGTCTCCTCACGCAACTCTCAGAAATGCCATGTGTACCCAAAACTAAAACCCTACTCCCTACAACCCTCAAAGTAATCTTTCAATTCATTCTCTCAACCACACTCAATTCTGGGTAGACTTCACGTCTTCCTCGTTACTTTCCAAACAATGCCAAATCCTCATGGTTCATGGACATTCCCGCCACTTCCCAAACTCTACAAGTCGGCGCTACGTGCAAGTGGGGATGGCCAGGGAGTCGGTAATGGGAATCAACGAGTGGTTGAGCTTTGTTGGGGCTACTTTCAACCTTTTCCTCATAAAGCCAGCTTCAATTATCTCAAGTTCCAGATCGTTTCTTCTGGTTGCCCCAATCACAGTTAACATCAAGCCCGTGCTCTTACCTCTTTTTCTGATCAACCATTTCAGAGACCAGTGCCTTTGCTCTTCTTCTGCTCCACCGCACCGTAGCTGCAACAATCACACCCCAGACATTAGATACCACCATAAGCCCAATCACAATCACTGCCGTGCTTCAACACCAACACAGACGTCGCCGCCAATTATCAAGCCCAACAACCACCACCTGCAATTTCTCTCTAGGCACCCATAATTGATTTCGGCATTGCTCTCTCCGGGCTCAAATCAAAGTAAGACCTGATGGTGGTGCAGATAAAGAGGAGAGAGGAGAAAATGATGGACTGGAAAAAATGAGAAAGGAGAACAGGAAAAAAAAAAAAGAAAGGAGAAAGTCGTTGTGGAAGGGAAGAGAGAGATAAAAATGTCGCAGGGGTGTTTTAGGAAACAAAAAAACTGATGTACATAAAATAATATAAAAAAGTCTAATGGGAATGTAGTTTGCAATATGGGGAGTGCCATTTTCACTCCCCTAATTAAAAAAAAAAGGGTGAGAAGTGAGAACACTAGCCAACCAAACTTTTCAATTTGTGAACCATCTTCATTTATCTGGTATCAAACTTAATTGGGAACATGATCTTCAACAAACTCGTAGTAGATATTCCTTTGTTGTTTTTTTTTTTTTTTTGGGCAAATTGTAGTTATGAGGTAAGTGCAGCAACTCCAGAAGTTTCGAGTCTCTGGATTACGATGATTCGAGTCACGATTCATAGATGGAAGGATTGACGTGAAGAGGAGATCAACCAATTTTCTAGTTAACAGATACTCCCCTCTACCACGCTCCCTCCTACACCAAATGTAACAGCCAAGAAAACTAGGCATTGTGCAATGGAAGCTAACCCAAAGGTAGTACGTAGGAGCAGTTTTTCCATGGCATTTGCTCCATGGAAGCTAACCCAAGCTAACCCAACGTAAGTAATGATTTGTGTACTGATGACCATTTGCAGCCAACAGAAGAAAAGATTGCCACTACACGAGGGACAATTGGCACTTGTGGATGCAAATCATTATCAAATCACAAATGCAAGCGTCTAAAAGAAAGAAGCAGAAACATCAATCTAAGTAAACTGCTAACAGAGAAAAGCATGAAGACAAAGAGGGGAGGTAATGATAGACTGCAATATGCAGACTCAAAAAATCACCTCAAATGTAACATAAATATTGCAAGAAACGTCTAGACAACCAAAACATTCATGACTGATCACAGAATTACAAAGAAAAAAAAAATCTCATATTCAAGGGTAAACATAAATTACTATAAACACACGCATACGCTCTCCCTGTTGAAATACAGTTCTCTGCAAGTTGGCCTTGGCAACTCTTTCAATCTCATCCTTCTTTAGCATAACTGCATAATAACAAACAACCAAGAATAAGAAATGAAACAATGAAGCAAGGAAAAGAAATACATCGGTCTACACAACAAAAATGGATAGTCAGAGATAAAAGAGCTTTAGTAGAGAATAAGAAATGATACGGAAATAATCGCAAAGAAAGAAAGCCACATTACCTGTTAGAAGAACCTTTGGCTGCATTAATAAGTTCATCTGCCAAACATTCTGCAATAGTTTTGATGTTTCTAAAAGCAGACTCGGATCGAGCACCAGTTGTAAGAAGATAGATAGCCTGATTCACACGTCTCAAAGGTGAGATATCCACAGCCTGACGCCGTACAACACCAGCAGAGCCAATACGTGTTGCATCTTCATGTGGACCACTGATTGTAACAAAAAAGATACAAATAGAGTAAATGTTAGATCTTTCTTTAGAAGATCAATAGAGAATGTCTGATCAAATTCAAAAGAGCTATTTTTTTTTCTTTAAGAAAAAACATCCATAGTAGTCCCATCGAACATCAAAGGAGAAATTATCACTTGGAGTTCAATATTAACTTGGTCAATTGGAGATCCAAAATCAACACCAACACCTTTACAAACCCTAAGCAGATTAGGTGCACTATTGATGTAACTTTGTAGGCGATCAGTGTACAATACATACTATTTGTCCTTGGTGCACTAGTTTTGATCACTTTGCTGCCCTTCCTCAATTTGCTGATTTTCACTAATGCAGTAATGCATGTGTGTGCGTCTTTTTTATTTTTGTGAAAAAAAATTACAATTTAGGTATACTTTAAACAATCTTAAAATCTTTGCTTGCGTGTTACAACTTGTCTTAGCTATTGAGCAAGTGATATTTTTGATCTTTTGTCGTTATGCCTAAAATTAGCTCTTGGTTTGTCAAGAGACCGACTAAATCTGTTATTAACTATAACGTGATAATTTTTCTGTTTTAGTTTTTCTAATGTATGGATTGATTTGTTGTTTGTGTTCATCTAATTTACTGGCCATATTTGTTTTCAATGGCTGCTGCTACCGTGGCTTCTCCTGCAGTGGAGCCTCACCATGATGTGAAGCTCTTCAACCGCTGGAGCTTCGATGATATCCAGGTTTCGGGTTTTTATGCTTTTGTTGATTCAGTTTTATTTTCTGATGAATCAGATTAAAATTTCATTTTGCTCTCTGGACTGCCATCTTTTAATTTATGTTTAGAGATCTATTAGTTTTAGTGTGGCTGTACTTTGAGATTTTGATTTGCTGTTAATACCATAATGTTTCTCCACCTCAATATGTAACTGGCCGGACTTGACCTTTTACCTTTAGACATCTAAATAGACTAATTAAATGGACCTTCTGTGGTCTTATTAAACTCATTTACAACCATGGGATCAAAAAGTCCTTAAATTTGGTCTTTCAGAGTGGCCACTGGTGGATCCCTATATTTCTGCCAGTCCTATAATTCTTCTAGGGTGCAGGTTCTGCTACCAGTGCCACTGGTTTCCCCTTCAACTGGTTTATCAAAATTACTGCTTGATTGATTCATTGTTTCGTTCAATTCTTGCACGTCTTGCTCATATGTCAGACGGACCCCGCACTTCTTCACCTTCAGACCCGGCCCTCTGGTTTCAAATAAGAACTCAAGCTGACTGCAACTGTTATGCCACCACTCTGTACCAAAGTATTTATCACGGGATACATAGAATATCCAAAGGTGATCTGACTCGACCTGGCAAAATTCTTCACTAATTAAAGCGAAATGCAGGCTGTCTGCCGTATACTTCTAATTCTCTTCCTAATTAAGTATTGATAATCGTATATTTTGGTGCTTAGGTGAATAGCTTAGTGATTTATATCCTCATATGTGTTCAAGTCCGCATACTTGATCTGATTTACTGTTTATATACATACACATTACTCATTTTCTTAGGAAGCAGAAGAATTAGCTCTGGTGCTCACCATTTTGCCTGTGAACTTTTGGTTCATAATGCAGAAGAATTATCTCTTATGTCTGTTGTGACCTACACTTCGCCTTTTCTGGTGATCCCAGATGAGGTTACAACTTGGCATAAGAGAGTCACATTAGTAAATATCTAAGAATGGTGAGAGTGATTGGAGATGGTTGCACAGACAGCAAATATAGCTTTAATTGTATTAAAGTAAAGATTGGAAAATTAAAATGAATGCTGGTCACGGTTATTGTCATTTTCAAAGAGGAATACATTTAACAGCAGTTACATCATACCCAGAGCACGGTGTACGTCGTGAGTGTGACTCATCCCCTTTTCCTTGCATCAATTTTTCCAGCGGATAACTGAAAGATGGGGAAAGACTTCCAAGTCATGATCGGGAAATCTCATGGAAGCCGGTCAATCTCAAAATTCCATAATTTGTACATCATTATCTCCATCAAGATTACTGGAACCCCAAAAGACGCAAGTGGCATGGGAGTCTGAATTATTGCTAAGCAGTCCTTGCCTACAGAATTGAATGTGATACGGATTAGAATTCCAGTCCCAACCCAAACTTAACGTCTGTATGAGCGTCAATTCTGCATCTAATTTCCTTCCGGCCGTCTCCCTTTTTCCTGGTAATTACAGATAGATAGGAGAAGACTTGAAAGTCAAGCCAAGCACAGATCTCATCGAGGCATTTTTTCCAATTCCAACCACCTTTTAAAAGCCACCACAACCATTAACACCAATCGTACCACTTTCCCTCGGTGCATCTGTCCATGCATGTGTCTGCAAATTAAATTGCTTCAAAAATGACAACTTGGTTTCTCCATTTCTTCCTTTTCTTAATCACTACCAACCTTATCCCTGCAGTTCACAGCCATTGTATTGAAGACCAGCAACTATCACTACTCCATTTCAAGAACAGTCTTGTATTTGATTCTTCTGATTCCTCCAAGCTTATCACATGGAATTCAAGTACCGACTGTTGTTCTTGGCTCGGTGTAACTTGCAGCACTAATGGGCATGTTGTTGGTCTTGACATCAGCAGCGAGTCTATCTCATGCAACATTGACAATTCCAGCAGTCTCTTCCAACTCCAACATCTTCAGAGCCTCAATTTGGCCGATAACTACTTCAATGGCTCTCAAATTCCATCTGCAATCGGAAAACTTACAAATTTGAGGTATCTATATTTAAGTGATGCTTTTTTTTCTGGAGAAATTCCCATTGAGATTTCACGCTTGACAAGATTGGCAATTCTTGATCTCTCTGATTCTTGGGATATGGAAGCTAAGAACACAAATTTAAGCATGCTATTTCAGAACTTGACAGAGCTTACTGAGTTAAATTTCATTGGCATGAATCTATCAGCACAAGGACCCCACTGGTGCCAAGCCATATCATCTTCACTGCTGAATCTGAGGGTCTTGAGCCTGTCTAACTGTCATCTTTCAGGCCCTATTTGTGACTCCCTTACCAAGCTTCAATCTCTATCTGAGATTTACTTGGATTACAACAATTTCTATGCTCCAATTCCAAGACTCTTTGGCAATTTTTCAAAGCTGACTTCCTTGAATCTCCGAGGTTGTAACTTACGGGGAACATTTCCTAAAGAGATCTTTCAGATACCTTGTCTACAAACCATTCACCTTTCCATGAATGAAGAACTTGGTGGCTCCTTTCCAGAATTTCCAAAGAATGGGTCTCTTCAATCCATGGATCTAACAGGTCCACAAATTTTTCAGGAATCCTGCCATACTCTATTGGGAACCTCAAAAAGTTGTCAAGCATATCTCTTTCAGGCTGCAGTTTCACGGGATTAGTTCCCAAGTCAATTGCAAACCTCACCAAGTTGGTTGATCTGGACATGTCAGGGAACATGTTTAATGGTCCCATTAGTGCTATTCACTGGGAAAGCCTTGTTAATCTGGAAAGCCTCGACTTGAGCGACAATCGACTCATTGGGAGTATACCATCATCCATCTTTTCTCTTCCCTTGCGGGAGGAATTAGTACTTTCCAACAATCTATTCTCTGGTCAAGTCCCTGAATTTTCCAATACCTCTTTGTTCTTACTTGAGACTCTTGATTTGAGAAACAACAATTTGGAAGGACAAATACCAATATCTATATTTAATCTTCAAGGGCTTCAGTATCTTGATCTTTCTTCAAACAACTTCAGTGTCTTCTCTTTTAAAGGTCCTCAGCAGCCCACAAATCTTTCGATTATTAATCTTTCCCACAACCAGATTCAAGGCCAGATACCAGCATCTATCTTTAATCTTCAAGGGCTTCAGCATCTTGATCTTTCTTCAAACAACTTCAGTGGCTTCCCTTTCCACAAGATAGGTCCTCAGCAGCCCACAACTCTTTCGATTATTGATCTGTCCCACAACCAGATTCAAGGCCAGATACCCAATTGGATTTGGAGGCTCATTTCTCTTCGAGAACTGAATCTTTCTTGTAACTCCTTGGACACTCTAGAAGCTCCTATACTTAATTCTACTTATTTGGTGTGGTCGCTTGATCTTCATTCAAACCAGCTTCAGGGACAAATCCCAATGTTTGTAAGTGGTAGATATCTGGATTACTCAAGAAATAATTTCAGCTCTAGTATACCGACCGACATTGGTAATTTCATTTCTGCCGTGACTTACCTTTCTCTTTCAAGCAATAACTTGCATGGGACCATTCCAGAAACAATATGCAAGAATGCAAGTCTTATGGTTCTTGATCTGTCCAATAATTCTTTGAGTGGCATCATTCCCCAATGCTTGACTCAAGCAGAGTCGCTTTCAGCCCTTGATTTAAGGAGAAACAACCTTACTGGCACTATTCCTGATAATTTTCTTGACGATTGTGAGCTACAGACACTCGACCTCAGCATAAATCAGATACAAGGCCAGTTTCCGAAATCTCTTGTCAACTGCTCAAGGTTAGAGGTCTTAAATATCAGAAACAATCAAATAACAGATACTTTTCCATGTTTGTTGATGAGCATATCCACCTTGCGTGTCCTTGTTTTGCGCTCCAACAAATTTTATGGAAGCATTGGGTGTCCCAAGACCAATGACACCTGGCCCGTGCTTCAAATTATTGATTTAGCTCATAACAATTTGAATGGTGAAATACCAGGGAGAATGTCTTCGACATGGCAAGCAATGGTGGCTAACAAGTATAAATCCTCAACCAACCTTGGATTTTCTCATTACAACATCTTCAGAAGAGAATGTCAAGAGATGGAGATCCTGATGTTTATTATAGAGATACAATAACAGCTATCATCAAAGGTTTGGAGTTGGATTTTGAAAAGATTCTAACTACCTTCACCTTGATTGACTTCTCCTACAACAATTTCAATGGATCAATACCTGAAGAAATGGGACAGTTGAAATCACTATATGTCCTCAACTTATCCCGTAATGCTTTGACAGGCGAAATCCCATCATCATTTGGTAACATGCGACAACTGGAGTCCTTAGACCTCTCGCAAAACCACCTCAGCGGTCACATTCCGCCACAGTTTGCAAAGCTCACTTTCCTTGCATTCTTAAATGTCTCAAATAATCAACTCACAGGAAGGATCCCAACCGGCCCTCAGCTTTCAACATTTCCAAATACCTCCTTTGAAGGTAACAAAGGATTGTGGGGGCCTCCTTTGACAGCGGATCCAGTAGTGGTATCACCACCACCAACGTCAAGTAATCCTAATTCAGGAGATGAGATTGATTGGGATATTATCAGTGTTGAAATTGGATTTACATGTGGGTTTGGAATTGTGGTCGGATCGCTTATGTTTTGCAAGAGATGGAGGAAATGGTATTATAGAGCTATGTGTAAAATCTTGTTCAAGATATTCCCTCAGCTGGAACAAAGATTTGGTAATCATAGAAGACATGTTTACGTGAACACATGGTGGAGGCATTGAAATGGTTATGAAGACTCAGCATGCAGCTTGACTCCAACATGCCTAAGGATCATCCTGGCCTTCTTTCTCGTATTTCATCACATTTTAATTCTATTATGGTGCAATCAGTTTTGTTTTTGGTAATCTATGCTCTTTGTTGTCTTGGTAATCTGGTCAATGTAGATAACATGTATGTATGAAATATTAATTGTGTAGTGTCGTCGGCAGGTCATTGCTCTAGTGATTTTTGTAATATGGTGAATGGATGATTGTGATAAAATTATGTTTGCTTTAACGGTTTAACCATTTTTGTTCTGTTTAAAAGTGAAAAGTACTCATTGATTTCACTGTCAATTTTCATCATTAGATTTAATTTAGTAAATTTGCATCCTTAAGTTTGAAAATTGGCCAAGATGGTCCATTTTTGGCAAATTGACTCTATGACATACCATCCAACATTCATCCACATGAGGATGTACTTATCATTTATATTGTTGATTTAAAATTCACACTACGTTAAAGCCTAGGGGTGTATTTATCGATTATGACCAATCGTAACCGATGTTGTATTAATTTTGAAGCCATGAGGCATGCATTCTATTGATCACCTGACAAATCCTTCTTCTTTTTTCTTTTTTCTTTGGCAATGGTTTAAGATTTTCTTCAATGCGCGCCTTCTCAGAAGTTGCACCAAAACATACGCCTACGGTGTTGAATTGGATCCATATGCCTCATGTAAAATGACTTATTTTACATATGCCTCGTGTAAAATGATAACTGTAAAACAAGAGGCTAGGCATGCAAAAGTCAAGTATTTGGATCCATATTGTTGGGAACCCCCAAAGTACGTCACTGATTTGTGGCCAATTTCGTCTCTGCTTCATTTCATCCACTAGCAGCTTAATTGGCTCTGATATTTTTCTGTAGGGCTGAGTGGCTGACACTTCACTTTCAGTCATCACTCTCAGTCTTCCTTGGTTTACGACTATTCTCAAGTCCTCAATTGGCTATTTGCAGTAGTTGCATTAATAATATCCAAGGAAGAAACTTGGAACTCATGGAGGCAATTTCCAGCTCCATTTCCTCAAAAAGGCAGACTGAGACTGTCACAACCAACGTCTATTTTTATAGTTTTAAATGCATCGACTCATTCATTCTCAAATCTCACCACAAAAACTAAAAAGATTTCGGATATACTTGATTTGATTTTCAGTAATCGTTGACAAATAATAGAGGGCTAATACTGGGAAACTCAAAGACTGCGAAAGTAGTCGACTATATCTTAAAAGTGTTTATGCCGACTCCGGATACAACCAAAAATAAGCAGAAGTAGTCGACTAGAGTATTCGACATTGAACGTTTGAAACCAACTTTCTTCCCTCCTGTTTAACAGTTAGCACTAGGTTAGTTCACTCATTCATGGTCACTCGTGGGCTTGATCATAGAAGAGATGGCCACTAATCCTCAGCAGGATAGTCTAATTTGTTCTCTGAAGACAACCAGATAGCTCACTGCAGATGCCCTTAGCCAGTACAGATACTTTCACATTCAAGCCAAAGTAACTCAACTTTAAAATATAATTTTAAGTTGTCACCTGTCTTCTCATAATTCCAAATATAGTTTTGATAACATACTAGAAGCAAAGAGCACAAAAGAAACGAAACCTAGATCATGTCTTCATGAAACATGGAAGTACACAAAACATATCAGAAAATTGAAGCTAGCATAAGATCATTACAAAAAGATAAACAAAACCAATTTTGTTCTTCTTTAATACATAACACCCCACTTTGCTTTCAGATTGTAGTCTTCAGCACCAGAGGCTTCCACAGTACCTTAACGATTGGCCTTGGCAACCCTTTCAATCTCGTCCTTCTTCTTGATAGCATAACTACACCCCAACACAGAACCAATAGTTAGAAACGAAACAATGAACCAAGGAATAGAAAGGAAATCCAGAACAAAGTAACAAACAGTGAGATATAAGACAGAATGCAAGCTATCTGTACCTGTTAGAGGAACCTTTTGCAGCATTAATAAGTTCATCAGCCAAACATTCAGCAATAGTTTTGATGTTCCTGAAAGCAGACTCACGAGCACCAGTTGTAAGGAGATATATAGCCTGATTCACACGTCTCAGAGGTGAAATATCCACAGCCTGACGCCTAACAACTCCAGCAGATCCAATACGAGTTGCATCTTCACGTGGACCACTAATTGTCACAAACACAAACAAACAAAAGAAAAAAATTGTTTGGTCAACTTTAAAGAATTAAAATAATTAGAGGTCTACTAGAGGTTTCCCTCCAATATCAATCAATAAGCAGAAGAAACAGTATGTAATTACAATGCGAAAGATGATATTTGCATCCTCTTACCTGTTAACAACAGCATCAACAATAACTTGGATGGGGTTCAGATCAGTAAGCAAATGGATGATCTCCATTGCATGCCTAACAATCCTAACAGCCATCAATTTCTTTCCATTGTTTCTTCCGTGCATCATCAGTGAGTTTGTAAGCCTCTCCACAATAGGGCATTGGGCTTTCCTGAATCGTTTGACTGAGTACCTCCCAGCAGTGTGAGGCACATAAGTTGCATGCTTGGCTTGCGACACTCCAATGTAATCCCCAAGTGAGATGTCACTGACCTATATGTGAAAAGCGGATTTCATGAACAATTGATAAAATCAATACTGACAAGAACAGATTAGTCAGCATCTCAACATACTAAAAATATAGTTGAACAGTGTCAATAAAATCAATAGAAGCACCAGCACAATAGCCAGGAAAACGCAGGCATGAAAACAAATTACAATATAGGAAATCAACATCGTCTATAAAATAATTATAGAGTGGAGGATACATTAGATCAGATCAAACCCAGGTCACCAAACAGTAACAATATTAACAATAACAAAACTCCTAGTTACAGCAAGAGCAAATTGTGAACAAAAGAACGCCATACACGATAGATTTCCTACTACGTCCGAGTGTCTAACATAGAACAAAAGAAAGCTCATTTACAGTTACATATATGCTCAATTTCTAACAACTACCGGGCAGGCAAATAAATGCATCTACCCCAGTTTGCCCTGGCAATGAATCTAATAGCTAAAGAAACTAAACAAATTTTAGTCGAGCAAATTTTCAGTTATTTAGTCCTTTACATAATATAAGAACACAACTAGAATAACATTGACCAAAGTTTAAATATAAAAACTACAAACATTAGTTCAATTTCTCTACGTAATCAATCATGCTCCTTAAAGCGTAATAAGATCTGTTAATCAATGAAAAAAATTGAAAACCCAGAAAATCTCATACATAATGTTCCCAATCAAACAGATTAGACACGTAGAAAATTGAAAGCAACGGTTAACGAGTAGCAATTAAAGGCAAGACCTGAACATCGTCGAAGCTCCACTTGTTGAAGAGCTTGACGTCGTTGTGAGGTTCCTGGAAATGCTGCGTTGTCTCAACCACCACTTCGGTCGCCATGGCTCTGTATAAACGCAATTGAATCTTCACAGGTTAGAGATTTATATGAGAGATTAACTAAATTCTTAGTCAAATTTCTTTGTTCGCTTCACATACTCAAATAAACATTCGAAACAAAACACAGAAAGGGAACTAGCAAAGATTGAAGAAGGAAATGAGAGGCAACGGCGGAGATGGGTGAGAGAGGTTACCTTAGGTTACAGTTTCAGACGAGAGAGTGAGAATGCTGCTGAACTGCGCCGAAGACGATGAGAAGGCAGAAACCCTAAGAGGCGGATGTGTAGATTTATATACGCGTGACTTGGTAATTGATTTAGGTCATTGAGGGTGTTATAGTCACTTCAAAACCTTTTGTCTGTGTTTTTATTGTTTTTGACGAGAAGAAATTTTTTTTTTTTTTTGGTTATAAGAAGTATTTAATTAATTTGTAGCCCTTCTACACATATTCTTCGCCAGCTACTAAAGCAAATCAACAATTAATATTCATTAACCATATATTGCTCGATTTATTTATCGAGCTTACAACTAGACCAAAACTTCTAATCATCTAGTTGCTCCAACTGATAACCAAACCACTAATTGTATATTAGAAAATAAAAAAAATACTTTGTTTGAAAAATTACGATTGCTTAGCGGTGTGTTTGGATGAAGTATTTTTAATTTTCATAGATATTCTCAAATAATGAGAATTATGATTCCATGAATTTCAATTCCGTTAATTGATAATTCTATTGTTTGGATATCATCACGTAAAATTTTTAAAATGACAAGAATTTAAAATAAAATTTCCTACTTGGAAGGAATTCAGAAAATACACCTATTTTGGGAGGAATTCAAGTCAGGAATTTATCTCGTCAAATTCCACAATTATTTTCCATAGGAATTGCTAATATCATGGGATAAGAAAGTCAAACACTAAAATTCGACTAAAGAAAATGTAAAATCCTTATTTTTAATTAAATTCCCTCACTTTTTCCCTCATCCAAACACACCGTAGAGGAATTCAAACCGAAAACTAAAAATTCATAAATTAATTATATAAATTGAAACGAATTGCTTAAGATAATAATCTTGATATAAAATAGGTGATAAAGAAATAGTTTTACTAGTTTTTTTTTTTTAGGAAAAGGCATCCAAGATTGAATTTGGAGCATGGACAGACCACTCAAGATGGGTGTCCAAATCAAAACCTAGACCTGCTAATCTATGAGCTGCAATATTAGAAGTCTCATAGGCACGATAAATAGAAATTGATGGAAGAGAAGAAAGTAAGACTTTTGATATATCTGTGCTTGAACCGTCATTAAACAGTCACTGTTAATGATAACATTGGAAAGAGTTTTACTATTAGAACCTCCAAAATAGGTGATATTCTTGAAATATTCAATAGTTGCTTAGATTTTAAAAATTGTTGGCTCATTTGGATGATAATAGGTTTTTTTTTAGCTTGAAAAATGAAAATCAATTAAACAAATAATATATATTCATTTTATTATCATTATTATTGACTGAGAAAAAAAATGTAATTTCTTGTGACAATATGTTGTCGATCCATAAGAATCATTTTATGTGAGGATATAAGTGTCATTCAAAAATTTATAAAAGAAGAAGGTTCAGTGAGTAAATTTGGAAGTTTCAATAGAAACACTCATAAAAAAATTATATTAATTTGAAACCGACAAACCGCCTCTTATTAGATTGGCTTGGTTTGGCTTAAATATACTATTATTGGTTTTTTTTTTAATCAAAGTGAATAATTTCATTCAATAAATTGTATCAAGTACAACACCAATAGGGCATACATCAACAGACGACATACATCAATAATAACATACTTTAACAACGACATAAAACAAAAAACTAAAACTAGTTATCCTCACTTGAAAGAAGAGGGGTTGACTAGTCAAAAAAATCCAAGGAGGAATATAATTGAACAATGAATTGTGTCAAAATGACCAATAAATAACATAACTGGTCATGGTACCTTTCAAATAGCCCTTCTTAGCATTTGACATTGACATCACGATCAACATCATCTGCGCAGGTTGATAATCAATCGCACAGCTAAAAGGTGCCAAGAGATTGAGTCCTAAAGAGAAAGGACCAACTACCCATGCAAAACCAAACCCCTACCTGAATTCTTGACAACAATTAAGAAACAACTCAAAACCTAACACAAACTGCAACAAAAAATAATGCGAACAAAGCAAACACGGGGAAACTAGCTAAAAACCAAAAGATTAAAGCGGCTCACAACCAAAAAAGCTTCAAAGTTGACATACCACCCTTGCAAATCTCAATCGCTGGCAACATCACCGAATCCCACCTATAGCCATTGTTCTCGACGTCGATCCACATTTGAGATCCAATAGTGAACAATAGCCACCTAACAATAGTAGCATTGCCACAACTCCAAAGTACTGACATAGCCACCGTAGAACCAAACCGCCAAGCCTCCACCACCCCAACATTCTTACTGCTAAACCCAAGCACCATCACCGCCAATCCACCACAAAACCAAGCCTTTAAATGCAAAATCTAGCAAACAAAAACCATAGACCCCTATCCAAAAAATGCATGCAACCCACGACTCCAAATCGAACTCACCTCCATTCTTGACCCATCCTCCAACCCTTGCCCAGCAACAGATCTGCTCCAAATTTGTCGAACTCGAGGTGTTCAGGAATCACAACTGTCGTGGTCACCACTACACCCATAACCGTAGGGAAACCCAAAGCCACACTCAAATTCAAAGACTAGAAACCGCTTACAACCCAACTCGGAACCACCGAAAAGAGACCGCTCCACCGAAAAGGTCCCAGACCGAAGCACAATGATAAGGACATCGTCGGCGTCCGACCAAGAGGAGAAACTCACACTCGTTGGATGAGTTAACGATCGCTTATTTAGATAATTTTTTACATAAATATTCTATTTAAAAAATAAACGGTTCAAATCATAGAATCACAGTGTCTATGCATGTAAATAAAAAAGAGTTCGGACACACAAATCCAAATTGGTTTGAACCTAAATTTTTTTCCCTTTGCAACACTATTAATGCATGAGGTGCCATATTAGGGATGTCATTCAATTTTTTTTGTTTAGACAAATAATTTGAATATAATCTTAATTAATAAATATATAAAATATATTTTAAATAATAAACCCAATAATATGTGATTTTTTGAAGTATTTATATTTTTTATGGATATAATTTGCATAAATTATTGCTTATTTAATATGAGCCGTTGGATTTGTAGTTTGAAAAATATTTGGGCTGTCAGATACAAAACAAACATCTCATGGTTGCAAGGTTCGTAATTTCAAAATGAGATAGTTCTCCAAAAAGTACTCCATATGGCATCTTACTTAGAACAAAATGCCCCCTGAATTTGGTCATAATTGTCAATTTACACCCTAAACTTGTAATTACGTCAATTTACCCCTTGAACTTGGTAAAAATTATCAATTTGCATCCATACGTCAATTTCAACTTTTTCCATCTAATTTTGTGAAATGCGACCTCCATGTGAGGGGCATTTTGGTCATTTAAAAAGAAATTAAGAATTCAACTTTTTAATCTAATTTTTATGAATTCATCTAAACTCTAAAAATTCACCTTTTTAATGTAATTTTTAAGAATTCACCTAAACCCTAAAAATTCACCTTTTAATTAATTTTTATTCAAATTTGTGTTTTTAATGTAATTGTTATGTATATTTGTGTTTTAATGTAATTTTTATGTAATTTTTACATAAATTTGAATTTCTCTAAAAAAATATATCTTAAAATGATCAAAATACCCCTCATGTGAAAGTCACATGCAACAAAATTGGATGGAAAAAGTTGAAATTGATGTATGAGGTGCAAATTGACAATTTTTATCAAATTCAAGGGGTAAATTGACAATTATGGTCATGTTCAGGGGGCATTTTGACAATTATGCCTTTAAAATAACACATCACACTCTTGTTCGAAATGCCCTAATTTATGTAGAGTTGCTACACATTGCATTTCATCATATTGGAAATGAGGAAAGCTTGTAGATCAAATGCCATAGTTTCTATTTTGATGGCGATGAATCAATGTCGGAGAGTTCGTAGCGTTTTAGTTTTAGTCAAACGTCATTGCTTTGCAAAATATTTAATGGCATTTCGTAAATGTCATTGAATTATATCCGCCACAGTAAATTGTTAGATACGATACATTTGATGACGTTTCACAAAAAAAAATCATTACTAAGAGATTTAATGACATTTTTTCTTAAATACAATTAAATTTATGTCATTAAAGACTATATATGTAGCAGTGAGAACAAAAACCATTGTTCCTAACTATTTTGGAAGTGGCAACAAAGCACATATTTAGTCACAACAATTTTGTATAACCATATTTTTGCTTCTCAAGACAAATAAGATGGAGTTAGAATAGGGATGAAGAAAGGAAAGATTTGAGATATGTCAAACCTAATTGGGGCTTGCCTTTTCAAAGATAGAGTCTAGAAATATTCTATATAGATATTTCATCACAGAAATCCAATTTATGATGCTAATGATATCAAGAAACAAACTAAAAAGAGTAAGAACATATATTTTTATATGCATATAATTAAGCAAAAATGAGGAGTAACATGAACAAAAAAGACTATCTCCAATCATCACAGTCTTCTTGCTTCCTTGTCAGCAAAACGTTGAGCCGCATACTAGTGAAAGTAACAATAACCCCTTTCTTATCTTATTAATTTTAATTGACAACAAAACAATAAACAAAAAGGTAAACTACAATCAACTAGATTTTTTTTTTAAAGAGAAACAATGAAAACAAAAGGTTGAGTTACGTAGTAGTGATAACAACGAAAACCTTTTTCTTAATATCTCATATTTTCCATCTAACAAGAACATATATATGGGCACAGTTTCTCTCATCATACGAAAAATATTACTTTTTCTTTTCTTTTCCAACATACCATCATTTATCTCATTTAAAGTTTACTTCACTGTACCATCAATTAATGAGCAACAAACATGAAGAAAAGTACAACATCACACCTAAATAGTTATCAGTGTTGTAAATATGTTACTTATGTGGTTGTCCACGTAATTATATGGAGGCCTATTATGTAATATCTCATTAGTTAATATCATTGCTATGTAAACTCTAACACTAATGTATAAGGGCATCTCCAACAGACTATTCATTTCAAAATAAATTTAAAATTATCAAAAAATAAATAAAGTTTCCTAATACTAAAATTTTTCTTAGTTTTGACAAAAAAATGAGCAATTTGGAAAAGTAGCGTATTCTCGGTGTCCGTGCATTTTTGAGGTATGTCACCAAATCAATTCTAAAAAATTGGATGCTAAGATACTTGTTTGACGTTAATGTCAACAAAGAAGTGATCCAGGAAGCCATCGCTGCCATTGATACGTTCTTTCCTGTGGACATCTTAGTAATGATTTGTCATGACATTCTCAGTTGTAAATATCCTTTGGCAGATGAGACTGAAACATGTGTATAAGTGTAGATGTTTCGTGGCATTGTGGATTTTCATTTCCTTCCCATCATTAGTAGCAAAATAGTTTCTCTGTTCCTCACACAAATTGCAGTTGTACAACATCCTATTTCACACAAATTGATCAATTTATTAAGCCATCGATTAACACAAGTGTGGAAATTGTATATATGGCCTATAATTAAAGAACGTTAAGGATCCAAATCAAGAAGTTAAATCTGAACCAATTAAATAAAAACCTACAAAAATGGGATTTTTGGGTTATCATCCTTTTAATTTACAACTTATCCACAAAATGCAGCACGAACCAGATGAGAGAGGGAGATTCCACAGAACGCAGCACGAACCAGAGGAGAGAGGGAGGGGGGGAGAGAGAGAGAGAGAGAGAGAGAGAGAGAGAGAGAGAGTACAAAAATTGACCCATTTTTACCAACTTAATCTAACAAAAAAAATCTCCAAATCAGAAGAACAAGATAATGAAGAACAGTAAAAGCTAAAGATTGTGATTGCAATTAAAGTACCTGAAGAAAAAAGCGAAGCAGAGAACAAGCTAATGGCAGAAGCCTTAAGCCAAATCAAAACTAATAAAAATGGGGTTTTTTTGGGGTTATCATCCTTTAATCTACAACTTATCCACAAAATGTAGCACAAACTAGAGAGAGTTCAAAAATTGACCCATTTTTACCCATTTTCACTATTTAGCTAGTTAAAATGGTCATCGGTATTGAAGATGCTCTAAGGAAGCTAATGAGAATGAGGTACACACCTCAATATTTCATCTTCCATATTTCTATTTGCTATCTACTTTTTCTCACGTAAGTTTCTAATTTACAACAGTTATCAACACACTTGTCTCTTCTATCTTATTTTCCTTGTATAAACTCGATGATGATCCATGAGTTATATGATGCAACTTTGTTGCTTTCGACCAATATTCACAATCTATTAGTTTTCTATGATTATCTTTATATAATTAGACTAATGATATAATTACATCTACACAAGATTTGATTGTATGTTTTGATTATAATCGTGATTTATTATCCTCCAAGGTTTGTAACTTTACATGTTTTTACCCGCTCATTAAATATCATACAAATAATTAATATATATGAATGTTAATGTAATTGTTTCTTTGTATGACCAAGCAAATGATAATCTTATTTATACAGAAAAATAGACATAGTCATAAACGAACACAACATATTTTAGTAAATTAGTTTCAATCCATGTGTTTGATTGGTTTTAGATTTTGTGTTGCGCTAATAATCTTTGGTTTCTTAAAGGAAAAACAAGGATTTTAGTTTAAGAATCGATAAGTAGGTTTTCTGTTTAAGATATGATTGTTCTAAAGTGGAATGTAGATCGATTAATAAGCTAAAGCACCTTGTGCAGTTTTTGAGAAATCTATACGAACACTCTTATGAACACAATGGTGACCTGAAAAAGATAGATAGTGATCAAGAAATTATGGCCTCAGTTTATCAACTGCCTCCATGTAAAAAAGACTTTGTGTTGTTAAATGAATAGGTGAAGTTCTGATATGTTATGGTTGAATATTGGGCAGATGTTTGTGATTTCGAGGGAACCCTTGCCTTCACCTCTTTCAACAGTCACTTGCCAGGTGTGTTCTTCCTTTTAATATTTTTGCTTCAACACCGAAGTATTAACTAAGGCTTTTTGTAAGGGCAAAATATTTGTTATTGGCTATTTCGTATTTGACAAAACTTCTTCCCTTGTATTATCATTTCTATGTATTCAATGCTAGGTTGTTTAAGGGATTAGGTATCGTAACTTAAGTTGTTCTTCCTCGAGATGGTTCATGAAGACATCATTCTTATGTGGTCTTTTCTTCGGACTTCGATTATTGATCATCGAAGGTTTCATTTCAAGCACCTCAAGGTATAACTCATGCATATGCACATGCACTTCATTCACATTATGTCTTCCTTGTTGTCCTAGATTTATTTAGGTTGTTTTTCTTTATCTTATGATGTGAATCATATAAGTATAAGATGCTTGATTGCCACACTTGTGGCGTAAGTCACACAAGTTTCACGTGCTTATTTATAAGCACTTGGTCGCAACGCAGCCAACTCAAATATTGAATGCACTGTTTCATACTGTCACGCCCCGGACCCGGTGTTGGTGAATTTAAGCACCTAAATCCGAAACTGAGGTGTGATCGTAGAAAAGTAGAATAAAAATAAAACAAAACCAAATACATTTATGAAATTGTTGAAAATACAAAAGTTTACAACACAAATAAAATTATAAAACCTTTACAACTAGAAATTACATCGTCTTCTACGTTCTAATCCACTCTCGTCTCTAATCTTTTTTTGAAACTCGTAAGTTGTACATGTAAAACAACCTATTGTAGGGGTAAGCTTTCGTCCTCGCTGTTCAGTAGGGACAAACCTTTTTAAGTTATTCTTATAGTGTTGCAACTAAGTTGTCAAACAATAAATCAAAAGTACTATAAACTTAAAATACAATGCACATATGTGATGTTGACTCATCACTCTTCTCATACTCCAAACTATACTACATATCTCTTTTGTTAGTCATCTTGTTACAAATTCCTCGCTTCGCCAGTGCCAATTGCCCCATTTATGATCGTTTTATCAATCACAATTGAAAGGTGAAATTCCGGTATGCCGGAATAGTCCCAATAAACGGTAGTCGTTCTAAACACTAATCGGAGAGTATACACAACTTTGAACAAATTAAAAGTTAATCTCTCCACAACCTAGGTTCAAACAATTGCACAAGCAATTCACAATTGACAACAAATATATATGCAACAAGCACAATCAATTGTACAACCTAGAATCCCAAACTGAGCATCATCAATAGCTCACCACGGACTATATCTATCAATGTATGAACAAGCACACAATATGCTAATTAATTAAGCACAATACAATAGATAAGCAATCACACAAACAACACACCGATATGGTCACCCGGAAACCTCTACCTCTAGAGGGAAAACCGGAGGGGAACCGTACCCCACGCTCTTGTGTAACACTATGAAAAACGCCAATTGGCAAACACATACAAGGGGGAAGCACAATCCCAAACTCTACACTATCAACCCTATGACTAGTGGCAGCTCTAACCTTGTGTAGCCTCCAAATGCTTCTTCAAGTGCTCCCACCTCAAGCCGCTCCAATTAGACGAACTCCACCACGTGAATCCTCCAACCGCAAGCAACACCAACAATGCAAATGTGTGTGTGTATGAGTGAATGAAATGAATTCAATTCGTTTGACACAAGCAAGTAAACAAGGAACACTTGCTAGAATCAAACAAACCGAATTGACAAACCTTGAATATGATTCAAGGGTTGATTTAGTTATTCACAAGGAACAATAACTAAATCAACAACATCAAAGATGTGAGGAACCTATAACATGGATCTAGGGTTACTTAACTATACCAGAAAACTCTCTCAAGACGTTTTGGACAATATCAAAGAGTAGAAATAGTTCGACATAAAAGAAACCGAAGGAATCTATTTATAGAAAACAAAACAGACGCTCGGCGATCGATCGCACTGTTCACGGGCGATCGATCGCACTGTTCATGAACAGTGGTACTGTTCATGGATAGTGTTACTGTAGCAACGGACATATTTTTGAATCGCAACGGTCAGATTCTCCAACGGTACTATTGACGATCGATCGCACTATTCCAGGCGATCGATCGCACTTTTCACGTGAACAGTGGTACTGTAGCAAAAACAGAAAAATATCTTAAAAATAAATGTTTGCTTAACCAAATGAAATCCAATTAATTTCTAGCAAACCTAAGATATTTGTGCTACTATTTAAGCATAAACAAAATGTATGAAATGCATATGCATGATTCATACCTTGAGATGCTTGAACGAAACCTTCGATGAACAAAAATCGAAGTCCGGAGAAAAGACCGGATAAGAAATGCGTCTTCACGAACCATGTCGAGCAAGAACAACCTAAGCCACTAATCATAATCCCTTAAGTAACCTAGCATTGAATACAATAAAATGCTAATACAAGGGAAGATGTTTTGTCAAATAGGAAATAGCCAATAGCAAATATTTTGCCCTTACAAAAGGGCCTCACTCCCTTTTTTGTGCACGGTGGGCTGACATACTCTGATCCATGATGAGAATTTAACTCAACTACACAAAGAGTACTTTTATCTCAATCTCAATCTCAATCTCATCAATATTCTTTGAATGACAATTCATGTCATTATCCATCCTCACAATTCCTCATCATGCATGATAGCTCTTTGATTCGTAATACAGAAATTAAATAACACATGCCTTTGAAACATAAAATCATATATCATGCTAATTCATCGATTAATGAAATCAATAACACCCAACAAGTAATTCAACCAACATCAAACAATTCCCAATTTATTAAATTACTTAACAATCTAAAGAGAAGGTTTCCCGAGATCCCTACCTCCAATTTCAAGTTTTGACTCCAACGTTGTTATTCTCGTAACTCGTAATTCGGTTAACTGGACTCTAGCAACCATTCCATTCGTCCATCAAAATTTATTTGGTAAACACTTCTTTGATCCTGCTAGTCACTTCTTCGATCCTGCTAGTCACTTCTTCAATTTTCCATAAGGAATTGTATATGGAGATTTCGAACCTTCCTTTGCTCGTAAGATTCTCGTACCCACTCAATCCTCTTATAAAATCTATACCCAAACAACAATTGATTTAAAGTTCGATAATCACAATATTTTTCTAACTAGGTGCTAGTCCTCAAAATTACTAAGAACACCCAGACCCTTATTCCCAATTTCTTTGTCCAATTCCAAATTAAATTTCAAGTAAATTTCTACATCTATTCAAAACACTTCAACTACTTAACTTTTGCTACAATGAGCAAATACGTCTCGACTCTACAAACTTCGTGCTTCCGGTACTTCAATCATTGAACCAATTAAGAAGTATGAATACTAAAACCAATTAAAACAGTTACTACAGCTTTTTCCAGAAATGACTGCAACATATCAGTAATTGAAAATTCATAACTAAATGTAAAAAAATCATTTTCTGGAGATTCTAACTCCTAAATAATTTTTGAGATATCAACTACAACTTTCATGAAGACACTACCTTCAAATTCCCAAAGGAAAAGTACAGGTTTTAATGAATAGTCCACTGGGTCAGAAATCCAGAAATGCAAAATTGGTAGTGCAGTCCTGTGAATTCATAATTAAATGCAGAAAAATCATTTTTAAGTGATTCCAATTCTGAAATAGTCACTGGAATGTTTACTACAATTTCCCAGAAGGAAGTAACTTCAAAATATGAACATAATCATATAGTTTTTAACCAAAATGTTGCTGGGTCAGAAACTGGGAAATTCAACTCCAGATTACAAACTTCTATTTCAACCTTAAGTTTAACCAATCAATACTCAACCAAAAAATACAAACTCAAACTCTAATTGAAGCCTTATGTTCTAACTTTACAAACACAGATTCAAGGCATTGATTCAATGTTGAAAATGAACCAAAGAACTCCAAAACCATCACTGACTACAACAAACCCGCACAGGCCGTGAATCCAAAATTACAAAATCTCCAAAACTCAACCAAATTTGAAAACTAAGGATACAAGCATGTAGAGTACGATGAGGGGAAAAGGTTTGATACCTAACTTGCCGCCGTTCATGGCCGGAAATGCCGGAAATCATAAAAACCCGCCGGAAAAGCCAAGAAGCTTTCATTCTCACTCAAGTTTGATCTATTTCACAAACCAAGACCAGAGGGAGGTCGGAAACGTCGAGAGGAACTTTCCACCACCAGCCCAACCCCCAAAAGTCGCCGGAATAGGAAAATCCGATCGGAACCCATGAACTTCAGTGCTTCGATTCTCTCTCTCTCTTCATCGGTTTGAAATTCTGAAAACACCTTCGTGCTCTCCTCGTCGAGACGAAACTAAGCACACCGGTTTCTATTGCCGTCGTGGCCGGAATCGGAAAATTCCATCGAAGCTGTCGAAGCTTTGGAGCACCGTTTCTCTCTCTTCCGGAGTCGGCTTGACAAACCACGATCACCTATGCACTCAACGTAGCAAGGCGAAGAGTTTGGTATAGGTTTTACACCGTGAGGTGGCCAGAAAGGAAAGTCGGTGTCGCGAAGGAGGAGAGAAGTCTGGGAGCTTCCATTGCAATGGTTAATCAATTATATACAACTAACCGACTTAAACCAGTGGTCGAGATTGTTTGATGCTAAATCAACGGTCTAGATCTTGCCTCCTTAATTTCCTAATTTTAAAATAATTTCAAATTTCTAACAATAATTAAAAACAACTCGGATCTCTTGAAAATAATACGAAAACTACTACGAACTCGGTAACGATGTCTATTTTCTAACTGTAACTTCAAAAATAAAATTTGACCAACTTTAAAAATTTCGGATCTCACACATACATTTGAGTTTATTATGTTAGGATCGCTAGATCTTCACTTAGATTTATTTTGGTTAGCATTCCTTTATATTTAAAGTTATTTTATGCATTGCGATCGATTGTCAATGTTCATACGATCGATCGCACCACGTGACAATTATGTCCATTGAATTTTTATAACCGTTGCAGTTCAAAATATGTCCGTTGGGACCTTCTGTGTGCGATCGATCGCACCATGTTGGGCGATCGATCGCAAGTCAGAGTTTTTGCCTCTGTCTCACACTTTTAGCTTCTGTCTCGTATTTTTACACTATGTGATCGATCACATAAGCCCCTAGACAGATTCTATAAATAGAATTCTTTGATTTCATTTCGGCTAACTCTTTTCCTATCGTCAAAACATCATTTGAAAGAGTTTTCTGGTATTGTTGAGTGACCCTAGATCCATGTTATAGGTTTCCTCACATCTTTGATGTTTGTTGGCTTAGCTATTGTTCTTTGTGAATAGCTAAGTTAACTCTTGAATCACTTTAAGGCTTTTCAATTCGGTTTGGTTAATTCAAGTAAATGTTTCTTGTGATTTGTTTGTGTTAATTGAATTGAATTCATTACATTCATTCATCACACACACACACACACTTGCATAGTCGGTGATGCTTGCGGTTGGAGGATTCACGTGGTGAAGTTCGATCAATCGGAGTAGCTTGAGGTGAAAGCACTTCAAGAAGCAAATGGAGACTACACAAGGTTATAGCTGCTACTAGTCATAAGGTTGATAGTGTAGAGTTTGGGATGAAGTTCCCCCTTGTATGTGTTTGTCGATTTGACATTTTTTATAGTGTTACATAAGAGCGTGGGGTACGACTCCTCTCCGGTTTTCCCTCTAGTGGTAGAGATTTCCGGGTGACCATATTGTGTGTTGATTGTGTGATTGTTTATCTATATGTATTATGCTTAATTGATTAGCATATTGTATGCTTGTTCATACATAAATATATATAGTCCGTGGTGTGCTATTGATGATGCACACTTTGGAATTCTAGGTTGTACAATTGAATGTGATTGTTGCATATCGAATTGTTATTCAATTGTGTATTGCTTGTGCAATTGCTAGAACCTAAGTTGTGGAGAGTTAGTTTTAATTTGTTTAAAATTGTGTATACTCTCCGTTTAGTGTTTAGGACGACTACCGTTTATTGGGACAATCTGCTCACACCGGTAATTTCACTTTTCAAGTAGATGAAGATGTTATAAATAACATTCGATCCAAATTAGGCTTTTAGAATACTAAGAAGTTAGTCTGGTGTTGTTGGAATATTGTGATGTTAAATTAGGCTCTGATACCAAATGAAATTCCGGTTGCACGGAATAGTCCCAATAAACGGTAGTCGTTCTAGACACTAATTGGAGAGCATACACAACTTTGAACAAATTAAAAGTTAATCTCTCCACAACCTAGGTTCACACAATTGCACAAGCAATTCACATTTGACAACAAATATATATGCAACAAGCACAATCAATTGTACAACCTAGAATCCCAAAGTGAGCATCATCAATAGCTCACCACGGACTATATCTATCAATGTATGATCAAGCATGCAACATGTTAATCAATTAAGCACAATAGTATTTAGATAAGCAATCATACAATATGCTAATCAATTAAACATAATACAATAGATAAGCAAACACACAAACAACACAACAATATGGTCACCCGGAAACCTCTACCTCTAGAGGGAAAACCGGAGGGGAGCCGTACCCCACGCTCTTGTGTAACACTATGAAAAACGCCAATTGGCAAACACATACAAGGGGGAATCACAATCCCAAACTCTACACTATGAACCCTATGACTAGTGGCAGCTCTAACCTTGTGTAGCCTCCAAATGCTTCTTCAAGTGCTCCCACCTCAAGCCGCTCCAATTAGACAAACTCCACCACGTGAATCCTCAACCGCAAGCAATACCAACAATGCAAATGATATGTGTATGTGAATGAATATAATGAATTCAATTCGTTTGACACAAGCAAGTAAACAAGGAACACTTGCTAGAATCAAAACAAATCGAATTGACAAACCTTGAATATGATTCAAGGGTTGATTTAGTTATTCACAAGGAACAATAACTAAATCAACAACATCAAAGATGTGAGGAGCCTATAACATGGATCTAGGGTCACTCAACTATACCAGAAAACTCTCTCAAAACGTTTTTTAGACAATATGGAAGAGTAGAAAGAGTTGGAACAAATGAAAACCGAAGGATTCTATTTATAGAAAACAAAACAGACGCTCGGGCGATCGATCGTCACTATTCACCATCGATCGTCACTGTTCATGAACAGTGGTACTGTAGCAACGGACATATTTTTGAATCGCAACGGGCAGATTCTCCAACGGTACTATTAACGATCGATCACACGATTCCAGGCGATCGATCGCACTGTTCATATGAACAGTAACACTGTAGCAAAACAGAAAAATATCTTAAAAATAAATGTTTGCTTAACCAAATGAAATTTAATTAATTTCTAGCAAACCTAAGATATTTGTGCTACATCTTAAGCATGAACAAAGAGTATGAAATGCATATGCATGAATCATACCTTGAGTTGCTTGAACGAAACCTTCGATGAACAATGATCGAAGTCCGGAGAAAAGACCGGATAAGAAAGGCGTCTTCACGAACCATCTCGAGCAAGAACAACCTAAGCCACTAATCCTAATCCCTTAAACAACCTAGCATTGAATACAATAGAATGCTAATACAAGGGAAGAGGTTTTGTCAAATAGGAAATAGCCAATAGCAAATATTTTGCCCTTACAGTCTCTCTCTCAAAAAAAGAAGAAGTGGGATGTAGGTCTCTTACACATTATGCCTTGCAACTCTTTTGATTAGTTTATTCAATTTCTAAGACTTAATCAGTGTTTTTAAGTACAGATGAGAGGACTTAGTTATGTTATATAGTAATCACATGTTGTTGATGGAAAATTTATCTTGATTTACGCTTGGTTTTGTTCATAGTGCTTTGTAGCTAATGCTTATCTCTATAGTATATTCAATTTGGATAATAAAATTATTTCGATGATGATCCATGAGTTATTTGATGTAACTTTGTTTCTTTCGACCAATACTCACGATCTATGAGTTTATCTAGAGTTCTACACAAGATTCGATTGTGTGTTTGAGTTTTCACTTTGCCATATTTCATCTATTTTTATTATTCGTGGAGTATATGCAATATTTGTTGATTACAAGTATATATATATTAGTAGTGCTACACATCCCAAAAAATTATACCAAATATCAATACCAAATGATGTGGCGGCTGACATGGCACGTGCCGCACCATCATTTTCCTTTCAATAATTTCCAACAAATTTGATTTATACTATTTAAAATCTAGACATAAAAGTAAGAAAATAAAATTCTAGGTTTAGCAAAAAAAAATTAATAACTCGATAAGTCAAACGAAATCAAAACTGCAAAACAAATCGATAACCATTGAGATTTCACCAAAATTTAGAGTACTAAATTGCAGAACGACTAATATATATATATATATACAGTCCCCTTCACATGCGCACGTCCGCATCAAAAATAAAATGCGAACATCATCATTGTGAGTGCAAATTAAAAATCAAACCCGTCTATATTTTAGATCATCATTCGAGGATCATTTTGATAAATAAAAAATTAAAATCGGAAATTATTTAGCCATTTGATTATCACATCCATTGTTTCAACCTTATCTGACGGACTGTATTTGTTTGTAAACTATACAACGAACAGATGACCAAACAATCTCCAATTCGGCTGATTTTTTACAAGGATAATTCTTGAAAATAAATCTAAACGATGAACGATTCTGATGATTGAGATATATTGTCAATTGGTCGGGATGAAGATGTTCGCATTTTACTTTCAGTGCGGACGTGCGCATGTGAAGGGGACTGTATATATATATATATCTCCTACTTGTGAGATCCTCGTTTCTAGTGAATATTTAAATGAATCAATAATGCATACCCTCTCCCTACTAACCTCGTGGATAAATTGTTGTAGGTGATGTTGTGAAAGTTTTAATGTCATATATCTTTGATTAATTTGCAATTATCATGACCAAAGCTTTGATTTGATCTCGGAAGATATAACCAATTCATGGTTGTACTTAAGAATGGTGCGGGTACTGGGATATGAAGATCACCGATCAGTTTTGGGTTATTTAAATAAATATTCAGATTTTATTTAATTTTTTTATAATAGAATTTAATCAATCTCTTTACATATACGAAATTTCACAAATATTAAACAAATGATGTGGAAATAAGATGGCATTTGCCACATCATTTGGGATCAAAATTTAGTATAAAATTTTGGGATCCCAAGCAATTTTGCAAAACAAAAAACCTAAAAATCATTTTTTGTTTTCCAACACAAAACGAGAATAAAAACTTAAGACTCCAAGATTATACGAATACCCAACATAGTTTTGAGTTTTAAGAACCTACTACCACATAGACCGACATACAAACACACTCAACAACTAATCATCCCTGCACATCTAAGAGTTGATGCTTTGAGTATGCTTTTATTCCTTGCAAAGTGACCAGCATCATCCATTGATAATATCTAAATCCTCTTGGTGTTGGGGGACCTTTTGTTTTCTTTTGCATCACAAAGCTTCTGCAACTTCGAGTTGCTTTCAACCATTAGTTGCTCAAATTGATTGGCCACCAATTTGTTCTATATCCTCCCGACTTCAGCTGCAACAGTGGCTTGCCTGAGTTGTAGGGCACCAAGAATGAAAGTGCCAAGAGCAAACGTGGATCGACAAAAGTCATCAAAAAGCTTCAGTGACTAGTCGAACATGCCAACTCAGGCATAATTTTATTTGTGCAATTTTCCTTAATATAATACATAGTTTTACTTTCTCCAAAATGTTACTCTTTTCTTTTTTGTTTGAGTAAGAACCCAAAATGCTACTATGCAAATCTCATTTTGAGAAACTATGAACAAAAAAAAAGGAGGGGAGAAAAAAAAAACACATTGGTAAATAGAATCCTACGCTGCCTTTTTTTTTCTCCCTTAATTGTCCAGAAGAGCACAGGGTTTAAGCCCTCTTCTTGAATCAGCCAAACCAGAGCCTTAAACCCCTTTTGTTAGTTCCTTCCAATTCCCAACTTCACCGATCAGATGATGAAGCATTCTCATTTCAGCTCCCTATTCATCAATTTCTACTCCCGTTTCTCTCTTCGAAACGCACCAGGCCACGTTTCGCTGTACTCAACGGCGGCGGCCAAATCTCATAGAAAGTCATGGGAAGTCTCACTGAACGTCCTCTACCATCGGATCTCCCGGACCGGATATCCTAGGGCCTCCGCTTTCTCGATTCTCGACCAGTGGATCCAAGAAGGCGGAACCGTAGATAAAGATGGCCTCGTCTCTATAATCAAGGAGCTCAGGCAGTTCAAAGACTACAGCCAAGCTCTTGAGGTACTCTAATTTCTGCTTGGTAATGAAGCTTTCCTTTTTCAGTTGACTGACTATTAGTTTAAAGGGATCCCTAGTTTAAACCCAGTAATTTTCATTGCCAATATATCAAATTGAGTACCTCAATTGTGCTACTATCAGCTTTTGCTTACAGCTGAATTCTTTATGTTTGTACATATGATTGCTTTGCTACTTCATTACGTTACATTGGTACCAGAGAAAAGATAGATGAATAGATTTATTGATTGATTGTATGAAAACACAAGCATTTAAATATGAAAAAAATGTTTACCATAACTTCATGAACTGGCTGGAAAATCAGAAAAGGATTCGAATTGGTCCTTATTGTGTTATACTGAACTCAAATTCCCTAGAATTGCTAGACTACTAGAATTTCCATATATAAAGAAATTGTGTCTGCTTTGCAGAAATATACGTTCATGTTCAGTTGTTTGGATCTTGAAGCATTTAAGGATATGGGTTTGTTTTAGGTTTGTGCCGATTTTGGATGGAAATATCAAAGCCTTCCAGAATATTTTTTTTCCCTCTGGGATCTCTTCAAAATTTCATCCCAAGGATCTCAGCTCAAATATGTACATCTGAATGCACATTTACCGACTTATTAACAATTGGGCTTAAAGGCATGCACATTTGCCGTAGTGGAGTATTTGAAAGCTAAATGTGGTTTGAAACTTGACATGGTCTTTGTTCGATTGCCAAGGTCTTCGTTATTGTTTTCTTTGTCATTATTTGATTGACGAGTGAGCAAGTTTCCCTCTATTGATTGATGAGTTTGCCTGTTCCAAAAATAATTTCCTTATGTCTGTCTAGCATTTGTTTTAGGAAATGACAATGTTTCTCTGAATCGATTGGGGATTGAACTGTTGTTTGAAGTAAAATTGAATAGTCTATGTATTCATACCCAATTGAATTGCTTAGGTTTGCCACTATCGGCATTTGAATGCAAATTATAGCTTAGTTGTTGAAGAAATCTAGGCATCCAACCTACGACCAATAGGCTATAGGTGGGGAGACCCAAAACCTTTTAAGCTCTTAAGCAAAGTCATATTTCTGCAATGTGGGAGAACACTTCGCATTCTCACAATTGTTATGTTTATATGTATACATGATTGCTTTACCACTCTATTTCAAGATAAAATATAATGTTATGGAGAGAATATTCAAGTCAGAACAAGCACAATGGAAGTGCTCTTATTAGTTTAGTTATAAAAAGTCAATTAGTTTTGTTATGCAATGCATGAATTCCCCATGTATGATTCTTTTGTCAAACCAATGCTCTAAATGAGCTTCATAAAACATTTGGATCTGTGAAGAGATTATGTAGTATATTTAGACTCTGCTTCTGAAATTTGTGTATTTATTGAATTCCCAGGTGTCTATGTGGATGAGTGACAAAAGGTATATTAAACTTTTGCCCTCTGACACAGCTGTCCGGCTCGACTTGATTGGAAAAGTTCATGGAATAGAACAAGCCGAGAATTATTTTAACAACATTCCCAAACAATTGAAAGTCCTTCAGGTTTACTCTGCTCTCCTCAACTGCTATGCCCATGCAAAACAATTGGAAAAAGCAGAGGCCACCATGCAGAAGATGAGGGATTTGGGGTTCGCTAGGACACCATTGGTATACAATGTTTTGCTCAATTTGTATTATCAGACTGGAAATCGTGAGAAATTTGACACTCTGATGATTGACATGGAAGAGAATGGCATTGGTTGTGACAGATACACATATGGGATCGGACTCAGTGCAGCTGCAGCTGCTTCTGATCTTGAGGGAGTTAACAAGATTATGGCAAAATGTGAATCTGATCCTAAGGGTATTTTGGATTGGACTAATTATGCCATTGCGGCAAATGGTTATGCAAAAGCAGGAGATGTGGACAAGGCTTTAGCAATGCTGAAGAAGTCTGAGCAACTGATACCAAGTTCGAAAAGACAGAGGGGAGCATATGAGTACCTTATGACACAATATGCAGTGCTAGGGAAGAAAGATAATACTTTGAGACTATGGAAACATTATAAGGAGCAGATGAAAGTCTACAATAGGGGCTATATATGCATAATAACCTCACTCGTGAAGATTGGTGACATTAAGAGTGCTGAGAAAATCTTTGAAGAGTGGGACTCTGCGAAATTAAATTATGATATTCGTATCCCAAATTCCTTGATTGGTGCTTATACCAGGAAAGGTTTACTTGACAAGGCTGAAGCCATTATTAACAGGATAATATCAAAGGGTGAGAAACCTAGTCCTTCGGCATGGAATTATTTGGCAAAAGGCTATCTTGATCATGATCAAATTGAGAAGGCAGTTGAATCGACAACGAAAGCAGTTTTGGCTGCACTGCCCGGGTGGAAGCTAGACAAGGATGTTATGGTCGCATGTCTGGAATACTTCAGAACGAAAGCAGATCTGGAAGGAGCCGAAGAATTCATAAAACTACTCGGCGATAAGAATATTATTCCCGTAAATATGCAGGAGAGATTGTTGAATCATATTAAAAATGAGGATTCCAATGCTGTAGCACTAGGTGAAATGGAATGGGATTGTCCAAAGGGAGACGAAGAAGCAAGTGAACTTTCAGCTAGAAGTGGCGGGCAGTAGTAGCTTTAAGGACTTGGAATCCAATATGTCATATGCGGATTCCAAATAACACCTGAAAATTTAGGTAGCAAATGCAAGTCAACTGCGGGGAACTAGTACAAATGTTCATGAGGATGAAGCCGAGATGTAAGCAAAATATTTATTTTTTCTGATAATGAAGACATTGCTTTTGTTTCTCTAGTGTAAAGTGTGCTTCCAGATCACTCAAATCTCATAGAAGGTTTTTTCTCTTCTTTTTTTGGGACAATTCATAGAAGGCTTATAGTTCCTGAATTGGCGCCCTTTTGGTTGTTTAGTTTTATTACAAAATTGTGCTCTCAAAATCCCATATTATCTTGTAAATCTTGTAATAGTTGTAAATCTCATTCTAAAGGCAATTTAACTTCGACTTATATAAAAGAACAAACGAAATAAAACTAAAATCAATTTTCAAATTTTCTCATCCAAAGTCCAAACAAACAGGGCTTAAACCCTCGAGGGTCCCACTCACCAAAGAGAATGGCTTAAACCCCATTTTTCTCCGAACACCTGAGTCTCTCCCGCCCTCTTTCTCCAGATGAAGCATTCTCGGTTGGGTCCCCTATTCCATTTCTACTCTCGTTTCGGTCTCCGAAACGTACCGGGCGTTTCGCTCTACTCAACGGCGGCCAAATCGCCGCCCACATCTCTTAGAAGGCGCTGGAAAGGCTCACTCAACCGCCTCTACGGTCGGATTTCGCCGGTCGCAGATCCTGGGGCCCCCATTCACCTGATTCTCGACCAATGGGTCGAAGGCGGTGGAGCCGTTGATAAATTTGGCCTCGTCACTATCATCAAGGAGCTCAAGCACTTTAATCGCCTCAACCACGCTCTTCAGGTCTGTTTGGTTGCTTGGAAACTGTGGAAATGAAACTACTTTTAGGGTTCTTAGTTTTCCCCTTTTCAATTTTTGAATGTTGCCCAATTGAGCAGCTTACTGTTAGTTAATGTATTCCATTATGCCCAAACCCTAATGCTCTATATTGGCTTCATACATATATGCAAGTGATGATCTTCTAGGTGGTAGAGAAGTTTGCATACCAATTTGTAATTTCTATGTTAAAGAAAGATTGTCTGCTATGTTAGCAAGTTAGCTTATGAAATTCTTGGTTTTTATTGAATTCACCAGGTTTCTATGTGGATGTCTGACAAAAGGTATTTTGAACTCTCTCCCTCTGATGTCGCTGTTCGGCTCGACTTGATTGCAAAAGTTCATGGAGTAGAACAAGCTGAGAGCTATTTTAACAACATTCCCAAACAATTGAAAGTCCTTGGGGTTTACCGTGCTCTCCTCAACTGCTATGCCCAAGCGAAACTTGTGGAGAAAGCCGAGGCCACTATGCAGAAGATTAGGGATTTGGGGCTTGCCAGGACGTCGTTGGCATACAACAATTTGCTCAATTTGTATCATCAGACTGGAAATCGTGATAAGCTTGACGCTCTGGTGAATGAAATGGAAGAGAAGGGCATCAGGTGTGACAAATTCACGTATGGGATCCGGCTCGGTGCATATGCTGTTGCTTCTGACTTCGAGGCAGTTGACAAGATTCTGGCAAAATGGGAATCCCATCCTGAGGGTCATTTGGATTGGATTAATTATGCGGTTGTGGCAAATGCTTATGTAAAAGCAGGAAATGAGGACAAGGCTTTGGCAATGCTAAAGAAGTGTGAGGAACTGATACCAAGTTCTGAAAGACAGAGGGAAGCATACGAGTATCTTATTCCACAATATACAGCACTAGGGAAGAAAGATAATGTTATGAGACTATGGGAACTTTACAAGGAGCAGAATCTTTGCGTATACAATAGGGGTTATAAAATCATGATCACCTCACTCTTGAAGATTGGCGACTTTGAGAGTGCTGAGAAGATCTTTGAAGAGTGGGAATCACAGCATTCAAGTTATGATATTCGTATCCCAAATCACTTGATTGCTGCTTATACCAGAAACGGTCTTCTTGACAAGGCTGAAGCCATGATTGACAGGGTAATACTAAAGGGTGGGAAACCTGATGCAAAGTCATGGTATTGTTTGGCAAAAGTGCATCTTGCTCATGATCAAACTGAGAAGGCAGTAGAGTTTACAAGAAAAGCACTTTTGGCCTCGCGGCCTGCGTGGAAGACGGACAAGGATGTTTGGGCTGCCTGTCTAAACCACTTGATAAAGAAACCTGATTTGGAGGGTGCCAAAGAATATATAAAGCTACTCAGTGATAAGAATATTATCACCGCAAATACACAGGAGAGACTCTTGAATAACATAAATAAGGAGGAGGATTCAAACTCTCTAGCAGAAGGTGAAATGGAATGGGATGGTCAAAATGGAGATAAAGAAGCAGATGAACTTTCAGAAGTGGAGGCGCAGTAGCTGTTAGGATCCAATAATAATCAGTTACAGATTGTAAGAACTCCTTAACATTTAGGTAGCAAATGCAAGTGAACTACTGGGTGTACTTGTATTTCATGTGGACAATGCTTTTTGTTTCTTCAAGTCTGACAATGAAGTCTGCTGCAACATAGAGGGTTGAATGCATTTTTTTTTTGGCCAATTGATGTAACTCTTCTTCAACTGCAGTTAGCTAGTTAACGAACAAAACCTTAACATGGAAATTTTTTATTTCGGAGAAAATAAAAATTAGGAGGAAAATTCGGAAAATTCTAATACGGAGGAAAATTGGATAGTAAATCAATTTTAAATGAGGTTTAAAAAAATTAAAAATACCGGTGCCCAAAAGTCCCGAAAATTAGAAGTAAAAGTTTTACAAATTTTGGAGGCTGTCTTTCCGATCACACCTCACTTGTTTATAACTATACTCGTTCCTTCCACACTATAGTCTACAGCGCCACCAAACTCAGCAACAAATGGAGCAAGACCTTCTTCCCCAAACCATCCCCAATTCACTCTCCGACCACCAAAACGACGCCGAAGACGATGACGACGCGCCGACCCTAAGCCTGCAAGCCCTAGAAGCTCTCAAGGAGTTCCTGACCGAGCAAAGCCAGAACTCTAATGACACCGCCGCCGAAAGCCAGGGAACGGAGACAGCTCCGGCGTCTACGCCGGCTCTGATCTCGGAGGATTGGCGGATGAGCCAGTTCTGGTACGACCACCATACGGCCCAAACTCTAGCCCAAGAGGTCCTCACTCTCTGCAAATCGGACTCCCACTCGGTCGCAACTCGGGTCGCCTGCGTCGCTTGTCCTTCACTCTACGCCTATCTTAAGGTCATTGTTAGTCTTTTAGGTTGCTGGTTTTCATTCTTTGATTTTTGATTTTTTTTTTTTTGCTGATTTCTTATCAAATTTTCAGAATATGGATTCCGATGTGTCCGTACAATTGCTCGAGTATGATCAACGGTTTGAGCAATACGGTAGTGATTTCACATTTTATGATTATAATCAACCAGAAGACTTGCCCTTGGAGCTGAAGCATGGTTTTGACATTGTAGTTGCTGATCCTCCTTATCTGGTGAGCTCAAGCTATGGTTCTTTCTGTCAAGTGATTTAAGAGCATTCATCTTTGTTGGCTTTGATTTAGTAAATTCAGTTGGTTATGGGCGTCTACATTTTCACTCTGCGAATCTGCTATGTATAAAAATTCGTAATCTTGATGTATTGAAATTCCATGTTGCCTTATTTTCGATTTTTGTGTTCTACATCTTTCTTATGGAAATATGGTAGAAATGATTTTTCTTTCGTTTTTGTTTGTGGTAGATTCAGCTTCTGTTTCATGTTATGGCTACTTAGCTTTGGGTAATTTGGGTTTGTCTGTTAATCTACCCGTGAAATTATGGTTTTTGTTTTTTTGGTGGTGCGATGCTTATGTAAATGTTACTGATATAATGTAACTGATGTTTACAGAGTAAGGAGTGCTTGGAGAAAGTCGCTCAAACTATTTCATTTCTTGCACGATCAGAAAAACCTTTCTTGCTCCTCCTCACAGGTATACACTGCCCATTTTCCTTCCTACACTGTAACTACTGCTTATATTAAAATACATTTCACCAATGAGTTTATTGTAATAGGAATTAGGAAGTAGAAATGACCAAATGTTGTTTTTAGGATATTTCAGGTTTGGTGTATCTAACTATATAGTTTTATGATGACTTGCAGGAGAGGTGCAGAAAGAGAGAGCAGCTGAGCTCATGGGTTTGCTTCCATGTGGTTTTAGGCCTCGTCACTCTAGCAAACTTGGAAATGAGTTTCGGCTGTTCACAAATTATGATCCTGAGACGAGATTAGGAGGGTGGGAGCTAGACAATTAGGAACTTTTTCTTCTCATGCGACCTGACATTGGTAAGTGAGATTGATTGGGGAAACTTTCTCTTCCTACACTGATATATGTAGTGGTACACTGGTATCCCACATTTTCTGTATCACATATTATATATATGTATGTAATTGTTTTTTATCCAATCTTAGGTTTGTACAGATTAGCACATTCTATGGACACAATAGGCATACTTATTTAGGACCAAGTACTTAGCCACATAGTATGCTGGTGTTGTTATTCTTTTATTTTTTTTGCCAATTTCTGATATACCATTGGTGCCAAACTCGAAATCTGAGCTGTTATATATCAGTGACAGCCACATGGTAGTGACGGGGCGTTGACCCCATTGCCCCTTTTCTTTGTCTTAAACTTTGTGTGCTTTGGATTTGCCTCCTTTGTGCTCCTGAATTTCTCTTCAAAAAGCGCAAAACATGTTTCATGAAATGCCTCCCAAGGCATGTCTGTCAAACTTAATCCTCTTTTACAAAACTCATAACCTGTTTTTTCCAAACCTCTCTTTCCAATCTTGAGGCGAACTATCCAAAATAATGGTTGTTCCTCCCTTTGTTGTCACTTTAAATTTACATACAAGTAAATATAGTTATATTAATTGTTGGTCCATCTATGGAGGGATAAATAGAATGAGGTTTTGAATATTGTAAGAGGTTTTGACAATGAATGTTGTAAGTCTATTAATTGGTTCTTTTTTTGGTAGGAATATTAATTGTTATGTATTGCAATAATGACATTGTTAGTGTCATATAACAGGTAAGTTATATCATGTTTAGATGAAGCCATGAAGTTGCAAGGCTTAGAGCTGGTGTTACATTTTCATTCAGTTAAATTCTTTGCTCTGCAACTTACTGATGCTGTGGTTATATGGATGTTTTTGTCTGCAGATTTGACAGCTGCGCAATTCAAATTTGTTGCCTGCCAAGTGTATGTGGGTGGTAGTAAGATTATGCATCAAATGAGGTTAAAACAGTGCAGTATGTATTGCCATTCTAGTCTGCGTTATTATCCCTTGTTCCAGTAACACAATGCCCAACCCAACTTTTTGAAGTCAATTTAATTTGCCATTTTGACTAGCATCATGCAACATTACAGAATATAGCAATGTGCTCATGTTATTTTTAAGGAATACAAAATCTACATCCTCTGATCTGTTGTAGCATAGCTGGTTCCTCTCTATTTCTCCTCCCTTCCCCCTCCTTACTCTCTGTGGCTGCTTCTCAGCCTTCTCTGTTTCTATTATTTATGAAGAACTAAGAATCATGAATATGAAACTCAGAAGAGACAATTGCTATTGGTCATGTTGAGTTTGTCTTGATGTTATAGGATAACAACTGTTTAAATTTGTTTCTTTTCAATGGTATTTACGGTTTTTTACTCTACTAATTTGAAATTTACTTTTAGAGATACTGTTATTTGGACTAAAGATTCACCAACAAACCTTTTACTGTTCAGTCTTCAAAATGAACAACCCAGCAACCCATCCTTGGTTTAGAGAAGCATAATGTTTGGAAGAGAATTGCTTGCAATGATGTGGAGAAAGAATTTATGTCTACTTGGGTCAATATGATAGATGGTTCTGCTTTTCTCCTACTAGTTTTGCAGTCATTTCTCATCCCTTGCTGCCCCTCGACACAAGTGTGTGTTTGAGGCTTGAGGCCAATGGGGATGGGATGTGGATAAAACAAAAAAAATGTGTTCTCTTAACGGAGATGCAGAGGCAATTCTTCCCATAATGCAATAGAAGTAGGCAACTTTTTTGGATAAGGGTTGAAGTTGGCATCTTTTTTCGATTTATTTTGACTACAATGCAGATGGATGATACATGGGGAAGTGCGGCTACGGGTGGGGAGTTTTTCTTTCAGTTCTAATGCTGCTACTATGCATGGCCGTAGCTCAAGGCCTCCAAATACCATGTTATTGCCCATCTGTGGTATGGTCTTCAGAAGCTATTGGTTTCATATAAAGTAAAATTTTTCCTGGAGATGGCGCTTCACCTAATTCTAACTTCCAAATGCGCTCTATCTAGCTCGTCGGAAAACTCTCCTTTGTCGCACCGATACTTCCTACGTCGATTCACCTATGTGCGTACTCCTTGGCTAATATGTGGAAAAAGAAGTTTAAGAAGAAAATTATTTGAGAAGCATCAATGCGGTAGAGTATTGCAGAATAGGCATTCTTGAGGTCCATTTTTGTCTTCAAAAGAAATTCAATTTGTGAAAGGCTCAAAATTCGAACTATAGGGACTAAATTTGATATAGTCGAATCTAAGGGGACCAAAAGTGCAATTTAGCATTTATGGGCTGACCCGCCCGTATCTCTAGACCCGACTTGAAAAATCGCAGACTTTGGAGAGTTCGAGATCCTCACAGAAGTTAAAACGCGCGTATACATAGCGATTTGGTGCTCTCCAAGTCTCCAACTAACATTTTTCAAAACCAAGTCACACACAGAGCAAGAAAATTATGAGACCTAACATCGTTTCCGAGGTGAGCTTCATCTCCGATCTAACTTTCTCTTCTATACTTTTTCGCTTCAACCTCGCCCATTTCTCAGAGAATTCTGGTTTATTCTTACGTTTCATTTGGTCGCTGAGAAATTGCAAAACTGGAATTTAAACGAGACCGAAATTCTGAATCTAGGTTTTTTCTAAGTCCAGAATGAGGTAAGTATTAGCAAAATTGAGCACATAATTGGCCTGTTAACTTGGTTAGTTTTAGCTTCTCGATTTGGAGTAAAATTAGTAGATGTATGATATACATTTCTGAGGAATTACTGGTATTAATTGAAATTTCATGTTCCTTTTTGTTGTATAGTACATCTTCATGTTTGAAGTTGTCCTGGTGTGGTTGTTGTGGTTGGCATCGATGCTATGAAATTGAAGTAACCTGCATTTCAGTGGCTTAAAGTTTAGAACCCTAAGTTGGCTCTAAGGTGTCATGGGCTGTTGTCTGTGTGCTTATGTGGATGGATTTGTATTCGTCATTTTGATTTAGATATTATACATGTTACATTTTGGGTTTAAGTACGTTTCGAACTGATTGTATGTTTGGGTGTATAGGCAGGACTGCAGACTAGGTTGGGGCAATGGTGGGAGGGCCTTCCTTTCCTTACTTCTGCGGTGGTTGGTGTTTGCGCAACTATTTACTTGGTTTGCCTCTTGGCTGGATACGACTCCTTTTATGAAATATGCTTTTTGCCGTCTGCAGTTATCTCGCGATTCCAAGGTAAGTTTTCCAGAAAGTGAAATCTGAGACAGTTCTTAGTTAGTTACTAGAAAGAAGTGCAATTTTGCAACCCCTTTTCCTGGTTTTATAACATCCCCTTCCCCACCTGTCATTTCGAAACTGTTCCTCGATATTTTACTCCTAATTATTTTTAGCAACCTTGCAAGCAATGTCTTTTTCACCTTTTTTTATGTGCTTCAGTTGCAACTAAAATTTGACTTTTCCTGAAAGTACCTTAGGTTCATGATTTCATTTTATGTTCAAGTTTTTGTTTATTTGGTTTGTTACATGATTTCAATCTCAGTTCTTCTGAACTGTAGGCTCATATATCAATAAACTGTTTTGAGACTATTCTATTATGTTGATATTTAAAGTAATGATTAATGAACTGTTTGATAATTTCCTATTGTTACAATTCATGTAATATTTTGAGATGATTTGTTGGCCTGTTGCATTGTTTTTGATGATTTAATTAATTAATTGGATTTTAGCACCATTTCTGCTAATATCTTTTGGTTTCTCTGTTGAACTCTGCTCTGTATGAATCCGGCACACTGGCCTAGAAACTATAGTATCTTCAACCAGATATTGCCCTTCATCCTGATCTTTGCAAACTTACACATTGAGTGTACAATGTGAATCCTAATTCAGTCCCTCTAAGTTCTAACCAGCTTGAAGCCTTGAATAAAATTGTAACTGCTCATTTTGAGAATCTTTCTTTTTCCTCAAACAAAAGCTTAGTATAGTTTAATCTTTATAATCAATATCAATATGACTATTATAGGGATTTACTATGTTCAAAGAAATAAAAGTAGTACCCTTCTATTGTTACTCAGTTTGATGTCTGCTCATGCCCATCATCTCTCTATTGGCCTTTTCAGTCTACAGGATCTTCACTGCCATTCTGTTTCATGGTTCTCTGCTTCATGTGTTGTTCAACATGATGGCATTGGTTCCTTTGGGTTCTGAGTTGGAGAGAATTATGGGATCTGTTCGCTTTTTGTACGTAATCATTCTGTTGGCTACAACCAATGCGGTGTTCCATCTTCTGATTGCACTTTTGGTGGCCTATAATCCTATTCACTCTTATGAGTATCTCATGAATGAGTGTGCAATAGGCTTCTCAGGAATCTTGTTTTCTATGATTGTTATAGAGACAAGTCTGAGTGGACAGCAATCTAGAAGGTTGGTTTTTCTAATGCTAAAATTCTGACATGATTTTGTAATTTTTTCACTGAAGAATAATTTTGTAAATTCTATCTTGTTTCGATCTGAGCAGAATTAGATCTTTCAGAACCATTCATGTGATCATGCAAATGAGTGCCCAAAAAGAACACACGCGTGCACACACACATACACTGATACTCATTGCATTTTTATTTCTCCTGTTGTTCATTTCTGGCCAATGTATTGGATTCTGCTAACCCACAAACCTTTCCTTCTGCTCTGCAGTGTGTTTGGACTCTTTAATGTGCCTGCTAAATGGTAATTTTCATAACCTTTAAAAAAATAAAAATTTGCAGTTACATACACATTGTATGTAATGTCTATTTTTTATTTTTTACATTTTTTATTCAAAAATTGAAACATGTACTGGAATATTTGTTGCAGGTATGCATGGATCTTGCTGGTAGTGTTCCAACTTGTTATGTCTAATGTTTCATTACTGGGACACCTTTGTGGTATTCTGTCTGGCTTCGCATGTAAGTTTCCTCGCTCTTTAATCTCCTCTTTCATATTTCTTTTTTCCATATTATGGGACAAAGTCAGTGAGATTCTGGGAACGCTATAATGCTGCCTTTGCAATGCAGATAGTTATGGCTTATTCAATTTCCTCATTCCCGGACCATCCTTCTATTCCAAAATTGAGGCCTCCTCATTGCTCGTAAGTATTATAGACGTTGCTTCTGATGATTGATCAATTTGGAAACATACTGTTATTCTTTTTCTCTAATTCCACTTATTCATTTTATGTTTCCAGTCATCTTGTGTGAGGCGGCCTAAATTTATTTTGTGCACTGGTGGAAATCCTTCTGCCTTCATCCCAACATATTCAAATCAAGGTACCACATCTAGGTAAGTTCTATTTATTTATTTAGTTCTTATTGGTAAGTTGGGTAAATTTCTGTTTCTTAAGAGGCTAAAGTTATGTGTATTATAAGAGTTATAATATGATATATTTTCTGAACCAGTGGATTATTTTCGGGAAATTTGTGGAGAAACTTGTCTTCATGGATTCCACAGAGGGAAACATCTCCACAGGTATTGTTTTTCATCACCTTTCATGATCCTTAGTGGTTTTTGTGTGTGCGTGTGTGTGAAAATGATCTTTAGAGGTATTTGATTACCAACTTTCCCTCTTTGTTTGTAGCCTTTGTGGTTCCATTGTACATCAATTTTAAATACCCACTACTTAAGAATGGTGTGCCCTTCATTCAATTTTAAATACCCACTACTTTTCTAAATTGTAATTTCAACGGCAAGGATGAATTGTTTTTTGTCATCACTGCTAAATTAGTAATTACATATCAATACTATATTCTGGTCACTTTTGCGGACACGCTGCCTGGTGAGGAGTTTAAGGTTTACATGGATGTCAAGATGTCATCTATGTTATATCCTTGGTTGTACATGTCAGTGTGGCTTAAGGCCATTTGGAACTTGACACTGTTATTATGTTATATGCTTTAGAAGCATATCTGGCATGCTGTTTTGAGTCTTAGCTTATATATCTTAAACATTGCCTTCTTACTTAACAAAAACTTTTTGAATTTTGTTGTCGTGAATCAAGACTCACTATGACAGCAATAAATGACACTTTTAACTTTATCGTATCTGTGTGGCAGAAGCAGATAGTGGATTAGCTGTTCTGCTTGTATCAAATATAAATTGTTTTCACTTTAAAAAATAAAGGTCAAAGGCTATATATATATATATAGTTTTTCTTTTTGCTTCAAGTCAACTGATCTATATTCCCAACTTCTACTTGTTTTCCACTTCTATCCTTGTCAGCCTTTAGTGTTGTAGCCTTCTGTGTTTTGTGAATATAGATTGAGTTATTGAATTCGATGATGCAGTCAACACAAGGCAGTCACATGTTTCCTGGGAGGGGAAGGGCACTGGGGTCTGGTCGAGGTCAGGCTGTTTCTGATGGTAATCCGGAATCAAACTTACAGGCTAGACTCTTGGATAATAGCGACTCAGAACATACATCAGATGCAGTTATTGGTACAGGACAGCAGTTATCTGATGGAAGGTACTAGGAAAACTTAGTTGATGGATGCTTATAACTCAATGGGCTGTTGCCGTTCATGGACAAATTGTTTGGATTGATTAATAACTTATTTTGTTTCATTACATTTCTATACATGGCATTGAATTAATAGATGTGTATAACTTGTTAGGTTATTTCTGTTCATGGATAGACTTTTTAATGATCTGTTCACAAGTAATTTGGTAGTTAGTTTTAGCACATGTTATGATCTGTTGTTCTGTTACTCATGCATGCTAAATTGGATTGAGTAAAACCAAGTTTGTTTGATTAATGCTTTATTCATGGCACTGAAGACACATGCAATAACTGAGGTTAGATTATCACAACAAACTTTCAAGTTGGTTATGTTGATTATTTTCAGGCGAACAACAGTAAATAATACGGTGGCAGCTGCAGCTGAATTTCCAGTTCACCATCAGGTTATTATTTTTTCAGTTAGTTGAGGTACTCCTTTCCAATTTTTCCGGTACAATTTGGATTATAGATATCTCTTGGTTGGATGCAGGACTATGTTGTTTCTGAAGAAGAAATCCAAAAACTTGTATCAATGGGTTTTGAAAGGGTAAAGAATTCATTCTGTGCTTCTCCTTATTCAAATGAACTAACCACCGTATAGTATGCATTGTTTCAAAACTACCTTGATTCATATTTGTAGAGTTAAAGAATACAATGCCTAGTTATGGGATAGGTTGCCAAATAACTGTATCCATGTTTAAGAGCATGTATAGTATATACTCTGGAATGCTGATGTCTTGGTGTGGGCTACAGACACAGGTTGAAGTTGCTCTAGCGGCTGCAGATGGCGATATTAATGTCGCAGTCGAAATTCTGAGCCAGCAGGTCCGTCTTTCAAGCTCTACTTATTTCTCACAAGTTTTGACAGTTGACATTTCCTGTTTTACTTATGGGAACTGGACTTCTCTGCAGGGTTAAAATGCAAGCAAAGAAGCTAACTTTTAACTTCTTCCCAAAGATCTGGACCTCGATCGACTCAGTTTGACTGGCCGGGTTCCACTATCACGTCACTTTGTATACTGTATATTGTTTGGGAGCAGCACTGGGATCTATTGGCTGGGGTGAAGAGATTATGAATGGGATACACTAACATCTGTTAACAGACAGCACTCAAATGGTTCGTCACATGTGATTGAAAAAAGAAAAAGAAAAAGGGCATGGAACATGTTTGAGCGTTGGGAGTACTGTAATTGAGTTTAGCATCCAGCTTAAATTGGTCATAGACTCATAGACTGTTCTGTGATTGACATTATTTTACTTTCTTTCTACTGTAAATGCTTCTGCTGGGCTATTAACTACCCGAAAAATGTGTTACGGTACAGTTCTGCTTTTGCTGCTACCTCAAAAAGCTAATCTCTGTGCCCTATCGGATTATCATTTCATGAATCAAAAGGAGACGGGCTTCACCTTGTAACAAACAGAAACCATTTCTTCACTCGCAATAGTTCATTGTTTTTTTGCGTCTATATTAATTATATTAAAACTGCGAAACTTATATAAACAATTACAATAGCCCTTTATACTTGCAGAGGATAGAGTAGAAAATACATACACCCTCCCTCGATGGAATCCATCCCCACAGAGACCGGCCCCCTCTACCATACTCCCAGTTCTCTAGTCAAGAACTTGCATTGGTTCGTTTATTATAAGAAACCACTTAAATAACTACAAGCAGAGTAACTCTCTTATTTACACATTTTCCAGTATCAGTAGTACTACTGGAACTGTTACTTGATATCACAAACCCTAATTGAAACGAACAATTCCCCAATCTACTTTGTAGGTGCAGACCCCCTTGGTGGCTTCACGATTACGACTGGACACGCTGCATGATGTGCACAGTAGTCACTCACACTTCCTAGAAATGCTCTGCATGCACCCAAATCAAACATATATAATCATAGTTGAATGAGATTCGAAACGATTTCATTAACTTGTACAAGTAAGTCTCTGAAAACTGATATGGGATTATCCTGGATCAATGCACCATTTTCGCTTCGATTAATTCGTGAATTAAGTAGTCTTAATTGACACTCACCTCTTGACCATGCCAAGGCCACGGCTACCTACAACAAGAAGATCGACATGCATCTGCTCAGTCGCTTGGCAAATCATGTCCTTTGGATCTCCAGTCATAATCAGAGTTTCTGCTTTGACCTGCATGCACAATGTTATATATACATGTGTGCTTGCTAAGCTTAATGAAAATCATATGGCAACGTTTAATCTCATTCGAAGTTAGTGACTTGATTACCATCTTGTCCTTGCAAATCTGCAAAGCGCGGGAGAGAATAGCAGCAGCAGTCTCCTCTTGTGCCTTCTTCACTGACTCCACCACCGACGTGGTTGCATAATAGGTTCCTCCGCCAGGTCCAGCCGGGTACAAAAAGTGGTGAAACGGCTCCGTGACGTGGACCACCGTCACCTTCCACAAATCCCCCTCTTGCCTCTCGCCGGCTTCCACAGTGCTCGGCGCGTTGATAAAGAGGTGGTCAAGTGCCCAGCTGAGCGCGTAGAAGCTCCAGTCGCTTTCGTCAACTGCCACCATCACCCTCATCTTTTTTCTGCTTTGTGGATCATCCATTGGAGATCGGTATGAATATGATCGATCAGGTTTGGTTTTGGTGTATTTATACGAGTAAGTCTTAAACAAATGGATTCTGGGTTTGTTTTTCTGAGGGCTTGTTCACGTGGTTTTGAGGGTTTTAGAGATATGGATGAATGGATGATACGTGCAGGGGTGAGACTTAGACTACTAGCTACGTGGTGGTGACTAACAAAACTTGGCAATGACTGGTTAGTCTTCGTGGCAATCATACAGGTTGAGATTTCCAAGTGTACATGCACTGGACATTGGGGACTTATAGTAATTAATGTGAATTAGGGGGACAACGTTGCATAGCTAGCAAATAACTTTAGGGTCTAGATTGTAATGTGGAAGCGTTTTACTCGGGGAAACTGTGGAAATATTGGGCTGGACTCGATCTCTTTAGCCCTACGATCTCTTGTTAGAATGCTATGCTTGAACTCTCTAGCTATGTCGTAGTTGCAGACTTGCACCACATATACTCTATGTATGTTGACATGTTGTGATGATTGATGAAGGCAACATATGATAACAGAAGACTGTTGACATTTTTTCATGTTAATTTTAGAATCCATATATTACTTCAAAGGAAGTTCTTCACTTATTTGAAGTCCAACAATCAAGAATTCTTGTATGGGCTGGATCAGTATGGCATTTGAGCTAGAGAGTACAATTGAATTCTCTAACTCCAATGAATATGTACATTTGATTGAATATGTACAAGAATTCTTGATCCAGCCTGTACAAGAATTCTTGATTGTCGTACACATATTCATTACTCAATGAATATGTGTACATATTCATTCTCTAGCTCAACTGATCCAGCCCATACAAAAATTCTTGATTGTTGGACTTAAAATAAGTGAAGAACTTCCTTTAATGAAGTACATATTCAATCAGATCATTTGAGCTAGAGAAGCTAGAGAGTATAATTGAACTTGTCAATGGACCGGATTTATAGCTGATCGACCTAAATCCAGAATCGTTTAATTAAAAAAAATTCAGCCCGATTCATTCCGATAATCCGACAGATTGTTAAGAACCAAATACAAATCTGTATCCAGTGGATATTAATAGATATCCGGTTTATTAGTCTGATATGTTTATTATATCAAGTATTATTAAACTCTTAAATAATACATAATAAATAATACATTTTTTTTATCATAATACCCAATAAAAAATATTAAAACAAAATAATTATTAGTATCACCATATATTATAGACCAGGCCAATATCCCTTCCACCCTAAGATCCTCTGTGTCACTAGCTTGGGCTTCCCTAGCACAAATTTTTGATCAAGATCGAGGTTAATCCTTTGACTTGGTATTGCTTTTTGATAAAAAATTATTTTTGGTTACTTAAGTTTGATATATTCGATATTGCTTCGAGCACTTATTGGCCATATACGAAGTATTTGTGAGCTACCTCACGAAGTTTGATATCATCTATGAGGAAAACACTGCTGTGATTGATCAAGCGAAGCATGGTTACATCAAGGGAGACGCTACTAAACACATCTCGCTGAAGCTCTTCTTTACGCATCAACAACAAGAGCACCAGAAGATCGAAGTGAAGCACATTGGTTCAGAGAGCAACCACGCTGACTTATTCACCAAGTCACTACCAAAGTATTCGTTTCAGAAACACGTTAAAGCAATCGGTCTCAGGAAGCTATCCGAGCTACCTTAGAGTAACGATTCATGCCTAAGTCGAAAATCCACACCCAGTCGTGTGCAAGTGAGGGAGAGCATCCCGTCGAATGCTCGTATTTGATCGACGCTTGGCTACTGTACTCTTTTTGTCCTTAGACCAAGGGTTTGTCCCACTGGGTTTACCTTGGCAAGATTTTTAACGAGACATCATCTCAGCCACCGTCTAACTATCGTCAAATCATTGACATTGACCTTCACTAAGGATTACCAAAATCAGGGGGAGTATCCAGTAGTATACTTCTAACCACCGTGTACTCTTTTTCCTTCGACTAGAGGTTTGTCCCACTGGGTTTACTCTGGCAAGGTTTTTAATGAGGCACATCTCTTGTGGTTAGTTCCTCATAATGCTTCGGTCTACATCATTCGGCAATACAATTTTCTCCTAAACTCCGGTTTTGTCCCACACTGGGTTTTTCCGGACTTAAGGTTTTGTGTGTTTGGTTTTAGCGAATGAATGTTCATTTTCGACTCTACCTAACTATACCTAGCACAATGCTCAAAGATGAAGGAGTTCAAATGCAGCAAAGACATCCAAGGGGGAGTGTTGTAAAACATATTATCGGGTGGCTGTCCAGTAAACTAACGTCCATACGTACAAGATACAAGATGTGGACTGCATACATTGCTGAAGACCTTTGGTATTTCTTCTACTTACTCCATAAGAGTTACACTACTTATGAGAGAGCATAAATGTATAGTTAGTGGGTTAACTAGTGATGATAGTGGAGAAACTAAAAAGTTTCTCCCCATTTATGTACACCATGAATACACATCAACCTCTCCACTATATAAAGAGGTTGAGGCATCACTATTTCATACACCAATTGATCAATATCAATCGATTCACTCTACGCTTCGCTCTCTTGTTTTTCTCTCTTTTTACCTTGAGTTAATAGGCGACTCACAACAATTATATATTTATTAAATTTTTTTTTGCATTAAAAATCTAAAAGTTTGTGTTTAAATTGTAACATAAGTTTTTTTCAATTGAAAAATATGGTAAAATGTATCATACACAAATAATACGAATTGGATAAAAAAAATGCTTTTTTTTTCCCGAAAGTTTGAGTTTGATAGAAAAAAAAATGGACGATTTATTCGTTTAATATATACGTACATGAATAATTTGTGAATTATTTGCGAATTAACTAACTAGGATAAATTTACACCATAATTCTTTAATAATATACCCTACAGTTTCGGAAAATTCTACAATACCCAAAGCACTAGTGTTTGGGCATGTCAGCAATAATTTGGATCGTTGGATATGTAAATCTCCATCTTGGCCCTTATAAGTGAGGTCTTAAAAAATCCAAAATACCGGTGTCCAAAGCACTCAAAGACGTTCCCTACAGTTTCATGTATTTAATAATCTTTATTGTTGGAGATACGTACTCTTAGTTAGAGGTTAGAAGTTAAAAATATTAATATACTCTACACTTTCATCTATTAATATACCAAATAATCTATATATATATATATATTTTTTACAAAGGCTATTTGTTGACAATACTTTTAGCTGAGAGATTAGTTTATTGATGTTACAATCCAAGTTGAGTTGTTATTTTGTGGTTCCGGTAGAATACATATGTTCGCATTTGATTTTCAATTCAGGTCGGTGGCATATGCTAAAGGCACGTATATATATATATATATATATATATATATAAAAATTCCACCGCTTTTTTTGCTATTATTTACAAAAGTCACTGCATACGGACACAATAAAGCTATTTCAAAGCATACTAAAACTATTATCTAACGACAATAAAGTATTGTCAAAGCACACTAAAACTAGTAAACCTAAAACTAACCCTAGGTGGCTGCAGTGGTTATTTAACTGGGGTGTTGGGGTCGGTGTTTTGGGAGGGGTTGGTGAGGATGATTTAGAGAGAAAGGGGGGGGGAGGAGAGAGAGAAGAGGGGGGGGAAGAAGGAGAGAGAGAGAGAGAGAGAGAGAGAGAGAGAGAGAGAGAGAGAGAGAGAGAGAGAGAGAGGGGAAAGATAAAAGAGAGAGAGAGAATGTGGAAAAGTAGAAAAGTAAAGAAAAAAGTCAAAATATAATAATATATATATATATATTATGGTCCGGTTGTGTCGCAAATCCCGTCGTTCCCCCTTTTATCGTTCGTCGTTTTCTTTCTCTTGCTCTCTATGTGGTCTTTGCCGTTCGGGTGGGTTTGGTCGGGTCGTTTCTCCCCCTATACTAAGGCTTTTGTGCTAATGACAATAAGGCTTTTGTAAAAGAGATAAAGGTGAGAGATATTAGTGTATTGAGTGTGTTACAAGCATCCCAAAAGTTGAGATTGTTATTCTGTGGATCTCCGGTGTAGGAAATGCAGAGTGAATTACCATTTGATTTTTTTCATTTAGCAGAGTGCACGCCGTTGACGTACAGATTGTTTAAAGAAATGTAAGAGTACGTAGTTTAGAACTTCTCTCGGCTATAGGGGTGATTTCATTTCGGTACCTGACCATGAAAATATAACAACTAAAAAATGAATGTGATATCCACTTAATTAAGTTGCAATTTTAATTCCTCGTGACTTTTTATCTTTCATATTCTATTTTTGCTTACGTGGCACTAATGGGTTTTTTTCGACCATATATGTGGACACTAGCATAGCCTTTCCTCTGAACGTTTGGAATATCGATCCACAGAAAGCGCCGGCCACCAAAGTTGCCATTTGCCAACCCAGTTAATGTCTCCTACATATCTGCCTCCTCCGTCCATTGTAGTGCTGCCGTGTACATGTTCCACCATGTACGCATGCAACTAGCTAGCTCTATGATGATATTATTGATGAACTGACTCTCATGCGCGCTCGATCAATTGCAAAGAGTAGAGCTCAGTGCTTTATGTAAGAAAATGGTTAGTAATCAGATTATAGTCTCTAAGCAAATCACTCTTAACAAACTCTGTAACTAATATTTCTTGGTGACTAATCATCTTCTGCCAGCTGGCAATGTTTGAGGTATTTTCACTTTGCTGACTTTTCTAGCTGATTGACCATCATGATCCTTACCTTCCCCCTCAACCTTATTCTGGGAACCAAGCATAAGCTTGGAACAGAGGTACTTGAATTGCGGACAGTCTAGGCCCTTGGTGATATTGTTAATTAATTTGCACGAATCATTTCAGTCTAGGTCATCAGGTTATTATTTTTAGTTATTAGTTAGTTGAGGACTTGAGGCACTCGAGCTCCTTTCCAATTTTTCCGGTCAAATATTTGGATTACAGATATCTCTTGGTTGGATGCAGGACTATAGGAATGGGATAGTTAGTCATGGGATAGGTTGCCAATTAAGTGTCCATGTTTTTGTCTCTGCGATTGAGAAAGGAGAGCAATGAATGGGTCCATTTGTTGTACGAGTCTCTGAGCTTCTCTTTCACGCATTTGGATCACTCTCCTCTCTCCACCAATCAAGTCGATCTAGTAGCTACTATGAACCTTCCATTGGATTGATAATTCCACACGGAGGACCAGAATATATTGAGAAACTCTTGAGTCATGTAATAGGCAGAAAACAAAGTCCGTAATTGAACACAATATATAGGAGGTTTGAATTAACAGCTAGTAATATTATACCTACCGCAAATCAAACCTACCTGCATTCAAAAATTAATCACAACTAATGTTCAATCCCAATTCTTTATGTATATGATAAAAGCAGCCAGCGATCTTTCTTTTACTCGTAGATTCCAAGCTAGTTTGTAAATTTCTGGCTTATAAACTATCTATGGACATTATTGTGACTTGTGAGGTAAACCAGCATAGCTTCTCGAACCATCAGACAAATATCTCCTGCACATTTTGAACCTCATTTCCTCGTCAATGATATATTAATTGACCTATACATATATTAATTTACCTCTATATATATATATACAAATTACTAGTCAAATCTCGTGAGCTTTGATAAGCTGAAAAGTCAGCGCAAACAGCTCAAGCTGAGCTAACCGCGCGCGCTCTCAATTAGTAGTGAGTGTGTATATATTGCTTCTCAGTGTCAGTTAACAATTCCACACATTTTGCATATATCCTTCTCCGTACGTTCCAGCTATATATATATTCACACAATGGAGAGAATTAATTGGTTCTTCCTGGTATAGATTATCTATGGCATCATTTATTAATTGAGTTTTGAATACTGATATAGCATAGCTGAGAAGTTCACAGAGAGCGAAAAGGTTGAGACTAGTGTCTTCTTGGATTCCCTGATCACTATTAAGTATAGTGGGTCTAGTGGTATTAGAGAGCACATCCTGCTGAAGATGATTAGAGAGCATGCTCTGTCTATCTGCCCAATTTTGGGCTCAAACACCCAGAATCTCTCTGGTTTGTTTCAAGTTTAGACTAATCAAAGACAGAGGTTTTATTATAGTGATGGCAGGGGAGCTTGTTGGAGGGGCTGTTCTAGGAACTGCATTCAGTGTACTGTATCAAGGCGTTAAAGAGCTGATTCGCAAGAACCACATATATAAGTTGCTCTTCAAAGACATCAAATCCAGTCTCGAGTCATTAGAGCCACTGATCCGGCAGATACAAGGATGCAACGAGCTATTGTACTACTTCAAGGAGGAGCTACAAGGCTTAGAACAAGTGATGAAGGAAGGGGCAGAGCTGGTCGAAAATTGCTTAAAGATTAGTCGGTGGCACCCCTTCAAAAAGTATAAATACGCCACCAAACTTCTTGGATGGGACGAATCTCTTAGAAGAAAGCTAGACATACTGAGGGTGCAGGAAACAAGAGATGTCAAGAAGATGGCAGTTGCGGTTGAGAAGATTGCAATGTTGGTAGATAGAGTGATATTGAATCAATCTGCAGAAAGTTCAACTAGTACTACACAACAAGCGTTGTGTAAAGTACTTGAACTGCCCCCGCTTCCACGGCTTGTAGTTGGATTGGATGTTCCTTTGAAGGAATTGAAGAGCAAGCTTCTTGAGAATGATGGGGTGTCAATGCTTGTGCTGACTGCTCCTGGAGGATGTGGCAAAACTACTCTGGCTACAATGTTCTGTCAAGATCAACAAGTCAAAGGTATCCTACTCAACATACATGTTTATATACATCAAGATGATCATTGTGTGTTGATAGATTTTTTTTTTCTTTTGGTACCAACTATATGCATGTTAAAAGCTATATACCTCGATCTTTGATTACTAATTTCTTATATTTATTTGCACAGATAAATTCAATCACAACATTATCTTTGTCACAGTTTCACAGAAGGGCACTTTGAACCTTATTGTCCAACGATTATGTGAACACAAGGGTTCTCAAGTTCCTACTTTGCAAAACGAAGTACATGCAGTTCAATGGCTGCACACATTCTTTAAGAAAGAACTACAGAATCCTTTACTGTTGGTTTTAGATGATGTTTGGTCAGGATCAGAATCTCTTCTTGAAAATTTTCAATTTCAAATTTCAAATTGCAAGATTTTAGTTACATCAAGATCTGAGTTTCCGAGATTTGGTTCTTCATATCGTTTACCATTGTTGGATAATGACAATGCCATGGACCTATTTCGTCATTCAGCGTCCTTGGGAGATAAGATATCTCATATCTTTGAAGAACTTTCAAGAAAGGTGAGGTCATTTCTTAGTTATACATGTGTAAGCCTAATTACTTGATTTATATATTACATTATTAACCATTTTCTCATCTCCATGAAACTTTATATTTGCGAAACTATAATATAATACTCAAACAGTAATTGATCGTCTTCATTTTGGATGATCTAATTAATGACCTACAGATAGTAAAGCATTGTAACGGATTTCCGCTTGCTATTACAGTGGTGGGAAGATCACTTTGTAGACAACCTATTGAGATTTGGAGAAAAAAAGTAACTGAATGGTCTAAAGGTTCTTCAATTCTTGATTCAGAGACAAAATTGCTTCTTTGCCTCAAAAGTAGCTTAGATGCCTTGGATGAAGAAATGGCCATCAACAAAGAGTGTTTTTTAGACCTGGGCTCATTTCCGGAAGACGATAAAATCCCTGTTGCTACCCTCATCGATATGTGGGCAGAGTTATATGATTTAGATGAAGAAAGTCTGTGCTTTGCTAATGTGTATGAACTCAGCAATCGGAGTTTGGTTACTCTTGTCGACGAAAGGTATGTAGTATTATAATCTCGATTTATATTACACATTCACTCACTAAAAATTTTGCTTAATTGTTATTTATGACTACTTGCTAGCTATAGTCAGGGGTACGCATAGCTGAAACAGTCTCTTTTTACATTTTTTTTTTTTTGATGAAACGAGTGATAGAAGAGGAAAAACCTCCCTAACACTCAAATGCATAGCTGAAACAGTCTCTTTTTACATATTAAGATATTTAATTAGCTTATATCATAATAAATAAGCAGGGATGTAAAGATGGAGGGGGAAGAATACTACGATAACTACTATGTTAAGCAGCATGATTTGCTAAGACAATTGGCTATTTACCAAGCTAAAGTAGACCCGGTAGAGCAAAGAACGAGACTTTACATAGAAATATGCGGTAACAATCTTCCCAAATGGTGGAGAGAACAAAAGTACCAACCAATCAAGGCACGCCTCTTGTCTATCTCAACAGGTATGTACCAACAGGATGCATCTCGATCTTCATCTGGTAGAATAGTACGTACTCACATCAAATAATGGTTTAAATGCAGATGAAAAGTTCTCAACGGAGTGGCCCAACATGCAACTACCAGAAGCAGAGGTTATCGTCTTGCATTTTCAGACCGAGTATTATGCCTTGCCGGAATTTGTACAGAAAATGGATAAACTGAAGGTACTGGTGGTGAATAGTTCCCTAAAAGGTGCTGAAATGAGCAATTTTGAACTACTGGGTTTGTTATCAAATTTAACAAGAATCAGATTAGAACGCATCTTCATTCCTTCCATAACCAAGAAGCCTATACAATTGAAGAGTCTGCGGAAGCTATCTTTAAGCCAATGTCACTTTAGTCAAGCTTCCAACAAAATATCGGATGTGTTTCCAAATCTAGAGGAACTCAACATTGAATATTATTTGGGGCATTTGCATGCCGAGATCTGGGATCTGATTCATCTAAAGAGGCTCAGCATCACTAACTGTTATGGGCGAGATGCCTGGCCTGAGGGAATTGGAAATTTGGTCAAGTTACATGTACTGAGGCTAAGGGGTTGCCATTTTCGTAGAAAGTTGCCAGGTTCAATTAGGAACCTCAAAAAGTTGAATTTTCTTGACCTATCTCAATGCTACGGCCTTGAGGAGTTGCCTGAATACATTGGTGAAATGAGCAGTTTAAAAAAGCTGGACGTGAGACGATGCCGCAGTTTGAAAGAGCTGCCTCTGTCAGTTTTTGATCTTAATCAGTTGGAGGAAGTGATATGTGATGATTATACAAAACATTTATGGGAACCCTTCCTACCCACTCTTAAAAACATACGCTTGGTAATCATTTAGGTAATTCGTGCTGATGACGAGGAGAACTCTCAGAATGGAGCTGGTGCATTTGCAATGCACTGTGTTCGTGTAATTTTCTTCTGTCCTCTGTTTTGAGAGAAGAAAATTTTCCTTCTGTTTATAATTTTGTTTCATATTTTACTTTTGTAAATAGCATGAGATATTATCCACCTTAGATATTAAAAGTTTAGGGGTAAACCGTAAAACATATTTTTGCAAATTCCATCCTAGTTTGCTCGAAACAGCTTATGCCATCAGTTTCCACTTGTGATTTTTCAAGTAACAATTTTAATTTATGGGCACCAAACTTTTATCTAATACTTGCGACTAGATTCAACCTCAGAATATTTATGAACACTCGTTCTATTAACTAAATTTGGTTTCTTAAATTCACTATGTTATCATGCAAAAACAAAAGAAAGAAATAAAATATACCAAATTTATGTACGTTCACAATACTACAATAGCCCCAAAAATTGGATAGATCATAGATGCAAATCATACAAAATAGATACCAAACATACCATTATTTCTACCGCCATGAACATGTGGGCCGTACACTTCCAAGCAATGAAACATAATTTATATGGCTGATGAAACAATACCAGTGGATAAACAATATTAACCAAATTAAAAATTTTACTGTAATAAATAAGATGTAATTGTTCTAAGTCTACCAACCCAATTGAAAATTGGAAACACAATGTTTGGTTAGCTAGGGTGCATTTTCAACCACTTTGAATCCAAGTGAGAGAGGGGTCGGGGAGGGGGAGAGAGAGAGAGAGAGAGAGATGAGAGGGGTCGAGGAGAGAGAAAGAGAGAAGAAAAAAAAACTGGTGTGGAAGAGAAGCCAAGGGTATAAAGGGTTTTTCCTAATCCATTTGGTGTGTCGTCAGCATTAACTTCCTAATTGGATAGAAAGTGTGATGAAAGTTCATGGACTGTTTTGATAAAATTAGAAATGCAAGGTCTAAATTGATTTCACTCTCAAAGTTCAGGGTAGTAATTAACAAGAATTTAGTCATGTATGTTTTAATAAATAAGAATATAATTAGAAAGCCGATTAATTTAATTTCATATTCCTACATAAACAAAACACTAAAATTGAAACAAAACTATATTTTTTTTATTGCGTTCTTAACGTTTCTAAACTTCTTGTAGGGACCAAGTGAGAAGTTTATTTTCCCATGGCATGAGAAATGTAAAGGAATTACTTTTTTATTTTCCCATGGCATGAGAAATGTAAAGGAATTACTTTAGAGTAAAGTAGGTTCTCATTTGAGTAATTAAATTCTAAAAATAACAATTGTAATATCTTCCTACTTGACAACACATGTTACTATTTCGGCAACTCATTAGAGTAAAATAGCTAAGTTCTCATTTGAGTAATTAAGTCTTAAAAGTGGTAATTGTATATATATCATATGTACCATGAAAATATAACAACTTACACTCTAAGGTGATTTCATTGAGAGAGAGAGAGAGAGAGAGAGAGAATTGGTTTAACAAGTTTGTTAATTGAATGAAATGCAAAACGAAATTGACTGAAATGAAAATGATTTCACATGCAACAAGGCTTATATATTTAAATGTAAAATTGACTAAATCAAAAGAAATGAAATGTAAATTGACTAAATCAAAAGAAATTCAAACTGCTTATTTAACAAGGCTTATTTATTTGAGAAAATTCTAATATACATTACTTCATGCCATTTGACTTTTTTTAAAATGCAATTGCAGTTAAAAAAATGTGAAACTAATAATTTGAAAAATGCAATTGTCATTTCAAAATGCAATTGCATTTTAAAAAGGCAAAAACCCACTTTTGGTCACTCAAGTTTAGAGTCTTAGACACTTTGGTCATTCAAGTTTCCAAGATGTCACTTTGGTCACTCAAGTTTGACAACGTCGGTCACTTTGGTCACTGCTGTTAAATCTACCGTTAAAACTATGTAAATAATGAATTTTCGCGAGGGCATTTCGGTCAAATCATCAACCTTGAACCCAAAAACCTCCACAGTCGCCGAAAACCACCTCCAACTGCCACAACCGCCGTACCACCTCCAACCGCCACAAACTTTATATCAAAATGAAGAGGACAATCCAAGGATCAATTTTTGTAACTACATCGAGGTCCGATTCAAAGTATATTGGCCGGAATCGGGCTTGAAAGCTTTGGTACCGTAGATTTCAAAGCTTAATTCGTGAAGTTTTGTTTGATTTCGTTGTGATCCACCACCATGGAGAGGTTCCTGGGATTGAGAGGAACAAAACCCATATCTTTTCCGGTCACGGAGTGGCCGGAATAGCTGCCGCCAATCGGGTCAGCCGCCGCCGATCGGGTCGACATTTCGGCCCTTTGCTGCACACGTTGTGGCTCAAATCGAGCCACAAGACCACCACAGGGGGCTAGGCGAGGTGGAGGGGAGCCGAAATAGGGTGGTCCTTCCGCCGGAGGTGGCCGGAGGAAGAAAATGGGTCCGGGTCGGGCGGGTCGGGTTCGGGGGTCTTTGGAAAAAAAAATCCAGAAGTTTCTGGAATTTTTTTTTAAAAAAATTGTTATAGTTAAAAAGAAAAAAATTATTAGTGATTTGACAAAAATTTCCTCAATTTTAACGGCTCCTAATGGTATATTTAACGGCAGTGACCAAAGTGACAGACGGTGTCAAACTTGAGTGACCAAAGTGACATTTTGGAAACTTAAGTGACCAAAGTGTCTAACACTCCAAACTTGAGTGACCAAAAGTAGTATTTTGCCTTTTAAAAATAATCAATTTTACTTTTTTAAACAACAATTGTAATTGCATTTCAAAAAAAAAAATTGCATAGTATGCAACGATGTATCTTAGACGTATCCATTTACTTGTATGCAGCAATGATTTTATGAATTGAATGAAAAATGCAAAACAAGATTGACTGTAAATCGCCTTCCAATCATAATTGAACGTAAAACCAAACTTTAATACATTGAACGTGAATTACTGTCAAATTTATCTCTCAATTGCATCCACAACTTCCAAATTATAGGTAATAATTAACTTATACCTGATCGTTTTCTACAAAAGCGACTACGTTTGAATCAAACTTTAATTGGAATTTTTGACATTCTTTCTTAGCGAATGGTACGTGATGCTCTCATCTGCTTATTCCCTACCCCATTACTGTTCATTTCCCACTACTCTTGATGAGGAAGCCTGACTTGGTTGGGAGGCTGAAGCAATATTTCTAGGTCCTTTTGGAGCATCGATCCCTTGCCACCTAGCAAACTATTATGTAACAAACGTAGCTTTTCAAAGCCAGATCACAAAGCATCAATTAATATAACACACATGAAAGCATTCTGTAACACATCATTAAGCATATGATTGTAAGTTTGCCAAATGAGAACCTTTTGCTGAGAATGAGGCTGAGCTTGTTCAAATCATGAACCAGTTTTTTTTTAGGACCCACTCACATTGTGGCCTAAATCCTTACAGAAACCCTAATACCAAGTGATACTTGAATATAGAATGATCTCTTGAGGATGGTTTCCTTTTGTGGTGGTAGTTGTACGGTTGTACCTACTTTTCTCTCTTATTCTCAGACGTACATTATGAGAAAATTAGATATAGAGTTATGTTTACTTGAGTTTTGAGTAACATTTTTTTAATGACTGTGAAAGACAAGTGAATTTGAAGGTCGAGATTAAATGCAAAATTTAAAATTATAACAATTAAAAATTGTGCATTTAATTGCAGCCGTCACATTCATTTATCCCTTAAAAATTGTTAATGAATCATTTTATATACGTAGTGGCAGTTTGTGTAATTTTGAGGAAAAAACATGTCACCAAAATTATCTTTTTGTTGTAGAATAACGGAAAAAGTAAAGAGACAAGATAAATGCACAGGAATCATAACTTCTTTATTGATGAATAAGTGCCTCTTTATATAGAGGAATACAAGATACAATCCATATGGTAATAGGATTCCTATTCAATTACATTCCTTATACAATCCTAACTAGATACTCCTAGGTTGACAAGCACACACAAAACGGGTATCCTTAAACACTCCCCCTTGTGCGGTCAACACTAGGTGGTGCTCCTCGCGTTGCCTCGTTAAAAACCTTGCCAAGTAACAAAAACCCAGTGGGAAAAAATAACCTTGGTCGAAGGGAAAAAGAGTGCAACACACCACTTCACATTTGGCATAGAAAGACGTCAGACTCCCCCTCAAGTCTGTGTCTCCCCCTGATTCTGCAATCATGGGAGGTCAAATAAATTAAGCAAACTAATGCTCTTGACATGCTTCTCAAACGTGGATTTAGATAGCGACTTACTAAACAAGTCTACTACATTGTCCTCAGAACGGACTTGATTCATTTGAATCATGAGGAATTTTATGTTATGGCTGATATGCTTGGTATTGTCGTCATTGATGAAACCTTGCCTCATTTGCAAGTAGCATTATCCTCATAAATGCATATATGTTCATCAGTGGTTGACCTCAAACCACATGTACTTCTTAAATGTGTAACTATGGACCTTCACCATGTACACTAACGAACAACATCATGGAGATAATCTCAACATGGTTCGAAGAAGTAGCGACAAAAGTCTGTTTCATAGACTACCAAGATAACAAGGTGTTTCCCATGGTAAAGCTAGACTTAACCCATATTGAAACAACCTTAATGAGGGCCAGAGAGATACCCAATATCAGCAAATTCCACCAAAACATCACAAGAGTTTGGGAATAAGGGGTGTAATCGAGATACTACCGGTGATACGTTTGGATGCTGGCCGTCTGTCGACCGGTCGATGGTTTCCTGTCGACCGGTCGATCACCGTACCCGACAATATCCACGAAAGGCTCGGGTTTCACACCCATTTTACCATACTTTCGTGTCTCTCTGTAGGGATAGAACAAACCCATATCAATCGTACCCTTGAGGTATCGAAAGATCGTCTTTATGCCAGTCCAATGGCATTGCGTGGGCGCAAAGATAACTAACAAGTTCACATCAAAGGAGATATCGGGTCTTGTGCATTAAGCTAAGTCAATAATGCGCTTATTGCACTCAGGTATAGCACCTCAGCCTCTAGAACGTTTTCGTCATCATCCCTTGGACAAAACGGATCTTTCCTTTGATCTAGGCTGCGACCAATCATGGGAGTGCTATCAAGATGGACCCTATCCATATTAATGCCTGAGCATCTTTTGGGTTTCCCAAGATCATTCATCTCAAACTTGGATTGCAATGCAAATCCGGAACTTGTGCTCTCAACACGCAGTGGGCATAATTTAATTGTTCTCTTCCAATCAAGTAGTCACTTAGACGGGTATACCACGTCCGTCCGGATTAATTCAATCCATATAGTGAGCGTTGCAACCTTAGCAAACGCGCTCCGTGGTCGGGAGCCACTTGACTTGGGTAAATCTCCATATCTAGATCCCCATAGAGATATGATGTGACCACATCTATAAGCTGCATAATCAGTTCTTCGGAAACTACCAAACTGATAAGGTAGTGGAGCGTAGTAGCATCCATTACGAGAGATATCTCATCGTAGTCGATTTCAGGGCGTTTGTGAGAAGCCTTCCGCCAGAAGGCGAGCTTTATCTCGTTCTCTCACTACGCACTCTAACAAAGACCTATTTATCCAACAGGTTTTATTCTAGAAGGATCGGCACACCGGGCTCGAATACCATTCTCTTTGTTAGTGAGTAGTCTAACTCAACCTGAATCGCATATTTCCATTTAGGCCAATATACTCCACGTTGGCATTCCTCAACGGAGCGGGGTTCAATATCATCATTCTCAATAAACTCTCGTGCACAAGCATATGCAAATACATCGTCGTCTACGATGGAGTTTCTATCCCACGGCCCATGTACACTAGTGTAATGAATCGAGATCTCTACATTCCCACGGATAGGTTCTATCGATGGAGCGTCCTCCAGATATGTCACTTGGACATAACCGTAATCCGGAATGTTCTCATGGGTCGGATTTTGAGTATCAATGATGAGAGGATTATGTGCCTTCGCAGCCCGCTTCCTAGAGCGCGAATTCCTCAAACCCGGTGGCATCTCACGCTTCCTCAGCGGAACCACGGCCTAAGCCACAACATCACCAACAATGGTGATGGCGCCAGCGGTACTCTGCCCATCCTGGTGGCATCCCGTGAAACCACCAGGGGCGGCATTCACTGCGTCTTTGAGTCTGAAGCCTTTTTCAGGTACTTCCTTCCTTGCAGGTTTGCAGCAGGTATATATGATCTAGTCACTCAAGATCTGAGAAAGTGTCCGGAAGAGAATCGGTGACTTTCTAGAGATCGATAAGTCTACGCACTACGATGTCACGTGTGCAGTAGGGGGATCGTTATGAGACAGAGTGGGGACAGGCCACGACATTCTCGTCGTTCCTGCTGAACGTAGACGTTCTTATCTCCCCCTAACGACGGGAAGACTGTCTCATCGATGTGACAAAATAGATCGCCTGACAAGGGAATAGCGGTTTAGGGTTGGAGACTCAAATCCAACTTGAATACTCATTCGTCATTGAGGACCCATTTGAATACGCTGTGGCGGCGTAGTAGGCACATAAGTAGCACACCCAAGACGCGTAAGTACGAGATGCTTGCCTCGTACCCAGTCACTAGCTGTGGCGTAGAAAAAGATTGGGTGGCGATGAGCCTCAGACGAATAAGTATAGCTGCATGCAATACTGCGTGCACCCAAGCAGAGGGAGGAAGATTGGTGCGCATTACCAATGTCCTCAAAACCATCTGCAAGACCATTCTGGGTATGCACATGCAGTAGTCATCGAAAGCCTTCGATGTAAACTCACTTAGCATTATCAAGCCTGATTTAATGGGATGACACAGGTAGTGAACCTGCAGGCGAATTATATGTGCTAGGAGTTTAGCATAAGCAGCATAAGAGATGACCATAGCGTGACATGTGACCAGCATGTCTACGCATCAACCAACACCATAAAACACTTAAATGGCCCGCTTGTTGGTTGAATAGGTCTACAGATATCCCCTTAGGAGTCTCTGTAAGAATGAGAGAAGTACTTTAGAATCCTTTGCATAGGACGGTCTCAGTCCTAAGTTCCCTAAGGAACAGGCTTTGCAAAACGAGCGAGAGGCCCTAGAGGCGTCTGAAGCATAAGAGGATGTGAGCATTGTAGAGAGGGATCGAAGGTCAATGGGTGTCGACCGGTCGACAGGGGGGGTCGAACGGTCGGCGATCCTCTCTGGAAGGGGTCGAACGGTCGACGATCATCGAGCGGTCGACAATGCTCCCTGGATTGGGTCGACCGTTCGGCATTTTCATCGAACGGTCGACGACGCGTACGAGATCGAGATGATGCTCTCTGTACATTGGTCGACCGGTCGGCAAGGTTACCTCGATCGGTCGACGGGCGTCGGACAGCAGAAAAATTGCTCCTTTTCATGGCTGTCTCATCCTCTTGAATCGCCTTTCGATTCATGCTTTGATTAGCTCGAAAGAATGGATGTCCGTGTGAGATTTTGAGTACACGGATCATCGTATTATGACAGGAATGTATGCATCTGTCTTGCCAAAGCCATTATGTGTCTGAATCCAAGAAGTCATCCGAATGACATTGTTTGGTTCAATAGCTCGTATAGTGATTGAGTACAATCTACTAGAGATACACATAATCTTCTCTAAGATACGCATTCTTTCGCAGTCATTAGAGGTAATGCAAAGGAATTCTATCCCATTCTCATCATGCGTTTCCGCATGGTATCCATTGGCGTTTATATATATCTTTAAAGCTCGATAGAGTTCTATTTCCTTTAGGAGCGTAGAGAGCATGTGATACATCAATTCACAAAGGAAGATGAGCTCATCATTAAAATCGAGGCTATGAAAGCATCTCGGATTTTGTTAAAGATATATGCCAAGGCTTTACATTCAAAGTTGCATCTTGATCTTAAACTCAAGACTAGAATCCATTGTCTTGGCAATCTTGCCGTAAGACATAAACTTGGAAAACATAAAGACTTAAGCAAATTAGCTTCCAAAGTCTTTAACCCTTAAACTCGACGTCATGATCATTGCAATTACATACTCATACGTATTGCAAACAATGGTATTGATCAGACGCTCCATATTATAGACATCATGAAGAGGATTCTCCATTAATTGAGGTATAAGGCGCGGTATACACAATCCATAGGACGGTGACAGCTTGCCTTGGCCGGTGGCGGTGCCATCGCAACTAGTGGCGGCACAACGCAAATCGGCGATGACCGGTGTCGTCTCTCCCATGGGGACGATGGTCATCTCTCACTCTTTCGCGGCCTTATTCACGCGTGATCGCTTAGTCTTATGGCGATTACCTTCTTGAGCAAATAAATCTTACGGATCAATGTCCGGATTAGTCCCTAAAAGCTTAGGGTTTTGCTCGTGGCGTCTTCCCATAGGGGCGCAATCATCGTCATGCCTTACATCAAGGCAGAGATGGAGAAGGTGGTGAGAGTTCCCTCAATCAATTACTCATCTGTGATGATTTACACAGAGATGCATCAAGTCTTTGACGCGGAGAATGTCCGAATTATATCCATGACTTTAGTAAAGTCAGAGAAGCGGAGATTAATCCATTATGCTTCTAAATTCGGAATGGAGCTACGAATGTTGCCATAACATTCATGGAGCGCTTATAGCGCTAACCTCTTTCATGAACTCAAACTGGAGTGCCATATCATGTGGCGTTTTCATCAGGAAAAATAACCTGGCATTGTCATCACAGTTTGAGGGTCTAGAGCGGTTAATTCAAAACAACGCTCATGGATTCGAGCTAGAAGCTCTTGTGCGGAAGGTTGCATCGCAGAATCCGATGGAGTAAATCGAGTTAATTCATGTTCGAGATCCATAAATATGGAGAACAAGAATATGGTACCTTTAGTGACGAATCTTTCGTCGGTAAAGGATTTTCTCCCCCTATGGCGACGAAACGTTCGTCGGTAATAGGTAGCTAGGTTTCGGAGTTGATACTCCCACGAAACGATAGGGAGTATGTTTCGGAGTTAATACTCCCACGAAACAATTATGGTTTCTGAGCCATGCTCCAAGAAACGTTTCCAAGGATCGGATTTAGCCGAAAACTTTGATGTAGTATGATCAATGGCGAATGCCATAACTTAAACCTTTCGGTAGCTCCACTTAAGCATGACCAGGTAAGTAGTAAGAGATGTCGGTAGAGCGAGGCTCACTTAACACCACTAATCTCAAACTATCCTTACCTAGACATCATACCCAAGTAGGTGAGCCTAGTCGTGAGTAAGTCAAGGCAAAAGCTTTGATGTAGAATGGTCGTTTCTTCTCTACGGATTCCTCATCCGGAGGTTTACAATGAACATCTTGTTCAAGGTCTCTTCTTCTCTACGGATTCCATATCCGGAGGTTTAGCTCGAGTCCCCACAACTCGGCTCTTGAGATCATCACCAATAGCATGATGATATTAGAGGTGCTCATGACTTACATATGCCGCAAGCGACATAAAGCTCGATCACTCCCCTAATACTTCTCATAGTTTGGTGAGTCTCGAAAGGTTATCCCACGTTATAAGAAAAGTGGGAGGTAGAAGAAGGGAGGTTGCAAGTCCCCGATGAAAAACACAACCGCATCAACTTAGAAAGTAGGAACGTTTATGTAAACTTACTTGGTGTTTTTCTTGGACTTGATCTTGATCTTAGAAGAGCACCATTCACTGATACTGTTCACGCCGGCACTGTTCACGGGCACTATTCACGCCGGCACTGTTCACGGGTACTATTCACGCCGGTACTGTTCACAGAACACTATTCACGTTGCACTGTTCACGCCGGTAAGACTTAGGGTATTTGTGTTCTAGGGTTTTCTATTTCTCAGGGTTAGAGGCTCGTGCTGATAACGTGTTGTAGAATAACGGAAAAAGTAAAGAGACAAGATAAATGCACAGGAATCATAACTTCTTTATTGATGAATAGGTGCCTCTTTATATAGAGGAATACAAGATACAATCCATATGGTAATAGGATTCCTATTCAATTACATTCCTTATACAATCCTAACTAGATACTCCTAGGTTGACAAGCACACACAAAACGGATATCCTTAAATACTTTTGGCATATTTTGGGTGTTGATCGATAATAAATAGTATGCGGGTTTTCATCGCTATTTGCCCTCAGGCTTCCCAGTGCTGCATATATCTTTCGCGTACTCAACTTGCCCTTACATTTTGCTTCTACTTCCATCTTTTTCTTTCTCTTTAGCATTGTCCAGGCCTTCTGCTTTTGCTTTCTCTTTAGCATTTCCCTTTGATCATTTTCTATCTCCGGGTAACCATGCATGTGTTCAATGGGAACGTTGTGTCAATTCAATGTTCTCTGCCCTTTGTCGACTGAGTGGAAGAAGCCAAATCAGGGGACCCTATTAGCGGATCATATATGGACCACCGATACCAATAATTAAAGTATTAAACTACAGCAGAAATGGACAGCTATCATTTAACCTTTATTTCTTTTTAATCAAAAAGTTTAACAAAAAAGTAGAGAATATGTACCATATATTGGAATCCAACGTAACATGTAGTGGACGGATGACGCCAATTTTGAAAAAGTCTAGTCCACTCTTTCATTAGTTTCATGAATCATGATTAAGCATTTATTTGGGTTAGAATATCAGGTATGATACATGTCACTTATTACTTTGGTAAGAGAAGATAATTGAGTTTTGCATACTGCTCTGTCTATCTTCCCAAATCTCGCTCTCGATCTGGTTTGTTTCAAGTTTAGATCTGGTCGAAAACAGAGGTTTTATTAATATATTGATGGCGGGGGAGTTAGTAGGAGGGGCTGTTCTAGGAACTGCATTCAGTGGACTGTATGAAGGCGTTAAAGAGCTGATTCGCAAGAATCACATATATAAGTCGCTCTTCAAAGACATCAAATCAAGTCTCGACTCCTTAGAGCCACTGATTCTGCAGATACAAGGATGCAACAACGAGCTATTGTACTGTTACAAGGAGGAGCTACAAGGCTTAGAACAAGTGATGAAGGAAGGCGCAGAGCTGGTCGATACTTGCTTACAGGTTAGTCGGTGGAACCCCTTCAAAAAGTATAAATACGCCACTAAACTTCTTGGATGGGACGAATCTCTTAAGAGACAGTTAGACATACTCAAGGTGCAGGAAACAAGGGATGTCAAGAAGATCGCAGTTGCGGTTGAGAAGATACTGATTCAATCTAAAGAAAGTAGTAGTACACAACATGAATTGTGTAGAGTACTTGAACTTCCCCCGCTTCCACCGCTTGTAGTTGGATTGGATGTTCCTTTGAAGGAATTGAAGAGCAAGCTTCTTGAGAATGATGGGGTGTCAATGCTAGTGATGACTGCTCCTGGAGGATGTGGCAAAACTACTCTGGCTACAATGATTTGTCAAGATCAGCAAGTCAAAGGTATCCTACATTCCTACTCAACATACATGTTTATATACATCAAGATGATCTATATGTGCTAATAGATACCTCGATCTATGACTACTAATTCCTTATATTTATTTGCGCAGATAAATTCAATCAAAACATTATCTTTGTCACTGTATCACAGAATGGCACTTTGAACCTTATTGTCCAACGATTATGTGAACACAAGGGTTCTCAGGTTCCTACTTTGCAAAACGAAGTACATGCTGTTCAATGGCTGCACACATTCCTTAAGGAAGAAACACAGAATCCTTTACTGTTGATTCTCGATGATGTTTGGTCAGGATCAGAATCTCTTCTTGAAAATTTTCAAATTCAAATATCAAATTGCAAGATTTTAGTTACATCAAGATCTGAGTTTCCGAGATTTGGTCCTTCATATCATTTACCATTGTTGAATGATGACAATGCCATGGAACTATTTCGTCATTCAACGTCCTTGGGAGATAAGATATCTCATATGTTTGAAGAACTTTCAAGAAAGGTGAGGTCATTTCTTAGTTATGTGTAAGCCTAATTACTTGATTTATCAACTAAATGGTCAGAACAAAGAACTATAGATGTTTATATATTAACCATTTTCTGATCAAACTGTATATTGTGAAACTATAATACTCAAATAGTAATTGATCGACTTAATTTTGCACAATCTAATGACCTGCAGATAGTCAAGCATTGTAACGGGTTTCCACTTGCCATTACAGTGGTGGGAAGATCACTTTTTAGACAACCTATTGAGATTTGGAGAAAAAAAGTAATTGAATGGTCTAAAGGTTCTTCAATTCTCGATTCTGAGACTAAATTGCTTCTTTGCCTCAAAAGTAGCTTAGATGCCTTGGATAAAGAAATGAAAGAGTGTTTTTTAGACCTAGGTTCATTTCCTGAAGACAGTGAAATCTGTGTTGCTACCCTCGTCGATATGTGGGCAGAGTTATATGATTTAGATGACGAAACTTTGCGCTTGGCAAATGTGTATGAACTCAGCAATCGGAGTTTGGCTAATTTTATAGATCTCAGGTATGCAGTATAATCACGTCTTACATTATACATTCAGTCATTCAAATTGTACTTAATTGTTATTTATGACTACGTGCTAGCTATAGGTAGGCGTATGCATTGCTGAAACAGTATGTCTCTTTTATATATTAAGATATTTAATTTGCTTTATCATAATAAAATAATTAAGCAGGGATGTAAAGATGGAGGGGGAAGAATACTACGATAGGTACTATGTTAAGCAGCATGATATGCTTAGAGAGTTGGCTATTTACCACGCTAAACTAGATCCGGTAGAGCAGAGAAAGAGAGTACACATAGAAATATGCGGTAACAATCTTCCCAAATGGTGGAGAGAACAAAAGCACCAACCAATAAACGCACGCCTATTGTCTATCTTAACAGGTATGGTTGTTGCATCTCGATCTTCGTCTGGTAGAATAGTTACTACGTACTCACATCAAATAGTACATGGTTTAATTGCAGATGAAACGTTCTCAATGGAATGGCCTAACATGCAACTACCAGAAGCAGAGGTTCTCGTCTTGCATTTTCACACCGAGTATTATGCCTTGCCTGAATTTGTACAGAAAATGGATAAATTGAAGGTTTTGGTAGTGAATAGTTCCCGATTAAATGCTGAATTGAGTAATTTTGAACTACTGGGTTCGTTATCAAATCTGAAGAGAATCAGATTAGAACGCATCTTTATTCCTTCCATAACCAAGAAGCCCATACAATTGAAGAGTCTGCGAAAGCTATCTGTAATCCATTGTCAGTTTGGTCGAGCTTTCAAAATGTCGGATGCGTTTCCAAATCTAGAGGAACTCGACATCCTTTTTTATTTTATGGGAGACGTGGCTCCTGATCTCTGGGATCTGATTCATCTAAAGAGGCTCAGTACCACATATTGGCCGAATATATTTGTCTTGCCTGAAGGAATTGGAAATTTGGTCAACTTACAAGGACTGAGGCTAATGGGTTGTTTTAATCTTGGAAAGTTGCCAGGTTCAATGAGGAACCTCAAAAAGTTGAACTTTCTTGACCTATCTCAATGCTTCCGCCTTGAGGAGTTGCCTGAAAATATTGGTGAAATGAGCAGTTTAAGAAAGCTGGATATGAGACGATGCCGCAGTTTGGAAGAGCTCCCTCAGTCAGTTATTGATCTTAATCAGTTAGAGGAAGTGATATGTGATGACCATACCAAACATTTATGGGAACCCTTCCTACCCACTCTTAAAAACATACGCTTGGTAATCATTAATCGATGCTGATTAATGTTGGAGGAACATCTGTGAGCCTGCCGCCTTTGCAATGCATTATCTGTCTTTGTGTAATTTTCGTCCGTCCTTTGTTTTGAGAGAACAAAATTTTTCTTCTGTTTATAATTTTTTACTTTGGTAAATAGCATGAGATATTATTATATTAGATGGGCCCCATATTAGATTAGTTATTAAAAGCTGTGGGGGAGGGAAACTGTTAAAAATACTATGCAAATTTCATACATGTTTGCTTGAAAAGTTTTATGCCATCAGTTCCCACTTGAGAATTTGCAAGAAAAAATTTTAATTTTTGGCCACTAAACTTTTATATGATACTTGTGAATAAATTCAACCTTGGGAATTTTTTGGACACTCCTTTTAACTAAATTTGGTGTCTCAAATTCAAAACATCGTAATATTTACCATGTCATCATGTAGAAACAAAATAATGAAAAAATAAATAAATACCAAAAGTATGTATGTTCACAATATCTCCAAAAGTTGGATAGATGCAAATCATACAACATAAATACCAAACATACCATGATTGTCTACCGCCATGATTTCAATTGGGATGGGAACAAGGATCCCCAATAATTATTAATGGGAATTAGAGCGGAGATGAGGGTGGAGAGTAAACTCAGGAATGGGGATGGTATTGTAATCTCTATTCCTAACTCGCGCCATTGACATTGTTAATCTGGTCGACTTGCTTTCAGAAAATAAAAAAATTAATGGAAAAGTTTATTGGGCCTTGTCATACCCAGCTTATCTTGGACTCTTGGAGGAACCGGTCCATAAAAGACTGGCGGGCTATGGGCGAGTTGGTAATTTCCATGTAAATAAAAACCCTAATTCTTTCTCCCACCATTCTTATACGCTCACTCTTCTTCATTTTCTGAGTCTCTCTGTCTTGGAGCATTACAGTCGCCGCCTTTGGAGGATCGGAGGTATCTACCTGACTATCTATCTTTCTTCTTTTCTAATTTTTGCTTTTGGAGTATAGAAGGCAAGGATTTAAGTATGTTTTATCAAATGCAAGTCATGTCAATAGTGCTTTTTCGTGATTCAAATTTAGCTTATGAAACATTTGTGGTCAACATTACAATTGGAAAAGTTCGTGGGAACAATTTTGTATTTGTATGCGCTTAAATATAAATTTGAGACAAACATGAATGGGCTGTGGATGCTTTCATAAAATCCGGCCCAATGTTGTTTACGTTCGTTTGTTTCCTTTTCTAATAAGCAGCATATAAGATTTACAAAAAGGGTGTGGTTGGGTTCATGACTATGGTTTTGTGTTTACTTGTAGTTACTGAATTTTGTGAGCCGAGCTGCCGAGGCTAGTTTATATGTAGGATAACGTGTAATCTCTTTCTATGATTGGGTTGCTCTCAATCCAAATGAAGCTTTGTGATTTTTGCCTCAGTTTTTCGAGACCCTATCAAAAGGGAGGTGTCTGCATTATGGGTAGTGTCATATTGGTCTTTTATTCAATGTATTTTGATACTTGGATACTTTCTTCATGGATAGTTTTCTGTATCAAGAGAGATACTTGGTTAGTTGGCTGGTGCTTTTTGATGAGCTACTGTGCTATTTTTAATAAGAGAGTGATATAATGTGGAACTCAAATTTATGTTGAAGCACGTTCCCACTTGCTTCTATGCAAAACTAGTGGAATCTGATATAGTTTTCAATGATTTCTTTTTTTCTTTTTGACAAATACCATGCTTTTTATTGTACCCTGTTTAGTCTAACTTGCTTTTCTGGTTTTTAACTTGTCTTCAATTTGTGATGGTAATATTTAGTAGAATAGCCTTGCCTCTGGGTTTCCATTGTCAATTGGGCATGCTTTGCCATTGTTGCTTTCTGCTTTACTAACTTGCTTGCTAAGGTTTGCATTTACATTGCATGCAAATATAGCGCTATTAGATGTGCTTTGCATCTTCTTTTTTAAAAAAAGAAACAATTTGGTAGACATTGAAAGATATGTTTTTCTAATTTTTTTTCTTTCCTTTTTACTGTTTGATGAAGAATGGAATCCACAGTGAAGCATGCTGTTGTGGTGAAGGTCATGGGCCGGACTGGATCTAGAGGACAGGTGACTCAAGTTAGAGTGAAGTTTGTGGACGATCAGAATCGGTTCATCATGAGGAATGTCAAGGGACCAGTGAGGGAGGGAGATATCCTTACCTTGCTCGAGTCCGAGAGGGAAGCAAGAAGATTGCGGTGATTCTTTGTGGACACTCCTACAGTCCTACCTCATTTTTGCTTAAAATGCATACAACTGTTATTTTGGTTGGCGAATGACACTTGTGTTGCCAATGTATGCCGTTAATTTTTCTGTCTGTTTCTTGTTAGAGTGGATCCTATATCTTAATATGGATGAATTTCCTGGGTTTCTTGAATTTTGTTTCGTTTCTCTTATATGGATGTTTCTGTTGAGTCTCGTTATTAGTTGCATTCTATAATTTCCAATTGCCCTTCTCAGCTTCCTGCTTTTTCACTTTTTGCGATTTATTTCTTCATACTGTATTCATTATTAAGCTATCGTAGTAAATTCGAATGAAGCTGTTCTATATGATGATTGGAAAACAAATATTGGTATTGGACTATTGGTATAACAGGATATGCTTTTTGATGTTAATGATTCTCATTTGCCGTTCTATGCTTTTGGATCTGATCATATTCTTCATCACAAAATTGTATTTTGTACTTTTTCTCCGAGCCCTAGTCTCTTGGAAGGAAATTGAGGTCGACCATGGTTAGCCGGCGCACGACCAAGGTTCCTGGTTTTACTTTTTATACGCCCTTTTTGTTTTCGTTTTTGCACAGATGTTTTCATCACTTCAAATTTGTTACCGGTTTAAGAACTCAAGTGATAAGATGCTGCCAAATCGGATTGTTCCGCGCAACAAATTGTAGCCAAATAAAGGTAGCTAAATAAAGCTTCTAAAACAAATTAGGCTATTGTTTTGTGCCGACTTAAAATAGTTACGTGTCATCATGACATGTTATTGGATCAACTATGAGAATAAGGTAAATGATTCCAATATATGACATTATGTGTGTTTAGTAATCTAAACGTATATGAAGATGGAAATGGATCCACATCTCATTCATGAATAACCCAAATTAGGAACCAATTGTTCTAGAATTCATTTTGCTTATCAAAACTAACCTTAGAGCATCTCTAAGAGCATCTCCAAACAGAGTAGCTAAAATGAACTTTTAGCAATATTTAACTAGATTTTGAAGAAAATTCAGCTCCAACAGAGTAGCCAAAATAAAGTTATATTTAACTTTTTGTTAAAAGGCTAGCTATATTTAGCTAGTGAATAATGAATAGCTAAATATTTTTCTGTCTTTCTCTCTCCTAAATTGTCAACGTGTAAATTTCTGAAAAAATAAAATATTATAAATTAGCTATAATTGCTAGCCTTGTTGGAGCATAATTCTAAAACAAGTAGCCATATCTCCACTTTCTAGCTATTTTAGATCAAATTTCACTTTATACTGTTGGAGATGCTCTAACAATATTACTCATTTTTAAAGTTAAAATAAACCAGAAAAATTAATGGTCATATAAAATATTTTATCAAATAATACTAGCAATTTGACAATTTCACTCCAACAATACTAGCTATTTTAATTGTGATACATGGTCTGGTAGGGAAGCAAAACTGATGAACTATTCTTGTTAAGAAGCAATTTATTCTTTGGGTATTTGATTTGGTACCTAAACTATTGCGAAATGTAATTTTTGGTAATTACAAATTTTTTTATATCCAAAATGGTACCTAAACTATTATTTTATTACCTAAAATAGTACCTCCGCAACCTAATTTGGTACATGAACTATTACGAACTGTATTTTTTGGTACTTACAATTTTTTTTATCCAAAATGGTACCCAATTGGACCATACTTAACTACGGGGGTGCCATTTTGGGTAACGGCGTAATGTACCATTTTGGGTAAAAAAATTTGTATGTACCAAAAAATACATTTCGCAATAGTTCAACTACCAAAATTACCCTTCTTCTTCTTTTATTATTATTTATTTTTAATACTTAAATTACGTCATTCCAAAGGGCCAGGTCTTTACCCAGCAAGAACTCAATAGAACGAATTCAAAGAGATCCAGGAAATTAAGGTTTGAACTCATCAGATCTCATCAAGTTTGAGTTTCATGCCCGCAAGGCCGCAACCACGTACGGTCGCTTCAATTGCGCGTTGATTCATAGAATTAATTGAATAATCTGATTAGAAAACTACATAAAATAAAATAAAATTAGAGAGATATAATGTATATAAGATTAATTTAGATCTATATATATATGTCATTATTATGTCCCTTATATATATAAAATAAAAACAACACGCCACGCTGATAGAACGCTAATCAATTAACATTGTGTGAGTCAGAAAATTAACACTGTGATTCCCAGTGGTACAGAGCTTGTGGCAAAAGAAAAAAATGGCCCAAAAAAAATTGGAGCGACACATGGGACACAAACCAGGTCACCATATTGTCATTTGTAAATGTTGTTTGGGCTTTCATTGTCAAATTAAAATTGTATAAGACTTTATAGTTAATCGAAATTTATCTAGGCCTTGTACATCACAAGCTAAAAAAATTCTTTGAGGCTATCTCAAGTGGTGAGAGATATTGGAAAATTGGGATATGGTTAGGCTAAGTTAGGGGCTAAAAAAAATCCATAACAATAAATTAGAGCAGTAAATCCTAAAAAATAAAAGAATTAGACCAAAATGTTGCCACACAAGTTTGTCGCCTGGTTTCTCTCTTAGCCCCAACTCAACCAAACATATATAGGTCCTTCACCTCATTTTCCTGATCCACACAAACTTGCAAGTAGAATAAGAAGCTCCCAAGGTCAGAACTCAGAAGCTCCTTAATTTTCTCCGTTCACCTTATCTCATTTGTTTTCGTTGTTTCATTGAGATGGTACAGAAATGACAACGTTCAGCAAATTGTCAGAACAAATGGTTGTGCAAATCCTATCAAGATTGCCTCCTAAGTCTTTGATACGATTCAAATGTGTTGGTCAATTGTGGTACACTCTCATCAGTAATCCTAGCTTCGTGGAGAAGAACCTTTCTAATTCCATTGACAACAAATTCACTTCCTCCACCTATATCCTTTGCAAGAGAACTATCCTTACGGACAACAATATTATGGATGAGAAGGAGATTAGAGATGTCATGCTCGAGTACAAAACTGATAGGAGGGAAATTTTACTATCATTACTTAATATTTGCAGTGATAACGATCCTGATTACTATAACCTTGGTTCTGTTGTCGAGGACTATACTGTTCCTCATCCTATGCAAATGTGTCCGATTAGTTCAGAAATTGCAGGCCATTGTGATGGGATCATTTGTCTAAATTATTCACAGGAGAACATTGTTTTGTGCAACCCAGCAATCAAGGAATTCACATTTCTTCCTGAATCTTGTCTTCTTCTCCCTCCCAAAGATCTGGGTGATTATGATGCATTAGAATCGAGTACGAATGCTGTGGGATTTGGCTATGATTCCAAGGCTAAAGATTACAAGGTTGTTAGAATTGTAGAGTTTATGTCAGGGACATTTACACTACATCCGACAAGAGTAGAGGTATACACATTGAGTGCTAATTCTTGGAGAGAGATCGAGACAAATATCAACACCTGGAATGTTAGATGGAGTCCTTCTTCTAAAATGTACTTCAAGGGAACTTATTATTGGTTGGCATATGACTATGACATGGCTCGAAAACGTAAGGATGCAATCCTTTCATTTGACATGGCTGCAGAGCTATTTCATAATGTGCCTATTCCGGATGTTTTTGATGACCATATATATGATTGGTATATGAGCCTTGCAGTCTTGAAAGAATCCATTGTTCTTTTGTCCTATACAGCTGTAGATACTGGAGTGCCTAATACATCCTTCGATATATGGATGATGGATGACTTTGGTAGTGTTAACGGTTCATGGACGAAACGCATAACCATTGGACCTTTGGAAAACGTTGCGATTCCGTTGGTATTTTGGAAGACCAACGAACTTCTTATGGCTACCACTGATGGATGTATAGTCTCCTATAACTTCGGCACCCAAAAGCTCAAGAATTTTCCTATTCGTGGCATGGAAGATCCTCTTTATATTCAAGCTGTTTGTATAACAAACAGTATTGTTTCGGTAAAAAAAAGACGAGAAGCTTGAGGGCACATATTTTTTTCATTTAACAATCACACGCAAATAGTATTAAATGAAAAAAAAAACATATGCATATTGTTCGGACAATTTGATATAACAAAACGTTAAAAAGTTCAGCATAGTATTATTAAATTAATTTTTATTAATTTTTCAGTTTTTAAATATCAGTTTATATATATTCATTTTGCTTCAATTGCATGTGTAATTTTTTTTTTAATTCAAACGTACGTGTATTTTAACGGATCTTTTCAAAGTATAAAATTCGGACGTATTTTTAAAAAATATGTACATACGGGTACAATTTGGGTATTATTTGTGAATTTACTAATTAGGCACACAAATAAGAGTCTCACATTTTTCTCTTAGAAGAAAGTTTCACATTGGGGAAAGGGGTTTGTTCAATTTGTACTTTCTATCAATTATATTCTTGCCACTTACTGAGGTGGCAAGAAATTGCCACTTACTAGGCTCAACTCCAACTACCAACTTCGATTTGTCCAATTCGTACTTTCTATCAATTTTGTTCTTGCACAAGAAGTACTCGATTGTACCCGGATTTAAAAATCAATAAGAATAATAATCTTGTCTGACCCATGTTAAACATTTGTGTCCGAACTCTCTCTTATTGACATACATTCATAAGTGTAATTTCATAATTTAAACCATTGATCTTGTAAAAAAATATTTATAGATTAATTCTGCCCAAAATCTGAGTATCTTTAACTAAAGTGACTTTTGAGTTTATTTTCCGGCTAAAATAACTGCCCAACATGTTAAGTCGTTAACTAAATGTGTTATCAGATCTCATCAAATCTTCTAATTAGTTTGATCTATAAGATTTTTGTTAATATTTTCATCATTAGGAATGTGAATTGTAAATATACTTGAACACACATATACACCAAAAAAAACTATTAATACTAGCATGAATCCTCACACTGTGTGCGGAGAGATAAAAAGTTAAAAGTAGTGAACAATTTATTCATAGAAAAACAAAAATTACCCAGTACCCACTATCTTTTATTTTTTTTTCTATTTTGTGAATTGACTTTAGTGTCCTTAATAATTAATTATGTTTCAAACTTTTTTAATATTTGAATGCTATATCCGTAAAAAAATTCAATTATGGTGAGCAAGCCATCTTCTCTTAATAATAACTAGAATTGTGGACACATGCTCTGCATGTGTGACCGTTTTTTTATTATTAAAAATCAGTTTTTTTTTTAAATTAGTGGGTAAGTTTTGTATTTTGTATTTTTTTTATTAATTATTTTATTTTTTACTTTTTTGTCCCTAATAGTTAACTTTTATCTAAGTTTATTTAATACTTAATGATTATTTTGGTAAAAAAAATCTGTTTTAGTTGACAATGAGTGTTATCTTAGTATATAGTATAAATATAGAATAGATATGAAAATTTTAGCTCATCCTGTTTAAATTTTCTGACTCCACCCTTGATAGTGAAAGTCTTACCTTGATAACAGAAAAAAGAAAAACCGAGCACAATATTTTTACTTCATTTTGCAACCCAGCACGGCAGCACCCTAATGTAGGCTGCGTAATTGTGTAACTTTATTTTTTGGCAAGAGCTGTGTTACTGTGTAGCTTTTTGACAGAGAATGTACGAGGAAGGATTACACATACGTCATTTCCTCAGAGTACACGCACGATGCATGTGACCGTTGCAGACAGATTACCACGTGTACTGTGGTCCCACCCAACCCATCCGTAATACCTGTCAGCCTCCGACTGGTCGTCGCGCACTCTGAAGATCTCATTGTCTAAACGCAGACGCAAACGCAAACGGGCGCAAGCTTTAATTCTCCATATTGCCCTCGTATACTATCGATTTCCCCATTCTGCCCCTCACCGAAATTGCACTCAGCGCGGCTCGGTTCCGAGCCAGTTTCTTTCGGAAGTGTCCCCTCCTTTGCAAACGAAGCCCGCTTGGCTCTCTCTCGCTCTTCTCTTTCTCTCTCTATTTCACAGTTTTCACTGTTTCGATTCGACTCTCAGATTTGTCGATCGGTCCATTGCTCTGCATCAATGACTATGATGACTCCTCCACCTGTAGATGTAAGTACTAACTCCTCCTTGACATTTTTCCTCCTTCGTTTTTCATTGAAATTCTGTCTCGTTGTTTATTTCTGATCGCATAGGGTTCCAGTCTCACATTCGGGGTCTAATTGGCTTGAATTTTGTAAATTCGCCCACCTGGAGTGTCGATTTGCTAGGGTTATGATTCTGTAGGATAGGGTTATGATTCAGTAGGATAGGGTTAGGTTATGGTCGATCAGAGCTCTGACTGTGTTTCTGTGCTCGCAGCAAGAGGACGAAGAGATGCTGGTGCCGCATGCGGATTTGGTCGAAGGTCCTCAGCCTATGGAAGGTTCTTATTTTTAACACTTAGACGATGGTTTACTGTTTCAATATCTTAATTTGTGTCTACAAAGTTGTTTTGAAGCTTTATATGTTGCGTAGTTGATCTGGAAAATTGAGCTTTGTGCTAATTTGGTTTTGTGTTGGGTGATTCGTGCAAGTGAATGGATTTTTTTTTCTCAAGGGTTTTGGCTTTGTTGTTTTCTGAAATTTATGGTATTTGATGTGTTAGTAGCTCAAGTGGAGCCGGCTAGTACAGTTGATAGTCAGCCAGTGGAGGATCCTCCTACTATGAAATTCACTTGGACAATTGAGAGCTTTTCTAGGTTGAACACCAAAAAGCACTACTCTGACATGTTCATTGTCGGTGGTTATAAATGGTATTCTTCCCTTGCCAATCATATGTTTGTGCGCCTGAAGTTGGCTTATTTTGTATCTGGGTGATTATTTTTTGTTAATTGCTTTAGTTTGTTTGATCAGGCGGATACTAATATTTCCCAAGGGAAACAATGTGGACTACTTGTCAATGTATTTGGATGTGGCGGATTCGCAGGCACTGCCTTATGGTTGGAGTAGATACGCGCAGTTCAGCTTGGCTATAGTTAATCAGATTCACAGCAAGTACTCAATAAGAAAGGGTATATTTCTGTGTCATACGTATTTGATTTTGGGATTTAAGTTTGTGCTTTTCCTTAGTTGTCATTTAGAAGCTTTTCAATTAGAAATTATTGTTCTTGAAATGGACACACTGGGTTTAAGCTTCATAGTTCTTGAGGTGATTCTATTTAACCTGATAAATGGCACTGTTAACCCTTCCTTTTTCTCCTGGAAGCTTTCAGTTTCAATTTTACACTCATAAAAGCTAACCACAAAAGAGGAAGGAAACAAAAAAAAAAATTTCCGCTCACTTCTCTCTTCATCCTTCCTTTGTTCTCCAAGGCCTTGGCCTGCTGGCAGCACTGCTTCCTGGCCATCTGGCAACGGTGGCAATTATTTTTTTCGATGTTTGGAAAGATTTAAAGAAAGTAACAGATAAAGAAATTAATGAGGCATACAGATGATATTAATTAACAGTATTAAATACAATATTTGAAGGGAAAAACTGAGCAGTTCGTGTTTTCCAATGGGTAACCTGGTTTCTTGTTTAACATTCTTATAAGGTTTTGTCTAATGCTTATTGCCTCTATTGTTTTGATATTTGGAAACTATCCCCACCGTTTTCGCCAATATTTTCTTGTCAAAATTGATATTACAGCTTTTTGGGAAACCAAAATGTTTCATTTATTATAATACATCGACTTTGGGTGTAATTAGGCTCTCTGGGGAACCAAGGACTAAAAGGATATGATATTGCAAGAAAGGAAATATGTTTTTACTTTTCTTTTTTTCTTTTTACCTGAAAGTGGCATTCGTTTATGTTTTTCACATAGGGGATAAGATTAAGCTTCAACAAACTGTTTTAGTTTCCTCTCAGAACAGGGTAAATCAGTTAAGTAGAGAGATAAAATGACAGATGTTCATGATTGTTTCGTCTCACTGTCCATAAAATTGTTATGACTGCCTGCATGCATTCTATATGGTCTAGAACTTTATTGTAAGGCAAGAAATTACTTTTTTTTTTTTTACAAGTATCTAGAGGTCAAATAGAGATTGAACGATAATAGTGCAAAGAAGTATATTTTCTTATATTTGTGTGCAATAAAAAGGTCCTTGTTCACTCTAGTAGCATGCATGTCTTTTATACTTTGGGATGAGAAGCTCATTTCAAAGCATGAGATTACTCTTTTACAATTATCTAGAGGTCAAATAGAGATTACTAGGTGGTGGAAAAAGAAAGATTTCATATTACTGTGGTGCTATTGCCACACCAAGGTCCTAGTCCTCACCCTCACCCCGCCAAATTTTGAATATCCACCCTTCTCAACCCCTGTTATTCTTATAATGCCCTTTCTTCTTCTCTTTCCTCAACTCTAAACCGTATCCCTATGACCCCCAGCACCTAAAAGAAGTTGAAACTAGGAATATGAGCTATTTTTCCCAAATTGAAGTGCCATTAACCATCACTATAACCGGAAGTTCATTGCAAATGCACAAGAGCAATCCATGCCTTCTTACTTTTGTTTTGTACAGTTATTTGAAATTTGTTTATGAATGAATTAGAATCTAGAAGCACCAACTTTATATGTGTCAATCGGAAAAGATTGATGTCGTGTTTTATTAGGATGATTGTTGGATTGAAATGGGCTTCTTAGTTCTTACCTATTATAACAGTATCTGTAATTCAAAATTCAACTATATCCTTGACCTTTACTTATGATTCTTTATGTGATGATACAGACACACAACACCAATTTAATGCAAGAGAAAGTGATTGGGGGTTCACATCATTCATGCCTCTCAGTGATCTTTATGATCCGAGTAGGGGTTATCTGGTGAATGACACAGTCGTTGTTGAAGCCGAGGTTGCTGTCCGTAAGGTCCTTGATTACTGGTCGTATGACTCAAAAAAGGAAACTGGTTATGTTGGGCTTAAGAATCAGGGAGCAACTTGTTATATGAATTCTCTCCTCCAGACTCTATACCATATACCTTACTTCAGAAAGGTTGTAATTTGATCTTCTATTTTCATTATAAGCTCAACTTTGAATTTTCTTGTCAGTTTTATATGAAAAGACTCTTCTCATTTTTGGACTTATTTATCAGGCTGTGTATCATATGCCAACAACTGAGAATGACATGCCTTCAGGAAGCATCCCTTTGGCGCTTCAAAGCTTATTCTATAAGCTTCAATACAATGAAAGCAGTGTTGCAACTAAAGAATTAACTAAGTCTTTTGGATGGGATACATATGATTCGTTTATGCAGCATGATGTGCAGGAACTCAATAGAGTTCTCTGTGAAAAGCTTGAGGACAAAATGAAGGTATAGGAAGTTTTCAGTGTTTGGTCTAGGATTATATTTGTTGTTTCATTTTTATCATTATTTTTGCCGATCCAGGGAACTGTGGTGGAGGGTACAATACAGCAGTTATTTGAAGGACATCACATGAATTACATTGAATGCATTAATGTGGACTACAAATCTACAAGAAAAGAGTCATTTTATGGTATGTATTTCTAGGCACAAATTTCAATTCTCAAGAGTTGGAAATATTTTATAAATTCAGTGCATGCCATTGGTTTCTACTTATTTATTCGCAGATCTCCAGCTTGATGTGAAAGGATGTCGGGATGTTTATGCTTCTTTTGACAAATATGTGGAAGTGGAACGTCTTGAGGGTGATAATAAATACCATGCTGAAGAACATGGTTTGCAGGTTAGTTACGGAATGTCTAATGCTGACTTTGTGCAATTGTGCTCTAAATTCTGATCTAACGCTTTTAGTTGTTTTTTGTTGTTATTGTCAAATCTATTGCTTTTACATTTATGTTGTCTGCTAATCAGATTTTTATATATATTGTTCTCAACTCTCAAGGCATTCGTGGTTGGCCTTGTGTATTTTATGTTGTAATTCTTGATTGGATGCCGCCCTTAATTTCTCTGTTTCATTAAATCACTTGCTTAAGTGTGTTCTTGCGTTTATTTACCTTTGATAATAGCATCTTTAAGATATGGTTCTGAAGGCACGTATTGGAATTGATGTTTATTTCAGGATGCTAAGAAGGGTGTTTTGTTTATTGACTTCCCTCCAGTTCTTCAGCTTCAGCTAAAGCGGTTTGAGTATGACTTTATGAGGGATACTATGGTGAAGGTTTGTATTGAAAGTTAGCTTTCTACTTCAACTTCCTCTGTGTGCTTTAGCACTTTGTTCTATTATGTACTCACTGCGTTCACTTACCAACACCAGTAAGATACACGAAACATTGAAACTGTAATGTCTTACAACTGATGAGAGTAGAGCTTCTGAACTGAAAACCAAACTGTAGCCTTTGCCAACAAAAGATAATAAAATTCATTTATACTTCTTCTGTGTGATAATTGTATTTCTTAATTATATGGGGTATTAGTGCTGATATATATATTTTTTTTTTTTCAGATAAATGATCGCTATGAATTTCCTCTTCAACTTGACCTTGATAGGGAGAATGGCAAGTATCTATCACCTGAATCAGATAAGAGTGTGCGGAACCTCTACACTCTGCATAGGTATCTATTATTTCTGTTCTAATGTATAATCTCTGCTACCTTGACCACTCTTTCAATGTACCAGATAATCAGATATCAATAATGAGTGAACTCAGTAGTTATATTTTCCTTGACCATCTTGTTCGAGATCTATGCTATTATTTTTTAAAGCTTTTAAACCATACAAGCCATACACTTTCTAGCTTCCAGTTTGGCATGTTTGTTATTCTTCTAAACATTATTTTAGACAAATCAAAGTTCTAACCTCAAAAATTTGTTTCCTAGATGCAACTGACTTCAATGAGAACTCTCTAGACCTTGTATGCTTCATGCGCAAGGCATGCTCCTGTTCACGATTTAATATAATCATAGATTTTTCCTCTGATGTGCACATGAGGTACTGAATACTTAACAGATGGATCTCCTTTGCCATCTAGGTCTTTCTGCTATAGCATTCCTCCAACGTAGGGTCTCAAAATTAATGTATATTATATATTTTTATGTGATCTATGGCCATTCATGATTTGTGGGATTCTACTTCTGTGTGAAAGTTTCTACGTACTTGTGACAACAGGAATTTCGCCTCTCTACCACTGTTGGTATAGGTAGTGAAAAAGGTTCTAGGCATTGGTGGTTCTCAAGAGTGATACTATCGGAAACACTAAGACTGCTTCTGCATCTCTGCTTGCTTGGTGTTTATCATGCTGTGCGTGAAATTTTGTGATGCTCACTTTTAAATACGTTGCTTACTAAATAATATTTTATTCTTACAGTGTCTTGGTTCATAGTGGCGGCGTGCATGGTGGACATTACTATGCTTTTATCAGGCCAACTCTCTCTGACCAGTGGTATGATTCTAGAAATCAATTCTTTCTGCTTGTGCTGCTCCTTTTGCTTGCTTGTTCCAAGGACTTGGATTTTGTGGGATCTTAAATTTTCACACGATTTTCCCATGAAAACACCTGTTTTGTTACATGCAGTTGATTGTTTGTACTTGGAAAAGAATTTGATCCTTCTATTACAAATGTTATAGTTTTTTGAGATATGGTCTTTACAGTTAGGAGTAAGAATTGATGCTGAGATTTTTTAATTTTCAATTATTTTTTATTTATTTATTTCTTCAAAATAAATGCTTTACCGTATTTGTTTCATGAATTCCAGTGGTCTTGGCCAAGGTAATGGTTATCACTTAAATAACTTGATTCAGAGTGTTAGCATGGTTATGAGTGTTTTTGTGCATGCATTTTTCATCTATTTGTAGTTTCTTGGTTCATGATGATGAATTTTGTCCTCCTTTATTGTTATAGGTATAAGTTTGATGATGAACGTGTGACAAAAGAGGATGTGAAGAGGGCATTAGAAGAACAGTATGGTGGTGAGGAAGAGGTATTTTTTTGGACTTATCTCAACTGCTCTGGGAATCCTTAATTCTTTTACTTGCGACTTGATTGTCAACAAATCTTTTGTTGTCTTCTATGTTGGACAGATGCCACAGACCAATCCTGGTTTCAATAATACTCCTTTCAAGTTTACAAAATACTCGAATGCGTACATGCTTGTGTATATCCGGGATAGTGACAAGGACAAAATAATATGTGATGTTGATGAGAAAGACATAGCTGAACACCTAAGGGTAAAATGCTTGTCTTTACTTGGTTAATGATATAGCAGGAATAAGTTATCTCATGCAAGTGTCCAATTAAGAGACAAAACTGACCAAAACAAAAAAAGAGACCGACTTATGTTCTTTGTTTCGCTTCAGGTAAGGTTGAAGAAAGAACAAGAGGAGAAGGAGGACAAGAGGAGATATAAAGCACAGGCTCACCTTTATACTATTATTAAGGTAAAAATCCATTATCTATCTCGTTTGTACCATTACTTGTTTAGATGTGCTAGTACTGGTATTTTCTGTACATCAAAAAATTAATTGTGGAGGTCAATTATGTTTGTGATTAGGTTGCTCGAGATGAGGACCTGGCAGAACAGATTGGAAGGGACATATATTTTGACCTTGTGGACCATGACAAAGTTCGTAGTTTTCGTATTCAGAAACAGACACCCTTTAACCTTTTCAAGGTACGGCTGCACAGACTCCTTGTGTGCATTCATGTCTTGTTTTCTTTTGCCTGTTTGGGGTTCTGTTTAATAGCGTGCTTTGAGGCGCAAAAAAGCGCAAAACGCCTTGTGCGTGCCTCTGTGAGGCGTTTGACGCAAAAAGTGACCTTGAGGCGGGCTGAGGCGAGTTGAGGTGCATCAAGGTGTTCTGAGGTGCAGTAAAGCGTTAAGGAAAAAAAAAACGCAAAACCTAACCTAAACGTGGTTGTATGGGCATCCTATAAAATAGATCCTTAACCCCAGCCTCTTTGTCATTCGAAAATAGTTCGGTTTTAGGTTTTAGCTGAAAACCTTCTCAGACTCTCAGAGAGCTAGCAACAAGAGCATCCACAATTAGATAGAACCCATGCATCAGAATTTGAATCGAAGCAACCCAAGACTAATCTCAACTGTATTTCGGCAGAAGTCAATTTCTCAATGAGGTTCTCTCTGTTCGCCTTTCCCTGTTCTTTCCTTCACATTTGGGTTCTTTTTCTTGCATGGATTAAACAATTAATCATTAGTATTGGGAATGAAAGTGAAAAAGAGAAAATCCTGCTTGGGTCTATGCAAAAAAAAGTTGAAGGAGAGAGATACTTAGGTGTGCGTTTTGTAACCAATCGTGTTATTGGGGTATTACAAGGCTGAAGAAGCATTTGGCTGACACACACAGTGGTATGAAACCTTGTTGTAAAGTTACAGAAGAGGCCAATGTGCTTTTCTTTTGGAATGAGTGAAAACAGCTAAACACTTGGTGTTTTAGGTGATTTATGTAGTACCTAAGTTCCTATTTAAGATGAATGAATGATGTTATTCTTATTTTCTAACTATAATGTATTTTTTTATTATAATAATGTTTCGCCTCAAGGCTTCTAAGGCTTAAGGCTTCGGCAAAACGCCTTGCCTCACGCCTTCACGTTTTAAAACATTGGTTTGGGTTATGGAAAATTGTTGATCAATCAATTCTTGTGCATTCAGTGTTATTGTGATTGTTGTTGTGGGGAGGTTGTTATTAACAGTCCCAGAATGTAAACAATGCGTAGATTGACATCCTGTGAGTGATAATAACAATTCCCTAATTATTATTATTATTATTATTATTATCATGAAATTTCTAATGTGAAACGCTTCACAGGAGGAAGTTGCGAAAGAGTTGGGCATACCAGTGCAATTTCAGCGATTCTGGATTTGGGCAAAGAGGCAAAACCATACATATCGCCCCAACCGGCCATTGACTCCGCAGGAAGAATTACAGACAGTAAGTTCTTTAACTCCCTATTCTTCAAATAATTTTCAGCTTACTGGTCATTAAATTTTGAGGGCGCACTCCTAGCCTATCTGGTCTGTCTCTGGATCATAATTCTTCCTTTTAGTCTGCCTCTTTAATTGCCTCATCTAGTTTTTATTGTTAATGTAATGGATGATTGTAATGATCAATCCCATTGAGAAATTTGGAGTTTAAACACAGTTATTGAATGGAATTAGAATCTCATATAACTATTCTTATCATTCTGCTTGCAGTATTGTCTTAGTTTCTCTCTCTCTCTCTCTCTCTCTCTCTCTCTCTCTCTCTCTCTCTCTCTCTCTCTCCTGTGTATAATTGTGGTTCTTTAAATGAAGTTATTTTACTACAGAAAAATGTGTTCATGATGGTTTGAGACCCGACATTAGATATGATTGTGTTTTCAACTGAACCTTAACTGGTGCTGATCAGAGCTTGGTACTTGTGCTTTATGCAAGCTAATGATGATGATGTCTATTTGCCTTTCATAGGTTGGACAGTTGAGGGAGGCATCAAATAAAACACACAATGCAGAGCTCAAGTTGTTTTTGGAAGTAGAGCTTGGGCCGGTAAGGCAGGATACTCTTTTATCATTGTGACCTGTGGGTTTGAGGCTTGTTTACAGATCAAATTGCTTTATGAAGGGTGATCATTTCTTACAAATTATGTATTCTATGTCTTGTTTCAGGAGCAAGTTCCTCTTCCTCCGCCCGACAAAACCAAGGATGATATTCTACTTTTCTTTAAGCTTTATGAACCTGAGAAACGAGAATTACGGTATAGAAGTTTCTCTCTACCTGGCCTAATATCTTCCACTTTTGATTCATGTTTGCTGATTTCTTGTTCATCTCGTTTTCCAGGTTTGTTGGTCGGCTTTTTGTTAAGAGTTCTACTAAGCCTATAGAAATTCTAGCAAAAATAAATCAAATGGCTGGGTTTGCTCCTGATGAAGAAATTGAACTCTATGAGGTTTGTTGCACATTAGTTTATTTATTATCAGCTGTTTCATTGCTTACACACATAGAAAGACTCTTATACATATCAGTATACGACTTATGCTTGTAGGTACGGTATGTTTTGATGCATTCTGTTGCATATCATATCTCAAAAATAATATTTATTTCTGTTTTTCTGCTACTTTCAGGAAATAAAGTTTGAGCCTTGTATCATGTGTGAACACCTTGACAAGAGGACCTCATTTCGATTAAGTCAGGTGACTGTTGCTATATTGAATGAGCAGTGCTGCAAACAAGTGTGCTATAGCAATTAACTGTTTGTGCTTTTCTTTTTTCAGATTGAAGATGGGGACATTATATGCTTTCAGAAACCTACTCCAGTCGAAAGTGAAGAAGAATGTAAATATCCTGATGTCCCTTCATTTTTGGAATATGTACACAATCGTCAGGTACCAACTGCTGAATACTGTTACTTCATTGCTAGTGTTACTTATGCTGATCTGTTCAATGTTATACCTACATATATTGAATGAGTTGATACCTTACAGATTGTTCATTTTCGCTCTTTGGAGAAACCAAAAGAGGATGATTTTTCTTTAGAATTGTAAGTATTTCCATATGCCCAGTCATAGCTGGAATATCCATCTTTTTGTGTTTTTCAGTATTGAAAATGAACATTATTGTTTTCTAGGTCAAAGCTTCACACTTATGATGATGTGGTGGAAAAGGTGGCTTGCCAAATTGGTTTGGACGATCCTACCAAAATCAGACTCACTGCTCATAACTGTTATTCTCAACAACCTAAACCCCAACCCATCAAATATCGAGGAGTAGAGCATTTAACAGATATGCTAGTCCATTACAATCAAGTAGGTGGAATTTATTGAGCTTCCTCCATTGTTTAACCTAGTCTTGTAAGCGTCACGTGTTCGGGCTGCTATTTATGATTGTCGTTCCCTTTTGCAGAGTTCTGATATTTTGTATTATGAAGTCTTGGACATCCCCCTGCCAGAATTGCAAGGCCTAAAGAATCTGAAAGTTGCTTTTCATCATGCTACAAAAGATGAGGTCCGTGTGAAATATTTGGCCGGCATCTCCTGCTTTTAGACCTTGATTATACTATTGTGCACATCATAGTATTGTTATTTTTGTACAGGTGGTGATTCACAATATTAGATTGCCCAAACAGAGCACTGTAGGGGATGTGATTAATGTACTAAAAACGAAGGTGAGGTTCCCTTTGTTTTGGTTTCCTTATGTTTCAACGTATGTGGCTTTTGTGGATCATTCTTGAAGTCTCATTGTTTTTTTGAAGAGGAAACCAAATGATTCAGTGATTTCAGTCATATGTACTCGGCACTATTTGAATTTCTTTTTTCCTATGATACTGTTCCTATGGAAAAATGTCATCACTTAAGCCTGATATATCTGTAGCAATCTTGCAGTGAGAATCAGATGTTGTAACAAGTTCATAAAAGACTGCTCCCTTTGTTCTGTTGTACCTTATGTTGTGTATGAGAGATTTTACTCAAAGGGGATCAATTCTTGAAAATTTATTTCACGCTTACTTAAAATAAATCCCTCCCCACTCTTTTGTTTTTGTGTACTCTGACTCGATGTATGGTGTATGTATGGTGTATGTTTTGCCTGAAACAGGTAGAACTATCTCAACCAAATGCAGAACTCAGACTTCTTGAGGTTTTCTATCACAAGATCTACAAGGTAAACTTCTTTTATATGGGATATGCATTTACCTGGTCTGAAGTTTATACGGATTATGTACATGTTGGTTTTCCATATCGATTACACACATTATATCAGAATTTCTTTTTCTATTTAAGTTTTGTGTTTTAATGTCAAGGATTCCTCATTTGCTATTCATTTTTCAGATCTTCCCACACAGCGAAAAAATTGAAAATATAAATGACCAGTACTGGACATTGCGTGCAGAGGAGGCAAGTTCCTCTCCCTCTCTACCTTGCTTGTTTATCATTATCTTTTGGATAAGTTTTTTCTTTTCTGTTAAACATTTTTAGACTGTAAGTTTATAGGCTTGTAATACTTCAGTGGGTTTCCATTTGTTAGTTATCATCCCGATGACTTCCGACCCCCCTCCACAATAGAAAAGAAAAATGTGTGTAACTGGATTGGATTGATATTATGGATGGCAGTGTTCTTTGAAGCTGACCTTTCTTATTTCATGTCTACAGATTCCAGAAGAAGAGAAAAACTTGGGTCTTCATGATCGTTTGATTCATGTTTACCACTTTACAAAAGAGACTGCACAGAACCAGATGGTATTGGATTTTAAAAAAATTTCTTGCCAGCGAACTTTAGTAATTTGATTATTGTTTTGATGGAAGATGGAGAATGATTGCACACGAATATTTGTGTTTCTTAGCATGTTCTTGTTCTTTGCCTATTTCAACAGCAGGTACAGAATTTCGGCGAACCTTTCTTCTTGGTTATCCATGAAGGTGAAACTTTAGCTGAAGTGAAAGCTCGCATACAAAAGAAATTGCAGGTCCCTGATGAGGAGTTCTCAAAGGTACTTGACCCACACTTTGTAATATATTGGAGTGCAGTCACAAGAAATCATTGTTCTTTGCCTCATCATCCATCTTTCTTTTGGTTTTACAGTGGAAGTTTGCATTCTTGTCACTTGGTCGTCCAGAGTACCTGCAGGATTCTGATATAGTTTCCAGTCGTTTTCAGGTACTTCTATGGTGCATTGTCGTTTCTTTGTCAGCTTTTCTTTATAGAACGGCTGAAGGATCTAACGTGTGGTCATTGGTGCTGGTATCTTTAATCTAATGTTCTGATTTTGTTTTCTTCAGAGAAGAGATGTTTATGGTGCTTGGGAGCAGTACCTTGGGTTGGAGCATGCTGATACTGCTCCTAAGAGGTCATATGCAGTAAATCAGGTAAGTGCTGCTGTACCACTTTTATACTGTTGTCTGATTCAATGGAAACAAACCATTGTCATTGGTTTCCAATAACAAACTTAGCAGAAAGCCCACTCATAACGTACAAACTCCACATATGCTTGTGCTAGATTAGGGTGTAGGATAAGTCACATACATGATACATCCCATATTTCAACGTTTTTCTCCTCAAATTTTGCAGAACCGTCACACATATGAGAAGCCAGTTAAAATATACAACTAAGAAAGCTGTCGACCCTTGACCATTGCATCAGTTTGTACTAAGCATCCTTTGCTGCGACAGAGGCAATTCGAAATAACCAGGATGAGAGCTGAGTGGTACAGCTAAAGAAACAATGAAGCTCACATAGAGGTGACTTGGTAGGATTTTCATTTGTTTTGTGGGCCCAAATATTTTTTCATGTGGGTGGGGAAAGGGTTTTATAATCCCCCTAGGATGTGTAGTATTGCGGTACTCCCTGCATGAGTTCTGCTGTCTGTTACTTTCCTTCGTTTATTTCTCCTTGGTGAAAGGCACCTCTTTCTTTCAGAGGGTGATTGCTTTCCATATACAGCTCCATAGAAATTTAGCAGTACATAAGGAGATTTTTGAGGGCATGTATATTGCGGGTACAGTCGGCTGCATTTTGGATTGCTTCGTTATATTATTTTTTTATGTACCTCCATCAATTGATCTTAGGGGAAATGAGTTTGTAAGAGCTTGTAATACATAATTGGCTGATACACAATTCTGGCTTTCGAATTGTGCAAGGTAGATGATTTTGCATTGTAGTTTTTCCTTCTCTTGGCCGTATGGAGCGAGTCCCCATATATATATATAATTTAGATTTGTTTCCCACATGCATTAAACCATTCTCGTTAGTGTTTGGATTTAAATCATTAGCAGAGTAAACTTAAGTGTAATGGACAAAAAGGTACCCACCTGAATTTTTCAAAAACACATTATTGGGATATCTCCGTCTTTTTTTATATTTGACCTTTAATTATAAGGGCATATTAGTCATTTGATATACTTTAATTTTCAAAAAGTGATCAATACTATACTTAAACTTTTAAAAACACTTTATTGAGATATTTTTGCAAATTGTTCGTTATAACTCAGTTAAATGAGAACACTTGTGGTTAATGTGAGATTTTTTAAAGGGTTTTATGATATTTTCTCATTTTTTTTGTTTTGCTTATATCACTCTTTTTCTTTTCGATTTCCACCGAGGTGAGAGATTGAATTTAATGTTACCGAGATATTTTCTCATGTATGAATGATGCACATAAAGTGCGTTTGAAATATAATATATGGATGATCTAGTTTTTGAATTAATTAGTATTTAAATTCATCTATACCAAGGTTCTAAAAATCGGCCTAGGCGGCCGACTAGGCGGCGCCTAGGCGCTAGTCGGCACTCTTCCGCTCGGATGAATGGCCAATCGGCCAAGATAATCGGCAGGGGCTTAGGCGGCCAAAAATCGGCGATTAGGCGGCCCTAGGCGGGTTTGGGAGGGGCTGGGCGGCTTGGGCGGCGATGGAAAAAAAAAAAACTCAGATCTTGCACAGGCTCAAGGTAGAGAAGAAGAGGAGGAAGAAATGGTGGGTTTGGGGTGAACTGGTGAAGAGAAGAATAAAGAAAGAGGTGGTCAGGTGGGTGGGTGGGTGAGAGAAGAAGAAGAAGAAGAAAAAAAAAAAAAAAAGGGAAGGGAGGTGGTCAGCTGGGTTCGTGAGAGAAGGAGAAAAAACATAAGGGAAGAAGAGAGAGTATGCGGGAAAAGAAGAAAAAAGAAGAAAAAAAATAATAATAAAAAAGGAATGAAGATGTAGTTGGCCCATACATAGATGATCCTATCAATAAGAAAGGGACCTTTCCCGGGGGTTTTGGGAGGTAAAAAAAAATCCTTTTCCCCCCCCCCCCCCTCCGAAAAAGAAAGGGAGGGGGGGGGGGGGGGGGAGGAGGGGGGGGTATGTATAATTATATACTTGGTCAGGTGGGATGGGACGTCTACCATGACTATATAAGTGAGAAAACAAAGAAAAATAATAATAAGAGGCCAAGTGAACATATATATAATTCATAGCATGTGTTGTGCAGAGTCTTCCGAGTTCCGACCCAAAAACAAAATATTCTATGCATTTTTTACAATACATAATTATATGGTGACTATACATAAGTAAAAACAAGAAGTTAATATAATATTTACATATAAATTAAAATTAAAATAACAAAAAAAAACCGCCTAGGGGGCCGATTAATCCCCGCCTAGCCGACTAGGCGCTAGAAGGTGGCCGACCGCCCGACTAGCGCCTAGCGATTTTTAGAACCTTGATCTATACTATATATTAAGAGAACACCTCTTGTCAACAAAAACTGAATTTTTGTACTAAAATAACCCTAAAGTATTAAATAATCTTTGATAAAAGTCAACTGATAGGGACAAAAAGGTAAAAGATAAAATAATTAATAAAAAAAAAAAATTCTACCAACTACTTTTGAGAAAAAAACTGTTTTTCACAAAAAAAAAAACTGAAACAAAATAATTAATAAAATAATTAAAAATAAAAAAAATGACCCGCTACTTAAAAAAAAAAAATGTCACACATGCATAGCATGTGTCCAAAATGCTAGTATTCATTAAAGTAATCAAAGTAACTCTCTAATAAACTAGCACTCTCCAAAAAAATAATTAAATTTTACTTTATTATCAATTATAGGAAGATGATAAGGATGTAATTTTGAAGGAAAAAACTGGAAGAAGAATAATTAATTGTGTTGTTAATTTTGGTGGGAAAAGATAAGATGAGAAGAGGAGAGAGATGTGCTTGAATATTTATGGGTAAACCAAATGGCGAACATTGTGAAAGTTTTTGGTCCTCAAATTTTGCCAAAATGGTCGAACTTGGGCATACAAAATGGTCTTAGTAAGTTCATACCATTTGGGAATGGAATAGTTCAAGTACCATTTTGAGTAAAGGAATAGTTCAGGTACCATTTTGGGTAATTGTACAATTTGTATGTACCATTTTGGGTTACGGAGGTAAATTTTGGGTAAATGCACAATAGTTCAGGTACCATTTTGGGTAAAAAAAAATTATAGGTACCAAAAAGTACCTTTGGCTATAGTTCAGGTACCATTTTGGGTTTTTACCCATATTTCATTTAATTGAGATATGATGAAAAATGGACGAATGTATCTCGGTGGTGTGTTTTTAAATTTAGATACCGTATTGATCACTTTTAAAAATTGAGATAAGTCAAATAACTGTTAATTTACGGAGAATGGACGGCGGTATCCTAATGATGTGTTTTTGAAAGTTCAGGTAGCTTATTGATCACTTTTGAAAGTTAAGTACTTTTATGTCTCATGCATCAAAGTTTAAACCCTGTTGGTGATAAAAATCCTTCTTTTTTTTTTTTTTTTCCGAAACCATGGTTTCTCACAAAAAATCATGGGTTATAACACTATTTTTGGGCAAAAATCGCATGTTCTTATTGTTGCACCAAAATCTTTCCACACTCAAATCATGATTTTTAAGGACTTTTCAAGTTGATAGAACGCAAAAATATCATTTTTTTTAACTATTTCTTAAAGTCGAAGAACTAGAAAATTCCTAAAAAATAAAGGTTTTGAGATTTCGAGCAAAGTTAGTTTAAACACCTTTTAAAAATCATCTATTACCAATAGTAATTTGGCATGGGCAAAGTTAAAGCGAAAAGGGGATTGACAAAGTTTGAGATGCCAATGCATGCTGTGACACCTCCAAACATGTCAAACCATACCAACCCTATTTTTCCTTCAACTTTGTCTATGACAAAACTTTACCAATGTTAAAAAATAATTTTTAAAGCTTTTTCAATTGACTTTTCTTAAAAAATTCGAGTCATTTGTGAGTTATGATTTTTCAAATGCGGAAAACTAAAAAAATCATAACTAAAAAATAAGTCGGGTTTCTCAAACAAAGTCAGTTGGCACACTTTTAAAAAATCATGTTTTACCAATGGTGAACTTTTGACACCAATGAAATTGAAGGAAAAGGTGCAGTTCCCAAGAAAGCATCCCCAGGTTCCCTCAACACTTCCAACAATGACCATGCTAGCGAGGTTAACTAATGAGGCCCATGCTAGAAAGACTAACTAAAGATGCATTCTTATGCTAGAGAGGTTAACAATGTCTATGCTCATGCTAAGAATGTCCATGATTCCCATGCGATCCAATGTCAGAAAACTAGAAAATTCATAAAAAAAGAACCGATCCAAGATTTTGGAGTTCTGTCACTTGAAACACCTTCTAAAAAACATGTTTACCAGTGGTCAATTTTAGCAAACTTAGTTGAAACACTTTTTAAAAATCATGTCTTACCAATGGTGAAGTTTTGGCATGGGCAAAGTTAAAGGGAAAAGGGGGTTCGCAAGGTTTGGCATGCTAGGGCATGTCGTGACACCTCCAAATGTGTCAAACCATACGATCCCCCTTTTCCCTTCAAGTTTGTCCATGACTAGAATTTGGAACTTCTCTTATTGAAAATTAACGAAAGAAAATAGTTCCCCACATGTAGTGACGAATATTTCGTCGGCAAAGGTCAAGCCTTAGTTTTTATTCATTTAATTTCTATTTTCGCTTACAACATGATTCAAATAATTGACGCCATTTGTTTGCTCGGTGTTTGAAGTTTCAATTAGTTTCGAGGTCCCTATTTTTGTGAATAATAGTTGCTTACTTGCTTTAACTACTAAAATTCTCGTCGGATTACATTAAAGTTTGCCATAATCAGCTTCCCCACAATTTTCAACTTCCAATTCAGTTCCTAAGCTTATTTAGGAATGCAAGAAGGTCGACCATGACTAGAATTTGGAAGGGTAAAAACCTCAATGGTACCTGAACTATCACGTAAGGTATTTTTTAGTACCTACGAATTTTAGTTACCATAAATGATACCTGAACTATTGCTCATTTACTTCTCAGGTACCATATTAGGTAATGGCGTAATAGTTCATGTACCATATTTGGTAAAAAAAAATTTCGTAGGTACTAAAAAAATACCTTATACGATAGTTCATGTATCATTTGAGGTTTAAATTCTTACTATTAATGGCCAAAATAAGAGAAAAAGTAACGGAGGTACCATATTAGGTAACAAAGCAATAGTTCAGGTACCATATTTGGTAACTAAAATTCGTAGGTACTAAAAAATACCTTACACGATAGTTCAGGTACCATTTGAGGTTTTTACTTAATTTGGAACTTCTTTGATTGAAAATAATTAAAAAATATTTAAAACAAAAATACCAAAAAAAGAGTGCACCACCTTTAGTGACGAAGAAGTCGCCGGTACAGTTCAGCCCATGTTTTTATTTATTTCTTTCTTTTTCATTTCATTTTTATTTCCACTTAAGAAATGGTCAAAATAATTGACACCATTTTTTTTTTGCTCGGTGTTTGAAGTTTCAACAAGCTTCGAGGTCCCTATTTTGATGAGTAATAGTTGCTTTAACAACGAAAATTCTTGTCGGATTATATTAAGAGGTTTTCATAACCGGCTTCCCCACAATTTTCAATTTCCAATTTAGTTCTTAAATTCATTTAGAAACACGAGAGGGTCGACGATAGTTCAGGTACCATTTGAAGTTTTTACTCAATTTGGAACTTCTTTGATTGAAAATAATTAAAAATATTTAAAACAAAATACAAAAAAAAAGTGCACCACCTTTAGTGACGAAGAAGTCGCCGGTACAGTTCAGCCCATGTTTTTATTTATTTATTTCTTGTTCATTTAATTTTTATTTCCACTTAAGAAATGGTCAAAATAATTGACACCATTTTTTTTTGCTCGGTGTTTGAAGCTTCAACAAGCTTCGAGGTCCCTATTTTGATGAGTAATAGTTGTTTTAACAACGAAAATGCTCGTCAGACTATATTAAGAGGTTTTCATAACCGGCTTTCCCACAATTTTCAACTTCCAATTTAGTTCCTAAATTCATTTAGAAACACGAGAGGGTCGACCAAGACTAGAATTTGGAACTTCTTTGATTGAAAATTAACAAAACAATATTTTTACACAAAGCATTCGTCGGCAAAGGTCAAGCCCATATTTTTTTTTGTTCATTTAATTTCCATTTTAGCTTACTAAATGGTCAAAATAATTGACGCCCTTTGTTTGCTCGGTGCTTGGAGTTTCAATAAGTTTTGAGGTCCCTATTTATCCTAACATGGTGTGAAATATAAATTTCAATTTTTTTATTTTTATTTTTATGATGATTCAGGTAAATAGTGCTGCAATATATAGTCACACTCAGAGGACCTACAGATTATAGTTTAGATTTTAGAAGCTTTATCGAGTATGATGAGCAGCAATGCTTATTCACCCTACCATCTTTGTCAACTAGCACATCCTCTTCTGAAGGCATCAGGAAATGGAAGCATTATATTTGTCTCCTCAATTGCTGGTGTGATAGCTCTGCCTAAACAATCTGCCTATGCAGCAACAAAAGTTAATTAATTCAATTATTTTGTAGTAAAACAAAAATTCTGCACTCTATTACTTACAAGAGCTTACCATTGAAAATTTACAGAAGCTGTGATCCAGATTTCTTAAAATTTGGCATGTGAATGGGCAAAAGACAACATTCAAACAAACACTGGGGCTGCAGTTGAACTGGTAAATATCGTCTCCACCTTTTATGTGTCTTATGACTGAGTTTAATAGGATTCAGGGTTGGGTGTTTCTAACATTTTAAACTTCACTTTTTATCAGTATGATCGTCATGATGAGTTCAGAAGGCTAATAGCTCGAACTCCCATTCGTCGCCATGCAGACCCTATTGAAACTTCATCTCTGGTGACCTTCCTTTGCCTCCCGGCTGCTTCTTACATCAATCGTCAATAGACAAGTAGTTAGTATCGATGGAGGATTTGCAGTTGGTGGTTTCTAGCAAACTCAATATATGGGCTGCCAATTCTGAAACCTGTCTCATAAGTCTCATAAGTCTCAATATTTATTTAATTATTTAATTTCAGTCCCTTCAATTTGTTGATTGCCAGTCCTTCAATTCGAGTCATCACCTAGTTGGATAAGGTAAAGCTGAACTAAACCTAAATTGTTGAGATATTCCAAAATGGATAGTTTTGGACTTTTGGTTGGTCTAGGAAATGGTCTTGTCAATCAATAATTACAACTACTTTTATTACATTTGTTAATCACATTGCTGATAACATACATTAAACAGCAAGCGTGAATTTTCTTATTGTCAAATTAGTTAATCTTTCCATCTCTCCCTAACATAAAAATTGAACAAAATGAAATCGTCAGTCATGAAGATCCGAAAGATGAAACTGATACCAATGCTTTATATCAGGTCCATCATTCAGGTGAGATTTCATTAGACAAACAAATTTACAACAACAAAAAAGGACGCATTAATGCGCCAAATCATTGCATTATTAAGTAGAGACACAGCCAGTTTTGTAAGAAATTTTGCTGGTGAAGTTTCTCCGCATTGGGATTATATCCCTCTACAGAACTCGGTATGAGATCAAGCCATCTACGGTCTCAACAACTAATCGATTCATGCGGACAAGCAGCAACAAATAAGATCTTGCTTTAGTCCCTATATCAAGAAAACAATACCAAATCAAGTCCTGGAATTCTCCGAAATATTATTTACCCACAAGAGATCATTGTTAGATCAGCAGACAAGGCATACTGATAGTGTTTGGCATTTGCATATACAAGAATCCAGTCGCTGTGACCAACAATTAATAGTCAATGCAGTGGATATTTTGGCAGTTAAGAAATTTATCAAACAAAAGATTTTGCATATTGTAATGAAGCTCGGATACAAGGCACTGTCAGCACTAAGCAGAACTACTGTTGTTCTTAGCAAATGGTAAAAGTAGTTGACAGAATGCACTTACCCAAACCCAAGGATGAAATTTCATCTTGGTGGAAGAAATTACTTCCCCTTGCTTTCTGTTTCAGGCCCGAATTGATCTTCTCCACAGCAGCGAGCAGGTCCTGAGAGTGCAGTTATAGAGTCATAAGATAACATAAGGGACACTTCGAGAGCTGCTATAGCAAACAAATCAATGCTACATGGGGCATCATCCAAAATCATATCTGATCTACAGTCATCAATGCCCTCCATTACATTATTTCTCATCGAGGCCCATTTTAACGGCTTTAAACAAACATATTGATTAGGATTCTCAAATTACAGGGAGATTACTGATTAGCCAAGAGAATCGTTAACAATGCTTCTATCTGCTGGGCAACATTCACAATTTATGCTTGAATACCAGAAAGATGAACATCAACAAAAATGAGCTTTCTTCTGTGGTCTGCCACTTACGGGGTTGATCAAAATGGAAAAATTATGGGAGATCATTCTTGGAAGCAAAGCATAACTAACTTAGAATGTTTATCATATTTACAATGGGAAATTACAATTAACTTGGCCAGAGGTGACTGTGACTCCTATATGAGAATGAAAGGTAATACAATGGGAATTCAGGACATTACTATAATCTAAATTTAGTCTATGATAGAGCTGGCAGAGGTAGTATTATGGATGATCAAGCTACCCACCCAACATGGAACCAATACCATGTCCCATCCATTCAAGATATAATCTTGGTAATAAAGTTTAATTGAATTCATTACCATTTTTTTTTTCTTAACAGTTTAATGCATGATCAATTTTCTGAAAGATGCTCCTAGGTCCTAGCTATACTCCTAGTTCCTATATGATTCCAAATGCAGGTACAAGAGCAGTTCCCTTCATCATGATGCAGGGGATAAGCATATCATCTTGTATTGAAGTATGAATAATCTATCAATTTGCAAAGACAACCCAGCTACAAGAGACATGAAGTATAAGATCATACCTCCCAAGGTGCTAGACTTTTCATGTAAGAAGGAAGACTCTCATAATCATCCCTGGACACCTTCACAAGATGCAAAGGAGCTAGAGCTATCATTTCTTTATCCTCTACTTCACCTACATTTATTTCACACAGAATGACCAACATGACTATGGGCAATCATTAGATTTTGCTTACATCTAAAGTAACGAGTTTCTAATGAAATGGGCCAAAGAAAAAAACAGCATTGGATACCGAAATCTGAGAGTGATCCATCTCCGGACGCTCCAGAGCTCTCCTTAGAAGGATCATATGAGAGTGATGAAGGAAAAGATACATCTTGGTCCTCATTTCTAGCGTTAGCTGCATGAGAGTGATGAAAGGGAACAGTGTGAATGTGATAGCAAAAAGGAAATTCGAGCACTGCGAAAAAGAATTACACAGAAAGATTCGGGGTTTGGTAACTTCACCTTGGAATGCTAAAGTGGCAAGGGAAGCATCTGAAAGCCCAAGCTTCTTTAAACTCAATGACTCGTCTAATCTAATGAAAACCCACTAAGGGAACACAAAGATAGCCACTTTCTTTTCAATTTCAATTTCAATTTTCAGATAAAGGATACAAGGAGTCGTCGTCATCATCAGGTGGATCCAACCCGTCCTCTGGAGGAAGCGGCGTCGATACATCATCGTCGTCAATCTCAATTTCTAGAAAGAAAAGATTGAAAATTTCTAAGCTTTGAAAAAAAAAAGATGAGAAAATTAAATTAGAGGATTGCGAAAGAGTAGAGTACCGGGGACGAAACCGAAGGGAGAGAGACGATGTTGGAGGTGGAGAAGGCGGGTGTGGTTGTCCTTGTAGACCTCGTTGCAGTGACCCAAGAGCTCCTCGAAGGAAACGGTTTCGAACGACATCGTTTCGAGGAGGTTGAGCTGGGTACTGGCGGCGGAGACGCGGCGGTTGAGGGATTGAATGAAGGTGGACGACGCCGTACCGAGAGGGATGGGGCGGCGGTCCATGGAGGTCTTGAGGGCATCGCAGCTGCTCTGGAGGTGGTTGCAGAACGATGCCATGGAATTGCACAGACTCCGTATCGACTCCTCCATTTCTCCCTCGCTCACTCTCAATCGGACTCTCTCTCTCTCTCCAATCCCCCCCAATTCCCCTTTCCTTTCTAGTTTGCCTCGTTTTCTCCCACTTCAAAATTAACTGAGCGGGAAAATAATTATATCTATATTTTTATTGAGATGAGTATATGTTTGTTAAACTTTTACTATTTTGGATGAGCCTGTAGCATAAAAGTAAACGGATCATTTGGATATGATCGATTATCGAAATGTATTTTAACAAAAAAAAGGTTGCATGGTATACAGTCATGTATATTAGGATTTTTCTATTATTTTTACCCATGCTGAGTTGTTGGCCCACCTTAATTCAAAAATGTAAAACCGATCATTTTAAATACAATGCATTTTCAAGTATATTTTAACAAAAAAAAATAGCATGATATGAAGTGATGTATATTAGATTTTTCTATTATTTTTACCCTACCTGCAGTTGAGCTGTTGAGCCCCCACCTTATTCTACGCGAAGACTTTCACTTTTCTAAAAAGGTTACTGAGCCCAAACAAACTTTCATAGGTCTTTATTAGAAATTTAGAGAGACCCCCAATACGCAGGGCTGACCATGTAAGCAATTAAGCATGCATTTATGATATGGTTTTCAAGCATATTCTGTTTTTGCCTTTTCTTTTGAGCCTGGCCTTTTCTTTAAAAAAAAAAAAAAAACATGCATTTATGATATAATGGTTAGATTGCATGGCCAAGAAAATAAAAAAGATCAGTACTAGTTGTTGCAATTTTGTGATGATCTGAAATATAATAGGTTGCACAAGAAATTATGAGAACCAAAAAAAAAAGAAATTATGAGAGTTCACCATGACGTGTCTAATGCCTTTTGAATATGAGGTGAATTTTTCTAATCTGAAGAATGTTGGGATGTGCCGATGTGCATTGTCAATTGACAAGTGTTTCTACAACAATGAACCCAGTAAGTTCATTTGATTCTGGTTTTGTTCGGCTTCATTTGTCTTTTAAGTTGAATACATTATATTACCTAGAAGCTGTTTGATAAAATGTCTGAATGATATATATAGAAAATTGGAACACAACCACTTGCTATGGACAATGCAAGTGAAAATACATATATAACAGAAACTACTCTTTCTCTTCTCATTGGTCTCTCTCGACGGGTCTCAAGACCAAGAAAAGCATTGCGTATATGGTGTATGTCCCTGATGACAGCCTTCATTGACATTCTACTCTTTGGTAATTCTTCCGAGCATGCAAGTCCTACCTTAAGGATTGGAAGTATGCACTTCCACGCATATGTGTTCATCTTGCTTAGGTTCTCATAGTTTATGTTTTCTTCTTCTGCTTCAATTTCGTTGTTATAACCACTGTTCACGTAGTTCGGTTCATCTTCTGTTGCTGCAGGTGTGGCGAGAAGAGCAGGGTTCACAATCTGCATTAGTGTTCCTGGTATGGCCATCTAAACAATGTTATAAAGATTGAAACCATTTTTAAACATGTCACCGGTGGGTCTTCTTCCTGTGAACATTTGCAACACAAGGATCCCATAACTATATGCATCCCCTTGTCTTGGTGGCTCAACACCAATCACATTGTAACTCAGACAACACTCAAGTATGTCAGTTGCCTTTGTATTATATACTTTCTCTAATTGTTGAGTTAGAAACCAGACAGCCTGAAAGGGTTAAACATTAACCAGACGGCATGAAAGTAAACATATTTATCTTCAATAACAATATAGGAAAATTGAGAGTTATAGCGCAGTAGAAGATTGTTACCCAGAGCAGCATAGCCAATGGTTCCCTTAACTCCAACTGTACTACTTTGATTTTGAGAGGAGTCCATGGTGGTTGAGATGAGTCTTGCTAATCCAAAAATCACCTACATGAGCAATTGTGTCATTGTCATGAATAACGTTGTTTGGCTTCAAGTCACAGTGAATGATTGGTTGTTCACAATGGTTCAATAACTTCAACTAGATATACAGTTTAAGTGTCGGTTTATAATGACTATAGATTGATCTTTCAGTTTGCAACCAATGTTTCACAGATCTTGCAGACGCTTGCTCAAAATGATGAAGCTACATTGTTGTCAGTTATCACTGTAAACATGGCTTATATGTTGGGGGCAGGTTACTCTCTCTTATAATTCTTCATGTTCACAGTCCTCTGGGTGAATGAAGTTATATTCATGTTTTTTGCCTTTACAATTTATCTGACCTTTTCTTTACCTTTCCCTCTTCATGAGCATATATATGTACTTGATTTCTTCATTGTAACTTTAGCAAAATCTTTCTTTGTTTTCCTTTATAAAAAAATTGATGACGTAAAATATAGCTGAATCAGCATCTCAGCAGCTACATACATTGACAGTCAGCAAATGTGCTGATAATAGACTTGACAACTGTAGCTATATAATTGACAGAATCTCAAAGCTTTCATTAAGTGAGAATTAAGAGAGACTTAAAGTAGGATAAAAGTGAAAGTCAAAAAGGTCACAGAGCCTTTTAGTGGCACAAAAGGCAGCTTCATTCTATTTCTTCTCGAAATCCGACTTTGGAACTCTTGAGACAGACTCTTGGATTCACAGTCTTGGTGTTTGACTTTGGGAGAAGCATGTACATAGTACATAGTATCTTATGCTAGGACTTTTTCTGGTGTTGTTTCTTCCAATTATTGCTTTCATCAGTATCCATGTTGCATTTCATCAAATTTGTATTCCTTATGGAATCCTTCAGTAAAATGCATGGTTTATGTTGTACCAGTAGTTTTATTTCACCATGGCGAACCGGCCTGTACAAATACTTTTTGCCGTCCACATACATGGTAAATGAGCTTTTAACAAGGCTTGCTTGGTGCTTTTCTTTGTGAATATGCTGTCTCAAAACCTCTATTTAGTTTCCTTTTGGTTGTTTCTAGGTCATATGGAGTGACTAAAAACTAAAAAGTTACAATATACTGAATTATACTCCCACCTGCTTGGAAGCTACTGTTCTTTTCGTTCATTCTCGCGTAAGTTAGATTTTATTAGTTGGTTTCCTGATATATGACTTTTAGAGCACATGTAAAATTGTGTGGGAGCATCATATGGAGAATGTGATTCGAGTTAGTAGAATCTGCAGATTCTGTATTGTACTCTAAATTTTGCTCAAAATAACTAGTCATTTCTTTTGCTTCTCAAGACCTTTTATTTATCTATTTTTTTGTATTTACTCGCTTTTATTACCATTTGTACGAAATCCCCATTTTCCAAACACATAAGGACAACATATCAAGATTCATACAACTTTAGAACCCCTCCTTTATTTCATGCTGAAACACATTGCAACATGTTGGATATGCCCAATTCTCAGAGAGAAGCAATACTGATTTAGTCTCTCATGCATGCATTGCATTAGGCAACCATTAAATTTTGCATCCAACGGAAAACCGCAAGAAATCTTAGCGCATTAAGCAGCATTAAATTTTCGATTCAGGAAAATAATCTTCTAGAATTGATTACGTAGACGTTGCCTGCTCTGTATAAAGCATATTCTCTTCAGGGTAACCAAACCCAATAGTAAGGCTATTTGCCATTCCCTCATTTGCAATATTTTCATCATTTGTTGGTGACCATGACAAGAAAGAAGGTGAAATTGGCCTACATCACTAATGACAGTGCTCGCAGAGCAACATTCAAGAAAAGGCAGAAGGGTCTTATGAAGAAGGTGAGTGAACTCACCACTCTTTGTGATATTGATGCTTGTGCAATTATCTACAGCCCCTATGACTCCCAACCAGAGGTCTGGCCTTCACCTTTGGGAGTCCAACGAGTCCTTGAGCAGTTCAAGACCATGCCTGAGATGGAGCAAAGCAAGAAAATGGTCAATCAAGAGACTTTCCTGAGGCAAAGAATTGCCAAGGCTCAAGAGCAGCTCAAGAAGCAGAAGAAGGAAAATCGTGAGAAGGAGATAACACATGTCATGTTCCAGAGCCTGACTGGAAAGTTCCTACAGGGCTTGACTCTGATAGACTTGAACGACCTGGGGTGGACCATTGACCAGCATTTGAAGGGGATTCATGCCAGGATCAAAAGTATCAAGGAGGAGGCTTTGAAGACTTTGAAGACTCAGAACGAGGTGGAAGAAGCTAAGGTGGTGCCAAGGTTAAGCTGATCATGGGATGGAGCATATGCATAACATGGAGGGGATGGAGACGCAGAAGCATGGAGCAGCAACAGCAGAACCCATGGTTCATGGACATCATGAACCCGCCACCAGATCACAACATATGGGGTTTTCTGGGGATGTGATTCTTCTATTTGCTGATCATAACCAACTATGTGATCTAATCCTCCTCCTGCATTTAGTTTTCCTTGAACAATTTCATTACAAATTGTTCGACTTCTGCTAGTCTTTGAAGTGTTTTGCTTTTAATTTTGGTGAATGTCTTTGATGGTTTTTTTTTTATCTGAACCACAGGTTGTGATTTTTTGTTTCTTGCATATTATGCACTAAAGTGTTGTAGTTTGGTTATGTACTTTGTTTGAATAAGATCTACTTTTTACTTTGTCAGATCAGAACGATATTTGCTTCTTTCAACATTCAAGCAGCTTAGGCGAACAACTGTGGATGTGTGAGAATTAGAGAACAAGTGAACAAAATTATTTCTTGATTAATCAAACAAAGTCGATTAAGAAAGTTGGTTTTTTTTTTCAGAACTGAATCTCATACAAATCCTTTTTTGTTTATTTCGCATTAACATGTAGATCTTGTCTTCAATATTGTCAACGATACTCAACTGAAAGAGTATACTCTTAAGGGGTGCCTGGAATCCATGTAGGATCTTAAAGAGGTTACTTTGTTGTTCATAGCATTTGAAGGCAACAATAGGTTCAAAATGCTCCAAGTTTCAAAGAGTGCACACCATTCACGGACCTAGTTATGAAGGTTTGAATATGTTACTAACTATAGATTGATACGAAATTTGCTAAATATAGTACCCGAATCATGAGGCAGATAATTCGATTAATTTCCCGAATCATGTAGAAACTACCTACCACATATGTTTACTCAGAATAAATTATCATCTTTCACCAATGCATAGCAATTGTTCACATGTCATCTGTTATTGGATAATAGAAGATGGTTTGCAGAACACAGTACATGGTGATATATACACATGTTAATGATAAGAAACCACATGTACGTGATGATATAACAGATGGTTCTATTGTTCAAATAATTCAATCTATGACTAATTAATTCACATTGATCAAGATTTCATATGTATATCAACCCTAATCATGAGCCATACATCATTCAATTTATTATATCTAAAGCACAGATTTCCTATCATATATTGTCATGCTGCAGAAGTATATAATTCTTTCATTCATCCTGTAGAGATTGTCCATATATATATCCTCGGTTATAATTGAGGGAGGTACACTCATATGAAGGGTGAAAGAGCGCATAGTTACTAGAATCATATAGCACTTCATATTGTTTTTCTTCATAAGGGAATATTTTCTTTGTATGTTTCTTCTTTTGAAAAAAAAATGTCAGGAAAAGAATGTAATAAGCTAAATATATAGCTGCAAATGGATAAATTCTATATATACTAAAACGCAGTTTGAGGCTACTGTACATAGCATAGTGGGGACCGTTTTGCCCCTCTTAATGATTCTCTGCTTCTTCCGTTTTTGCCCCTCTCTCTCCTTCCTTTTCTTCTATTTTTCCCCTCTCTTCCTGTTTCTCCTTTTCTTTCTTCTGTTTCTTTCCCCTGCTCCCCACTTCATCCTCCCCCCCTCTCTCTCTCTCTCTCTCTCTCTCTCTCTCTCTCTCTCTCTCTCTCTCTCTCTCTCTCTCTCAATCTCAATCTCTTTTGTTTTCTTTCTTCCTCCTCTCTCTATCGTGTCCTTTTAGGTGAGTCAATATATATGTATAATTTCATTATCAAATTAACGAAAATCAATTAACTGTTATGGTAAAATAAATTATGTGGACATTTAATAAAGTACTAATTAAACTTTCAAAGAAATAGAATTAGCACAATATAATTATGGACATCTAATATTCAACAATAGGATTAAAAATTAAAGGATGAAGGGAGCAAAAACAATATATATTTAATTAAAACATACATGAAAAGAAGGATGGATGAATGGAAAAAATCTCAATATAGGTTTGAGTCATTGTTCAACTCGACTTATGTCTTTGATTGGACCTAATGACATGTAAATAAATTATATCTATCAATATAATCGAAAGTTGCTATCGTTGAACTAACAATGATTTTTTAATTTTTAACGAGAACGAATACTTCACATGACAAAAAACAAAGGAAAATCTTCTTCAAAATGAAACAGGAACTTGAATATTTGTTGATCTTAGGTAGCACAGAGGAAGATTCAAATTAGAATCATTTATTAGAGTTGTATATATGTATCTAATTAATGATCAGTTTAACACGGTTGAAACAAACAAATTTAAACTCACCTTAGATATATTTTTTGTAATTAGTTGTAATCAAAAAATATAAATGTGAATTTATATAATTGGTATTTAAATTGTATTTTGAAAAATGCGGGCACCATTTAGTGATAACTATATATCAATGGATTTATAAGTTTTACTGATACTAAATCCTATGAAGGAAGATTTGTAATGTTGAGATTGAGTTTTGCAGCAGTAGATTCTCTTTCTACAAAGTTTTGTAGTCTGTTTTGAAGATGGTCAATTCAAAAGAAGAATTACCATATCCATATCATCCATTCAAAGAAGTAAAAGAAGGCACATTTAACAATATATTTGTCATAGTTCACTTCCGATAGACGGAATTTACCTTATGTGCTGAGATATATGGATTGAACACTAGTAAATTAACTACCATTCACTCAGCATCAAAGGTCAATAAATGTAAAGAAAAGTGTAGAAATGCAGCTTTACAATATGTCAAAGATGAACTCACCAAGGATTTTGACATGTTAGATTTCTCTAGGCCTTCACATTCAGTATCTCAAGGAAGGTCTCTCTATATTTCAGGCTAAGGTACTGAAGAGGTTTTCAGGCTGGTAGGATTCTCCAGCCACCATTCACAGATGTTCCTACATTACTAGACCCTCACTTGGCCTGACATTGCCTACAGTGTAAATACAGTCTGTCAATTTATGCAATTAGCACCTAATGAAACTCAGTTTAATTGCAGCTGTGAAACGTATCCTTAGATATCTTCAGGGAACTGTTGATCATGTTCTTACTTGCATACCAAGTAATACTGAGCTTCGAGCCTTCTCTGATGAAGATTGGGCTGGTAGATCGATGTACAAAAAAGAAACAATGATAAACTGAAGAAGAATTAAGTCTCTTCGATCTTCTATATATACCAGTGCAATGGCAAGGAAGCTTTCATCGGCAGAGTTGAGTGATCGATAGGTCGTCCTACTACAGTCAGCTGGTGATTAATTATCTTTGTTTATTGGGTTAAGAATCATCGTTCTGAAATGCATTGTCCTATTGAATAGGCACCACCTACTGGGTGCTGACGCTTGTCCAGTGTCGGAAGGTCAAGGAAGTTGATGACCTGATATTTTATGTAATGGTTATTGCTCACAAGAATGTACGTAATTTATGAAAAAGGTAAGAATATGCAACTATGCATATACAGGCCCTTGCTGATTTTGATTTGATTGACATATGTGTTTAGAATTTCACTTCCATTTAGATTTCCACTTGGTAGTATTTGGCTAGATTGTATCCAGATTTAATTATAAGGCACAATCTGTACTTCGACATTTTTTTTCTTACAAGGACTTTCAATCATGGAAGGAGGGAACAAGCGAGTGGTCTCAACTCTCAACTGAGGAAGGAAAAGCGACTTCAGAGCTTCTAGTAGGGATTTCATATGAAGGAAAAATAACTATATTTCCAGAGAATCTAATTACTATATATTTACAAAATCTGTATGTTGAGTAATAGTTGTCTCAGGATAGAAATGCTTCTGATCGGCGGGATGCATTGTAATCAGTAAATTTCTCCTCTCAAGGATCTGGCAGCCCTCTGAATAGCTCTGGCAACTCTCCAAATCTCGTGCTGAATTTTTGCCTGCCCTTGTCCCGCACTCTTCGCTTGATTCATGGCATCTGCTACTCCAGGAAAGAAAAATAGTTTGATTCCATGCTCACTAGGAGGACCATAAACCTACAAGAAGAAGATAGGCAATATGGTCATGCAATGTGTTGCATGTAAATAAGTAATGCACCATCACTGTTTCTTTATAACTTCAGGCTTTCTTGAAAGTAAAGCCTACCCAACAAGACTAGGTACTACAACAATAATAGTCATTTGCAATCAGCTTTGATTAACCAAGGAAATGGAAAAATGCTCACAAGATGCTTGAACCACTCTCTTCCTTCAAGTCCGTCTGAATCCAGGAAGCCTCTTTCAGCAAGCATAAGCCGATCATTCAAAGCTCGCTTCTTCAAAATTTCAAACTCACTTGTACTTTCTTTCTCTCTCAGTTTCTACACATCAAGAATAAGGGGTAAATTTCACCAACAGCTTATAGTTTACTCTTATTCCACTTCAAAACAACAAGGCAATCAGAGATGGATCCATAGATATCATTCTTTTTTCCATAAACTTAATTTATTTGTCCAAAATGTGAATTAGAGTGTTGGATTTGACCTGTGCTTCATCTTCGGCTTCTTTGGCTGCATAGGCAAATTCCTCAATTGCTGTTGTGAGAGGATCTAAAGATACATTCCCATCCAACAACCTGCTCAAAACATCTTTATAATGCTGCCCAAAATTGAAAAGATACAGGTTTAGTCTCTAGTTTCAAAATGGCTAAAACCGGCATAAAGACAAAAGACAGCCCCAAAAGTCTAATGAACATTGATGTGGTTTAAGTTATTTTCTCATTACATCAATTTATTCTGTCAATTAGAAAAGGGAATCTTTCATCAGGTGTGATTTTTCTGACATTTGGTAAATATTTTTTAACAAAAGCACACCACATTTGAAAGACAAAGCTTTACTTTTCTACCACAGATTCAGTTATAATGGTTTCTCAACTCTCAGTTCAACTAAACAAATGCTAAAATGAAAAATGTTACACTATCAGTGTCTCACAAACAAATAAAAAGATCATAATATAACTAAGAGAAGATTAATACCTTTAGCTGATCCACATATGGGAGGAAATTGAAAGGAAGAATTGAATCATCAGCCAGGTTGAGGGCTATAAGTCCCCATATTCCAGCAACTGAGAAAACCAAAAGATTGAAGATTTAACCGTAAATGTAATATTCATCAAATCTATTAAAAACTTAACAGATACTTTTATGGACAAAATCTGACGCATGAAAATTATATGAAGTAATAGAAAGAGCTAACCAGCAACATGACGATGAAACAAAGGATCTCCAAAGTTTGTCATCCAGTCATAGGAGTCAAAAGCAGTGTGATAGACAGGAAAATCTGAACCAAGAATCAAGGTTCATCACTCTACCAATGTTAATATGACAACTTTGTTTTCGTAATTGAATTACTAGGAAAGTACAAATTTACATAATTTGATAACTTTCCATAAGTAAAGAAATAAGAGGGGGTGTACCTCTTCCATAGTAGATATCAATGGAAGGAACCCCTGCATGTTGCACAAATGGGGCAAAATCAGAATCAACTCCACTAAGTCTTTGAATCTGCAATCCATGAAAAAACATGCTCACCGAGACATGCATAGCAGATAACACATCTAAGTATGGAGCAAAAAAGCAAACTGTGGACATTCACTTACATCAATGATACTATTTGTAGTTAGCAAATTCTCATATACAGTGGCATCCTCTAAGTCAGGATCTTTGACCTGAAGTCAGTTTGAATAGCATCTAAGAACATGATACTCAAGTACTAGGTGTCAACTCAAATTCACATCCAAGGAAATTTAGAATTGTTTTAACTGCTTACAATTATTATTTCATTTACCTTCTTTGTGACCTCAAGAATGAGATTGTCCAGTTGAGGAGTTGCACCAAAAAAGAATCCTGGCCCTTGAACTGCACAATCTACATTAAGGTAGGCAACAGCTTTGGAGCCGAGATTAACAAGGTTTTGTTCAACCCACTCTGTAGAACCTACCTAGAAGCACCAGAGATAATGAATCTAAACTTCAGATTATTTACCTCAGGTATTCCTATGAAACAACTTGTATGTAAATTGGTTTTAAAAATAAAAAATAAAAATAAAACATCTGATGAAGAAAACAACATATGTAACCTTAAACAAGAATTTGGAAAGACCGTAATTATTCATGCTTATACGAATGAAGCAAGGGCATTACTCCAATCCATCCATATTGGATTCTCTAAAATATTGGCAACTGCAGATCACTCTCTCCCAGGTGTCAGTCAAATTTAGGAGGAGATCAAGCAGCATCCCCATCTCTCTTCACTCAATCGATGGACCTTAACAATCCTCTTCCATTCATTATGGGCACTCATTGGTAACAGGACAACAACTCAATGAGAAGACAATGCAGCAAATTCCTACATGAGTTGGTCTCTTAGATGCCTCTTTACTTGCTCGTGATATCGCTAATAATCTAGGATTCAACTTTTTAAGTTTCACCACCTCTTCCTAAAAAATAATGCATGTTTCGAGGATAATAAAAGACAGGAGATTGATGCCCGGATCCAACTATCCTCCTCTCAAACACAAACACACACAAATATTGGTAAACACGTCTACTAATTATGATGGAGTATCACCTACCATTCCAAACTCTTCTGCATCCCAACTACAAAGGATAATTGTCCTCTTAGGATTCCAACCTGAGTCGATAAGAAGAGCATATCGACGAGCTATGTCAAGTAACGCTGCAGTTCCACTGTTGGGGTCAACAGCCCCATATGTCCATGCATCTCTATGATTGCCAAGCAGCACGTAGCGGTCAGGCTCTTCCAACCCCTCTATGACAGCAAAAACATTCTGAATTTTCATCACCTTTTTCTCCCCCTAGAATTAAGACAGAAACAGTATAAGATAAATAAAAGAAAATATGATGAGAGAGGGAGTGGGGAAGGAATTATGAAGGGAATAGGCTTATACTTTCTTTTTTTTTAACATAGACTTAAAACTATTTTCAGAACTTTTGTTTTAAATACTATAACATGGACACAAAAAATATAATATTTTAAAGAACATAACAGTATTGAGAAGTGCATTTATCTTTTCACAATTTACTGATACATGGTAGATATGTAAAGCAAAGTGACTGGAAAAACAGGTTTCTAACAGATAGACTTGTGAGCACAATGGAAGAGGCACACTTCCTCCTAAGCATTCTCATGTAAATGCTTATTGAAACCAAATTATTTTCCATTTCTTGCTCTGCATTCCTCTCCTTATGCTGTTGCCAGAAAAATGATAAAGTTTGGCTAAATGCATGCTAGGAATTGAGAACCTGTGAGTAATGCAGCATCGTATGCGCAAGATGCTTTATAGAATGCATCAAAACGTATCTATCCATACTCTATAGTGCTCAAAAGCAGTTTACTATCACAGTAGTGATTACACAATAAAAACAGGCAGTTCATGTCCACACATGCCAAACCCATATCCAGACCAATTTACAGACCCAGTCAAGCAGTTCCTCTTGTGTCAACAACCATGAGATGACATTCCAATAATTGGTCAATTGAAATTATGTCTCCAAGTTTTAACACTAGATTTATAAGTCCCCAAAATATAATTTATCCAAATATCAAATTCTCAGCTGAAGTTATAAACCAACAAAGCAAATATCCAAACTTGACTAAAATTTCAACGAAGTCAATAATTGTACACAAATGGTCCAACTTTCCTACCTGTTTCTAGAAAAATCTCAAGCTTATATCTGAAATGACCTTGCCAGTGCCCACAACTAATTTTGACTTTAAACTTTGGACAATTACCAGTCTGAATAATAAAACAGAAAACACCAAAGTCAAAAGAACATTCTATATAAGGCTCTAAAAAACAGTGTGTCACGAACAAAAATTCCGACACCCCACAACAGTTGACAAACAACATAACCTGCACTCAAAAACTGGCAAAACAACCAACCTGGTAAGTGAAGTTCACCACTGTCGGGCCAGGCCCGACACGCTCAACTCCGGACCGCCACTCCGGCGGGGCTTCGACCCCGCCGAGGGTACCCAAAATGGTCTCGGCCGCCTCGGCTGACAAGGGCATGGATGGAATTTTGGGAAACCTGTTCAAAACCTGAGGGTCCTCCATATCCAATCTTTCAGCTCCGTCAACTCCGCCCCACCCGGGGCTCAGTGGGTCCCCCACACCATCC